>JAGTYA010000025.1:10587500-11787500 GCA_024291935.2 Okapia johnstoni
GACCAGATGCCATGATCTTCGTTTTCTGAATGTTGAGCTTTAAGCCAACTGTTTCTCTCCCCTCTTTCACTTTTATCAAGAGGCTCTTTAGTTCCTCTTTGCTTTCTGCCATAAGGGTGGGGTCATCTGCGTATCTGAGGTAATTGACATTTTCCCCGGCAACCTTGATTCCAGCTTGTGCTTCCTCCAGCCCAGCGTTTCTCATGATGTACTCTGCATATAAGTTAAATAAGCAGGGTGACAATGTACAGCCTTGACGTACTCCTTTTCCAATTTGGAACCAGTCTTTTGTTCCATGTGCAGTTCTAACTGTTGCTTCCTGACCTGCGTACAGGTTTCTCAGGAGGCAGGTCAGGTTGTCTGGTATTCCCATCTCCTTCAGAGTTTTCCACAGTTTTGTTTTTTTTTTTTTTGCTCTCTACTTACAGTGTTATGGTGACAGAATGTCTTAATTTCAGTAAAATTCAATGCATGTCTTTATATAATCTTGATACACCTCCTTTATTGGTGATATACCTTTTTTCACACCACCTGCGTTTTGTATGTTTTGAAGCCCATCTCAGGCCCTGTGCTTACCCGGCATGTCTGTAGTGGAGATCTGCTCCCCTGGCAAGACCCCCACAGTCTAACAGGAGGAGATAGACTCAGAGTCCATCAGTGACATCCCTGAGTGAAAAGGGGGTGATGGGGAAAACCCTTAGGACATTGGGCATCTAGAGGAGGGTCCCCTAAATCATTGTGGGGGAAACATGATGGCTTCCTGGAGGAGGTGACATGTTGGGCAAAGGGGCGGGCAAGAGGGGTCCCTCAGTAGAGGGCAGAAAGGTCTGGAATGCCCTCCCCCATTTCCCAGGTCACCCCAGCCCTCTGCGGGCAGCCCCCGGACTCTGAGTTGCTGCCCTGGGCCAGAGTGTGACCTGGGATTTGGGGGTGTCCCAACAAGGGCCAAGCTCCGGGCCTCCAGCTCGCGGCCTCTGGGTTGGGAAGGAGGCGGGACTCCCAGGAACCCAGCCCTTACTCTGCGCCCAGAAGGGGACAGCCGATCCCTAGAGAGAGGGGGAAGTCCACGCTCACATCAGAGCCAGTGGAGCGTCCGTGAGAGGAGACAGGCTGCGTAGACACGTTCAGGGGTAAAAGGAAATGAGAAAGATGGGATGATGGAAAGACAGAGGGAAGGAAGGACAGACAAGTTACCCAGCACAGAACCGTGGTTTCTGTAGAATAGTGTTCTCTTTAGGAAACGAGGCTAAAATCTTTAGGCATGAAGTATCATGATCCTGGTAACTTTTTTTTTTTTTTTTTTAGCAAGAAAAGTATACAAGTAAGTATTCAACTGAGTTTTCATGGTATCAGTTTAAATCATGAAATTGCTAGCTTCAGAGGTCAAAATGGTCACATATCAGCAATTTCTGAGCTCTTTTTAATCGGTCTCTCTGTTTGAAAATTTTTGTAATATGATAGGAGAAAAAAAAGAATCCCACCTCAAAATTTAAAAAAAAACCCTCAAAGAACATAATGAAAATTTTGCATAATTGCTTCATGCTATAAAGCAGCTTAAGAAGTCTCAGTTGGAGAGCTCAAAAATTAGAAGATGAAAAAAAAAATCAGGATGAGATGAAAAGGGAGATTGAAGACCTAAGGAAAAGAATTGAAGATCAAAGCAGTGTGTTTAAGGAGCAGATAAATAAATCAGGAGCAGTGAGGAACAGAAGAGGTACTGCTGAAATGGAGGAAGTGTCAAAAAGGAATACGAGATAAGCGTAGTGAAACCAGCTGGAAGCAGGCAGAGACGGAGGTGGAAGCAGTCAGAAGAGAGACAGTGGGCAGCGAGGAAGCCCTTGTGATGCTCAGAGCAGAGCTGAGGGTCCTCGCGCTCGGACAGAAGAGGTGCCCGGTGAGGTTGCTACTACCAGAGAAGTGGACGCCGTACCAGCAGGTCGGATGGGCCCACAATGTCCTGGAAACATTTCATCAAATCCTCAACGCCAAGATGTGGCCACATCAGACCAAAGGAAGAAGCGCCCGGCACCCTTGCAGAAAGGGCGTGTCAGCTGCAAGGATGGAAACACGAGGCTTGCCTCACCTCTGCTGCCTCGGTGCCGGAGAGGAGCAGAGAGGGTCCACACGGTTCTGAGCTGGGGGTAAAGGGTGTGCTCCTGGAGAACAGCGTGCGCACTCAGCCCCACTCTTGTTTGTGTGTAAATGCAATAGGCAGACTTTCTGAAAGATGGACCCACGAGAGAAGGGCATTCAGTCTGCAGGTGATTCAGAATGAAGAAACCAGAGAGGAGATGCTGATAAAAATTAAAAGACCGGTACTGAACATTTGATCCATCTATTTACAGAACGAATGGGGAATCCAGTTTGAATAGAACGTGCATTGGATAACCTGGATGATGTAGAAATAATAGTGGAGCTCACCAAAGTCGGGGGCGGGGGATGGGCCGGTCTGTGGAACGTCCTCCCCTTTCACCTGCTGTGTGCGATGCCCCCAGCTCACTGTGGCACATCGCCCTCCTGCCCTCTGTTGTTCTCCTCTGCAAGCCCAACGGCTCCATGACACGGGGACTCTCCTCTGTCCTGTCCACTGCTTCATCCCCACTGCCTCTGAACAGCACTTGGCATATAGGTTGCTGGAAGGATGGGCGAGTGGGTGGGTGGATGAGTGATTGGATGGATGGATGGATGGGCAGATGGATGGATGGGAGGGTGGGTGGGCAGATGGGTTAATAGATGAATGAGCGTGTATGTGGGTGAATGGATGGATGAGTGATTGGATGGATGGATGGAAGAATGGATAGATGGAAGGATGGATGAAAGGATGGGTGGGTGGGTGGATGTGTGGGTAAATGAATAGATAGACAAATGGTTGGATGGATAAATGGGTAAGTCACTGGACAGTTGAGTGAATGGGTGGATGAATGGATGAGTAGGGGGGTGGGTGGATGGATGGATGGGTAGACTGATGGGGTGGCCAGGAGGCATCTCCTGTCTGACTAGGAGGCATGGTCAAGCTATGTGGCAGCAGTTCTATATACTTGTAGGTCTTGGTACAGGTGAGTGTTTCTGGTCCTGTCTGGGGTTCTGATGGGCTGAGTGGCTGATTCTCATGTGAAGGAGAATTTGTGGCACAGAATGGTCCCTAGTGTTGCAGGGTGGCTTGGTTTTGAGCTAGACGCTGTGTCACCTTACTGCTCTGGTCTTACCGTTCAGGATGGGAGTGACCTGGCTCCACCCTGGGAAGTATAAGCAGGAAGACGTTTTTCTCTGCAAAACCCGTAACTTGGGTGGAAGCGGGAGTGTGCGGCACAGAGGAGCATGAGAAGTGTCAGGAGCTCCTGCCGCGTGTCCCAGCCCTAGGGGGCTACCACGCCCACGCATCACACGTAGTCCTCACAAACCTGAAAGCTGAGCATCCCTGTCCCCATTTTGAAGATCAGAAAACGGAGGCTTGGTAAGGACCCCGCACCCAGCTTCCAGCCGTCTGGGCAAGTTTCCTCAGCTCTCTGAGCCCCAGTTGCATCAGCTGTAAAGCAAGGATGAGAACGGCCCCTGCCTGGCAGGTTTGGGGTGGGGGAATGCAAGGAATCGTGAGACTAGTCTGGAAAGGCTTTGCAGATGTCCAGCCCGTGGTGATGCTGCTCCTCTCGGTCCTGGCTCGGGATTGCCCTGGAGCTGGTGGGCACGGCTGCTCGTCATGATGCCAGGTTCCTTTCTGTCACGGTGGCTCTGATGCCCAAGCTGCTAGCCAAGGGTTTTATTTATCACTGTCAACCCGGAGGCCACGGGAGATGAAGGAGGCAGCGCCCACTCCCTGTGGCCCTGCCTGGGCTCTATGGGGACTGTAATCTCCCCTGACCAGCAGGGACTCATCACTGTGGCCCCTTCTGGGAGGAAAATGCCTTCCTCCTCACTTCTGAGTCTGGATGATACCCACCTGGAAGGGGTTCCACTCGTGAGTGGGGGGTGGGGGAGCGGGCACCTCACTGAGTGGGAGCCTGGGTCCACCATCAGTGAGGATGGGACATGGACCAGGGGACCAGGGCGGAAGGCTGAGCGTGGGGCAGGGGATGCCCCTCCGGGAGCTCCTATAGATGTCCACCTGCATCCCTGCCTGTTCCTGAGCATATTGCTGACAGCTGGCATGTGGTGGGCACAGAGTAGGATGGAAGCAGGGGGCAAGGGAGGGTTGATTTTTAGACTTGGGGCAGTGTGACCAGGGTCAGCCCTCTGCTAACAGGAGCCCCTGCCTCTCAGTTTCTTAGATTCCTTAGTTATTCAGTAAATGTGTTCCTGGACTTGTAGGTAAGCTACGAGATCAGCCCCCTCTCCCGCATCATCCTGATTCGCATAACCATAGCGCGTGCATGCTTGCTGCCACTGCTAGTGAGTCTGTGCATTCTCGGGGTGACCGACCCTGACACCCCTGTGTGAGGGGTGCTCTCTGTGTCCTGGCACTCTGTTCGCATCCTTGTCTCTCGGACGCCTGGAGGGCAGATGTCTTCAGATAGGATCGGGGCCTCTGCAGTTTGTGAGGGTCCCAGCTAGGAATTTGTCCAGTGCATATTGGCAAAGGGATGGGCATGGGGGTGCTGGGGAGACGAGACCCCCCCTCCCAGGGAGGAGTAACAGGGATCAATGGGCAGAGGGGTGAGTTGGTAAAGGAAACCAGCGGGACTGCTGCAGCGCCCAGGGATGGGCGGCAGCAGGGAGCCGTTACTACTGTCAGCCTGAAGGGCATGTGTGGGCGTTCGTGTTTCTGTGTGTGTGCGTGGCACGTGTGGTGTGAGAGGAGCCCAGTGACACACTGCAGCTCCAAGAGACAAAGGTGGTGCACGGTCATCGTTTCTGATTTGGGGAGTCCAGAACACTGTTAACATCGGGGGGACTTCCCACCACTCTGTGCATGGACCTTTCACAGGTGAAACCACTTGGGCAACTGCTTGCTGATGGTAAGGGGTGGGAGGCTTGTGTCCTGAGAATTCCATCAGGCTGACTAATACCCCACTGTGTCTGTGTCTGATCTTCTTGGTGGAAGGCCGCTCAGCTCACTCCTACGGCTTTGCGGTAGGGAGTCCTGTTCAGCCACAAAGGACATCCTCCCGTCCTGACAGCAGGGAAGAGGCTGGGGAGCCTTACGCTGAGTGAGATAAGTCGGGGAGAAAGACAGTCCCATTGACATGAAGAATGTTTAAGACACCAGAGATTGGTAGTTGCCAGGGGCTGAGGGTGGGGAAGGGAGAGATGCTGGCTGACAGGCACTCACTTTCCTTTCTAAGATGAACACGTTCTGGGGTCTAGTGTGCTGCATGGGGACCATGGACGTGTGCTCAGCCGTGCCCAACTCTTTGTGACCCCCTGGACTGCAGCCTGGCAGGCTCCTCCAACCATGGGATTCTCCAGGCAAGAATACTGGAGTGGGTTGCCATGTCCTTCTCCAGGGGATCTTCCCGACCCAGGGATCGAGCCCACGTCTCATTGGCCGGTGGGTTCTTTACCACGAGTGCCACCTTGGAGCCAGATTTTAAGTTTTCTCACCACAACCCCTGCCCCCCTAGAGAAAGTTAGCTGTGAGGGGGCGGACATGCTGATCAGTTTGATTGCGGTGTTTCACAGTGTACATTTCTCAGATCATCGCGAGCACTTTCAGTAGAGTGGATCTTGCCTGTCAAGGGGCACCTGGTAAAGCCGGGGTGGAAGAGTCCTGCAGGGCCGCTTTTGCTGTCCGCTCCAGTTACCTGTAGGGAAGAGGGTCTGGTGGGGGGACTTGGACCCTGCACCGCGGGAAGGAGGCCCTCGGGGGCCGTGCTCAGCCCGGCAGCCTTGGCTGCAGGGGCAGTTGTCCCGGAGGGGGTGTCTCTCTAGTCCCGCAGGCCCCCCGGGGCAGCGCGTGGGAGTCCCAACAGCCACCGCAGGCTTTGATAAAGGACGCCAGTGTGACCCCCGAACGGTGATGCGAGACCACCCCAGGGGCGAGCTGACCGCTGACCGGGGGGCGGGCCTCTGCAGCCTGGGGGTGGCAGCAGGGACCCGAGAGGCCGGCCGGCAAGCAGGTGTTGAAGGACGTGGGGGGTGCTGGCGGCCACCCGCCGGGTCCTCAGGAGCCCCGAGCCACCTGGGCAGGCCCCTGAGCGCCAGGCCTCTGTGGCTTCCGCAGCGGGGTGGGCTTTGGGGCCCACCTGCCGGGTGTAGGATGCAGGCCCATGCAGCCTGGGGGGCCTGGCTCAGGGGGGACCGTCACTCTGCAGAGAGGTTGTGTGTGGCCCCCACCCCCGATGCCCCCTGTAAGGGGTGCTTGCCGCACGCTTCAGGATGAAGGTTGACACATATCGTGTTTTCTGAGTCCTAACAGCTGGTGGGGGGTGGGGGTGGCAGGGGACAGCCCGAGTCCTGAGCCCCACGTCTGCCCTCAAACCCCTCCACAAAGGCCCATCAGGTCTTCTGCCCCTCTGAGAATGGGCAGGCGCCACCTCCTCCAGGAAGTCCTCTCGCTCCTCAGCCCCCGTCCACCCCGCAGCTCTGGTGACTCGGGGCTGCTCTCAGTCTCTCCCGGCGCCACCAGCAGGCAGCACGTGGCTGTTGAATGCATGAATGTCCAGATGCACTATTTTAATGTCAATATGAGACGGTTGGACGGCATCACCGACTCAGTGGACATGAGTCTGAGCAAGCTCCGGGAGTTGGTGATGGACAGGGAGGCCTGGCGTGCTGCGGTCCATGGGGTCACAAAGAGTCAGGCACAGTTGAGCGACTGGACAACATCACCACATACATGAGTTTATTATCAACGCAAGACAGGAACACAGAGAAAGTTTGGAAAATCCAGGCTAAAAAACGAAACTCCCCGGCCCATCAGCCTACACGAGCCCGGCTGTCATCACTGCGTGTGTGCCCTTCTAGAACGTCTTTCCATCTGCGTGCTGCTTTCTCACCCGGCAGCAGAAACTGTGGGGTTCTGCTTTTCTTCAGAATGGTGACCCCCTCAGAGGGCACGGGGCCTAAGCTTTCACGTTCCTCACGTCACAGTGTTTTGGGGGTGGCTAGTCTTCACCCCACCTTACGGCCGAGGAGCGCCGGCATGGACAACGGAAGGGACTCGCCCGACATCTCACGGGAACACGTGAGCACCAGCAACTGGGGTTGAAGCCGGAATCCAGAACCACGGCCTGTGTCCGGGTCTGACTCCGCAAGTCCACCAGGCCGCCCCCACTGTCAGCACACAGGCCCAGAGCCACAGGACAGGGCTCCCTGTGGCTGCAGAGAATTCCATCAGGCCGGCACTGTGTGGGCACTGAGCCCCCCTCATGCCAGATGCCGGATTCGCCTCTGACTCTGGCCAAGCACCTCCCTGCCCCCGCCTGCCCCAACGGGCGAGTTCTCGGGCTGGGCCTCCGCAGGGCCCGCGTGGTGCTGAGCCATGGCCGGGGCCGCACAGAGCCCCCCCGGGAAGATGTGATCAGACGCCAAGGCTCAGGCCTCGGAATTGCCGATTAAACGTTTCATGTTTACAAGAAAGCAGGGCTTATGCTTTGGGGGGAAGCAAAGCCCACAGACGGGCTATAACAGGCAAGAGAAGCAGCGAGTAAATTAACTTTTAATGCTTGGATAAGCCAGCTGACCACGGGGCTGAATTACACAGGTCCTCTGTTGGGGGATAAGTGGAAATTGTTAGAATCAGAGAAACAGGCAGGCCACTTGGCTCGCTGTGTTCTGGGCAGGCTTGGCATGTGCTGCTCTGCTCTCCCTGGGAAGGGGGCGTCATCTCTGTCATTTCAGACATGCTGCTCCGACTGGAAACGCTTCTGGGGCCACAGGGCAGAGTCCCTGCAGCGGAGAGGCCGGGCGGGGGCCCGGGCTGCAGGCTCTGGCTGTGCTACCAGGGCCCATCTGGGGCAGGTAGGCTGGAGGCCGGCTGGGGCAAGAGAGAGAGGGTGGCTGGCCACTAGAGGGTTCACCTGAGCTTAGAGGCTGGACCTTCCCAGCCCCGACATGACACCAGGTCCCCCCAAAGTTTCCTCTAAATCAGCTACTCAGAGCATTAGCTCCTCCCACTGCCACACAAGGCACCTCTGGACCTCAGTGTGCCCACCTGTAAAATGGGCACACAGATCCCTAGTAGGTTCGGATGTCAGACACCAGCCACACCTGGCAGGTCACCTCTCTGCATCTCTGTCTCCTCATCTGTAAGACGGGGCTCCCCCTGCTGACTGCCTGGTGCTGTGAGGACCTCAGCGCCCGGTCTGGCTACTCCTTGAGGTGCTGCCGATGGGGACGGAACAGCTCTATGTTGGAGTCCCTAGTCACTCTCTGTCTAATGATGCTTGAGGCCCCAGGGACCCTGTGCCCTGGTTGCAGTGGGTTTCCAAGTCACGTCTGTGGCTTCGCCCTGGAGTTGGTTTGAGCTGTAAATGCTGGCCGAGAGTCGGGGGGTGCCGTGTAGAAGCCCCCCGCCCTGTAGGAGATGGGCCAGGCACTGTTTCCTGTCTCTAGACTGGAGATAAGCTGGATTCACGGAACGAGCGCCCACTCCCTGCTCCAGCTCGGCAGGGCCCCACAGCGCAGTCCGGCCTGGCAGGGCGCCGCTTTCAGGAAGCCCTCATGGCTCTGTGGACGCGCCTGGTGGGGGCAAAGTTGAGGTTGTAAATCCCACCTGAACAGGAAGCAGGCATGCCTGCTCTAATGAAGGGAGACGAGGGCTCGATTACCTCTCCGGGAAGATTTCTGTGGGTCCCGGAGACCCGCCCGTCTCCGCAGCACAGGGCGAGGCTGCCTTTGAAGCACCTGCCGTCCCAGCCTGTGATCCGAGACGTCCAGCCGGGTGGCCCTGCAGGTCCAGGTGGGGGTGCCCTGGGGGTGGGAGCCCTGTCTGCAGCAGCCCTAGGAACCCCCCCCACTGATGACCCCATGTGTCTCTGCCCTTGATTCTGGGCTGGGTCTGCTGCCCTCTGTCACCTGCCTGGACCGCTCCTGTGGACGTGCATGGTCTCTGGATGGAAGATGGAAGCAAGGAGACCTGGAGGGCTGCTCACAACCTCCCCCACCCCGCACCTCCCCCTGCCATTGACTAGGAGGCGGAGCTGAGTGACAGGCGGCTAGGACCGCAGGCCTGATTCAGGGGGCAGGGAGGAGGACTTGGCCCGGGACCCACGCTTTCCGACCTTGGTACTTCATGCCATGTGATGCCAGTCCCCGTGGGGCAGCATGGCCTGGGCTGCACCACGGCTGGGGCACCGGCTGGCGGGCATCAAGGCTTGGGGAGACCTGGGGCAGAGGCTGGGCCCCCCTGGTGTCTCCACCGCTCCCCGTCTCACTGATGATGCTGGTGTCATGTCGAGGTCTGCCGGAGGCTGTCGACTGTCAGAGCCTCTCCGTGTGATGTGGGCGTCCTCGGAGCCTGGTGGCCGGGCTCCCACTGTGAGTGTCCAGGGACAGAGAGAGACATAGAGAGATGGCCCTGGTAGCGCGTCCGCCCCCACCGTCAAGGTGCAAAAGGCGCAGAAGAGCGTCTCCACCGCAGGACTTCCCTTGTTGCCCTTTGGTAACCACACGCGTCTCCTTCTGCCCCCATCACATCACCCCTGGCAACCCACGCATCTGTCTCCATCTCTGTAAGACTGTGATGTAAACGGAAGCAGACTGCACATAACCTCTTGGGACTGGCTCTCTCCACGCTGGCTTGTGGCCTTGGGATCCATCCAAGCGGTGTTCCCTCTCGGGCGGCGTTCTGTGCTGTGGACAGTCCAGAACCTGCTTAACCGCCAACCACGGAAGGCCATCTGGGTTGTTCCTAGTTTTTGGCTATTACAATAAAACTGCAGTATACGTTTCTGTAGAGATTTTTGTGTGCACAGAGGTTTTCATTTCCTGGGATAAATGCCCCAGAGCGTGATTGCCGGTTCGCGTGGTAATTGTATCTTTAGTTTTATCAGAAACCACGGCCAGCATCTTTTCTGGAGTGCCTGCACCGCTGTCTTGCATTCCCAGTGAATTCTCTCCAGCATTTGGTGTTCCACTCATTTTGACGTTCAGCTTTACCATGGGCGTGCGGTAGAGCTCCCTGGTTTTCGCCTGTGTTTCCCTAATGGCTGGTGATGTTGAATGTTTTCATGTGCTGATCTGTGCCACCTGTCTGTCTGATTAGGCGAAGCGTCCGTGTCTTTGGCCCATTTTCCAGCTGGGCGGGTGGTTTATTTAACCACCACTCCTTTGTTGGGTGCGTTGTTTGCAAATACTCATCCCCGTCAATAGCTTATCTTTTCACCATCTTTGTAGAACCTTTCACGAGGCAAAAATGTTACACTCCCTGACTCCCAACTTCCTTTTCCTTTTCTGGTTGCACTTTCAGTGTCACGTGTAAGGCTTGCCAGTTCTAGGCCTTGGTTTTCTCCTGATGGTTTTTGGGTTTCCGTGGGTTTTTTTGTTTTTTTTGCACGTTAGCCCATGGTCGGGGCAGATTTCACTCCTGTACGAAGCGTGAGGTTCGGGTCAGTGAACCGTGGGCTCAGTTGTCCCCCAAGAACAGTGTGCTTCCTCCAGGGTCTCGACGGCAGGCTGTACAGAGCAAGTTCTCTCTACATGTCTGCGGTGATTTTTGTTCATCTGCAAAGGACTATTAAAATGCAAGCTACTATTATAACAGAAATGGTGATGGTAATTATCGTTATTATGGTCTTGGGCTTTGGGGCGGCTGGCGGTTTGTGCATGGCGCTCGTGTTTGCCTGAAGGGCCTCTTTCATGCCAGTTAGAAATGGGTGGTTATTACAAACAGTCGGTCTCCTGCCTGAGTGTGGTTATCTTTTGCTTTGTTTGGTTTTAATCCTTTGACGGAAAGTCAGAGCCTGTCTGGCTCATGACGGGGATGGGGTTGAGCCGTCCACGGGCCTCCAAGTGGCCTGTGACGAAGCAGCGGATGGACCCGTTCCCGGGCATCGCTGGTGCTGCGTGGCCGCTGCTCCGGGAAATGCGTTTCCTGGGGCTGAGCCTGGGAGCGGGTGACAGAGTGCTGAGGACGGACACGCGGTGCCCCTGAAATCGAGACAGGACCCTGGCAGCCGTGCGCATGTGACGAGCGCCCGCGGGTGTCGCCAGACGCTGATGAGAGGGTTGCTGGCGTCCGTCATGGGTGTGGACGTTCCTGCAGCTCCCACCCCTTTCACAGGGGCGTCGGGGCTGCAGGGTGGGGACACCATTCTTGCCAGGTGGTAGGAGGGACTGGGCCTTGCTGTCCTGGCTCTTTCCTGGGGTCCCGCGCCCACCAACCTCCAGGATGGGGTGGCCGCGGGTCACTCAGCACCAGGCCTCGTGCTCCGGGGTCCACAGCCTGTGGGCAGGGTCCCCCACCCCTGCCAGGAGCTGTCATGAAAGTGAATGGCGGCTGGAAGGTTATTGCCTGGAAGCACGTTGTTTTGTTTCATTTTGTTTTTCTCAAAGATATGTATTGATTTGGGGAAGGTGGCGAGTGCAAGCGGATGGTGAAACACCAGGGCAGGACTGGGTGACCTCAGGAACCTTCTAGCCCCGGTGTCCAAGCTGCAGAGGTTTAATATAAGAGAGGAGAAATATAATAAGGGAGCTGAATGAGTGCGCTGTCTGGGAGGGAGGGAAGACAGTGTCCTGCCCTTCTGGTCTCTCTGTCCCCGGGGGGAAGCTGCAGCCCTGGACACAATGACCGAGGCTGGGCTGGAGGGAACATCGCAAGCCATCAGGGTGCTTGGCCGGCACTAAGGTCAGCCGTGGTGCCGTTCTCCCTGAGCTCTGCCACGTCCCGGCTCTCAGAGAACTGACGGCTCATCCCCAGACGCTCACGCTTGTCTGAAGATGCCTGAGACGTCTCAGCCAGGTTCATCGGCGGGTCCTCCCCGAGTGCCAGGTGCTCCAACTCAAGCCACCCACTCCCCTTCTGAACTACAGAGTAGGCACGTCTTTTAAACACGCATGCGTGCGTGCTCCATCGCTTCAGTCGTGTCCGACCCTTTGCAGCTCTGTGGACCATACCCGCCAGGCTCCTCTGTCTGTGGGCTTCTCCAGGCAAGAATGCTGGAGTGGGTCACCATGCCCTCCTCCAGGGGATCTTCCCAACCAAGGATCGAACCTGCATCTCTTGTGTCTCCTGCATTGGCAGGCAGGTTCTTTAGCACTGAGCCACCTGGGAAGCCCTTTCCCCAGATTGTCCCATCCCCCCAAATGAGTTCTTTGTGGGTGTGATATTTTCAGCAGTTGTAAACCCCCCTTTAGGTGGACTTTTCATTTCTGATGAGGACCGTATGTATACAGATTCTGTCCCTGTTCCTTCCTTGATCCCAATTCACAGTCTAAGGAAATCTCTCTCCCAAACTCAAGCTCCGGGGTTGTCACTGTTTCCACCCACAGCAGGCACGGTGCTGGGCCCATGGCAAGGCCCCCACGGTGCAGACGCTCCAGGGGTGGTGGAGAAGCCAGACGCAAAGAGGATGTGACTTCAGGCCGAGCTCAGGGCAGCGTGGCGGGGAGCATATTTCTTGAGGCGGTGATGTTTGATTGGATCTGGAGTGAAGAGGCGAGCAGGACAGAGCAGGACACGTGAGGTTCTGGCAAAGGGAGCGGTGGGTGCAAAGGCCCCGAGCAAGAGTGGTACTGGCTGCACCCGAGGTCCTGCTGGGGTAACAGCCGACCACGGTGCCAGAAAGAAAGACAGGAGTCTGGGGGTGCGGGGCGGGGAGCGGGAGGCTCAGAGAGAAGGGGCGTGGTGGGGGTGCGGGGCGGGGAGCGGGAGGCTCAGAGAGAGGGGCGTGATGGGGGTGCAGGGAGGGGAGCGGGAGGCTCAGAGAGAGGGGGCGTGATGGGGGTGTGGGGCGGGGAGCGGGAGGCTCAGAGAGAGGGGGCGTGATGAGGGTGCGGAGCGGGGAGCGGGAGGCTCAGAGAGAGGGGGCGTGATGAGGGTGCGGAGCGGGGAGCGGGAGGCTCAGAGAGAGGGGGTGTGATGGGGGTGCGGGGTGGGGAGCGGGAGGCTCAGAGAGGGCGTGATGAGGGTGCGGGGCGGGGAGCGGGAGGATCAGAGAGAGAGGGGCGTGAAGGGGGTGCGGGGCGGGAAGCGGGAGGTTCAGAGAGAAGGGCGTGAAGGGGGTGAGGGGCGGGGAGCGGGAGGCTCAGAGAGAGGGGGTGTGATGGGGTGCTGGGCGGGGAGCGGGAGGCTCAGAGAGAGGGGGCATGATGAGGGTGCGGGGCAGGGAGCGGGAGGTTCAGAGAGAGAGGGGCGTGAAGGGGATGCGGGGCGGGGAGCGGGAGGCTCAGAGGGGGCATGATGGGGGTGCGGGGCGGGGAGCGGGAGGCTCAGAGAGAGGGGCGTGGTGGGGGTGCAGGGCGGGGAGCGGGAGGCTCAGAGAGAGGGGCGTGATGGGGGTGCGGGGCGGGGAGCGGGAGGCTCAGAGAGAGGGGGCGTGATGGGGGTGCGGGGCGGGAAGCGGGAGGCTCAGAGAGAGGGGCGTGATGGAGGAGGCTGGAGGGAAAGGGGATTGCCCATCCTCCGCTGGGGTCAGAGTCCGCGGCGGGACACGCAGGCACACCTCTGCAATTGCACTGTGTGTGTGAATTTTGTTGTAAGTGACGGAAAGGCCAGTTTAAACAGATGCTCCAGGAAAGCTGGGATAGAGCAGAGGATTCACGCATTGGTTCATGGGGTTGAATTCCAGGGAAAGTCTGGCTTCAGGTGAGGCTTAATCCAGGTGTCAAATTCGTCAGCCCGGGGTGTCTGTGTGTCTTTCTCCTGCCTTGGCTCACTAGCGCCATGCTGGGGGCTTCTCTCCCACACACCCACTCTGCTTATAAATGCCTGCTGTGTGCCGCATGCCGTGCTCAGTTCTAAGCGTGCAAAGATGTGTTAAAGGTGGGCCGTGGGGCCGACTTGTGTAGTTCAATTTACATGCACCCTCGGTGTGGACGTTGGGCCCGGTCCCGACCCAGGGCCTCTCTGGGCCTCACGTCTTCACTGCCCTACCTGTGGGGCTCACCGCATGTCTGTGAGCTCCCGGCCAGAGCTCGGCTGCAAAGTCAGTCCCCATGAAAGGGAAGTTCCTCTCCTTCAGACAGAAGGGAGGGGGTGGGAGGGGCAAGAAATAGAAGGTGAACTTGACCCCCTGATGCAACGACTCCCAAGTAAGAAAGCAGAGCCCTGTTTTTTAAAGTGAAGATGTATTTATTTGGCTGAGCTGGGTCTTTGGTGCTGCCACTCGGGGTGTGTCTAGTTGCAGCAAGCAGGGGCTACTCTCTCGTTGCGGGATGCAGGCTGCAGGGCCCGCGGGCTCAGGACTCTCAGGGCACGGGCTTAGTTGCACGTGGAATCTTCCAAGATCAGGAATCGAACCTGCGTCTCCTGTAATGGCAGGCGGATTTGTTACCACTGGGCCACCAGGGAAGGCTGACTGTGCCTTCCTGAAGTCACATCTAAGGACACAGTGGTAATATTCTTGTTGAAAGACGTTCATGTTCTCAAAACTTGCTCGTGAGCCGAAATTGCACCGTGGGGTGAACTTCTTCCCAGACACAGGTTGCCTGGGGCCTCGCTGTCCAGCCTGAGGCAGCCCTGGGTGGTTGCCTGCTGCTTGGGGTCTGGCCGCCTGTGTCCGCTTGAGGCTGCCCGCCTGCTGAGGCAGCCGTGGAACCTTCCAGAGAAGCTACGATTGTTCCCGGGTGTCGCTTGGGGTGAGGAGGCGACCACTAAACCCTGTCCCATGGCTCTAATGGGACTGGTGATCACCTGCTTTAAATCCTGCTGAGGGTGTCCGACTCGGCTAACACGGTTTACACAGGATGATGGCAAAGCCAGCTGTCCCCCTGAAGGGTGCCCCCCATGGGGCTGGTCCACTGGGGCAGGCGCCCTGGTGGCTCGGGGCTGACCACGGAGGCTTGGTTTTCAACCCGTGCTGATTCCATGGGAGGTGGAAGCCCTTTAGCAGAAGCAGGAGACAGAACTCTCCAAGCGTCAGGGAGGGCTGAGAGCCCAGGGGAGGGCTGAGAGCCCAGGGCTGTGCTGACCGCGCAGGGCTCTGGGGGGTCCTTGGAGCCCCCAAGAGGCCCTAGGCTCTCTCCAGCCCAGAGAAGGGCTTGCAGGCCCACCCTTCTGGGCTCTGACCTCCCGCAGGACCAGGAGGACCCTCTGTCCAGCTGGGCAAGGCTCCCCTGGGTTTGGTCCGCCGGGCCCGAGACCCCGGGCAGGCTTGGATGCTGAGGTCGCCTCTGCCCCAAGTGGGGTCCCGGCCAGGAGGGAGGGCTGCCAGACCCAGGGCTCCGGGCCCCACTGTGCTGGTGGGTGGTGTGCAGGGACACGAAGCCCAGCTCTCCCACGTCCTCACACACATTATATGGCCGGAGGACATGAGACAGTTCTCCCCCAAGGTGCCCCTGAGAGGAGTGTGGGCTCTTGTTTCAAGGTGACTGATTCGGAGCTGGCACGTATGGGGAATTCTCAAGTCCCTGGAAGTTCTCCAGTCTTTGTGAACACTGTGTAATTCCTTCCAGACTCCTCTTGAGGAAAAAAAAAAATTAAAAATGCCAGGGAGTTGGGTTCAGTTCAGTCGCTCAGTCGTGTCTGACTCTTTGCGACCCCATGGACTGCAGCACACCAGGTCTCCCTGTCCATCACCAACTGCCGGAGTCCACCCAAACCCATGTCCATTGAGTTGGTGATGCCATCCAACCATCTCATCCTTGTCGTCCCCTTCTCCTCCTGCCCTCAATCTTTCCCATCGTCAGGGTCTTTTCCAATGAGTCAGCTCTTCGCATGAGGTGGCCAAAGTGTTGGAGTTTCAGCTTCAACATCAGTCCTTCCAATGAACACCCAGGACTGATCTCCTTTAGGATGGACTGTTTGGATCTTCTTGCAGCCCAAGGGACTCTCAGGAGTCTTCTCCAACACCACAGTTCAAAAGCATCAATTCTTCGGTGCTCAGCTTTCTTTATGGTCCAACTCTCACATCCATACATGACTCCTGTAAAAACCATAGCTTTGACTAGATGGACCTTTGTTGGCAAAGTAATGTCTCTGGTTTTTAATATGCTGCCTATGTTGGTCATAGCTTTTCTTCCAAGGATCAAGTTGGGTTACTGCTGGCCTTTCAAGGAAATCGATTAGGTTCTTTTTTCCTCCTCCTCCTGGAAGTAACAAGGCGGCGAGGTTTTCTCCCCAGTGCCGTTTGCCTGCAGTGTGGTGGGAAAGCATGCGGGGTCTCTGGGTCACAGGCAACCTCCCCAAGGGACAAGGGATGGCGTTTATCACCCCTGTTCATATTAATAGATCCGGAGGCGGGGGGACAGTGGGACACACCGTCCTCCCTGGTGCAGGCCTGGAGCCACCACATGCTGACCTCGGGCAGGTCGCTGAGCTCGTCTGTACAAAGGGGACGATGGCAGTGGCCACCACCCCACCCCCCACCACCGCCGAGAGTTGTGTGAGCAAAGGATGAGACAACTGATAGAGACCTCAGATCAGAACACGCAGCCCATCACCCTGCCGCCGTGAGTCCTGATCTCAGTGATTTCTGCTGTTCTCGACACCCCCGGGGCCCGGTCTACCGGGAGCCCGCTCCTCGGGACTAAAGTGCTCTTCCTGGAGCGTTTCACCCAGCTCTTCTCCACTCCAGATCCTGCCGGGCTCCATGTGACCTGGACCTTGGTCGTCACCTCTTTCCTTCATTCAGCAGCTGCCCACGGAAGACAGACCCACTGCGTGCGGCCCTGCCCGCCCCGGCCCGGCCCCCAGAACCTGGGCCCGCTGGAGACAGAGACGGACCCCTGTCCTCAGACGAATCAGCCGGGGTGGAGGGAAGAGGGACGTGTTAGGCTTTCTTTTTTCACAGTGCGGTTTGGATGGGGAGGGTGAGTCCTCCCACGGACAGGCGAGGAAGTGTGGACAAGTGGCAGCCCCCGCCCCGGGTTCTGGGTGAGTGAACACGTGTCCAGGAGGTGGCTGCCCTCCCATCTCCCCCCAGAAGCCTCGCTCGTTGTCCCCCTGACCCTTCAGCCTGTGCCCTGTCGGGGACCCCTGTCCCCTCTGTCCAGGAGCCAGGCCCTGAGAGGCCCTTCTGGGCTTTGCTGACGTCCACCCCAGGGCCAGCACCATGCTGGGCTTTGCACATGCTTCCTATGAAATGACGTGCAGGGACAGACAGAAACGCACACACGATGTGGGAGCTATTTAACCTGCAAAACACAGTCTGCTCTCCACCAGCCAGCCACGAGGAGTTTCCTTGTTGTGGTGTCTGACTCCTTGTGACCCCGTGGACCTCAGCACGCCAGGCCTCCCTGTCCTTCACTGTCTCCCGGAGCTTGCTCAAACTCATGTCCATCGAGCCGGTGATGCCATCCAACCATCTCATCCCGTCGCCCCCTTCTCCTCTGTCCCTCGAGGAGTTTCCTGTATATGCCTTAATAGGGAGGAACAGTCAGATCTCAGCATCCTGACTTCTCCCAGTGGCTGAAGGGATCTTGGAGACGGTCACTTCTGCCTGCTCCCCTGCCCTGGGGCAGCTGTGCCAGGTCTGAGGGCAGCCCTGCCACTCCTCACTAGCTGGGGGTCCCCACCAGACACACTCTGGTCTCCCCCTGGAATTCCAGATCTCACTGACAAGGACCCACCCCCCGCCATACCTGGAGCTGGACGGGGTGACTGCGGGAAAGAGGTTCTGGGAGACGAGCGAGGCCGGATGTGCAGAGGGTCCGACGGAGCCTGCTTGGACACCTAATTCACATTCTCAGCACATCCTCCCTTTCCAAAGATCATCCATCTGAAGGAGTTCATAATTCTCACCAAGGGGACAGCAGAAGCATTTAATGTGCGCAAGGCTTTGATTGGAACATTTATAAGGTTCCGGTTCGCTGCCTTCAGCCTGATCCAGGGCTATCGATTGTTTGGCCACAAATATCTTTTACGACTGAACGTTTACCGAGGGAAACCTCTCAGGCTCCTCACCCCTGGAGTGGGAAGCTGGACTGACCGTGCAGTTCCACACGCTGGCCCCGGGGGTGCCCAGTGCCAGCCTCATTGGTCAGGATGGCCTGGCCAGGCGACCAGCAACTGCCCTTCCCGCTGGTGGCATCCTGACTCTGAGGGCTCACGCGCTCTCGCTGGGAGGTGGACGCTCTTTGGGGAAGAGTTTAACAAGGGCAGCGGAGAGAGCCATCTGGGCTCATTAGACTTGAGTCTCCCGTTAGGACACGAGGGGAGAAAAGAGCATTCTCGTGTGCCTCATTTTGTTCAGAAACACTGACCTCCCCACCGGTTTCACCTTCATCCTGCTGGGCCTGCCCGCTGCCCTGCCACACTCCCCACCCAACCCCAGTGCCTTTCTGCGTCCTTCACACACCGTGTCCCCTTAGCCCAGCTCAGCCTTCCCACTGAAGGGACACATTATTCCCTGAACACTAGTTTCCTGGACGCATGTTTATCCCATGTCTGCTATGCACAGATGCCCTGCTTGGCTTCAAGAATTCAGTGGCAAAGGAGGGGAATTTACCTGGGGGTTCATCCAGGACCTGAGGAACCCTGAAGGCAGACTGGGCATTATCTAGGGCACTCAAGGGCTGAGGGGAGGGGGACCCCCTTTTTTAAAAAAACAAATATGTATGTGTATCTTTGGCTGGGCCGGGTCTTCACTGCTGTGCAGGACTCCCCTCTGGTTTCGGTGAGCAGGGGCTTATTCTCTTGCTGCAGAGCACGGGCTCTAAGGCACTTGGGCTCCGTGGTTGTGTCTCATGGGCTCCATAGTCACTGCTTCCAGGCCCTAGAGCACAGGCTTCACAACTGTGGCTCTTGGGCTTAGTTACTCTGCAGCGTGTGGGATCTTTTCAGACCAGGGATTGATTACTTGTCTCCTGCATTGGCAGGTGGATTCTTTGCCACTGAGCCACCAGGTAGCCAGCAAGAGCTCGGGGTGGGGACGGTGGTCATTCTGCCCATTGACTCAGGGCCAAACCCTGCCCCTTCCCACGCAGCGCCTTCCTGAGCTGCGGTAGTCAGAGGACTTGAGTCTGAGCCCTGCTAAGAGCTGTGTGACTCAGGCCAGGGGCTTCCCCTCATGAAGCCTTGATTCTCTCATCTGTGAAATGGGCTGGGAGTGGGGAGCTGTGCACATCCTAGGACCAGCTCTCAATGTTTTGCGGATGTCTAGGTGGACGTGTGTCAGTTCAGTTCAGTTCAGTTGCTCAGTCGTGTCTGACTCTTTGCGACCCCATGGACTGCAGCACGCCAGGCCTCCCTGTCTGTCGCCAACTCCTGGAGTTTACTCAAACTCATGTCCATTGAGTCAGTGATGCCATCCAACCATCTTATCCCCTGTCGTCCCTTCTCCTCCTGCCTTCAATCTTTCCCAGCATCAGGGTCTTTTCTAAAGAGTCAATTCTTCACATCAGGTGGCCAAAATATTGTAGCTTCAGCTTCAGCGTCAGTCCGTCCAATGAATACTCAGGACTGATTTCCTGTAGGATTGACTGGTTTGATCTCCGTGCAGTCCAAGGGACTCTCAAGAGTCTTCTCCAGCTCCACAGTTCAAAAGCATCAATTCTTCGGATGTGTGTAATGCACCTGAAATGATGCTATTGTGATCCGTGCTCAGTGAACCTGCGCTGTTTTCTGTTTATAATCATTATTACTCCTTTTGCGCTAAGCTGATTATTTGTGGAGGCAGTGGAGGCTAGTGGGTAAGGTCACAGGCTTTGCAATTAAACTTGGGAGTCAAGTAACTGCCAGCTCCTCCACTTGCCTGCTGTGTGACCTTGGGCAAGTCACTTAACCTCTCTGAGCTGCAGTTTATTATCCACAAAACGGGGAGGCTAATTTTAAGAGGACCTTCCAATATGTGCTTGCGTGTGTTGGCCTTAAGACAGGCTGCGTACTTGAGTCTGCTTGCCCTGGTTGTGCTGGGAGACGAGGTGGAACCGGGCGGAGAGGGCGAGAGAGGTGGGCGTGGGGGAGGCTGTGAGCTTGCTCTGCACACGCCCCTGCTCTGGTTCATTTGCTTCAAGGAGCACGTGTTGCTTTTGCAGGTACAGTGAAGCAGCCCTGGCAAGCGGAAATGTTAAATGAAATAAAAGTACTGTCTTCTTCCCAGGGCGCAGTGAGGATTAAATGAGCCAATACCTGCAAAGTGATCAGAATAGGGCCTGGTATGTGGTAAGTGCTAAGTAAATGTTAGTTGTTGTAATAGTAATAATAAGTATTATTTCAAGCAGCTCTGCAAAATCATGCACATCGATCATGTCACTGAGAGACATGAGGTCCTCTTTAATACTGGGGGTGTGGGGTCCCTAGGGATGCTGAGAGTCACCTGTTCTAGGTAGGAAGTGGTCTGGTGAAGGCACCGGCTTTTGTGAATGGCCCCCATGCCCCCACCTGGTGCTCCCAGTTTGGGGGCTCCTCTGCACTGGGGTGAGAAAGGCAGGTGTGCCCCTATAGTCTGGTGCCTCAGATGCCCCCAGGAGTCCGACAAGCTGTGAAGGGCAGACAGGGGATGTCTGGATGGAGATTGAGTCAGGTCCAAGCACTGGTGCCCACAGCTGTGACTTCTAACCCTCCTCCAGCCCTGGCAGGTTGGAAGGCAGGGGACCGGACGTGGGGTGACTCTGGAGGGCTGGGGGCTTCTCCTGGCCTTTCCATTTCTGGTAGCAGTGACCCCCAGCACTGGCCCAAGGAGAAGCAGGAGGATGTGGTTTTATTTTAAGATGCAGAAGCCCTTGAAAGAGGCACATCAGCAGTTCTGAGAATGGATCTCTGTAGATGTCGTTTGTATAACAAGTATCTAAATCATCAGAAATGGGGAAGAAGCTGCAAATGAGGATGGGCAGAGATACCCTGGAAGCAGACGCCTTGCAGTACTTGTCTCAAGTTTATGACGACGCCCTTGGGTTTGGGATTCTTGAAGAGTGGGAGAAAGGAAGTGGGAAACCGGTGGGTGTGGAGCTGGGGCTGATCCATGCCTTGCGGGGCCTAAAGCGTAGAACGTATATAGCTCGGGTGGTGCTTTTTAAGAAAAAGAACCCAGGATTAGATGTGTCAGATCTAAGATGGGGCCAAACAAGTGAGGGCCCTGGGGTTTCAGCATCCGTTGCGTGCCAGGAAATCTGCCCCTGGTGGGAGCCAAACCCAGGGTTTCAGTAAGATGAGCTTTGTCTGCGCGTCCGTCTGCCCCCCTGGGCCGTGTGACCTTGACCAGGCCACCTCCTGTCTGTGGACCCCCAGAGGGTGCATCTGAGAGCCCCCTACGCGCACATGGGGAAGACAAGACTGAGGACCTCCTCCCCAGGGAGAGATGAAAGCTGCGCGGCTGTTTAAAGACTCCAAGTCGGCCGCCGAACCATTTTTAAACGCTGTTTTGACTCACGCTCCCATTAAGGTACTTAAGAGCCAACTAATGCGTCCCGTATTTTTATTCTTGTTCTGTAGCTAATTGCATATCATGGGAAGATACCAGTACTGTTGTAAACCCTCCCGTCAGGCCGGAGCAGCCCCCTCTCCATCGGCGGTGCTCCGCCTGCTCCACCATGACCTCTGCTGCTCTGGCCTGGACTGCGCGTGCGCCCACACGTGCGTGTCCGCCGCCGCTCTGGCCTGGACTGCGCGTGCGCCCACGTGCGTGTCCGCCGCTCTGGCCTGGACTGCGCGTGCGCCCACGTGCGTGTCTGCCGCTCTGGCCTGGACTGCGCGTGCGCCCATGTGCGTGTGGGTGCGTGGTGGTGGGGGGGGGGCATCAACGCTGTGTGGGTTTCTCTTTAGAGCTTCTTCTCACCTTAGTTTGTGCTGAACAGACATACGCGCGCACACACACACACCAGCCTCAGTGCCCAAGCTGGTGCCTTGGTTTGATGGCTTTGGTCCTAGCTCGTCTGTGGCCCACCACCATCCAGATCAATGTCAGCTTCAGGTCTGGCTTGACCCAGGGGCTCAAATGATGACCTCAGGAGCTATCTTAACTCTGCTGTCTGGGCCCTGGCAGACCCCTCAGAGGGGAGAGAGCATCTCACACACAATAGTTCCTTTTTATTTAATTTTTTGGCCACACCAAGTGGCAGGTGGGATCTTAGTTCCCCGACCAGGGGTGGAACCTGTGCCCCCTGCTTTGGAAGCACACACACAAACAAGTGTGTGGTCTTAACCAGTGGGCCACCAGGAGAGCCCCTCTTCCACAATAGTTGTGTTGTAAGTCCTGGCGTGGGTTTGCTGGACCCAGGTAACACGTTCATCCTCAGACAGGTTACTGAAACAAAAGCGGTGAGCTCTGTTGACTGGCGAGATCTAGGGCATGTGCTCACCTTGTGGTTATTCTGGTATTATAGAGGGTTAACTTCGCCTAAACCACATGGACTAGGAAAGGCCGGGTGCCTGGGTGAGGGTCTTCGAAATAAAAAAAGAGGTATTATTGGTGTCAGATGAGGAGACAGGGGGCAGGCAGGAAACGTAGTCACTCCGTGCCCCCCACCCCACCCCCAGGGCAGTGGACACACTGGGGTCTGAGGGACACGTTCACCCCACACCGAGTGGAAAACCCACTCAGAATCCTGAGAACCAGCCGTGCATCCAGGGCCCCGGGGCCTGGCGCTGAGAGCGGATGGAGACAGGGCCTGAGGCAGGCAGACGCTCTCCTGCCCCGGCTGCTGGCCTGGCGCGCTGAGGTGCCCGGGGGCTGGGTTGGCATGGAGTCCAGACACGGACAAGAATGAGCACCTCCAGAGAACCCTCTGGGGAGCTTGTTAGAATATAGCGTCTCGGGGCCCGCCCCAGACCTCCTGTATCACAGTGCGAACGTTCATCAGGCCTCCAGGTGGTCGATGTGCCCTGCTGGTCTACAGACTCACCTCTTGGGACGTCCCTGGTGACCCAGTGGTTAATAGCCACCCTGCAGTGCAGGGCACGCGGGTTCCATCCTTGGTCGGGGAACTAGGATCGCACACGTTGAGGGGCCACTCAGCCCACGTGCGCACTGAATCAAAAGACTCTGGGTTCCACAGCTGAGACCTGACACAGCCAAATACACTAAAAACAAAACTCATTCTTGTCTCTCAGCCTCCGCATTCAGGGGTGACGGGACTTACGTTAGGTCTTCTGGAATGCGGTGTCGCCAGGTGTGTGGAGGAGCCTTAAACATATCCATGCTCTGTGATGGAGCCAGTATTGCTACTCCTGAGACATTACTGTACAAAATCACCAGAGGCAGGGACAAAGGATGCTTTACCCCAAGAGCATAAGAAACTATCGTGAACAATTACACGCCAATAAATCAAACCTAGAAGAAATGGACAAATTCCTAGAAACATACAACCTACCTTGACGGGTTCAAGAAGAAATAAAAAGCTTGAGCAGACAACAATAAACATGAAGCTGAAACAGGCGAATCAGCAACCACCTCCCAACAAAGAAAAACCCAGGACCAGCTGTCTTTGCGAGTGAAATCTACCAAACATTTAAAGAAGAGTTGATATCAGTCATTCTTAAACTCTTCCAAAAAACAGAAGGAACACTTTTGAACTACTTTCATGAAGCCAGCATTACTCATACTAAAACCAGACAAAAAAACACTTAGAAATCGAGCCACCATAGGATCTGGCAACCCTGCTTCTGAGTATGTACACAACAGAACTGAAGTCGAGTTCTCAAGGCGGTATCTCCACCCCGATGTTCATTGCAGCAATGTTCACAGTAGCCAAGACATGGAAGCAACACGCATGTCCACTGACTGATGAATGGGCAGACAAAGTATGGTATATATGTGCCGTGGACTACTAGTCAGCCTTCAAAAAGGAAATCCTGGCATGTCACACCATCAGTAAACCTGGAGGATGTGATGCACGGTGGAAGTCCAGAAGGACAAATTCTATATAATGACATTTATAGGAGGAATCTACAATAGTCAGACTCCGGCTTCCCTGGTGGCTTAGTGGTAAAGAATCAGCCTGCCAATGCAGGAGAAACAGATTCGATCCCTGGTCCAGGAAGATCCCCAGTGCTGCAGAGCAGCTAAGCCCATGCACCACGACTCCTAAACCTGTGCTCTGGAGCCTGAGAGCCACAACTGCTGAGCCCACGTGCTGCAGCTACAGAGGCCATGCACCCTGGAACCCATGCTTCACAACAAGAGAGGCCGCCACAGTGAGGAGCCCATGTACCACAGCTAGAGAGTAGCCCCCGCAGTAAGACCCAGCACAGCCCAAATAAATACAGAGATTAATTTAAAAGAATAAAATAGACTCATAGACGAGAGTAAGAAGAGTGGTAGTTGGCAGGGGCTGGGGAGAGGGGGAGAAGGAGAGGTGATGGTCGAAGGGACAAGGCTCCAGTCATGCATGAAGAGTGAGTTCTAGAGGTTTGCACAACATGAGACCTGTAGACAATAATGCCACGTTATATACCTGGAACTTGGTTAAGAGGGTTGGCCTTCTATTAAGTGTTCTTATCACAAAAAGACAATAAAGAGGGTGGAGGAAACTTCTGGAGGTGATGGATATCTTTATGTCATTGTGATGATAGTTTTACAGAAGTATTGTTGTTCAGTTGCTCAGTCGTGTCTGACTCTCTGCGACACCATGGGCTGCAGCACGCCAGGCCTCCTTGTCCCTCACCATCTCCCAGAGTTTGTTCAAACTCATGTCCATTGAATCGGTGATGCCATCCAACCATCTCATCCTCTGTCGTCCCCTTCTCCTCCTGCCCTCAATCTTTCCCAGCATCGGGATCTCTTGCAGTGAGTTAGATCTTCGCATCAGGTGGCCAAAGTTTTGAAGCTTCAGCTTCAGCATCAGTCCTCCCACTGGATATTCAGGGTTAATTTCCTCAGAATTGACTGGTTTTATCTCCTTGCTGTGCAAGGGACTCTCAAGAGTCTTCTCTAGCACCACAGTTCAAAAGCATCAATTCTTCAGCACTCAGCCTTCTTTATGGTCCAACTCTCACATCCGTACGTGACTACTGGAAAAACCATAGCTTTGTCTAGATGGACCTTTGTCTCAAAGTAATGTCTCTGCTTTTAATCTTATCTCCAGAGTCATTAAGTCATATACATTAAATACATGCACCTTTTTCTATGTCAATTATACCTCAATATGATAGTTAAAAACAGAAAAGAGAGAAGATGGAAAGGAAACTGATTTGGTCTCAGGAGCTGTAGGCCTCATGGACAAGGCCACGGGGACAAGTTCATAATTTATATTAAGTGAGCAAAGCTGGCACAGAATGATACAAACTGCATCATTTTAACTGTATGAAAATAAAGTAAAAAACAGTCTAGAAATAAAGATGCAAATATATTACAGTACCTGCAGGTGGTAGGATTACAGATGATTTTTACTTATGTTCAGCTTTTCTGTATTTCTTTCACATGAGAAAACACTGACTGATGATTTCAGAATCTGAATTTGTATCAGTCACAGTGATTAGTTGCAGATGACAGAATCTACTCCTTCTGATTTGAGCAGAGGGAGGACTTATTCCTGGGTGTTAGGACTCAGATTCTAGAACTAGCAGGGGACCCCACAGCCAGGGGCAACGTGGCCTGGACCGTTGCTTAGCCCCATCTGACCCTGTTGGCATGGAAACCCCACCGTCTGTAATGCCCAGGGCCAGACCCCCCTGTTCCCTACCAGCCAGGAGCCCCGTCCTCCACCGCCCTCTATTGTTCACTTCTACTTCTTCAATCTCGTACAGACATCTGTCCAGAGGAGCTTAAGCCACCAGCCGAACCCTAGCTGCAAGGGTGTCTGGGAAATGCAGATTTCAGTTTTCCAGAGGCTAATATACCCGGGGCGGGGAAGGACGGGGTGGTACACTTGTTGAATGAGTCAGTCTGCAGGACTCACCACAGAAGTGAAACCAGAGGACAAAATGATCACTTGTAGCCTTGACCTTCTGAAGTCCACAAGGTGGCTCAGTTATCCGTGGTGGTATCATGAGGACCACAGGGGCTCTCTCTCAGTCCAGGGAGCACTGACTGCAGAGCCCCTCACCCCAGCCTCTCACTTCCAGCTGCCAGCACCTCTGTGCCTGGGGTCTTCTCTTGAGGCTGGCGACCCCTGGCCTCCCGTGTGGCAGGCTGAAATGTGGAGACTTGCTGTCCCCCGGGAGCAGACTCAGCAGGACCCCAGCAACCTTACCCCTTGGGTGGGGAGTCTGCACTGGCCCCCAGGGCTCCCTGGTGGACCGATCCCTGTTGCCCACAGTGGGGTCTTCCACGGTGGGAGGCAGGTTGATCACAGCCATAATTAATCCCCTTCTGTTCCTGTTCTCACTTCGCTACCCGCTTGCCTTCACCTCCCAAGCAAACTCTGGTGCCAGGAGAATCCTCATCTCCAGGTGTGCCTTGAGCACCCAAACTAAGGCACCTCTGACCCGCCTTAGGTGCACGCATGTGAGGCCTCGTCCCGGCTCTGGATGACCTGCTGGGGAGTCCCCTGGGGGTGGGTTAAGGGCTTTGAGACCACTTCTGTGACCTCACCTCCATGCGTGCCAGATTGGGCAGTCACCCTCTCCCTGGATCCCATGCCTGTGGGTGGGCGGCCAGAGGGCTCTGGAGTGCTCCTACCATCTGCTGCCCAGTCCACCTGGTGCCACAACCACATGCACACGCCCACAGCATGTGCCCAGGGCCACCATCCCCCTGCCCCTTCTTCCTGTGCCATGCATTGCTCCTTCTGTCCTAGGACTGGCAGCGGTATGCCACGCGGTTCAAGGGTATCCTTTGAACGTGCTGTCCTTTGGGTAAATGTGATTTTGCCATGTGTGGCTGTTAGTGCATGAGGTTTGGGCTAGCTCCGTCATGGGTTCTTCGCACAGCAGGCTGGCGCACCCTGGGCCCCGGGTATGGGGACACACTCTCCTCTGTGGACGTCACCCTTCCCTCTGCATGTGGCAGGGAGCTTCAGGCAGCTTTACTGACCAGCTCCTTGGACTGGGCATCACACTTCCTCACCAGCCCACGCTGGCCTTTGCTTCAGGCTTCCTGAGAACGGCAATGGCTTGAAGAGTCTCCAGCCGACAGAGGGCTGGTCTGATGTCGTGAACCCTGGGGCAGTCAGAGCGCACAGGGGCTGTTCCCATCATCAGCCAGGATCTGGGTGGTGAGGCTGCACCACTGGGCGCTGATGCCCACTTGGAAGGGAGTCCTGGATCCTTCTGGACGGGGCAGCTGAGGCCTGGGAACCGCCTGTTGTCTTATCGCATCCACTGAGATCGAGGGACAAGCTGGGTGCTCCCAGGAGGGCCCAGGCACCTCGGCCTGTGACAAAGGATCTGACCATTACAGCGGACTGTTATCGCGAAAAGTTGCCCTGAGACCATTACCGCGAACCGTTTGGCAGTTACAAGTCTGCCAACGTCTGGGCAGTGAGTGGGTCCTTGCGGGGGAGAGAGTGGTGTGAGGTGGACCACAGCCTTCTCCCCGGGGCCCTCAGCCTCCAGGACCCTCCGCCCCTCGTGTGCGCAGCTGGGACATGCCGGCCCCGCCAGGCTGCTGGAGCCGGCTCGGACAACCCACCTCGGGGCCCAGCCTGGGGCTTGCCTCAGGGAGGGCTGAGGAAGGGGTGTGTTGTCTTTGGTGGCAACGAGAGCCCGCGACACGGAGCTGCTAGACGGCCACCGCAGCTCGAACACTGCCCTGCGCCGGCTGGCCGTCAGTGAACTTGAAAGGCCACCAGGATGACATTGTCACTGGTGCAGCAGACAGAGGGCAGGGGCGCAGGCTGGTGTCCCGAGGTCAACAAAGCTGCCTCAGCAGGAAAAGCTGCCCCCTGCCTTCCATGCCCAGGGGGGCCGGGCAGCCTGTCTGCACGATGACTGAAAAGGCCATCGGCCATCTGACTTAGGGCTGAGTGTGTTTCTCCTTCTCAGGCATACTGGCAGTGAAATCCAATTTGTGATGCTTGGGGATTAGAATCCCCCAGGGTGCTCGCAGGCAGCCCTTCGCTCCGGCAGATCCAAGAAGCCCACCGGCCTCTTGAGCCCTGAGCTGCGTGCGGTTTAATCCCAAAGTCCCTTTCCCGTGGTTTAGAGCGGAAGGCTTTGCTGTTGATGGAAGCCTGGGTATTTCTCAGTCTCCATGAAAGTTCAAGTGCGCGTGATACAATCTAATTGTCCGGTTTCTTGACATTCAGGCTTGTCTCTGTTGTAAAGCAGTGGAATTGATTTCTGGGTACTTGAAAATACAGCCGGGAGTGGGGAGACTCACCGCAAATACCAAGTGAGGGCTGCAAGGCGGGCGCCGCACCCACACGCGTTAGTTGGTTCAGTCGTAGGGGCTGTAGCCTCACAGAGTTTTGGAACCATAGCCCACCCCCCAACTCTAGGGTTGGTCCCAACCTCCTACAAAAACAATTCCACTAGAAGTGATGGGCATGATGGGGGCGGGATTGGAGCCCCAACGTGTTCAGGGGTGGCCCTGGGGCTAGGCCAGGGGCAGTCTGCGAGGCTGGAGAGGGGGTCCTGGGCTGCGGGACTCACGGCCCCCATGTCCACGGTGTGTGTGTGGGCCCCCTGCCCTGCAGTCCGCATTCTGAGGGTCTGTTCTCTCTCGTTGCAGGTCAGAAGGAGAAGGCTCCCTCAGCATCAGGTAGGTGTGTTGTCAGCCTGTCTGTGCGCCTGTCCATCTGTCCTGGGCAGGTGGCATCAGTGAAACCATGTGCTTCTCCTTCTCTCTGACACGGTCTGGGTGGGTCGAAGCCCTGCCCACCGCCCAGGCACTTTGGCCACTCTGTGCTGGCTCAGCGTCCTAGACTAAGAGCGCCAGCTTACGGCCTGGGCTTTCCTGGTCCCAGAGTGACCTTCTTAGAGGTCACCCGGCCTGCTGGTGGCCCTTCCCATCGGGGCTAGTGGTGTGGGCTGTGACCTACGTAGGACCAGCAGCTTCTCAGCTCAGACAGCCCCTGGGGACAGGCTGGGTGCATGGGGCAAGTCTTTGGGGAGTCTGGAGGGACGGGCCCCCGCCTGGGCTGCGGTGTGTCTCCTGGGTGCAGGCAGCAGATTGATGGCACCCTCACGGGGCTTGCAGCCAAGAGCCCTGTGCCTGCCCATCCCCAGCACCGGGGCCTCTGACTGGACCCGGAGGGGGTGTTTGTGCCTCAGCCCAGGGGCGGGAGCAGTGGAGTTCAAGGCTTGAGCTGGGGGCCAAGGAGGCCATGGGGGATGGGAGACAGAGGCTGGTGGTGAGAGTGGGGGTGAGGAGGAGACACAGAAGGTGATTAAGAACCACAGGTCCCCCAGGCCCGCAGGTGTGGCTGGGACTCCAGGTGCCTCCCTGTGAGCAAGTGGGTAGAGGAGGTGCTCGTGAGGCTGCAGCTGGGAGTGTTGGGCGGGGCGGGGTCCTCTGGGCAGAGCCGGAGGCAGAGGTGACGGTGGCTGCATCCTGGGGAGGCTCCCTGGAGTCAGAAGCCCCTGCACTGGGCTGCGGCTTAGCCCAGGAGGTGCCAGCAGGGTCCCGAGCCTGAGAGCCAGAGCGGGGGCCGCAGAGGGGGCTGGGGCTGATGGCCCTGAGTCAGGCAGGATGCAGAGGCACCCTCAAGGGGCCCGAACAGAGCGCCACACGAGGAAGAAGGACGGGCCACCCCAGGCCTGGGGGGCCGGAGGAGATGCCGTGCGAGACAGTGTCCAGGAGATGCAGGGGGCGGCCTGGTTGGGTGTTCTGGGACTGCCCGGTGTCCGTGAGAGCCGCCTGCAGCTCTGAGAGGGGTATTCACTGGCTGCTGGTGCGGAGGAGGCCCAGGTGCTGTCCGTGAACAGAGCGGGTGCAAAAGAGAGTGGACGTCATGTGACATTTCAGTTAAGGAAGTCAGATAGAAGAATGTGATTTCTTGCTTAGAACATTTGCATTAAAAAGCCGGGACAGGAGATGCAGGAGTAGGACATCCCCTCAGGAGGTGGGGCAGGGCACAGGGCAGGCAGGGAAGGGCAGCCGCCAGCCTCCTCTGAGTCCTGGGACAGTTGCTGGGCTGTGGACTGGACCTGTGGACGACCTCTCGAGCACCTTCGGCAGGGAGTGAGGGTCCTGGCAATGGGGGTGTGCAAAGACATCAGAAGTGGATTGCCAAGGAGAGGGGAGAGTGAGGTCCCACCAGCCCCCACCACCAATGTGGGATCTGAGAACCTCCCCTACCCCCGTCTGGCACACTCACCCAGAAGGTGCTGCAGCTGAGATGGGGCTGCACTGCAGTCCCCAAGAGACCTATGGGTTATTCTGGTTCCCAGTGAGTGGGGGTGGGAGGTGTGTGCAGGGGGAGGGGCCTTGCAAGGGGGGCCAGCGAATGGCCCTGAAGAGCTCAAGAGCCAGTCTCACCCCCCATGGAGGGGTGGGGGTGTCAGGAAAGTGGGATTTGAAGGCCGTGGTGCTGGAAGCAAGCCCGCGGGAGGAGGATTATCTGTGCGGGGGAGGTGGGGACGCTCATGCGAGGACCCAGAGCCACATGGCTTGGCTGCCTGGTGGGAACAGAAACGGCCTTGGGACACGGTGGGGCGGCGTGCGGAGTGAACATATGTTCCCAGCTCCAGCCAGACGGTTCTCGGCAGGACGCCTGGAGCGAAGAGCTGGGCAGGGAGGAACCCGGATGGGTGTGCGGGCAGAGCAGGCTGCGTTTCAGCTCTTCTGTGAGGACCCCAGCCTGACGGCACCAGTCATGTGCTTCTGTGCACTCCTGGCTCGTGGGTGGAAGCTGTCAGGACGTGAAGGTGCCGGGTTCTGTCCTGGACCAGGCTCCAGCCCGCGTCTCATCCCGGGGCTCTCGACGTGGGCTTCAGGCCTCGGCACACATCACAGCCAGTGCTCTGGCGTGGGCAGAGCACACACACTCGGCCCTCCGTTTGCTGAGGACTGGCCACCCCCGGACCACTCAGCTCTGCCTCGCGATGGGCCCTCTGTTCTCCCCATGCTCGGGGACTGCCCCGCAGGACGGCTGCAGAGCTGGGTGTCCGGGGAGGCGTGCGGAGGGACGTCTTCTGTCTGTGCACCCAGACCCTGAAGGGTGGCCTCCCTGCAGCCCCCCCTTCCCCACCCGAAGGAGTGCTCTGAAACCTGGACCCCCTGTTGCCCCTCCAGCACCTCTCGCCGGTGCAGCCTGGTTTTCCACTAAGTCCCCCTCGACCTGCTCCCGCCTTCTAAATGTGACCACTGACTCCTTGCCTGCTTTCTGGCCTGTGGGTGTGACTCCGCCTTTCCCGGGGCGAACCTCTGCCTTCTGGGAACCCCCCACAAGCTGCTGCCGCCCTGAAGCTTTGAGGGGGGCTGAGGCTGATGTGCTGTCCTTCCCTCCATCCCCTTGAAGCTGAAAGTTCAGCCTCTGTGCACCAGTGCCGAATCGAATCTCGGAGACAAGGCTTTGGGGTGAAGTAGAACAGAAGAACTTTATTGCTTTGCCAGGCACGGGGGGACACAGTGGGCTCCTGCCCTCGAAAACTGTGTGTCCCTACCCGGGAGGGTTGGGTGAGAAGTTTTATAGCAATGGTTCCAGAGTGGGGTTGCTGATAAGATGAGGGTGTGTGCAGGGCCTACACTCCGTTAACCTGGCCCCAGGTGGGCTCTTGATGAACTTCTCTGGTTCCTTTAATGTGATCTCCGGTGGTCTTCTCTGGTTTGAAGAATGCTGACATCTTCCACTGCTTGGGCTTTAGCTCTGTGAAGAGCTCAGAGAGATTGTTACGTGTATCCCTTGAGACAAACCAGGACCCTGCTCCAGGGTGCACGGCCATTACTTGACTGCCCGTCCCTGTCCCTGCGTCCCCACCCTTCCCTGTTGGCAGCTGTTTGAACTGCCCTTTGGAACTCAGGGAAGATCGTGGAGGCTGCATAGACAGGCTCCCGTGCCCAGGATGCCCACCGGGTCCTGCTCAGCTTTCATACTTGCCTTCCATGGCTGCTGCGCACACGTTTAATATCCAGGTTCTTGTTGCTTTGTGTCCTAGTGATGTGAGCCTCTGTCTTACTCACCCGGGCAGAGTTAGGGACCCAGGATGAGGCCTTGGGTCATTTCCAGGTGGGGCCAGCACCCCCAGGCACACAGCAGGCCCCAAGGACCTTAGTGGAATGAATTTGCCTTGGTATCACCTGGAGACACAGCACATCTTGCATAGAAAACTCAAGGAAAAACTTTGTTCTGTTGGATTCAGGACCCATGAATATTTTCAGACCAAGAATTTGGAGGAAAAAGAAAAGTGGACCATTCATCTTGCTCAGTGGAGAATCCTTCATGTCCCCACATCCACAACAAACCCTCACTACAAATAGTGGGCAGAAGGGGCCGCCTTTGATGTCTGGGTTTCATTTGCATGGCTAAGTGAGGTGTTGATGGATGCTGTGAGCTCTTTGCTAAATGTTAAGGAACTGAATCCAGGGAGAACCCCTGTTGCCCACCCTCCTTTGGGCGCCTTTAGACTCAGACAATCTGAGGCACCGCCTTTCTGCTTGGATGTCTCAGCCTCGCAGAGCAGCCGGCAACTGTTTTACCAAGAGAAGCCTGTTTGAGAATTTGCGTGCGCTTCTTTTCCCCGAGGCGAAACATTTGCAAGATCAGATGTATTCGTTTTCCACAAATGAAATGACTCATTTTTGACCATTTTGCAAACGTAGGACTTTGCTCCTTGTGCCCGGGGAGCATGCGTCTGCTTTTCACTGCATTCCAGGGGAAGCTCCCGAGGGCCAGACTTGGAATCTTTTAATGATTTATTTAGGGTGAAGAAGGAGAGATTTGCAGAGTGTAGAGTTTGGAAAGAATGAAGAGTTGCGTGGAGAGCCCAGGAGTGCTGATACGGTATTTAAGATGCAGAGGCTTTCTGCAGGGTAAAGCATTATCTTTTCTCTCCCTGGCTCTCATCAACCCCTTGAAGTGAACTCATACTCACTGGTAGGAATTAACTATAATACCATTTAACGAGCTTTCACTGTGGGTAGGGTCTCACCACATCTGAACTGACCTCACCCCTGCATGTGAATTGTTAGCCTCATTTTGTATTTCTAGTAATTTGTCGTTTTATCCAAGTTATCTAATTCGTTAGAGTACAGTTGTTCCTGGTACTCTCTTATAATCTTTTTTATTTTTCTACAATCAGTAATAATGCCCCATGTTTACTTCTGTTTGAATTATTTGCCTGCTTGTTTTTTCTTAGTTTAGCTCACAGCCTGGTAAACGGCTTCTCTTTCCAAAGCACTAGCTTTGGGTTTTGTTGATTTTCTCTGTTGTTTTGCTGTGCTTTGCCTCTGCTCTAATCTTTATTGTGAGCTTCCTTCAGCAGCTTTGGGTTTAATTTGTTCTCCTCTTTCTAGTTTTCCAAGTTGCACAGAGCTAGGTTATTTATTTGTGATCAGATCGTTTCTCAGATGGAAATGTCCTGTTTCGTTTTCCTCCATCTCTAGGTAATTTCTAGCTTCCCTTATGATTTCTTCTTTGACACAGGCTCTTTTAAGTGTGCTGTGTACTTGCCACAAATTTGTGACTTTCCCACTTTTCCTTTGTTATGGGTTTCTAACTGCATCCCACTGTGCCTGGAGAAGATCCTGTGTGCATCTGTCTTTTAAAGTCTGCTGAGACTTAAGCTGTGCTCTAACACACGGTCTGTCCCAGAGAAGGCCTCTTGGGAACGCACGTGTTACGTTGGTTGGTGGGGTCGCATCTGTCTTAGATCTAGTTGGCTTATTGTGTTGTTCACTTTCCCCCTTCCTCACTTCTGTCTGGTTGTCCTATCCATCCCTGAGATGGGGTGTTGAAGGCTCCAACTATTGAGTAGAAACAACTATTTCTCCCTCAGTTCTGTCCATTGTTCCTTCGTACATTTTGATGGTCTGCTATTAGGAGTGTAAGTGTTTATAGCTTTGTCTTCCGGCTGTTCTGAATGCACAGTGTCTTCTTTGTCTCTTGTAACCTTTTCCGATTTGAAGTCTATTTGGGGCTTCCCAGGTGGCACTAGTGGTAAAGAATCCATCTGCCGATGCAAGAGACTCAAGAGATGGGAGTTTGATCCCTGAGTCAGGAAGATTCCTTGGGATAGGAAATGGCACCCCACTCCAGTACTCTTGCCTGGAGAATTCCATGGGCAAAGGAGCCTAGCAGTCTGCAGTCCAGGGGCTGCAAAGCACATCCTCAGTCAGATTCGGTGTCTGGTGTCAGCACAGCCGCCCTGCTCTCCTGTGGCTGCTGTTTGCATGGACCATCTTTTTCTGTCCTTTCGTGTTCAGCATTTTCGTGTCTTTGGAACTAGAACGAGACGTTTGTATCCTTTCTGCCAGCTAGTATTCTGTTTGGAAATTTTAATCCATTTACATTTAAAATAATTACCGATAAGGAAAGCTTACTGCTTTTATTTTACAGTTTGCTTTCTGTGTGCTTTATGCGTTTTTGTCCCTCTTTCCCAGCTTGGCCTTCTTCTTTTGTTTTGAGCTGACTTTGTAGTGAGCCATTTTAATGCCCTTCTCATCTCCTTTTGTGTATATTCTTTGACTCTTTTCTCTCTGCTTACCACGGGATTGCATTTACCATCCTAAAGTTATAATACTGTAATGCCAATTTATACCAACTTAACTGTAACAAGGTGTAAAAACTCAGCTGCTGTGCAGCTCTGACTCCATTCCCCGTCAGTTACCGATGTCCCAGAATTACATCTTTATGCATTGTGTGTCCAAACACAGGCTAATGGTTGTTTGGGGTTTTTTTTTTAGTACTTTAATCTCTTAAGTAGAAAAGAAAAAGTGGACCTACAAAGTGAAGTTACAGTAGTACCAGCTTTGCTAATTATCTGTGCATTTACCTTCACCAGAGGTCTTTATTTCTTCACAAGGCTTTGGCTCACTGTCCGGTATCCTTCATTTCCACCTGAAGGAAACCCCTCATTGCAGGCAGGTCTGGTGGTAAAGAAATTGTTCAGCTTTGGCTTCTCTGGAAAGGTCTTAATCTCGCCCTCAGTTTTGAAGGACAGTTTTACCACATATAGAATTCTTGGTTGACAGCTTTTTTGAATACATCAGCCCATGCCTCAAAGGTCCCTGATGAGAAGTCTCCCAATATCACTGGTGAAAATATGAAAGCTATCTTCCTTACAGCTCTATGGACGCTAATAGTGCATCTCCAACCCAGGCCAGATCTCTCCTCTCCTGTGTAGTTTTTCATACACGTCACTTCCTGGAGCCAGTAGCTCTTAGAGTTGATAATAAACGAATCCCCATCTGTTCTATTCTAATTGTTTCCTCTGTGTGGGATAGTTGGATTGTGAAGGAGAAATCCTAAAATCTTGCCTCAACCTCCCAGGTTTCAAATACCGCATATTTGACATGGTAACAAAAGAATAAAGATACTTATCATGTCTTATCATTTCCCTATAGTGTCATGATGCCAGCCGAGTTGTGGTATTAGAGACCAGACTTTTAAGGAGGAAGAATTGAACATTGTAAGTGTAGATGTTATGAGGTCTTCAAAAGTAAAAAATTCTTACAGATTTTCAAACTAGAAATGAAAAGTCCACTGAATTATCCTACAGTTTTCATTTTGAATGAAGTAAGTATCAATCTCTAATAACTCACATAAACAAATTACTGTTTGGGTCCTTTTGTTCTTTTCCAAGAGTAAAGAGGTCTTGAGACCAATTAGTGAGAAAAATCGTTATGGCTCATCCCCAGCTGTGATTGGTCCATTTCTTGCTCTGACCTCAGAAGGCGCTGTTATGATTGTTTGCAGGAAACCTGTAGAGGCCCCTGCTGGGCCCAGGTTTTCATTCTTATGACCCAGGACGCTGCCTCTGGTGACCTGACAACCTTGGCCCCACACTTAGCTTGCGTTTTCCTGTTTACCCCCATTTTGTTAATTTTTCTTTATTCTCTACTCTCTTTTAAAAATTTTTGTTCTTTTTCTCTTAGATTATTATTTTTTTTTTTCATTTTTAGTATAGCTAGAATTGTTGGTATAGTTAGTGTGAAAGTGAAAGTCGCTCAGTCGTGTCTGACTCTTTGCGACCCCATGGACTATACAGTCCATGGAATTCTCCAGGCCAGAATACTGGAATGGGTAGCCTTTCTCTTCTCCAGGGGATCTTCCCAACCCAGGGATCAAACCCAGGTCTCCCTCTTTGCAGGCGGATTCTTCACCAGCTGAGCCAGTTAGTAAGCACAGTTAGCATTGTTAGCATCACTAGTCAGTTAGCATTGCCTACATTGTTAGTATAGTTAGTATTGTTTGTAAGCATAGTTAGTGTTGGTATCTTCACCTAGTATAGTTAGCAGGTGACCATGGTACAGGGCCTCACTGAGACCTCCCTGCTGACAAGGAAGGTTCCTGTGGACTCTTCCAAGCTCCTCAAGATCAATGGCCAGTGTAGCTTCACCAAGGTGACACTGGCCCGGCTGGCCGTCAGGGTCCTTAAGGACAATCAGGAGAGCTCCTCTGCCTCCAGGCACTTTTCCATGAAGGTCTCACGTTACCAAAGTTCATAAAGTTATCCGTGGGGACTGACTGGAGGAGACCCATGGGGCCCTTCACAGGACAGACAGGCCTGGGGTACGTCGGGAGCTAATCTCCACCTACAGGACGGCCACCAGGAAGGGATCGAGTCAGGGACCTGAAGCCAGGAAAACTCCTCTCTGACGTGTGAGAGCGGCAGGCGTGGCCTCAGCAGGACGTTCATAGGCTGAAAGCTGAATCCCTACTTCTGCAGCCCCCATACGCTGCCCTGAAACTCTTCCTGGGCTAAAATTACAGCAGCCGCTTGGTGCAAGCATGGAGTCTTGGACTGTGGCCACTAGGTCCCTGCCTCCTGGGGGGGAGGACTTTGCGGAGCTGCGGCAGCAGGTACTGTGTTGGCTCGTTTGAGCATGAAAACCTCTTGGAGAAAATGATGATCGTTGACCCTAGTGACAGAGGACTTTTAGAAGACGTCCTGAGGAATCCATGGGTAAACACAGGCCATACATGAGCCACCCTGGGACAACAAGGACCCCCAGGTGACAGAGGTGATGAGAACCATGGGTGTTGAAGGGGACGAGATCCAGGACTCAGAGTGATGGTCACAGGTCTGGTCTCAGCTCCAGGAAACCCAGAGTGCAGGGCCCACCCATGACTGTGAGGGGCCAGGGGCACACAGGGTGGAAATGTGGAAATTGTGCATCACCGTCTTGCACCAACATCACCCCGTTTCCTGGAGGACCGAGGGGAACTTCTGCCCTGAGGTCTGTGTGCATAAAGACCCAGAGGTGTTATAGGATAATAAAGCACCGTGAACCAGCCAGTGTGGGAAATCAGATAAGGGCGGGGTGTGATCCCCAAAGAGGCTTGGTCTTTCCTCTGCAGCTGGCTTTTCTGACTGTCATGCAGGAGTCAGGCCTTTTCCCCTTTCCCCATCAGGGAGGGCCCCTGACGTGTGAATTTGAGCACAGGAAACAGTAGGCATAGGGCTGAAGAAAGCAGGGTGTCAGGCACACCCAGGGCAGAAATGGCAAGTTGGGCAGGACCACTCCCCAGAGGTGCACTCTGCTTGGCGTCTCCAAACTCATGCCCCCCAGCTCAGGGCCTGGGAGCAGCAGGCCACGGCTGCCGCTGCGCACCGTCATTACTTCAAGCTCCATCTCACAGGGAGGGCTATGGGTTTTTCCTAAAGAGCGGGGTAGCCGTGAGCAGGGAGTAACACAGTTGCCTGCCACTGGACAGGACACATCTGGCCACAGGTGCCCAGGGAGTTCGGCAGGGCGGGGGGAACCTCAGTCACTTAGGGATCCCCACCAGCAATTTGCCAGCAAAACTCAACAGCAGCCAGAAGCCCAGGGTATTTAGCTGGTTCCTAAATTATGAATTGCTTAATGCGGTTTGTCTGGTCCACATGACAGTCTCATAAAATAGGACCTCTGGGTAGAGAGGGTTGGGGTGGTGGGAGGGAACATTAGAAGGGGTGGGGCTGAGGGGTCCCTGTGGCTCCCAATAGCCTTGTCCACTTCCCAGAGCACTGAATACCAACCTTTAGCTGGTCACACAGCCGCCCGGGACTACAAAGTTCCCATCTCCTTTTGCAGCGAGGCTGGCCGTGCGAAGCTCCCTTCCTTCAGGACAGGAAGGGAGGAGATTTGTAGAGCCTCTAGAATGTGTCCTAGGAGAGAGAAGCTGGCTCTTTCTGCTTCTCCCTCGGTCGTGCCCCTGGGAGCATGAGCTCTGAGGCTGGCTCTCATCCTGCCCCCGTGTAGACAAGGTGCTCCTCACGGACGACGGGGCGTCCGGGACCAGCCCTGGACTGTCTGCCTCCAGACCCAGTGGGAAGGATGTGAGCTTCCATTTGCCACGCAGCTGTGGGGCTCTCTGTTACCATCTCTGAGCCTTATCCTAGCCCAAAGAGCAGTCCTCAGGGGACATTTCTTGTTCCCTGGGGTCCAGCGACTCTCAGGACCGTGGCTGTCTGACGCTTGCCGCCCTCACTCCCATGGGTGACGGCCAGGCTCAGCTCCCCAGCCCACTCTCCCCGCTGGGTGCTTCTCTGGAAATCTACGGCGGGAAGATCGATGCTCCTGACTGAAGGAGTCAGCAGCTGATGTCTTCTAGGGGCACCACCCCCCGCTTCCCAGAGATGTAGGTTGTTTTGAAATATGCTGCACTGACTCTTTCCCGGCTAATAGCTGCAGATTCTAATTAAATAACCCAGGGAACAGGCCGTCTCACGCGTGGTGTAACTTGATTATTGCTGGAAAGATGAGTTCGGAAATGACAACTTCCCTGCTAGGCTGACACGTATAAAAGCTTAATTTGAAAAATCAGCCAAATTCCATGCACAGTATGAAAGCAGAGGCTAGACCTTGGCCAAGCCTTGGTCTGTGCTGTCCGTTTGGGGAGACGGATCTGTAGGGCCTCCTGGGTGTCCAGTCCTGCTTAATTTCTTATGTGCCCTCTAGTCACGGCTGTGATTTTAGAGGGAGAGGAGCCCTAACATACATTGGTCAACTGTGCATGCTCAGTTGCTTTAGTCGTGTCCAAGTCTTTGTGACCCCATGGACTATAGCCCGCCAGGCTCCTCTGTCCCTGGGATTTTCCAGGCAAGAATACTGAAGTGGGTTGCCATTCCCTTCTCCAGGGGATCTTCCCAACTGAGGGATCCAACCTGTGTCTCCTACGTCTCCTGCATTGCAGACGGATTCTTTACCACTGAGCCACCAGGGAAGCCCATACATTAGTCAACAGATTGAAGACATGGTAAAAAAAAACTGTACAGTTGATTTGTTCACTTGTTTAAGTGATTGCAAAGTGTCATGTCAGGCTGGCTTAAAATAGAATGTATTCATAGAAAGCTTGCCTTGAGCACCTGCCGTGTACTTGGTCCCAGGTCAGGGGCTCGGGGAACTGTGAGGAGGGAGCCTGGGTGTCTGTCCATGAGAGACAAAATAATGCCAGATGAGGAGGCCAGGAAGTGGGGGGCTTTGAGGTGAAGTAGGGACACATTTCAGAGAAGGCAATGGCAGCCCACTCCAGCACTCTTGCCTGGAAAATCCCATGGACAGAGGAGCCTGGTAGGCTACAGTCCATGGGTTAGCTAAGAGTCGGACATGACTGAGCGACTTCACTTTCACTTTTCACTTTCATGCATTGGAGAAGGAAATGGCAACCCACTCCAGTGTTCTTGCCTGGAGAATCCCAGGGACGGGGGAGCCTGACGGGCTGCCGTCTATGGGGTCTCACAGAGTGGACACGACTGAAGCGATTTAGCAGCAGCAGCCGCAGTAGGAACACATCTGGTGGGGGAGGTGGGCTAGGGTCTGGGGTGGCCTTGAAGCATCACCGCAGTGTGATGTGAGGACAGGGAAGGGTGTGGGTGTGCTTGGAACAGCTTGCATGGTGGCTCAGAGGTTTGGGGAGTGGGGGCATGTGACCCTGTCCCTGTAGCAGGCCTCCATCCCCCATCCTCTGTGATGATGGGAATGGTGATGAGAGCAGCTTAGTGAGCCCTCCCGGGTCCTATCAGTAGTTCTTTATTACAGATGAGGACACTGAGGCCCAGAGAGGGCATTGGCTGCCCAAGGTCACACAGCAGGAAACCTGCTCTGATCCAGGCCGCACAGTTAGTGTCTTTACAGCTGGCTCTTGGGATGGACGTTGAAAGCAATCTGACCCCAGCGCTCCATCGGATGCTAAGTTGTCCTCAGGAAACACCCCTCAGCGCCCATGTGCACACCCCTGGGGACGGGGCTCGTTGCCGATCCTGAGAGCCAGCTGGGCCTCCCAGGGACTTGGCCTGAGATGGCCCAAGGGAGACCCGAGGCTCTCTGTCCCCTGCTGAGCAGCTCTGGCCCCCTAACTGTCCCTGACAGGGGCCCAATGGAGGTGGCAGCCATGAAGCCAGGCATGCTGCAGAGCTGAGGAAGCAGTGGGCATGATGCAGGTATATGCCGATGGTCAGGTGGTCACTCAGCAAACACTGGTTCAGGCCCTGCAGTGTGGCCGGGCTGGGCGGGGCCTGGGTGTCCAGCAGTGAATACAACACAGCCCCTTGATGCAGTGATCAGAGAAATGGGCCCCCGTGCCCCCACCCTGCTCCCCCAGAATATTAGCACTGAGGCTGCAGCTGTGAGTCCCAGAGGAGGGTGAGGGGACGCCAGCCTGGGCACTGGCCACGAGCTGGACTGGCTGGGCCCTGTGATCAGGGGGTCACGTCACCTCTCCATGCCTGTTTCCAACCTGCAGAAAGGGGTGATAATACTGGTACCCCCCCCCCAGATTCCCATAAGTGGGCTCTGACCTCTGGGGCATGAACGATGGTCTCTGAGGCGTGCACAGTGGGTCCGGCAGTGGGTCAGGCTGCCACTCCCCTCACAGCAGGCTGTGCCCATTTGAAGGAGGAGAAGACCAAGGCTGAGAGGAATTATGAGACCAGCTCGGGCTCACCCTTCCTCAGGCTGTGCTGGTGTCCTCTCTCTGTCCAGCTGTCCTGCATTCCCCTGGTCTGTCTGTCCCCTGTGACAACCCAGCAAAGTAGGCGCTAAGAATCTCTGAGCAAATCAATGCATGAATGAGACTCAAGCCCCACCTTGGGCTCTCGAGGTCTTGGGCCGCATGGGGACATCGGGTTCCCCCTAACCGTCCCTCACTTTACTCACACCCAACACGGAGAAGATGTGGGGGCCAAGGGCCAGGAGGCTTGGGAACAATCCCTGGAGGGGGTTGCCGGGCAGGCAGGGAACAAGGAGGCACAGAGAAGCCTCCGGAAGACAGTCGTCAGGCAGCAGAGGTGGGGACTGAGGATGCCCAGGGGGGCAGGGGACAGAGTCCAGCCTGGCATCTCCCGCTGCAGGATGGTGAATGGGAGTGAGAACCAGGTGCAGCCCAGGCCCCCATCCCGGGCCCCCTCCTCGTCCAGCAAAGAGAGGAGGAAACAATAAGACTAGTACCCCCACGGCACCCCCTGGATGCCAGGCACGGCTTCAAGGATTCTGTAGGCCCCTCAGAACCTTGTGAAGTGGCTGCTGCTTCCAGCCCCGTGGGGACACGGAGACAGGATAGAGCACACAGCGATGCCCCAAGGACAGAGCTGGACTCCGCCTGGAGTGTGCGCGGGGCCCCGCACTGAGAGCAGCCTCGGCCTCCCTTTCACAGCGGCGGCCTGGCTCCTTAGGCAGGGAGGCTCCGGTGCCCATCCCTGGCCTCTCTGTGGGACGCAGAGGTGTGGGACCCGAAGGCTCTCGAGAGAGAGAGCGAGCGGGGCTGGGGTTTATCAGACCCCAGCACTGCCCCTGCCTGCCACATCACCCAGAAACACTCCCGGACCTCTCTGCGCCCCGCCTTCCCACCTTGACTCAGAGGACAGCTGTCCTTGGCACACAGGAGGCCCTCAACCAGGGGAAAAAGCCAGCTGCCCCCACTGAAGACCTGACCCTCTTATGTGCCCCAAGCAGAGCACACACGCCGCAAGTCCCAGAGCTGACCCTGGATGAGCAGGGCAAGTGCAGTCCCGCAGCTCTTCCGTCCCAGCCCGAGGCCATCCCCTCCTAGTGACAGTGGCCCTGAGTAGGTTTTAGCCTCCCAGGAAGTCGTAACTGTGCTTTCTTGATTCGGGGGAATTCGTTGTTCCCCACAGCTTGGCTTCCAGGTTGTTCCAACAAGGAACAGAGCCCCTGCTCAATGTTTCAGCAGCAAGGGCCCCTACAAGTTGTCCCATCACTTTGAGGCTGGGAGATGTGAATCCAGGGCCCGTGACCATCTGCACGATGACTGCAGGAGAATGGTGCCCACCCACCACCACACCCCTTGCAGCCGGCTCCCAGAAAAGTGGGTAGTGATCCCGGCCACATGCCATTTAACCAGAACACAGCACCACCACCGATTGGAAACACGGGTGTGAAAATGGAAAAGCCTGGACCACCATCCTCCAGAAAGCAGAGGTCAAGACACCTCCGGACCCGGAGAAAATATTTACAGATCATGTATCTGGTAAGGGGTTGATACCCAAAGTATATCAAGAACTCATACAACTCAACAGCAAAAGGCCAAGAAACCCAGTTGTAAAATGGGCAGAGGATCTGCGTAGATATTCTTCTGAAGGGGACGTTCACATCGCCAGCAGGTACATGAAAAGATACTCCACATCACCAGTCATCAGGGAAATGTAAATCAAAACCACTGTGAGGTATCACCTCACACTTGTCAGAATGGCTACTACCAGAAGACAAGAAGTAACAAGTGCTAGCTGGGATGTGGAGAGAAGGGGACCTTCATGTGCTGTTATGGGATGGAGATTGGTGTAGCCACTGTGGAAAACATATGGAGAGTCCACAAAGAAAAAGAAAACTGCCCTGCAACCCAGCAATCCCACCTCTGGGTGCTCATCTGACGGGAAGGAGATCACCATGCTGAGAAATACCTGCATCCTCACTTTCCTTACGGCATGATTTACAACAGCCATTTCACGGAAACAACCTCGGCGTTCACAGAGAAGTGAATGGATGAAGAATATGTGATGTGATGTGTGTGTGTGTGTGTGTGTGAAATCTTACCCCGCCATTAGAAAAAGGAGATCCTGCCATTGTCAACAACATGGACCTTGAGAGCATTATGCCTGTGAAATAAGTGAGACAGAAGAAGACAAATACCATACAGTCTCACTTCCATGTGGAATCTGAAAAGAATAAAACCCCAAACCTGTTGAAACAGAGGACAGACTGGAGGTTGCCAGAGGAAGGGTCAGAGAAGCAGAAGTGGATGAAGGGTCAAAGGCACAGACTCCTAGTCATACAATAAACAGGCCCTGGGGTGTCCTGTGCAGCAGGCTGATGCCAGTTAACAACAGCGTATTGTGTGTTTGGAAGGTAGTAGGTCTAAGAGAGCAGCTCTCAACGGTTCTCATCACAAGGAGAAGCACTGTAACTGCAGTGCTGCGTGCGAAATAGACTTACTGTGGTGATCATTCCACAATATGGGCAAAGAGCAAACCATTCTATACACCTGAAACCAACACAATGCTACACGACAGTTCTTGCTGTTCAGCCGCTAAGTCGTGTCTGACTCTCTGCAGCCCCAAGGACTGCAGCACACCAGGCTTCCCTGTCCATCACCGTCTCCCAGAGCTTGCTCAAACTCATGTCCATCGAGTCAGCAATGCCATCCAACCATCTCATCCTCTGTCGTCCCCTTCTCCTCCCACCTTCAATCTTTCCCAGCATTACGGTCTTTTCCAATGAGTCAGCTCTTCGCATTAGGTGGCCAAAGTGTTCGAGTTTCAGCTTCAGCATCAGTCCTTCAAATGAACACCCAGGACTGATCTCCTTTAGGATGGACTGTTTTGATCTCCTTGCAATCCAAGGGACTCTCGAGAGTCTTCTCTAGCACCACAGTTTGAAAGCATCAATTCTTTGGCACTCTGTCTTCTTTGTGGTCCAACTCTCACATCCACACGTGACTACTGGAAAAACCACAGCTTTGACTATATGGACTTTTGTCAGCAAAGTGATGTCTCTGCTTTTTAATACACTGTCTAGGTTTGTCATAGCTTTTCTTCCAGGGAGCAAGCATCTTTTAATTTCATGGCTGCAGTCACCATCTGCAGTGATTTTGGGGCCCAAGAAGATAAAATCTGCCCACTATTACCATTTTTTCCCCCATCTGTTTGCTATGAAGTGATGGGACCAGGGGCCATGATCTTAGTTTTTTTGAATGTTGGATTTTAGGTCAGCTTTTCACCCCCCTTTTTCACATGCCAGCAAATTTGTAAAACTCCACAATGGCCACAGGACTGGAAAAGGTCAGTTTTCATTCCAATCCCAAAGGAGGGCAATGCCAAAGAATGTTCAAGCTACCATACAGTTGTGTTCATTTCACATGCTAGCAAGGTAATGCTCAAAATCCTTCAAGTGAGGCTTCAACAGTACTTCCAGCTGTACAAGCTGGATTTAGAAAAGGCAGAAGAATCAGAGATCAAATTCCCAATATCCGCTGGATCATAGAAAAAGCAAGAGAATTCCAGAAAAACGTCTACTTCTGCTTCACTGACTACACTAAAGCCTTTGACTGTGTGGATCACAACAAACTGGAAAATTCTTAAAGAGATGGGAATACCAGACCACCTGACCTGCCTCCTGAGAAACCTGTATGCAGGTCAAGAAGCAACAGGTAGAACCAGACATGGAACAACAGACTGGTTCCAAATCGGGAAAGGAGTACTTTAAGACTGTATATTGTCACCCTGCATATTTAATTTCTGTGCAGAGTACATGATGCAAAATGCCGGGCTGGATGAAGCACAAACGAATCAAGACTGCTGGGGAAAATATCAACAACATACCAATTATATCTCAACTTAAAAAGTGAGAGAGCAGGAGTGAGAGCATGGGCAACTTGTGAGCTGAAGTTGCATTTGCCCTGCAACAGCAGAGGGTCATACCTGGGACAAAGACCATAGGTCCCATGCAGCCTAAAATACTTACTGTCTGAGCCTTCATGGCAAAAGTGTGCTGACCCTGCCCTGTGGTCGTAGCAGCCACAGCAGCATGCCTGGGACCACCCTCAGCCCAGTCAGCTCCCCTGCTCCACTGTCGCCCCCTTTAATCCCCTCCCCTCCCTAAGAGGGAGAGACTTCAGTGTTCCCATTTTACAGATGAGGAAACTGAGGCTCCTTTTGCTTTTAATAACTAACCAAGAGGGGGATGAGATGGTTGAATGGCATCACCGACTCAATGGACATGAGTTTGAGTAAACTCAGGGAGTTGGTGATGGACAGGGAGGCCTGGCGTGCTGCAGTCCACGGGGTCGCAAAGAGTCGGACACGACTGAGCAACTGAACTGAACTAACCAAGAGGCGGAGCCAGCCTTGAACCCCAGTATTCTGGTTTCAAAGCATCTCCATGTCTCAACTCCGATTTCTAGAAGGTGGGAGTCCAGGCACTGGGGAACACCTGCTCTTTCACACTTAGAGCTGTGCTCCGGGGCCAGCCATCCCAAGGCTGCTGGATCGACACTTAATCCATTTATTCTGCACTTCTCAGCCCTTGGCGGCCGCTCGCCTGACATGTCAGCTGGCTGAGTTTTTACAGGTGAATCATCCCTGCCTGCCACCCACCCTGCCCTCCTGTATGGCAGGCCCCTCCTCTCCCTGTTATTCTAAATCCTTAGCTCACCAATCTGCAGAACTGCGTTAAAAGAACCCTGCTCCCCTGTGTGAAGGGGAGAGTTTGCGGGGGGGGGGGGGGGGCTCTTATACTGAAGGTGACACGTGAAAGGGAAAGTATTTATGTCCATAATGGGACTCAATTTAATGCCAAGAACTTAGTCCCAGAGAGAAATAAAAGCTGAGAGGCTGAAGGTTACAAGATTGCTGACAAAGGGCCTTGACTGTTGGTTGTAAATGTGTAATTTAATTTTAAAAATGAGCCCCCTGGATGCTGACAGTTTGCCCCTCGTGGCTGGAAGTGGCCACCTGACCCTTAAGCCCCCTTAGTTCCAGGATACGATTGCCTGGGCGTCGGGGGACCTTAACTGGGGGTGATGTCCTCAGTCCTGGGCACACCTGCCCTTGTGTGCCCCCAGGGACTGTGGTCTCCTTGTGTCAGAGTATTCCTCGTGCCAGGCCCAGGAGACCCAGGTCATAAGAAGGAATGACATGTCTTTGGGGGTCACATGTACGCCCTCAGCAAAGCGTTACAGAAAAGGCCTCCCCACCTAGCAAGCATGCCGGCTGGAGGTAGGGAACTGCCCACTGAAATCATAAAGTGGGTGATGGATTGTGATCCCACGCCCCCACTCACCAGTGAGCACCGCCCCACATCCAGCCTATGTTTTCCTCTGTAGACTAGAAGCCAGTCTCCCTCACCCACACTGGGCCGCCCTGGGGTCTGCAGACCCCGAGGCTGGGCAGGGCGCAGGTGAGAAAAGAGAGGTATGTCTGCAGCCGGTGTGACAGCGGAGCTGTCTTGGAACTGGCTGAGTTTATGTTCTGACATCCAGAAATAGGCAGCGGCCCCAGCAGACACATTACTTAAGGTCATGTGTACTCTCTCTTGTCAATTGCAATCATGTATTTGGACAGAGGCCTCCGGAGTCTATTAGCGACATTACTGCCCATCACGGAACAGCTCTCTCAGCTCCTAAGCGTGACGGCTTCTGCACACCTGTGACTTCCCACCTGCCCCTGCATTGCTCTCTGACTCTCAGCGGCTCCCTGTTGCCCAAGCCTGCTCCACTCCAGAAACAAAACCTCTTGTGAGACCCTGGCCACCCTCTGCACCTGGGCAGTGAACCGCCAGTGACCCCGAGCTCCCAGGTCGTCCCTGGTGCTTCTGCCCACTGCGTGTGCTGCTCCTCCTGCTCTCCTGTGCCCTTGTCTTTGACCTTCAGCTCCCTTGTCTCTTTCTGCTTTGTGGCAGGACAGTATTTGTTACTCAGCTAGAAGCATCTTCCCAGCCCACCCTGCCTTCTTCCTGTGGATGCTCAGTGTGGAGGAATCACAGTTGGTCTAAGCCATCATGGCAACTGTTTCCCCACCACCACCACTAGTGATTGGTCAGGACAAGGGATCGTGACCAGTTCTGGCCAGTGACATATTTAGAGGAAGTCTGTGGGGGCTTCTGCGAGAGATTTTCCTTCCTGAAAAGAAAACTCAACAGGGAAGAAGGTGCCCCCTTGCTTCTGGTTTGAGTGCCGACTATACAGAGGTGATGGCTGGGGCAGAGGCAGCCACACTGCATCCATGAGGGAGCAACACCAACATTCTGGTAATGGTGGAGTAGAGAGGTGGGTGGCACCTGAGTCACTGATGACACTACTGGGCCCCAGACCCGGTCTGGGCCTGCCATCTCTCATATTGTCTTTAAACATGAAACGTTAGATGCCTTTGTAATTTAAGCTACTCTCCGTAGGGTTTTCTGTTACTTCAGCCAAGCACATAACTAACTGATACAGCCTTCAAGTCTCAGGTAAACACTCTCTGTCCTTCACCAGTTCCCCATCGGACTTGGGTCTATGCCCGCTACCCTTCACCCATAAAAGCAGCTCACGTGCTGTGGTGCAGTCTGCCTGGCTGACCTGTCCACAGGTGGTCTGTGAACACCTCTGGAGCAGGCCTCCAACTTTTCTTCTCTGTGCCTCATGAGCCTGCACACAGTGGGCCTTCATAACCTCGGGACCTCGCCCCACCCCCACCATGGCCGGAAGCCTCCAGCCATCAAAACAGCTGCGGATTCACTGTGGCCCAAGTTCTGCTTCCGGACCCTGGGGGCTTCTGCAGCCTCTACAGCAGGAAGAGCGAGGTCCCTTGTAACCAAAGCCTCTCAGTGGTCAGATCTCGCCTCACATGTGCCTTCCAGGGCTGACCTGTGGATTCATGGTCAGCTCGGTCTCTCCTGTGGCAGCCACGGGGGCCACGATGCAGATAAAGGAGCATGTGAGCTGAGTTTCAAGGGAGACGTGGACAGGGCAGGGTGGATCCATTTCATTCCAAACTGAGTGTGGGTCTCTGCATGGTCTGGACAAGGCCTCTGGTGAGCAAGTGGGGAGTAAGGTCTCCTAAGGCCCAAAGGAAGGAGATCCCAGTACGGGGGGATAGGGGTAGGGCGAAGGCTCTTGGGCGCCACCATGGACAGGAACTGCCCTGGTGGTCAGATAGGCATGATTCTGTTTGCCACACAAAGCAAGAGAAAGAGATGCAGAGCATAGGGTACCTCGGGGTGTGTGGTGGTGCTGGCAAAGGACCTCTAACCGCAGGGCTAACGGTCTCGAGGTAATGGTTGCCTGGTAACGGTATCACCACCTGGCTTCTATTACACACTGAGTACCTACTGTGTGTGCATTTTCAGGACAGTCCTTTGCTCTGAGTAGTGCGCAGGAGGCTTCCAAGGGGAATGAGTTTTGTCCGAGGAAGCATCTGAAGGTGAGCTTCTAGTCCCACCCTGCCCCCCACATTGTGACCCTGAGGAATTCCGCCCCCCTAGGGGGCTTCCCTGCCTGCCATGTAGGAGACCCGGGTTCGATCCCTGGGTTGGGAAGATGCCCTGGAGAAGGGAATGGCAACCCGCTCCAGTGTTCTTGCCTGGAGAACCCCATGGACAGTGGAGCCTGGTTGGCTGTAGTCCATGGGGTCACAAAGAGTTGGACATGACTCAGCGGCTAACACACACACACTGGGCTTCTGCTTTCTTCGTTTCTGCAAAACGAAGCCCTGGGGGAAATGAGGTCCTGGAGCCCCTCTGCTCTCACACCCTGTGGCTGGGTCTGAGCACCACTGCGTCAGTCTGTGAGCACCATGGACAGTGACCACAACACCCCCAGGGCCGGGCTGGGCTGGGGTGAGTCCACACTCACACAGCTGTGCGTCTAAGTCTCTCCTCACTGTGTGGCTGCTGAGGGCACCCAGGGCAGAGGAGGGTCTGGGGTTATCTGTGCCTGGAGGACCCTGGGCTCTAGTTCCTATGTGGTGGCAGAGGGGGTTGCTTGCTGTAGAAAATCTCGTTGGGGGCGTTTGTGAGTACCGACTCCTTCCATCACTAAAAGTCAAGTTTGGGGCTCTCTTCACTATGGCTGGAGTGGTTTACTAAAAATGGAAATTTTTATGCAATGCTTTTCCATCGCTCCTGGGACACACATCAAAATCTTAAGCCTGGTGTGGAACCAAGTCACGATTTGCCCACATTCAGTGCCCCTTGCTGGGGTGTGCCACTTCTTTTTCTTCTTCGTTGGTAATGGCAATATCCACATAGAGATGCTGAAGATCCATAAAAAGATGTGGTGTGGAGAAGACTCTTGAGAGTCCCTTGGACGGCAAGGAGATCAAACCAGTCAATCATAAAGGAGATCAGTCCTGAATATTCATTGGAAGGACTGATGTTGAAGCTGAAGCTCCAACACTTTGGCCACTTGATGCGAAGAACTGACTCATTTGAGAAGATCCTGATGCTGGGAAAGGTTGAAGGCAGGAGGAGAAGGGGGCGACAGAGGGTGAGATGGTTGGATGACATCATCAACTCAATGGACATGAGTTTGAGTGAGCTCCAGGAGATGGTGAAGGACAGGGAAGCATGGCGCGCTGCAGTCCATGGGATCAAAAAGAGTCGGACACGACTGAGTGACTGAACTGATATAGAGATGCTCCATCAGCCCAAGTTCTGAGGGAAAGGATGTGAACACATGGCATGAGGGTAAATGAGCCTTGCTGAAGGGCGCTGAGATTTGGGTTAGCGTTTGTTACTCAGCGTAACTCAGCCCTAACTGTTGACACATAAGCCATGAACTCTTGCTTTTACGCCATCCCACAAGTGCTGCCTTCCACCTTTATCCTCTCTCCTTGGAAGGTTATTTATACCTTTTTGCCTGGTTAATACCAGTAAGATCTCAGCTTAAATGTGAAGTCATCAGGGAAGGATCACCTGATCATGTTCAGAGTACCTTAAATTCATCTTGTTTGTCATCAGCTCTCTTTCACTAAACTGTAAGTTTCATGAAGGCAAAGCTTAGGTATTCAGCTCATGCTTTGGGTTTTTTTTTTTAAGTATACTGTTTATTTATTTATGCATTTATTTGGCTGCGTCAGGTCTTGGTCGTGGCATGCAGGGTCTTCGCTGCAGCACGCGGGATCTTCCATTGCAGGGCGCAGGCTTCTCTCTAGCTGTGGCCGTGGGCTTCGTAGTTGTGTCGAGTGGGCCTACTTGCCCCGGAGCATGTGGGATCTCCATTCCCAGACCAGGGATTGAACCCACGTCCCCTGCATTGAAAGGTGGATTCTTAATCACTGGACTACCAGGAAATCCTTAGCTCATGCTTTCTGGAGGCCCTGCTCTATCCTCACTATGTGCCAGGGCCCAGGCTGAGGGGCTGGAGATGATGGGGATGAATACCAGCCCTGAGCCTTGGGCCCACAGACCCACCCTGTCACAGGGGAGACGAACACACACAGCAGCATTTGAACCCACTGGATCATTCTGGTTGGAGATGAGTGTAACAGCGGCTGGAGGGAAGGCAAGGGGGACTGCCTGGAGGAGGGGGTGTTGCAGCCTGATTTGGAGGAGGACGTGGAGTTGTCCAGGTGGAGGGCTTGCTGGGGGGGGGGGGGGGGGGGGGGGGCATTGTAGAATTGTAGAGCAAAAAATAGTGTGCCCAGAGTTTCCAAGGCTTGAAAGGATGAACCCAGGAGCAGCCAGAACCAGAAATGAACATCTGGCCTCTGTGTTGCTGTGAACAGAGCTTTCCTGTTTTGGCGCCTTTGTAGGTGAAAAGCAGAGTGTGGCGTCTGCTTCTTGGAGTCTGTGGACAGTGCAGATCGTAGCAGTTCCAGGCCCTTCTGTATGTTGGTGTCATGAGCACTCTGGTCTGGGGTTCAGGAAGGCCTGGGGTGGGCACGCGGGTGGCTTTGTTCAGGATGAAACAGCCGGAGACCACTTCACTCACTGGAGATTTTGGGGTGCCTTCACCTCCCATCCTTGTTCTCTGAGAAGCTGCCATACAGTTTTTTTTCTAGTAAACTGAGGCTTCCTGTGCCCACAGCCCCAGCAGCCGTTTAATATTTACTCAAGATGAAGAAAAGAGAAGCAAGATGAATCACCAAAACACCGCGTTGCTGGCTGTCATGTCTCTGATATGATCTTGTTTTTAAAATAGTCTGCGGGAATCAGGATGAGATAGGGCGAGCCTGCTGCTCAGGAGCTAGTGACCATGGTCACTCAGTGTCCCTTGAGCTGGGGAGGGAGGCGTGTCCACACAGGCTTGGGGCTTTAGGACCCTGCTGGGATGCAGAAGGAAAGCCCCCAGCCCCCCAAAAGGCAGGAAGGTGGGTTGTGACGCTGGAGGCCGCCCATCTCCGTGGCCCTTGATTTTCTCACTATGCAGAAGGAGAGTGAGGTGTGTCCCCCCACTCAACCTTCCCTGGTGTGAGGCGCATTCCATCAGCGCTCGGGAAAGCCCACTTGTTCTGAGAAATTGTTGTCATCCTGGTGGCGTTATTTATTTCCTGCCACTTGTGAGGCTGACCTTGAGGGGGTCCCTGAACGAGGGGGACAGACACCCACAGAAACTGACACGTCTGCATGAGAAAGCTGACCTGTGGGTCCTGGACCAAGAGGAGGGAAGTTAACTCCTGCTGGGAGGGACCAGTCAGAAATGGGAACCCCCCCACCCTGCCGCAGACAGAGGTAGCTCAGGAACAAAGCAAGGAAGGCCTGGAGCCTGAGGAGGCCACGGTGGAGACAGGGGTGCAGTCCCTGTGCCGGGGGTGGGGTAGGGTGGGGAGATGATCAGGGCTCAGTGGGGCTGTGCCTTGGGGACTAGAGAGGGCAGGGATCCTGTCTGGCCGCCTGTGCTGGGGAGCTGGCTGCAAGTCCAGTGAGGCTCTTCAGCACTGGGTAGACGTGAGCCTTCCCATGTGGCAGGTGGGAGCACAGAGACCAGGAGGGTGGCGGGTGGCCAGCAAGGGGCTCAAGAGACCAGAGTCTATAGGGCTGGACGTGGTAGTAGTTGACCTTCCCTGCTGCCAGGGACTGGCTGGGGCTGGCTCCAAAACCAATAGACTGTTTCCTGAGAGGTACTGCCCTTCAGAGCCTCTCTGGCCTGCCGGCTGGGCTTCAGACCTTCCAGGTCAGAGCTGGCTGGACCCTCCAAGTCAGCAAGCAGGCACTGTTTAGTAGGCCTTCTCTGATCCACCAACCAGGGCAGCCTGCCATGAATGTGAAGCTGAAGAGGAGGCCTAACCTGTAGATGTGCTCCGTGTGAATGAGTGCTGAGATCCATTAGTAATGTCTGCCATGGGTGAGGCAGGCAGGCCTGTGTTACATGTGCCAGCCACTTGCCATTCCTGGTGCAGCCTCTTATCTCGCTTATGCAGAAACAAGCCTAGGTTCTTCCACCTCCTGGCCTGGCCTCTGGGTACCAGCGGGGGACACAAAGGAAAAACAGTGGACTGTGCAACGAGGAATCAGTCACACTGGATCAGTCTGGACCCACACTGTGTTCCTCCTCTATCGTCTCCTCGCCTATGTCTTCTTAATATTTAATGTGTTTTGTCCATTGTAAGGGATAGTAAAACAATGAGCATCTGTGAACCCACCACTCAACTCCAGATCTAGACCCTTCTCAATAGTTTGAGTCTTGACCTACCCGAGAGCCAGTGTCCTGAATCGTGTGATTGTTTGTTTGCTGCATCTGTCTAAACAACATGTGGTTTTGTTTGTTCTCGGGCTTCATAAAAAATGGTACAGTACGTGTGGACTTCTGAGATTCACAATTTTCAATCAACATGTTACTTTTCTTAAGCTTTCTTCATACTGCTGTGTGTAGCTGTAGCTGGTTTTCACTGGTGTGAAAATAAACTGTGAGACTATTCACCGGTTTATTTTTCCACTCTCCTGTCAGTGTGTGCTTGGGTCATTCTGGGTGTTTTCCCTGTTATCAACAATGCTGCTAGGAGATCTTGCAGGTGCCTTGTATCATGCCTAGGAAGTGAACTTGGAGGGTTATAAGGTGTATGAATGGTCCCCCTACAAGAAAATGCCAAGGTGGTTTTCACAGTAGTGGTGCCCGTTCTCTCTCACCCCCAGCATCTCTGTATTCTAGTGGGTCTTTGCCCTCTGAAGCCCTTGGTGCTGTCAGCTGCCTCACCGATGGCGTGTCCAGTGGGCGTCCGGTGAAGCGCTGGGATGTCAGTTGCACTTTCCTGCACACGAGCAAAGCCCACCGGTGCCTCTTCTCAGGTTTTCACTACTGCGCCCGTTTCCTCCTCTGCAGAAATGCCTGCCTCAGGCTTTTGACTCCTCGCTGGTCTTTTTCCTGTGGATTCGCAGGAGTTCCCATGTTCTAGATACTCGTCCTTTGCTGGTTGTGCATATTTCAAAGGTCTTCTTGCCGTTTGTGCTTTCTCTGTCTCCTGTCTTCCGATAAAAAGAAAGCCTTCGTTTTACTGTAGCCGTATCTATCAGTTTTTTTCTAAGCCTGGTGAGGTTTTCGTTCCTTGTTTAAGAAATTGTTCCCAGTCCCAATTGTAGGAAGAGAACTTCTCATAGAAAACTATTCCAAAAGTTGTCGAGTTTTCCCTGTCAAATGCAGGTTTAGACTTGACTTGGGATGTGGTTTGAGGTGTGAGGTATAGATCCAGGTTCATTTTCCTGCACGGTTGGCTGAATGGGCCTCCTTTCTCCAGCCTCACATCTAGAAGCGTTTTGTCTAAAAGTCCTCAGCCCCGAGGCCCTCAGATCTTTGGGGATTTGTGAGCACCCCGCGGGCCTTCCTGCTCTGTCTTTTTCCCTTCTCCCTCTTTTTGCAGTTGCAATTTCTAGTGTGTGCGAGGGCCCCAGAAAGCCCAGTGTCCTGATTCCTGGATGTTTTTGTGGAAACATGAACAGAGAGGAGGGTTTGAGTCCATAATGACTGGATGATTGTGGTGGGTGACCCCAATATGGAGAAGGCAAGGCCTGTGTTCCTTCCCCTGGCAGTGTGGCCACACTCAGTAGGGCTGGTGGGTGGGGACCCGAGTCTGGGGCTGCAGCAGAGGGCTGAGACCCCCAGCCGACTTGCCGTTCCCCCCCGGTGGGCTCCCCTGACCCGGCGTGGAGGCATTTCTGCCACGTTTCCCCGAAGGTGCTTCTCAGATGGCTGCTCGCTGCTTCTGCTTCTCATCCCCGCCGCATCCCCCATGGTGTCATGTTGACAGTTTAGGGACCTCCAGCTCCTGGTCTGGTAGCAAGGTGGAGAACTTGGGGAGCAGTACCCATCACCCTGGAGATTGGATCAGAGCGGGTGTCCTGGTGGAATGCCCCACCGCTGCCGTGGGGGGTTCCGAGTCATGGCCTCTGACCCTGCCCTCCCCTGCCTCCTCCCTACCTCCCGGGCCCTTGACACAGGGCCCACTCGGAGGTCTGGAGCCAGGAAAGGAGGTGGCCTCCCCTCCCTGACCTGCGATCAGGAGTGAGCCCTCAGTCCAGACCCCGCCATCTCTGCCCTGCTGCTGGCCTGGCCCATCCACAGCATCAGGAAGGCCCGGGATCCAGGACAGCTTCGCACAAGCAGAGGCTTGCGGAGGCCCACAGACCCTCACCCTACAGAGATAACGATGATGACAGCTTCATGTTCTAGGCCTGCGTCTGATAAAGCCTTTCGTGGGGTCCTTGCAGCCCTGCAGAGAGACTCTGGTGTGCCCATCTGACAGGATGCGGCCAAGGCCCAGAACCCAGGGTCCCGCAGCAGGCTGAAGGGTGGACTGGGGTTTGCAGCCTGGCTGCCTGGTGTCAGACCCCATGCTCCCTGCACAAGGCCACAAGGACCCCTGGACCTGGACCCAGTCCCCAGCTCAGCCCCTCCAAGACTGATCTGAGCCCACTCCCCTAAGCGTCTGTGCCCCCTCGCAGAGTCTAGAAGAGCTTTGCCCCTGAGCTCTGGATCTGTGATGGGCCTGGGCCTGCCCTGGCCTCCCTGGCCATAGGGAACATCCTTCTCTTCTGTGGCCAGCCCGGGCCAGGCCGCCCGCTGTAGGGTAGGGGTGCCCCAGCTCCCTGAGGTGGGAGAATCAGCCCTGAATGCTGGGCCCTTAATTTTAGTGTGTTTCATAGAGCAGGGGCTCCATGCTCCACGAAATAGACCTCTGGGGCCACCTTAAGTCCAGGTACCTTTGACAAAAGTCACCCACAGGAGGCTTACAGCAACCGTCCCGTGGCCGTACACCCAGGCTCATGCTGGTGAGTGAGACCCCAGCTCGTAGACGTGGCTGCAGCCCGTCACTGCCCGCAGAGGGGCTGGCAGCTGCCAGGTGGAGAGGACGGCAGGCGGCAGCAGGATGCCCAGGCTCTGCGCCCTGGTGGACCCCGGGGGGACCTTCCTTATCACCCTCCAACCCTCACTGGCTCCCGCTGGAGGCCTCGTGAATTGGGCATTGTTGGACCAGGTCATGCCACGTGCTCTGAAGAGAGAGCAAGCAGGGGCAGGGCGTGGGGGACAGTGGAGCCCTTTGACAAGAAGCAGGCTGCTGTGTGGTGTGCTAAAGCACGGGAGAGGGGCTGCAGGAAGTGGGGAGGGAGCTGGTGGGCGCCTGGGGGAGCAGTCCAGCTCCAGGGAGCTGCAAGCACAAAGGCCCTGGGGTAGGGCTGGGTTTGGTGGGTTGGAGGCCTGTGGAGCTGCAGTGGTGTGAGAGGGTGGGAGACAGGAAGCCAAGAGGGGCCCAGGGGCGGCTGGAGCTGTGTGCTTGGATTTGACCCTGAGTGTCACTGGAAGCCGCTGGAAGGCTTTGAGTAGGGCTTATACCCCAGGGAGCTTGGGCGTGGGGATGCCCAAGCTTGTATCTTGGTTGCGACTCTGTGCACTGAGGCCCAGGGTCCAGTCTGTAGGGCAGAGCCTGAACAACGGCTATTGTGAGGGCCACGAGGCAAGAGTCTGAGGCCAGTCCATCTGTCTGCAGCCAGGCCTCTGTCCATGCATCCCAGAGCCTGTGCACAGAGACCTCTGTTCAGAATTCTGCGGGGCCTGTATCAGCTAGCTGCTGCTGCATAACAACCACTCCAACACAGAGGAGCTCACGTCAAGAACCGTTTACTAGGGGAGTAGCTCGCGGCCTGGGTAGGCTCCTGGGCTCCTGCAAGCGTGTGGTCGTCGAGCAGGGCAGGGGGGCCCATCTGCGGCCGGGGGTCAGCGGCCAGCCGGCTGCTAGCTGAGGTGACCAGGGGCTATGGTGACTGGGCTGCGTGTCTTTCATTCTTCCGGGAGGCTAGCTGGGCTTCTGCACGTGCTGTGACAGGGTCCCAGGAGGGTGGGCATACAAGGCCTCTGGAGGCCTGGGCCCGACACGGCCACAGTGTCCTTTCCAGCACATCTGCTGGCCCGGGGCCAGAGCATGTCTTGGAGGCAGCACCAATTCAAGGTGGGGAAGCTGGACCCCGCCTCCAGTGTGGACAGGTGCTCAGGCTCAGCGCACAGGGAGTAGGTGGAGACAGGGCGATGGCAGGCAGCCCAGTGCCCCCAGGCAGAGGGAGACCAGTCTACCGCTGACTGGGCGGCAAGTGACCCGCACGAGGGGCTGCAGACAGTGCTCTGAGGGGTTCACAGGCAGCCCTGGGCAGGTGGTTAGTTTCCAGTTAGAGAGGTTCTGCTTCTGAACTCTGACTTACTCACAATAAATATTATCAGCATAGACAAGCCAAGTGAGCTGTGACAACTCTGAATGCAGTGCAGCCACCACAGAGCAAGAGAAAAGTCCTCATCCCCTTCTCATGCACAGTGGAGGTGCAGGAGGGAGCGACGGTGGGGGCAGGCAGTCTTTCCTGCCTCTCAAGGGTGGGCCTTGCTGGGGCCCACGGCGGGGCAGGCCAGGCTGCTTCTGCTCGAACCTTCTCTGCCAGCAGACCGTCAGAGCCACCGCCCTGGCTGGGCCAGGCACTGTCTCCTTGGGGAGGGAGGTTGAAGCCTTTGCAATTTGTAGTTGTCTGTTGTATTTAGAAACCCAAGCATCCCAGAGTCATAAATTACCTTGAACTAGTTTGCTAACCCGTGTGACTCACAGCTCTTTAAAGCGGCCAGTTATATAACTGGCTGAATAAGGCTCACCCTAGACCCCTCAGAGAGGCAGGGCTGAACCAGTCCTGGCAAGGGTGCTGGCCACCCAGGCCTACAGGGGTCAATGCGAGGAGATGCTTCAGGTCCCTGCAGTTCACTGGCATTTCCATGGAAACACACTCCTAGCAAGGAGCAAGGGTTTACAAATTAACAAGGCTGGATTCTCATTCCCAGAACAAGATCATGGGATCTGTGCCACATGGAAGGGGCAGAGAGCGCCATCTGGTTCAGCTTCCCCCATAGTATCCCTGATTATTCAGTGCCTGCTTACACCCTTCCAGGGACGGGGAGCTCATCACCTCTCAGACATTTCACACTGATGAAAAATTCGCTTCCTGTGGACTCCAGCACTCTCTTCTGGGGACACGTGTATCCACCCCTGAGACAACCTGGACACAGTAAAGGAATGACAGGACCCCTGGCCAGCCTCTCCTTCACCACCACCAGCCCTCTGGACAGAACAGGTGCTAATGGGGCCAGCTGGTTAGACATGCAGCGTGTTATCCCCACACCGCAAGTTCATCTGGACCACCAGCATTGACATCAAGTTTAAATATCAGATGGTTGCAAGATACACGTGTCTCCTTTTCTTATCTGTAACAGAGCTTCGGCCCGCTCCCCATTCCTGTATTCAGATAGCAGAGGCGACTGTGCTGGGCGCAAGGGGAGGAGGCTCTGATGTAAAGGAAGTCTCTGCTGTAACGTGGGATCGATTTCCAGTCTCCTCCACGGTTCCCTGAAATTTGCTGGAGAACAAAACCCATCTGATGTTCTGAATCAGGCTTCAAACTGGGTGGGATGCCTGCAGCATCCAAATAGTGAACAGAATACACGGGGCAACTCACCCCCTGGGCTGAGGAGACAGAGCTGGCCCTCCTGGAAGACCAAGGCAGCGAGGTTCACCCCAAGAAGTGCCAGAGTCCTCCAAAAAAATATACTCCAATGAAAGGGACAACCTGGAAAAAATGAACAAATTCTTAGAAAGGTGCAATCTCCTGTGACTCAACCAAGAAGGAAACAGAGCATATGAACAGACCGATTACCAGCAATGAAATTGAATCAGTAATTAAAACTCCCAACAAACAGAAGTCTGGGACCAGATGGCTTCACAGGTGAATTCTACGAAACATTTTGAGATGAGTTAACACCTATCCTTCTCAAACTATTCCAAAAAATTGCAGAGCAAGAACACTTCTGAACTCATTCTATGAGGTCAGCATCACCTGGATACCAAAACCAGACAAAGATATCACAAAAAAAGAAAATTACAGGCCAATGTTGCTGATGAATATAGATGCATGAGTCCTCAACAAAATACTAACAAACTGAATCCAACAAGGATTAAAAGAATTGTACACCATGATCAAATGGGGCTTCCCTGGTAGCTCAGCTGGTAAAGAATCCGCCTGCAATGCGGGAGACCCTGGTTTGATCCCTGGGTTGGGAAGATCCCCTGGAGAAGGGAAAGGCTACCCACTCCAGTATTCTGGCCTGGAGAATTCCACGGACTCTATAGTCCACGGGGTTGCAAAGAGTCAGGCACGACTGAGCGACTTTCACTTTCACACCACGATCAAGCAGGGCATATCCCTGGGATGCAGGGATTTTTCTATATCTGTAAATCAGTCAATGTGATATACCATATTAACAAATTGGAGAATAAAAACCATATGATTGTCTCAATAGGTCCAGAAAAAGCTTTTGACAAAGTTCAACATCCATTTGTGATAAAGTCTCTCCAGACAATGGACATACAGGGAACTTACCTCACCATATACAAAAAACGTACAGCTGACATTATACCATGGATCATAGAAAAAGCAAGGGAAATCCAAAAAAAAAAAAACAAAACTACTTCTGCTTCATTGACTACTCTAAATCCTTTGACTGTGCGGATCACAAGAATGGGAAAAGAGATGAGAATACCAGACCACCTTACCTGCCTCCTGAGAAAACTGTATGCAGGTCAAGAAGCTACGGTTAGAACCAAACAGGGAACAATGGACTGGTTCAAAATTGGGGAAAAGGAGTACATCAAGGCTGTATATTGTCACCCTGCTTATTTACTTCTATGCAGAGTACATCATGTGAAATGCTAGGCTGGATGAATCACAAGCTGGAATCAAGATTGCTGAGAGAAATATCAGATATGCAGATGATAGCACTTTAATGACAGAAAGTGAAGAGAAACTAAAGAGCTCTTGATGAAGGTGAAAGAGGAAAGTGGAAAAACTGGCTTAAAACTCAACATTCAAAAACGTAAGATCATGGCATCTGGTCCCATCACTTCATGGCAAATAGATGGGGAAAAAGTGAAAACTAACAGATTTCATTTTCTTGGGCTCCAATAATACTGTGTGTGTGGATGTTGACTGCAGCCATGAAATTAAAAGATGCTTGCTCCTTGGAAGAAAAGCTATGACCAACTTAGACAGCATATTAAAAAGCAGAGACAGCACTTTGCTGACAAAGGTCCGTGTAATCAAAGTTATGGCTTTTCCAATAGTCAGGTTGGGATGTGAGAGTTGGACCCTAAAGAAGACTGAGCACTGAAGAACTGATGCTTTCAAATTATGATGCTAGAGAAGACTCTTGTGAGTCCCTTGGACAGCAAGCAGATCAAGCCAGTCAATCCTAAAGGAAATCAATCCTCAATATTCATTGGAAGGACTGATGCTGAAGCTGAAACTCTAATACTTTGGCCACATGATGTGAAGAGCCAACTCATTGGAAAAAACCTTGGTGCTGGGAAAGATAGAGGGCAAGAGAAGAAGGAGGTGACAGAGGATGAGATGGTTGGATGGCATCACTAACTCAATGGACATGAGTTTGAGCAAACTCAGGGAGATAGTAAAGGATAGGGAAGCCTGGTATGCTGCAGTTCATGGGGTCGCAAAGAGACAGACATGACTTGCAACAATAGCGTCATACTCAATGGTGAAAAGCTGAAAGTATTTCCTCTAAAATCTGGAACAAGAAAAGAATGCCCGTTCTTGCCACTTTTATTCAACACAGTGTTGGAAGTCCTAGCCACAGCAGAGAAGAAAAAGAAATAATAGTAATCCAAATTGGAAAGGAAGAAGTAAAACCATCACTGTTTGCTGATACTATATAGAGATAGTATCTGTGATACCACATAGAGAAAATCCTAAAGATGCCAACAGAAAACTACTAGAACTCATCAATGAATTTGGTAAAAAAAAAAAAATTGCATATTAATACAAAATTAATATCAGAAATCTGTTGCATTTTTATACACTAACAATGAACGATCAGAGGAATTAAGGAAACAATCCCATTTATCATCACATCAAAAAGAATAAAATACCTGAGAATAAAACTACCTAAGGAGGTAAAAGACCTGTACTTGGAAAATTATAAGACACTGATGAAAGCAATTGAAGACGATACAAAGAGAAGAAAAGATACACCATATGTTATTGGATTGGAAGAATTACAGTAATATTGTTAAAGTGACTATACTCCCCAAGGCAATCAACAAATTCAATTCAATCTCTTTCAAAATACCAATCACATTTTTCACAGAGAAAATATTTTTAAAATCTATATGGACACAAAAGACCCTGAATAGCCAATCTTGAGAAAGAAGAACGGAACCTGAGGAATCACTCCCAGACTTCAAACAGCACTACAAAGCTCCGGTAATCAAGACAGCATAGTACTGGCTCAGAAACAAACGCATCGATCAGTGTATCAGGATCGAGAGCCCAGAAACATACCCATGCACTTAAGGTCAATTAATCTACAACAAAGGAGGCAAGAATTTACAATGGCGAAAAGACAATTTCTTCAGCAAGTGGGGCTGGGAAACCCTGACAGCTCCATGAGTGAGAGTAGGACATTCACTGACGCCATATATAAAAATAAACTCCGACTGGGTTACAGTCCTAAATGTCAGGCCAGATACTATGAAATTCCCAGAGGAAAACATAGGCAGAACCCCCTTTAACATAAATTGCGGCGATAATTTTTTGGATTTGTCTCCAAAAGCAAAAAATAAATAAGACCTAATTAAACGCATGAAGCTTTTGCACAGCAAGAAAGCCGTTGACGAAAATGAAAAGACGACCTACTGAATGAGAGAAAATATTTGCAAATGATACGACAGATAAGGGATTAATATCCAGCTTATATAAGTAGCTCATACAACTCAACATCAGAAACAAACCAAAAAACAACCCAATTCAAAAGTGGGCAGAAGAAATGACTAGACATTTTTCCAAATAGGAAATGCAGAAAGATGGCCAACAGGCATATGAAAAGATGCTCCACATCACTGATCATCAGAGAAATGAAAATTAAAAGCACAGTGATCTATCACCTCACATCTGCCAGACGGCTGTACCACAAATGACAAATGTTAGTGAGGATGTGGAAGAAAAAAACTCTCATCCACTGCTGGTGGGTATGTACGTTGGTGCAGACACTGTGGAAAACAGTATGGAGGTTTCTTTAAAAACTAAAAATAGAATGATCATATGACCCAGCAATCCCACTTCTAGGTGTATATATCTGAGAAAAAAACCAAAAACACTAAGGTGAAAAGGTACACACACCTCAGTGTTCTTAGCAGCATTATTTACAGCTGTCAAGATAGAGAAGCAAGGTGTCTACCAGCAGATGAAAGGGTAGAGAAATATGGGAGATACACACACACACACACACACACACACACACACACACACACACACACACACACACACACACACACACACACTCGGGGGAATATTACTCAGCCACAAAAAAGGAATGAAATGTTGCCACATCATATTTTACAGCAAATATATTGCAATTTTTAAAAAAAATACCTGAGAGTGGATACATGTATACATATGGCTGAGTCCCTTTGCTGTCCACCTGAAACTACCACAAAGTGTCCCCTTTGAGTGTTCAGCTGACCAACACCCATATGTGAGAAAATGTCCAGAGCCTGGGGAATTAACTGTCCAAAAAAAAGCGGACAACACAGTGCCTGGGCCTCGCAAATAGACAGGAAAGGTGCTATTATGTCCGGCAATTAGTGAAGAGTTTGGGGGCATGAAAAAAGTGATAAAATATGACACATATGAAAAGAAAAAATGATCAAAATTGACCCAAAACAGACATTTATTCTAGAATTAGCAGAAAAAGACTTTAAAAGAGTTACTAGAACTGTATGTTCATGTCTGTTCATAACCAAGGGTTCAACAGGTTATGTATAGATAGATTTTTTTAAAAACCCAAATCAAACTTATGGAGGTTAAAATTACAATAATACCATAAGCAACATTCAGATAATTCCCCCTAAAAGAGGCAGAAAAAGAAGAAAAATAAAACAACCCATGGGACAGAAAGAAAAATAGATTTTAGCTAATCATTTTCAGTACTCACAGTAAATATAAAGCATCCAAATATTCCAGTTAAAAGGTAGTGATTTTCAGATTAGATGATTTTAAAAAGTGAGAATTATGTACTGCCTACAAGAAATGTTTTAAATATAGATACAAATAGGCTTAAAAGGATGGAAAAATATGTGAAACTAATGCTAATCAAAAAGGAAAGTGGAATGATTATATTAACATCAAAACAGATTTCAGAGCAAAGGATGTTATGAAGGACAAAGAAGGCCGTGACATAATCATCAAGAGATCAATTCACAAAGAGAAAAATGACAGCCCTATGTCATTATATAACAGATGTTTGAAATACATAAAGGGAAAAAATGGAAAGACGGCAAGTAGAAATATACAAATTCGCGATTATAATCGGAAATTTCACTATTCTTCTTTTAATACTTGATAGATCAGAAGTAGATAGAACCAGTGAGGATATAACAGAGCCAAACAACGTCATCAGCCAGCTTTACCTGTCTTGACATTCTACCCCAAAACAGCAGGTAAACATTCTTCTCAACGTTCTGGAACGTTTGCCAAGATAGACCAACTTCCGTGTGATAAAACCGCCTTAGATTCAAATCATACAAAGTATGTTCTGTGACACGCTGAAATTAATTAAACATCAAGCACTCCTAGAAATATTTCTGGGAAAATCCCCAAGTATTTGGAAAATAAATAGCATTTCTAAAGAACCTGTGTGAAAGAGGAAATCAAAGTCTTTTCGACTGAATAATAAAAACACTGCATATCAAAAATTCGTGGGATGCTACTTAAGCAACACGTGAGGGACATTTTAAGGCACAAGATACCAGTAACATTTAGAAAGGAGAAACGGTCTCAAATCAGTGAGCTTACATTTCACCTTAACAAACAAGTTTCGGGTCTTTTTTTTCTTTAAGAACAAATTAAGCCCAAAGTAAATGAAAGAACGGAAACGTGAGTATCAGAGTGGAAATCAGTGAAACGGAAAAGAGGGGAAATAAGTGAAACTGAAACCCAGATCCTTCGAGAAGATTGATACAGGTAATAAACCCTTAGACGGATTAATCCAGGGGAGAAAGAGAAAAGGCACAAATTCCCGATACCAAACATGAAGGATGATGCTTGGCCTCATTACAAATTAAAACCAAAGTGACATATTTCTGCACACCTATTAGGATGACGACAATTAAAATGACTTCTCATAGCACGTGCCTATGAACATGTGGAGGATCTGAAACTTTCAGAATGTGAACTGGAGCATAACCACGCTGGGAAACAGTTTAGCAGTTTCTTGAAAGGTTACGCACATACCTACCATATGCTCCGGCCATTCCACACCTAGGTATTTACCCAAGAGAAGTGAAACCACGTCCACACAAAAACTTGTGCTCTGGTGCACACAGCGGTCCGGTTCATAAGAGCCAAAGAGAGGAAGTGAACAAACTCCCATCAGCTGATGAGTGGACGCTCCAGCAGCAGTATATCCGTACATTGGGATTCCGCTTGGCAGAAAAACGCAGTGAATGGTTGATGCAGGCAACAACCTGGATGGATCTAAAATCATGATGCTGAGGGAAAGGAGCCAGACTAAACTCTGTGATTCCATTGGTAGAAGATTCTGGGCAGTGCAGATGAATTCTTATCCATCAGGGGCTGCCTGGGAGTGGAGTCGGGAGGTAGGGTTAGGCCCCAAGACCTAGGCCAGTTACATCGCTAAGGACAGTCCGCCTAGAGCCCTCTCCGGAGCTCTTGACACCTGCCAGCCCACCGCCCGTCACAGCCTAGACGCCTCCTCCGTCTGCACCCTCTCAATTCAGTGAGTGTGGGGTGGGCGTTGCCTCTCCCATCCCCGCCACTTGCCCGCCACTCTGATTTCTCTCTTGTCAAAGAACAGCTGCAGGCACAGTTGTCCTGCAGCCTCTCCTGAGTCGCCAGCCCACACGGAGTCGTGAGCCCACCGGTTGTGTGCTGGCCACTGATCCAGGCCAGCCTCACCCATGAGGGGCCTACGGGGGCCACGGACCACGTCCCCTCGCAGCCCTCCAGCCTGAGGATGTCGGATTCCTCCCCTGCTGGCCTTCCCTCAGATGCCAGTGTTAGCTCTGAAGTCATCTGTGGGACTGGGGAGACCCCGATGTTAGGATGAGCACCTCCCCGTGCCCACTGCCCGCGTCCATCACCACCGGGGATGCCTTCCAAGCTCCTGTGTGCTGAGCCTGCCTCTTGCAGTCAGCCCACACAGAGCCTTCTCAGCTGGATCTTTTTCTTAATCATTTGCTCAGTGGGTGTCTTACTTGACATGTAATTGTTTTCCTGGAGAAAATTCATCTCCGGGGCCTTGAATGGTCTTTATGAAACTCAAGAGGGTGGTGAACCCCAGCCCTGCCCCGGGGTCAGGGGAGCCCCGGAGCCCCTCCCGCGGGAGCTCTTGAGGAGCCCCAGGCTGCATCCTGCTGGTGGCTCCCGCGATGTCTGCAGAGCGGGCCAGCTGCGGGCCCAGAAGGTCCCCAGGTGTCCAGTAATGAGCCCTGTGACCTTGTCACTGTCTGAGCTTTGGGGTCTAGGCTGCAGAGTGGAGGCGGTCCAGGGTCCTGGGAGCTGGGCACCTCCCAGAGCCTGTGCTGAGCCCCAGCGCCCAGAGCGTCGGGCAGTAGTTGCTGGACTTGGTGAGGGGCCGCCCTGAGCTCTGCGTGGAGTGCTGCCTGCTTCCCTGCTCCCATCACCCTCTGCCTCTCAGAGGCCCCCTTTCCCCTTCCCTGCTTCCCTCTGAACAGTCAGCCCTTCCCCCAAGCAGCCAGAGGGGACTGACAAGACCCAGGCAGCCCAGGCCCCTCCTGCCCGACTCCTGGCCACTCACAGCAGAGACAGGGTCCTCGCAGCAATCCTCACGGCCCACCCCATTGTGTCCTGACCCCTGATCCCAGCCAGCCTCGCCCGTTAGGGGCCGACGCGGACCACGTCCCCGCATAGCCCCCCAGGTTGACGGGCCATCTGCTCGTCCTCTGTCTGGCCTCAGCCATCCCTGGGCTCCCTGTCACTCACTGGGCTCCAGGCAAGCTCTTGCCCCAGGGCCTTTGCACGGGCCGAGCCCACAGCCTGGCTCGCCCTTCTCCCAGATGCTGTGTGGCTCCCTTACCTGCTTCAGGCTTTCGTACCGTCAGTCTCCTCTGGGCAGCCCGCCTCATTTGCAGGCTGGCCCCTTCTCCGGGGCGCAGTTGCTGTTCACAGCATGCCACCCCTTGTCAGGTCTGGCAGATTGTCATCTCCCCGCTAGAAAGGAAGGGCCCAGCCCAGGGCAGGTGCTGGGAGTTCCTGCTGTCCCTGGGTGACCTGAATGGCTGGCACCCAGCTTGGAGAGGCCTGGCCTTCAGTTTAGATGGAGGTCCCCTTTCAGCCTCCAGTCGCCCCAGTGGTTCCCTGAGCCCAAAGGGGCCTTGGTTCTGGAGGGCTGCTCACCACCAGTTCTCGGGGCAGCCCTGTCTGGCCCCTCCGTGTCGCAGCTGGGAGCTGGGCAGGCCTGGCCCAGCGCCTGTCCTGACCGCGCCCCCTCAGTCCAGTGTTGGCGGAGCAGGGCACCTCCCTCCTGTGGGCCGGGAGCTACGAGCCCCCTTCCCTTTCCCCAAACCAGGCCTCCAGGCCCCCAAGCCCGCCATCTTCCAGAGGCAAAATCAGCCTGTCCTGTACCTGCCTGGCTTCCCATGATGGCCAGGCTCATGCCCCGTCGTCTCAGGGCTGGCCTTGGTTCACTTGTGTCCTTGGCAGATGTTGAGCGCATCACAGGTGCAGGTCTCCGCTCAGAGCCACCACCCCCCAGGGCAGCGAGCGCCTTGTGCCCACAGGCCACCAGGAAGGTCCCTGTGGCCCCAAACTCCACGTCATCACCCGCCCATCCATCACCTGCCCACCTGTCCATTTAGCGAACAGTCACCAAGCAGCTGTCCGTACTGGCCCTGTCCCGCACTGTGTGCTGGAAACAGCCCAGAAGCCCGGCCTCTGTGGGCTGCCCTCCTGGGCACCTCCTCTGTGAAATGAGAAACGGACATCGCTTCCCCAGGAGGCCGTGAGGAGTCCAGGAGATCGCTATAGAACGGGGGTCAGCAAACTCCTTCTGTTTTCGGCTTCACGGGCCGCTCCGTCCCACAGCTGTCTCCGCCGAAGACGAAATGTACGCGTCACTTACAAAGACAGACAGCGGCTGGACGTAGCAGGGGGCCGTGGCCTGCTGACCGCTGGTATAGAGTCCGGTAGGTGCAGGGTAAGGGGCAGCTGGTGCTGCGATCGTGACCAAGGATGACAGTAACCGTGGGGAGGCGCCGTCATCCTCTGGGGATGAGGGCTGTGCTCCAGGGGCCGCAGGGTGCTGGGGGTACACAGGCTGGAGGTGAGACTTAAACGAAACTGCCTTCTGTTAAAATCTGCGTAAGCTTCGTTTCAGCTGGCAATCCCTGGGTCCACATGTAACCCCTAACCTGGCGGGGTATGTGCTCCAAGAGAGGAAAGCTAGGATTTAACCGGTGACTAAGGTCTGCCCGGAGCCCCATAGAGGCGGCTGGTTTCACAGCACTTTGAGGGAAGCCTGGGCTGTGCCCCGGGGGCCCTGCGGGTCTCTTGGACCTGCTTCCTTGCCCGCAGGACTCCTCGCTGGCCCTGTCCTCGCTCGCTCCCCGGAGCTCCGAGGTCCGTCTGCTCAGTGCCCTGTCCAACCCCATCTTAGATCGCACTGTAAGAGTTTCTTAATTATACGCCTCCTCCCTCTAGACTACGAGCAGCTCCTCCTCGGGAAGGGAAGGGGAAGAATTGGCATTAGCTGAGCGTGTGCCACGTGTGGCCTTGGGAGGCACGCATAGAACCCAGAGAGGTCCCAAGCCTGCCTGAGTGCGCACAGCGTAAGAGCCACTGAGCTGGGATCTGGAACGAGGGCATCCCCCGGGAGAGGGCAGGCATGAAGGACCCAGGCTGGGATCGGAGAGACCTGGGTGGCAAGAGTTATTCTCCCGAAGCCTCAGTTTGTTCACCTGCAAAGTGGACACAGTGACAGTCACCAACTCACAGAGCGGCCCTGGATTCTGTGAGGCCGGGAGGGAGGTGGAGAGAAGGACAGAGTCCTGGCCTGTCTCTCAGGGCCCTGAAGATCCCTGCTGCTGCAGATTGCCCGGCCGGCCCCGCGCACACCCTGGTCCCTGAGCTGCAGTGGCTGGCGGCAGGCCTGTGTGCAGGGAATGCCTTCCAAGGAGCGTGCCTCCGTGGCCAGAAACAGAATGCAGAGCCCTCCCAAGGGAGCCGAAAGCTGCTGGGGTGGATCCCTCTCCACCGCCGAGTCCTTGGCCGCCTCCCAGGCAGGGCTGCAGAGCACTGAGGGGCTGTGCTTAGCCAGTGGGGTGGGGCGCGGACGACCCTGGGTGCCTACAGGGGCTGACAGCAGTGCTGTGCTGTCCCCGGGAACCAGAGCCGGGTTCTGGGTCCACAGTTCGTCCCCCAGCCCGTCATCAGCTCCATCGTCGCCCACTGTGAGTGATGGATCCGCAGCAGCTCCCATTCTGCTCTGACCTTCTGCACAGCCTGCCTGTGAGATGCTCTTCACCACGGGTCCAGAAACCGCCGCCACAGCCAGTCCTCTGGCTGCTGTTTCCTTCCTTTCGTGAAAGATTTTGACTCTTTTTTTCTAATAAGTGTCAGTCACTGTAGGGAAAAAACCCAGAACTGTATTGGTCTTCCTTAAGCCTGTTTTGTGGTTTATTAGTATCTCTGCTTTGAATTAGGAAAGTGAAAGGCTTCCCTGATAGCTCAGCTGGTAAAGGATCTGCTTGCAATGCAGGAGCTGCTGCTAAGTCGCTTCAGTCGTGTCCAACTCTGTGCGACCCCATAGACGGTAGCCCACCAGGCTCCCCAGGCAAGTCCCCTTCTCCAATGGGATTGAAAGTGAAGTCCTCAGTATTCTGGCAGGAGAAATGGGGGAGACCTGGGGTCTGGGCTGGGAAATCCCCCTGAGTGCTTCCACTTTTCTGGCCAGGAGAATCACTGTTTTACAAATTATTCAACAATGAACGGTGACGGTGACTGCAACATGGTGATGGTCTCAAGGCATCTTAGATGAGCTCCTTTCACGGTTCAAACCCCACAACCAGCTCCCTCTCTCTGCTTCCATCACCATGGAACTGTGTTTAAAATCTGCTTCTCATATTATCGGCGGAAGCAAGTTTACAGCTAAGGAAGCTTTAGCTTTGAGCCCCGCGGGTCTCTGGATCCCTTTTAAGAAGGGGTTGGAGGGACCAGACTGTGGTCCTGTGGGCTCATGCTTGTTATTTTTTGCTTACTTTTTTATTGGGAAAATCAGCGTAATGTAAAATCTATCATTGGAACCATTTTAACATGTACAAATCAGTAGCTTTAAGAGCATTCACACAGTTGTGGAGCCCACCCCACCATCACCTCCAGAACCTTCCTGTCTTCCCAAACTGACCCCCTGTCCCCGTGAACTACTCACTTCCCAGGCCCCAGCCCCCACCATTTGCTTTCTCTCTGTGAACATGACTCCTCCAGGGACATGAGTGGAATCACACGGTGCTTGTCCTTTGTGACTAGCTTTTTTCACTGAGCATCACATCCCCACGGTCCCCATGTAGCAGCAGGAGTCAGAATGTCCCACCTTTAAGGCTGAATGACACTCTGTTGTATGGATGGGCCAAGCTTTGTTAATCTATCATGCGTTGATGGTCATTTGGGTCACCTCCATGTTTTAGCTACCGTGAGTATTTGTGCATGGGTGTACGTATATCTTTCTGAGAACTTGCTTTCACCTCTTTTTGGTGTATACCCCACAGTGGGATTGCTGGATGTAGAGTGACCTTTCTCCCTTGCTGAGCAGCCCCCACCTCCTCACCAGCACTTTTGGTTTGCTTGTTTGTGGGTTTTGTGGGGGTTTTGATAGTAGTCATCGTAAGGTGGTGACATGGTATCTCACCGAGGCTTTGATATGCATCTGCCTCAGCTGAGCATCTTGTCTTATGGGTGCTGGTCATCTGTGTATCAGCTCAAGCCCTTGGCCAATTTTGAGTTGGATTATTTGGGCTTCTCTTGTTGAACTTTAGTTCTTTATGTGTCCAGATATTGAGTACCATTAGACCCCTCGTTCACCCCGAGGCCCCTCATCCCTTCCCTGAGGGCCCCTTCCCTTGGCACTGGCCGTGGAAACACTGCGGGGCTGGGGTAGGGTGCAGGCGGCGGGCGCTTGGAGCTCCCCCCGCACCAGGCGTTCTCCTGTCAGCTGGTGACTCATGGGAAAGTGGGCAGCAGGTCCGGGCAGGCGCGCAGACGTCCTGTGAGCGGGGCTGGTAGCAGACCCTTCCTTGGTGGGGAGGGAGGAATGGATGGTGTTGGAGGGGTCCCCGTGGCCTAGGAGCCCAGCAGGAGCCTGAGATGAGAGTGGCTCCCACCTGGGGCGGCGTGCAGCTATGCGACATGGGGCCAGGGCGGGTTTAATTACAGCCACTCCGGGCAGAGGGAACAGTGTGGGCAGAGGGAACAGCATGGGCAGAGGGAACAACAGGTGAGGTTGGGCAGATCAGACGCCAATTCATGCGGCCTCGTGGTGAGGTGCAGGATGAGGGTGGGGGGCTTCTCCTCCCGGGAGCTCCCCAAAGTCCTCCAGACCCCCCCCTCCCCCCATGCCTGCCATGCACTGGCCCGGGGCGTGCACCAGGCTGTGCAGCGAGTCAGGGAGACGAATGTGGACCCCCAGCCGGTGGCCCCCGCTCCTTTCTGCCAAGCCGCACAGGCAGCCCTGCCCACCAGCCACACCGTCTGCCGGGCGGACCGCCTCGCTACTACGGCCGGACTCACAGCTGAGAAGCTTCCGTGTCTGGAGCGGACACCCTTGAAGTGTCCAAACCACCTCCGCTCAAGTGTCGCCTCCTCAGAGAAGCCCTCCCTGACCTCCCCACGCAGACTGTTCCTTTCACAGCTCTCAGGGCTGAGGCAGAGCCTCAATAGACCGATTGCATATCGGTCTATTTGTCTTATTGTCTGTCCTCTCCACTGAGTGATTACCAGCACCTGTACAGCACTCAAGGATGTGTGCAGGGTGCTGTGTGCTGGGTACTATGTGAGACTACCATGGCTGGGTGATTTGCTGGGTACTGTGTGCCGAATGTTGTATGTGGGGTACTGTGTTCAGAGTACTGTGGCTGGGTACTGTGCAGGGTACTATGTTCAGAGTACCATGGCTGGGTGCTGTGCAGGGCACTGCATGCAGGGTACTGTATTCAGGGTACAACAGCTGGGTACTATGTGCTGGGGGCCCAGAAGGAAGTCACTCAGTCTGTGCTCCAGGGGCCCCGGGAGATTTCAGGAAGGACACAGAGGAGGGGACGACTCAGCTCTGCCCTAGAGGCTGAGTAAGGGTCCAGCTGGCAGGAGGATGGGAGGAAGGGCAGCCAGGCAGAGGGAACAGCATATGCAGAGGGAACAGCATGGGTGGAGGGAACAGCATATGCAGAGGGAACAACGTGGGCAGAGGGAACAGCATATGCAGAGGGAACAACATGGGCAGAGGGAACAGCATATGCAGAGGGAACAACATGGGCAAAGGGAACAGTATATGCAGAGGGAACAGCATATGCAGAGGGAACAACATGGGCAGAGGGAACAGCATATGCAGAGGGAACAACATGGGCAAAGGGAACAGTATATGCAGAGGGAACAGCATATGCAGAGGGAACAACATGGGCAGAGGGAACAGCATATGCAGAGGGAACAACATGGGCAAAGGGAACAGTATATGCAGAGGGAACAGCATATGCAGAGGGAACAGCATGTGTGGAGGCACGGCTGGTGCAGAGCACAGCAGGGAGGGGAGGAGCCGGGCAGGTGGAGGGGACGGCAAGGCTGTCCAGCATAAAGGCTGGGGACGTTGCAAAGACCAAAGTCACTCCGTGTATTAGGTGGCTCGGGCTCCGTGACAGAGTCCCCCAGGCCGGCGGCTTCAGCAGCGGCAGCTCATTTCTCCCAGCTGTGGAGGCTGGGTGCCCGGGGGAGAGGCGCTGGCCTGTGCAGGGTCTGGTGGGCGCTCTCTCTGTGCACGCAGGTGGCCGCCTTCCTGCCTTATGGACCCGGGAGAGGGACAAGTCTAAACTCTGGCCTCTGCTTGTCTTCCTCTAGGGACACCAGTCCCCCGGGGGCTCCACCCCCGACCCTATCTCACCTGACCGCCTTCCGGAGGCCACCCACACCCGCACCCACCAACCAGGGCTTCGGCAGGGAATGCGGGGACACCAGCGTCGGTCCGTCACACTCGGCTCTCTCGAGCTGGAGGAGCGTCCCTGCGGGTGTCCGATGCCCACCACCTCCTTGGGAAGTCTGTGGGCGCAGGTTCGGGGCAGGGCCCGCCACAGAGGTGGGTGGGGTGGGGTGCCACAGGTTCTGCCACGGTGAGGAAGGCGGGAGGGTGGCAAGGCTGGGGGCTGCCAGTCAAAGGATCGGGAAGCCAGGCCCTCAGTCCAGTGCGGCTGCTGAGCCGCGTGTGTGCTGGGCCGGGCACTGCAGGGGCTGTGGAGCAAGGTCAGGACCCCCCGGCCCTGGCTGCAGGGAAGGGGGCCTCCAGCCCAGCTGGGCAGGTGGGACTGGGGTCCCCTTTGGTCTGTTACTGCTTCCTGGTCTCCCCTCTTCGAGTCCCTCCAGCCTTCTCGCGTCTCTTCTTACGGGGTGGCAGCCGGGCACAGTCACCCCCCAGACCCGCCATCACCCTTGTTTCCGGCTGGGCCCGGCTAAGCCCTCTAAGACAGGTTTATGGGCATCGCCCCTCTCCTTGGCACCCCGCCCCACCTCGAGGAAATCTCCAGACCTTGGTCATGCATTGCAGGGACCTGGCAAGCTGTGAGGCTGGGGCAGCTGCCTCCCTCTGCTCGGGGTTCGGGGGCTCAGTGGCCCAGAAGGTCCCTGAGACGACAGGGAATCAGGCAGCATTTTTGCGTTCAGGAGACAGAAACCAGCTCTGCCTGAAATCTAGCCAGGGAGAATCAGAGATGGGTCAGGGCAGAGGGATGCCCACACGGGCGGGGCTGGGCTGGGCCAGACGCAGGCCCGCGGGAGCGAGAGCCAGGCAGCCTGGTGGGGCCGCGGAGCGGAACCCCGGGGACACACTTGTCGGGACACCCTTTTGGAATCACCCAACTGCTGTTGTATGGTTGTGGTTTTTCCTTAATTCATTTTATTTTTTTGGTTGTTTTCTTTTTCAAAAATTTTTAATTGGAGGCTAATTGCAATATTGTGGTGGTTTTTGCCATACATTGACATGAATCAGCCATGGGTGAACATGTGTTCCCCATCCTGGACCCCCTCCCACCTCCCTCCCCATCCTTAATTTATTGTAATTGAAGTACAGTAGATTTACAAAGTGGTGTTAATTTCTGCTGTACAGCACAAGAATTGTTATACATAGATGACATTCTTCTTCGTATGCTTTCTCCTCATGGTTTATCGCAGGATGTTGAGTATAGTTCCCTGGGCTGTACAGTCGGACCTTGTTGTTTATCCATCTGCTAATACCAGACTCCAGTCCTCCTCTTCCCCACCCCACCCCCACAGCAACCACCAGTCTCTTCTCTCTGTGAGTCTGTTTTGTAGTTAAGTTCATGTGTGCCGTATTTTAGATTCCTCATATAAGTGATATCACCTATTTGTCTTTCTCTGTCTGACTCAGTATAATCTCCAGGTCCATCCGCGTTGCTACAAATGGCATTAGGTCCTTCTTTTTTATGACTGAGTAATATTCCATTGTGTATGCGTATCACATCTTCTTTATCCGTTCCTCTGCTGATGGAAATTCAGGTTGTTTCCATGTCTCAGTTATTGTGAATAATGCTGCTATGAACACAGCATGAATCTTTTTGAATTATAGTTTTGTCTGGATATATGCCCAGAAGTGGGATTGCTGGGTCATATAGTAGTTATATTTTTAGTGTCTTGAGGAACCTGCTTTCCATAGTGGATGTACCAAGTTACGATTCTATGGGGTATATTTTAGATTACAAAATATTCCAAACCTAGGAAAAAGAAAAATAACAATCTATACTGTATATGACACTTCCTGTGTGCCTGGAACCATCCTAAAGCATTTAATATGGACAAAAATTCCTCAAATGCTCTTAACGACCCCCTGAGGCAGGTGCAATGTTTTCAGCTAAAGAAACTCAGGTGCCGAGCGGCTGCCCAGCGGCCTGGGCGGGGTGGGTGGACAGCCCCGTGCGTCCCCACAGCCACCCTCCAGAAGTGCTGGCGTTTATTTGTATTTTGCCTCAAGAGGAGGGAGGGGAGGACGGAGAGGAAGCTGCCCTGCACGCCCCACCGGGGGTGGTGGGCCCCTGCGTAAGTCGGCACGGAGCCCAGGGCACTGAGGACCCTGGTGGCCCTGTGTGAGCCCTCCCCGACCGCCCGCGCTCTGGACATGCCCGCCCGGGGTTGCTGTCTGGAGGTCTGCATCGGAGGTCAGGACCCCAGAAGGATGTGCTGTCTCTGGGACCCCTGAGCTTGGAGGAGGCCACGGCCTCCCCACCCACACCCGCCATCCCTTCCAAGCACTTCCCAACTGGGGAGCCATCCCCTGCAGGTCCCTCCCTGCCACCCCCGCAGAGGGGCTGTGAGATCTGCAGGCTGGTGCTTCTTTTGTGAGATTCGTACAGATCCGATCACAGGGTGCTTCTCTCCCTGCAGCCTGCCCTGCGTGAGTCCCTGTGGCGTTCTGAAGCTCTGTCCGTGCAGAGAAGACTTGACCAGCAAGGGAGCCAGGCAGGTCAGGTCTCCAGACTCAGGTGGGCGGGCTTGTCCCGTCCGAGCTAGGGAGGGGGCTTTCCACCAAGACTGGCTCACAATGGCATGGGGTGATGCCCTCATGCGAGATGGGAGCTGGGTTTGCGAGGCTGGAAAGTGGGCAGGACCATGCTCACTGCGGCCCGGAGGACTGTGTGGGCATTCGTGTCGAGTCTACCTAAGTATCCGTGGGCTTTGACCTGTAATCCTGCCTCTGGGCAGGCTCCTGAAGGAACGCCTCAAAGATAAAAACAAGGACTGCCCCACCACGGAGCTTATGATGACAAAATACCTGCGGTAACATTGCTATCTGAAAATAAAGGTTTCGTTTCTTAGTTGACACTACAGCCACTCACATGAGTGTATAAGGGTCTTTAATGGGCTGCCCTGGTGGTCCGGTGGTTAAGAATCTGCCTGGCAACTCTGGAGACTCATTCCGATTCCTGGTCTGGGAACTAAGATCCCACATACCCAGGGGTAACTGAAAGCGCACGCTCTGCAACTGGACAATCTGTGGCTGGGGTCTGCGCCAGCTGGCAGTGAACCAGAACTCCACCACCATGTCCATGCCCAGCAGATCCTGGAGTATTGGTCCGTCAGCCCAGGGTTATGGGGTCGGCGGTGGGCAGCAGAGTCCTCAGGTAGGAGTAGAAATCCTGGCAAAACCAGGCTGAATGACCCAACCAAGTCAGAGCCACCATGACACCAGAAGACGTTGTACCGGCTGCCGGATGTGGGTTCCGGCTCAACTCTGAGCAAACCCCTGGTCCTAATCCTACTGGCGCCTCTCACCAGCTATGTGACCTTCGGCAAGTGACTTAAGCTCTCTGAGCCGATTTAGTTTCTTCGGACATAAAGGGGAGATAATGCTTACCTGAATTGGTTGCTGGAAAGGATAAACGCGTGGGAAGCATCTAACTGTGCTGGCCACATAGTAGGCACTCAGTTAATAGTAGTGGCCGTGGCGATGGCGGTCATGGGGGTGACGTCCACTGTCTTTACTTACCTGAATGGTTTCTAGAGGGTCTGGAGCTCAAGGTGAGAGGCGGTGGGAACTGGCCTTATTTTTCTCCAGTCACTGCTTTGATTGGCCCTGGCTTGACCTTTCAGCCCCTGGGTGACCACCTTTCAGTACCTGGGGGTGTGCAGAGGCCCCATGTCTCTGTCTGGGGGTCATCTGAGCCATCTTACCCCTTTTCCACATAGAAAAAGGCACCAGCAATGAGCCAGCCATGGGTCTGCTGGCTTTGGGGCATTTTACATGTTTGTTGTGACTTTGGGTTGGCTTCCATTAAGATTTAAGCATTTCCATAAAACCACCCAAGTCTTTGACTCTTTTCATAATTCCGGCTAACTCTGCACCGTTGGGTGGTTTCATGGGCCACGGAGCTGGCGTGGCCTTCTCACACAGGTTTGAAATGCTGTGGGAGGTGGTGTGTCCTTGGGGTTTTCAGGTTGTGACCTCCAAGATGTCTGCCGTCTGGAGACGGGTGACCACCACGATGCTGTTCAGTCACTGGTTTCATAAGCACAGCATGCACGTGCTCAGAGCTCTGCCTCGTGCGGACCCACAGGGATCACATGGGCGGCAGGGGGCGCCTGGAAGACCCCTGCAGCCCTGCCGTGCATGTCAGAGGGGTGGCTGAAGGGTTTGCCCCTCCAGGCGGACCCAGTGTTGTGCAGGCCAGCATGTAGTGGAGGCCAAAGGTGAACGGGAGGGACTGTGATGACACCTGTGCCTGGGGTCCCTGAGAGCAACTGAGTCCAGAGCCAGGGCTGAGAGGGGCGGGAGGGAGAGGACGAGGGAGACCCAGGGCTGAGCTCTGACCCCCGCTGGGCCGTTTCTGCCTGGATGCTGCGTCAGCTGTGCGTGCGTGCTAAGACACCTCAATCGTGTCCGACTCTGTGTGACCCCATGGACTGTAGCCCGCCAGCCAGGCTCCTCTGTCCATGGGATTCTCCAGGCTAGAACACCGGAGTGGGTTGCCATTTCCTCCTCCAGGGAATCTTCCCGACCCAGAGATCGTACCCGCGTCTCTTATGTCTCCTGCATTGGCAAGCGGGTTCTTTACCACCGGCGCCACCTGGGAAGCCAAGTCAGCTGTAATCCACTTACTTTGTACAAGGTTTTAAGACTTCACATAAGAACAAAATCATGGCTCTGAACCCAGCCTGTAGACTGCAGAGAGCCCGGATCTGAGGGTGAGGGAGGTTCGGGGTGGACTCAGAGGAACTCAAGTGACGGCCCCTGGTGTGCATTCACCAGAGGGCCTGCCCTCGGGGCCCCCAGAGGCCTCGCCCCTTCCCTCCCCTTCATCCGCAGCCTGCTGTGTTCCAGGTTTGCCCCCACAGACTGGCCACGTGTGCTGTGTTTCAAAGAAAGCAGAGAGCACAGAAGTCACTTGTTGATTCACTCGACAAACACTTCTACATGAAGAGCGTGTGTCATGAAGTTACACGGGGCACGGGACACAGTGTTGGCCCTTCAGGTGGGGGCGGGGAGCGGAGAGTGGAGGGACAGGTGGGTGCAGTCAGCCGGCCTGTGACTGATGGCCACAGTCAGGTGGCAAACCCTGTCCTGCTTTACCACGCACCAGCTGTGTGACCTTAGGCAGGTCATGCTGCCTCTCTGCCGCCGTCTTCCCACCTAGAAAATGGAGATACTAGCAGTGCCCTCGGGTATCGCCGTGAGGATTAAAGATGCGGTGGGACCCTTAGGACAATGCCCGGCCCCAGAGGAGAGCTCTTACTGTGCGTGTAGCAAGCATTTACCGAGCACCTACTGTGTGAGAGGCGCTGCGGACGCAGCATTGATGGAGACAGGCAGCAGCCCCTGCCCCCGTGGGGTGGGAGGCCCCGCAGGTGCGGGGGGCAGACCCTCCTGGGGCCACCCCCACTTTCCTTGCCCAGAGGCCGCAGCTGCTGGCCCCCAGGGGACCTCCACCAGCCAGACCACTGTTCTGCAGAGTCTGGAGGGCTTTTGCAGGATGCCAGCCCTGCAAGGCACCCTGGCCACCACCCAGACCTCTCTGGTCCTTGGCTCTGTCTGTGTTGCGGGACCTGGCCCTCCCCAAGGTTGACATTCAGGCCTGCAGCGGGCAGGGAACGGTGACCTGGCAGCTTTAAACACACCTGCAGCTCCCCTGAGGCTCCAGCCTCGTGGTCCGCTGCTCACAGACTTGGCCTGGGGCGGGTGATCTATGGGCGTCTCGGGTGTGTGGGAGGAGGTTAATTAAAACAATGTCTGGGAGATGAATTTCTGGAAACACAAATTGGAAACCAGTGGAAGCTATTGATCCACTTAATGGGAAGCTGATGGTATCAGAGTGAGCAGACAGCTCTGGCTCAGGGCAATCGATCCCGCGCCTTCCGCAAGCCGATCTGCTGGGGTGCGGGGTGGGGGGACACGGCGGGCTGGGAGGGGCTCCGCACCCCCTGCCCCCCACAGGGCCCGGCGCTGACTCTGGGTCCCAGCAGGGGAGGAAGAGGAGCTTCCGCTGGGGTTGCAGCCACCTCAGACGTTGCCCCCAGGCAGCCCCCTGGCCTCTTTATGCCTCATATTCCTCAGCTGGGACTCCTGAGCCCCGGCGATGGCCGTGGGGTCACATGTGATGGCAGTTGGGCAGAGGCAGGCCGTGTCCTCAGCTCTGCGGCTCCAGACATGAACAGCCCGCCCCAAACCCAGGCCCTCCTGGGGCTCACGTCTAGTGGTGGGACAGACGGCAGAGCCTGGTTAGTCCATTGTGTGATGACAGACGGCGCCGCGGCCTGGAAGGGCGAGAACCCAGCGGCCACAGCAACCGGCAGATCACCCCCCAGGTTCCCACCACCACCCCCACCCCCCGGCTAGGCGTCTGCAGCGCGGGTCTGTGCCCCTCCTCTGTACAGAACCCCAGGGACACCCATCCTTTTGTGCCCATTTCTCAGATGCGTAACTGAGGCTCGGTGAGGGTGGCCGTGGCCCGGTCCCTCACCCCTGCTCGGGCAGCGAGACATGGGTGCCTCGCGCTGGGGTCCCCTGGGGTCCGAGCAGGGCTGCATGGGCCCCAGGCAGGCTCGCCCGCCTCTGGGGGCTCAGGCTGGGATCTGCTGGAGCAGGTCCTGCCCGCCCTGGGCCTAGGCACCTTGAGGCCTGGGTAGGGCTTGTGAAGCACCAGCTGGTGATGGGCTCCGTGCCCACGCACCCCTGCCCTCCCCAGGACTCAGCCTGGAAGCACTTCCTCGTAAAGGGCTCTCCCGGGGTCTGGGTGGGCAAGATGGCCTGTTAGTCCGTCATTGACTCCTGGACTTTATAAGGGTTCGTCTCTGAAACAGTGAAATTGGAAGACGGCCTGCAAATTTTTATCTCCAGCCTAGAGCGCCGTCCCTCCAAGGCTTCCCTCCGCGGCCCCCAAACTTTGGGCTCCTACATCAGCACCTCCTCAGGCACAACCATTCCCCACCCACAATGGGACTCCCCCGTCCCCAGTCACCTTTCTGCCCTCTCAGCCCCCAGGGGAGCTCTGAGAAGCACAAACCACATCGTGTCAGGTGTTTGAAACCCACCTGCAGCTTCCCACTGCATTAGGTATAAAACCCAGACCCAGCAGTGCACCTGCCCTGCACCCCACAAAGCCCTGTCCCCCAATGCCTTCCCCAGACAGTGTGCTCCCGGAGCACCCCCTCTCCCAATGCCCTCCCCCCATGTTCTGCCCCAAGCCCCACCCCGATGCCCCCCTGCCACTCCCCTCGTGGCTCTTTGAGCGTGTGGGGTGTCCTCTGGCTTCAGGGCCTTTGCACCGGCTGTCTGCACCACTCATGCCTCAGGTCCCGGTCTGGCTGGAGCCTTGTTGCTCTTCAGGTCTCAGCTCCTAGGCGAACACCCCCGGCCACCCCCTTACCCCTCCCCAGCGCTTGGCGCCCTCTCGAAGGGCTGTTAGTGGAGGGCTTCACCATCTGCACCCATCCCCATGGCAGCAGGCACTGTCTCTCCTAGTCACTGCCCAATCCCCAGGGCCGAGGCCAGGGGTCACTAAACGTTTGTAGAGTTTATCGATGAACAAAACGTGAGGCCTTGCAGGAATTCAGCCGGAGATACGGCCTGACTTGGCCCAGAATGCTGGGTTTACCAGCACTTGATGGCGTGGTACCGAGCGCTCACCACCCTCACCCCCAACCACTGACCCGAGGATGGGTGGCCTGGGCCCTGACCCAGCTGCAGCTCCGAGAGAGACGGGGTCTTGGAGAAGTCACGGGGGCTGGTCTGTGCTGAGACCCCATCCTCTGTGGGGGGCGGGGAGCCTCTCACCTTGGGGAGCCATGCCCAGCAGGAGGAGTCACCCCTCCTCCTGGAGGACAGGAACGTGAAGACCAACCTTCACCAGGCTGACGAGGAGAAGGGAAGGGTGTTCTGGGCAGAGGGAACGGCACGCCCGAAGGCCCAGGGGCCGGGCAAGCGCGGTATCAGGACAGGAGAGGCGGGGGCTGGCCGAGCCCCGCTCTGGAAGGAGGAACGTGCCCCTTGCTTGCTTCCCTCCTCCCCCAGCTCAGGGCCTGGTGGCTCTTCATCCAGACCACTGGTTGGGGGTGGGGGGCGATCTCCGTGGCTCTTGCACCAGCCCCCCGGCTCCCTGCCCCTGCCTCCACCCCTCCCCTCCATCAGCGCAGGACACAGGGCTCCTTCCCACCTCCCTGGGATGCCCCGGCTCGCTCCCTCTGGCCTCCCCCTGCCCTCGCCCTGTGCCAGCCATGCCTGCTTCCTCTTGGGCCCTGGAGCGCCGCGGCCGTGCTCCCAGCGAGGGCCTTTGTGCCCCTGCTCCTTCTGCCCGGAAGGCTCCATGGCCCTCCCCACTCGCCTCCTCGCCGAGGCCCCTGCCCCGTTTCGGCAGGTCACCGGGCCCCCCTCCCCTCTGACCAGCCTTTCCGCTCACCGGCCCCCTCTGACCTTGCATGCTGCCCTGCCTCCCGGATCCCAACTTTGTCTTTTCTGCTGTCCCCACAGTGCCAGAGAGGTGGCTGCACATAATACCTGCCCCATCAGTGTCTGTCGAGTGAACGAGGAAACTCTGGGGTCTCCCGGAGCCCCTTACTCTACTGAGGCCCCCCGAGGGTCAGGTGAGGCCATGGGCCCCCTGGGGGAGGACAGACGTTGGGCACCATCGCCCTGGGATGCTCGGTCTGGGCCTCCAGAGGCTCCCCCAGGGCTCAGGGCCCTAAGAGTCCAGGCTCTCCACGCCCGGATGGGCCGACGGGCATGTTCCCCAGCGCCCAGAGCTGGTGCTGCAGAAGCGGGCTGCACGGACGCCCGCCTTCCTCAGTGACAAATGGCTGATAATTAATGTTGGGCCTGCACGCAGCTAATCAATTTAAAGTTGAGCGTGCAGCCAGAAGCGATCCCAAGATAAAAAAAGTGTTCAGCACCACATCCTCCTCGTTCTCGCTCATCAATCACTGGTTTTGCAAGCAGCTTATCAAAATGTAGAGAAAAGCATGGCTGCAGACATAAAAGGCCCTTAAAGGCCCAGAGATGGTTTATCAGGGTTTTGCAGTTGTGGGTGTGGGGAACGGGGAGCGGGTGCTGGGAGCACGGAGCGGCGGGCCTGGCCCATTTCACAGAGGGAAAGGCTGAGTCTGGAGCAGGGCAGTGGTGTGAAATCTGGACAGGGGCGTGGCCAGGAGCCCCAGATGCAGGTCCTGGGGGTGCAAGGTGGGCAACCAGGCAGAGTCCAGGTCCCATCTGGAGGACTTAGTGACGGGGTCGGCACGGGAGCCCCATCCGATTGCTGACGGTGGGGAGAGGGTAGTCTGGGGTCAGGCAGACCCGGGACTCGAATCCCAGCTGTCTCCTACCCATGGTGTTGGGGTCCTCTCTGAGCCTGTTTCCTCCTGAGCCAGGAGGACCCTCTCAGAGGTTTGCCAAGATGAGGGGAGGCTACATATGTCAAGGCTTTAGGCACTTAGGGAGCATTCCTTGGGCATGCAGTTGGTACTCAACAAAGGACAGCTCTTTCTCTGGCAATCAGAGGCCCACAACAGGTCCTGGAGGGCAGCTGTGGTTACTTGTGTACCTGGGACATGAAGACAGGATTCTGGTTTAGACCAAATGAGTTGCCCTTCTCCAGAACAGTTGTTCAAAGCACCAGGAGGCAGCTGTGCATTTGTTCATGCTTTTCCCTCCGTGGGAGGGCACTTTCTTCAGGTATCTCCTCTCCCCAGGGAACTCCTATGCATACTTCAAAACCTACCTCCCATGGCCCCTCCTTTTGGTGCCGTCCTGATTGCTGAGTTAGCTTCTTACCTTCTTGAATTCCTGCTAGACTGTGAGTCCTGGTGGGGAGGGTCTGTGCCCTCTGGCCTAGCCTGAGGTGACATTTTGTTTGCTGGACAGGCGATGAGTGACTAGCTCTCACCCCAGGCCTGAGATCACCTAGAGGCCTCCCCTCACTGGCCCCTGCCTGCTGTGAACTCCCTGAGAGCCGGGGCCCAGCTGGGGGTTCTGTTCGTGTCTGTCTCATACTGTCCCGGTCCATTCTTGGTACATGGCATGTACCCAGAGGGAGTCAGAGAGACTCAGATGAGAAAGAGGGGCAGGAAAGCTGAGCCTGCATTCTGCAAGCACCAACTCAGGGTCAGGACGGTGCTGGGCATTGAGGATTCTTTCTCTGCCTCCTACCAAGCCCGGGTCTCAGATGTAGGTAGTGAGGCAAAGGGACTCTCCTGGTGGAGGAGTCAGGATCTAAACCATGGATTCTGGACGACTCTGAGAGCTCTTGCTCCTCCTTCTCTGTGCCTTCCAGGGAGCTGATGCTCAAATGAATGAATGGATGGATGGATGGACTAACGGGTGACGGAGTTCTCGTGAGAATCTTGCTGCCTCCTTCCTGTCTCACCCCAGCCTCCCGCCCGGCCTGTCCCTGGGGCAGCTGGCTCAGCGCTTTTATTTAGGGCCACAGAATGCAGGACCTGTCAGATTTTCCTGCAGGGCCCCCGCCTTCCTCAGCTCTGAAGTGGCAGCTGCAGGCCCCTCCCACCCCCTGCCAATCAGACCCCATTGTCCTGCGGCATCTGGAGTGCTCTGCAAATTGCCAGCCCCGAAAGGCTCGCTCAGCATCCTTGGAGAGAAGCCGTCTGCGCCTCCTTTCCAAGCACCAGTTCCTCAAAGGCTGGTGATTGCGTCCTCAGCGTGCCCGCGGGGCCTGCCCAGCGCCTGGGAGTGGCGGAAAAAGCCCCAGATGGCCGGGGGCGGGGTCGGAGGGGGGGGGTGTCTGTGATTATCACTGACAGGAAGTGGGCTTGGCCTGCTGTGAGCAGGAAGCACGGCTCTGAAATATCTCTCAGCCGTCCTCCCCCCAAACCTGTGCTCCTCCCTGTCCCGGGGCGCGGGGGGGGGGCATCTCTAATGGGTGGGACTGTGTCACAGTCGCAGGGAGGGTTGTGAGCACCCTGGGGGGAGGGCGGTTCCAGCCCCACCCCCAGCTCCCACTAATGGTCACGGTGGCCACCAACGTGGACCAGCAACGCAACCCCGCCGTGCGCCAGGCGCGTGCCACCTAGCGTGTGATGTGGTGTCCCTGGCGTCTGTGTTCACGAGCCAGCGAAATGCATCCTGAGGCTTCAGTCCGCTCTCCCATCCTCCCGGAATTCCCAGCAGAGGCCCAGAGAGGTCGTGTGCTTTAGTTCAGGTCACACAGCCTGGCGGGTGCAGGACTGGCCAGGAGCTCATGCTCGCTGGAGTCAGCTCGGGCTCCTCCTGCGCCCCTCTGCTCAGCCCCTGGCCTCTCTCTGCCCCCGGTTTCTGCATCTGTACTATGGGTCCAAGGGGAGGGCAGGGCTGCGTAGGACCTCGCCCTGAGCCCAGATCAGGGGTCCAGGCCCCTCCCCTGTCTTCGCCTCCTCAGGGCAAACCTCCCCCCTCCCGCACCCATTTATCAGACAAGGGGCCTGAGGGTGGGTGGGGCGCTTCCCCAGGTCCAAAGTTGAGCCCCTCCCTGAGACACTGCTCTTCCTCTGGGAGCTGGCGGCCTCCTAGGGAACAGTGCCCAGCGGGTGCGCCCCTGAACTTGGGGCTCTGGGGTCAGACCTGGGGTGGGGGCTCCCCGAGCGCAGGAGTGTGACAGATGGGTCCCCAGCACGTCTTGGGTGAAAATGTGTATTAAGTGCTGCTGGTAAGACACTGAATCAGAGGGCCCTGCGAGACCTGGGATGGGAACAGGCCCCCCCAGGAGCGGCGTGCTCCTGGAGCACAGGGATCTGGGGCCCTCAGAGGCAGGAGAGGGCGCGGCAGCTGGGAACGAGGGCTGTTCCGGGGTGCAGAGCCGAGCCCCACAGGCCCAGCCAGGGGTCTGGACGCCGGTGGGGGAGGGGGACCCCTATTGGGCTGGGCCTCCCGGTCTCCGTGGGTACCAGGTTTTGCTCAGGCCGCCCGTTCCCGACTGCGTGGCAGCCCAGTGCTGCCCTCTGCTGGGACGTCTGAGTATTACACCCATGGTGTTGGGCGGAACCAACCCCAGATCTTCTGTTAACTTAATGGGAACGTCCCTGGGATCCTGGGTCCTCGGGGATGGCAGGCGCTCCCCAAGCCTCCTTCTGCCCTGATAGGTCCTTGGTTGCTTACCCCTAGGGCCAAGAAGCTCATCCCCTTTTGAGGCAGTTGGTTTCAGCTCTGCACAGCACAGATCAGTTTGCACTTGATTTCCTCCCAGCCTCAGCCCTGCCCCCTGGGTCTCAGGCCCGCCTCTCCAGCTGCCCCGATCCGGGCTGGGCTTTTCCAGTTGCTCCAGGCCCTGCCCACCCTGGCCTCACCCATAAGTCTTATGCCTGACCATCTTCCATACCGGAGCTCGGACCAAGAAGAGAGCCGGGAGGGAAGTCCAGACACCTTCAGCTCCTGCCCAGGATGTGGCTTCTCAGCAAGATCCCTGCAGACCTCCTGACTGTGCCCCTCAGGGTTCCCCTGAATCCAAAGGGAGGTTGGCCGGGGGCTAGTCTTGGGGACCAGCCGGGCATGAACAGAGGGGTAAGCAGCTGAGTCCGAGTCCAGCAGGGGCGGGGCTGCAGCACAGGGTGCCCTGGAACGTCATGGGCTCAGCTCATGATGCCCTTCCAGGACCTTCCACAGCCCCGGCCCCTGCTTCTGCACAAGAGGGTGTTTCTAGGGAGCCCAAGAGGGGAGGGGAGACGAGGAAAGTGAGCAGGCTTGGTGGTGGAGGGGAGGACCCCCCAACTGCATCCATCACACACGTCAGATACTGTCTGAGAACTTGCGGTGTGCCCGGCAGCGTCCTGAGCCTCGAGGACACGTCAGGGACTAAAAGAGTGCCTTGTGCTCATGGAGGCTGACACCTCAGTGGGGAGAACAGGCAGGCCGCCAAGAAACCCGATGCTTTCAGAGACGGATAAGTGCTCTGAGGATGGAGGCGCAGGGGGCCGAGCCGGGCAGGGGAGGCCCCTCTGAGCAGAGACCGGAGTGATGAAAACCTGGGGGAAGGCGTTATTTATGCATCCTTGCTTATTTTTTTTTAAGAAGGGGTGAGGTAATTCATACAGTATAGAGTTCACCCGCTTGAAGTGTGCAGTGTCCATTTTAGTGTATTCAGAATTGTGTGGTCATCACAACCATCAGTCTTAGGACCTTTTCGTTATCCTGAAAGACACTCCGTGTCTGCTAGCGTCACCCTCGTCCCCACGCCACCCAGCCCCCGGCAGCCTCTCCTCCACTTTCTACCTCTGGTTCCGCCTCTTCTGTACACTTCAATCGTGTTGTAGCCAAACTGTGTCCTGTTGTGTGCATATGCGTGCTTGCTAAGTCACTTCAGTCGTGTCTGACTCTCTGCGGTCCCATGGGCTGTAGCCCTCCAGGCTCCTCTGGCCGTGGGATTCTGCAGGCTAGAATACTGGAGTGGGTTGCCGTGCCCTCCTCCAGGGGACCTTCTCGGCCCAGGGATCGAACCCGCATCTCACGTCTCCTGCATTGGCAGGTGGGTTCTTTACCACTAGTTGTGTGTATATAATTCATTTTATTGACCCCTCCGCAGCGGATGGACGTAAGGGCCGTTTCCCCTTTTATGGCTGTTATGACTAACGCTGCTGTGAGCATCCGAATACAGGATTTTGTGTGGACCTGTTTCCACTGCTCATGGGTGTGGATCTAGGTCACACGGTCACTCTGTGTGTAACACGTGAGGAACAGGCCGGCTGTCTTCCGCACAGTCCGCAACATTTTCCGTCCCCACCAGCAGTATGTGAGGGCCCCCGTCTCCCCACACCCTCACCAGCACGTGTTCTTGTCCATTTTCGACCCTGGGGGGCGGGACGCAGTTTCTCCCCGTGGTTCGGGTTTGCATTTCCCTAATGACAAGCAATACCGAGCATCTTTTCACGCGCTTATTGGCCATTCGTGTGTCTTCTTTGGAGAAATGTCTGTTCAGATTCTTTGATCCATATTTGCTTGTTTTAGAAAATAAAAGCCAGTGAGTCCGCAAGAAGATTGCCGGAGAGCTCAGTGGGAGTGGCCAGGGGCGGGCCCAGATTTCACTGTAAACCGCATGTACGTTTTTGGCTTTTGAATCCTGCTAGTGTATTATAAAATTACATTTTTTAAGCAAATGTGAAAAATAATAATTACAGGAACCCGTCCGAGGAAGTCCTCAGTGTCACCTGGACGCAAATATCTGAAGCTCGTTTAAGGAAACCCATTTGGGGCCTGACTGGTGCTGAGTACACGTGGTCCCCCTGCCGGCCCAGGGCCCTCGCTGACCCCTCACTCAGCCCCGGCGGGGTCCCCAGCTCCCCTCCTGTGGCAGGATGGCCGTCCTGCCACACCCCTCAGCTGTGAGTTAGATGAAAGCCCCTTCGGGGAGACAGCAGGACGGGAGTCTGGCTGTGAGAGGGGAAGGTCGGCCCGTGTGCTGTCCCCGCAGTCAGGGTGGCCTGGGGACCACGGGCGCCCAGGCTCAGTCCTTCTGCACAGGCGTGCCCCTGGCTGAGCACTGGAGGGTGTGGGCCGCCCTGCCCAGGGATCCAAATTGGAGATCAGTCCCGAGCCCACGTCAGACGCAGGGAGTCAGGTCCCCCCGCGTGGCCCCCTCGCTAAAATACTTAAACATGTTTCCTGCAGGAGTTGCAGACTGTGCCGAGCCTTGGACTAACCCCTTCTGCAGCTCTGCCGTCGTGTCGCCCGCAGACCCCCCAGGACCTGCAGGGAAGGCATCACTGCTCAGTGCAGCAGAGGTGTTTCTGCGTATATATTCACATATTCTGAATGGCCCCCTGGGCAAAGGCCCTGGGGCAGGAGAGGGCCTGCCCGTCAGGGAAAGAGGCCACTGTGCCTGGGCGGTGAGTGGGGAGGGGACAGGGGATGGTCAGGGGACCACGCAGGCCGGGCGCCTCCTTGCACAGACTTTGGCTCCGGCTCTGAGTGAGGTGGGGGCCCCAGAGGGTGCTGAGTGGAGTGGCAGTGTGCTCTCGCTTTTAGCCAGAGGAGCGTCTGACTGCCGTCGGGACATGCAGGTGGGGACCCGGGGCGCAGGGACTGCCATTGGCCTCCAGGGCCCAGGCAGGGTGCGGAGGCGGAGAGGGTCAGGGCCGGCCGGGGACGTGAGGGCAGGAGAGGCCCGCGGGGGAGCGAGGCAGCCGACTGCCCGCAGAGGAAGGCCACGGAGGAGCAGGCGTCAGTGCGGGCGCGCTGGCCTTCTCCTGAATGCCTGTCAGAAAAAGCGACTGGGAGGCCGCGGGCCCTCCGGCCGGGAGTCAGTGCAGAGTGCAGATTGGAAGCATAGCCATGGGCATCGTCTACAGACGGGGGTTCACAGAGCCCAGGGTTGGATGGGACCCCCGGGGCGCGAGGCAGACAGAGGAGGGGGCGAGGTGATGCCTTCAGCCAGCTCGTGGCTATGGCCCCGTGGCCAGCAGGCACCCAGAGGGTGCTCGCTCAGCAGCGGGGTGCAATGAACTGGCACATGGATGGCCCGCTCCTTTGGACCCTTGGATCCCCTGCCTACAGACCTTCCTTCACCACTCCCGAGGAAGCACCTACTCTATGCCAGGTGCTGGTTCCAGCAACGGGGGGCAACAAGGGAGCTGGCGACCCCGTGGGAGCGGTGGACGATGACCGCCCAAACCCATCCGCGTGAAGCTTCAGGGCCGGGTCCCACCAGGCATGTGGCAGGCAGACGGCCCTGGGTTCCATTTAGGGTCTTGAAAGAGTCTCCCTTTAAAACGCCTTCAAGGGGCTTCCCTGATGGTCCAGGGGTGAAGAAGCCGCCTGCCGGTGCAGGAGACACGGGTTTGATCCCTGGTCCAGGAAGACTAAGCTGGTGTTCCACAGCAAGAGAAGCCACCACAAGAAGCCCTCACAAGGCAACAGAGACCCAGTACAGCCAAAAATAAAGAAGTGAAATTATAAATAATAATAATGATATTTTAAAATAATAATAAAATGCATCCAAGTAAAAATAAAATCCAGTAAAGAAAGCAGTTACTTGGTGACTGCACAAAGGCCCTAGCATGTTGAAGGTCATCGTGGCGATGGAGGTCTGGGCTGTTTGTCTCCTTCCCTGCGAGGCCGGTGTTATCATCGCATTTTACAGATGGGGAGACTAAGCCCCAGAGACATGAAGGGCTTGCCTGCAGGCCTCCTGCCCACCCTCTGGGGTGCTTCCTGCACCAAGAGCCTTTTCTTCTTTGAGCAGTAAATTTGGGAGGTCCCCAAAACAGCTGGGGAACTTTCCAGATGCAAATATTCCATCTGGTCTATTAACTAAAATCACAGCAAATAAACTATAATCACAAGACCTGTTATTAGCGTGGAGGCACATAATTACCGGCAGAGTCACTGTTGGAAGAATCTTCGTTAGGGGCTGGGAGGGAGGGTACCAAACCCGTGAAGGGTGAGGCGTGGAAACAAGCAGCTGCAGGGTGGTACCTGCATTACCCGATCCTGCGAGGGGCGGGCCAGGGAGTGTGACTGAGGGCATTTGTTAATCCCTGCCTTTGGTGGACATTTCTTTGGGCTTCCCTGGTAGCTCAGCTGGTAAAGAATCCACCTGCAGTGCAGGAGACCCTGGTTTGATTCCTGGGTGGGGAAGATCCCCTGGAGGAGGGCATGGCAACCCGCTCCAGTATTCTTGGGCTTCCCTGGTGGCTCAGCTGGTAAAGAATTCACCTGCAATGCTGGAGACCTGGATTCGATTCCTGGTTGGGAAGATCCCCTGGAGGAGGGCATGGCAACCCGCTCCAGTATTCTTGGGCTTCCCTGGTGGCTCAGCTGGTAAAGAATTCACCTGCAATGCTGGAGACCTGGATTTGATTCCTGGTTGGGAAGATCCCCTGCAGGAGGGCATGGCAACCCGCTCCAGTATTCTTTCCTGGAGACTCCTGTGGGCAGAGGAGCGTGGTGGGCTACAGTCCATAGACTTGCGAAGAGTCGGACACGACTGAGTGACTGAGCCTAGCAAGCACAGTGTGCAGGCCCCCTCGCTGCAGTGAAGGGTGCTGTGATGATCACACAGGGGATGACCCTGCCCCTGCGGATCCGACATTCTCTTGAGGGAAGACAGATGTTGGAAAAAAAAAAAGATTAAGCAGGATCCTTTCAAATGCTCTGGATGAAATGAAATGGCACCTGGGGGGCCGTGTCCGTGAGGGTGTGTAGGAAAGGCGGCCCAGGCAGGTGGGGAGCTCTGAGGCAACTGGGATGGTGTGAGATGATAGTGTGAGATGGGGGCCTGGGGGAGGGGCACTCGGATGGCGGAGCAGACGTGCAAAGGCCCTGAGGCAGGAGCCAGGCAGGGGGCAGCGTGGGGGAAGGGGCAAATGGCCTCAGGCGCGTGGGGCGGCGGGGTTTTATTCTGAGCATCCTGGGAAGCATCTGATCTGTGTTTGTACAAGCCGCTGCGGCACAGCGTGGGGAATGGGCAGTAGTCCCAGTCAAGACAGAGAAGGACTCTGGCGCTCCCAGGAAGAAGATGTGCTCTGGTTCCCTTCTCGGGGTGGCCCCCAGCTTCCTCCAGGCCCCTCCCAGGGCCAGTGGGCTGAACTGGCACGGAGACAGATGGGCCCCTCCCCCCTGGCCATGAGCTGTCCGTCCGGCGGCCCTCGCCGTGGCCATTCTCAGGGAGGACCCTGCTTTTCCGGTTTTCCAGGCTGCAAACGGAGGCTCAGAGACAGCTTGTCACTCACTGGGGGTCACACAGCAGGTGAGTGTCGGGGTAGGCAGAGTCTGTGTCTGCTGGGCGCCCCGCCAGGCCTGCCCCAGCCTGCCCGGGAGCAGCCCTCATCCCACCAGCTGGTCCTGTCTCTCTGGGCTGAGTGACCAGAGAACCCAGTCCTCCAGCCCAGGCCGCCGGCCAGACCGGCCCCCGCTGGCCTGGAAACCAGCCTCCTCCCGAGGCCCCTCCCTGGGTGAGGATGAGCGGGTGAGCAGATGGGCCCGTGGCCCCCTGGAGGTCGGGGAGAGGAGACCGCGGGGCCGGGCGCCGTGGAGCCACACTGCCCGCCACAGCCCAGGGGGCCCTGGTCCTCAGACCAGGTCTCACGACGGAGGTGGCAAGAGGAGGCCCACCCCCCCTGGGGTGATGACCCCCGAGTCAGACGGCAGCTGAGGGGACCCACTTCGGTAAGGAGCACAGCACGACTTTAAAGGCGCTGCAAGGGCGGGCTGTCCTCACCCCCGGCCACTAAGGCCCCCAGGGCTGCAGCCGCGCCTGTCCAGCCCCGGGGACGCTCTCACCTTTGGGGAGCTCGGGTCACAGGCGCCCTGGCGCCCACTCGCGAGGTGTCCGAGCAGCCTCCGCCGGGGGCCAGGGAGACCCATCCCCAGACGGAAAGCACGGGGAACCGGGCCAGGCCCCCAGACAGGTGGCAGGGAGCTGGGGCCCAAGCCTGCCTCCCACCCCGGACCTGCAGGGCCCGTCTCCTCCGCCGGATGCGACAGCTCCCTCGGTGGCGTTTCGGCCGCTTTTAGGCGCCTGGGGAGTTTTCTGTAATAATGTATTTTCTCCTTGTTATAGTTAATTCATGTGGTAGAACATCTGAAAAGTAAATTGAAATGAGAAAGGAATTAAAGCTGATCAGTGACCCATACTCAGGGCCAGCTGTCGACGTGCCGCTTTTCTGGCTGTGTCTCGGTCACATTCTTAGGCAGGGACCGAAGACACGCTTTGAGAACCTACGTCTTTTTTCTTAAGCAACAGTCACTCATGTCCGTGCCTGTTGACATTCCCTCTGAAGCCTGCGTGATGACCCCGTGATGGGCGGGGATCCTGAGATGCTGACTGTAATTTGCCGTTTCAGGGTGGTGGTTGTAAATGGTGCCGTGATGAGCATGAGGCTTAGAGCCTCTTTTGAATTCTTGTTTGCTAAGACGTGTTGTTCCTGTGTTACCTTAGACCCTGGGGGCGTGGGAACGGGGCCTCTGTGATGGGACAGGGAGGATGTTGGACCCCTGGGAAGGATGCAGGGTGGGTGGTGGGCAGTGGGGGCCTGCGGCTGTGGCCGGAGCTCCCCGGGTCTCCCTGCCTCCGTCACTGGCTTTTCCTTCTCTCTTACGTGTCCGTGTCCCCCGGGCTCTGCTGACCTCCCCTCCTCACCCCTCTCACGCCCTCCCCTCTCCCCCAGAGCTGAGCCTCCAGCCGGATCCTTAGAGCCTCCTGGACACTGTCCGTAAGCGGCCCCCAGGCCCCGACCACCAAGAGGATGGTCACCTCTCTCCCACCCACACCTCTTCCTGTGTCCCCAGGTGGGTAAGCGGTGGCATTAGCCACCAGCATCCAAGCCAGGAACCCAAGTGCCGCCCTTGTCTGCAGGCCTTGTCCTCAGACCCCACCCCCACGAGGGTCTGAACACACCCCTTCCCTCCACCCCTCCCGAGGCTGTGTGCAAGCTTCCCTGCCCTGCCCCCTCCAGCACCTCGAATCTGGCCCATGCCCCCATCCCCTGTGAACGTCTCATCACATGCCCCTCCTCGGCGCCCCATTCCCCCCAGACGAAGCCCAAGCCCCTCGTAGGCTGAGACCCCCGGCTCCGCGCTTCTCAGCTCCAGGCCTCTGCACATGCTGTTCCACCTGCTGGGAACGCCTTTCCATGCACCATCGGAGACGAGTTCCCACCCATCCTTCCAGGCTCAGATTCCACGTGCTGCCCTCCGGGAACTTCTGTTTTTCCTTCCCATTTCCCTTTCCCCCAAGAACTAGCCCCTCCTTGTCTCACTCAGATATCCTGTGGGACATCTATGCAAACAGTCCCTTGATATTATAATACTCTCAGAATCTTAGCTGTTAAAAGGCAGAGGAGTTAGAACTGGCCCTGGGGTTATCGGCAGACCTGACCTTGCAGCTTCAGGCGCGGCTGCCTCCAGACGCTCCAGCACCGACCCCAGGGCCCTGTGTCTCCCGCTCCCCATCCAGCCCCTTCTCACGGGCCCACGCGGAGTGGCAGCTCCCGTCTCTCAGGTCTAAGCTCAAGTTAAGGCTGGGAGAGTCTCCACCCCAGTCGAGTGGGGCCTCCTCCCAGCTCGAGTCCCAAGCCCAAACCTGAGCTGGGAGAGGAGTCAGCCCCCCCGGAGCCTCAGGCACTAAGGGGGTGCCAGGACTGCTGCAGGAGGGGAGCTGGGGCCCAAGGTCCACCGCACCCCAGGAGCCCACTTCCTCCCTCCAGGCAGGAGACTCGAGCCTGTGTCTCACCTTCCGCCCTCCCTGCCTGGATGAGGCCTGGCCCCGAGGCAGTGTTAGTCAGCATTTTATGGATGAAGGAGCAAGTGGGTAGGGAATTAGTGCTGCTCTGTGGTCAGGAACGCTCTTGGCCCGGGGGCTGAGGGCTGGGCAGCGATGCCACCCTCCTGGTCCCCAAATGCCCCCAGAGCCTGGCCTCACGAGGACCCGGGAGGAGACCAGCCCCTCGGGGCGCTGCCCCTTCACACGGACCTCAGAGGCCTCGGCCCTGCCCCAGGGAGCAGCTCGAACCCCCAAAGACAGACAGACAGACAGACAGACACACACACACACACACAGTGCTCCAGCTGAGACATGCCAGTGGGCCTTCGGGAAAGGAAGCTGTCAGGCCTCCTCCCGGCCATGACCGTGAACCCGTCACAGGCGGTCCGTGCTGACCCAGCCTGTGAGCAGGGCCCACTGGCCCGCACCCCAGCCTCAGCTCAAGGCTTCCCAGGCTGGGCCGTCCGGACACCTGGGGCCTAGAGAGGGTCTCAGGAGGGCAGCTTCCCTTTCGCAGCCATGCTTCCTTTTAATAGTTTTGTTTCTTTGCTGGCTGTGCTGGGTCCTTGTTGCTGCCCGGGCTTTTCTCTAGTGCTGAGCATGGCCACTGGCTAGTTGGGGTGTGCCGGCTCCTCCCTGCAGCGGCTTCTCTTGTGGCCTGCGGGCCTGGTCGTTCCTCAGCATGTGGGATCTTCCCAGACCAGGGATCGAACCCGTGTCCTGTGTGCTGGCAGGCAGATCCTTTACCAGTGAGTTACCAGGGAAGCCGCGTTTCTCGTGATCTAACCAGCCTGCCGGGTGCACAAAATTTACAGTAGTAGCCGGAAGTTTTGCTTTTCAATGAAAATTACTTTAGATATAAAATTTATTGAACAGTGGAAGCAAGGGAAGGATAGGGAGCTGTTGTGCGGCCTCTGTGAGCCGCCGGGGGTTCGGGGGGCCCTGCCTGCCCTCACTCCCGCCTCGCGGCCTGGCTAGGGGCACCGGGGGGAGTAGAGTCCTCGGCCCGGCTCTCCTGACCCCAGGCCCGGCCACTTTCAGTTCCGCAACCTTTCCAGGAGCCCAGCCCGGCTCTGGAACAACAGCAGCACCTGCTGCGCTCGCTGAGGCTTTGGGTCAAGGCCACGCGTGGGCCCCCCACCCTGAGGCCCGCAGCCGGCAGCGGAGCTGGCTCCTGGGCTTGACCACTGGCTGCTCTGTCTGCTGAGAATGTGCAGGCAGAGGTGCAGCACCTGTTGGAAGAGGGAGGGGCCCAGCGCTCCGACACACTCGGGCCATTGCCTCTGGCTCTGTGTCTGGTCGTCCTGCCCCGCCACGCCCACCGACCTTGGGACGGCCAGGGAGGCCCGCCTGTGCCTTCCCGGCCACTGCATCCTGCACCCCCAAAGGCTCCTGATGGGGGCTCCCAGGACCCCCGTCCCACCCGCTCTCGCCCTGTGGGTGAGCAGGATGCTGAGGCCTGGGCAGAAGCAGACACCGCCTGCCCCAGGCAGGTCCCCACGCCTCCTGCCTCCAGCCCAGCCCAAGTGCCGCCTGTCAGGGACCCTGTGCCCCAGGTCGGGGGACAGGGCACCACAGGCGTTTGTTGCCCTGCAGAGGGGTTCTGCCCGCCCAGTTTCCGGAGATCATCGCTGTGGCCACTTCCTCCCCGCCTCGGCTCCCTATGCGTGGGGAGCCGGCGGTACAGGGACACGGAGGGCTGTTCACAGCCGGTGGGGCCCTCCCAGCGCTAAGAACCACGCCTGTGGTTCAGGGACTCTGCACCGGCCAGCTCATGTATCAGAGACTCCAGGATTCGCGTCCTGAGCGTCACGCATCCAGGGAACATAGAGAGTGCTGGGAAATGACCCCTGGGCTGGTTCCGTTTGTGCAAAGCCTAGAAGTGGGCACAAGCTTTCCTGCCACTCACTGGGTATCTGGCTCTGCAGGAAAACTGACGTCAGACTCACCGTCTGCATCTTTACACCTTTTGATGTATTCACATTTTTGATTTCGTAACTGAACATTATACTGCTTCTTAGGGTCTTCATAATACTTGTTTCTTTCTGTGGGCATGTGTATGTAGCTAAAGACACAGAAAACGTTCTGAAAGGTCCCGTCCTAACAGATCAGAGTGGGGGAGGCCGACGGACATGGCTGAGGGCAGTGAGAACTGGGGGAGTGGTCAAGGGAACTTTGTTTAAAGAGAAGAGCCTTTCACGTTTATGTGTGCAGTTAAGATTTTGCTCCTTTAAAACGTAAAGCTTGAGTGAGAAGGGGGAAAAACAATTCCAGACCTTGAAGGATTTGCAATTCTGAGACTTGGAGAGTCAGAATGCAGACAGTTCCACGTTTCCACGGTTAGAGCAGGGTGGGGGCTCCGTGCCGCCCCCAGGGGAAGGAAGACTCTGGGACCCCCACCCCCGGCCTGGAAAGTCCTGTGACCTGAGGATCGGTTGGCTCCGAGCTCCCGCCCTCTCTGCCAAAGGCCATGTGCTCCTTTCCCAGGGCACAGATGGGCACTGGCCCCAGCAGCAGGCAGGATGCTGTGTGAAGGCGCCTGTCTGCCTACAGGGCGGAATTTTCCAGTGGAGGCGGGGAGTCCTGGGTGAGAAAAGTCCCCCCGCCACCTTGAGCCTCTGCTTTCTCTCCTGGTGTGGGTCACTTCCAGGGGTCCATAGTGGCCAGATGGGAGCAGGAGGTGCACTCAGGAATTTCTGGAGTGACCCAGGAGAGTGGGTGACTGCTAGGGTGAGGGGTGGTCCCAGCGCCAATACTGTGCCCCAGTCTCAGGTCTGCAGGAGGTTGGGGGGTGAGCCTGCCTTTGGAAAGGCCCAGGGGCTCCCACGCCCCACCCCTGGCATCCAGTTCAGTCGGGGAAGTACCACAACCGCTCTGTGCAACATCCTGCAGCGCCGCTTCCTGACAGTGTGCCCTTGGGCCGGTTCGTGACCTCGGGCTTCACCTCCGGAAAGTGAGCGACAGGCCCCCTCTGATGGTGAAGGGTCAGACTAGGTGTGGCAGGCAGAGTCCACGCTCACGCTTGCACCTCTGGTCACGGCCCCTGCTCGGTGACCTCCGTCATTTCCCAGCAAAACGAGCCTGTGCGTCTCTAGTGAGAATTCAGAGCTGGGATCTCAGCTGCACAATTTTTGGCTTGTAAACACCCTCAGTCTTGGAATTTGTGTCTGAACTCCAGGGTCTTCTTCGTTTGCCCTTTTTTGAAATAACAGACTAACGTATAAGAAACACACATGTAAGTCTGTGAGGAGGGTGTGCCCAAAAGCCATGGGTGTGCGGGTGATATCATGGCCTCCAGGGAGGCTCCGAGGACCGAGACCCAGGACCATCAGGCCAGCCCCCCCAGCCGCTCTGAGCCTCAGTTTCCTCCTCTGGAAAATGGGCATGATAAAGTCATCGTCTTTGAGGAGGTCCTGAGGAGAGACGCCAGGGTCCAGGCTGGGAGTCACAGGGCTGTGGGGTCGGGAATGGCTCTGCCGCTGTGTGGAGATGAGTCCCCTCTGGGTGGGAGGGGCCTCGGAGCAGTCACTGAACATCCGAACTGGAGCACAGCCAGCCTCATGGAGCCCTGAGTTGTAGCTGTTGTTATTTTGGGGTCATGATTAAAATCCCATGCAGCTCCAGTGAGGGGAGAGGTGGGCGGGCTCTAAGGCAAGGCCAGCCCACCTATCTGACAGCCTTCTCCGGAGGGAAGGCTCTGCTGGAGGAAGATGGGTCCTTCCCACGTGCTGCTCAGGAAGCGTCGAGTGGTCCCGATGCCCTCCACCTCCGCCGTCCGGCCCCCGTCTCCACTCCGACCCCTTGTGAGGGCGTGCCGCCAGAACTGGGTCCCATCTCTGCCACTTGTCGCTGTGCGGTTTCAGGCAAGTCACCTGCCCTCTCTGAGTTCTGTTTCCTCCATTGTAAAGGAAGGAACAAAAGTAAAGGATGCCTCCTACCCCTGAACCCAGCGGGTCTGGGAGCCCAGAGAGACTGGGAGGAAGAGGACGGCCCTCTAAGTCGTCAGCCAGGGGCCGGGGCCTTCCTACCCTTTCTCTTGTGGAATCAACCCAGCGAGGAATGAAGCAAGTGCTGAAGGGCCAAGACTGCAGTCAGACCACCCCGGTGTGCCGCCCGCCAGCTGTGTGGCCCTCGGTGGGTGTTGAACCTCTTACTTTAGTTTCCTCTTCTGTCAAATCTTGTATCTCACTGAGGTTGTTACAAGGATTGTAATGCACGTAAAAATTATATATATGTAAACAATTTATGTATATAAAGTATATATATTATGTGTGTGTGTGTATATATATATATATGCCTTGTGGCTCAGCTGGTAAAGAATCCACCTGCAGTGTGGGAGACCTGGGTTCGATCCCTGGGTTGGGAAGATCCCCTGGAGAAGGGAAAGGCTGCCCCTTCCAGTATCCTGGCCTGGAGAATTCCAGGGACTGTATAGTGACTTGCCCGCTCCAGCGCACTGGCCCCCTCAGTGGTTCTCGAACACGCAGAGCTCACTCTGCCTCAGGACCCTGGCACTACGTCTTCCCTCTGCCTGCTTGCTCCTCCCCAGATCCTGCATCATACGGGTCTCAGCCCACGTGTGCCCTCTCTGACCGCCCCCTCCCCGTGCACGTGGACTTCCTTTCTCTCCCATCCCCCTCCTCCCGCCTTTTGCTTTATTTTTATCCTGATCCTTATTACCGTGCAAAATTATACCTGACCATGCTGACTTCCTGTTTCTTCCTTAGAATGTAAACACGGCATTTTCATGAATGAATGAGGGCAGGTACTTGGCCTTATTCATGTTGAGTTGCCAGTCCCTAAGCTTTTGGAATGAGTGAGTGGGTGAATGAACGAGGGGACCCCACAGTCGAGCAGAGATTTGACCCAGGGTATGGCCAGCACGATTGATAGCCAGCCATGCACCGGGGTGGCTGCTCTGTGTGGTATGCCTTCCTGGCGCCCCGTGACATGGCTGTGACGATCCCATTTTACAGCAGCATAGACCAAGGCTCCCAGAAGAGAAGTGGCTTGCCCGGGATCTCAGGGCCTTTGAGAGGCAGAGCCAGTCTGGGAATCAGCCGGCCTGACTCCAGGGCGCCAGCTCCGTGCACTCCGTGACACGCACGTCTCCGGGTCAAAGGCAGAGAGAAGACACCCCGGGAAGCAGCAGCGCGTGCATTTTAGCAACGGATTTCCAGGTTTCCAGCGCTCTCCGCCTGCTGGGTGACTTTGCAGCGAGGGCGCCGCGGGGCGGCCGCGCCTGATGCTGCGGTTGCCATGGCGACGAGCGCCTCGGCGATTGGTCCAGCTCGGCCCGCACTACGTTCCTCCTGGGGCGCGGGGGAGCCTCTGCGCCTGCCCCTCCTCCGGATGCTGTTCCCCCCCAGCCCTCCCCAACCCCCCCGCGCCGCCACCGCGTATGTGCGGCAGGGCCCAAGCCTGAGGTGGTCCCAGGTAGCCGCGAGGCCGGCGCCCCTGCCCAGCCTGGCGACCATGGTGAGCCGATGTCCTCGCAGGCTCCCGGGCACCGTGTGAGCCCTGCGTGCCTGGGTCCTCCAGATCCCGCGGCTGCCACCCCCTGCTCCTGCCCCAGCCTCCGTGGAGGAGTGCGCCACCCCCGGGAATGTGACTCGCCCGCGATTTAATTTTATTCCCTTCCACTTCTCGCCTGAGCATCGCCCTGCTCTTCTAACCACATAGAGCCTTCCCAGCTGGAGAGGGAGAGAGAAAGGGAAACTGCCCACCCCACCCCCCAGACAGGATGGCGTGCAGAAGACGCTATTTGTGAGTATATGTGGCAGGTTTATGCCTGGAACTTGAGGCCAGAAGGGCCGCAGCCCAACTGGGAGCTGGAGCCCGGGCCCTCTAGGGGGAGGGGGGTTTGCCGTGCAGGTGGCTTGCAGAGGGAGCTGGCCACCAGGCATAGATGCCAGCATTTGTCCCCTGCAATTGACATGTTTGTCGGTGATGATGATGGTGGGGGGGGGGGCTGTTAGCAGGACTCTGTTGGGCTGTGAAATTCCCTGTCTCTGAGGGCTGATCACCCCCTAAATCTACATATAGGGTCCCCAGACCTGCTGCTACCGCGTTGGCATCTGGTTCAGCCCTCCTGTGTCCATTTGGAAATAGTTTCTCGTGCCCGGTTCTGCCGTGGTCAGCCCTTCAGCTGCGGCTGATGCAAGGTTGGCAAGAAGGTCAGAGGGTGCCGTGCCCTCCGGGGACGGGCAAACGTCCAGCCTGCCCTCCCGAGCGGGGAGCGCCAGTGTCACCCTGTACCACCCAGGTGTGCCGTGGGCCAGCGGCGGGACACCTGTCTGCTGCGCCCCGGGCCCACGGCAGAGGCCGTGAAAGTCTGCATGGGGCGGTGACATCACGGGTCCGGGTATTTATGGAAAGCCGAGCCCGCGCCTCCTGGGACGTCAGATGAGGATGCCAGCCTCCCTCGCAGCTCTCTGGGGCTCTGCGGCGTTCTGGGTTGAGCAGCTGGGTCTCTGGCTTTGCAGGACCCCTCCTCTGGGACTGGGGGCTGTGAGTCTCCTCCTGCCGTGGGCACTTCGGGGCTGTGAAACGACCTCAGAACCTGTGAGGTCAGAGGGCAGAGCTGGGCCCTCAGGCTGGGCTCAGTCCCGGGGCAGAGGGTCCTGGATCATCATGGGGGGGACCCCTGGGGTCACTCCAAGGCCTCGGACCCCCCACACCTTGACAAGGGCCCCTGGAGCCTGGGTGAAGCGGTGCCCACTGCTCTGCACCCGGGCCAGACGGCGTGCTCGCTTGGGGAGCCTGGACGAGAGGAGGCGTCGCTCCTGCCTCTGTGTTGTCTGCGGGCCCAGGCGGGGCCCCGGGGCGAGGAAGGCGGCCGGGCTCTGTGGTTCGCTGTGATGTTTGTTTGCCTTCTAAGTGGAGGAGCCCATGACTTGGTTTGTTGATGTGAGCTGATCACGCTGGGTTCTCACTCCCTGCCCCTGCTTTTTTTTGGGAAACAAATAGTAAATCCTTCCCCAGCACGGAACCTCCTCTGTCCCTGGAAATAGGCTCCCCACTGCCCCGAGACACCTCCTTTCCCCTTCTTCCTTTGCCTGGGCCCAGGAGCCCAAGGTCAGAGAAGTTCTCTGGTCTCAGGGGCCGTGAAACCCTGGGGGAGGGATGTCTCCGAGGTGGAGTCTGTGCAGCAGCCTCTGGACTCCCATTCTAGAGATGGGACAACTGAGGCTCAGCAAATCCCCGGGAAACTTGGAGTGCCCTGGCCCGAGGTGTGTGTGTGGGGTGAGGGAGTGCGTTTCAGCCCAGCTCTGCATTAGAATCACTGGGGAATTTTTTAAAACTCTGTGTCTGGGTCCCACCCCAGAGAGCTTGGCTTCTGGGTCCTGGGAGGGCTACAGCCTCAGGAACATTGCTGTTCTCCCCACGTGATTTCGATGCTCAGCTGTGGGTGGTGTTCGTGGAGGCGGCGTCTTCCCTTAGGCATTGCTGCCCAGTCCTGCCCGATTGTGATTTGTGAGCGCGCAGCTGCCATTCCAGTTCCAGGACCCCTCCCCATTACCAGTACAGACTCGCTGTGTCTGCTGGGAGCCCAGCCGCCTGCACCGGAATACACGGCCCCTAGCAGGGCCCACCGACCGTACCTGTGTCCCCCACTCGCCTGGCAGGGGGGCTGCCCTGTGGGGAGGGCAGGTCAGGCTCCCCGCCCCTGCCCCCCATCGGCCCTTTCTCGCCGCCCTGCTTTTCCGGCTCCCACAGTCTGGCAGCAGGACACCCAGGCCTCCCCCATGTGCTGCCTCCAAGCCCACGGGCACCAGAGATTGCAAAGAGACTGGGGAGGGGGTGGCCGAAGTTGGGGGGAGTTCTCTGGTCAGTTCTCTGGTCTGAACAGTTTCTGTTTTGCAGAAAGATTTGCAGACCAGAACCAGGGCTCTCCTGGCACCTGCAGCTCGAGCCCTGGGCTTTCAGTGTGGGGGATGGAACGTCTCTAGATGCTTGACTTTCAGGGCGCCTGGAGGCCCCAGCCCAGGACCACCACAGCCACCATCAGAGCTGCGCTATTTGGCTTCGCGGCTTCTCATGCCACTCGCCTCCGTGGTTCTCACCCGTGCTGTGAGATGGGGGGTTAATGATCCCATTTTACAGAGGAGGAAACTGAGGTCAGAGAGAGGTAGGCCACTTGATTGAGGCCTCGTGGCGGCCTCCAGCCCCGTGCTTGGCAGTACGTCCCCCAGTGCGCTGCAGACACGGCCGGCCTGGACAGACTTGCTGCAGATGGAGCCCTGCCCCCGGCCCCTTCCCCGCCTCCCCGTCCTCCAGCCTCTTCCCCTCCACCCTCTGGGCCCCAAAGTGAGCTTGGGCATCCGGACCCTGTTGTTGTTGAGAGGGGGCAGGTCCACACCCGGGAGCTCCAACAGATGGAGCCGGCCCTGAGTAAACGGGACAGTGGATGACACAGTGAGCAGGAGAAGATTTATTAATGAAATGGGGAAATCGTGAAGCCTCCAAGATCGGTTCCTTAATCAACTTTGCTAGCAACCAAGGCCAGGCCTACACTGCAAGCTTAATTAACGGTGTCTTAATTAAGGTCGGCCCCCTCCCGACTGTAACTGCACTTACACGGCACTTCCTGCTCCGTGAGCACAGGAAGTCGGGCTGCCGGAGTTTGCCGTGGGTGTGCGAGACCCTCGGGGCTGCTGGGGAGCGGGGGCGCTGGAGGGGGGCGCTCATTCATAATTCATCCATCCACTCGCTTGCTCATTCATTCACTCTGTCTGGAGCCACCAACTCTAGATGGCAGACGCCATCCTAAAAACATTCCCCAGCCCCTTCCCTGCCCAGCACTGTCTCTGTCAGACCCGCTCTGTGTCCCCTTCTCAGGCTGCTTGGTCCATTCTGGCCGCTGGAGTGTCAGCTGCACCAGGGCAGAGTGGCTGATCGTGTTAGCTGTTGCACGTCCTGCACCTCGAAAAGTACTGGGTGTGTAGTGATTGCTCAGTAAGTCTTTGTTGATTAATGAATGATGGACCCTGTGCCAGGTGTGTTGTATACTCGGTTGCTCAGACATGTCTGCCTCTTTGTGACCCCCTGGACTGTAGCCCTCCAGGCTCCTCTGCCTATGGAGTGGGTCGCCATGCCCTCCTCCAAGGGATCTTCCCGACCCAGGGATTGAATCCGGGTCTCCTGTGTCTCCTGTGTCAGCCGGAGGGTTCTTTACCACTGAGCCACCTGGGAAGCAAGAGGGTACAGAGCCCAGTAAGATGTAGCTTCTGGGATCCTGTAGGCTGTGAACAGACGGTATCAGTGCAGAGGGCCGTGGGCCAGACAGGACGACAGCCCAGAGATGGGGAGGGTTCCCACGTCCCACAGGGGAGGCCAAAGGGGGTGCCGGGTGATCAGGGAGGGAGGGCACTCCGGTATGCAGGCCTCGAGCCTAAAGTTGCAAGCATTCTTCAGGCAATAGCTCATTGACCTTCACGGTGACCCTGGGGGTGGAGCTGTCGCTGTCCCCTCTGTACAGACGGTGCAGCTGAGTCACCGAATAAGTTGCCCCCGGGAGGGGGTGGCGCTGGGGGTTGGACCCGACGGACTGCCGCAGAGCCCCGCTCTGTGATGTTCCCACAACTTTGCTGGAAGTGATGGTGTCTGGCCCACGCCCCGCCCTCGAGTGTGAGCTAGAGGAGGAGAGGTGAGACCGGAGGCGGGGGCAGGGCCAGGACAGGAGGCATCTGGCCCCCAGAAGGGGCCCCCCTTGTGGCCAGGGGCTGTGGGACCCACAAAGTTTTCTGACCCGCGGTGGGGGCTGCAATTCTAGCACCAGACCGTGGAGGGAAGCTGGGGATGGGGAGGGCTCTCAGCCGTCCTTTCCGGCGCCCACAGCAGGGTGCCCACGCCCCAGAGGGCGACAGGTCCCTAGCCCAGGCCGTCGGGAGCCACTCCTGCAGATCTGCTCAGGGTCTGGCTGGAGGCCAGGGTGGCCCCGAGGAGGCTCTGGGCTGTGGTCTGCAGGCAGCTCTGTGCCTGGGTAGGAAAGACCCTTCCCCTCCTCACCTCTCATCTGACTCCACGCTCAAGTCAAGTCTGGGGCCCGGAGGCCTGAACAGGACCCCCCGCTGGCCCCGGGAGACACACCCAGCCAGGGTCGGGCTGGGGTGCGTCCTGGTGGCCGGCCCTGCACAAGGCACTTTCAGGCGCCATCTCCTGCCCGCCTGGCGGCTGTCCAGCGGGCTTTGTCTTCCCTCCTCCTGCTTTTCATCAGCCCCCATGTACCCGGCCTCGAGGGTAGGGACAGGCGCCCAGAAGGTGGACAGACAGCTTCTGGGAGGCCCGGGGGGCAGCCAGGCGGAGCCGCGTTACAGGGCCCCCGCACCTTGTTCCTGGGTAGGCTCCTGACCCCTGGGCACGGGGTCCTGCTCACCCCCACGCATGCTCTCCTGGAGCTGGAGCGTGGCTACGGCTCCAGCCCTTACCCAGGGTGCTGAGGCCTCCTCGTGGGGCAGGGGCAGAGGCCTGCGGGCTCACTTGGTTTTGTCTCCACCTGCCGGGACCTGAGAGGCGTTGGCAGGTGCTCAGCGCCTGCCTGGCTCCTGCAAGGCCTGCTGCTTTTTCCAAGGCCTGAGTCCGCCCCTCGCCCCGCCGCCCAGCTGCTCACTGGCTCCTGCTCTCTCTCCCGTTCCATCCACCCCTGCCCCGTGGCCTCTGAGGCCCTGGCCCTGCCTGAAGCTCACCGAGCGGGAGTCAGATGCGGCCCTCCAGCTCCGCCCCTGGCCTGCTGTGTGACCCCGGGCCAACCTCTTGCCCTCTCTGGGCCTGTGATGTCCTCTGAATCCACAGCGGCAGGGTCAGCTCTGGATGGTGCGGGTTTGGCAGACTCACACGGGAGGCTGAAGCGAGGGGCCGGAGCTAGCAGAAGTGGGCGCTGAGCTTCAGACATTCTGGCTCTTTCACACACGCCCAGTTCCTGCTTGTGGTCTGGGGGCTCATCGTCCCCCAGACCCACAGCAGATATGCTGAGTCCTGACTGCCCTGTGGGGAGCACCCGTGCTGGCCCTCTGCCAGGGGGTGCCCTTTCTCCCAACCCCTCGGACCGCGAGAGCCAGTTGCACCCCTTCCTCGACTCCCCAGGGGAGCCCTGGGTCCTGGTCCTCCCCTCTGCCCAGGGCAGCCCCTCAGTTGGCACCCGCGGCCTGGGAGCCTTCCAGGGAGGCCTGGCCTCTGGTTCCCAGCATCTGTGTAGGCCTGAGCAGGTCAGCTATAACCTTCTTTTTTAAAACTGTCATAACATACACGTAACAGAAGAAGACCAGTTCAGCTATTTTTAAGTGCACAGTTCAGGGCAGTGAGTACATTCACTGTTTCACAACCGTCACCACCGTCCGTCTCCAGAACCTTCTCACCTTCCCAGACTGAGACTCGGTCCTTGTTAAACACTCAGTCCCCTTCCCTTCCCCAACCCCGGGCACCCAGCATCCTACCTCTGTCTCTGGATTCAACCGCTCTGAGGACTCGTGTAAGAGGAACCCTGCAGAGTCTTTCTGTGACTGGCTTACTTCACTGAGCGTGTTTTCAAGGTTCATCCATGTTTGCAGCCTGTGTCAGGATTTCCTGCCTTTTGAGGCTGGAATAGTCCATTGTGCGTCTGGACCACACTTTGTTGATCCGTCCGTCTCTGGACACCTGCGCTGCTTCCGCCTTTTGGCTGCTGTGAATAACACTGATGTGCACGTGGGGATGCCAGTGTGTCCTTGAGACCCTGCTTTCAGGTCTTTGTGTGTATACCCAGAAGTAGAATTCCCGGATCCTATGGAAACTCTGTTGAACTTTTCTGGAGGAACCTCCTTACTGTTTTTCCACCACAGCTGCACCGTTTTACATTCCTACCAGCATTGCACACGGATTCCAGTTTCTCCACATCTTTGCTCACACTTGCCATTGTGTTTTTGGGTTGTTTGTTTTGTAATAGGAATTCTCGTCATGTGAAGTAGCACCTCGTTGTGGTTTTGATTTACTCCTTCTTGAATAAAGGCATCTGTGAGTGGTGAGGTTCAGCCTCCTTCTCTGCTGTTGGACCATGCAGCCCCGAGGACCCCCGACGTTGACTGGGGGGCCTGGGCCCACTGGATACCTGCCGACACCTCTGCTGCCTTTGTGGGAGCTTCTGTCCCGGAGCAGGGTGGGTGGGAGGGAAACGGGGCTCAGGTCTCCCTGCCCAGAGCCCAGTCCTCCAGCTCATAAGTAGCCCAGGGAGTTGGGTTCTTGGGGGTGCCTGGCACACAGTACGTGCTCAGAAATTTTAAATCACACCAGTAATCCCTGCTTCCATCTTTTTCGGCTGTTCCTTGTTTATTCATGTAACTGAGAGACGATTCATTGACGTGGTACAGCAAAGGCTGCACACGCCGCAAAGTCAGCCCTCTCCCCGGTTCCTTGGCCCCGAGGCCACCGCCGTGTCCAGCTTCGTGGAGTCTCTCTGGGGAAGTGCTGTGCGCAGATGTAAACGCTGTACTACTGAAAAGGCTCATCCACCAGGCCAGGTACACTGAGCAGAGTTTCCAGTGTTGGCTTTGCAGTTCCGGATTTGGGGCCCCCTGAGGGGATGGGGTGACCATCCAGCCCGTGAAGGAGGCGACATTCTCCCTCTGATGGGAGACCCTGACCGGTGGCTGGCAGAGTGGCCTCCATGGAGGAAACAAAGCCACGGCTGGAGAGGGACTGGCCCTGGGCATCCAAGGTTCTGATCCCACCAGGCCTCCCCGCCGCCCATGTGTCCTAGGCTGGCCATCTGTCCAGATCAGCTGCGTCGGCACCTTTGAGAGTGCCTGTCCGGCACGGGGCCTGGCTGCACCCTGGGGACAGTGACCCTGCCCAGAAGCAGGCGGACACAGGTGGAGCCGCCAGTGCGGGGCTGACGGTGTGCCCTGGGCTTTCAGCAGGGGCCGCCGGACGTGTGGGCAGCCTTCGGGGCAGGCATGGGGAGAGGCGTCTGGTTGGCGGCCCAGGGAAGCCCACTCCCTACAGTCTGGGGGCCGGGCCTGCAGGGCCAAAACCCACGAGGCTCTCCCCAGACCCCCGGGGAAGTGCCCTGGGCTGAGCCCTCACTCCACGAGCCGCCTCTGCCTCTGGATGCATTCCCGTGGCCGTCACGTCACGTCCAGCAGCTTTTCCAGGAACGCGGCTGCTCTCACAGTCGCAGGAAGATCAGACTCTGATACGTACGGAGCTCTACCAAGAGCTGCCAGCGTTCAGAGCCTCGGGTCACCGAGGATGGCGTCCCTTGTGGCCCCAGAGTCGGGAGCCAGGTGGTGCTGTCCCCTCGGGGGCAGGAGACTGACCTCGTCCCCGCGCACCCACCGCCAACAGGCCGGCCACCTCGTTGTGACCCGCTTCCCTTTCTTCTCTGTACTGTTACAGCTGAGGCCATCTGTTGATTTTTGTCTCATAACGTGTGTGGAGAGAGATGATATGACTTATGGACGTCATTTCAGACCGGAGAAGGGTCAGCACAGGTTTGGGTGCTAAAGATGGGGGCGGGGGAGTGGACGAGGAATCTTTGTGGGGATGGAATTACTGTGCATCTTGTTGTTAGCCTGCACATCAAAGTGCATGGAACTAAGTTTGCTCACGTGATTACTCACTCTCACGCGCACACGAGTAGGTGTGACACAGGCAGTCTAAGATGGTGGACGGTGGTGTCGGCATCGTGATGGAGGCATTGTCCTGGAGTCTTGCAGGGCCATTACCTTTGGGGAAAATAGGGCAAAGTGCAGACAGCATCTCTCGGGGCTATTTTTAACAACTACTGGTGAATCTACAGTTAATCTCAAAATTAAAAGTTTAATTGAAAACAAAGGCCAGGGGCAGGTGTTGGGTCTGATGAGCTGGACCCTTGGTGACTGTGGGGCAGGAAGGCCAGTGACCACTGCCACCCCATCTCAGCCCCTCTATGGAGGCCTCCCTGACAGGGACCCCTGGTCCCCTAGGTTGAACCCCACCGGCCTCGGCCCTTGAGCTGCCAGCTGAGGCCTGGTTGGCCCCCGGCACTGAGTTGGAGACCTTGGAGCAGCGTCTCGTCCACCCTCTCCAGACCCCGACCTGGAGCCGGAACCCTGCCTGCCCGCCCACCCCAGGGCTGCCCTTGGCCTGGCGGCCTGCCCAGGGCACCAGCGCAGTGTTTATGCAGGCCTGGCTCTCCCACCCTCGGTCCCCGTGTCCAGGAGCTGGGACAGACACACAGTGGCCGTTCCTCCCAGTGCCATTTTGGAGACTAAAGTGAGCGCAGCCTACGAGGACTCCAAGGTGAGGGAAGCGAGGGTTTTGCTGAGTCTGTCTTCCTGCACACGGACTGCGTGGTGGGTCGGCTTCTGGCATGTGGACGTGGCACAGATTGCAGGGCAGACAGGATGGAGCTGGCTAGGCCGGGGGGCAGCCAGGCGGAAGCCAGCCCGGGTGAGGTGCCGGCTCGGGCCCCCCCGCCAGACCTGAAGGCCGGGCTCACTGGGCAGACCCGGCGGGGGAGCCTGCCCTTCCCTCCTGTTTATCCGACTTCCCGGTGATGAGCTGGGGAACCAAGGGCCCCAGGGGCCTGAGATGCCTTGGGCTCCCTGTTCTGGGCGCGCCTGACCCCATGGGGTCCCCGGGAGAGGGTCCCGACAGAACAGCCCCCGGCTCTGCGGGCGGCGATTGGAACATGGCTAACTACAAGATGATGTACTGGCTTCGTCGGTTTCGCCTCTCGTCAGCACGGTCCCTGCGTCTGTCTGGAATGGCTGATAAGGGAAGGGATGTTTTTGTCATCAGCCTGGCGCTTGCAGGGCTTGCCGGGCTGGGATAACCGAGCATCTGCTCACATTTGCTCCATTCCCAGGGGCCACGGCCACAGGCGCCCCCGAGTCCCTCAGATCCCCCATCCTTGGTCTGGCTTCAGTCCCTGACCAGCTCTGGGGCTGCTGAGCGATCAGGGCAACTCGGAGGAGCTCCCTGAAACTGGCTGGGCCCAGGAGAAGGGGGGAGCGAGGCGCTGAGGTGATCAGCGTGATTTCCAGTACCACCCTCTGCCTTAGGAGCTTTGGATGGACCCCTTTATCTGCCGCCCAGCAGCTGTGTGGCTTGCGGCAGACAACTTCACCTCTCTGAGCGGGGCTTTTCTCTGTACCGTGGAGCCAATCACTGCAACTTTGCAGGGTGGCAATAAGGACTCAGTGATGTAGTAAAGGGCAGGGTGGATCCGTACTTATAAATATCCTTGTCCCCTCCCTCCCCTGGACTCTCAGTGCACGGGACAGGCTGGGACCTCAGAGACACGGTCCTGCGGAGGGTAAGGGAACCAGGGGACAGAGGGAGCGTATCCACCAGAAGTCTCCAGATTGTAAAGGTCAGAGACTCCAGTCAGAAGGGATTTTAATGGTCATTGTCGGTGGACAGCCCGGGGTCAGGCTTTGTTGAGGCTGGGGGTCTGGGGGCTCTGACACTCTTATTGCCGTCTCCTCCTTGCCTTCCTCCTGGAGTGTGTTCTCAGGACCCCTCAGGTCCTGCTGGTCAGCCCTGGGGTTCATGGCCTTCCTGAGACCGCCTCCATGCCCAGAGGAGGCTGGCTGTGTGCTGATTGGCCAGGCCTGGAGCTGGGCAGATGGGGTCAGCTCCGTCTCAGCCACTGCGCTGGGTGTTCAGAACAGGGTTTGGATGTGTGTTTCTGGAGGGGTAAACTGAGGCTGGAGACAGTCCACCGGGCATGCTTGGGGTCAGAGGGCAGCAAGCCGAGCTGGCGGCCTCAGCTCAGCGCAGGGCGATGCACACAGCCGGATGCCCGGGAGGCAAGCACTCGGTGAGGCGGGGAGGAGGGGGTTTGTGGCTGCTCGTGTCAGGTAAATCCACAGGACCCCGACGCTAGGGATCTGGCTGACGACCTCCAACCCAAGTCTTTCCCATCTCCCTCTTGCTTAGCCAGCTGGGACCTATAAATGAGAATCTTTTCTCCTTTTATTTCACCTTCCCTCTTTCCCCGGTGGTATATACTAAACATTTTTCAAAAGCCCCAAAGCGGCCTGGGGCACTGTGTGTTATCCAGGGAAACTCACCATCTGTTTCAGATCCACGTCACATCCTTCCACCAGCACCTGCGGGAAGGGTACCCTGCCCCGGGCCATGTTGAGCCTCCCTGGGGGGCGGCCGAGCCCCGTGTCCCTGTCTGTGAGATGGGCTGTTCCCGGCACCCGATGGACCGCAGGGAGCCCGTGGGTGCTGGGGTGAGAGCGGTGTCCCCCCAGGGTGGGGGCGCTGCTGGGGGGGTCCACACCCCCGCCCTGGTCGGCTGCAGCTCCCCATCGCCTGGAGGCCGAGCAGGACCCGGGGCAGGAGGTCTGAGACCGGGGGAGCACGCAGCTTCCCGCAGACCCCTGGGTAGGGCTGGTCCCGGGCCCCGCTGACATGTCTGAGCCCTTGGGTGCCCCTCCGTCCTGGCCTCGGGAGTCTCCCACCCCCAGAACCCTTGGGCAGCCCCGCCTCCTTCCTGCCCTCGTTCTGGACACGTGCCCTGGCTGGCCGTCAGCCCATGGCCAGGTGTCCTGGGCTGGGAGCCCCAGGTGCAGAAGGCGCAGGATGGCAGAGAGCGCGGGTGGTCCGCAGGGTGGCCGGTGGAAGGCGGGGCGTGGAGCTGGGCTTGGGGACAGCGGAACTGTCCCCCTCCCCAACGGCCACGGCCGTCGCTCTCACTGCAGATCTCGGGGTCCCCGCCCCCGCCCCACCCCCTCGCTCCCTTGTGTTCACACGCTGGCTACCACCCGCCTTTGTCCTTCCAGACCCAGCTTTCCCACCAGGCTGTCACCAGCGTGGGTCTGCCCAGCCCGCCGCTGGGTGCCCCCGGGCTGGGCATCGGTGAGGGTGGGGCAGCCACAGAGTCTGTGAGCGAAGGATGCCCCGCAATGTCGCCTTCGGCCTGAAGTTTGTTTTTCTCTTCCTTTCATCCAAACGCGTGTCCAGAAGGTGCCCCCTCACCAGGCGCAGGCCGGGTGAGACGGGGGCGGTGGAGAAAGCTGGGGGAGTCTGAGCGGCTAGCTGAGCACAGTGCCCAGGGTGCCTGCTGCAGGTCGGCCCAGACCGGGGGCGGTGGGTGCATTGCAGGCGTTGCAGACCACGGAGCCCAGGGCCTGGCTCGGGGGTCGGGGTAGGTGGCCCTGCCACCATGAAGATGGGCCCCCCGGTGTGGGAGCTGCCCGTGAGGGGCCGCGGGGCGGGGGACCACTAGCTCGGTGTGTGTACAGACTGCAGGGGAGGTCAGAGGCTGCGATGGCCCCCAGGGCTCTGCCCCCATCCACCCACGGGGCCCTGCGCCCCCGGGGCTCAGCCCACCAGCTGGCTAAAGGCACATCCTCTGCTCTGCAGCCGCAGCCACCCCGTGGACTGAGGGCACCGAGGCCTCCCTCTCAGGCCCAGCCATCCACCAGGAGAGCTCTCCGCGTCCTGAGCACAGGCAGAGGCATCTCGGCACCTTGGCGCCCCTGAAACAGGTGCCCCTGCACCACAGCCCGCAGGCTGAGTTCTCCTCCCAGTGAACAGAGCAGGGTGGGTTAGGGCTCCCCGAGTGTCCAGGGGCCAGCATAGCCAGGGGTCTGGGGGCTGCGTGCCCCCACAACTCTGCCTGCAGGCACCCACTAAGGCTTCAGGCCCCTCTGCAGCCCTTGAGAAAGTGCCCCCCCCCCCAGAGCAGGGGTCTGCCTCCAGCTGCTGTGGGTGGGGTCCCCAGGCAGCTCTGCAAACCCACCCCCAGTCCCCTCCCCTCCCCACCCACCTCCCAGTCCATCCACCCCGCAGTAAGGGCACCCAGCTCGCTCCTCTGCAGGGTGGATGCCAGCTGCTAACAGCACTGCCCCGGGGCGTCTGGAAGGATGGGGCCTGGTGCCCGGCGCCCAGACTCAGCACAGACGCCTCACTATTCCCAGCACCACCCCCCTGCTTCTGTTTCCCCATCAGGTTTACCTGGAAACACCCAGATCCAGTGGGCTCTGGAAATATTCCTCGTTTTTAATTTTCATTCGACTAAGGTGCATTAACACAACACACTTGCAGGAAGCGAGGCAAATGCAAACGGAAAGACCTTGGCAGAGTCTCGTTGACCGTAGGTGTCCACACAGGCCCTGGGGACACATCCCTGCCTGACTGTTGCTCGCTGTGATCCTGAGACCAGGTCTGAGGCCAGCCGGGAGCTCCTGGCTGCTCACGGGAGGGTCTGTGTACACATATGTGCCATGCACACGTGTGCGTGTGTGACGGTTGGGAGGTGTCTCTTTTTGAAAACTGAAATATGGTTGATTTTTAATGAGCTTCCCAGGTGGCTCAGTGGTAAAGAATCCATCCGCAAGCACGTGACATGGATTTGATCCCTGGGTTGGGAAGATCCCCTGGAGGAGGACATGGCCACCCACTCCAGTGTTCTTGCCTGGAGAATCCCGTGGACAGAGGGGCCTGGCGGGCCAGAGTCCAGGGGCTCACAAAAAGTCAGGCACGACTTAGCGACTACACAACCACGTGGCTGGTTTACTGTGCTGTCATGCAAGGCGAGGGGTCTTCTGTGTGTGTCTGTCTAGCCGTGTGAGGTCAGCATGGGTCTGAAAGTGGCTTTGTGTTGGCAGTGCTGTCTGGCAGCCGCATGTTGGACCCAGAAGGGGAGCTGGCCCTGCACAGCCCATGGCCAGCTTGGCCGGGACACCGGGTGGCGTCCACTGTGCCCTCTGGCCAGGCAGGGTCCTCTAGCCTCGCCATGCCGTGGAGAGGGGGCTGCCCTTCACCCCACACCTGGAGGGGCTATGGAACCAGGGGCCGCCCTTCCCCTGAGTCAGACTTCACCGTGTGCCTGACTGCTTACATTTGCTCTGGGAATTTCTGCAGGGAGGCCTGGAAGCTCGTGGTGGGAACTCCCTGGGGGGCAGGAACCTCCCTGGGAGGCAGGTGGACACAGGACCTTTGGGAGGGGGACTTTCCTCTGGGTATGTTTTTGTGTTGTGTTTTTGAGAGTGCCTACCGTTTTATTTATTTTTGGCTGCGCTGTGTCTTCGCCGTGGCTTAGCTGCCCCGTGGCTTGTGGGATCTTAGTTCCTGGACCAGGGATTGAACCATGTCCACTGCAATGGCAAGCAGATTCTTCACCCCTGGACCACCAGGGAAGTCCATGCCGTACTTATTGAAAAGTGTATAAGATGGTGGATTTGGGGGTGAGTTGGCTTGTTTTCCGGGGATCTGATGGAACATCAACTCCCCCAGTGGAGGGCCGCCCTCAGGATGTGGAGGGTGAGTGGGGTCAGGATGTCCTGGTTGAATCAGCTGCCTAATGGCTGCAGATGGTGGGGACCCTGGAGCAGAGGGCAGGGGACCCAGGTCAGGATCGGGGTGGGGCTGCTAGCCAGCTGGGCGGCCTCAGGCAGGTCTCAGCCTGTCACAGCCTCAGTTTCCTTGTCTGTAAAATGGGGCTATGACAGCGCCCCAGGCAGACTTGAGGTGGAGCTTCTGAAGAGGGGTGCTGCACGGTTGGACCCCCCTGCCCCGAGCCAGTCTGGACTGAGGCATCTCTACTCCCTACCCATCAGCGAACCAGGTCCAGGGGTGTCAGGACGGGGCTCCAAGACTCCACACCCAAGGCCACAGGTCTGGCCAGGCTCCTAGCCACATGGCAAGGCTTCAGCCCACTCCCGCCAGCCAGGGAGGCTGGACATGCCCTGGCCAGCGGCCCCGTACCCCCGGGCGGTGTCTGCCTCAGCAAGAGAGTCCTGGTGGGAGCCTCGGGGTCACAGAAGCTGGGATCTTGGGCATTCTCCTGGCAGGCAAGGGCATCCAGGGGGCTCCCTGCGCAATCTTCATCCCTGCAGCAGGTTCCTGGCCTGGCGCCCCGTGTCCCGCCTTGCCCCCGCCAGGGACCTCCCCTGAACAAGGCTGGACCCTGGCTGTGCTGATGCCCTGCACCCCACCTGGCGGAGCCAAGGCCTGGGCTCCGAGTCACTGCTTCCACGGACTCTTCTGAACAGGGGCCGAGCGGAGCCCTGCCCTGGCCCCCTTGTCTCGCACGCCTGGTCGGGGTGCCAGCATTCCTGGAGAGGGGCGTGGTGCCCCACCAGGTCCCACCCCGGGGCCCCTGCCCGCTGCCCAAGCTCTCTTTCCACACTGCTGTCCCAAGGCCCAGGCTGCCCAAGCTCTCTTTCCACACTGCTGTCCCCGAGCGGGGCCGGGCCGGGCGCTGGGGGCCAGGGCAGGGCTGAGGAGGAGGGCAGCCGGCAGGCAGCTCCTCAGCAGGGTCTGGTTTTCGTGGCGCTCTCCCCCGGGGCTCCCGCCCCGTGTATGTGTTTCTTTTTTAGTAAGAGGGAGGCGTGGGGCCTGCCCGCCCCCCTGGAAATGGAGGTAAATTCCACAAATATCCCCAGCACCCAGGGCCCATCAGCGTGTGGAGCCGCCCTGCCTCTAGCCGCCTCCGCTGTGGGCTTGGAGGGGCTCCCGGGTGGCGGCCTGCCCTCCGCCCCTCCGGGCCCTGCTCTCTGGGGCCTCCCGTTTCCTTCTCAGGAGCGGACAGAGTCACCCTCCAGCTCAGAGCCGTGGCGGCCGGGACCCCGCCCAGGCCCTTCCAGAAAGCACAGTGTGCCCGAAAGAAGCCTCACACCCATGAAAGTCATCTTTCTCAATCTGACAGAACCTTCTAGAACCCCGAGGGCCCTGGGGAGTCAGCCAGTTCCGAGTTAGACGCATCTGGGGAGCTGTGGGAAAACAGAGGGGCACCTTCACTTCCCCAGACGAGACGTGCAGGTGGCGGGTAAGCCCGTGACACCACGGTCAGCGCCGTGAGCCGTCAGGAAACTCTAGCTGAAGCCACAGTGAGGTGTCTCCCTGGTCCGTCAGAACGCTCAGAAGTGGAGCCAGGGCCACACACAGCACCGGCCAGGAGGCTGGGGGGCTGGGTCCAGCGTGCGCGGCCGCTGGGAACGTACAGGGTGCGGCCACTCTGGGAGGCAGCTTGTGGGGGGTGGGGGGGAGTTCAGAGCACGTGTACTGTTACCAAATGCCGAAACCCGTCGGAGAAGGGTCAGGGCAGCTCCATCCCTGACAGCCCCCGGCCTAGAACCTGCCGCACCGTCCTTCCCAGGGTGTGTGTGGGGCAGGGGACATATAGATAAACAGACCGTGGTGCGTCCATGTGGTGGGATGCTATCCAGCTGTCAAGAGGAAGGGACTGTTGATACACGAGCGGTTGGAATGAAACCTCCAGGGAATTACACGGAGTGAAAAAAAAAAAAAAAAAGCCAGTGTTGAAAAGTTCCATCCTGTGCGATTCTGTTTGTTGTAACGACCTGAAATGCCAGGATGATGGACAGATGGGTGGGTGGGTGGGGGGGGTGCGGCATTGGGGGAGGAGGGGGTGTGGCTCCGCAGGGAGGGGTGGGTGCGAGTGCCCTGCAGTGGGCAGTCCTGGAACTTGATCGTAGGTGGGGCTCACGCAAAGCTGCACACGTGGTAAAGCTGTCTGGGCAGCTGCAGTGGCCAAGGGCTTGACGGCGGGCAGCCTGTTTTTATGTTCAGTGTCATCAGAGGGGGAGGCTGGGGTACGTCTTACTGTGAACCTGTGGTTATTTCAAAGTGAAGACTTTTTAAAACAACACGCAAGGTACAGGAGCGCTACCCCAGAGGTTCGGACTCAGCGGTCTGGGTTTGGGCCCAGATCTCACTCCACCTGTGTTTCTAAGAAGCATCCGTGTGTCTAGTGCACAGCCTGGGCCCGAAGCCCTGCAGAGGGAAACTGAGGCCAGAGAGAGGAAAGGGTTTTCCCAAGGCCACACAGCTGCAGGGGGAGGAAGGGGGCGGCCGGAGGGGATGACCCCCGGCTGCAAGGCCTTGGGTTTTTCCTGCTGCTGCAGGCTGGGGCCAAACCAGGTGTTTTTTGTTTTGTTTTTAGTGTAAATCTTTATTGGAATCAGGGAGGGCTACTTGAATGGTCACAAACGGAACACTTTCAGATAGCCGCACCCAGACCCCCAAGCAGAAGCGGGGCAGCCCCACAGGGAGCCCCCTCGGGCCCTGCCAGTCACTGCCCTTGCCCCCCACTGCCCACACCCAGGGGCCCCTCTCCCGACGTTCAGCACATGCCGTCTTTCCTGTTGGTGAACTTGATGGGTGGCTGGGTGCTGTTCAGAGCCGTGCCAGGGAGTCAGACTGGAACGGCCGGTTTACTCTGAAGGGGAGGAAGTGGCCTGCACTGGAGTCTGGTTCGGTAGGGCTGGGGGCGGGGGCTTCAGGGAGGGGACTCTCCCCAGGGCACGACGCCTTGTGCAGGGGTGGCTGGAACGGCTGTCTCCCTGAGCCCGCGCTGGAGGCGGGAGGAGGGCTGGAGCCCTGGCTGGCTGGCCCAGCCTGCCGGGTCCCAGGGCCCCCTGAGCTCCTTTGACCCCTGGGCACAGCGAGGCTCAGCAGGGCAGACGGCTCTGGACCGGGGGCCACCACCCCGTAGTAAGAGCCCACGACACAGGACAACTCACCCCCAGACCCCGTTTCCCCCGTGATCGTAACGGGGGTTTTATTTATGTGGATAAAACAGGCATCTGTCCATATAGAATCAGTGTGTTAACATAGCACGTTAACAGTTCATCTGTGTACCTCTGTATCACACCTTCCTGTGATACGTAACGTAATATGCTGCTGTTTGGGGTCCTCTGCTGGTCATAGCTGGATTTATGGAGCACTGACTGTCTGGCACTGTTCCCAGTGCCGTAAATGTATCAACCTATCTAATTTTCCTCGAGCACGGTAAACGAGGACTGTGAACTGAGGCACAGAGAGGTTCGTTGACTTGCCCAAGGCCACACAGCTGGCCTGTGGCAAAGCCGGCATCTGCAGCCCGGCCCTCTTGGCTCTGGAATTCACTTCGCGGCTCTCACCTCCCCTAAGCACCGTTGGATGTGATCATGCAATAGCGTGTGGTCAGGACAGATATGCCTGCCCTGGACCTTCTGGTTTACCGGGCACTTCTCCACGTCAACTGTGTTACCTCCACCCCACGTTCTGAGGTGGGGGCCAAGACACAGGGGGTCTCCAGCACGTCCCAGGCCGTGGGTTCCCAGTCCAGGCGCTGGGCTGTGCCCCTCCCGGTAGCCACTGGGCTGATCAGGAGGAGGGTGATGGGCTGGGTGGGCCTCAGGCCGTGGCTCTCAAGGCTGCGTGGACCTGGCAGGGCTCAGGGCAGAGGGGGATGGTCCCCATTCAGAGCCCGACCCAGCTGGGCTGTTGGGTCAGTGGCACACCGCGAGCGGGGCTGCCCAGGGGGTCAGGCCGCCAAGCGCTCCCCAGGATAGGCAGGACATGGCGAGGAGGAGTGGGGAGCCTCGGGGTGTAGGTCTGGGCCCGGGAAGGCCCGGTCCGCATCTTCACGTGCCTAGGCAGCTGACACTGCTGCCTGGACAGAGTTGTCGTGCCCTCTTCTGTCCCTTTGTCCCAAGTGTCACAACCGGCCACGTGAGGTGACATGGTCGACCAACGCCCAGTCCATAGGAGCTGCTCAAAAATGCTCACGTCACTAGAGGAGGGGGAGAGAGAGGAGGCGATAGGGAAAGAAGGAGCAAGGAAAATGGGGAGGGCGGAGTCTGACTGGGGGACAGAGTACACAAGTCTGCCTGAAGGCATTGACATGTGAGCAGGGTTTTGGAGGGTGAATAGGAGTTGGCTGCAGGATCAAGAGAGACGGGATGGAATGGTGTCCCGGTACGGGAGCCCCTGAGCTGCACAGTCAGCGTTTGTAAAGGGGCAGGGGGGTCACGAGTCCATGTGCCTCGTGAGGGTCACGCAGGGTTTAGATGACGCGTTTGGAGAAAGGACCTAGTGCTCAGTACGCTCCCTGCGGCCCACCTGGGCGGCACTGTGCTCTCAGGATGTAGTCGGAGCAGGACTACAGTGGAGCAGGCCCCGTGGCTTGTGGCACGGCCGTCCTGGGCCCCAGGAACCCTGGCCCATGGCTGCGTCCCTGACACGTCACACCGGTGCTGCCTCACGTGGCTCTGAGCGTCCAGGTGGGGCGATTGTCTGAATCTGGGGCTTCCTAGAGACCAAGGTTCCTCACCTCTCCCATCACGGGTCCCAGCCCAGTTCCCGGCCTGGGAGGGCGAAGGGAGGCCTACCTGGCCCGCACCTCTCCATCCTAGAATGCCTCTGGCCACCCCAGAGCGGGCACAGGACGGTGACCATCCAGGGCAGTGCCCGAGTGGGCCTCCTGACACGCTGCCCATGTCCTCTGTTCTTCCCGACCCTGTCCAGGCCGGTCAACACACAGGCAGAGCTGCTGGGCGGGTGGTGTGCACCCCGGAGTTGGGGGTACTCTGGGTCCAGGGGAAGGGGGAGCCGCCTGCGGTCTCTTCATCGGAGGCTGGACGAGAGGGGCCACCTGGGGAAGGTCCTGGGGAATCTGCTCTGCAGCTTGTGGCTTCCGGCCACCAGCAATGCTTTCGCTGGATCTGAAGTAGCCGAATCGCAAGTTGGGGGGTGGGCGCAGAACAGGGGACAAGGCTGAAGCTCAGATGACCCATGGTGGGCTCCCAGCGGTGGCCTGGAAGGGCTGGGCCCATGATACCAGGCTCAGGCCACTCCCAGCAGAGTCTGGTCGTCTGGGCGTTGGTTGGGGAGAGGCCTGCGGGGCACCCAGGGCAGGAGGGCTGTGGCCCACTTGGGGAGCAGTGTGGCAACAGAGGAGGGGTGTGGCCCGAGGACACGGCCTCCGGGGACACGTCCTGCAGCTGCTCCCCAGGGCCACAGGGCCCCGCCTCGGGGGCGCCCCCTCTGAAGGCTGTGGTCGTCGGCACGGCACCAGGCAGGGCCAACAGAGCCTCGTGTTTCTCCACGACGCTTCAGGTGCACTTGCCTGCAAGACCTTTATCCTCTTCCTCCATTTCACAAATGAGGACGCAGGCTAGGAGAGGCGCTTGTACCAGTTTGCGTTGCTGGGTGGGGTGACGCCTGACCCCAGGTAGGCTTGCTGGGAACCCGGATCCAGAGCTGGACATCTGACAGCTGAGGCTCCCAGCACGGGGCAGGTGGCCCTCCCCGTGGTGCCCAGGCCTCTTTGGGGCGGACGGGCTGGTCTCAGGCAAACACGCCAAGTGTCAGGGCTGCCCAGCCCTGGAGCGTCGGATACACAGCGCCTTCCGTCTCGGGGCCTGTTCCCTCTCAGGTGGCTGGAGGGCCCCCACCCCTCTGACTACCCTCCGTGCCTCCGGCCACGTTGGGAGCGGGTGACAGATCAGAAGAGGCACTGTCGCGGCGGTGACTGGCTCCCTCGGTGGGGCATTAAGCAGGACACACAAGGCCCTGCTTTCAGAAGGGGACTGTGACGGGCAGACAGCAGTGAATACGCAGATGGATGGCTCAGCCCCTCTGACACGGGCTCTGGAGGAGCACAGGGAGGGGACCCGCTCTAGACAGTCAGAGAAGGCCTGGCTGAGTCGAAGGTCGTCGAGTGTGATGGGGGTGGGGGGAGTGGAACCACAGGTGCAAAGGCCCTGGGGCAGGAGTGACAGGCACACTGCAGGAGCAGGGAGGGTGAGAGCAGCAGGAGAGGGCACAGGCCAGCTTGTGCTGGGAAGGGGTGCTCTGTGGCCGGGGACGTGCTGGCAGCCCCAGGCCTCACACCCGGGTGCAGCCCTGCCTGCAGAGAGCTGCCCTGCAGGGACTTGGGCCTCGGCTTCCCCGCTGAACAGGAAGCCCTTGGACCGAGCCCTGCACCGGCGAGGGGGTGGACGCAGGGCAGTGTCCCGCTGACCTGTCAGAGGGAAAGAAAGCACATGGTTTCTTCCATGCATGACCTAAGGCCTTCCCCCCGGGCTTCTCACCTACCCCGGGACCTGACCTGGGCATCCCTGGGGCGGCCTGAGCTGGCGCGGGCCCCCGTGGGGAGGGGCAGGGTTGTCTGGGGTCGCTGGTAATCCTTTCTCACTTCTGCATCTCAGGAGCTCCCTGGAGACCGGAAGCAGTCTTTCCACTGACCGATACAGGTACTGTCGCCCCGTCCACAGTGGGCCTGCTCAGAACCACTGGCCGGCTCCCCCCATCAGTGCCTGGGGTGTGGGCCCCAAGGGGCCCATCGGGGAAATTAGCCCCCATTTGTCACTAAAATCCCCCAGGGGCAGAGACAGTGCTGATACGTCCCCTGCGGACCAGGGGTGGTTCCCCCCCAGCGTCCCAGATGAGCGCAGTGCTCCTCAGCGGTCCAGGGCTGGTGGTCCCCACGGGCTGGTCTGCCGGGCGGTTCCCGTGACGACCGGGGCTGCAGCCCAAGGGAGAAGCTGCTGGTTGCTCTCCGCTTCCACGCTGTACTTGGCGGAGGTGGTGGGGATGGCTGGCATGAGGATCCTGCATCTTGATGTTTCTGTGAGGCGTTTTCAGAAGAAAGGTCTAGACACTTGGCGTAGGGGAAGCCTGCTAGATGGGGCAGCAGGCGGGTGTGAGAGAGCAGGACCCTGCAGCGGGTCCTGAGCGGGGTGGCTTCGGGAGGGGTGGGAGGTCTGTGCTGCACGAGGAGGTGACCGGAAGTGGGCTGAGGTGCCTGCTTAGGAGAGGGCAGGCTTTGTGTGGCCCTGCCCAGCCATTGTGGTCACAGGGCTGGGAGGGCGAGCCAGGGGCTGGGGCAGAGCCCCACTGGGGCCTCAGCCTCAGTGAGAGAGGGCCTGGTCGCCCACACCTGGATCCGTCCAGCAGGGGCTGGGCCCCGCCTGTGGGCGCGATCCAGGAGAGGTGGTCGTGACCGGCTCTGACCCCGCAGGCTCCGAGGGCTGCGCTGGGCCTGGGGGCACAGCTTCCCTGAGGGGCTCAGGGCCGGGCACCCCCAGGGGCAGAGAGCGGGGCGAAGGGTGGGGTGGTCCGCTCGAGTCCGCACACTGGTGCTGACGTGTGCACGGCCATGCCACACCCAGAGCCCACGTAACAGGAGCAGCTGTCGCTTCCGGGGCAGCGTCCCACCGCCCCGCGGCCGCGAGGAGCTCTCCACCCGCTTTGCAGACGGCGCTTGTTCAGGACAGTCAGCGCGAGCAGACCTGGGACTTGAACCCAGATCCCGGTGTGACACCGCCTGACGCCGTAGCACACCCCTCGCCCACAAACACACACACAGGCTCCGGAACGTTCCCTCCTGCCGCCCTTCCGCACTTGGACCCTCCCACCGTCCCTCTGCACGTGGGTTCACACGCATCCACGGCCACAGCCCGGCGTTGGCACCTACGTGGTTGCGGTCATGGTCAGGAAGTGCCACAGTGACCGCCAGCCCTCAAGGCCGGTCACACTCGACCCCACGGGCCACGACCCCTCCCCGTGCCCTCGCGAAGCAAAGACAGCAGGGCCCCTCGCCCCACCCCGAGCCGTTATTTTCTGAGCCCCCACAGCTGCGGGCAGTGTGGGAAACCACAGCGACCCCTCCCACTGCCTTTGCACAGCTGCTGTGTCAGGGAGCAACCAGGCAGAGAAACGAGGTTTTAACAAAATATGTCAGGTGGTGACAAGTGTGCGGCCTGAAGGAAAATGCACAACCCAACATCGCGTGTTATGTTTCACCTGGACCTCACTGAGGACCGTAGCCCAGGAGGTGGCCTCTAACCTCAGGGACTGCCCCCAAGAGATCAGGGAGAAGCCAGCATCTATAGGACTTCTCCTGGGAAAAAGTGTGGTGTGACATCAAAGACGACTGCTAATCACAGAAAAACAGGCGCAGCAAGTTAACGACCGTAGGGCTCCTCTATGCAGGGGTGATGCCGGACCCAGGGCTCCTTGAGTTTATTTCTGAGACGTGCACGTTAACTGTCTCCAGCAGCTCTCCTGTTTTCCTCCGTCCTGAATCCCCTCAGGGCGCACCTTCGAGGGGCTTCTGCAGTGGCTGAGGGCTTGATGGCAGCAGCAGCATTTGTCCACAAGCACAATAAAGGGCCTCGTGAGGGCTCCCCAGGTGACCCAGGGGTAAAGCATCTGCCTGCTGGTGCAGGAGATGCAAGAAACTCAGGTTCAATCCCTGGAAAAGAAAACAGCCACCCACTCGGGTATTCTTGCCTGGAAAGTTTCACGGACAGAGGAGTGTGGCAGGCTAGAGTCCATGTGGTTGCAAAGAGTCGAACACGGCTGAGCACACACACATGCAGAGGAGGGCATACTGATGAGAGGGTAGTCAGGGAAGGCGTCTTGGAGGAGGCGCCAGAAGGAAGGGGCCAGGGAGGAGCGGCAGGTGCTAACGTGATGTGTCCCTGTCCCCTTGGGACACAGGTGGACCGCGGCGCAGCGGGCCTATTTCTCAGATGAGGAGGCTGAGATCCGGGGGCCAGAGGGGTACTGGTGCCAGCCCCGGGGCGGCCCCTCCCCCCCTGCCCCACCTGGCCCTGTTTGCCCAGCGGTGCCCCCGGGCTCTGCTGCTCTGTGGGGGCCTCTGAGAAAGCCGGCCCTCGGGCTCTGGGGGCCCGGAGGCCCGTTCTCAGCCTGGGAACTCGGGAACAAAGGTCCCTGCCAGGAATAGCCTCCTTTCAGAGGCACAGCCGGCTTCCTCCGCCGGGCGTGAGAGGGAAGCTGATGTCCACTGGGGGAGGGGTGGGCAGCGCCTGGGAGGCCGACCCGCGGCGGCGGCATTCCGGCCCCTCACCCTCCGCTCAGTGGCCCTGCTCCATCCTGCCCGACCAGTCTGGAGATGCTGCCCAGCCCTTGCCAGGCTCCACGTGGCCCACTCTCACTCTGGGGCTTGACTGAACCGTCGCGAAGGCCTTCCCTTCCAGCCGTTCTCCGCAGCACTTCCAGCAGCCGCTCAGCAGAGCCGCCGGGCCGGGTCACTCCTGGAGGGGTCCTGTGCTCTGCGGGGCATTCACTCCTGTGGGGGTCCTGTGCTCTGCGGGGTGTTCACTCCTGGGGGGCGTCCTGTGTGGGGCGTTCACTCCTGGGGGGGGTCCTGTGCTCTGTGGGTGGTTCACTCCTGGGGGGTCCTGTGCTCTGTGGGTGGTTCACTCCTGGGCGGTCCTGTGCTCTGTGGGTGGTTCACTCCTGGGGGGTGTCCTGTGCTCTGCGGGGCGTTCACTCCTGGGGGGCGTCCTGTGCTCTGTGGGTGGTTCACTCCTGGGGGGCATCCTGTGCTCTGCGGGCGTTCATGGGGGGGGGTCCTGTGCTCTGTGGGTGGTTCACTCCTGGGGGGCGTCCTGTGCTCTGCGGGGCGTTCACTCCTGGGGGGGTCCTGTGCTCTGTGGGTGGTTTTCACTCCTGGGGGGTCCTGTGTTCTGTGGGTGGTTCACTCCTGGGGGGCGTCCTGTGCTCTGCGGGGCGTTCACTCCTGGGGGGCGTCCTGTGCTCTGTGGGTGGTTCACTCCTGGGGGGTCCTGTGCTCTGTGGGTGGTTCACTCTTGAGGGGCGTCCTGTGCTCTGCGGGGCGTTCACTCCTGGGGGGGGTCCTGTGCTCTGTGGGTGGTTCACTCCTGGGGGTTCCTGTGCTCTGTGGGTGGTTCACTCCTGGGGGGCGTCCTGTGCTCTGCGGGGCGTTCACTCCTGGGGGGGGTCCTGTGTTCTGTGGGTGGTTTACTCCTGGGGGGCGTCCTGTGCTCTGTGGGGCGTTCACTCCTGAGGGGCGTCCTGTGCTCTGCGGGGCGTTCACTCCTGGGGGGGATCCTGTGCACTGAGGGGCATCTACAAGCCTGCAGTGTCACCCACCCCTCTGTGCAGCCTGCATGTCTCCAGGCCCGGCCAGCATCCCCTGGGGACCCGGTGGGGGCAGACTCACCCAGGGGGAGGGAGAGAGGTGCTCTCGGATCAGCTGGTCTGCTGATGATGGAGGCCAGGGCTCAGGGGAGGCAGTGTGAGCTGGGATCAGGCCCCGGGACTCCTGGCAGCCTGCACGGGACCTGCGGGCCCAGCGCTCTGGGGGCACCAGCTCCGGTCCGAGGCTGACAGGCCGGGACGTCGTCCCTCACATGCAGGAATGGGGTCTCCTCACGAGGATGCCATGGGACCCATATTGAACAAATCCGGGACCCCAAATAGCAGGTGGAGTGAGTGTGGCGTGCCCAGGGGGACCCTTCCACCTGCTACAAGACCCTCCACTTCTGCAGCAAGCGCTGGGTGCCCACAGTGGTCCAGGCGCAGGGCCGGGCGGAGCTGGGACGCCCGCACAGCAGTTGGGAGGAGAAGGCGGTAAGGAAGCAGACGCGTAAATCTACGGGATCCGCTGGGAGGATAGGACATCAGGAGACAGCGAGGGCGGACGTCAGGGGCTCCGACGGCGGGGGAAGCCTCCAGGCGATGCTGGCCTAGGACCTGGGGGGTGGAGAGGAGCACGGGGCGGGCACCACTGCCCGAGGGGGCGGGTTCAGGGGCCTGATGGGGCCTGGGGGAGCAGTCAGACAGTCAGCAGGAGCCAGGGCCCCAAGGGCTGCTGGGTGTGCGGGAGCTCAGCTTCTATTCTGAGGACAGCAGGCAGCAGACCACGTGCCACAGAGGGTTGACGTCTCGAGGTCCCCATGGCTGGAGGGCAGGGAAGGGCCACGGGGTGTGTGGAGCAGATGCCGGACTTGCCAGGAGGAGCCCGGTGGCTCTGCCTGGTCATGCCCATGACGCCATGTCCCGGGCTGCAGACTCCCCCCAGCCCGACAACGCTCCGCTGGCCACGGCCCCGCAGCCGCCCTCCGCCCCCACCTCGCTGGCGACGGGAGTCCCCTCCCGGCAGCCAATCAGCGGCTGTCATCAAGGTTCCATGTTAGGTTTTATCAATGTGTCCCCGTCACCCGGGCAACCGTGGCGGGCTTGTCAGTCTTTGCCCGCCGCCTTTCAGAGCCGGGCTCCCGGCGCACCATGTGGCGACATGGTGAGTTTCCGCTCATAGGGGATTCCGCAGGACGTAACTGACCTGGTGCGGAGGCCAGTGTTTGTCATCTGGCCCCTCTCCACCTGCGTTCCCCCCATACCTCCCTGGTCCTCACAGTCTTGGCCACTTCGGGCCAGGCAGGAAGCTGGGCTACCACCCCTCCAGGTGCCGACCCGGCCGCTGGGCGCCGGGGCACCGGCTGGAAGGAGCTTTCAGAGTGGCTGTCAAGAGCCCCGGGCCTCGAGGCCCCCAGGATGACGGGCCGCGGCCCCCCCCGCCTCAGCACAGCCAGGGCTGCCCCCGTTCCCCCTGCAGACCCCCGGGGGAGCCCCGAGGAACAGCAGACCCCAGCGGCAGCGGCGGCCTGAGTCCGACTGGGCGAGCCCCGTAGAGGAGTGCCTGGGCTTTTGTGTGCGCTCTTTGTATCGGAGGCTGGGGCGCCGGGCCCTGTGAGCCAGCCCCAGGCAGCCACGGGGAGCCGGGCGGCCAGTCCCGCAGCTCCATCAGCCCTCCTCTAAGTCCCGGCGGAGGTGCTGCCGGAGTCCGGCCGGGACCGGAAGGCGAAAATGCTCAAGTTCAAGGCCTTTTGCCTGGATTACTGGCAGTTTCTGTGCCTGCAGCCTCTGCACGGAGTCTATAAAAGGTAGGTGCCCGGGAGAGCCTCTGTTACAGGGCAGTGTGGCTGGCAGGACCGTCCTCCCCGTGGACAACCGCGGGGCCTCCCTGTCCCAGTGCCGGCCCCCACGGGCATTTGCTGCAGACCTCTGAGGACCACTTGCCAGCTTGGCTTGACTGTACCCTCCTCCCCTTCCAGCCCTGAAACTGGTAGGATTTCTGCAGAGGAGGAGTCACCCCTGAGTGCTCTGCGCTTGAGAGCTGAGCTTCATTGTTCTTGCTGCTGGAATAGGTCTGGAGCCGTCCGATCCCACCCCAGGGCAGTCCCTACCCTGGGCTGCCCGTGCCGCCACTATCCGCATCCTCTGACCTTGCCGATGGCCTGTGTGACTAAAGAGTATGACAGCCTGCATCCGGAGCAGAGTTCTGAGACTTATTTGGGGAGTGGGGAGGCACACTGCGGGGGGTGGGTATTCCTGGTCTGGAAGTAGTCAGAAGACCCTGGAGTTTAAGTTCAGACCACCCCCGCCGCTCGCTGTGTGACTTTGAGCAGACGGCTTTCCCTCTCTGAGCCTCAGAAGGCCCCATCTTTAGGGATTTGGACCTGGTGACGAGAGTGGCATTTGGGGACTGTTCCCTGAAATGACACGGGTGCAGACATGAGCCCCAACGTTAGTAAACTCAACGGTACCTTCTGCAGGTGCGTTGTGCCCACACACACACACTTTGGCTGGGGAAGGCCCAGGCCCGTCGGAGGGACAGAGTGAGGGTACCGGCTCTTCCGAGGGAATTGGGTTTTCCTGACTTCACACTCGGTGCCGTTCACGGCTATTAGCATGCGAGCAGCTCTGGGAAAGCATGGGAGCCTTTCTTCTCTCTCCCAGGGCTTTCTGCGAAGGGGGCGGGTCTGAAGGTCTCACAGCAGCCTCAGAAAGGAGGTCCCCGCAGTTGGGTGGGTGCCAGGGAGGGCGGCCCGCCGCGCGTCTGACCCGTGCATCCTCCACACGGGCAGGTGGACCCACCCTTCCCGCCAGCCGGGGAGCTTGTCCTTAGGGGCCTGGGGCTCCAGAACGCTCTGGCTGATAGTGACTAGGTGTCCGCAAGGCCGCACGTCAAGCTGTGGTCAGCCCCCAGCTCTACTACAGCAGGGGTGCTGGAGCTCTCCTTTGGGCAGATGAGACCAAGGGCAGGCAGCCAAGTGTGACCGCAGGCTTTGGACCCAGACCTCCCTTGTTCCAAGGTGGACTCTGTCTCGAGTGCTCTGCAGCTCAGGCGAGGAGGGTGCCAAGGTCCTGGGGCGGGAGGGATGAAGGGAGCCCGGCCCCACCCCTCCAGGGTCAGGCGGACACAGTGGGAGGAGTGGATCTGGATTTGGGGCTGCAGGAGGAGGTGACAGCTGAGCAGACGGTGAAGTGTCTGCGGGAGTCAGCCAGGTTCAGAGGGGAGGACGGGTGTTCCGGGCAGAGGGAAGGGCTCGTGGGAAACCCCAGAGGCTTCCAGTGGGCAGGTGTCTTGAAGGGGGGGCGGCAAGAAGCCACGGAGCTGAAAGGGTGCCAGAGACCCGAGTCCAGGACCAGGGCCGGTCTCCTGCTCTGCATGGTGGGGAGCCCGGGAAGGGTCTAAGGGTGGAGTCGCAAGCTTGTGAGAGTCACCCCTGGGAGTCACATGGTCCCCGTGAAAGGCCCGGCTTGCTCGGCCTCCAGGGCCAACCACTGAGAGCCCTCTTGGACCCGCCCACCATGGGAGGTTCTTAGAGCAGGTGCGGTCTTCTCAAGGCTCCAAGACAAACGGGGAAATCATCCTCAAGGAGCTCCCAGCCTGCAAGGAGAAAGAGACCCACTAACAAGCCGTGAAGGTTAAAGATGGGGGTAAATAGAGGGAGCACACACACAAAAAAAATCTAGGGAGAAATCTAGGAAGGCTTCCCACAGGAGGTGTCATCTGAGCTGGGTCAGAATGTGGGAGCAAGATTTTTCAAGACAGGGAAGGGTGCAGTAGGTGGAGAGCACAACACGAGCCGCCGTGGGGAGGGAGGACGGAGCCTGGCGTCAGCGGGGAGGCTACAGTGAGGTCAGGTGATGAGGCTAGAAAGGCAGGCAGGCTGGGCAGCGATGTGGAGGCTCCCGGAGCACCTGCTCCCCGGGAGGCATAGTTCTAAGCCCAACCAACCCCGTGGAGGGGAGGATGCCATTGTCCCATTCTCCAGGTGAAGAAACTGAGACTCAGGGGGGAGAAGTCGCTGCCCCAAAGTCATACGGCCCGTCGGGGGACCGAGGGATTTCACAGGCTGCAGCGGCCAGCCAAGGAGATGCTCAGGCTGGGGTCGGTCCTCTCTCCATCGGTTCATGTCCATAAATAATGGTGACACATCAGTCAAGGGGACGAGAGTCTTCATGGCCAGACCGCATCCTGGGGGCCGCTGACTGCTCCCCAGGAGTGGGGGAGGGGCTTGCCCACCTGCCACCGCTCCTGGGGGATTGGCAGGGCCAGCGCCAGGGGAGCGCTTAAGATGCCTCACTTAGGGGCCTTAGGGAGCCGTGGTCGCTCCTGCCCAAACAGAGCCAACCCCAGGAACTTGGTGCACGGAGCCTCTTGGCTTTTTTCCTGGTGCCATATCCCGGTGTTTAAAACAGCGACCCAAAACTTTGGAGTATGAAAAGACTGTTTTGCAGACAATGCATAATTAACCACTTCTAAACACAGGGTGTGCCAGGCTCCCTTGAAGCTGTTAATTATTCTTCATTAGTGATCTTAAATTCACGTAAAATAATCCTGGAGCCCTGCCAGAGGCTGGGGCTGCGGCAGAGCGGAGATTCTCATTCCAGCGAGAAAGCCCAGCGGAACGTTCTCAGCACCTGTGCCTTCTGCCTGGGCGATGACCATCCTGCAGAGCCCCTAGCTGTGACCCAGAGGCCATCGTGAGAGGCGCAGGGCCCTGTCCACAGGCCCCAGGGCCTGGCGGACCTCAGGGGACTCTCGGCAGTGGGACAGTTCGGGTGGGAAGAAAAACTAGACAAGCAGAGTGGTATACCCGCCACCACCCGGCTTTAGAAATGATCCATTTGGATGTGGTGGGAGGCCCTGTGGACCCCCTCAAATCCCACCCCGATTCCCCAGAGCTAAGCCTCAGCAGTAGCCCCTCCCTCACCCTTTTGGTGTGTTTATTTCAGTTCAGTTAATTTAATTTGCTCACTAGTGTCCGACTTTTTGTGACCCCATGCACTGCAGCACGCCAGGCACATGCCCGTTTTCATACTTTTGCTAACACAGAGCATCGTTCTACAAGTTCTGCAACTTTACATACATGATGTCCTAACCTGCAAGTTACTTTTTCTAACTTTTTAATCGTGGTGAAATATATATAACATAAAACTGATCGTCTTACACATTTTGAGATGTACCATTCAGTGGCATTAAGCACATTCACACTGTTATTGTAACCATCACCACATCATCTCCAAGACTTTTTCCCAAACTGAAACTCGGTCCCCAGGAAATACTAACTCTCCTCCCCTTCCCCAACCCCTGCCCACCCCCCCATTCTACTGTCTGTCTCTATGGATTTGACTCCTTTCAGGACCTCATAGGCTTCCCAGGTGACGCTAATGGTAAAGAACCAGCCTGCCAATGCAGGAGAGATAAGAGACATGGGTTCAATCCCTGGGTCGGGAAGATCCCTTGGAGTAGGAAATGGCAACCCACTCCAGTATTCTTGCTTGGAGAATCCCATGGACAGAGGAGCCTGGCAGGCTACAGTCCATATGGTTGCAAAGAGTTGGACACAACTGGGCACTCATCAGCAGCAGGACCTCATCCAAGTGGAGTCATTCGGGATTTGTCCTTTCGTGACTGGTTTGTTTCACTTGGCACAATGTCGTCAAGGTTCATCCCTACCATAGCTTGTGTCAGAATTTGCTTCCTTTTCGAGGCTGTGTAATATTCCATCCTATGCATACACCACGTTTGGTTTGTCTCTTTATCTGTTGATGGACTCACGTTGCTTCCACCTTCTGGCTGCTGTGAGTGATGCTGCTGTGAATGTGGTTGTGAAGATAGCTGTTCAAGATGCAACTTGCTCTTTTCACTCCACTTTTCATTGGTGAGAGTCATCCGTGCGGCCGTGTATAATCCTCATGTTTACTTTCGTTGGTGTGGAGCACGTAGTCCATTGTTCTGTGGTTGATGTGGACTTTGGTGGTTTCTCATTGTTGGTGCTCCAGGCAGGGCAGCAGTGCGTATTCCTGCACACTGTCCTTGCACACGTGTGTGGAGTGTGTAGGGTTTGTTCTAGGGCTGTGCATGAGTCCCTTCAGCTCTGCCGGGCTTTGTAGAGTTGCTTTCCGAAGGCAGTGTTGCAGTGAGTATCCTCAACAGCAGGTGGTGAAGGCCCGAGTCTCTACATCCTGATCTACCCTTGGTGTCAAAAGCCGGGTGATGTTTTTAATAAATAAAGGAGAGAAGGAGGAGACTGTAAGCGGTGTGGGCCTCCACCCCAGCTCTGCACAGCGTCAGGCATCCCGAAGCAGGACCTGAGACACGCATGGCTGTTCCCTTGGTCTCTGTAGTTCCAGGTCCTCCGAGGTTAGGGATTTTCGAGGGCGATTACACCTCTGTTTTCTTTCCCCACAACCTGACTTTGGAGCCTTTCCTCCGAGTGCATGGTGGATGCCAACCCTGGCTTTCAGATGTAGGACTAATTCAAGTTAGACCAGCTGTCAACTTGCTGCCCGATGGGCAGGTTTTACCATCCACTTGTGTTAGATGTAATGAAGGCCAGGTGTATGGAAAAAAGTGTGAAGACGCTTGCTTTGGAGAGAGGTCCCCAACCGTGGCTGCAGTCCGTGAACACAGCAGTCTGGCAGCTCCGAGCTCCCAGCCCGGGAAGCCAAACACAGAGACTCGGGGCTGGTCAGAGGCTGCCAGCCCCTGGACACACCCCTGAACCCAGGCGCCTGCAGGTTCAGCGCCCGAGGCTTTGCGACTGGAGGGCACAGTGCGGGCTCTGACGTCAGGTGGGCAGGAGTCCGATCCGACCAGTCCTTGGATTATTGTTACTGGGTTACTTCCTAGGCTGTCTGATTAGGGGCTGGGTGCTGCCTGCGTGGTGTCTCCACAAATCTTCATGGCAGCCTCGCGAACCAGAACCTGTTTTGTCCTCATGTTTCAGTCCGGGAAACGGCGGCCCCGAGAGGGCAAGTGGCTGTCTCAAGGTCACGGAGATGGGGCGCGGTCAGCGCGGTCCACACGACCAGCTCTGCGCAGCGGCGGCCAGGCCCGCGGTCACCCCGTGTGGCTGCCTCGCCTGCCGTGGCTGTCGCAGACCCCCCACACTCGCCGCGGCGCCCCTCAATGCCAGTGTGCGCTTTCCCCTCTGGTCTCCTGCTTGACATCAGATGAGGCTGCTTGAAGACGGGGGGCTGGATCCTCACAGGCCTCACCCCCTCACTCACTCACCTTGCGGCTGCTGCTGGCTGAGAGCAGGACACTTAGACGGGGCCTCCCCATGTGGCCTGGGCTTCCCCACAGCTTGGTGGCTGGGTTCCCAGACCAAGTGTCTGGAGAAAATGGGAGTCATTGTTCAGTTGCTCAGCTGTGTCTGACTCTTTGCGACCCCATGCACTGCAGCACGCCAGGCTTCCCTGTCTTTCACTATCTCCTGGAGTTTACTCAAACTCATGTCCATCGAGTTGGTGATGCCATCCAACCCTCTCATCCTCTGTCGTCCCCTTCTCCTCCTGCCTTCAATCTTTCCCAGCATCAGGGTCTTTCCCAGTGAGTTGGTTCTTCCCATCAGGTGACCAAAGTATTGGAGCTTCAGCTTCAGCATCAGTCCTTCCAGTGAATACTCAGGACTGATCTCCTTTAGGATGGACTGGTTGGATCTCCTTGCAGTCCCAGGGAGTCTCAAGAGTCTCCTCCAGCACCACAGTTTGAAAGCATCAATTCTTGGGCGCCCCAGAGCAAGTGCCCCAGGGAAAAGGGAGTGGGGGCAGCAGAGCCAAGTAGAAGGTGCTGACTTTTGTGATCAGGCCTCAGAAGTCCCTTGGCTTGCTTGCATTCTGTTCACAATTGTGAGGGTCTCAGGACACAATGATTCCCCATCCCTCCTGCTCTCTGACCTCCAGGTCCTGAGCTGAAATGGACTTTGGAAGAGGACCTAATGGGCGTGAGGGCACCCGGGCACAGTTGGCTCTCAGCAAATAGTGGGTTTTCTTTTTATGTATTTATTTTTTTATTCATGAAGTAAGTTCAGATAGAGCGTGGATGTGACTCAGGAGAGGGAGAGGTTATTTCATCTGGGAAACCCTGAAAGAGCAGACATGGGCCTTGAGGGCTGAGGAGGGTTTTCCCACCTCCACAGGGGAGGCGGGGCTCTCAGCAGAACAGGCACCAGAAGTGAGGATGGTGGAGCGTGAGCGTTGACCCCGTGGAGGCTTTGCTGGTGAGCCGCAGTTGTCCCCTGAGGCCAGAGGTGCACCACACCCTGTCAGGGGGGGCAGTCCCCGGGGGACACGGACGGGCAGCAGGGTCGGGTGTGTGTGCCAGGCGGTATGAGTGTGACCCCCCACACCCCTGCAACCCCCACCCCTGCACCCCCCACACCCCATCCTGTCAGGGGGGCAGTCCCCAGGGACATGGGTGGGCAGCAGGGTCGGGTGTGTGTGCCAGGCAGCGCGAGTGTGCGCCCCCCACACCCCTGCACCCCCCACACCCCACCCTGTCGGGGGGGCAGTCCCCGGGGGACACAGGCGGGTAGCAGGGTCAGGAGTGTGTGCCAGGCGGCACAAGTGTGCCCCCCCTACACCCCTGCACCCCCCACCCCACCTCCGTGCTTCTGCTGGACCAGTGAGAGGCGGGAGTGAGAAACTCGCCAAAGGCTTGCTTTGTCCCCATTGCCAGAGGCCTTGAGAAGCTTGTCTCTGGCTGAACAATCGGTACAGATTCAAGAATCCAGCAGCCAGAGCTGAACCCCACCTTAGGTTCGAGAGAAGAATGAGCGTCATTGGGTGGGACGCCAGTGTGTCCTTGCTGTGCGCATCCAGAGGGCGTTTAAGCAGACCCTCACTGCAGGGCTTCCCTAGTGCTCCAGTGGTTAAGAATCCACCTGCCGATGCAGGGGACACAGGTTCAATCCCTGGTCCAGGAAGATCCCGCATGCTGCAGAGCAACGCAGCCCGCGCGCCACAGCTGCTGAGGCCCACGAACCCTAGAGCTGTGCCCCGCAATGGGAGAAGCCGCGGCAGTCAGAAAGCACGCAGTGCGCCCGGAGAGGAGCCCCCACTCGCCACCACTCCGGCAAGCCCGCGTGCAGCAGTGAACACCCAGCGCCACCAAAGCTAAATAAATAAACTCAGAAAAGAAAGAAGGCAGGCCCTGCCGGCGTCGGTGGGCTCCAGGGCTCCTGGCCTTCGGGTGACCACTTCTCCCCTGCTGGCGGCCGGAGGCTGGCGGAGACGGGTGTTAGAGGCAAGCAGATTTTACTCAGCGCAGTGTTGCTGCTGGGACAAGACCCACTGGGCTCTCCTGACAGACACCGCCTGCCTCCAGTGTAACTGCTGGACTTAGCACGTGAGATTAGTCCGTACTGAGCCGCGGTCTGCACCTCAGCCGGGCCTTGGTGGCCACCGATGGATGGGTCAGCCTGCCCGAGGGGCTCCAGGAGCCCAGGCGACTCAGAGGAGGGGAGAACTGGGCCCACGTGCTTCTGAGCTGAGACCTGTGTCCTGTCAGGACCTGCTACAGGCAAGGTCAGTAGTGAAGCCCTAACCCCCGTGTCTCCGAGTGTGGCTGTGTTTTTAGATGGAGCCTCTAAAGAGGCAATTCAGGTAACATGAGGTCACCAGGGTGGCCCTACTCCAATGGGACTGCTGTTCCTGTGGGAGGCGGAGAGCAGGACACACGCAGACACACAGACGCCCGGGTCTGATAGTTAATTTCACGTGTCAGCTTTCCCGGCCGTGGGGTGCCCAGATATTTGGCTCTGCATTATTCTGGGTGTGTCTGTGAGGGTGTTTCTGGATCAGATTAACACTGAAATCAGTAGAGCAAAACAGACTGCCCTCCCCCATGTGGTGGGTCCCATCCAATCAGCTGAAGGCCCAAACAAGAAAAGCTGCGTGAGCGTGAACTACGCCTGCCTGGTGGCCCTTGAGCTGGGACACCGTGTTTTCGTGCGTCCGGGACGCAGATGGAAGCATGGGCTCTTCCTGGATGTGAAGCCTCCCGGCGCTGGGACTGAAAGTATTCCATCAGCTTTCCTGGCAGTTCTGAAGTTCCAGGTCTCCAGCTCACAACTGCAGATCTTCTGACTGGTCAGCCTCCATAGCAGTGCGGGCCAGTTCTCTCTGTAATAGATAAACGTATTATGTGCTTACGTATGTGTGTGTGGATAATAAATATACACATTGCATATGTGCACACGCACCCTGATGGTCCTTCTCTCAAGAAGCCTGACTAGTGCACCATACAGGAAACAGTGAGAAGGGGGCCGCGTGCAGGCCGAGCACAGAGGCCTCGGGAGAGACCAGCCTTGGCCGCAGACGCCTGGCCTCCGGGACCGTGAGACGATGAATTCTGTTGTGTGAGCTCCTGGCCTGGGGCGTCTGTGATTGCAGCCCTAGCTGACTTCTCTAGGACCTCCCCTTCTTCATCCATGAAGCGGGTACAAGGACCCAGTCTCAGGTTTACCATGTCTTGTTGGGCACAGAATGCGTGCCCAGCAGCAGAGCCCATGTGTGTGGCGTGTGGTGGGCAGGGCTGGGACCCGGGTGAGGCCAGTGAGGCATTTGGCTGGGGTGCGAAATGTAAATGGGCAGCGAAGAAACTCAGCAAACAAGTAAATAAAACGTCAGAACTGCATGTAAAGACAGGCTGGTGTTCATTTCACGACCCTGCGTTGCTATGCAGTCTTTTACAAGGGGCTATGCCCTGTGTGCCCTGCAGGGGGGGTTATGAGGGCTGATGGCAACGTGCAAGAGATCAGGCCACGCAAGCTGTCTTATAATCATTTTTTCCATGTTAAAGTTTTATTAACTTTTGCCCTTGGGTCAAAAATAGGGAGGCTGTTTTGGTCGGTGTATATACGGTGCTCATTTCCTATTGGCTTCATTCAGGATCCAACACGCAGGCTCTGAGCAAGCCGATCCAAGGGCTGCATGGTCTGCCCGCAAAGGGCCGGACTGGTCTCCCCTCGAAGGTTGTCTGGGAAACACAGTGCCCTCCGTGTGTTGGAGAGGAGCTTAAGATCAGGGACTGTTTGTCCACGGAGGCTGTCGCTAGGTCCACTGGCGACTCTGAGTAAGATCTGAGGATTAGATAGTAGGATTGAACTGACGTTGGAGGCTATACTTTGGTTATGTTGGAGAGCATCCTTGTTATCAGGGAAGACGCGATGTAGCAAGGACTCGAGGCGGGCAGCTTCCTCTCAGACAGCTCTGATTGTAAGTGCATGTGTGCACGCGCACAGGTATGGCGAGAAGGAATATGATAAGCAGGATACACTGTTAACGTGGGGAATCTGCACGAAGGGCGTGCAGAATTCTTTGTACTTGTCTTGCAACTTCAAGTCTGAAATTAAGTCAGCATACAAAATGGAGGGAAAGAGAAAAAAAAAAACTGTGTCAGGGTTTGCTGAGGGCCTCACCTCTCCTGCACCCCCGCCTCCTCCTGGAGCTTCAGATCTCAGCCTGACGGACATCTCCCGGGAAAAGTCCTCCGTCTCCTAACCCAGCATAGCCGTGCCTCCCTGATGGCCTCCCGCTTGGTTCTCTCAGCGTCCTCACTGGCGTTGGAAATGACCTCCTTCATTTGCTTTAGCATTTGCCCTCTGGACCCCGCCTCAAAACGTCAGCTCTGTGGGACTTTGTCTTGCTCACCCCTGCCCCACAACCCCAGTGCCTTGCATACAGTAGGTGCTCAATAAACACCTGTGAACAAGGGAAGATTTGACGATCGTGGGCTGCAGGTCAGAAACCCTGGAGTCTTGTCACTCCCGGTTCCCCCGCTCAAGACTTTCCGCGTGACCTTGGGCAGCGGCTTCCTCATCTCTGCCCGGCGCTGGGGCTGCGGATCGCGTGACGCAGGGCGGCCCTCGCTGCCCCCACAGCTGCGTCCCAGCTGAGGCCCCTCTGTGCCGCCCCCCACGCTGCTGCTGCTCCCTCCCTGGTGGAGAAAAAAGAGAGGTGAGAAAATGTGACTCTCGCACCCGCGGCCCAGAGTCTGCATGCAGGAGGGCCCAGGACCAGCATGCGGGCGTTCAGCTCTCTCCCAGGCTCCTCGGAACAGGCCCGGGCGGGTGCGCAGGGCACCCTTGGCAGGACACAGGATCTCCCTGAAACTGGATCGCACTGTCTTGTTTTCATGGCAACCTCTTACTTACAGCAAGTGATACTAGTTTTCCATGTAGGGGAGTGATCTAAAGTTTCCTTTCAAAATACACGTATTTGGGGCGAAAGCCAGCTTCTTCACTTGGTATTTTGTGCCTTGTCTCAGACTTTTCGTGCTTGCAGACTTAAACCTAGTTGGAAGCAGGTTCAAAGCCCACCCCCCCCCAGCCCCCCATGAACCACAGGCCTGCACCAACACTGCCACCTTTCCATCCCGCCAGCTCCCTTCCGCCCGCCTCACGCTGCTTCCCAAGTGATCTCCAGCAGTGTCTTTTTATCGTCACTTGGCTCAGATCAGGAGCCTATCGAGACCCACACACCGCAGGGGCTGCTCAAGTCTCTCTCCCTCTGGAAGCACCCGGCCTCTGTCAGCTTGCGGGTTGTTTGTTAGAGACGGCAGCCTGCTTGCCTCTCGCCCACCCTAGATTCAGAGTCTTGTGATCATTGCCCACGTGCCCTTTCACCTGTTCCTCTGTCTGCTGTACTAACTGGAAGTTAGACCTGGAAGCTTCTCCAGACTGTTGTCGTTCAGTCGTGACCCCATGGACCGCAGCACACCAGGCCTCCCTGTCCATCACCAACTCCCGAAGTTTACTCAGACGCACGTCCGTCGAGCCGGCGATGACATCCATCCATCTCATCCTCTGTCATTCCCTTCCCCTCCTGCCTTCAGTGTTTCCCAGCATCAGGGTCTTTTCCAGTGAGTCAGCTCTTCGTATCAGATGGGCCAAAGCATTGGAACTTCATATTCAGCATCAGTCCTTCCAGTATAGTGTCCAGCTTTTAAAACCAGTTGATCTTAAAAGCAAATATTAGCTAGTACTCAATGAAGTGCTGTAAGGGCCTTGGGAACTGTCTGTGACTGGAGGCAGGTGGCGGAGAAGGTCCAGGCACTGCCCAGGCAGGTCTGGGTGTGGGGAAGCAGGTGAGGCGGTGAGGGCCTGGCCCGGGGTGAAGCGGTCCTCACCAGGCCTCTGCACACACGTGCACACACACGCACACACACAGTTAAGGGGAGGGTTCCTGATTTGACGGGCATGCCGGGACCCAGGGAGCTGGGAGGCAGCTAAATAAGGCCTTTTTAGCACCGAATGGGGATTGAAAGTGCAGCTTTTCTCCTTTGCCTAAGAAGGAGCTAGGGAAGGGCACAGCCTGCAGTATAGACCTTGAGAAGGACTTCCATGCCAGCCCAGTGTCGCGTGGTGGTTGTAACGGGTGCTCGCGAGCAGCGCTGGTTCAAATCCGGGTGCTCCCGTTTCCTGTCTCTGTCACCCAGGGCATGTCTGCAAGCCTGTCTGAGCCTTGGTTTCCACGCCCTGCAGATGAAATAATAGTAGAATCTGCCTCATAGGATGAGTTTCCCTGGTGACTCCACCAGTAAAGAATCTGCCTGCAATGCAGGAGATCTGAGTTCGATCCCTGGGTCGGGAAGATCCCCTGGAGGAGGAAATGGCTACCCACTCCAGTATTCTTGCCTGGAGAATCCCATAGACAGAGGAGCCTGGCGAGCTGCAGTCCACGGGGTCACAAAGAGTCGGACGTGACTGACTAAGCTCGCACCCATATATAGAGTGGGCCTGAGAGTTGGATGAGTTCATGACTGTTAGGAGCACGGGCCCCAGTGAGCGCCCACTAACCACTCGGCGTTGTCATACTGGACGAGGGTGAGGTAGCTCTTCATGGAGACTGGGATGTGCTGAGACTAGAAGCTCCACGGAGCGTCAGCGTCATCACAAGTGTGCATGCAGCCCCGCACACCATGGGCATGTTCACGCAGCCTCACCTGCCCGTGGGGCTCATCGGCCAGTGCCTGCCCTCCTGGGCCAGCTTCTGCTTCCCTCCCTGAGGCGGGGAGCGGGCATGCGGGGTGGCCTGTGGAGACTCCAGGGCTAGTGCAGCCCGGTCCCCTGGACAGGATGCTGGACTCAGAGCCGGGCGCCCAGACCCGCCACCCCCACATGTGACCTGAGCCGGGTCACCGCACACCCCAAGACTCGGCTGCTCCATCTCCCAGAACTGGGGCCTGGGCCTCCGGCCCCTCCGTCTTCTGAGTTCCCTGCATCGCAGAGCTGGGCACACACCCTAAAAGTCCCTGGCGTGGTCTGCCCTCCCAGCACCCCCAGGGACGGGGTCAGGACTCTCAGAAGAGAGCCCCGGGGGGCTGGCTGTCATCCAAATGACCGCTGGCATCAGGCCCTGTCCTTGGGGCCTGCCCATGGCCAGAGCGCCCGCGGCCATGTCCAGGCCTCAGGGTCTGGCACTGCCCTGACCCCAGTTGGCGGCCCCTGTCACCCTGGAATGGGCTCGCCCAGACACTCCGGAGCTGCCTGGAGTCCCGTTTTTCCCTCAGGTGGTGGAACTTGGTATGATTGCACAGTCATCTTCACACTTCCTGCTCACCCGGCCTGGGGGCAGCTGACACACAGACTGGACCGTGAGCAGCCCCAGAGCCCACTGTGGACAGGTCACCTCCCTTCTCTGGGCTTCAGTGGCCTCATTTGCAAAATGAAAGGCTGGAGGATCAAGGGAGAGAGATGTTCATTCATTCAGTAGGTATCCAGTCATTAATGTTTCCTGTTGGCCAGAGTGTCTGCCGGGGACACGAGACGCTGACGAGCAAACCCACACCCACGCTCAGGTCACTGCCAGTCCAGTGGCGTCGGTGCTCTGAGGAGGCACACGCGTCTGTGGAGCTGGACCAGTCACGGTGGCTTCCTGGAGGAGGGGGCAGCTCAGTGAATCTTGACAGGGGAGAAGGAGCAAAGGGTACAAGAGGCCCAGGAGCCAGGCAGCCACGGCTCTACTTTATTTGGTGAGCCCAGAAATAGCCCACATGGCCTTTTAGATTTGAACTTATTGCCAACATCTAAAATCCAAGAGTCTCTATGAACAAAATCTGGATTTCCGACTAGTGAAAATCCAGAGCCCTCGTTCCTACAGAGCAACGGTCTTCCCTTTGGACGGAGTGTGGTCCTCAGCACCCGGTCCCACCCGATCGCCCCTGCCCGCTCCCCCTCGCTGTCCCGTGTCCACTCTCCGTGGACGGGACGTCCATCCACCAGTGGTTCAGCCCCCTGGGCGGCAGGTCTGCACCTCCCCCCCAACCTGACCAGCAGCTGCCCCTGCCGCTCTGCGGGGTGAATGGCTGTAGAATCCATCACACGTCCCCACGCCCCAGGCCGCTCCCTGAGGCCCAGCAGTGGCTCCTGGCTCTGCGCGCTCGTCCCCTGCATCCTGCTGTGTGCGCGGTAGGCAGGGCAAGGCCCTGCACAGACGGGGCGGGGCGGGCTTGCATGCTGGCCTCCGTGCCCCACCCCCCACCATGGTTCCAGTGAAGTTCTTCTCTGGCTGCTCCCCCACCTCACCTGCCCCCAAGCGACCTCCTGGGCTGGGGAGGAGAAGGCGGAACTCAGGTTCCCACGTGACCCGGCCCGCGGAGCAGCCTTGGACCTCCATTTTCCCATCTGGGAAATAGGTGCATCCAGGGTCCCCTCCCTGCAAGGCATCCTCTGCTGGGGGGTGCAGGACGGTCACGGGACTGGGGGTGGTTTGATTTTCAGCCCTCCACTCGCGGGGCGCTGCTCCAGGCCCCGCTGGGAGAGGCTGCAGAGACAGAAGACGGGGCTATGCTTACCTCGCTTTGAGCCTGCGCGCGCCCAGCCATGGGTCAGGCTGGTGGCGCTGGGCTTGGGTGTCATCCGGCCCAGGTGTCAGAACCCTCGTGAGTCTGCAGAAGATGGGCGGGGTGAGGACAGTTACAATTCGGGTGGTCCACGTGGGGCTGACTCGGGTGATGTGTGAAGTGCGGAGCTGTGTGGACATCCTCCCTGCCCCTGCGGGCTCTCAGAGTGGAGGCCGCAGACACGGGACTGCAGACGCGGGACCACAGGGTGAGAGAGGCCACACCCTGGCTCGGGACAGGGGATGGCAGTGGGAGAGGGGGACCAGGGCCAGGTCATTCTTCTTCCGCAAGCCCCATCACTGCCGGAAGGCATCTGAATTTAGTTGCTTCCTTGGTGCTGGTCAGCATTCCCACCAGAGAGTCTGCCACACTACGAGGCTCACCAGTGGTGTCTGGTGATCAAAACGTGTCGAGTGGATGAAGGAGCAAACACACAAATCATTGGCTTCCTGAAGGTGGTGGCCTTTGAGTTGTGCCTGGAAGGGCAGCGTATCAAGTCCTGGCAGAGACAGGGGGTTCACTGGGGTTGGTGCAGGATGCTGGGCTGTGTGCAGCGGGGGGCTGGGTTCAGGGCACTTGCAGGGGGCGGCCTGGCCCCTGTGCGGGCAGTGGTTGGGTGGGGAGAGGGAGCCGTTAGAAGAACCCAGAAAGAGAGAGCCATGTGCAGGGCTGCCCACCAGGCCCCCTGCCTGCAGAGACCAGGCAGTGAACCCCTGCTGGGGTCTCCCCCTAGCCACACCCACTCGGAATCGGGGCCCTGGGGATACAGCCCCTGGCCCCGAGCAAAGTGGAGGCTCCGTCTGCAGCCCAAGGTTGCAGAGTTCCTGGCCCAGGGTGGGTGGGCCTGGGGGTGTGGCCGGACTGGGGATCACCCGCAGGCATGAGGAAGCTCTGTGCTGGTGGCGGGTGGAGAAGGCCTCGCCCGCCTGGCTGAGGTCAGCCTTGGGGCAGGTGCCAGGTGTCGGGAAGGATTCTGGGTGGGCTGCGGAAGGCTGGCCGAGGGCTGAGCAGGCACTGGAGAGGCCGTGCCGGGGCCCAGCCAGGGTAGGGGACCGATCACCCCAGCTCACTGCCAGGGACTGGGTGGGGCACCCGTTTGCTGAGTGAGACAGGCCGGCTCAAGGCAGAGGCAGGAGGTGGGGTGCTCGGAGCCTGAGGACCACAGACGCTCCTCACCAGGCCCATAGAGGGGTCAAAGCCCACTGGGTCCGAGGCTGGACTGGGGTTCCAAGACCCTCCCTCGGGCCCCAGAGGTAAGACCCTCCCCGTCCTGTTCCCGACCTGCTCCTCGCACACTGCCCTCCCCACCCGGCTACTGCCTCTCACAAGCAGGCACAGACCCCCGCAGGCCAAATTCCCCGTGGCATTGGCATCTCCCAGGGAACAGACGCGTCCTTCCCTCCACCAGGGCGGCAGTGACCTCACCCCCAAGGGGCCGGGTGAGTCACGGGCTGAGGGCGGCCGGCCAGCCAGCTCTCCGCAGAGCCCGGCTTTGGCCAGGCTGCTGGTGAGAGGGACCGTGGAGGGCGTGAAGGCTTCCATGCCCTTCCCTCACCTCCTGGCGGCCCCGGCTCCACGGGGGAGGGAAGGGGAGAGCGGTCACTGGGCACCCACACTGCCCAGCGTGCCAGGGGCTCTCGATAAGACACGAGCACCCCTGTCCTACAGGAAATGGCCCTGAGAGGTTGAGTCCCACGCCCAGGGTCACACAGCTCATCCCTTATCACAGCCCAGAGGGGAGGAGCAAACAGGCTCAGAGATGATGCCTGTGGGGACAGGGGAGTCAGGGATGGACCAGGCGTCTGGCCCCTGTACTCGAGGATAAGCCACCGAAAACATTCAGGAGACCTCAGGGCCCTTGAAGCCTCGGTTTCCTCATCTGTAAAATGGGGGCAGGGACACCCGCCACTTGGGGATGGGGGCAGCATGAGAGAGGACCCGAAGGGGCAGTGTGGGGACGGTGGGGCAGCCCCGCACCCCCCAGGCACTCTGCTGTGTGACAGCCTCTACCCCCTCCAGCCCCAGGCCAGGGTTGGGCAAGTGCGGGGCTGGACCCGAGTGGTGGCCGGGGACTGGGGCTCCGGGGCTTCAAAAGGCAAGTTGTCAAGGGCCACCCGTGAAGAGGCACGTGGGAGATGGCTCCTGGCTCGGCCCCCTGGGTGGGGTCACTCCAGGGGCTCCCCAAACCCTCAGACAACCGCCCCAGCCCATCCTCGCCAAGGAGCAGGCGTCCGAGGAGCACGTGATGCCGTGAGCACTGAGAAAGCCGTGCCCGTCTCCTGGCCTCGGTTTCCCCATCGGTAAGGCCGAGGGAGGGAAGCCCCGCCTCGGGACAGGGTGTCCTCCAGGACGAGAGGAGCTGGAGAGGGCCCCCCAGGGGTCCTGGGCTCTGGGCCTGAGCGTGGCGCTCCCTCTGAGAGCCCCTCTGCGGCACAGGGGCCACGGGGCCCGCTCTGCCAGGCGCTGGCCACAACTGGTGCCCAGCACAGGGCAAGTGTGCAAGGTGCGCCAGACAGATGCTCCTCCAGCTGGGGTCTGGAGGTCTGCACCAGAGCTGGGGCATCGGGACCCGAGAGACATGGGACCCAGGAGACGTGGGAACCCGGAGCCTGGTGGGCCACCCGAGCGGTGGGGCAGGACTAGACAAGGCTCCTGGTTGCCAAGGATGCAACACATCAAGGATGGAAACCTGGGACCAAGTGAGAGGCAAGGAGCTGACCGGGAGGATGGGAGGAGGGTTCAGAAAGAGCAGAGCTTGTTGCCGCCGCCTGTCACAGCTCTTGACCCTGTGGGGATGCAGGGTGGCCCATGCCGGGGGTGGGGTGGTAACTGAGGCGGTGGTTGACTGAGGGGATCAATGGATGGATGGATGGATGGATGGCACAGAGGTAGGGGGATGTATGTGGACGTGTGGATGGGTGGATGGGTCTGTGGATGGTTAGCTGGAGAGGTGGGTGGGTGGACCTGTGAGCACAGGGATGGGTCGAGATGTGTAAACAGGCGCTGCCGTGCCCCCAACAGGTGTTGAGAAATCTCCCACTAGTAGGACAGACCAGATAAGCCCCTGAAGGGAGAGCTTGCTCGGTGTGGCACAGGAAGTGCAGCCCATATGGAGAGCAGCAGGGGGGCTCGCCCCAAGGGAGAGTTTCCTTAGGTCGGTGGAATGCCCAACTTTGATAGGTAGTGAGGTTCCTGTCTATGGGGGCATTCAAGGGCATTCAAGCAGACAATGGGCAGCCACTTCCTCAGAGTGCCGTGGAAGACTCCTGCGGCAGGTCTGATAACAAAGAGAGAGAATTTAGGTTCTGAGGCCCGCAGGAGGCCATGGTCTCTGTTGAAGCCCAGCTTCCTTTCGGAGAGAAAATTCTTTCCCGGTGTGGGGGCCAGATGAGCGCGCAGCTGCCGTCCCCACTGTGGGAATCGGGCTGGAATCCGCAGCGAAATTCCCCATCCTGCACAGGCCAGGGCCAGGGCAAGCGGGGGGCCAGGCCCAGAACAAGGCTTTGACCCGGAGACCCGGGCAGGCCCAGCCCCGGCCTCCCTGACCTTCTGTGGGCAGGTGAGGCCCTCCCTGAGCCTCAGGTCCCTCGAGGATGAGATGGGAGCCCCGGCAGCCACTGGACAGCAGCTGTGTGTGGGTTCCGGGCCCACCTGCTCTCGGGGGCTCCCTGGGGGCCATGGGTGGGAAGAAGCCATGAGTCATGGTCCCCGGGGGCTTCTCCTGGGAAGCCCCTGCTGACTGCCGTGGGCTGGGCCTGGGAGCAGCTGGCAGGGGGCGAGGGCGGGGTGCTCCAGAGGGGGTCCCCTCCAGAAATGGCCGGGACCTGCCTCAGGCCAGACCCCACACCGGCTGAGGGGAGCCTGCCCTCCAGCCCTCCTCTGGCCCATGGGGACCCCGGGGAGCTGGCTGCTTCAGTCAGGCCTGCGTCCCACTGCCCCCCCCCCCGCAGGTCCACACATGTGCAGTGGAGCTGGTGATAAAATCCACTCCATCAGGCAGACTGGAGAACTGAGTGAGTGAGTCCTGGACCCGTGCTCAGGGCTCCGTGAGGCTGGGCTGGGTGCGGGACTGAGGCCAAGGAGGGGCCAGGCATCCCCGGGTCATCTCACAGCGAGGGGGTGGGCTGGCCGGGGCTGGAGACCTCATCTCCGCCCCCAGACGGAGACCCTCGGGGGTGGGCGGCTGCACGCCCGGGAAGGGGCCAGCTGTGTCTTTGTTTCCCGTCCACCCCAGGCTTCCTCCAGGAGCCGGGGCACACAGCCCCCTCGTCCTGGCCAGCGGTGGGCAGGGCCACGGCGGGCGGGTGTTGGGTTGAGGCCTCTGGGGAGCTGACGGAGGATGCGAACCGCCCTCGCCTCCCGCCCGCCTCCCTCCGTGTCCCAGGCCGGCCTCTGGACGGAGGACCAGCCCTGGGCTCTGGGTGGACGCCCCTCACCCGGCCCGCCCAGTGACTCACCGCTCCCCTGGCCCAGGGCCACCACCGGCTCCTGGCGGGAGCCGTGGAGAGTGAGGTTGAGCCGGCCGGAGCCGAGGGGTCGGGTGTGCGAGCCCCGCTCGGCTGGGAGGGGCTGGAGCCGCGGGAGGCTGGGACCTGCGGGGGCCCGAGGCTGCCTCCCCTTCCCTGCGCGCCGGGCCTTCTCTGTCTCCTTCCCACCATGGAGAAGGAAGTGACCTGAGAGCCAGCCCCCCGGCCGGAGCCGCCTGGGGCTGGAGGGCAGCACCGTGGGCCCCCAGCTGCCCGCTCCCCGCTAGCCAGGCATGAAGGGTGGCGGCGGCGCCGTGTGGAGCCTCATGTGGAAATACTGCATCTCCGTGAGGACCCTCAGGTACCAGGGAGACATGCGAGTGGACGCAGCTGAGCCCAGCCGTCGTCCGGCGGGCGGGGGCGAGCGGGCACTGGCTGGCCCGGTTGCCTTGGCTCTGGGAGGTCCAGGGCAGCCCAGCCCGAGGGCTGGAGGCAGGACCGGCCACCCTGGCGCCCTCCTCCAGGGCTCTGATGGGGACGGAGCAGGATGCTGGCGGAGTTCTGGGGTGACCGGGTGCCCGGCAGGCTTGGTGTGGCTGGCGGTCCCCCTGGCAGGCACTTGCCGCAGCACCCTGGGCACAGCGGAGGGACCTGGGCCCTGTCCCCAGCCCCTTGACTGTCTCCCTGGATGAGATACACTCAGCACTCAGCACAGGACTCTGCCACCGTGGGCCACGTGTGGGCCCCCACGCTGAGCCTGGACTCGGGCCCCAGGCTGCCCGTTTCACTGGCCTTGGCGGGTGAAGCGGCTTCACCTCTCCAGCCAGAGTTTCCCACCTGCAGATCCTAGAGGCTTAGCGGGAGGGCTGAGGGAGGGAACAGCGCCGGGGTCTGGCTCCCAGCCAGCTCGGGGTAAGCTGACTTCCCCCTCCACCAGCTGGGGGGTGCCCGGAACCAGGTGTGATGGGGGTGGAGACGGAGGTGCAGCAGAGCTGGCCCGGGGCGGGGGCACCCCCCCACGTACCCAGCCTGTCCTAGCCCCACTCCCTCCCCCAGGGCTTGGTTCCAGCCTCTGCAGCTGCTGAAAGGACTCAGAGCTGGAGCAGTGGCTAGGGATCTCGTGTGACCTCAGACAAGGCTGGACTCCGCGTCTATAGGGGGTGAGCGGGGCTTCGAGACCCCGCCTATTTGGATAACACCTTGGGGCATATTTTTAACTTCAAGGGAAGGTTCTAGGAAGAATAAGGGATTGGAAGAGCCCCCCTCTTTCTTCCCACCCTCATTACCTGGCGTGTAAATTATATAAACTCTCCCTTGCTTCCTCCTTCCGTTCCTGCCTTCTTTTCTTCCCCAAATACTTGTGACCACTTAGATGAAATGCCTACAGTAAAAATAAACAATAAAATATCAGGGTCAGGAAAAGCACAGTTTAGGATATCATGACCTGGCAAGAAAGAAAAAGAACAGGAGAGAGATGTGCAGGGTCCTGCGGTCCTTTTGTGGAGATGAAAATGGCTGAGATTCCCAGCAGCCAAGGGGAAAAGGGAAAACCAGCCTCCCAGGTCTCTCTCAGTGTGAGAAGCCAGCATGTCAAGGACCATGGTTGTCTCTGCTGCTAGGGGAGAGTGTGTGGGAGCCCAGGGCCTCACCCTGAGTGGACAGAGGCATTGAGTGGTGAGAGGCATTGCAGGGCCAGGCCAAGGGCAGACAGTGAGGGCTGAGACTTCTCTTGGGTGGGAAGGCCAGCTGGCTGTGGGAACGGAGCGAGGAAAGCTCTCCCTGGAGTGAGTCAGCAGCTGCCTGTCCCTCCTCAGACCCTGGGACAGACCTCCCTGGGTGGGCACCTCGGAGGCCAGGCCGGGCAGAGGGCGAGTCCCTGGGCGCCCTTCCCTGTGGCCGCAGAGGGATTTTCCTATGTCCTGTTCTCTCCCGTGGTTTCCGGGGACTGGCACTCGGGAAACCTCAGGGCTTGTTTACAGGATGCGGTGGGCCCAGGCCTTGCTGGGGGTGGAGACTGCCTGCCAGAGCCTCGCCCATGAAGAGGAGCAGCCCCCCTCAGTCCCTCGTCTGCCGGGCGGGGGTCATTGCACAGCCCCCAGGGCTTGGGGGGCTCGGTCAGCGCCCCCTGGTGTTTGCGGGCACTGCTGCCCATATAGTGGTGACTGGCCACTGGTGACAGACGGCCAGCTCCAGGGGGGTTTGGGCACCACAACTGGCCCTGGGTTTACCACAAACCCCCAGTTAGTGCCTGTAGGGACAGGGAGCTGTGTGGTCACTTGGCAGGAGGGGCCTTGGGGCCGGGGGGGGGGGGCTTCAGGCTCCAGCAGATGCGCTCTGGTCTCTGGGTGCACACCCCACTTGGTTGGGGAGCCCCTGAGAGAGCCAAGGCCACTCCCAGAGACAGACAGACGGACAGAGTGGGCCAGCCCGCACTGGGGTTGGGGGATCCCAGCCCCCTGGGCCATAGGGGTGGGGGTAGAGCTGAGTCAGCAGGTCTGCGGGGCGGGCAGGGCGGGCAGCGGCCACAGGGACAGACTGCAGGGCTGCGCTCGGACGGCGCATAGTTTCCCACTTGCGTCTTCAGATTCCGCGCCTCGTGCGCCTGTCGCCCTGGCCGGGCCGCTCACATCTGGAGAAGCGCGAGGTGTGTGGGGAGCAGGCTGCCTGGCCAGGCCTGGCCCCCCGCCAGTGCCGCGGCAGGGTCCCAGGGGACTCGGGCTGAGGTCACTGAGCGGGGCCCCCAGGCTCAGGGCGTCTCCGGGACGGAGCTCCGGGGAGCGGGGCACAGAGCCCCCAGGCCCGCGGCAGCAGGGTGTCAGATGCGCAGCCACCGGCCAGCTGCTGAGTGTCTCTGGCCCGTTTCCTTGCCTGTTAGATGGGGGGCAGTCCCAGCAGGGCAGGCTTCGTGGGGTGATCCTGAGGGGGTCCCAGTCAGCACCCGGAGGCCGGTAACGCGGTATGGGGAGCCCAGGCTCGTGACTCAACGCCACCCCCCAGCAGAGTCTGGAAGCAGCTCAGCCCTTTCTATCGCGTAAGTGACTTTTAGGGTTTTTCTGAGATTCAATGAGTCGGTGCCTGTGGGCCTGCAGGCGGGATAGGGGTGTGTGTGTGTGTGTGTGTGTGTGTGTGTGTGTGTGTGTGTGACAGGTCGTGCAGGAAAATCACTTATGCATCTGGCGTTATTTGGGGAATGAGAGATCGGTTTCTGCCCTGGGGGAGCCGGTGGGGCATTTGAGCTGCAGTGGAGGTGGGGGGTGTTTGAGCTGCCAGTTGGGGGGCGGGGAACAGGGCAGCCCCCTTGGGACACAGGCTGGGGATGGGGCGGTAGGGAGCTTGGCCGAGCAGACCCTGCCCCCGGCATCTGGGAAGGAGGGCTGGGGCACAGCTGGCAGCCAGGCTCTGGGGGCATCCAGGGAGTGTCCCTGACAGTGAGCCGTCTGAGGCCCCTGCGCAGGGCCTGTGTGTACACCTTGCGGGCGGGGGCTCGCGGCCTACATTCCAGGCTCTCCTGACCCCCACTCTCTAGGCAGCCGGGGCAGGATATCCGAGCTGCCCCTCTGAGCTCACACAGACCCTCAGGCTTCAGACCCCCTGAGCCTTAGCCCTGCCGTCTTCCCTCCCCTGCCTGCCTCCTCCACCTGCTGCTCCCTCGCCTGCCCTTCCTCCACGGAGTCTCTGTGCACAACTTGAAGACCTACTCAGTGCCTGGCACCTACCCTGGGAGGGGCACTGTCTGCCCCGCCTCCCCGCCGCCTGGGGCACAGGAGGTGCCAGGGCCCCAAGGATCTGGCATTATTAATTTCCTATCGGGGTCACTGGGGGGCCCTTCTTGGTGGGGTGGCTCTCACCCTCGGGGAGCCGGGCGGGGAGGTGGCAGAGGTGGGCACAGGCCACCCCAGCAGGTGCGGAAAGCTGGAGCACCTACTGTGCGCTGGGCCCCGGGGACCCAGCAGTGAGGACACGGATGGCCGGGTCTCACGGGGCTGATGTCCGAGCTAGAGCTGAACGATAAATAAACAGATGAAGACGTCTTCAAACAGGGACTTGGGGAGGAGGGTGAGACTGGGAGGAGTGATGGAGCGGCCGGGCAGAAGGGGCCACGTGACCTGGTGGTCCAGAGAGGCCTCCCCAAGTGCCCGTCAGCTGAAGAGCGGACCCGTCCCTGCAGCAGAATGTTGTCAGCTGTAAAAAGGGGTGACGTGCTGGTACACACTGTGATACGGACAAACCTTGAGAATCTCAGACTGAGGGATGGGGGCCGGTCGTGCAAGGCCACAGAGTGTCTGGTTCCACTTCCACGAACGTCCACAGGAGGCGAGTTTGCTGATCCAGGAATACATGAGAGCTTGTCCAGGCTGGGGAGGGATGCAGAGGGGACTGCCTAATGGGTGTTTCTTTCTGAGATGATGAAAACATTCCAGCCTTAGATGGTGGTGATGTTTGCATGACTCTAAATACACTGAAAACATTGACTTGCATGCGTAGTTTTTTGAATTTTTAATCTGGCTGCACTGCGAGGCATGTGCAATCCTAGTTCTCTGACCAGGGATTGAACCCTGGAAGCGCTGAGCCCAGCCATGGAGCTGTCAGGGAGGTCCTGTGAGTGGCACACTTTAAATGGGTGAATGTTACGGAACATGAGTTCTATCTCAGCGAAACTGTTTTTAAAACAAGACAGAGGAAAGAAGCACCTGAGTAAGGGGGTGGCCTTGAGCTGAGAGTGGCAGGAAGGAGCGAACTCAGCAGGTGCCAACGCCCTGAGCTGGAGCACTTAGGGCAAGGTGGGGGTGGGGGGGGTAGGGGATGGATGTGCCGTCCACAGGGCCCCGGGTCAGGTCGAGGACTTCAGAATTGGCTGAGACAGGCAGGGTGCCAAGCAGGATAAAGCCAGGACCTGCTTTCTGTTTCAAAACAATCAGGCTGCCGCGAGGAAACAGACTAGGGGCGTGGGCTGGAGGGGCTGGAGGGAGCAGTCGGAGATGATGGGGGGGGCTGCCCCAGGGGGACGGATTGCCCCATGGGGATGACCTCCTGGAGGAGGGGTCTGGACACGGCCTCCAGGAGTGAGGGATGGGCCGGGCAGTGACCGGCAGTGGCCAGGGGCTCTGCAGGTGGGGGACCGGGAGCTGAGTGCGAGGAGGCCTCGGGGGGCCCACCCGGCCACCAGGAGGCCAGCTGACCGCCCCACCCCTGGTCCCCTGTGGGCCAGAGCAGCTTTGAGGCTAAGTAGGGCAGAGTCCTCCAGGCCACCTGTCGTCCGCCTTTGTCAGCCTGCTCAGGCTGGCCCGCAGCGAGAGGGTCAGCGCTGAGTAGCCGGAGACCCAGCCAGGCCCTGCACTTCTGAACAAAGCGGCCTCGAGGAAACTCGAGTGGCCCTGAAACGCGATCGGCCGCGAGAGACCAGCCAGCAGGGAGCTGTATTATTCATTGAGCAGAGCCCCTGGGGCCTGCCTGGTCTCTGGCCACCTGGACGGAGCGCCCCTGGGGCAGTGTCCGGCGGCTGAGGGTGGCGGGGCCCGAGGGTGCCCGGGGCGTGGTTTCCTGGATGCGGGCTGAGCAGGGAGGAAGTGGGACGTCAGGCCCCAATCTGCAAGGCCCCGCAGCTGGTGCCCTGGGGCCGCGGACGCAGGCAGGGCGCAGGAAGACCGCAGGCCTCTCCCCAGGGACTGTGAGTACAGCCACCGCCCTCCCCAGGGGGGCAGGGATGGGGCTCGGGCACCTGGGCGACCTGCGGGGGCGCCAACCGTCCTGGGGCAGTGGCTGGGCGGAGGGTCTCTTTCAACCCCCCAGGGCTTCGGGCCACTTCCTGGGACTGTTTTCTGCCCCCGCTTCTCAGCTCCTGGACAAGGTGGCATGGTCCGTGGCCGGGTGTTTCACACAGTGGCCCGGAAAGGCAGTCGCAGCTGCAGGAGGGAAGTTCTCTGGCTTACCTGGGGGTGAGACCTGCCCAAGACCCTGGAGGGGGGGAATGGCCAGAGCCCCTCAACTCACCCAGGCCGCGGTTCTCTGCCTGGGGCCCCACGACCACCGAGAGAAAGAGAGACTCTGGCCCGTGCCCATTTCACAGCCGAGTCAACTGAGGCCCCAGAGGCCCCAAAGTGTGGTGGGTGGAGCCCCCATCCCCCAGGGAGCACACTCTCAGGGCACACATAGGCTGCGGCAAGGGGACAGAGGACGTCCCTGGGCTCCGGGACCTGGGCTTCCTGTCTGCCCATCAGTTCACTGGGGTCCACTTTGTCCTGAGTGGGCTCTGCCCCAGGGAGACCCCTGCCTGCTCCACTGACAACCGTGGCTTCTTTCTGAACTGGTCCAGTGTGGAGCCGTGAGGCTGGAGGGACTGGGGACAGTCCTACTAGGGGGGCAGCTCTGTGCACTCGGAACAGAGACTTGGTGAGGGGCGGGTGGGGTGCGGCCCTCAGGAAATCCCCGGGTGAGCTGGGACCTGGCCACCTGGCCCTCAGGGAGATTCCCCGCCCCGTGCGGCTGTCACCCCTGGTGACCTGAGGGCGTGTGTGCAGCGTCCCAGGCCGGAGTGTGTAGCGGACCTAGGGTTTGGACCCGGAGCAACCCCCACCCCCTCAGTGCATGGCACTACTGTCTGCGGGGGACAGGGGTCAATGCTCCCGTGATGACCCCATCGCTGGGTCCGCTTCTCCCTTTGCAGGCGGTTGGACTCCAGTCCTAAGGAGGGGGTCTCCGCTCCACAGGCCCCCTGGAGTTGGACTCCAGTCCTAAGGAGGGGGTCTCCGCTCCACAGGCCCCCTGGAGCCCGGACTGGGGTGGGGGACGCACGGCTGCGGGATGAGCTCCATCCAGGGCTGCCCTCTGAGCTGGGGCCGACAAAGGCTCCCCCTGACCCAGGCACAGGGCTGCCCGCTGACCCCCTGGGCCAGGGGCCATGGCAGGATCCTGGTGGTCAGGTCCCAGGATACAGCGGCGGGGCCTGGCCAGGCAGATGGACGGTGGCTGGCAGAGGACTGCTGCCCCGAGGGCAGGCGGAAGCAGGGTGATCCGGGCCGGGACAGTGGGGTCTGGGCGGGCACTTTGGTTGGCTCTCGGGGGGCCCTGGGCAGGTGCTGTGGTTGGCTCTCGGGGGGCCCTGGGCAGGTGCTGTGGTTGGCTCTCGGAGGACCCTGGGTGGGTGCTTTGGTTGGCTCTCGAGGGGCCCTGGGTGGGTGCTTTGGTTGGCTCTCAGGGGGCCCTGGGCAGGCGCTGTTGTTGGCTCTCGGGGGGCCCTGGGCAGGCGCTGTGGTTGGCTCTCGGGGGGCCTCAGACAAGCTGCTTTCCCTCCCGGGCCGCCCATCCTCGCTTGCCCCCCAGGCCACGGAGTCGTGAGCCGAGCCCCCTGCCGCTCCGCGCACTCTCAGCACCTCACGTGTCCCTAAACCCAAGCATTCCACAAGCATTTATTGAGCGCCTACTGTGAGCCAAGCACTGCGTCGTCTCTGGGGGTCTGAAAGGGTCGAACAAACCGGATAAAAAGGCACAGAAGGGGGTGAATGGCAGGGCGGGGGGCCCCCGCTGCGAATGTGGCTTATTTTCATAGGTGCGTGGGGCCCGTTTGACACAAAGCCGCCAGCAGACCCGATGCACGGCCTCACAGGTGTCAGAGCTCAGGTACGAGAGGAGCTGAAGCATCAAGAAGTAGGTAGACTGAAGGCGATTGGAAGAGCAGGCGGCGGGCAGAGGGCCACCGCCATGCGGGCCCGTGGGGGCCCAGGGCCCTGAGCAGAGTGGGGCGGGGCTGAGCTCCGCGTCAGCGCCCGGCTGTGGGGAGCCGCGCGGGGCGTCCTGGCCATTCCCTCTCCTGAAACTTCCCAAAGTCCCCGGACGGAGTCCCCGCTGCAGCGTGACCTCCTCAGCCCGGTTCTGCTAAAGCAGGGCCTCAGGCTCAGCCCTCCTTCCTGCTGACCCTCAGAGGCAGCGGGTCACCAGTGTGTAGGCGTCCAGGTCTGTCAGTCCTGGCTCTGCACCCCGTCCACATGGGCCTGGTCCACTCTGCTTTCTCTGCTTCGCGGTCACCAGATAAGTTCAGGTCGGTGGGGGTCCTTTCCCTGCACACCTTGAAGGGTCCAAACCCTTGGAGAGTTTTTTCCCCGGGCCTGGACATTTATCTGCAGGTGATACTTTCCCCTAAGGGCTTCTCTGATAGCTCAGTTGGTAAAGAATCTGCCTGCAATGCAGGAGACCCCGGTTCAATTCCTGGGTCGGGAAGATCCGCTGTAAAGGGATAGGCTACCCACTCCAGGATTCTTGGGCTTCCCTAGTGGCTCAGCTGGTAAAGAATCCGCCTGCAATGTGGGAGACCTGGGTTCGATCCCTGGCTTGGGTAGATCCCCTGGAGAAGAGAAAGGCTACCCATTCCAGTATTCTGGCCTGGAGAATTCCATGGACTGTATAATCAGTCCATGGTGTCGCAGAGTCAGAGATGACTGAGCAACTTTCACTTCACTTCACTTTCCCCTGGAGCATGGCCTGGGTGGGACACAGAGACCATGGAGCTGCCTGGCCCCCACCCTACACTGTCTGCTGGATACCTGCTGGCCTCATCGTGTTTGGAACCCCTTCTGTTTGAAGAGAGCCAGGGCTACGTAGAACCCCAGCGTCAGAGAGCCGGAGCATGTGGGCCTTCAGACCCCTGCTCAAAAACAAGGCCACAGTCACAGCGGGAGGACTGTCCAGGCATGGGTGCGGGGTGTCTGGAGCTCCAGGGGCCCCCAGGCTGGGACCCGGGAACACTGGGCACCGTCTGCACACCGTCAGCCAGGTGCAGGCAGCAGGGCGGGTCCACACGGCTGCCTTCACTCCCTGAGTTCCGTGAGTGTGGGCCAGGCCACCCTGAGGTCGCCTCTGACCTTCACCAAGAGTCTGTGGGGGGTCATCAGCCTCCTTCAATGGAGGAGCATAGCAGTGCCCAGAGATCCCCATCAGTGCAACATCGCCTGCCTCTAGGACAGCAGTGAGACGCTAAGGCTGGCAGAGCGGAGTGCCTGGGCTGCACCCAGAGGGCTGGCTGGGGCGCTGGGCCGTGGCTGGGCAGCAGAAGCAGGCTGAGGGCCCAGACTCCGCATGAGCCCGTCTGTGCAGCCTTCTGGGGCATGTGCCCTAGGGGTTCAGGTCACCTCACCAGCTTCCCGGTAGAGGCCCTTTAGCTGCAGGTGACAGAAAAATTGGGGTCAAACAGGCTTGTCTATAAAAGGGGCTTCTCCGATTCATGGAACTGAAAAGTCTGGGGGTAATGGCTTCAGGAATGGCTGGACCCAGGAGCTAGGTTTATGTACTGGGTTTGGACTCTTCAGCTCTCTCTTTGCTTTCCTCTCTGCTGGCTTCGCGTTGGCCTTCTCCACGTGGGTGCATGGCACATGTGCGGAGTGCTCCCCAACCCTGTGGTGGGCCAGCTGCAGGGCCAGGCAGGGGGGTGAGCCTCACGCTGCTTCTGTCCCGGCATGTTGTTGACAGTGCCCTGGGGGAGAGGGGACAGGAAAGAGGAAGTTAGGACACCGGCAGTCAGAGGTGACCGAGGGTGAGCTCCAAGGACTGTGGGAGCCCCAAGGAGCAGCAGTGGAGTTGATATCCAGACAGCTTCCCCCGAGGGTTCCTGGAGGAGGTGGCAGCTGAGCTAAATTTTGAGGCCGTGGAGTTGACCTGGAGAGTGAGAAGCGAGAGAGCAGGAGTCCTGTGGTTCATCCTGGGGCTCAGGCCAGCTCAGGACCTGCAGCAGGGGGGTGAGCGAGCTGTGCCCAGCTCCTGGGGCACCTGCCCAGGCCCAGAGGTCAGGACAGCTGCCTGAGGGTGAGAAGGACAGGGTGACAGGGCCTACGTGTGGGTGAAAGCTGGCCCGGGGAAGAAAAGAGCACTTAGTGAGCACCTACTGTGTGCCCATAACTTTCTATCTGCTGCCTCGTCCCGGCCACACAACGGCCCTGGAGGTTTCTTGTCCCCTCTTTGCAGAGGAGGAGCGGCGGCTGGATTGGAACAAGGCTTTTGCAAGCCACCCGTCTTTCCCCACAAAGGCAGAATGTGCGCCTCGCCCGTCGGCCAGGGTCAGCAGCCTCTGCTCAACCAGCAAGAGACTGCAGGCTGTCCCCGGCCGTGGCACATGGGGAAGTCACCATGTTCAAAACAGTAGTGTGTTGAAACACCTTCCCAGCAGGCTGACCACCAGGCCTCCCATCACACCAGCAGCAAACACAGTCAACATGAAACCCAGAGGCCCGCACGCCGCGGTGGCCACGGACGGTCACCCGCTCTGAGCAGCCAGGAAACCTGCTTGGCTCTGAATCTTAAAAGCGATTTTTTTTTTGGCTGGGCTGAGTCGTCGTTGCTTTGCGCAGGTTTCTCTACCTGCAACAAGTGGGGGCTGCTCTTGGTTGTGGTGTGCGGGCTTCTCAGTGCGGTGGTTTCTCTTGTTGCAGAGCGTGGGTTCTAGGTACTCCAGCTTCCGTGGTAGCGGCTCGTGGGCTCCAGAGCGCAGGCTCGGTCCTAGTGGCTCATGGGCTTAGTTGCTCCGCAGCATCTGGAACCTTCCTGGAACAGGGATCAGACCAGTGTCCCCTGCGTTGGCAGGCAGATTCTTATCCACTGTTCCACCAGGGAAGTCCTTAAGCAGCGAATTTTTAAAGCCCTGCTCAGCCGCCCCTAAAGCGTGTTGACTTGCAGCAGAGATAAGCCTGGGAGGTGGAGGGTCAGCGCCCAGCCCCCACGCGGGTGGCTGTGACTCCCTGGGCAGCCCCTGTGCCTCTCTGAGCCTCAGTTTCCTCCTCTGCAAACTGCAGATCACGTTTTGCAAGGTGAGGATTAAATAACACTGTACGTGGGCGTGTCCACGTGTCATGACGTCGCAGTGGCTCCACGAATGTCAATGGTTACGTGGAGTAAAACGGCTGTTCTCAGTGTGATTATAATATTGTTATTTCTTAATTTTTAATAGTTGTTTTGGCTGTGACAGATCCCAGCTGTGGCATGCAGGGTCTTTGATCTTCCTTGTGGCACGCGGGACCTTTAATTGCCAGATCTTCTCTGTAGCTCAGGTGGTAAAGAATCTGCCTGCAGTACAGGAGACCCTGGGTTCGATCCCTGGGTCAGGAAGATCCTCTGGAGAAGGGATAGGCTACCCACTCCAGTGTTCTTGCCTGGAGAATTCTATGGACAGAGGAGCCTGGCAGGCCACAATCCATGGGGCGCAGAGTCGGACACGACTGAGCACCTGACGCTCCAAGGCTACTCCAGCTGCAGCAGGTGAACTGTTGGTTGCAGCCCGTGGGCGCTAGTTCCCTGATTAGGGATCGAACCTGGGCCCCCTGACTTGCGGGCGCAGAGGCTTAGCCACTGGAGCACCAGGGAAGTGCTCCAACGTTTTTAAAATTGTCATTTTTGCAATCATGGGTTTGAGCCAAGGGGGATATTGTTTGCTTCGGATTATAAGCCGCCAGAGGGCAGGCCCCAGGCCGATGAGACCCGACGGTCAGGAAGTGCACTTGGAGAGTTCACAGCAGATGGTGAACCTGTCACATCCAAAGTCAGCACAGGTGTTCTTTTCCTCAAAGATTCCATGAGACCACAGAAATGCCGCTGACCTTTACCCCTTACCCTTTACCCCTTACCCAGTGTATAATCGAGAGCTGAGGGAGGCCGGCCGGCTCTGCTTGGTGAAAAGTGAAAGTGTTAGCGGCTTTTCACAACCCCGTGGTTGCCGACTCTTCACAACCCCATGGACTGCAGCCCAACATGGGATTCTCCAGGCCAGAATACTGGAGTGGGTAGCCTTTCCCTTCTCCAGGGGATCTTCCCGACCCAGGGATCCAACCCCGGTCTCCCACATTGCAGGCGGATTCTTTACCAGCTGAGCCACCCGGGAAGAAGCTTTGTTCTGCGGAAAGGGGAGTATTTAGGAGAGGGTTCCAGGAAGAGGGTTTCAGACCAGCATCTGAGCCTGGTCCAGAGTGTGTGTAGAGCCAGGTGGGTGGAGAAGGCAAACACGCGGGTGGGATCTGTTGGTGGAGTCCTCTTGTGTGTCCGAGGAGCCGCCATCAGTGTTGGGTGGCGTGGGGTCTGGAGGGGATGCAGGCGGATCAGGGCCAGAAAGGCAGGTGGGGGCCAGAGCCCCAGCGCTGTGTGCTCCGTGGGGCCGGGGCGCCGGCAGGGCTTCTGACCGGGGAGGTTAGATTAACCAGTGTTCTTTTGGTTGCACGTGATAAAAGCAAACAAAAAGCCCAGGCGGTCTTGAGTGGAAGGCCAGCGTTATTGCCTTCGATTTCTAAAACAGACAGGGCTTCAGGTACAGTTTGATTCAGGAGCTCAAACCATGTGTCGGAGACACGGTGTCTTTCTCCCTTCTTTCACGACTTCACCCCCAGGCAGTCTCTGCTCGTGGGGGCCCCCCAGCTCCAGGTTTCCAGTAGTCTGTTAATGATCCCCGCAGAAACAGTTCCGACAAATCTCAGAAGAGCCTTGGGTCCCATGCTCATGCCTGAGCCAGTACTCAAGTTAGGGATGGAGTCCACAGACACAAGATAGACTTAGGAGTGGAGGAGGGGATCCCCCAGAGAAAACCGGGGAACCCCAGCTGGGCTGGGCAGGCGCAGTCTTCCACCACCCCCGCTGTGATCTGATAAGATGCACCAGGCGCTGTGGTTGGAGAATTGACCTGCGTCACCCCTTCCTGTCGGCCCCATGAGCTGGGGTTTCTTAAGATCCCCATTATGCAGGTGAGAAAACCAAGGCCCGGGGAGTTACAGGCACTTGCCCAAGTTCACACCATGAACAAACGGCCCGCAACCTCGAATCATCGTGACCCCAAAGCCCAGGCCCTTAACCATCTGGTGCACTGCCTCATGGTAATAAGAGCTGGGGTTGAAGGGACGCCCGGGGACCTCGTATGGAGGACAGGGTGCAGGGGCGGGCGGGAGGCCGGAGCCACGCAGGCAGAGAGGAGGGAGGCCCTGGGGGGTGCAGCTGTGGGGGCATCCACAGCCCCCGGTCCAGATGCTGCCAGCCTGGCTGGCCTGTGGGAAACCATGCAGCCCTGTGTGAGTAGCTATGCCTCCTGGGGTCTGCTCCGGGAGTCTTAGCAGGAGGACGTGAGGTGTGAGGTTGCATTTATGCTCCCACTGCGGGCACAGGCGCACTTCCGGGGAATTTCCGGAGGAAGTGGTCAAAGGGAGGTGACCACCCACCCGGCACAGGGCCAGGGAGGGGAGCAGGCCGGATGGGGAAACAGCCGCTCCGCACTTCCCTTTTCAGCCCTGAGACTCCCCAGGCGAGAGGCCCGCCTCCCTGGTGACATCACAGCAGGTCAGAAGTCAACCCACCCACAGCCTCCTTGCACAGAGGGGAAACCAAGGCGGTGTGGGCACAGCGGTCACCCCCTGGGGAAGCCTGGTAGCCTGAGTGCCAGTCCTCGATGCTGGCTGCCTTGCTGTGTGACCTCGTGGAAGCCTCAGGGCCGCTCTGGGCCTTGGTTTCACACCTGCAGCGTGGATCTAAGATGACCTCCCAGAGGGGATGAAAGAAAAGGGCTGGAAGGCCTGGCCCCTGCGGGCGTCAGTGAATACCGGCCGTGATGACTCCTTCCTGTGGTGCTGACCTCGGAGGGAAAGCGGCTGAGACCCCGCAGTCCCGCGCTCTGCGGGCCAAGATGTGAGGCCTCGGCCGAGTCACTGTGCTTCTCTGGGCCTCAGTCGCCTTATCTGGGAAATGGGGTTTTCCCTGGGCATCTCTTTCCCGCTGGGCGGTGAGGCGTCCCCTCCGCTCACAACTTCCCTTCCCGCCCGGCCGAGCACCCGCAGCATGCGGGCTCTGGTCACACCCTGAGCGGTCAGACGGCAGCGGGCACCCCCGCCACTCCATTATCTGGGTGATCAGGCGGCCGTGGGCCGGTCATGGGAGGAGGGCCCAGTGGTGCCTCTGGAGGCTGAGCCCTTTGCTGACAGTGCCCTGGCCGTCTTCTGGAGGCCCACCTGCCCCCATCCTCACTGCAGCGGGTGCTGGGTCAGCACCCCGCCCATGGTGTGGCCGTCTCCTGCCGCCTGCCCCTCGGGCCAGGCTGGGAGCCGGAGGAGTGTCCGCGGGGTTTCACTGCCTGCGGGGTGAGGGCCTCCAGAAGCTGGATCTGGAGGACAGCACGTCAGGCAGGGCGACTCGGACAAGCATCTTTGCTCCTGAGTCTGTTTTGTTGTCGTTCAGTCGCTCAGTCATGTCCGACTCTTTGGACCCCCTGCACTGCAGCACGCCAGGCCTCCCTGTCCATCACTATCTCCTCGGTCGCCCCGAGTCTGCTTGCTCCCCTGTAAGAGGGGAGAAAGGCGCCCACCCACAGTGAGGGCTTTGTAACCCTGAATTGGTCAGAGCCCAGCTCCCTGCAGGCTGCGGGCTCTCCCGAAGGCTGCCTCCCTCCCGCCCCGCTCAGGCCTCTGTTCTGTTTCAAGGGCAGATAAGTTCCCTGGGGCTGCGGATGCTGCTGGTGGGGCCCCCACCCCTTCAGGAAATGCTGGAGGGGTGGGTTCTGCCTCCCATGGCCCAGGCTGGGCCCTGAGCTCTGACCGCCCGGGGCAGCTGCCCGAGGGATCAGTGTGCCGTTTCGAGTTTCATTTCGTGACTGCTGTGTGACAGGCCACCCCAAATGCTGTGGCCCCAACAGCATGGGCGACCATGCCCAGGCCGGCCTGCTGGGGCCCCTGGGCTCTCTGCAAAGTCCCAGGTGGCCCCTCTCACTCGGCTTTGGTTATTAGGCTGAGGACAACTTGTCGCCCACCCGTCAGTGGCCTCCGGTGGGAAGCTGGCATCTTTGGCATCCAAGAGGGCGAAGGTGGAGCTGCAGGGCCCTTGAGATGTGGCTGGGAGGGTGGGGGGCAGACCCCACCTATGAGGGGACAGGGGGCCAAGGGGAGGGAAGACGGACCCCACCTTGGGGAGGGTGCAGGGGCCGGGTCCCAGAGCCCAAGTATGCTGATGCAGGGAATTTGTGGCCATGCCTTGCAGTCGCAGAGTATGCGTTGTTAGGATTTTGCTGGCTTCTTGCTTACGAAGGTAGGGGTCGCGGCTTCAAGTTCTAAAGTCACTGTATATAGAGCCAGCAACTAGCCGGTAAAACTCCCCCTGAAGACCCCTTATGTTGCCGTGGCTTGCAGAGCCACTGGTTCTGTGCCTGTGCTGCGAGGAGCTCAGTGACCGCGGTGGGATGAATCCCTGGGCCACACCAGACGGGGGACCCCCACATCCCAGCTGGGGATAGACGGGTTCTCAACTGACCTGCTCACCTCCTGCGATGCCTCCATTCTGCATTTCCCGTAAACCTCTAGAAGTTGCACTGCCCGGTACAGCGGCCGCTGGCCATGGGTGGCTACTTAAGGCTCAATTAGTGAAAATGAAATTTTTAAAGAAGTCAGCCCCCCAGCTAGCCCCGTTCAGAGCGCTCAGTGGCCATGTGGCTAAGAAGCCCCCTTGGCCCAGCCCCCACCTTCGTGGTCACCCCTGCCCTGTGCTGGCCACTCGGGACTCAGCCCCATCCCTGTCACCTCGAGAGGCTCCTGATCTGCTGGGGGCAGAAGGGCTGGAAACACGCGGTGCCAGAGTGGGAACAGGGCCCCCGGAGACGGCTGAGGGGCAAACCCTAGGGCTCCCCTCGCCCCCCCAACCCTGTCCTCCCCCCATGAAGCAGGTGCAGCCAGCTAGGGGGGCAGGGGTGGAGGGGTGGGGGCTGGGGGTGGCTCCATGTGCCCTTCCCAGGCTTTTCTAGTAAAGGGAGTGTGTCTTTTCATCACCCCCAATGCCCACATACTCCCCCACTTCTGCACAGGAGGGTTAGTGTCCGTGGCTGAAAAACCACAGCAAGCCGCGAGAACCCATTTTAGATGAATGTGAAGTCTGAGTTTTATTCATGGCACAGCATCTGTTTTGGTTTGAAAGATGTTAACGTGCGAAATGTAGTATTTGTTTGGTTTGCCGGCAGTGTTGGGTGTGTATATGGAATGCAAGATCCCCTAAAATAACTCAGCCCCCCACCCCTGCCGAGAAGTGATGGACTCTCCAGGAGAAGGCCTCCCTGGGCAGCGCCCGGGGAGCAGGGGGTGGGGGACCACCTGATGGAGTCTCCACGTGGCAGTACTTTGGGGTCTTGTGGTGGGAGAGGAGCAAGGTCCCCCCTTCACATCCTGGCCCCCATCCCTGCCTCCATGAGCACAGGCAGCCTGCAGGTCCCCTTGCCACCCGGTCTGCTGTTCAGAGGGGACCCAGCCCGTTTGCCCGTCCGTCCAGGCGCCGGGCCCCAGTGTTCAGGAGCCTCTTTGCTGCGTGGGGACAGAGAGTGTGGGGGACAAAGAAGATTCACACTGTTCCCCTCCTACAGGCCCCTGCCCCACCTGAACAACGGCGTCACAGGGCAGGGGTCTATGTGGGTCTGAATCGCGGCTGGTCTCTGGCACACAGTAGGTGGGCGGATGCCCCCGACACCGCCTCGGGCTCTGGCTGTGTGTTCTCTTTGGGGATCCTCCAGGAGTACGAGGAGACGGACACCCCCATGGGAGGTGTGTTCACAATATTATCCGCACCTTTTCTCCACTAAGGGCCATGGCTTTATTCTCAGTGGTATTCAAGTCCCACTCAATATTTTTTTTTTAATTTATTTTTATTTATTTATTCAAACTCTTAGTTTTGGCACGTGGGATCTAGTTCCCTGACCAGGGATTGAACCCAGGACCCCTACTTTGAGAGGTCAGAATCTCGGAGAAGGCAATGGCACCCCACTCCAGTACTCTTGCCTGGAAAATCCCATGGATGGAGGAGCCTGGTGGGTTGCAGTCCATGGGGTCGCTAAGAATCAGACACGACTGAGTGACTTTACTTTCACTTTTCACTTTCATGCATTGGAGAAGGAAATGGCAACCCACTCCAGTGTTCTTGCCTGGGGAATCCCAGGGATGGCGGAGCCTGGTGGGCTGCCGTCTATGGGGTCGCACAGGGTCGGACACGGCTGAGGTGACTTAGCAGCAATCTTAGCCACTGGACCAGCAGAGAAGTCCCTCCCACTCAATATTTTTACAGTAGATTCATTCAGTTATTTTGTAACAATTTCAGTCCTGAAGACGCCTGCAAGAATTGGAAAAAAAAAATATCTTCCATGCACCTTTCACCCAACTTCGTCATAAGTAACATTTCACCAAATTTCACTCTTTTGCAAAAAGACTTTTTTCTCCCAGAACTGTTTGAGAGGTCATCACAAACTTGCAACCCAGTGACCTTTACTCCTAAATAAAGCTTCAGCTTGTGTTTCCTAAGAGCAAGGACATTCTCTTATGTAACAGCGATCCAGTAGCCAAATTCATGAGGCTTAATATGGACACAGTTCTGGGATCTAAAATACACTTTAAAGGGACTTCCCTGGTGGTTCAGTGGTTAGGACTCCACTGCAGGGGGGGTGGTTCTATCCCTGGTTAGGTAGCTAAGATCCCACATACTGTACCCAGTGCCACCAAAAAGAGTTTTAAAAATACAATTTACAGTCATGTTTCACCAGTCATCCAAATAATGTCAAGTCTTTTTTCCAGTCTATGATCTTGCATTGTATTTCGTCATCATGGGTTTTTTTTTTTTTGAAGTTTTACCAAGGTTTAACTTATGTGCCATAAAATTCACTCGTGTGAAGTGTACAATATAACGATTATTAGTATATTTACAGAGCTGTGTAACTGTCGGCACAATTTTATTTTAAATAATTTCAAATCTTCTTGAAAAGAAACCTTGTGTCTTTTTTCCATCACTGTCTTGTCCTGCCCCAGTCCCCAACAATCACTAATCTTTCCGTCTATAAATTAAACTTTCTAAGCATTTTATATAAATGGAATCATATAGTAAACGACCTTTTGTGACTGGCTTGTTCCACTTAGCCTGTTTTCAGGGCTCAGCCTTGCTGCAGCAGGCGTCAGGACGTCATCCCTCCTTATTCAGACCCTGTTGTAGAGATGGACCGCATGTAGTTTATCTACTGACCACAGTTGAGCGATGTTTGGGTTGTTTCCACTATTGTGAATATACTGCTAGGGACATTACCATACAAGTTTTTATATTCTAAATACAAGTCTCTCTTTGGTTTTATGATTTGCAGATATTTTCCTCCATTCTGTGGCTTATCTTTTGTTGTGTTAGTTTCAGGTGTACAGCGAAGTGATTCATATATATATGTATACATGTATATATGTGTGTATATATGTGTATATATGTATGTGTGTGTGTGTGTATATATGTATATATGTGTATATGTGTGCTGCTGCTGCTGCTGCTAAGTCGCTTCAGTCCTGCCCGACTCTGTGAGACCCCATAGATGGCAGCCCACCAGGCTCCCCCGTCCCTGGGATTCTCCAGGCAAGAACACTGGAATGGGTTGCCATTTTCTTCTCCAATGCATGAAAGTGAAAAGTGAAAGTGAAGTCACTCAGTCGTGTCCGACTCTTTGCAACCCCATGGACTGCAGCCTACCAGGCTCCTCCATCCATGGGATTTTCCAGGCAAGAGTATTGGGGTGGGGTGCCATTGCCTTCTTCGGTGTATATGTGTATATATGTGTATATATATGTATATATGTGTATATGTGTATATATGTGTATATCTGTATATATGTGCATATATGTATATATGTATATATATGGGTATATGTGTATATATGTATATATGTGTATATGTGTATATATGTGTATATCTGCATATATGTATATATTTTTTATATGTGTTTTATATATGTATTTTATGTGGGTATTTTTTGTATTTATTTTTATATATTTATATATGTTTTATATTTGTTTATATGTGTATATGTTTTTATATGTTTTTATGTGTGTTTTTTTTTGTGTTTATTTTTTTTTTTATATTTGTTTATGTGTGTATATTTGTATATATGTTTTTTTTATTTGCATATATGTATATTTCTGTATATGTGTGTTTATATTTGTATATATGTTTTTTTTTTTTGTATATATGTTATATATTTTTATATATGTGTTTATGTGTTTATATATTTGTATATTTGTGTATATTTTTTTTTGTGTATTTGTGTGTGTATATGTGTGTATATATGTAGATATGTGTATATGTGTGTATATATGTAGGTGTGTGTGTGTGTGTGTATATATATATATATATATATACTTTTTAAGATTCTTTTCCATCGTAGGTTATTACAAGGTATTGAATATAGTTCCCTATGCTTTTATTAGTAAGTCCTTGTTGGTTATCTATTTTATATTGCTCATGCCTTTTGAAGTGAAGTGCAAAAATTTTGAAACAGTCCAAATTATCATGTTTTTGCTTTACGTCTTATGTCTTTGAGGTCATATCTAAGAATCACTGCCTAATTCAAGGTCAGAAAGATTTCCGCCTATGTTTCTTCTAAGAGTTTTATAACTTTAACTCTTACATTCAGATCTTCTGAAGTTTGAGAAGCCCTTAGTGTAGAGCCATTCCTCAGGTAGCAAAGTAGAGGCCCATAGAGAGAAAGGGATGTGTCCAAAGCCATGCATCTGTGAGAGCCTACAAGCCCGCACAGAGGCCGCGAGGAGTAAGTAAGAGCCACTTCGGAAGTCTTTTCAGCCCCCCAGCCCCGGTTTCCTCACTTGTAAAATGGACAGAGCATCACCGCCTCTAGAAGCACAAGCAATAGACACAGTGCGGCAGAGTGTCCAGCTCAGAGCCTGCCTGACTCAGAGCGGGCACCGTGTGTGAGGCTGTGCCCACCACCTTGCCCTGCGCCCAGGTCCCCGTCCTCCAGGGCACGTCCTCTGCCCAGCAGAGCAGCCCTCAAGGGCCCCTCCTGGCTCCAGCCAGCCCCCACCGAACCCACCTCACGGTCCCCAGTGCTTAGCCACTGACTGGGCGCGGCTCTGTCACAGGTCCTGTATCAGTTAATGCTGGCGAAACAGGATTCCACCTCCATCCCCACCCTTGGGAACTGTGGGCAGTGAATAGACTCGTTAAGCGATGGTTAGAGGACAGCCTGGCAGTGGTGCTTTTTATTGTTAATAGCCAACGTTTCTTGAATTTCTCTGTGTGTGAGCCAAGATGTCTAGAGGAGGTGACATTTTTGCAGCTGGATCTAAAGGCTGGATCCCCAGTTCAGCTAACAGGCAAAAAGCATTCATTAGGGATCTTTGCCAGTTTGGCGTGGGGAGGGCTAGAAGGGTAAATAGAGGCCAGAATGTGCCCAACCGTGATTGTCCAGCTGAATAGTGTGATTCGGTGGGTAACGGGGGTCACAGATTATTGGGTGAGTGGTTCAGTCTCCCCACAGGAGGCACTGCTCCCCGCTCGCCCCCCAACATCTCCACCCTACACGTGCCCCTAGGGACAGATCTCCAACCCCGACCCATGGGCCCATCGCCAGGGCTGATCTGGAGAGGAAATGTGAACCTGGAGTTTCTGGCAGGGCACCACGGGTGGGAGAAGGAGCAGGGAAGAGCACCGCAGCCAGCCTGGAGGGACTGCGGGCCGAGGTGGCGGACCCCCAGCGTCCGCTCCCACAGCCCGCGGCCAGGGGCCCCACCTCCCGGCAGCATCCCACGTCAGGTGGCTCTGCCAGCCAGAAGGTTCTCAGGCTGACGTGACATCAGAGCTGCAAGGAGCTTGGGCACTTGCCTTGCCCTGGGCTTCCTGTCTGCTCCATCAAGGGGCCCTCGAAGCTCAGAGGATGACGATCGTCCCCAGGGAGTAAGCCCCAGCCCAGGTCAGAGCAAGCCTCTCGACTCCCTGCGCAGTCTCAGAAATGATTCTTTTTAAAACATTCTTTTTTAGTTGCATGTAGTCCATGCAGAGGGGCTTCCCAGGTGGTGCCAGTGGTAAAGAACCCTCCTGCCAATGCAGGTGGACGTAAGAGACTCAGGTTTGATCCCTGGGTCAGGAAGATCCCCTGGAGGAGAGGGAAGCAACCCACTCCAGTATCCTTGCCTGGAGAATCCCGTGGACAGAGGAGCCTGGCAGGCTATGGTCCCTAGGGTTGCACAGTGTCAGACACGACTGAAGTGACTTAACACACAGAACACACGTGTAGAGAGCACAAAAGATACTTAAATGGAACATTTCAGTGAAACACCAGTCTCCTTCCCACTCAGCCCCCAATGCTCCACACTCTTTCCCAGGACACCGCTATACTAGTTTCTCAAGCATCTTGGCCAGAGATAACACGTCCACACACCAGCATGTACTCTGCACCCCCCTTGCTTATGCAAAAAGCGACACGCCATGCCCTGTAGTGCTCCCTGCTTTTTCCACTTACAGAAAACTCTTACACTTGGAGACTGTCCTTGTCAGTCACGTACCGAAGGGCACCTTTATTGACCGACGTGTAGGTTTCTGCCACCCGGATGTATCGTGACAGTCATCTGTTGAGCAATCCTTCATTGGTGCAGTCAGTCCAGTTCAGTCGCTCGGTCATATCCGACTCTTGCGACCCCATAGACTGATGCATGCCAGGCTTCCCCGTCCATCACCAACTCCTGGAGCCTACCGAAACTCACATGCATCGCGTCAGTGATGCCATCCAACCATCTCACCCTCTGCCGTCCCCTTCTCCTCCTACCTTCAATCTTTCCCAGCATCAGGGTCTTTCACTGGTGTACTTGTAGGTAATAAGATTCCAATAATTTGTACTCACTTTAAAGGCAGTTGCTTAATTTTTTAAAGGCACGTAAAAAAGGAGATTTAATTAGCCCATGAGCCTGTGCCTATTTGCAGATAACCCCTGGTGACTTTTTAAAAATCAACTAACCCTCAATTGCTGCTACCGTTTAGTTTCTCAGTTGTGTCCGACTCTTTGCGACCCCATTGGCTGTAGCCCGCCAGGCTCCTCTGTCCATGGGATTTTCCAGGCATGAATACTGGAGTGGGTTGCCATTTCCTTCTCCAGGGGATCTTGCTGACCCAGGGATCGAACCTGCATCTCCTGCCTTGGCAGGCAGATTTTTTACCAGTGAGCCACCAGGGAAGCCCTCAGTATAAAGGTGTAAAATGAAAAGGGAAATCTCCTCCCTCTCCCATTCCACACATCCTCCCCAAAGGCCGCCATCGGTATCAGGTTGCTTGGGTATGTAGGTATCTTTTCAGGGAGAAGAAGTAGGAAATGTCAGTACACATATATGTCTAACTTTTTACAATGCACACAAGAGGGACTGCAACGTACAGCCTTCTGTCCCTTGCACTTCTCAGCAGAAATGCGTCCTGGAGCTCTTACTGGGAAGTCTCAGCCTGGGGGTGCCTTCCTGCCGGCTCCCTCTCCCCCAGGGCTGGACACCAGAGGTGTTTCTCTTCTCTGTTTGCTCACTCCGACAGCGTGCTGTGTGCAACTGCCCTTGTGTCTTTACGCCACGCCAGCATGCTGGATGCCTTTGCCAGGTCACCCTGCAAAAAAGCTTGCACCATCTTGCACCTCAGCCACCAGTGCTTGGGGCGCATTCCTCTCCTTCCACCTTCCACAGCAAAAGCATCATCAAACTTGTTCTTTTTTTGTTGCCAGCCTGGTAGACACACACACGATGACAAACATGTTGTATTTCAGTTTGTATTTTTTTAATGCGCCTTTAATTACAAGTGAAATTGAATATCTTTCCATGAACCATTTGTATCCTCTGCTCCTTTTTCTAATTGGTTAGTCATCTTTTTCCCATCTCTTTGAAAGAGCTCTTTATGTATTAGGGAAATTAACTTTCATCTCGTTCTCCTCAATGAACTTCTGTCATCTGTGCTGCAGATCTTCTTTTTAAGTGAACGCTTTGTCTTTTTTTACTTTGCGGTATGTGCTATTCCATGTAGAAGTTCTCATTTTTATATAGTTAGATTTATCTGGATTTTCTGCCGTGGGAATACAAATATTTACACAGTGCCTCTTACACAGCCTCTGGCACATTATCACAGTTGATCCTCAGAGCAGCCCTTGAAGTGGGGCAGGCTGAGGGTTTTTCTCATTGCGTCTGTTTTGCAGATGTATTCAAATGAGGCCTAGAAAGGTGGTCGCTGAACAGATTCTAAGACCCTTGTCCTTCCCAGGCCCCCCACCCTGACTCCCCACCAGTCAGGTAACTCACTCTGGCATTGACGACCGAAGGAGTTAGCTTCTCTGTGAAAGCATTTTTAATGATCAAAACTACAGTAATCTTTTCTGCAAGACCTCTTTTTTTAAAAAAAAGTTTTTGAAAGTGTAAAATTAGTTCATAGTTTTTAAAAACAAAACTTCCAACGATGACACGGGGTTTGGGGTGGGGGTCATGTGTTGCCCTGAAGCCCACCCCCCAGGGGGACCACTGTCCTGGTTGCCGGGACCATCAGGGGTGAGGAGGACCCTCCAGGAGCTGGGCCATTCCTGGTCCATCTCTGCCATCAGCAGGGCCTTGTGTATTCCCGGAGAGCTCAGGTGCTCATACCTGAGCAAGACAAAGAGACTGCAGTGGTCCTGCACCCCACTTAGCTGAGGCCCTGCACTTGGCCAGCTGTGTGAGTGTGGCCAGGAGACTTACCTTCTCTGTGCCGCCCTTGTCTGTGAAACTGGGATCATAGTTTCCAGCATAAGTAAATGAACAAAGTGTCCACCTCTCACCTCTGATCTGCCTGTTCCTTCCAGCATCCACTGCCTACTCCCCACCTGGCTCCCCTATCCAGAGCCACGAGCTGTCACGGTCAGGCTCCCCCCACCTTGCCCCCAGAAGCCCAGAGAGGGGAAGTGCCTTGCCCAAGGTCACACAGCCCAGGGTGGCAGGGCGGGCCGAGGGGCCAGTCTCCTGACTCAACCACATCACGGCCTCCTCCCCTCCGAACCGCTGCGGCCGGGCCCGGTCCGGCCTCCTGTCTCGCCGTTTCTGGCCACCAGGGCGCGCGCCCTAACCAGGCCAGACTGCGGCCGCCCGTGCTCCCACGTGGTCCGGGGCTGCCCGCCGACCACCCAAGGAAGCTCTCCTTAACCTGGGGTCGGGGCTCCCAGAACCGCCCTGCACACCAGGCACCGCGCCCTCCTCAGATGCTTGTTCCCGGAGTACAGCCCCCCGGAGGCCTGCCCCTTGCAGGCCGCCTGCGCCACTCCGAACCCACAGCCTGTCCGTCTCCCTCCCCCGAGGCCCGCCCCAGCAGTCCGTGGGTGCCCAGTCCCTGTTTGCTGTGGGGTGGGGGCCGCCGCCGGCAGGCCCGGACCCTCGTCCCCAAACCGCCCGGAGCGGGTTACAGAGCACCGCCCCCCCCCGGCACGCTGCGCGGCCCTGCGCCCGTGGCTGACCCTCTCTGGGCCTCGGTCTTCTCATCCGAGAACTGGGCGGCTGCGGGGAGGGGTTGGGCATGGCCGGCGGGGACCGCGGTCCTCCGTGGGGGGCGCCTGCGGCTGCGGCTCCGGGGTGCTTATCTGGGGGGTCTCGGGGAGTCCGAGCGAAAGGCCGGGGCCACGCAGCGGCCCCCACCCCGCCCCCCCAGCGGCCCCCACCCCGCCCCTCCGCGCGTGGGCTGCGCGAGACCCGCTCCCCGCCCGGCCCCGCCGACTCGAGCGGCCTCGACTGGCCGGGCTCGGGTGACGTCGGCGGCCGGGGCGGCACCCGCCCCCGCCCCGCAGCCGCTGCCGGGGAAACTGAGGCCGCGCACGCCAAGGTCACGGCGCGGAGGCCGGCCGGCCGGCGGCGCTCGGGCTGGGGCTCCGCGCTCCCCCGCCCGCGCTCCTGCGGCCGCGGGGACGGCGCGGCGGCGCGCGCTCGGAGGCTGCGGGCGGCCCCGCGAGGTAGGAGGCGGGCCGGCGGGGGGCGCGCGCGCGGCGGGCGGGGCGGGGGCCGGGGGCCGGGGGCCGGGGGCCGGGGGCCGGGGGGAGGACCGAGGCCGCAGGCGTGGGGCCGCAGCGGGCCCGGGCTGGCGGAGATGGGGCGGGGGCGCCGGGCTTTCGGAACCGGGCTCTGCGGTGTCGCTCCCGGGGACGCAGGCGACGGAGCCTCCTGGCTCTGTGGATCGCTCCTCCGAAACCTCGCGGAAGGCGCGATCTGGGGGAGGGGGCTCAGGGCGTCCGTCCCCGCGTCTGCACCGCTGGCTGCCTCGCCTGGGCTGGGGACCGTGAACCCAGGCCCGGAGGGTCGCGGGGGTCGGGGGAGGGGAGATGTGGCCCCCACTGCGGCCTCCCTTCCCCACCCCCCTCTCTGCTCCGCCTCTCCGTGGAGAAACCCGGCCGCGGATCCAGGGTCCGGAGCCTGCGGGCGGGGAGGTTGAGGCATCTCAGGAATTCGTTGGGAACCAGATAGACGCTCCAGGGTTGGGCTGGAGGCGCTGGCCCCGGATTCAGCCCTGCCTCTGACCCTCTCGTGACCTTGGGCAGTCCCTCCTCCCCTGACCACGTGGGCGAGAAGCTGGTCCCTAGCCTTGGGGGTCCTTTGGGTCAGACCCCCCAGCAGGCAAGGAGTCCGATTAAAGGACTGTGCTCGGGGGCTGGAACAGCCACAGCCCAGATGGGGCAGGAGAGCAGGGTATCTGGAAGTGACCATGCGCTGTTGTGGGTATCAGGACACTCTGTCTCACCTGCCAGCCTGGGGGGAAACCATCATGGACCAAGGGGCTCCGAGTGCAGGTAAACCCCTCCCTTGCCCAGCTAGCTGCCCCTGTGAGGAGGCAGGGCTGGTTGGCAGAGACGTGGTCAGGCTGTCCCCATGTCCCCACAGTCATGGGGAAACCCCCCGCCCCACCCAAGTGTCTGCCAGGCAGTTGCCACTTTAAATCGCTAAGCTCTCCTCTGTCATAGCAGATCTGTTCCCGGAGCAAAGGGAGCGGAAAGATGACAGTGGGTGTCCCCTCCCCCAGGCCTGTCCGGGAGCTTCAGCCCCCAGGGCAGCTGGTCTGCTTGCCTGGTCAGCTTTGAGCATGCGCCACCGGTGGGTGGGGGTGGGGCCCTTGCTCCCCACTTTGGGAAGCCCCTGCTCTGGCTCTGCAGTCAGTCCCCAGCGGACAGGGTGCAAACCCTGGGAGCCACTCTCTCGACCAAGATGACCTCGGGTCACCCTCCCCTGCCCCCGGCTTTAGGCCTGGCTCATCACTTGCGCTGGCCCGGCGGCCAAGCCTCTGCAGCCATGAGTGGCCAGAGAGCCCGTGTGCAGTGGGGTTTGAAACAAGGGAAGAGAAGCGACCTCAGGGACCCCCCGGAGGCCGGAAAGGACAGGCCGGGAAGTGTCCAGGGTGCCGCAGCGCCACAGCCCAGCCCCTGAGCATCAGTGCTGCAGGGAGCACCTGAGGGCCCGCCTCCCGTCAGAGCTGGAGAAACTGAGCCAGAGAGGGGCAGGGACGTGTCCAAGGTCACGCCGCACCCCGGGGCCCCCAGCTCTCCAGCAGTGCGGCCATCCGTGGGGAGCTGCAGCCTGGGGGAGGCTCGGAGGATGCGGCGTCCCCCCCAGAGGTCCCCACAGTGGAGGGACGAGGATGGGGACTCTGGCTCCGCACAGTTTGCGAGCATTAAGTGATTTTGAGTCTCGTGACTGGAGTCGCCACCCTTTCCCGTGGTGCCTGCCCTTCCAGCCACTTCTCTGTCCGCCCCACTCCCACCGCACCCACCACGACACCTGTGATCCGAGTCAGGCCCCTGCCCCGTGGTGCAGATGAGGTGCCCAGGCCAAGGCAGCACTGGGACCCCCCCGCCGAGCCCTCGGTATTCTGACTCAGGGTGCTGAGTTCCTAAGCGCCCCCAGAAGAGCACAGTCATTCTCTGCTCTTACAGGGAGCTCCCCTCGCGGGGGTGTGCAGGCTGGAGCGGAACACTAACTGGTCAGGGAGGGTTGACCAGATGTCTCATCACCTCCCTCACCCCCCTCTCCCCCATTGCCCACCTCATCTGTCATAAACAGAGGGTCCGGACTGGGCTTGCTTGCTCCTGTCAGGAGATGTTTCTGATATGAAAGAAACGTGATATGGGCAGGTCCCTGTAGAGGCCGGGGCTCCCACCTCCTGCCATCGCTCAGACCCGGTGTTCATGGCCACCATAAAGTGTAACTCAGACTCACATCTAAGGGCAGCATCTTCCAGTGCCCACTGCCTGCCCACTGGAGGCAGCCTTCAGCCTGCCCATTCTGGTGCCTGCCAGGCCCACCCACCTATGCCACCCAAAAACCTTTGCTAGCCTTCACTCATCCATGTCACCTCTGGAGCAGAATCTGCCTGAGGTCTCTGGATCTTCCTCCCCTGGGGTCCCATCGTCACTGAACCAGGGACGGGTCAGTGTGCAGGGCCAGAGGTGAGCCTGGCTTCAGGACACCCACGCCCCACCCACCCCCGCCACCTGGACTCTTCAGTGGAGTACCACGCAAGCGCCCGCTTAGAAAGGCAGGGTGCAGGCAGCCAAGTTCTCGGTGACTTTTCAAAGAACTGAGTGTGTGGGCCTTCTGACCCAGCACAATCGCGATTCAAACCTAGCAAACATCTTTTAAGCCTCTGCTCTGTGCCAGACCTCATCACGGGGTCTCACTTGTATGATCCCGTTTCATTTGGGAAGCTGCGGACCCGTCTGCTAACGTGCCTGAAGGCTCTAGAAGCGTCATCTCAGAACAAGGATGTCAGCCCCATGGCCAGCAGCACCCACAGGAGATGCTGCCCCCTCTTGCCCACCGCAGGCTGGAGTCCCTTCTGTGACTCAGGCCCTCGCACCAGGACAGCTGGGCAGTTTGCACACTCAGACGGCCTGGGGAGGCGCTCAGAGGGGCCAGACCCTGAGAATCCCCGCAGGCTCTGCAGCCCAAGACAGAAAGGCTCTCTATGGGACCCTGTCATTGGCTCTACGAGTTTGGGCCTGGGTACTGCAATCCTGTGGGGACGATAGTCTCCTCTCCCCAGACTGTGAATCCCCTGAGGGCGAGACAGTGGCCCAGGCACCTGCTGGTCCTCAGTGCCAGGGGCTAATGTGAGTCTTTTTTGTGTTCAACCGAGTTGAAGCCAAACAAGAAAAAAGGCAGTGAGTTCTCCTCGGTGGAGGTATCCACGCTGAGGTGGTCCAGAAGTGTCCTGTGTCTCGGGTGAGATGCCCTGGAGGGCCATTTTAGCTCCAGGACTCCCAGAGCCAATGACTTAAAAAAAAATTATCCGAGGACTTAGTGAGAGCTATCAGGATGGTAATGTAGGTTTGGAAAAGTGCTCAGCGCCAGGCTGTTCTAATCAAGCCAGTTGCCCCGGGGTGTTGTGGCGACGCTTCATTATTCTGCTTCTCCAGATTCAGGACTAGGATCAGGTCTTGGACTTGGTCAGGGGGCCTAAGTGAAAGTGAAAGTGTTAGTCGCTCAGTCATGTCCAACTCAGTCGTGTCCAACTCTTTATGACCCCACGGGCTGTAGCCCACCAGGCTCCCCAGTCCCTGGGATTCTCCAGGCAAGAATACTGGAGTGGGTTGCCATTTCCTTCTCCAGTGCATGAAAGTGAAAAGTGAAAGTGAAGTCGCTCAGTCGTGTCCAAATCTTAGCGACCCCAGGGACTGCAGCCTACCAGGCTCCTCCTTCCATGGGAGTTTCCAGGCAAGAGTACTGGAGTGGGGTGCCATGCCTTCTCCGTTTCTCCTATGGGGATGTAGAAAAGCTACTGAGTATTTCTAAGGCCTCAAAGTCCCGATAGAAACACTAGCTCCATTGATTTTCTCATTCAACAAATATTTCTGGAGCACCTACAGACCAAATGCCCTGCCCTCTGGGAGCTTTGATTCCAGCGGCAGAAGACCCACGACAAATGAGTCAACAAACCAAGAAGAGCGTTTCAGCTGGTGCTAAGGGCTAAGAAGAATGCGTCTGCCGCGGCCAGTGTTAAAGGGGCTTTGCCGTGGAAGAACCCTTCCAGAAGGGATAGGAGAGGAGCCCCCTTCACCCTCCCTCGGGCTCTGGGAGACTGAGACTCCAGTCCTGGCCCTGCGGGCTTCCCACTTGCTGCGGAAACTTGAGCAGGTTCCTTTCTGTCTCTGATCCTTGGCCCTGGTTTGAAATGAGATAGCAGATTAACCCCTCCAGCTCAGGTGCCCTGTGTGGCTGGGCTGCCTGTCCTGTCGGGGTGTCTGTCGTGCCTGGGGCGCTGCTGTCACAGCGGGGGTCCCTGCCTGTCCCCTGTGTCCCACAGCACACAGGATCTCCATCTCAAACCGTCACACGGCAAAATGGAAAACGCGGGCACAGGAGCAGCCCCCCGGCCCAGAGACACAGGGCAGCCGCAGCCCCCGCCCCACTCCCGAGGGCTCTCCCTGCAGCCATCGCCCCTCAGAGACCGCACTGTCCTGACTTCTGTGCTAATGCCATCTTGCTCTGTCTTCCCACCTGTCTGAGCAACTCTGTACAACGTGGCCTTGTTCTTCTTTTGAGCTGTCTGTGCATAGGGCTTCTCAGGTGGCACTAGAGTCGAGAACCCGCCTGCCAATGCAGGAGATGTAAGAGACCCGGGTTCCATCCCTGGGTCAAGAAGATCCCCTGGAGGAGGGCACGCCACCAGCTCCAGTGTTCTTGTCGAGAATCCCACAGACAAAGGAGTTGGTGGGCTACCGTCCATGGGGTCGCAAAGATGGGGACACGGCTGAAGAGACGCAGCCCGCAGCATGGACGTAGATTTAGGCTGGAGATGTTTGTTCGGGCCTGGCTTCTTAGGGTCACGAGGAGCTGTCACTCGCCCTTGTCTTGGCTGTGTAGTATTCCACTGCGCCGCCAGCCACACTTAATTGTACAGTCTATGTCTTCCGCTTGGGGCCCACCTCCTAGTGCACATTCGGCCTCCTCTCTGGTGTGTATCTTGAACCGGGCCATGTGGTACGCGCTGTTCAACGTCATCCCAGAGCCGACCGACCCTGCGGTCCTTCCCTCCCGTGGCCCCCCCTCCCCACCCGCAACCCCTGTTGTCAGTCTTTGCCGTTTTTGCTCACCTGGTGGGTGTGGGATGGTTCTACTCTGCATTTTCCTGATTGCTGATGGGGTTGAGCCGTTTTCATACGTTTATTGGCTCTTTGGTTCTCCTCGTTGATGGGACTGTTGAAGCCTCCTGCCTACCTTGGGCGGTTTTTTTTATTTTTCTGTTGTTGTTGTTGATTTGGGGGATTCTTTAGGTATTCCAGATTCCAGTCCTTCGTTAGTTATATATGTTGTGAATAGCTTGCATTTTTCACTCTTCCTGGAGTCTTGAAATGAACGTCTCAGTTTCAGAGGTCTTAATTTGAGCGATCTTTCACTTCCTTTGTGTGAGTCTGTTTTAAGAATCCTTTCCTACCCTGCGGTCACGAATCCACCTTTTACATTAGATCTGTAATCTACAAGGAATTGGTGTTGGTAAATGGTGTGAGATAACAGTTCCATTTCACACGCATGCACGCGTGTGCACACACACGCACATATGCTTGCACGCCCCGTTTCCCAGCCTGGCCAGCACTGTTTGGTGACACGTGTGTCCCTTTCACCCACCTGCTCCGCCCGTCCCCTCCTCATGTATGTATACCTTTCGTCAGCAGGCAGGAGCCCAGGACCGCAGGTTGCGTGCTGGGATCCGCGGCAGGGACGGCCCCCAGGCCGGGCTGACGGCCCTCCCCCGCTGCCCGCCTGCTCCTGCCGAACAGGTCTGCGGGGTCACGTGTCCGCTGGCGCTGACTCGGGCTCTGGCGGATTAAGCAGGGGCTCAAGGCTTATGACCCGCGCCAGCCGCCACACGGGCCTCGGGGAGGGCGGACGGAGCTCAGCTCGGAGGGCCGCAGAGGAGACCCCCGGAGGCCCGCGAGGCTGTGCTGTTGGAGGCAGGAGGTCCCCAGCCCCGGCACTGAAGCAAGGTGAGAGGGGTTGGGGCGGGCCCGGCTGCGTTACTCCCGCCTGGCTCCAGGAACCTCCGTCTGGAAAGTTAAATGTCCACCCCCCTGCGCTGCCCCTACCCCCGCCAGTCCTTTCCGTCCAGGGGGACCCCGAGCCAGGAGGTGGGGGCAGGAGCCCACAGAAAGACCTGCCAGGGTTCAGGCCGCTGTGCAGGCTCACCTGAACACACACACACAGACCCACACAGACACACACAGACACAGACAGACCCACACAGACCCACACAGACACACACACACACACACAGACACACACAAACACACAAACACACAAACACACAGACACAGACAGACACACACACAGACACACAGACACACACAGACACAGACAGACCCACACAGACACACACACACCCACACAGACACACACTCACACACACAGACACACACACACACACACACACACACACACACACACACACACACACACAGACACACACAAACCCACACACACAGAGACACACACACAGACACACAGACACAGACAGACCCACACAGACACACACACACACACACACACACAGACACACACACACACACACACACACACACACACACACACACACACAGACCCACACACACACACACACACAGACACACACAGACACAGACAAACACACACACAGACACACACAGACACAGACAGACACACACAGACACACACAGACCCCCACACACACACAGAGACACACACACACACACACACACACCTGCCCACTGGCTTCCGTGAACACACTACACACACACAGACACACACACACACAGACACACACACCCACACAGACACACACAGACACACACAGACCCCCCCACACACAGAGACATACACACACACACACACACACACACACACACACACACACACACACGCACCTGCCCACTGGCTCCCGTGAACACACTACACACACACAGAAACAGACACACACACACAGACACACACACACACACAAACACACACCTGCCCACTGGCTCCCGAGGAACTCTGCGTCATCTTCAGTGATGAAGGCCTGCCCTCTAGACGGGGGGAGGTCACTGCTGACCTCCAGTCCACCCTCCAGATCCCGGTGCCTTTCCCCCGGCGATGGCCAGGACCTTCCTGCTCCTGGAGTCGTCTGAGCAGGGGAGAGGGAAGAAGTAGATGTGTGCTGAGCACTGTCTATGGGCCAGGACCCTCCCCTTGGATGATCTTTGCTACTTTTCTGCAAGGTTGGGGGATTCGCCCGTTTAACAGATGAGGAGACTGAGGCTCGGCGAGGGGCTGTGGTCCAGCTGGGGCCGAGCTGGGAGGACGGTCCCCAGCACCTCGGCAGCCTGCCTACGTGAGCCCAGAGTCACAGGCTCTGCCCACAGCCTGCCTGAAGACACAGCCCCTGGGGCCTCTGAGAGCTCTGGGTGCCTGGGGGTGAGGGCATTGGCCTGGGAGAGCTGACTTGGGCTCCCTCCCTCACTTGTGCCTGGGGGGAGGTCGGGGCGGGGGTGTGACAGTAATAGGCCCCACCCCTCAGGGTGCTCTGAAATGCACTGTGCGTGAAAGGGCTTCCACACATGTCCGCTCCCAGCAGGCCCTGCAGACTTAGCTTTTGTTCGCACAGGGAAGGTCAGTACCTGAGTTCATTGCGTCCTCTGAAGTCCTGGGCTCCTGTCCCCTTCTCATCCTGGGCTTTATTTACACGTTTATTCCTCTGCGTTTCCCGTTTACTTCGGAAACAGGCTCGTGGTGCAATCGATCAGCCTTCTGAGAGTATATGATTCAGGCGACCTGGGCCCCCCTCCCCAGAGCAAACCCCGCAGGCGTTTCGGAGGTGTGACAGCCAGCGGGGTTCCTGTGTGTGTGTTTTAAAGAGAACACCGGCCTGGGCTCTGCTCTGTCCTGTGACTGCCCTCTGCACCTTTGAATCCACCCACTCGGTTAGAGGGCCCAGCGGCCTCCCTCCAGAAGCCGCGCGTATTTGTGGATGCTGGCACCAGCTCCTCCTCGTCAGCAGGCCTTCAGGGAGGCTGTAGCCTGGCACAGGGCAAACAGGGGGACTGTTGAGCCGCAAAGAACGGTCCCTCTGTGCCCTGAGAAGGCCCCGGTCGGGGCCCAGCTTCCCCTCTGGCCCACCCCAGCGGTGCTGGGTCTGGAGCTCGTGTGGAGCCTGGGGAGCTGGCCGAGGCCCCGCCGGCTGCCAGCTGTCCACCGGGTGACCTTGAGCCTCCTCTGCACTCCTGACTCCGTGCAGAAGCCCAGGGTGTGGGGTGGCCCCAGCGAGAGGACCGAGGGTCTGTCTCCTTGGGGACCCCAACACCCCACCCCTCACCCGTCCCGGCCAGCAGAAGCCCGTGATGTGGACTGGAGTTTCTGCTCTGCCTCTTACACTTTGACAGTGCTCCGGAGGCAGCCCAAATCCCACTGCCATGTTCCCTGTGGGCCTTGTGACTCTTGGATCTGCCAGCGTCTTATCTCTGCTGTGGAAATCTCCCAGAGGGCTGTGGGCAGGGCTTTATCTCTCCCAGCCTCAGAAAGGAAGGCAGCAGGCAGCACCGCGTGGCAGCATACCCCGTGTGTGACTGCACAGCCTCATCAGAAGGGCTCCCTGCCCCCTTGAAGGAAGAGCGGGACCCACCGTTGGGGCCTAAGGGTCACAGTCACCGAGTGTGGCAGAGCTCCAGGCGCTGCCAGTGTGCAGTTGTTCAGGTTGTGCACTGCACAAGAGCAGCTGGCAAAGCAAGAATGCACTGCTGCCAAGCTGTAAGCTGGTGAGAGGCTGTGTCCACCAGAAGAGGGCGCCTTTTCTGAATTCACACACAGACCCGGCATGGTTACTGGCAAAGGAAAGGTGCTTGGTGAGGTGTCTCTTCTCCTATGAGATGGGCTTCCTCTGCTCAGTTCTCTAGAATCTCCCTCCAGGACTCTGCTGGTAACCAGGGGAGAGGCACCTCCAAACAAAAGGCGGCGGAGGCTGAAAGTGCAAGGGTTTATGGGCATGGTGAAGAGTTTGGTGCCAATTTGTCTATCTCTTTCTCTTTTTAAGAATGTTTATTTACTCGTGTAGCTGCACCAGGTCTTAGTCACAGCAGGCAGGGTCTTCGATCTTCACTGTGGCACATGGGATCCTTAGTTGTGTCATGTGGGGTCTACCTCCCTGACCAGCGGATTGAACCCCAGCCCCTGCACTGGGAACACGGAGTCCTAACCACTGGGCCACCAGGAAATCCCTGGTGCTTATTTCTTGAGCAGCGAGGAGCCAGGGTTTCAAGCAGATCAGTGACTCGTTAGATTGAAACGTCAGTGACGTTGGGTTTGAGTCTGGGCTGTGCTTCCTGACCCAGCCACACCCCGCCCCCTTGCTGTGTGACGGCAGACGAGGTTGTGTTCAGCGGTGCAGGAAGGAGGAGATCTGAAGAGGAAGCTTGGGGGGTGTCCAGAGTTTGACACAGCCACCCCTGTGGGCCCCACGCTGTCTGGCCCGCTTGGGGCTGGAGGGCCAGACTGCAGTTCTCCAGCAGGACGGCGGGTGGGCTGGCCCCGCGGGGCCCTGTGCAGGACCGGTGGGGTTGGGGTGGCACTGCTTAGGCCAGGGTGGGTCCGCGCCTCCCTCCGCTCTCCCGGGCACCCCAAATGGCCCCCAGACCTCCAGTCCAGGGGCTCTCACCCTTAGTTGCCGGCTCTCCGTCTTTCATCCCTCCGGGACCATCCATCAGCTGTGACCTGAGCTGACGTTTTAAGCCGATCTAAATTTGCCACCAAGCCCGACCAGGGGACAGCTGGGCGAAACCACCCCCTGCAGGGGAGCGCTGGGCTCCAAACCTCCACTCCCTCGCCTCGGCCAGTGTGGTGTGGATGACGAGACGCCCTGTCGCGAGGCGGGCGGGTGGGCACCGGCACACTCTGAGTGCCCAGGGACTGTTGGTCCAGCCAAGCCAGGAGGGCTGCAGGGCCTAGCAGTGCCTCCCTGCACCCCCTACCCTGGGGCCCCTGCACCTGGTAGCGGGGCTGGAAGCACAGGGGAGCCAATGTGTGTTCAGTGAAGAGGTGTCCTTCCGACCGGGGGCTGCGTCCCAGAGCAGGATCGCTCACACCTGGGCCATCGCTGTCCATACTTGGGTGCCCATGGGCAGGGCCGAGCCCCGGGAGAGGCCCACTGGGACCCCCCGGGATGGGGCACCGTGGGAGGGGAAGGAGGAGTCCTGGGAGAGGACTTGGGCTCCGGGGAACCGCCCGGCTGCACGCCCAGCTCCCAGCTCTGGCTCTCCGTCCCGGTCCCCGGGCTGCACTCCATGTGGTCACCCTTCACCAGGGTGATAATTACTGCAGACGTGGCTGAAAGGGAACAAATTGCTGTGCACTTGTAATTACAAATTGCGTTTCTGACACTCCGGGGGTTTCCAAACCTTGATATCCATGCTGTTTACACATACATTACAGTCGTTTATGGAAATTACCAGCGAGACCAGAGCTGTCTGTGGGTCGTGCTTCCTAAGAGATGCTCACTGTGGCTTTGCTCTGGGAGTTCCCGGGGGGCCCAGGTTAGGCCTCGAGCCTCTACTCCTCTGTCATGGGCTCAGGTTCTCTCTCCAGCCTGAGACTTTTCACACATGGACCCCCAGGCTGGAATCCCGGCTCTGTGCCGACCAGCTCGGGGGCCACCAGCCACGAAGCCCTCCGTGTCCCGGTTTCCTTACCTGGACTAAGTAACAGGACTTGATAATCGGCTCAGAGACCGCGGCGTCCGGTGGCAGGCCCTTGCCGCAGTGCCCAAGGTGCTCCCTGGGGCCTGTTCTCTGTTCAGGATGCGGGAGGGAGGAGGGGACCACGGCCCTGGGACCCCGCCTCCCGTCCCTCTCGCAACCATGCAGCCCTCCCCAGCCTGCAGTGGCCGTGACTTCATCTCGGGGTTATTTCTTGCTGCAGAGAGTATGTTCTCAGATCCCTGGGTTTCTGTTAGTGTGAGACACAGGCCACAGGTGGGCATGAAACGATTCCAGGTGAGCCACGGATGCTACATTTGGTGACATGGAACTGTCAGATGTACCCAACCCCGAGAAAGCTGTTCCCCTCCAGGCTCTTTCAGCCGCTCCGATTAGGTTACAGATTACCCATTACACCAGCCTCAGTGCTATGTCTCTTTCACGCCTCTGTATCACTCCAAAAAGGCTTAACTATAGGTCCTTCTTTTATAGGAAGTAATATATTTTATAGGAACTAGTATATAAAAAAGGCTGCAAGACAGACAGTGCGCGCCCTGCCCCAGCCCCCCAGAGGTAACCATCATCCAGAGATACGTCTATCAGACATATGTGTGTATGTGTCTCTGTGTGTGTTTTCCCCTTCCTTGTAATATATCTTGTATCTCATTTCATATCAGAATATAGCAAGCATCCTTCTGTTTTATAGCTGCCGTCTGTAACATGCATTTTCTATACTTTTAATCTCTGTTTTAAACAAAGACAAAGCGAGCCTCAAGCACAGGCCTTCTGCTGGTAACAAGCTCTGAGCAGGGTTTTATAAGTGTTTGGTTTGGGTGATTTACTTTTATGACAAAATTCAATGTATGCTCGGCATGAATGACTTTTTACTGATGGAGCAGATATAATGTATGCTGATATACAGAATACTATTAAGTAATTGGCACACAGGGGCCGTGTGGTCGCTTGGAAAACTAACCTGGGGATAAATCCAGGCCACTTCTGCTGGCTCCCCCGCCCCTCCAACACCCGCCTATAAAATGAAGCCCCTGCCCTATCCTCCAGCCTCATTCCTCACAGTCCACCCATCCCTACACTTCACACCCCCATATAGGCTGTTCCTGTACCTGAAGTGCCCTGCAGTGAGTTCCCATTCATGCCGCAGATCCCAACCCAGGCTTCACCTCCTCCAGGAAGCCCTCCCTGATGGCCATCCCTCCGCCCACGGTTGTTCCTGCCCCTGTGCCAGGTCAATCAAATGATTGCACTGATCACCCACTTTAGTTCCCTGGAGCAGTGCAGGGATCCTCAGACTTCTGCAGACGTCAGAATCACTGGAGGGTGAGAATGCTCATCTCTCGGAATTCCCCACTGGGACTGCGGCTCCTGCTATTGCTGGGACCACACTCTTGAGTCTCTCACTGGTGGAGGGCAAGTCGTGGGCTGAGTGTCAGCATCCCTGGGTCCTCAGCTCAGCGCCGTCGTTATCAGGCTGTGTGTCTTTGCACAAATTACTTACCTTCTCTGGGCTTTGGGGCCTCCATGAGAAACTGAGATGTGAGCCCGCCTTGTTGAGCGAGTATCGAGATCATGTGAACACGTGTGTGGAAACTGGGCTGGCGCCAACCAGTGTGGGTTGCTTCCAGCCCCCTGCCACCCAACTTCCCAAGGGCAGGGCCCACGTCTGTTTTGTCTTGGATCCTCTGCGGCACCAGCCTGTACCTGGAGGGCACTCACTGACCACATTCAGGAATGCACCTGTGCCCAGTTTATTATTATTTATCAGTTTATTCAGCTAGTGAATCAGACATCGCACCTCCCCTATGCCCGCCGACTCCGAGTCCACGGAGCCGGGTCAAGCTGGATGAAGTCTTCCTCCCGCTGGGACCAGTGAAAGTGCAAGTTGCTCAGTTGTGTCCAGCTCTTTGCGACCCCACCAACTATACAGTCCATGGAATTCTCCAGGCCAGAATACTGCAGTGGGTGGCCGGTCCCTTCTCCAGGGGACCGTCCCAACCCAGGGATCGAACCCAGATCTCCCACATTGCAGGCGGATTCTTTACCAGCTGAGCCACAAGGGAAGCCCAAGGACCAGGGAAGGGGGTGGTTAAATCAATAACATAAAGCAGATTGCAGAGGGAAATGTTTAACCCACTTAAGAGAAGCTGTCATTTTAGGAGCACTTAGTGGCGTCCGTTTGCAAATCAGGCATCAGAGCACTTGCTGTTGTAATAAATGAATGCATCTATTCATTAAAGCAGAGGGCCGCTGGGGCTTACTTGGCTGGCCCTTGGTGGCCGCGTGGATGCATCAGACAGGAATCCATGCTGCCAGCAGGGTGGTCCATGCAGGGCAAAGCCTCGTCACTCCCTCTCTACCTGCTTGGTGCAGGTGGCCCCCAGTGAAGTGCACTACTGGGAAAGAAACCCACATATGTCAAGAACGGTCATTCGCTTTGCCCTGGGTGGTTCCTCTTTTTAGAGACGCTTTAGCTCACAGGTTCCTTAAGTACTGGGCACCCTGGTCATGAGAATCAGTTTTTATAAAGATCAGTTTCATGTGAAGAGGGGCATTGGCTCAGATCAAATAGGACCAGATGGGGAGCAGGGAGGAGGCTGGCCTCGTGACTGGTCCTGAACCAGACTGAACCTGGTTCAACATGGTCCTTTAGCTCATCACAGATTTATTGAGCACCTACTATCCACCAGGCACCTTCTGGATGCTGGGGACACCCTGGTGACGCATCATTCCTGTGGAGGAGGGACAGTAAACCAGGGAGCAAGTAGCTGAGCCAGATAACCACGTGGAGATGGACTTTAAGGGGGATTAGACCAGATGGGGGGCTTCCCGAGTGGCTCAGCCATAAGGAGTCTGCCTGCAATGCAGGAGTCACAGGTGCTCGGGGTTCGATTCCTGGGTCGGGAAGATCCCCTGGAGGAGAGCATGGCAACCTGCTCCGGTAGTCTTGTCTGGAGAATCCCATGGACAGAGGAGCCTGGCGAGCTACAGTCCAGAGGGTTATAAAGAGTCGGACACGACTGAAGTGACTTAGCACGCACGCAGGCAGACGGGATGGGGAGAATGAGGCTGTGCCTTATCTGGGGATGGCCCAGGCTGTTCTCAGGTAAAGAGTGGGCTCAGGCCAGTCCTGGACAGACTGGAGCCAGTTTCCTAGAGCTTGTCCCCAGGGCAGGGGGACAGCGCAAGTGTCGTGGGTTACACCCCTGGCTCCCGAGGATCTGGCTTCCTTGTACCACCAGCCAGGAGGAGAGGGCTGAGTGTGACGGGCTGCTGTGGGGACTGGTGATCATGTCCTAGGGCTGGCGGGGCACCTGGCGGGGAGAGGGTGGCGAGCGGTGTCATTCTGGCGCTGAGAGGGTCAGGGAAGAGCCCGTCACTGGTGAAGGCAGTTCAGCTTCTTGCTTCTAATTTTCTTCCTGATATTGTCAGGCCCCTTGAATCTGGAAGAAATCCAGCAAATGGCCATTTCCCGTCCACTTGAACAGACTCCTAACTCAAGTGGCCGCAGCACTTGGTAGCCATTGGCCTTTTGCCCATGGACCCTATCTCCAGGGCTTCAGGACAAGCAGTCCTTATCACCTGGCTGGACTAGCAGAGGGATGGGGAAGGGACTGTCCAGAAACTGGCCCAGGAGCGGCGAGCCTGAGGAGGGATGCAGTGAGTGTGTTCTCATCTGTGGCCACCACCCCATCTTCCTTTACCTCTGCAACAAACCAACATCTGCTGTGCCAGGGGGGTGGTGGGGGAGGCAGGTGCTCCGGGGACCAGGCTTGGAGGGCTTCTTGGAGGAAGTGATCACTGCTGGCTGTTTTGCCCACTTTGTCAGTCACCGAGCATCACTGGGCATCACTTGGTCGCTCCGTGGAGCGACCATTTCCTGGTGTGGGGTTTCCTTTTCCTTGCCTCTGGGTCCCAAGCGTGTGGTTCTGTTGTCCGTAGCCCTCCTCAGGGAGCTTTCCTAGGCCCTTATAGGATTATTCATCCATTTGTCACCTGCTGGCATAATAACAACTGCATCCAGCATTTATTGTTCATTTAAGCACTCCTAATACCGCCAGCCATGACGGTTCCCTCCCTCTGGGGCTTCCTTTGCCAGAGCACTGGGAAGGAGAAGCTAAGGAATAGATGCCGAGTTCTTGGCTGCACCCCGCACTGACCTGGGGACTCAGGTTCCTCATCTGAACAATGGGCAGCAGCACCCGGTCACCATGGCTCCTTCTGGCTCTCAAGTTCTAGAGTGTGCTCACATTAAGGCCGCTTTCATCTCACCATCGTGGTCTGGTCTTGGCCAACCCAAGTCCCAGTGAGTTTTTTGTGGTTGGACTTAAAATTCCTCTGGCGTGGTGACAGGTGTCTGAAACCAGGCCAGTTATGTGCAGCAGTGGCCACATCTGAGCCCCATCACCAGGAAAATGATGGAGAGCCATTTAAGGCTTGCAAGCCATAATCAGTCTCTTTCAACTTTGTTATGGCACAAAAGTATCCATGGACAGTACAGAATTAAGTCAGTGTGACTGTGTTCCAATAAAACTTTATTTAAAAAAGCAGACAAGGGGCCAGAGTTGCCTCCCAGGCCTAAATTTGCCTTTGATTTATTCAAACCTGAGCACCTCGGTGTTCCAGGCCCATAGTAGGCACAGGGGACGCTATAGAGAAGGACACAGGCCCAGCTCTGTGCTGTGATGGGAGAGAAGGGGAAGGGGAACAGGACAGCATGTAAGGGGAGTTTCTGACTTTGATGGCGGGCAAGTCTGGGGGAGTTTCTGGGGGAAGTCGTATCAAAAGCTGAAACCCAAACCCTAGCTGTGAGCCAGCACCATGGAGGGTGTTGCTGGAGGGGTGACGACGGCTGGAGATTGGAAGTAGACCAGGCATCGCAGCAGGAGGCCTGTGGGAGAGAGACTGCGAAGGTCAACCTTTGGGGGTGTAGCTGCCGCAGGTCTGGTCAAAGGAGAGTAGGAAGGCTGTGGAAGATGGAGAGGGGGGCACTGTCAGGAGTACAGGGAGGGGGGTGAAGTCAGGTTGTGGGTGGGCGTATGAAATGGGCCAACGCAAGTAGATCAGGACTGAAGCTCAGTATGATACAGTGAAACAAAACATTTTCATTCCTTTCTTGCATCTTACAGCCTTGTAGGTGGGCTCCTACTCACCCCTCAAGACCCCAGCCTAAGTATCCCTTCATCTTTGGAGCCTCTTGTGGGGCAGAATTGCAAGCTACTTTCTCCAGACTATCATAACATCATACACAGGGCATTGTCTTCCCAATTGTACCTCAAAGCACAGGCATGGAGTAAGCACTAATGTGTGTTTGCTAAATTAAACGAAAGGGCAAGGTGAATTAATTAGCCAGGGGAGAGGTGGGTGATGAGCCTCCCTTTACAGTTGAGGAAACAGAGGCTCAGAAGCCTAAACACTTTGCCCAGACGGCACGTGTAAGATTTCTTGCCCAGTCTGGTCATTTCCACTCGGCAGAAAAATTGGCTTTCTCCACCTCTCCAGGCTGGAACTTTTCTCACTCGCCTCACGATTCCTTGAATTATTAATCTATGAGGCAGTTGACTGCAGAAGCAAAAGGCACACTCTGCAGGAAGAGAAAACAAGAGAATGAAGAGGCATCTGGTTTCCTGGGACTCCATCCTCTGTAGTCCAAATGCTAACAGGGAAATTCAATGCCCTTTCTCTAAATCCCAGCCGGAACTCTGTCGCCAAGACTGTCCTGACGGGCGGCGAGGCCCTGGGCCTGGAGAAGCGCCTGGAATTCTTGGAGAATCCGGGTTGTGAGCCGTGTCTGGAGCGCTTCACAGCTGAGGGGAACTCTCTTGGCCCCATTTATTACAGCCTATTTTTAGAGGGCAGGTCAGCCTGGGGTGGGAGGTCTCCACCCGCCTCTCCAACCAGACTATTTCAACCCTACCGACTGTGTCCCCGCCCATCTCCCCACCCCCAACCAGGCTGCCGGGAAGGTCTTCTTCCAGAGCCCTGGGTGGCGGGGTTCCTGTCAGTCTTCATCCCAGCCATCCTAGCGGTGGTCGGGTGATACACCTCTTTGTGGTTTTGATCACATTTCCCTAATGATTAGTGATGCTGAGCCTCTTTCCATGTGCTTATTGCCCATTCAGATATCTTCTCTGGAGAAATACCTGCTTGGATCCTTTGCCCGTTTTCAGCAATTCTTAATTATTCATTTGGCTGCCCTGGGTCCTCATGGCTGATGCGTGGGCTTTCTCTAGTTGCGGTGCTCGGGGACGCCTCTCCGTTGTGGTGTGCACGCTTCTCATTGAGGCGGCTTCTCTTGTTGCAGAGCACAGGCTCTCTGCACACAGGCTCAGTGGTTGCAGCTTGCAGGCTTTAGAGCACAGGCTCAGGAGCTGTGGTGGACGGGCGTGGTTGCCATGAGGCATGTGAAATCTTCCTGGACCCCAGGGATTGAACCTGTGTCTCCTGTATTGGCAGGCAGATTCTTAGCCACTGCACCACCAGGGAAGTCCCCTTTGCCCATTTGTTAATTGGGTTACTTGCCATTTTATTGTTGAGTTGTAAGCATCCTTTATCTAATATGGATTGTTGTTGGTGTTGTTCAGTCACTAAGTTGTGTCCAACTCTTTGTGACCCCGTGGACTGCAGCCCACCAGGCTCCTCTGTCCTCCACTATCTCCCTGAGTTTGCTCAAATTTATTGAACAAATGAATTCATTGTTCATCGAGTCGGTGACGCTATCTAACCATCTCATCCTCTGCTGCCCTCTTTTCTTTCTGCCTTCAATGTTTCCCCGCATCAGGGTCTTTTCCAATGAGTCGGCTCTTCCGTTAGGTGGCCAAATTATTGAAGCTTCAGCCTCAGCATCTGTCCTTCTGATGAATATTCAGGGTTCATTTCCTTTAGGATTGACCGGTTTGATCTCCTTACAGTCCAAGGGACTCTCAAGAGTCTTCTCCAGCACTACAGTTGGAAAGCATAATTCTTGAGCACTCAGCCTTCTTTATGGCCCAACTCTCACATCTATACATGACTACTGGAAAAACCATAGCTCTGACTATATGGACCTTTGTCAGCAAAGTGATGTCTCTGCTTTTTAACATGCTGTCTAGGTTCGTCATAGCTTTTCTTCCAAGGAGCAAGTGTCTTTTAACTTCATGGCTGCAGTCACAGCCTACAGTAATTTTGAAGCCCAAGAAAATAGAATCTGTCACTGCTTCTACTTTTCCCCCTTCTATTTGCCATGAAGTGATGGGATTGGATGCCATGATATTAGTTTTTTGAATGTTGAGTTTCAAGCCAGTTTTTCACATACTAGACCTTATTAGATGCATAATTTGAAAACACTTTCTCCCATTCTGTCTTCATTTATTTTTAATGTATCAAAGAAAACATCAGAAGTGAAGAGGAGGGGTGTGGAGGTGGGCTGTGCATTCCTGCCCATCCTCTTGCCTGGGAGCCCTGGGGTACTAAACTGGTCCTGGGGCCTGCCCCTTGCCCAGCTGCAGGCTGAGCCAGCCCAGTCCTCCTCCTTCACTGTTCCCCACCCACCCCAGGTCCCCATCTGGGAATAACGCTCCTCACTGGCCCCCCTGCAAATGGAAGATTTGAAAGGGCATGTGAAGAAGCCCCTGCATGCGTGGCTTCCCACTGCTTCCGCCCCCTACAGACCAGCCAGCTGCCTGGCCTTCCAGGAGATGGACCTGAGGGTGGGGCAGCCCGGGAGAGGTGGGGTTCTGATCCCGTCTGTCTGCTTGAGGTGTCTCCCAACTACATCTGAGCATTCCAAAAGTGCGAGTGCCACGCACTGTGCCTGCCTTCAAGGTGCCCAAGGACAGAGAATACATAAATGTGCCAACTGAGAACAACATGCCATGATTGCTCATCGAAGGGAGAGCCATGAGAGGGAGGGAAAGCCTTTTCATTAACCCAGTTAAACTGAGCCTCAGTTTCCCCCTTTGATAAGCGGGACCAGTAGTAACTGCATCACAGTGTTGTACTGAGGACCAAATATCAGTAAAAGCCTCTAAAATGCTAGTCAGTATCACTTTAAGCTTGCCTGGGGGTCTGGACCTTGTTCTGTGGGTGGGGGAGGACAGAGGGTCTGGAGGGCTTAGGGAGAAAGAAGCTGCTTCCATCAGATCCTCACCAGAAAGCCCCCCAAAGGGGGTCCTCAGACTCAGGGGGGGACGCACTCCCCTGTCTCTGGGGCAGGGGCTTTAGAGCCCAGAGTTATGCCATCTGGGAAAGAGCGAGCCCCGTTTTATAAACCGAGGCCACAGTCAGGATTGGCAGGGCTTGGCGCCGTTGGCAGAGTAATCTACAGTTGGCTGGTGTGGGGATTTTGTATCTGTTGTGCTCACACTGCTGGCGCGGGGAGCGCGGCCAGCGGGCGTCTGTGCCGCGCCTGGCTGCAGGCCTGTTGCTGCCGGACCGGGGCCTGTGTCGGGCGGACCCCGGGGGGAGAGCGCGCGCGGGGCTGCGCAGGTGCGCCGGGGCGGTCGGGCCGGGGCACCTGGGCGTGCGCTGGGGCGGCTGGAGCCCGGAGGTGGGGTTCTGCGTGGCCGTGAGTGAGCCACGGGGTTGGGGGTGTCTGTCGACGTGTGTCTGGTGTGGTCAGGGATGGAGTCAGAGGGAATGAGTGTGTGTCCCAGAGACCATCCCTGATCTGCTCTTAGGGCCTGTGGCTGGGTGGCTGGCTGAGCATCCGCGGGCCTGTGTTTACGGAGAGAGGGGGAGAGTGTGTGTGTGTGCTGGGAATATTGATTTCCTCGCTCTGCCCGCCAGCACAGCTGCCCCCCAAGCTGTCTGCAGGCCCCTCGAGGAGCAGGGCTGGGGGGCCGAGGGGATTTGTTGACAAACGGTCCTGGCTTGTGTCAGGCCTCCTGGGAAGGGGGACCCACCTGCAGCCGTCTGATCTCTGAGTTCAGAAATTCTGCAGCTCGTGTCTGGCAGTTGCACTGAGAATGCACATATGCTCCCTTCCGCCCCCTGCGCCCCCCACCCCAGTCCCTGGGCTGGAGGCTCCACGTGGGGTTGTAGGGGTGCGGTTCCCAAGGACCCACCGCTCCTTGCGTCTGGGGCGGAGGCCAGGCCGGCTGCAGCTGCAGGGCCAGCTGTCTGGAGTCGGCAGCAGTCCGAGGAGGCGGGGGGGTCCGTGATATTCACATCCTACACGTGCCGCTGCCGCACACAGCTGTCCGCCCCGCACTCATTTGCATTCCTCTCCTTGCTATCCCACATCCCCATATCGCAGGGCAGCATGCTGGGGCTGAGCCTCCTGTGGTCAGCATCACGGCTCTGTGGTTTGTTGAGTGCCCAATGCGTACAGGCCCTGCTCTGGGTCATTGAGCACAGCTTGGAGCCACTGTCCTTGTGGGACCACAGGCCAGTGGACACAGCCGTGAGCACAGCTCAGAGTCATTGTCCTGAGGGGTCTGCCTGTCTGTGAGGACTTGTTCAGTGTCACCCTTCCTGCTGGGATGTCCAGGCCACCTCTTCTGAATGTTTCCCGGTCCTGCATCCCTTCTCACTGGAAGGCCCTCCACGCAGCCAGTCTGAATCTTCCAGCTGCAGGGAGGCCCACTGGGGCCCATTGCGGTCAGAGCTGGTGACGAGCAGCTGCTCCTCGGGCCTCTGCGCAGGTGGGGCCCATTTGCTGCTAAGTGCACGGGGGAAGGGTGGGAGAGGGTCAGCTCTGCCCTGGCCTGGGGAGGCTTAGCCAGCTTGCCCCCGACCCAGAGTCCTTCCCGGTGGCCCAGAGGGGACCCAGCAGGCTCCAGAGGCCTCGGGACACCTCCAGTGTGTAACAGGTCCAAGACCACCCGTCCTGGAATGGCTGTGCCCCCCCCGCCCCTGCCCTGGCCAGCAGCACGCTGGGAACCTGTCCTGGGTGCTCTGTGACCTAAGCCTCTCCCGCCCTCCCTTTCTACATGGACACAGTGAGGAAGGTAGGGGCCGGGGTCCTGACCAGAGTCTTCCCGGGTGAGCCCAGAGTAAAAACCCATGTGTTCTGATGGCGGCCTGCACAGGGTCCCTGCCTGCCCCACCACTGTCCTCGGGCCTTCGCTCAGGAAAGTCGGACTCTGAGCTGGTTGTGCTAATATTTACACAGCTTTGGTTCAGAAACACGGACAGGACTGCCAGCTGCACAGTCAAACGGTGTGAGGGCTGGACAAATAGGTCTTTCTCAAGGAGTTTGGACTGGGCCCGGGAGCTCTGGGTACATGTGTGTGCGGGTCTTACCTGGCTGGGCTCTATGGAACGTGGGATCACGGTTTGCCCGGCGAATCCGTGAGTCCAGGGCAGCTCAGGGCATCAGGAAAGAGGGGCTCAGGGAGGCAGACAGACTTGATTGCAAATCCCAGCTCAGCTCTGTGAGGTCACGCAAGTTTCCATACCTGGTGAGCCTCAGTTTCCCCAGCCATGACAGGAAATGGTGCCGCTGCTTCACGGAGGGGCCTGAGGCCCTCCCAGTGGGTCTGGGAGCCCTCGCTGGGCTGGCCACCCTGGCCTCTGTCAGACGCACGGTCACCCGGGTCAGCGCTCGGCTCTTCCCACCACCCGGGATCCGCTGAGTTCTCTTCCTTCCTCTTTTGTAAATTTCCTCTGCATTGTGATGATGTGTGGAAAATCCTCCCGGTAATAAACCCAGAGGCAGGGCGACCGCACAGGGGTCACGGGCTTGGAGGTGGCCTGGGGCCCCTGGACTATGCATGTGCGTCTGTGCAGAGGCTGTTGAGTGGGCTTGGTCGTTGGTCCTCAAAAGCAAACGGTAACGAGTTTAAAGGTCGTTACGGCTCTTGAAGAATTAATTGGTCTGGCCTTAGAGTATCTGGCTGTTCTCACTGCGTGAGGGGAAGCTCGCAGTGATCGTTGGCGGGGGACGTGGCCTGGTGCCTTCCGGCTGCCGTGGCTGCTCCTGAGTTGAGCGTGTGCCCCCCAAGCCCAGAGCCAAAGCTTGTGCACGGCGCTGGGCACGTGCCGGGCATGGCCGTCCTCCACACATGAGGCACCAGTGGATGCAAAAGCTCCCAGGCCCTGAGGGGGCTTGTTCTCTGGAGAGATGTGTGCAGCCTCAGGGGCGGGCACGACGCATTTCCTGTGTTCCTTTATTCACTCACCAAACCGTTACCAAGACCTGCCTCTGCCTGGCCCCAGGCTCGGCGTAGGGGAGCAGATGACTTGTTTGAAGCCGTGCGGCCCAGCGCCCAGACCTCCAGGTAGCACAGAACCTGACTCTTCCCAGCCGCGTGGCTTCAGATGTATCGCCTCCCCTGTCTGAGCCTTGATTTTCTTACCCGTGAGATGGGGCCCCGGATACCTTGTGGGGCCTGTGCTGCTTGGCCTGGTGGCTGTAGATGCCTGGTGTACGCCCAGCGGCGGCAGCCCTCTGCCCCATCGCCACGCGCTCCCCTCTGCTTGCTTTCTTGCTGGGGTCTGGGGTGAAGGCTGGCTTCTGGAGTCTGCACTGGGGGCTGAAACCACCTAATTGCTCTCTCTGTTGTTGCTCAGTTGCTCAGTCGTTCGTGTCTGACTCTTTGCGACCCCATGGACTGCAGCACGCCAGGCTTCCCTGTCCTTCACTACCTCCCGGAGTTTGCTCAAACTCACGTCCATTCAGTCAGTGATGCTGTCTAACTATCTCGTCCCCTGTCGCCCGCTTCTCCTCCTGCCTTCAATCTTTCCCAGCATCAAGGTCTTTTCCAGTGAGTCGGCTTTTCTCATCAAGTGGCCGAAGTATTGGAGCTTCAGCGTCAGTCCTTCCAGTGAATATTCAGGGTTGATTTCCACAATTGACTGGTTTGAGCTTTGTTGCAGTCCAAGGGACTCTTGAGAGTCTTCTCCAGCACCACAATTTGAAAGCATCAATTCCTTGGTGCTCATCCTTCTTTATAGTCCAACTCTCACATCTGTACACGACTACTGGAGCAAACCACAGCTCTGACTATATGGACCTTTGTGGGCAAAGTGATGTCTCTGCTTTTTAATACACTGTCTAGGTTGGATAGCTTTCCTTCCAAGGAGCAAGCGTCTTTTAATGTAATGGCTGCAGTCACCTTCTGCCATGATTTTGGAGCCCAAGGAAATAAAATCTGTCACTGCTTCCACCTCTCCCCCTTCTGTTTGCCATGAAGTGATGATGACTCGAATCGCTTTTAACGCCTTCTTCGTACTTGGCTGGAGCTTCTCTGCTCCTTGATGGAAAGCGCTGCTCTTTCCATTTTATTTCCTTGGTTTGCAGCTTCCTGACCTGGAGATAGTTCATTGTGAACTTCAGGCCCAGGTGTGGAGCCACAGCCAGGGTCCCCTCCCTCCATGTATAGATGGGGAAGCTATGACGGCCTTGCTTTTTCCTCTTTGTTCAAAGGTTGTTATAATAATGAAAACAACAGCAACGGTTGCCGTTTTGGCAAACTCAGTGAAGTACTTAGTTCTCAAAGCAGTTTTTGAGAAAGAGCGTCTTCTGTGGCCCTTTTTCAGTTAGGTTACATGACTTGCCCAGGTCACCAGCCAGTGAGTCCAGCAGCTGAGATGTGATCTCCGACTACCCGACCCTGATGTCTGCACTCATCACAGCCAGGCTGTGCCTCCTCCGGGACTCAGTAATCTTCAACAAAACAAGTCACATTGCAAACGGAACCTTTCGTGTGTTCTCCGCAGCACAGAACAGGGGTCTAAAAGCCCCTGCTGTGGGGATTCCCAAGGCTTTCCGGAACTTGCCAGCTGGCTGGCAGGCGGATAACAAACTCTGTCCATCCTCCTGGTGTCTTGCCGGACACCGCAGACCCCAGAGCTGCTTCCCAGACACTCCAGCCGGATGCCAGACAGACGAGGCCCCCTGCTCCCTACGACTTGCTGCACTCTGCGGGTAGCACGCTTGCCCCAGGCCAGTCTTGGTGTGCCGTGGGGCCTCCGGGACAAAGGCCGACTGTCCCCTGATGTGCCTAGGGATCAGTGTAAACACAGCCGGCCTCCGGGTGGTGAGGAAGCCCAGGGCCACAGCCTTCGACGTCACTGGGGGACACACGTGCATGTGTGCTGCTGAGTTCCATCCCATGGGAGGAGACAAGGACCAGTAAGAAAGCTGGAAACTTTGAAAAAGCCCCAGCGGAGAACCTCCTGGTTCGGGTTCCCCAGGCAGCATGGGTGTCTGTCTGCATGCCGACGTGAGCACTTCCTTCTGGTGCCAGTCCCTGTCTCTGGCTGGGAGGCTTGGTGGTGTGAGAACTGGATGCATTTGTCCGAGGGAAACCTTGAAAACAGTGCCTCATTGTATCATAGTAAGAGCGCAGTACATGTGAACTACGGCCGCTGCAGGGCTGTTCTTGATCCTGACCATTTCAGAGAAGGGCACCTCCCCAGGAGCCCGGGCGTCGGGCATCACGTCACGTCCCCTTTCTGGGCCTGGGCATCCCCCTCTGTGGATGAAAAGCCGCAGGACCCGAGGATCCTTTGTTGAGGGAGGGGGTTGGGGCCAGCAGCTAGGAGGTGGATGCTGTAGGCACTCTGTGATCGGGGACATGTTCCTTAGCCTTGCTGTGCCTCAGTTCCCCCATTTGACAGGAGGCGCTCCTTAGAGAAGTCAGTCCACACAGAGTGCTTCAACACTGCTGAAACACGTGGTGGACGGTAGCCTCGAGCTCTTTGCAGAGCCAGGGGCCCCAGGATGCTGTTCCTACCCAGGAGCGGGTAGCTGCTCCTTTTGGCGGCGGGCCGACCCAGTGCTGCTGGTGGTGCGCAGTGGCGTTGACCGGGGGCCCCGAGGGCAGCCTGGTGAGGAGGGACCCAGCCGTGGGCTTTGGCGTGTGTGCTCGTAGTCCCGCTTGCAGCTGAGGACTGTGTTGTGTCCAGGGCCTCGGCAGAGCTAGGGTGAAGTCGGCCACGGAATGGGGAAGCGGCCCCTCGAGGCTGGGCACACCCCCGCTGGTGCCCAGGACTTGCGGGCAGGAAGGGGACTCTCACCTGGCTCTGGTGGGTCTGGAATTGACACAGGTTTGATCCACGCTTGAAACCGGCTACAGGATAAAAAGGACAGTATCTGACGTTTGAACCTTGCACACACCTGGCCTCTCTGACCCTCTAAGAGCCTTGTGAAGTGGCTGATATTAGACCCATTTTACAGATGAGGAGACTGAGTTGAGAAAAATGAAAATCATGTAGTCCGGCTTTGCACTGCGTAGATCTGGTCTTCTGGTTAAAGTATATCTTCCTCCCTCCCTGACGTGATTGGGGGAGACGGGGCTGGAGCTCTCTACAGTGGGGAGGGGGACAGACGCAGGAAGCGGGGGTGGGTGAGGAGTAGACACTGTGGGACCCACCCCCCAGGGCTCAGATGCTGCCCAGCCGCTGTGTGTCCACTTTGCAGAGCAGACGCGGCGCCCTCGAAGCTCTGGCCAGTGGCCTTGTGTCTCAGAAGCGTGTTTGCCATGAGGTCACCGAAGGGTGAGAAGAGTCCTCCGGATCCCCAGGGCTGTAGGAGTGGGGGCGCTGGGGGGCGCTGGACTGGTATCCTGCGATCAGGAAAGGCCACCTGCTCCCAGGTTCTTATTACCTGCTCTGACTTCGCCATGTAGAGCCTGGTCTGGCCCGGAACTGTCCCCTGCGGGCGGGCAGCGCGGAGGGGAGGAAGTGACTGGGAAGTGCTTTTTCCCTGTGCTGTGCGCCCGCCCGGGGCAGGCTCAGCCAGGCAGACCCGGGCTCTCTATTCCCTCTGGCCCTCAACTTTCTCAGAGTCATAAATTAAATGTGCTGGCCTTATTACTTTTTTTTTCCTCCACTCAGTAAAAATGGCCAAATGGCCCAGGAAGTTAGACGACAGGCCTCGATGTGGACAGCAGATTCCTAGCACTATTTTAAACTCTTCACCATGGAAACCCCCCAAGCGTATGCAAAGGGCGTGATGGCCCCCACGGGCGCTTTTCCTTCCTTGCCCCAGATTAGGCAAATCACAGATGTCGTGCGGATGTTAACTCCAGGGCCTGTTGTGTGGTTGGCCTCACCTCTGGTGGTAGAGCTATTGTGTTGCCCGGGTGGGTCCCTCCAGCGGCCCAGCCTGGGGACCCAGAATCCCCAGCCGGCGTCCCGCCTTGGGGCCCCAGTGAGGCCCACCCCACGGGGCAGAGCAGGCCCTCCCGTCAGGCCTTAGGCAGGACTGGGGCTCTCTGCTCCCTGTCCCCGCGGGGCCCTGCCTGCTGCCTCTCACCCCCCTGCGCCCCCGTCTCCCCCCAATCACACGGGCCCCTCCTCTCGCCTGCCCCCAGGTGGCCTGACCCTCGGCCTCCAAGCACACTTCTGTCTGGCATGGGAGACAGAGCTCCCCGCCCGGGTGCTGCCTGGGCGGCCTCTGCCTCTTCTGTCTGTCTGTCCTGCAGTTCCGAGTCTGCCCCCTCCCCACACTGCCCACCCCAGAGGCGGGAGTCAGCCCGGATCCCCCACACACACACATGACCCCCCTCCCAGCACGGTGTTTCCGCCTGGCGTGCAGCAGGTGGCCCTGGCTCTTCCAAACGGGTTCTTGTCCCTTCCCCCGCGTCCGGCACGGGGCTGGGCACACACAGGGCGCCTGACCAAATGCAGTCAGAGAGCCGCCTGGGCAGTGCCCTCCTCCGCTCCTGAGGTCGTGGGTCCCATGCTCGGATGCCTGTTTCTGAGCAGAGGCTTGAGAGGGCCTCGGGGTGTTGCCATCTGTCCCTCACGGTGGCCTTGTGAACTGGACGACACCCTCATCTTATGGCTGAGAGGCTGAGGCACAGAGGGGCCTAGCCGCCTGCCTCAGGGCACACAGCTCCTGCCTGCCAGGCGCCAGACGGGGCAGGGCTCTGTGCTGTTGTGGGTGGTCGAGGGGCAGCATCCTTCCCCCCACCAGGCCCTCACCGCGGGGGCCCCGGGGGCTGCATGTTGTTGGGGAGGACCCGTCGCCACGCCGCAGGTTCAGGTCCTAAGAGGCAAGCGGGAGGGGGTCAGGGTCAGACAAGGCAGGCAGGCCACCCCCCACCCCCAGGAAGAGACAGTGGAGGCGGGGGCGTCAAGCATCGTGACCAGCGGCCCAGTGCTCGGTCAGCCCCCCTCCCCACCTCGCTCAGTCACATCCCCTCGGTGCCTCAGTTTTTCCATCAAGTAAATGGGCAGGTGAGAGAGCCCCTGCCTTGGCCTCCCGCTGAGGCGAGCCCCTCCTCACCTCCAGCTCTGAGCAGGAGCCCTCGCTGACCGCTGGCCCCCGGAGGATGACGGGTGTCCACGCAGTCCCATCCCAGGGGGGTGTCGGAGGGGAGGCAGGTGTACGGGAACCCCGAGCATCGTGCTTGCCTCTGCTGAGATCCCAAGACTGCCCTCCAGGGTGACAGACGTGCGCCTCCCGGGTCAGCGGGGTCCTGAGGCCTTTTGCGGGTGATGCCGCCTCCACTGTGGGCACCCAGTGTCCCAGGAGGGTCGTGGACAGCTCCAGAGGCCAGAGCACATGGGGGACAGGGCCCTGTGGGAGAGGGTGTGGGCGCCAGCCCCCAGGAGTTGGAACCGTGACAAAGATTTTAAGTCGGCAAGGACCTGGAGGATTTGCTGGTTTACAGTGCTTTGTGGCGGTGGGGGGCTGGTCAGGCAGCTTGGGGGCCCCGTCTGGGTGGGATGGCAGCGCTGGGCCAACAATGTCCCGGGCCCCGAGCAGGCCCCGCGCCCAGTCCCAGCCGACAGGGTGGGCCGCCGGCTGGAGGCCTGTGTGACAGGCCCCCTCTCCGCCCGCCTGCTCTCCCGAAGCCTGTCTCCCGAGCTGGTGCCTCCTCCCTGCCCTGTCGGGCGTCCCTGGGGCCTGGCCCAGCCCTGTCTGCTGGAGCCTGCCACAGAGAGCTGCTTTCTTTAAGTCCCTTTTGCGCGTATGGAAATAACTAGAGGCCTCTGTATTTAATTTGGCTCAGCCGGGAAGATTTTTGGCCATGAGTGTATGTGTGTGTGTATTTGGAAAAATCTTTCCAAGTGTGCCCTGGCGTTGGAAGCCCGAGTCCTCCTGATGCAAACAGTCAGAACCAACAAGAGCTGCCCTGGCTTCGCCGGGGGGCGAGGGTCTTGGCAGAGGGCGGGCGGGAAGCAGTGGACAGGGAGGGGCGATGCCGTCTGCCCTTGAGACGCGGCGAGGGGAGAGGAGGTCCCAGCGCTCAGGTGAGCCGAGGGCGGGCTGAAAGGACGGGGCTCTGTGCAGTGACACCAGGGGGCCTGGCTCCCTGCACATGCCGAGGCTGGTCCTGGCCTGGACACCATGTGTCCACGTCTCTCTCTGGCCTCGACAGAACCTCACAGACTGTCCACCGAGCCCTCGTCTCCCGTGTGCAGAGGCGAAACGGCGTCCTGTGCCCACCTGGGCGCGTGCAGTCGACACAGTGGGTCCTCAGGCGGTCCCCACCTGTCTGCTGAGTGGTGGCAGGACTGATGTCCGTTGCTTCGAGGAGGCCATGGAGGCCCAGAGTGGGGAGGCCACCTGCCCGGGGTCACTTCCTGAGCTGAAGAGCAGCATTGCCCACATGGACAGGTGAAGGGGGCTGTCATGGGTGGGCGCACCCCAGGAGGTCACCTGGGCGTCCGGGTTCGGATGGATGCTTTTTAGGACTTCCCTCATAGCTCAGTCGGTAAAGAATCTGCCTGCAGTGCAGGAGACCTGGGTTCGATTCCTGGGTCGGGAAGATCCCCTGGAGAAGGGAATGGCAACCCACTCCAGTATCCTTGCCTGGAGAATCCCACAGACAGAGGAACCTGCAGTCCATGGGGTCGCAAGAGTCGGACACGACTGAGTGACACCACCACTGTCTGCGTGAAATGGAGGAGGGAGCACGTTTGGTGAGTGGAAGCTCAGTGCCCACGACCACCACGGGATCGTGGTCATCATCCGTCTGATGGCGCCACTTCGGGGGGACCTTCAAAAATCCAACTGTTGGAGGGCACTGCAGAGCGGAAGGCAGGGCCTCTCGGAGCTGTGGGAATTCCGGGGCCCTGCCCCGGGGACTTGGTGTTCTAAGTCAGGCTCCCTGAGGACGGCAGGTCCCAGGGCTGCAGGCCTGACTTCTGCTCTCTGAGTCGGTTGCCGGTGCTGGTCCTTGGCAAGCCTGTCAAGCAGACGCGACAGGCGGGAGGGTGGTGTAAGGCTCGGAGCCCCTGGGTCTGGACGGGCTGCAGGGAGCAGCAGAGAGTGGAGCCCCTGTGGGCGTGGCCGACTCCACGCGGGAACCTGCGCCCACGTGGCCTGACCGTTGGGGGCCCGTGTGGAGCTCTGTGCTGAGACCCCGTGAGCCCCCTCGTGGGGACCCCCATCCTCCCGAGAGCTCTGCCTTCTCATCGGCCCACAAGAGGAGACGCCGGGTGGGCGCCAGGCCTCCGGGGCCGAGGCCAGGGTCCCAGATGGCTGGGCCCCACCCTCGCCTTGGTCCCGGCCCAGATGGCGCTGGCGAGGATAAAGAAGGGCTTTCTCACAGCCCGTCTCTGCGCTTGGCCACAGGGCTGGCATTAAAGGCCTGGTTCTCCCGTGATGCAGGCCTGGCCCCAGGCATGCTACTCAGCCCCCCAGCGTGTGGGGTGAGATCCCCAGGCCAAGCGGGAGCCCCCGGGACTGAGGGTGATGCCGTGTGTGCAGCACTGCGGCAGCCCCCACCCAGAGCCCTGGGGGTCCCCCGGCAGCTGAAGTTCGGCCCCCTGAACGTGCATGTCTGCTGCCCGTGGAGGGAGTCGGCTCCCACCTCCCGTCGGGGGCCCCGTGAGTGCCTGCCCTCAGGCCTCCCAGGGCCTGGCAGAGGGTGTCCCTGAGGCGGCCTGCGCATGGCCCCTGTCGCTTTGTGACTCGAGGCCTGGAGGGCAGTGTTCTGGGTGCAGAACACACATCTGTCCCTCCGAGAAACGTGCCAGGCCTGCAGCCGTTTGGGGTGGGGGGTGGGGGGTGAGCGCAGACGCGGACCAGAGCAGCGGGCCCCGTGGTGGCCGCTGGGACCCGAGGGAGCCAGCCTGCTGGCTGGGCCCTGTGCCCCTGCTCGCTTGTGAACAAGGAGGGGTGAGCCTGGCTGCAGGCAAGGACGGTGAAGTGGCCTGGGTGCCGTGCCAGGCAGTGGGGGGGCGCCGCCCAAGGATTCTAGAGTGCAGGCGTTCGGGGTCCGAGGCCCTGCTCCGGGAGAGAGGTGGGGTGTGTCAGGCCCAACTCCTGACCCCCAGCGTCCTGTGGGCCTCATCCTTCGTGTCTCAGCATGTGCTGAGTGGACGGACGGGTTGATTGAGCCCCGCAGTCACAGGCAGCTTCGCTCGTGTAGCATGGCCGGTCACTCGTGCAGGGAGGACTCTCTGAGCTCTCCGAGCCCTGTCCCCAGCCTCGGGGGACTGAGCCGGGGGTGTGCCCCCTCCCCCGCCACCAGAGCCAGCTTTCCGAGGCAGAGACACGGCAGAACAGGCCTTCAGACTCCCAGCCTGCAGTGAAGAGCTGGGGGCAGCGGTGGAGGTGCGGGGAGATGGCGCAGTAGCCGCAGGACCCCCTTCCCCGCCCCTCCTGCCAGGGTGACCCTCATGGCCTATGCTGGCTACACTCCGAACCCCGGGGCCGCACCGGACCCGACTGCAGCCTCTCGGGGCTGACCTCTGACCTCTGACCCTCTGGCTGTCCGGGCTATTTTGATGGGAGTGACTCAATGCGGAGCCGCAGGGAGGTCCAGCCCGGCTCCAGCAGGCGGGCAGACAGACGTTCTTTATGTTCGGAGCGAGGCCCTGTGCCAGAGACGCTGGAGACGCCCCCTTCCCGGGGGCCGGAAGGGTGACTTGGAAACAGGCTGGCAGGCCAGGGCGAGGGCCTGGAGGCCCAGCGGACGCGTGTTCCTTCCCTCTGGCCGTGTGCTGGAGAGAACAGGGCTGTCTGAGGAAGGGCGCGGTCCCGGCCCCCTGGAGGGGTTCCCGGCCATGTGCAGGGCTCCTCGCCCTGGCGCCCTGTCCCCTGATCCGCGGTGGCAAAGCTGAGGCTCGAGCGGGGGGCTGGACCCCCCATGCAGACTCTCACGGGCTCACATTGGGACTCCATGGGGTGGTGAATGCCCTGCAGGTCCCTGGGACCCTGGGCAGCACCCCCACGGCGCGGGCATCCCAACATTGCACTTCTTCCGGTGGGCTCACAGCCTGTCTTGCCAGCAGCAGCTGACAGACGGGGAGATGCTGGATGCTGGTGTAGGAAGCGGCACTCTAAAAATAGCCTCCCGCTCAGAGGAGTCCATTGTTCCGAGCCCTGTATTTTTATACGTGTACGAAAGCCGCTCCTGGAGGCCTCTGTGCCCGTAATTAGAGCCGGTGCTGCGGCCCAGGAGGCAGAGCGGGGCTGGACCTCATCTCCAGCAGGACAGGCCTCAGGGCAATGGGGGTCATGGCCGCAGTCCTTGCCCCGGAGGGGATGGGGCAGTCAGGCCAGTGAGCTGTGCCCATGTGGCACGGAAGGCAGTGGCTGGATGGCTGGGTGGGGACCCTTCCCCGGCCCTCAGCCCCACCTTCCTCACAGCCCTGTGCCCCCTCCTCCCCCCCCACCACCACCACCCCAGCTGAAACCGGGACCCTTCCCCAGCCTTGCCCTGGCGCTGGGGTCCAGCGCCCCCTCCCCATCGAGCCTTGCGGGGTCTCGAACCCTCGGGTTCCTGCAGCCCCAGGTGTGGCCCACCAGCCTTGTGCCCATGGTGGACCCCGCCTCCGCTGCTCAGCCTTGAGAAACAGGGGTCCTGAGCGGAGAAGAGCCCTCCGTCACTGCCCAGGGTCCCTCCTGGTGTCCAGACAGAGGGTGTCTGCCTTCCAGGGAGCTTCCCGCCTCTGGCACTGGGGCCTGGGCTCTGCTCCCCAAGCCTGCAGTGCCCGGCATGTCTCCATTACTGTTCCTGATGCCAGCCGTCGACATAGTGTCCCCTGTGTCTCCGGCCCTGACCTGGCTGTGTCACAGAGCTGGCTTCAGTGAACATTCACGGACCGGAGTGGCCAGCCTGGGGCAGAGAGGTGGTCGGGGGGCTCCTGGGGAGGTCAGATCTTCCAGCGGGCTCCTGGGTTTCATGTCTACATCGTGGTCCCTGTGCAGCCCACCGCCCGCATCTGTGGTTTGGTAAATAAGACTTTCCGGGTCCTGAGAAAATCTCGAGAGAGGATAGAACTGGTGAGCTTCTTAAATCACTCTTCTCTTTAAACACTTCGTCTGTTTATTACTTTCTGCCATCCTGGGTCTCAATTGCAATGCCCCGCTTCGCGTAGCAGTGGCTGTTCTTGCGGATCATGGGCTGTTGCAGCAGGACCCTGTCCGAGCCTGGGTTTGGAGGCCAAGCACTCGCTGTGCGCACAGCCCTGGGGCAGTGAGGACCATTTGCTGGTGTGAAACCGGGCTCAGGCCAGGGGGCGACACACCTCCAAGGCACTTGGACTGTGCCTGGGGCTCTGCGCCCTCGGCATCTGTGAAGCAGGCCTGGCCCTGGTGGCCGCAGGACAGGCAGGCAGCTGTCCACCCAGGGCTGGCAGCCACCACTCAGCTTAGCGATGGATGCCACCTGGGAATATGTTCTCTGCTCATTTAATCAAAGAGAAGCCAGAAATCGGGATGAACGAATGTTCCTGGTACCTAGTTCTAACGTAAGAAGGAAGAGGAAGACGGTGAGCACCGCTCTGTGTAGACCAAACAGAGCCACGTGGGCTGGACTCAGCGGGGTGGGTGTCCAGAGGTGGGACTGGGGGGTGGCAGGCAGGGAGGGGGCTGGCCGGGCCTGTTTCCTCTGCGTCCGACGGGAGGTGCCAGGCTGGGTCATTGGGATTCCAGACGGCCCCCAGGTCACGACTGGCCAAGACTCCTTTAGAAGTCCAGTCTCTGGGGCCACGGTGCTGGCTGACCCTTTGAATTCCGGGGATCTCCTGACAGGCAGGAATTGGCTGCCGAATCTCCCGGGAGAGTCTGGGGACCAGCCCGGGTTGGGGGCCACATGTCCGAGACCCTCTGCAGGTACCTCAAGTCTGCCCACTGGGCACCCTGGGAGAGGGGTGGCTGTGCCCGGCCAGAGGGTCCTTGTCCTTCTTGAGCCTGAAAGTTATGGTGGGAAGGTAGAAAAGCTTCCGGCTTGCCTTTAAAAGCCCTGTTTCTAAACAGTTCTGAGTCGTGTTTGCGTGGGTTTTCTGCATAGAGGTTGTAAGTTCAGGCGGGTTCCAGTCTCTGTGGCTCCGAAACCCCACCGTCCCCAGGCCCAGGGCCAAGACCGTCTCCCATAAGTCAGTGCCCGCCCGGCCTGGGTCCCGCTGCACAGACCTGGGGCCCGTGTGGCAGACAGCACAGCCCTCGGGAGTCTGGGCCCTTCTAACCTCAGCTCGGAGCTGCTGGGAGTGTATGTGCCTCTGGGTGCCAGATGCTGTTGCAGGGCCCAGACCTCGCGGCACAGACATTCCCGCAGACGGCGGCGTGGCGCTGCAAAGCTGCACCCAGGAGGGTGGGGGAGGGCTGGGGCTCCCTGAGACTTGGGTGGCCTTGGAGCAGAGACCTGGAGGAGGCAAGGGGGAGATCCAGGTGGCCTTGTGGGAAGACCCCAGCAGAGCAGAAACACATGCAAAGGCCCTGTGGTGAGAGAGCCTTCCGGGCCACTGAGCCCTGGGAGGGGCAGCAGACAAGGGGCCCAGTCCAAGTTGTGCCTCGACGGGTCCCAGCTGCTGAATGGGGGGGGGGGGGGTGAGCTGGGGGGGGGTGAGGTGGGAGGGGTCAGAGGAGCCGACTGGGAGGCTGTGGCCAGAACCCAGCGACTAGGCAGGGGCTGCACAGGCCGGGCCGGCCCCAGCGCGGAGGGGTGGGGTGGGCAGGCTGAGCGGTCCGATGCTGGCTCTCTCGAGGGTGGCAGAGCCTGCTCTGCTGATGGATGACGTGTGGAGTGTGAGCAAGCTGGTTGCCAAGAGCGGCCATCAGGTTATTGACTTGAGCGGCTGGAAGGACAGAGTCCCTGTCGGCCGAGACGGGGTGGCTGGCGGGGGTGAGGGGCCTGCGTTCCAGGAGTCCACCAGCCAGCACAGAGGGCATGCCCAGGGCCGGACACAGGTTCATTCAGCTCCTCTGTAATCACGGTGTATCCCCACTAAAGCAGACTGGGGACCTGGGTAAAAGCCAGACCCTCCCACCCTCCACCAAGCCCTTAGGGCAGCCTCGACTGTCCAGAAAGCTCATCCCCTCCCTCAGCTTTGAGACAGTGCTCCTCGCTGACCGAGCAGAAATCACGTTGGGTGTTCAGGTGGCTGTTTGGACGGCTGTGGCTCCAGCCTCCCCCAGTCTCTCAGCAGTGCCTGGAGGCCCCTGAGTGCTCACCGGAGGCCCTCGCTGCCTCTGTGTCCACATATCCTGAGGTCCTTCTACCCGACCTGCCCACTAGGGAAGGTACCCAGCGTCTCCCTGAGAACAGGAGGTCCACAGCTCCCCCTCCCCGGGGCCCATCAGTTCCTTCGGTGGCCATCCAGCCATCCATCCTAAGGACCACTTACCAGCTGCAGTCCCGGGTGTGATGCTTTAGGCCTCCCTGGAGGTGGGTGTGGATGACCGGTGCAGGAGCAGCCTCCCGGTTCCCCAGGGAAGCCCGCTCCACCCCCTCCTTGCTGGCACACCAGCTCTGTGTCCCTTTACACACTCACCTCTCCCTTCAGATCCAGCCCTCTGTGTCCTTGTCCGCTGGTGCTCGGGGCCAGGCCAGCCCTTGGGGAGGGCGGCTGCCTCCAGGCCTGGGCACGTCTCACAGAGTCGAAAGCCTGGGAGGGTGACCTGCGCTTGAATCCTGGCTGTGGTCTGAGCTCTGCAACCTTGGGCCCACTCCGAACCCTGAGTCTCCCTTCTCCCATCAGCAGAGGGCGGGGGAGCCAGGCCTTCTCATTGGGGTCACGGCAGGGATTATATACGCGGACTTAGCCTGTGTTGTGGCATGCTGGGTGACTGTATATGGGGCATGACCCACCACAAGCCAGCTCTGTCCCTGAAGACTGGTTTTCCAGACCCTGCGGGAATGCCTGCACTCCCCAAGGCAGGCCCCCATCCCGCCAGGCGCTGAGCTGCTGACACTTTGCCTCCTGAAGCCACGCTACCTTCACCCCATCTCTGCTCCTGTGGTCCCTCGATGGGGGACACGGCCACCAGTCCCTTCCCACCCTCCCCTCTCCTTCAGACCCTGCCCTGGTCTGTCTGCGTCTGTCGCCCAGAACCTAGCGCAGAGCAGGACCCGTCCCCTCCCCGTCCCGAGCGATAGACCTCTCCTAATGTGACCACAGAGCCGCAGGAGCCCCGGCCGGGGTGGGGAGGGAGGGCTTATGAAGGCTGCTGTTGACTCTGGCTTGAACCTCCCTTTCTGGGAATCAGAAACCCTGAACAGAGCATGGCAGAGGCGTGAGGGAGCGCGTGTGTCTGGGAGGCTGTGTTGCTCCAACCTGGGCACTCTGCCGGGAGTCTGGAGGTGGCTCTGGCGTGGACGTCTGACCACAAGCAGGCCTGCAGATGGCTCTTCCTCTGCATGGGGCTGGCCCACTCAGAAGACAGTGGCTTTTCCGGATGATGTGACCACCGCTGGTGCCACACACCCCAGGCTGGCTTATGTCATGACTACACACAACCTCCTGGAGAAGGCAATGGTACCCCACTCCAGTACTCTTGCCTGGAAAATCCCATGGACGGACGAGCCTGGTAGGCTACAGTCCATGGGGTTGCTAAGAGTCGGACACGACTGAGCGACTTCACTTTCACTTTTCCCTTTCATGGACTGGAGAAAGAAATGGCAACCCACTCCGGTATTCTTGCCTGGAGAATCCCAGGGATGGCGGAGTCTGGTGGGCTGCCATCTATGGGGTCGCACAGAGTCGGACACGACTGAAGCGACTTAGCAGCAGCAATAGCACACATGACCCCAGGATGCCAGGCCCTGGACCCCCGCCCTGCCCCCAGGGGCACACAGTTCCTCTCTGCTGCCAGCTGGCAGGTGCACCCAACAGGGGTCTAGTCCCCGGCACCCACGACCCAGTGACTCAGCTTCAGCACCCCACGCTCCTCGTCTGTGGAACGGACACTGGCCCAGCGTGCCCTGGTCCCAGGGGTGGCGGGTGGGTTACAGGCCATGTAGGTTAATCACCCAACACGGCACCCATATACTCCAAGGGTTGACAGGGAGAGTTGCTGTGTGTGTGTGTGAGCAAGCTGTTCAAGCACAGGGGGTGTGAGTGTGGGCTCTGATCTCACTTATGAGCTGTGTATCCTCGGGGCAGGCCAGCCTCTCTGTGCCCATGAGGTGTGTCGGTGGTCGCGGGGACTAAACAGCCCTGACTCTGTAGACGCTGTTATTTCTGTCGTCAGCATCATCGGTGCTGGGGGTGAGCAGAGGGTCCCTGCTTCTGCCCACAGCCTCCTAGGACTGGCGTTTTTCTTAAGAAAAGTCATTCATGACCTCAGAGGCCATAATTAGAGATGTCCACGTGGCCGAGGGCCCCCTGCCTGACTCACTCACCAGCTGGAGTGGGGATGTGGCATCTTGGCCTTGGAGCCCGCGTCCTTTCTGGGGACCCCTCCACCCCCCACCCCCCACCAGCAGCCCCTTCAGCAGCATTTACAGCTCTGGCCATGGGTGGTGCCCACAGAAGGAGGCCCGTCTAGCAGGCAGGGCAGGTGATCCTGGCCTGGGGACTGGCCCACCTGCCCCTCCCGCCTCTCACTGCTGGGATCTGCAGGTGGAGCCTTCTTGGTCAGAGAATAACTGCAGACTGCACTTACAAAGTGCTTTTCACGAGCCAAGGGCTTTGAAGGCTGTCTCCGTGTTCTGACTGTACAGACGTCAGTCTGTCAGTGGCGGGAGTCCTTCTGCCCTACCTCTGACAGGTGTCTGCCCTGCTGCGGCTTACACACCTCCAGTGACAGGGAGCTCATCACCCCCAGAGCAGCCCCAACCGCGTGAGAGCGTTCTTCCTCGAGCCGGGCTACGCGGGTCGCAGTTCCGACCACCAGAGGGGTGAGCGCCCTAATTGCCCCATTTCTCAGGAAACGGAGCCAAGGCACAGGGTTCCTTCCCGTGGTCACACAGCCGGCGAGCGGTGAATCCCAACCCAGACGTCTGGCTCGGAGGCCACGGCCGGGAGCCCGGCCAGCTCCCTCGCCTGGCAGAACCGAGGCGGGGAGACTTCAGAACGTGCTCCCTGTTCTTACGTGGTTTCCGTCATCCTGGGGCTGTCGGAAACTCTGGGCCCTGTGACCCAGCCTTCTCCCCACGTAAAAATAACACACAGGCCCTTGTGCAAGAAGTCATGTTTGGAAAACTGGAGAAGGGGAGGAGGAGCCTGGGCTAGCTCAGCGATGTGGAGCTTGGAGTCCCCGGGCCGGCTCACTGGGGTTCCTGGACGCCTCCGTGGGCAACTCCAGCACCCTCTCTGCTCTGCAGGCCCCAGGTCCACCTTGTGCACATGTGGAGCTTGGCCCCTTGGGAAGGACCAGTCTCAGGGGTCCTGTCTTCGCTGGAGGCCGAGGCTCTTGGGGACCCAGGCCTCACAGGGGGAGCAGGACCCCAGCGGGGGAGCGGGGTGGGCCACACACACACAAGTGGTCTCCATGGTCACCACAGGTATGCGAGTGGGGCTGCAGCAGACGGGGGTGGCCTTGGAGTGGAATGTGAGCTGAGCCCTGACTGTGGCCTCGGAAGCCAAGAAGCGCAAGTGAAGGGCAGTGGAGTGCAGACCGGCAGCCAGTGCGGGGGTCCTTCTGCCCCGCCTCCGACAGGTCTACCCTGCTGCAGCTTGCACACCTCCAGGGACAGGCAGTTCAGCCACGCAAGAGCATCCTTTCTTGAGCCGGGCAACGCGGGTCTCAGTTCCATCCCCCGGAGCCATCCGCTCTGTCCTCTGCCCGTGAGCCCGACAGAGGCTTGATCACCAGCCTCAGGTTGTCCCTGGCCGAGCGCTCCAGCCCTCGGTGGGAGGCGGCCCCGAGCTGTCGTCGGTGTTGGCACGCGCCCCCAGTCTGTCGTGGTCCTGCAGGAGGCGGTGCTCACAGGCCTGCAGGAGCGAGTCAGGGACAGATCAGTGCTGTCTGCCCAGGCTCACAGGAGAAGGTGGGGGCGAGCGCCCCAGCCTTCAGAACCACCTGGAGCTCCGGACAGTCTTCCCCTGTAAGCCGATAGCTGCGATGGACGGCAGGGCTGGGGCTGTTCCAGCTTCTCAGTCCGCATCACTGACTGGCTTTGCAGCCTGTATTAAACTCGTGTCAGCCAGAAAGGTCCCCCCACTGTTTTTCATAAGAACTTCCATCAGGCCAGACCGTCCCCCTCTTAACGTTGTTCCCATTATATTGATGTGTGATTTATGTAAATCAGTCCCTTGTTGACAGGCATTTAGATTATTTCCAAGTTTTTACGATCAGATACAACACGGCAGTGGAATTCCTTGCACGCACCTCTGCGTATTGGTCTTGCTTCTTTCGTGAGAATCTCTGGGAAGGGGAGGCCGAATCAGGAGCATCTGCCCAGAGCGCTGGCCACACCCCCGACTCTCACGGAACGTCCTGGGAACTGACCGGTCGGGAAATGGCAGTGGTGTGCACGGGGCCCGCCCGACCCTCGATCTGCACGCAGCCCGGGGTCTGCACATGGTCTCGAATCCCCATGTGCAGCTGAGGGCCGACTCTGGAGTGTCCGATCCTGGCTGACGGACAGAGGTTTCCCCGAGAGAGGCGGGGTTCCTGGATGGCGGGAGGTGGAGACCTGGCTGGGAGAGCGCCCTGGTGAGGAAGAGGCATTCGGTGCTGCAGGGGGGCTGGGCCAGCGGCCTGTGTCCCTGGGGCAGGCCGCCCTGGGCATCCAGAGCTGAGGGCTGGCCAGGACAGAGGGGCCTGAGTCATCGCCTCTGTGGATTCAGCTCCAGCATCTGCAGGGTTGCAGTTCAATGACCAGGTCTAGCTGGTGCCCTGAAAAATTGAGGCCAGCGTGCTTGTCAGCACCCGGGGTTCCCCCCGTAAATGTGTATTGTGCTCACCAGGGCTCTGGCTCGGATTAGGGAGACCCCGTTGGGGTCTAGCGTGTGTCACTTCTCTTCAGGACCAGGGAGGAGTGATGTTCTCAGGCTCAAGATGGTGTGTGGTCTGCTTGCTTCTGCCCAGTCGTTCACTGGAGGACAGTGTGTCACGCTGGTCGCAGTAGTGTGGCCTGGCCACTTCTCATCAGGACGGTTTGAGGATTTGATTTTTGGTGTATGCAGCAGCTGCCATGTCACACAGCTCAAGTGGACACGTTCATGTTGAGTCGGCAGGACTTGGGGGCGAATAGAGGGCATGAGTGCCACGGAGTGGACGTAGGGGAGGGACTGGCTGGTGACTCAGCTCAGGACTCTGGCTTGGTCTCCAAGAGATGATGGGGACCATCGCAGGTTAGGTTTGGGGCAGGAGGGGTGTGCCTTTGGGGTGGCGCACATCAGAACCTCCACTCTGAGGCCGGCAGGCCTCACCGACCCTGTTGGTCTGGTGCGCTTGTCGGCACTCGGGGAGCATAGCCAGCAAAGCAGCCAAGTGCCCTGTGCACTCACAGTTTGGGCACCAATGTGGGAGGCAGGCAGCACAGGAAAACATGGGGAACATGTAAATTACACGGCGTGTCGACACTGCAAAAGCACTGAGTAAGGGGTTAGGAACACTGTGGGGAGGGAGGCGCGGTTTTAATTCGGTCGAGCAGTGGGGGCCTCCTTGGAAGGTGGCATTGAGCAAAGACCCCAGGGAGGTGAAGGCATGCAGCGGGCTGAGATGTAAGACACAGGAACAGTGTTCCAGGCAGGGGAACAGCCAGTTCAAAGGCCCTGAGGCAGGGGGGTGCCTGATGCCTTTGAGAAGAGCAGACCATCCCTGCGGGCCAGACCCCAGGGAGGCTGGAACAGCCTAAGCGAGGGGAGGGGGGCCATGGTGAGGTCAGGCCTGGAGGGCGGAATCTCCACACTCAGTGTGACGGGCAGGGGGCACTTGGTGTGCCCCCTCCTTTGCTGGAATTGGTCTGGCTGCCACGGGAGGAAGAGAGGCAGGGGGCTGGGTGAGAGTCCAGGGACCCACCCTGGCGGCCCGGACATGTTGAGAGGCGGGCGGGTGGGTGTGTCTGGGAGGTCAGGCTCACCAGTGGCTGCCATGCGTCCATTTGGCCATGACGGAAGCCTGGCCCTCTCCCCCGAGCACCTTCTGGAACCTGCTGGCCTGAGATGGTCAGGAGCTAGGTTGTGGACGGATCAGGAACCCTGGGCTGGCCCAGCTCCACAAAGACCCCCTGCATCTGTAGCAGATCGGAGCTCCCCTCCCGCAGGGGCTCTAGCCTCGTCCAGCAGGGACTCCATGCCCAGACAGACAGGAGGCCCGTCCCCTCCGCAGGGTCCAGGGGCAGCTGCCTGCCCCTCCCTCCTCAGCGCCCTCTGTCCTAAACGGGCCACAGGGGACGGGAGGAACGCCCACCCGTGCAGACTTCTCCAAGACCAAGTGAGCACAGGTTGGGGAAGAGGCTGAGTCCCTTGCCCCGTGAGGGTGGACACCCTTCTTTGCCTGGGGGGTATCGGTGCTGGGGGAGGGTCCCAGCCCCCGCCCCCGCCCCCGCCCCTGGCAGGAGCAGGCCATGAGGCAGCGGACTTCCCACCCCGCCCTGCGCAGCACCTGCCCGTCGTCGCTGCCTCGGGGCTCAGGGACTATTTAAAATCCTGGCGAGCTGAGCCCTGGCTGCTTTGCTGGGAGGACACGATTGTGTTTGCCATCTCCCTCTTCTCGGGTGACAGAGCAGCCCTGATGGAAGGGTGTTCAGTGGGGGCCCATGGGGAGCGGTCCTGGGTTCTCGGGGAGGGGGCAGGCAAAGTCTCCCGTCAGCCACGTGCTCTCAGGGGACCCGTTGCCTGGGGCCCCCCGGGGCTTCTGCCCCCGCCCCTCCCGCTGTGTATCCGGGGCTGTCTCTGGGTGCACCCGGCCCCCACCCCACATGGGCCCACGAGGCCCCAAGGAAGCTGCTGCCGGTGACTGATGGATGGCAGGGGTGCTGGGCCTGGGGTCAGGCCTTGGGCAAGCATGAGCCCCTGACTCACGGCCACATCGGGCCTGGCACCCGAGGCTCTTCCCCTGGAGGACCCTCATCACCCTCCACTGCTGGGCTGCAGGATTTGCCGTAGGAAATCCACTGAAGGTCCCTGCGGGCCAGAGTGGAAGGCCGGCGCTATTCTTGGATGGACGGACGGACGGCATGTGTGGGCTTGGCAGTGGGCAGGAGTGGCGCCCCGGGCACGGGTGCCTGCAGCCCGGCCGCCCTGGCCCTTCCCCTGGGAGGCAGCCTATGGCCTTATGTTCCAGGCCAGGCAACGGGGCCCCTCCCAGGGCCTGGGGCCACGGGGACCACAGGGGGCAGAGCTGGGCCGGTGGGCCGGGCACAGGCTGCTGACGACATTGCTCTGAAGATGGGACCCTGGAGGAAGGAGTGCCCACAGCCCGTGGGGCTCTGTGCCCTTCCCTCCCCTGGGCCGCTTCCCGAGGGACCGCCACACCAGCCCCCAGGATGCTAGGATGCCCTGAAGGGTGGGAGTGGCCGGCACCGCTGAAGAGGCTGCCGGAAGGTCCCAGAACCTTGGTTGCACGTTCTTCGCTGTCTCTGGGCTCACGTCTTCTGGGGTCGTGAGTGTGGGGTGAGTAACCACCCCTCCCACGCCCTCACCGGGCACTTGGAAAGTTGAAGGGTGTGCACAGGCCCAGGGGCCAGGGCAGTGGGGTGGCAGGAGCTCCCTGTCCTGCACTCTAATCCCGACTCACCCACGGTCTACCTGTGCGACCTCGGGCAGAGCCGGCGCTGTGCGGGCGTCAGTTTGGTCTCCCAGAGATGGAGTGAGGAATCGGTCCTCGCAGACTGGCTTTAAGAGTTCCAGAAGACACCTGTACCACTCCATTTTCGCCTCCAGGCTGGTTGTCACCAGCCTCACAGATGGGGCGGGCGGCTTCAGCACTTTTGCTGAGAGCTGGGGCCACGGCGGCCCTGTGTGTGTGTCCTAACCTTGGATCAGGCCCCTCGTGACCTCCTCGTTATCACATTCCCAAAGCCTAACTCCAGATACATGCGGTTAGGGCTTGGAGCTTGTGGATGTTGGTGGGGAGGGACAAGCTCAGCCCATTACAGACGCCAGCACAGCACCTGCCCCTGAGGGCATACAGCGAGGAGTCACTCTGTTCATTGTTGGTCAAAAAGGAAAAAAAGGACTTAATCCCGGCAGTGGGTGCCAGGGAATGAGGGGGTGGACCCCGCGGGCCGGCAGTGGGCATCCTGGGCCCAGCCTGCTCCGTGGGGGCCCTTCGTGGGGGTCGGACGACGGGGAGCGAGGTCCGTCAGGGAGGGGTGTCGGCTGTGGGGGGGGGCGCTGTACAGTGAAAGCAGGGCCTCTGCGAGGAGAGGGGAGCCTTAGGGAGGCGCGGAGCAGGGGGGGTCCACCCAGGGGAGGGCAGGATGTGGGGGGGACGCCTGCCTGCGGGGCCCAGGGCTGTGGTCTCCCCCTCACCTCTGGCCTGTTCTCTCTCCGCAGCGTTGAGGGCGAGGCCCCCAGCAGCGAGACTGGCACGTCGCTGGACAGCCCCTCCGCCTACCACCAAGGGCCCTTGGCGCCCGGCTCGGGCCTGAGCCCGGAGCCCTACGAGCACACGCCGGGCGGCGCCTATGGGCTGTACGCGGGGCTGCCGGGGCAGCAGCAGCGTGCGCGCAGGCCCCGGCTGCAGCACTCGACGTCCATTCTGCGCAAGCAGGCCGAGGAGGAGGCCATCAAGCGCTCGCGGTCCCTCTCCGAGAGCTATGAGCTCTCCTCCGACCTGCAGGACAAGCAGGTGGGCGGCCGGCCACGTGGGGGCGGGGCGGGGCCACCTGGAGCACTCAAGCCTGGGCTCCAGGCAGGGGCTGTTCCCCAAGATCGAGGCCTCGGTCCCCTCCCCCATGGTCTCCTCCCGACTCCCAGAGGAACCAGAGGGAGCGGGCGGAAGTGGAGTGTTCTGTCCGACCTTGACCTCTGCCCCCTTCCTGCTCCCCCCTTGGCTGGGCTCCAGCTGGTGCTGGGCGTCAGGGCCTGACTCCGCCAGCGCGCACAGGTTTTGTGGTGGCCACTGAGGTTCCGGGGTCCAGGAGAGGCCTGGACATTCGGGGGTCTGCAGGAGGGACCCTCGGGGAGGAGGAGGTCAGTCCACAACAGGAGCAGCAGGAAGGCCAGGCCGCTCGTCCCACCCTCCGTTTGCAGTTCCGTGTTCTGGGGGGGCATTATCTCCTTACAGGCTGCGCCTCCTCCCCAGGGTCTTGGCCCAGACCACCCACGGGGTCAGCACCCGTGTGCACAGCGAGGGGCGTGCCCGGCCTGCCCGCCTGGCCTCCTGGACCCCTAGCCCCGTGGCATTGGGCCCTGTGGTCAGGTCCACAGCAGGGGCCTCTGTTCCATTTCTCCGCTGCACCCAGATCCAAAGTGGATCACAACAGTTTATAGCAACAGACGTCTATAGCAAGACCATTAAAATAGAAGAGAGAAAGGTTAAGTGGAGGCCAGGGGAGATAATAATAAGCTTCTTGTGGCCTTAATGTGACCACAGCTGTTTGTTTTTTCCCTCGCACGTTAGCCCAGTGCCCGCTGTATGCCAGACCCTGTGCTGGTCACTGGGGAGTCATCGGGGAACGGGGTGTGGCCACAGCCCTCGGGTGGACGCTGTGGTCCAGGAGACAGGTTAGCTGTGAAGACACAGGCTGATTGCAGACCAGGGATGATACGAACCCCACGGACAAAGGAAGGGGAGGGAGGCCGGGTGCCTGTGGGAGGAGGCAGCTCGGATGGGATGGGGGGAACCTTGCCAAGGCCCCTTGGAGCTGGGTAACGGAGATCGAGGCCTTCCAGGGGAAGTTGACAGCAGGTGCAAAGGCCAGAGGCAGGCGAGCTTGCCAGAAAGGGTGGCCAGGACAACGTGGGGCCAGGGGGGTGACACAGGGCCACCGAGCGTTCAGCTCCCTGCTGAGCCTCCTGGCAGTCAAGGCGAAAATAGGAACGGGGGGATTACACGGGAATTTCCAGGTGGAAGCAAGGTGCCCAGTCGTGTGAGGGCTTAGAGCCAGCCAAGGTGGGAGCAGGAAGGGGGCAGAGGTCAAGGTCGGACAGAACACTCCACTTCCGCCCGCTCCCTCTGGTTCCTCTGGGAGTCGGGAGGAGACCATGGGGGAGGGGACCGAGGCCTCGAGGGGACAGAGCCACCTTTTAGTGGCAGGAGCCCAGCGCACAGCCTTGCAGTAGCCGCTGGCTCTCAGCCTCTGTGTCTCCTGTGGTTCCCCGTCAGCGCAGGGGCCTGAGTCCACAAGGTGGTGGTTCCCCGTTGCCTCTGGGCGCCCCGTCCTGTCTCGTCTCAGAGCCTCTGCCCCCCTGCCCAGCGGGCAACTTCTGGGGCCCGTCTGCAGGCTGGACGCGGGGTCGGGTGAGGGTGACACCCATTAGGTAAGCACAGACCGCTTGGGTTCCCTCCCCGCACCCCAGTCAGCACTCAGACGGGGCCTTGGGTCGGCTCTGGCCCACAAGGGGAATGACCCTGGGGGCTGAGTGAGCGCGTGCCCAGGTCGGTCTGTCCCCAGGGGAGGCCAGTAAGAGGGCCTGGGGGCTTTGAGGAGCAGCGCAGAGCCCACGCCTGCCTCCTAAAGCCCCTTCTGCCCCTGCCCGGACCTGGGGGCTGGCTCAGGCCAAGAGCGTCACTGCTGGGTTTGCGAGGTCTAGAGTGAGCAGGACAGGAGGGGCCGTGGAGCATGCTCTGGCCTATGAGGGGCCCCCACCCCCACCGAGCAGACCCAGGGGACCCAGAGCCCAGGTCTCAGGAGGCGGAGGGAAGAGGGCTTCCTGGAGCCCAGCCGTGGGCCTCTGTCGGCCCCGAGGGCTCTCGGAGCTCGGCTCCAAACCCAGGAAACAGAGACGCCGCTCGCAGATGTGGAAGTGAGGTCATCCCTTTGGATGCCGTTCAGTAACTCCAGGGCAAGAGAAAACACAGACCCGCCCTGGCTGCCTCCAGGCCCGGCCGGGCTGTGAGACGTGGTTTGATCCTCGGCCCGCCCCTCCACCCCTCTGCCCCCAACTCCTCTCCTGAGGGGGGCTGCTGTGCCACCCCCGCTTTCTAGAGGGCTGGCACGTCCGCGTCTGGGGGAGCTGACGTCCCTTACAGCGACTGGGACCCACACGCGCCCCCAGTGAGGCTCCGAGCCTCCCATCCTGCCCGCCCCCCCCAGGGGCTCCGGGCAGACATCGCGTCCACTTGGCTGCAGCCTGGTTCCCTCCGCGTCTGCCTGGCTTCGCTCCCTGAGCCTCTTGAGGGCATGGCCGTGCTGTCCCCACGGAGGGGACCACGGCGCTCTGCGCCTGGAGCGTGAACACCTCCTCCCGAGGACCTGGGGCCTTCCCCCTCGACGTCAGGGGCGTGGTGGGCCAGTCCGCTCCTCATCCCGGGTCTTCTCTGCTTCTGGAAAGCGGGCTCCAGCCTCAGGCTGGAGTGAGGCGTGGGAAGCAGCCCTCGGGGCCGTCATTGGCCCACACGCCTCGCGGGAGAGTCCTACTGCCCTTCCTTCCTGTGGCGCGGGCCCACCGTCAGCCTCCCGGAGGCTGCCCCGGGGTCTGGAGGCCTGCAGGGATGTGCTGGGTCTCTTCTCTGAGGCTCGGTTTCCCCGTCTGGACAGGAGTGGGGGTGGGGCCCCCACAAGCTGTCTGCCGCTCCCAGGAGTGTAATCGAGGGTCCCGCGCCTCCTCTGCCCTGTGCTGAGCCTCTGTCTCGCCTGTGCCCGCCGCTGGCCTGTGAGGCAGGTCTGACGGGCCTGAGGGGCCGCGGGTCCAGGCTTCTCAGCGTCAGTCTGCAGACGAGGACCCAGGCCCGCGGCCGTGGCTCCGTGCTCAGGGCCGACTCGGGTCTCAGGCTGGTCCCCTAACCTGCCCCCGCCAGTCTCCTTGTCTCCCGAGGGGCGGCCTGCAACCTCCTGCAGCAGCTTCAAGTTTCATTAAACTGCATGGCCCCGGTGCACCAGGGCAAAGGCTGCTATGGACAGAGAAGTCTGGGAAACCACCACCTTTGAAAGGTTCTGAGAAGTCCTGCAGGGAGCGCCTGCTGTAACTGCAACTCACCACTCCTCTGCCTCGCTGGGTCTAGGAGCCATGTGGGCACGGCCCACGGCGGGTTCCTGGGTGTAGGAGCCATGTGGGCATGACCCCCCAGCCGGGTCCTGGGTCTAGGAGCCTCATGGGCATGGTCTGTCCTCTGGGCCGGGCTGAGCCAGCCTCACGCTCCTCTCCCATTCCCCGCAGGTGGAGATGCTAGAAAGGAAGTATGGGGGCCGCCTCGTGACCCGCCATGCGGCCCGCACCATCCAGACGGCCTTCCGCCAGTACCAGATGAACAAGAACTTCGAGCGGCTGCGCAGCTCCATGTCTGAGAAGCGTCTGTCCCGGCGCATCGTGCTGTCCAACATGCGGGTGCAGCTGTCCTTCGAGGGGCCCGAGAAGGCACACAGCTCCTTTTTTGAGGGCAAGCAGGTCTCGGTGACAGACGAGGACGCCCCGCTGGGCTCCCTGGGGCCGGCTGAGTGCGGGGACCTGGGCCCGCCGCCCCCCCCGCCCTGCAGGCCCCCGCACCCACCGGCGACTTTGCCGACGCCATCACGGAGCTGGAGGACGCCTTCTCGCGGCAGGTGAAGTCGCTGGCCGAGTCCATCGACGACGCCCTCAACTGCCGCAGCCTGCACGCCGTGGAGGGGGCGCCCACGCCTGCCGCCGAGCCCTCGCCGGGCCTGCACAGCGTGGCCGAGCCGCGCCGGCTGGACGAGATGACCGCCTCGTACAGCGACGTCACCCTGTACATTGACGAGGACGAGCTGTCGCCGCCGCTGCCCTCAGCGCAGGCCGGGTGCCGGCCGTCCAGCGGTGAGTCGGACCTGCGGCTGCGGGCCGGGGCCGCCGCCCCAGACTACTGGGCACTGGCCCACAAGGACGACAAGGTGGACACGGACACCAGCTGCCGGAGCACGCCGTCACTGGAGCCGCGGGCGCGCACGGAGCACCTGCCACTGCTCACCATCGAGCCCCCCAGCGACAGCTCAGCCGACCTCAGCGACCGCTCCGACCGCAGCTCCAAGAGGCAGGGTGCCTGCGAGCGCGGCCTGGGTGGGCCACAGGGCAGCCCCAAGCACGGCCCCCACGGGCCCCCCAGGGGCCTCCCCCGGGAGGAGCCGGAGCCGCGGGCCCGGCCGCCGCGGCCCCTGGACGCCCATCTGGCCGTCAACGGCTCGGCCAGCCGGCAGAGCAGGTCCGAGTCGGAGTACTCAGACGGCGACAACGACAGCCTCAGCAGCGCGTCCAACTCCAACGACACCGCCAACTGCAGCTCCGAGTCCTCGTCCCGCGACAGCTTGCGCGAGCAGGCGCTCAGCAAGCAGACCTACCACAAGGAGGCCCGCAACAGCTGGGACTCGCCTGCCTTCAGCAACGACGTCATCCGCAAGCGGCACTACCGCATCGGCCTCAACCTCTTCAACAAGTGAGTGCCCCCTACCCCCCCACCGTCAGTGCCCGGCCTGGCATGGCAGGGCAAGGGGGCCGCCGGCCCAAGCGTCGGGCCCCAGCTGGTGGGCCGCGGGGCTCTTTGAGCATGGCCGGGTCTGGGTCCATGCGGGCTGATCAGGGAGGAGGACCCAGGCAGGCCCAACACCCCGCAGGGCGTGTGTGTTGGGTCCGTGGCGCGGCCGCCGTGCGAGGCTCTGGGGAGAGCAGGTCGAGGGCCGGCGACTGGTGTTTAACACGGACTATTCTTAGCACTGCTGAAAATAGCCCGTGGAAGGGCGTGCGGGCTGTGCCCTCCCTGGGAGGGGACGCTGGCGGCTCTGGCTGTGAAACCTCGGGCCTCTCCTCTCTGGATTTGGTGTCGCTGGACCCTGGCCTGGAGCTGGCTCCTCTGGGGAGCGGGGACGTGGAGGGGATGTGGCCAGCCTGCCCGATGGCTGCTGACCCACGTCCACTGTGAGCCCCCCGCTTCCTCTTCCAGATGCGGTGGGGGGGCTTGGGGTCACCCCCTGCCCAGCAGGGGCACTCGGAGAGGCTTGTCCCGAAGGGCAGCTGTGGGGAACTGTGGGGTCACACCCAGGCCCCTGGGGGGGCATCCCTGGTCCTCGAGCGGCTGAGGACCACGCATCCCTGAGCCATCATGGACACCCAGGGAGTTCTCGACTCTCTGTCTGCCTCCAGGCCGCGGCCAGAACACCGCGTGAACGGGGAGGCCGTCTTCCTCTCTCCCGGGAGCCTGCCCAGGGCTGGAAAAGCTGCCTGCCCTAGACCAAGCACCTTGGTCTCTGGACTCCTCTTGGTGCTGCTGGCCCTGTGCCATGGGCCACGCACGAGCTGGCCCTCCCATGTCTGTGTGCACGCGGCTCTGGTCCTCACACTTCCTTTCTGTGTGTCCCCCATGGGTGTGACCTCTGCCATAGCGGCCTCGTCTGTGCGAGTCACGGGGTGTGAGCTGGAGATGAGCCCGTGTGGAAGGAGCTCGGAGCACGCCGGGCACACACAGGCCAGCCTGTGCCTCCCTGCTGTCCCCTTGGCCCCCGCGGACATCCCCTGGGCGCGGGCCACGCACACTGTCCTGCTATGACGCTGCCATGCGGTTTGCTGCTGGTGGCCGGACCCAGGGCGCCCAGTGGCTGTTCGTTGAAGTGGAGCCTGCAGCTGGACGTGGGGACCCGTTTCCCCACACCCTGGACGGCACTCAGCCTTGTCTTCCGCCCCAGTCCAAGCGCAGAGAGAGTGTTTCTTGTTTCACTTTGGATTTGCCTGCCTGCTTCTAAGGTGGAGCATCTGTATTTGTGTCTTTTGGCCGTTTTGGTTTTTCCTTCTACGGAATGCCTGTTCCTATTTTCTGCCTATTTTTCTGTCATTTCTCTTTTTGATTTCCTCAGTTCATTTCAGTTCAGTTCAGTTGCTCAGTCGTGTCCGACTCTGCGACCCCATGGACTGCAGCACGCCAGGCCTCCCTGTCCATCACCAACTCCCGGACCTTACTCAAACTCATGCCCATTGAATCGGTGATGCCATCCAACCATCTCATCCTCTGTTGTCCCCTTCTCCTCCTTCCCTCAATCTTGCCCAGCATCAGGGTCTTTTCCAATGAGTCAGTTCTTCCCATCAGGTGGCCAAACTATTGGAGTTTCAGCATCAGCATCAGTCCTTCCAATGAACACCCAGGACTGATCTCCTTTAGGGTGGACTGGTTGGATCTCCTTGCAGTCCAAGGGACTCTCAAGAGTCTTCTCCAACACCACAGCTCAAATGCATCAATTCTTCGGCGCTCAACTTTCTTTATAGTCCAACTCTCACGTCCATACATGACTACTGGAAAAACAATAGCCTTGACTAGATGGACGTTTGTTGGCAAAGTAATGTCTCTGCTTTTTGATATGCTGTCTAAGTTGGTTGGATTTCCTAGTGATTCTTTATATGTTGTGGGTACTGATCCTTTGTAATTACAGAAATGTTTTGTCACTGGCTGCCTTTTTTTTGAACTTCTGAAGTATAATCCATACACTTTAAGATCTATCCTTATAAAGTGTCCAGTTCAGCGGTTTTTAATTATACATCTTTTAACTTTGTTTATGCTTTGTTGGTTTAACAGAAGTTACTAATTCTTTTTTACATTTTTTCTTATTGAGATGTAGTTGACACGTAACCTAGCTTCAGGCATACAGCTCAGTGATTCCCTGTCTGTCTAGATGTGTGGTCTTATCAACGTTCTCTTTGTGTGCTACTTTGGGTTTTTATGTTTGCTTTTAAGAGACTCCACCCCAGGTCATCATATAGGTTTAAAATATTTTCCTCAGGACTGTTGTAGTTTTGTTTTAAATCCTTGAGTGCGTCCGCCGGGTGTTTGGTTTGGGGAATTGTACCAGGTGAGGAGTGTAGCTTTTATTATTCAGTGGAAATTAGCCAGTCGTTCGCAGACAGGTTGTTGAAGAGTCTGTCCTTCTCTGCTGACTTGAAGTCCTGTCTGATTCCTCCGTGAACCAGGTCTGTGCTTGGATCCTGCCGCTTCCTTGGCAGATATTCGTGGAACACCTCCTGCAGGCCCAGCCCTGTGTTGGGGTCCTGGACGTGTCTGTGAACAGAATCAAAGATCCTCTGAAGCTCCCTCCACGCTGGTGGTCAGGCTCTGTTCCTGTGCCAACCTCGGGCTTGCGGTTTTACACACTTTCTTAGGGCAGAACCCCCTCTTCTGTTCTTTTAAGCAGCGGTCTTGGCTCTTGTTGGCAGTCACTCTTCCACACCGATTGTGGAATCAGCTCGTTAAGACTGTGGAAACCCCTGGTGGAATTTGCACTGTAGCCCCTTGCGACTGGGGGGCTTCACCCCTTTACAAGTTGACGGGGAGAGGCGAGGCCTGGCCGCAGTGGGTGTTTAAGCTCAGATTGCCGGTGACCACAGTCCGTCCAGCTGCCCTGGCTGGGCCCAATGCAGGCGCTCGGTGGCCGCATCCCAGGACGGGCCCAGGGCTGCAGAGCCCATGCTGTGGGGGCGGCGGGGCAGAGCAGGTGCGTGGCCGGCAGCTGCAGCTCCCCGCCTCGTCCTCAGAAGTGGCTTTCCCCCTCAGGGCCTGTTGGGGGACTGAAGGAGCGACCCCAGTCCTGTCCACCAGCCGCCTGCCCGGAGCCTCCCCAGGCCCAGAGAGAGCTGGTGGTCCAACCTTGTGCGGGGCCAGACGCCCGGGCACGCTCTGGAGAGCCCTAGTACAATTCCCCGCCAGCACGAGAGTGACAGAGCGCAAAGGTCCTGGTGGGCTCTGCCCAAGGCTGGCCCCTCCCCGGGATGCCTGGCCTTGGCACCACTGTCCCTTGCCTTCCAGCCCCGGCCCCTGCCTCGCCCCCCGCCCGCTTTCTCCCTGTAGCTCTCCCTCCCCCAGGCCCCCACCCATGCTCGTGCCCCAGGCGGCCTTCCCAGCCCAGATCCCCACACCAGGGGAGCCTGGAGTCCGAATGACGAGTCCAAAGTGGGCGCTCGGCCGACCGGGGAGGAGAGCGGGAAAACGAGAGAAACCCAAGACTGGGAGGCCGGGTGGCCGGCAGGGTCGTCCCCGGGGTCGCATCGTCCGCCTGGCATCCGGGTGTGCCTCCAGCCCCAGGGCCCGGGCGTGTGCACTCCTCCTCGGGTCAGTGCAGAGCCTCATGAGGGGCAGGGCCCCCGGGAGCACGCCTGGGGCCGCTGGGGGCCAGTGGGGCGCCCCGGGCCAGGGACCCAGGAGCAGTGTCCGCTGCTGGCTCCTTGGGCTCAGGGAGTCCTCCCCTCGCCAGCCAGATGCCACCTGGGCCAGGAGACCCCCGACCTCCCCGCCTGACCTCCAGCTGAAGACCCCGTCCTCTCGGTTGCTGGGAGCTCCTGGTCTCCGCCCCAGCCCGCTCGGTCGGGGTTCCTGTCCCACAGCGTGTTCTGACAGCTGCCCAGTGGACGCGGCTGCTCTCAGCTCCGCTCAGGCCGAGAGCCGGAGCTCTCTGGCTCACCCGCGGCTTCACCAGCGCAAATACCGTCATCGCTGCCCCCAAACCGTGTCCTAAGCTGCCCGAGTCGCCCCCAACTCCCGCCTGACTGCCAGGGGCTCCTAGCTGGACCCCCCCAGGGCAACCAAAGGGACCCCAGGGTTCACGCCTGCCTTGTTGAGAGCACGCCGGGCCTCTCATCCCCGGTCCAGGGGGTGACAGATGACCCCGAGGGCTGCTCACTGCCGCCCAGACTCCTCTGCAGATCCTACTCTGAGCCCCGGAGAAGCCTCACACCCTGGGATCCTGCAAAACCCATGCACACTGCAGGGCCTCCGCATTCGCTGTCGTCCCCACAAGGAAGTTCCCCCACCCCTCCAGTCACTCTGCCTCCCTCGTAGGAGCCCCTCCCATCCTCGCTCGGCCCCCAGACAGGAGGCAGCAGCGGTCATGCTGGGCTCAGGGCCAGCCTGGTCCAGCGCTGCCATCCGGAGCGCCGCCCAGCACAGAGCTGGCACACTGCACTCAAACCAGGGATGTCCCCATCACACGGGGCTGCGAGCTCCTGGTGGGGGGATACCCAGCAGCCGTGATGCTGGGTGACCTTGGCATGTGAACACAGGGAGGAGCAGCCAGGGCAGAGAGGGGTGCTCGGGCCACCTCAGGGTAGCAGCAGGAGGCTGGGCCTGACCAGGGCACGTGCCAGGGCCTCAGAGGCCAGGCAGGACCGGGGGGAGGGTGGGGGCACCCGGGTAGAGGAGCCTGGGCCTGCCCTCCTACCATCGCTGCACAGGATATGGGCCCGAGCCGTCTTGGAAACCCAGGTTCTCTGTCCAAGCTCCTGATTTCTAAATGTTGGCTACCCACTGGACTTGCTTTGTTAACGTCATGTGGCCGTTCCATGACCGTAGGCTCCCCTGGGGGTGGCCCTGGGGCCAGCCATGAGGTGGTGTCACCCCATCCATGCATCAGTACCCGTCGCTGGGCGGCTGGAGGGGCCTGGGCGGGAATGGGGATGCTGGGCCATCCCTTCTGTGCCAGCACCCAGCGGCTCCATGGACCGCTCCCTGCCAAGCTCAGGCATGAGGCTGGGATGTGTGGCTACCCGGGGTACAGATAGCAGGGTCCCCTTGCAGCCGGAAGCTGGCCCGCACGTGGAAACACGGGGTCGCAGGGCCTGCCGTCAGTACCCAGCTGGTGGCCGTGGGGAGTCCGGCTCTGACCGCCACGCCCCCAGAGTGGGGTGAGGCCGGGCACCACATGCCCCTCAGGGGCTCCAGGCCCGTCCAAGGCTCCTGCTCCTGCCCTACTTCTGATCACAGGTGCTTTACCATGAGGTCAGCCAAACCTGCACTGGGCCCTGAGGTCCAGGCTGAGGGAGCGGACTGCTGGCTCACTGCCCGGTCCCCAGGGGGCCCCCGGGTCCCGAGGCGAGTAGACGCTCAGCCCCTTCCCTGGCCTCCGACCGCAGCGGGAGCCGGCTCTGGGCCTCCGTGTCCTCCAGTGTCATGGAGGTTTGTCTTAAACCTCCAGGTGCTTACCTGCTGTGCTCCACGTTCCAGGCCCCTGCCCATGTTAACACACCCATCCCACGAGGGTGGTCCCAGCCCTGGGAGGCCAGGCGGCTGTCAGGCACCTGGGCAGCGGGGGCAGCATGGGGGCTGAGCCAGCGTGGGGGGGTCCTCGGGGTGCCGGCCGTCGAGCCTGCCCTCGGGCAGCCAGAGCGTGCTGGGCAGGGCCGCCCTGTGCGCGCCCCTCGCTGGCCCAGGCTGGGCACGGGACCTGGGTGGTCCCAGGTGGTGGACTCAGGCTGGGACAGGACCAGGTGCCTCGGAGGGGCGTGGGGGGCGGGGGCGGGCGCGCCCAGCTGAGCCTGTCTCTCGTCCCCCAGGAAGCCTGAGAAGGGCGTCCAGTACCTCATCGAGCGTGGCTTCGTGCCTGACACGCCAGTGGGGGTGGCCCACTTCCTCCTGCAGCGCAAGGGCCTGAGCCGGCAGATGATTGGAGAGTTCCTGGGCAACCGGCAGAAGCAGTTCAACCGCGATGTGCTTGAGTGAGTGGCCCACCTCTCCCCTGGACGCACGGGGCCCCGGGCACCTTCAGCCCCATCCAGCAGGGCTGGCCCCACCCCTGGTCCCGCGGCCTCCGTGCTGACGTCCTGAGGTGCAGCACGGGCAGCCGGCCGAGTTCGGGCTCCGTCCTCCTTCCTCTCCTGCCAGGAGATGGGGTGATGGTCCACTAGGCTGGCAGTCCCAGACCCTGCAGAAGAAGGGGTTTCCGGCCCCTGGGAACTGCTGGCAGCTTTGAGAAGGCTTGCTTGCACACGCCTGCACCCCCCTCACCCTCCCCCAGACCATCCTGAGAGGAAGGGCTCCGTGTCTGGGGCCCGTGGTCACTGGGCGGGCGCTGGGTACAGGCCCTGTCCTCACTTCACTGGCAGCGGGTGTCGGGGGTCCATAGCCCCCTTCCACAGATGAGGAGCCATAGCCAGCAGTAGGTGGCTCAGAACGGGTGCCCTTGGCCGGGACAGGGGGCGTGGCTACAGGCCTGACGTGGGCACATTGCCCACCCAGGCCCCACACGGGATGGACGACCCAGCCGGTGGGCCAGGCACAGGGTCAAAGCACACACACAGCTTTGCACTCGCTGACACGCCAACACCCTGGAGAGGCAGCCTGTGCCCCCAGCTCCTCTCCCCACAGCCTCTCTACTCCGCATTTCCCCCCATAGTGTGGTTGGCGCCCCCTCCCCTTTGAAACCAGGGAGGACCTGTCCAAGGAGAGCTGCTTAGCTCCTCCGTGAACGGGGCCCAAGACGACCGTCCAGCCCAGCCCCTGGCCTGCGGCTGGCCCTTTGCCCACCCCCACCCCACTCCTCCAAGCCGCTGCTGGTCGGTAGGAAATCCGGGCATTGTTCTCCTTAGGTCAGACAATAGCGGCGGCCTCAGGAAGTAGCGAGACCCCCTCCTAGGCATCCTCCTCAAACGCTGGTCAGCAGACCGTCCAGTGGGGCCCCTCCGCCTCCTTGCTCTGCTGGCCGAGTTTGCTCAGAACATCGCCCCAGTGGACAGGGTCCCTGGGAGTGGACACCAGGACCTCTGCAGCCCCACCGGGTGGCCGCTTGAGGGTCCCCAGTGCAGACCCACCTTCTCTGCTCAGGGGTCCCAGTCAGGCTGGGGGCGGGGCCATGGCCAGAGTCCCCTGTCCCCCTCGCCCCCCGCAGCCTCCTCAGCTCTGCCGTCCTTGTGGGTCAGCGGGTGGGCACCTCACTGCCCCGCGGAAACACCTGGGAGAGCCTGGACGCAGGGGCCAAGCCATGGGTCTCAAGGCCGGGGGTGCCCAGGCCACCTCACTCCAGGCCTCCCTGCTCTGACCCCTCGGCCCCCAGCGGGAGGGGCGCGGGGTTGCTGACCAGCCACGGGTTCTTATTCCAGCTGTGTGGTGGATGAGATGGACTTCTCCGCCATGGAGCTGGACGAGGCCCTGAGGAAGTTCCAGGCGCACATCCGGGTGCAGGGGGAGGCACAGAAGGTGGAGCGGCTGATCGAGGCCTTCAGGTACAGGCCAGGCCAACTGGTAAGGGGTCCCCTCTCAGAGGCCGGGACCCCAAGGGCAGAATCCCCCTTTAGGGTCAGGGGGCCCCTCCTGGGTGCCAGGCGCTGTGTGACCCAGTGCTGGAGCCGGGGCCTCGGACGCTGGCTCCTGAATCCATCAGCGTCATCACAGGGTGGACTCTCAGTGACACAGAGAGCCTGGTTCTGACACCCTCGCCCCGTACCGGCTGTGTGACCTTGTGCTGGGTACTTAACCTCTCTGTGCTTTGGTCCTCACCTGCAGAGAGGTATGATGATAGCACCTACCCTGCAGTGGTTGGGCGGGTACACCACTCAGGATATGTGGGCACGTTTAGCCCAGCACCTAGCACCCCAGAGAGCCTGTGATCGAGGCCGGCTGTCCCTGCAGTCCCCCTGCACGCCGGGACTTTGCACACTGCTGTGGGGGCTCCGGGCCCCACACTGGGTGTGGGAGGCCCAGCCCCCTGCTCTCTGCATGGGTGGTGGGGCCGCAGAAGAAGAGACCCCAGGCCCTGGGAGGGGAGCATTCAGACACTTCCATCCAGGAGGGCTTCCTGGAAGGGGCAGCTCTTAACAGGGAACAGAAAATTGAAGCCCACGTTGTCTAAGCTCTGATGGCTGCTGCCTCTGAGCATAGGTCACGGTACTGCCCCTGGTTCCTCTTCTCCATCCCTGCCCCACCTGCCCAGCCCTCCACAAGGGCGCCAGTGGAGGGGGCTTTGGGAAGGCGTGGGCATGTACTGGAGGTCGTGCGTTAGTGAGGCTGTTCAGCTGCCACAGCAAAGGTGCCGCAACAGGGGGGCTGCAACCACGTGGAGATGGGCCGCCCTCTGAACTGTGGCCCTAGGCTCCTGTCACCTGAGGTCCCCAGGGCAGGTCCATCCCCACTCCAGGCAGGGCAGAGGGCGTGGAGGGCACACCCGGCCTTTAGGGCACAGCCTTCCATCAGCCAGCACTCCAAGGGGACCCGGGGGTGTGGTCCTCAGCCCCGAGCAGCCGCCGTCCAGCTTGGCGGGGACAGGGGGTACTTGACTCACATGGGAGCAGACGGGCAGACTGTCAGGGCCAGCTTTGCTGGTCGGGGGTCCCCTCTGTGTACGCGATGCAGACGCAGAGGCTCTGAGACGAGTGACCAGCCTCAGGTGTTTGGGGCCACTGGTGGGCGAGGGGTGGCCTGGCCTCCTGCCCCGGCTGAAGTCTCCCCCCCGGCCCTGCCCCAGCCAGCGGTACTGTATCTGCAACCCCGGGGTGGTGCGGCAGTTCCGGAACCCCGACACCATCTTCATCCTGGCCTTCGCCATCATCCTGCTCAACACCGACATGTACAGCCCCAATGTCAAGCCCGAGCGCAAGATGAAGCTGGAGGACTTTGTCAAGAACCTCCGCGGTGAGCCGCCCCAGCCTCGTGAGCGTAGGGTGGGGGTGTCCCGTCCTGGGGGTGACGTGAGGCCTGGTCTCGAAACGACCGCAGGGTTTGGGCCCAGGCTCATTGCAGGGCCAGAGGGCAGAGGGACGGCAGGCCGGGTGCTGGGCGCCTGGGGCCTCTGCGCACTGCCCCTCCCCAGCCTCCGGTCTGGCCTCCACGGCGGCCCCACGGCCCTGGACGCCATGACCGCCCTGTCGCCCACGGGCAAGCCGGCTGTGAGCTGCGTGCTGTTGGTGACCCAGGAGCTTCGGGGACTCCGGTTCCTCCTCTGGTTTAGGGCCTCAGCCAGGGAAGTGGGGCCTCTGCTGTGTGTGAAACGAGCCCCGAGGGCAGAGGCTCAGCGAAGACGGGGCTTCCGGGACACACACCTGCCAGCCGGCCGCCCTCACGTCTGTGGCCTCGTGGTTCGTGTCCCAGCACAATGGGGAGGGGTGGCTGTGTCACCCTAGTTCCCAGGGTGGGGGCCGAGCTCCCCAGAACCAGGAGAGCAAGCTGCTTGGCTCCGTCTTGGGAGCCTGGGCCGTTCCCACCAAGGGAAAGTTCAGAGAAGGGAGGGGACTTGCGTGAGGTCACACAGCAAGTGAGAGTCAGAGGAGGCAGGAGTTCTAAGGCCAGGCCAGCGCTTCTGCACGAAGTGCACACCCAGCTCATTCTCTTAGGGGAAGGTATGCCCACCCCACCACACACTGGACACACTCCTCTGAAATCGCTCAGCTGCCCAGCAGGTCCAGCAGCCAGCGGCTCTGGGAGTCCAGGGAGAGGCAGGAGAGGAGCCTGGACACCTGACAAGCAGTGTTTTGCTTTCACTGATATTTGTCTTTGAATTTTTTTAAAAAATAATGTGTGTATATATACATATGTTTACTTTTTCATGCATGCCAGTTTTGGCTGCGCCGGGTCTCTGTTGCTCTGCGTGGGCTTTCTCCAGCTGCGGTGCATGGGCTCCTTATTGTGCTGGCCTCTCTTGTGGCAGCTCACGGGGTGTAGGCACACGGGCTTCAGTAGTCGTAGCTCACGGGCTCTAGACCATGGACTCAGTAGTTGGGGCGCACAGGCTTTGCTGCTCTGCAGCATGTGGGATCTTCTGGACCAGGGATCGAACCCATGTCTCCTGCATGAGCAGACGGATTCTTATCCACTACACCACCAGGAAAGTTCCTTATATTTATATTTTGAATGGGTCCTAGCTTCACATTGTTCAGAAGCCCAGACAGTCACGTGACCCAGCAGTCACCCTCCTTGGAATTTACCCGAATGAGTTGGCAACTCCCCTCTACATGGAAACCAGCACCTGGGTGCTTAGGGCGGCGTGTTCACAGTTGCCCAAACCGGGAAGCCCCCCGGCTATCCTTCAGTAGGTGCGTGAACCCTGTTCCATCCAGACCACGGGCTGTTATTCAGCGCTGGAAAGAAATGAGCTGCCAAGTCTGGAGGAGTAACCTTAAGCGACATTGCCAAGTGAAAGCCGCGCTTCTGCAAAGCCTGCAGGCAGCCTGATTCCAGCTACATCACATCCTGCAAGGGGCAAGGCGGGGGCGGCAGGGATGCAGAGAGGAGCCCCCAGGGTGTCCGGGGCGGTGGAAAGTCTCCCTGTGATGTTGTCACAGTGAACACGTGTTGCTGCACGTTTGTCCAGACCCATGGGACGGACACCATGACCTGTGGCCTCTGGTGACTGGGGCACATCCGAGTTGTAGCGAACACACCGCTCTGATGGGGGTGCTGATTGTGGAGGAGCTGGGATGTGCTTTCCCCTTAATTTTGCTGTGAACTGGAAACTGTCCTAGAAAAAGAGCCAATTAGAAAAAACCCGGGCAGTGCGGAAGGTCTGCCACAGGGCCCCTCTCACCCCCGGTGGTCATTCATCGGCTCTGAGCCTCCCAGAGCTCCCCCGGGAGAAGGTGCAGATGCGCGCGGTTGGCTGCAGCCGCTTCTACTTGGCACCTCGCTCTTGGGTCGAGGCCCAGCCGTAAACCTAAGGGCCTTTGCCGCGTCTGCTCACCTCGATTCTGCGGACACACAGTCCTCCCTGTCCCGGCATCCCCAGTGAGGACCGCTCAGCCAATCCCCGACCGGGCACACGGGTTCGTCCTTTCTCCTGCAATCGGGAGGCAGAACCGAGATGGATATCACATCCCAGGGGCCAGACCCCCAGAGGCACTCAGTGGACCTGAGAGTGCCTGACATTAGGGACAGGTGGGCCTGAACGGCCCCCCAGAGGGCTGAGCCGTCCCTGCCGCACGCCATCCCGTGAGCCTGTGGACCGAGGGCTGGGGCTCGCATCTGTCCTGAGCTGGCCTGGGTCTTTCCGGCACCGTGTCCAGGGCCGTGTAGCAGAAAAGGCATGAGCGTGTCATCAGAGCGACCCGGGTTCGAGTCCCAGAAATGGGACAGCAGCCACACAGACCCACTGAGCTCTCCGAGAGGGAGGAAGCTTGAGCTGCCCTTATCCCTGTGAGCCCGCCGTGCTCTGGGGGGCCCTGTGTCTTGGGGGAGGGCTCCCGGCTCAGAGAGGCTCGGCGTCAGGCTGACAAGGGGCCAGATGAGGACGTGGGCCCTCCCCCCGGCGCTGCGGCGGGAGCAAGCAAGGCAGTGTTTACAGAGTCCCCCGAGCGTGGCTGGAAGGCCCCTCCTCTCTAACCCGGGGCAGAGCTGGCCTGGAGCTGCAGCTGGGGTTCCAAGAACATGGGTCGCGGGCAGGACGCATCCAGCAGCTGTGGGCCGGGAGGCCTGCAGCTCAGCAGCGGACGGGCAGGGGCGCCGCTCACGGTTCAGACGCAGTGCCTCGGGGTGAGCCGGCCGCTGTCCCCTCCCAGGCGTGGATGACGGGGAGGACATCCCCCGCGAGATGCTCATCGGGATCTACGAGCGGATCCGGAAGCGGGAGCTGAAGACCAATGAGGACCACGTGTCGCAGGTGCAGAAGGTGGAGAAGCTCATCGTGGGCAAGAAGCCGGTAGGTGGTCTCTGTGCCCCCCGGGCACTCCCAGCCCTGTGACCCCGGGCCAGCCTCCGATGCCTCTGGAGCCTGGCCCCTCCGGTCAGGGCTGGTGAATTACATCACCTTTAGGGCCATCTAAGTGGCCTCCCTCTGGGTCCCTCCGAAGAGAACCTGAGGCCTCATCTGAGCTGGCGGCCGGGACTGTGCAGTGGCTCCCTGGTGCCCTGGGCGCCCCTCGAGTCCTCTGGGGGCGCTGGGGAGGTGCCACGGGAGGGTGTCCCCGGGAATGCGTGTGGGACGTTAACCTCTCTTGTCTTTTGTTCACCATTTCCCCCACAGATCGGATCCCTGCACCACGGGCTCGGCTGTGTGAGTGCCCTCTGCTTCCCCTTCTATGGTCCCTGCAAGCCCCTGGCCCCCAGACCCACCGCTCCGGCTGCTCCATAGCGATGAGAAGTTTGCTTGTCACAATGCTCCCCGCCTCGGATCTCGGATCTCGGCGGCCCTGTGGGGAGGGCTGTGCTGTCGGGCCCAAAGCAGATGGTCTCTGTCCGTCGCGTCTGGGCCTGGTCGAGCTTGTCCCCAGGCCCTGAGACCCTGCACCTGAACTGAGGGCTTTGGGGTGGCGTTGAGGCCTCCCGCCCTCCCCCTGCCCAGGTGGCCCGGGTCTGCCTCCCCAGTCCCTTCCGCTGGCCGCCAGGTCAGGGCCCAGGACCCCCATCACTCGAGTGACCCAGCCCCCCGGCCCTGTGCTCTGCCGTCCTGTCTCCCGCCCCTGAGGGCGCCAGGCTGGGCCCTTGTTCCTTCCCATGTCCCTGCGGGTGGCCGAGCTCAGCCCTGGAGAGCCGTGTGTGCAGAGGGCGGGGACCAGCCCCTCAGGGTGGCGACCGCTGGCTCGGGTCCCCACATGGCCCCCCAGACTCGGACAGCGGGGCTGAACTCCTTCAGGATGGAGGGCCTGGGGGCTGAGGGGCTCGGGCTGCATGGGACGGGCGTTTCAGGGGGCTCCCCGGAACCAGGGCCCCACGCGAGCCTGGCTCTGAGAGCGATGGGAAGGCAGTCTCCCTGGAGCTGGGCCTGCGGGTGGGCGGTGGCGGTGTCCCCGGCCCGGGGTGCGGGCTGACACGGCCCTTCCGCACAGGTGCTATCGCTGCCTCACCGCCGCCTCGTCTGCTACTGCCGGCTCTTTGAGGTTCCGGATCCGAATAAGCCCCAGAAGCTCGGGCTGCACCAGCGCGAAATCTTCCTGTTCAATGACCTCCTGGTGGTACGTGGGCCTGCGGGCACGGGGCTGGGTCCACAGACCCCCGGCGGCTCGGGCCGCCTCGTCCAGGACGGAGCGTTCGGCCTCCACAGCTCCGGGCCTGTCCTGGCCCCTCGGCCTCCAGGGAGCCTCTTCCTGACACTCTGAGCCGCCCCCTGGGACAGGCGGGTGCGGTGCTGTCCCATTGGCCTGAGTCTCAGCCCCAGGACTGGAGGGCTGGACGTGGCAGAGAGGGGCTTCCCAAGAGGACATTGAGCTCTTGCCCCCAGAACAGGCAGCATCGGGTGAAGACGGTCCCGTAGGCCCCTTCTTCCCCGGGACCCCCGGCCCATGTCCCTGCCCGACGGAGGACCAGCCGCTCTTGTCAGGCCCTAAGCCTGGAGTCCCGACATGCGGCTTCCTGCCCTTTAAGAGCCCCTGACCTTGAGCAAGTCGCTGCGGACCTCTGGCCCTGGTGTCCTCTGCTGTAAAACTCATCCCTCGGCGGGTTTCACTGTGCTGGCGTGGGGCCCGCGGGCATGAGTGTCCCTCCTCCTAGCGGCCCCTCGCTGCCCCGGGAGCCTGCTGGCCACAGGGCTGGGGGGCGGTCCTCACACAGGAGAACACGGCCCTGGGGGCCACGAGCACCCTGAGGGCGCAAGGTGCCCCTGCGCTGCGGGCCTGGGGCTCAGCCTCTGTGTCTGGCTGCCCCCAGGTCACCAAGATCTTCCAGAAGAAGAAAAACTCGGTGACCTACAGCTTCCGGCAGTCCTTCTCCCTATACGGCATGCAGGTCCTGCTCTTTGAAAACCAGTGTAAGCACCCCGAGTTTTGTGTTCCCACTTAATCAGCAGAGGGCCCGTTGCAGGCTCAGAGTAACCAGGGAGCATTTCATATATCATCAGACGTGGGGCTCGTCACATTGACTTTCACCGTTAACTTCTTGCAGGTGATAAGATTTTTACATTTAGGGCAGAGTGAGTTTATTTAAATAAAACATTGGTGGAAAGACATCCAGTAAACGGCCCTGGTGATGTGCGGGTTTGACCAGGCGGGCGAGGGTCGTGCCTGAGGGGCCGCCGAGGTTCCCACCAGGGCCTGGGTCCACGCGCTCTGGCCTTGGCGGCTGTGTGGCATGGCTGTTGGACCTCTCAGGCCGTCGCCCCCCCCACCCCAGGCTGGAAGGCTGCCCTCACCTGGTTTTCCCCCAGGGAGCCTGATGCCACACGCTCTGTTGTGTCCAGCAGGCCCCTCAGGGAAGGGGTGGCGGTGGCAGGGACCCCCTGGAAACAGCCCGACCTGACCAAATCCTCAGGCCGAGGGTCACCTTCAGGCACCCGGGTCTCACACAGGCAGCTCCTGGTCAGTCCCGGCCCACTTACATTAGACTCGGTTTGAACTTTGTCTTCCATTTTATTGAAGTGGTTCTGAGATCTTCACGCAGGGCTCAGATGTCCTTGGCTTCTCCCGAAAGCTAGGTGTGGGCTCGTGAGGCCCACATTCCCATGTGGGGGACAGGCTCTCCCAGCTGCTCAGTCTCCCCTGGCCCATGTCCTGATTTTAGGAAACCTGCTCAGGCCTCTAAGCGTTGGAGCTTGCGGCCCTGAAGCAGCTCTGAGCTGTGATGGGATTGTCCTCCGGGCCAAGAACCATCACACACTGGGCAGTGGGTGCTCGATTCCCAATGACGAGAGAGGGGGCGCCAGGACCCCACAGCCCCGAGAACTCAGAGGCGGCTCGGGCAGGAAGAAGCAGGTGATGCTGTCAGCCGTGGGGTGGCCACAGGGTCCCCCGAGGGAGCTGGGGCGGGGTGGGGGCACAGAGGCTAGGCAGGAGAGAGCAGGGTTGCCCGGGGTGACGGGACAGGTGACTGGGGACACCACCTCCGTCTCCTCCCAGATTCAGCGCCCAGCCAGCCTCACGTCCTAGGCAGAGTGACTGAGGACCCTGACATACAGGGTCCAGGCTGCAGTCCTGTCCACGGGAGAGGACCAGGGCCAGGCCCTGCCTCTGCTCAACCAGATCTGAGCCTAGCTCGAACTCGGAGCAGCGGGGACCCTGGTTGGGAGCCGGGGAGCTGTCTGGTGGTCCCCGCCACCTGCACCATGGAGCCCCTCCTCCCCGTGGGGGTGTGTCCGGGGAGCCCCGTGGACACTCCGGCCCCACGCCGGCCCGAGGGGAGGCGGGGAGCCCGCACACAGGCCCATGCTCTCGCATCCTCTGCAGACTACCCCAACGGCATCCGGCTCACATCCGCCGTCCCAGGGGCCGACATCAAAGTACTGATCAACTTCAATGCCCCCAACCCTCAAGACCGCAAGAAGTTCACCGACGACCTGCGGGAGTCCATCGCGGAGGTGCAGGAGATGGAGAAGCACAGGATCGAGGGTAGGTTGCGGTCGTGGCCGCCGGAGGGCGGAGGAGGGCAGGGGTGCTGCCGTGACTCTGGAGCCTCGGCCCCTCTGACTTCCCGCAGCCATGTGCCCGGACAGCCCCTGTGCCCAGACCACAGGAGGAGGAGCACAGAGGGAGGGGGCGGGCAGGGGTCTCCGGGTGGGAGCCTGTCCTGCCCAGGGAACTATGTCACGGCCCCGAGGAGACCCCGGTGTTCCTGGTCCCCCCGCCCCTCTGTGTCCAGAGCCCTGAAGCTGAGCTCATTGCACCAGAGCGTGGCTGGCATTGGTGTCTTCTGGGCCTGAGCATGAGGTGGAGTCAGGGCTGAGGCCATCCCTGGCTCCCATGAAAGCCGACAATACCCCCCACTGTCCCCCAGCTCTGAGCCTCGTTCCTGGAATGTTCATGTTCCGGGGGATGCTCCCCAGCCTCCATCCACAGCCAGGCCAGGCTAGCCTGGCTGCACTGTAGACCCAAGAATTTGGTCTCCCCCCGAGTCGCTGACCTCCCTACAGGCCTCGGTGCTCTGGCCTCTGCGGCCTCCTTTGGGGTCTCCCTCAGTCGTGGGGCGGGGGGGAGGACGTCACTCCAGCTCCTCCCCAGATGACCTCGCCCTTCCGACTCCCCACCACCGGAGCAGAGCCCCCACCCCCGACCCTGCTCCTCTGCGTCGCCCTCCTGGGGGTTGCCCACCACTGCCCCTGCCTACCCTGGACCGCGGCCCTACTCCCCTCACGGCCCTGGCGCTCTGTTGCAGCGGAGCTGGAGAAGCAGAAGGGCGTCGTGCGGCCCAGCATGTCCCAGTGCTCCAGCCTCAAGAAGGAGCCGGGCGGCGGGACTCTGAGCCGGGCCTGCCTGGACGACAGCTATGCTGGCAGCGAGGGCCTCAAGCGCAGCGCCCTCAGCAGCTCCCTGCGCGACCTCTCGGAAGCAGGTAAGAGCCCCCAGGACCGCCCCCACCCAGCACAGTGGGGGCTCAGCCACGCACGCAGCGGGCTTACATCGGCCAGGAGGGTGGGGGGCTCAGACTGAGCTGATCCAGGTGGCCACCCCCAACCCACAGCAGCATCTGAGCAGGCAGGGCGGGTGTCCCCCAGAGGCCCCAGGCAGGACAGCTGGGTGGGTACCCCGTCTGCCTTGCTTTTTATTCACCCTTCCGTTTCCTGACCCCAGCTGTCACGCAGGGTGAGCCGGGCCCCGTTTCTCCGCGCTGCCTGTCCCGCACTGCACGCTGACGAGGGCAGGGGGGCAATGGCCGCGACACCGTGTCTGGGGCCCCATCATCGCCCGAGGTCCCGGGGCTTGCTCTCCCGGCAGAGGTCCCCTTCCCGGGAACCCTGGGCCTCCGTCCGGGCCGGAGGCGACAGGGGAAAAAGCCTTGGCAGAAGTGTGTTTCAGTGTTATTTCCTTGTTTCTGTGTGTGTGGTTTGCTGCCAGCCTCTTAACCCGCAAGCAAGCCGCCCGGGTCTCCTGGGTCTCCTGGGCTGGGGGGTGTGCCTGGAGCATCGGGGGGCGCTGGGCCTCAGCGGCGGTGGCGGGGGGAGCCTGCTGCCCAAGCCTGCTTTGCGTGCCGGTGCTGTCATGGGGGCCGTGGCTGAAGGGGGCAGCCTTTCAGTCCCCCCACAAGGTGCATCAGGCCAGGCAGCTCCTCCCCAGAAGAGTCTGGGTCAGCGTGGAGCAGAGGCAGCTGGGCACGTGGGCATGTGGCCGTGCCAGTGCTGTAGGCTCCTGGGACCCTTGACTTCCACCCCGGCCCCGGGAGCCTGACATGACCCGGGTTTGCTGGGGGGAGACCCTCTCGGGCTGGGATCAGCCTCCTCCCCCTTCCCCGGGGCCCAGTGGCCCCTCTCCCACCAGGCGCTCACCCAGCCCAGCCCAGCGGCCTCGGGCAGCACTGCGTGGGCAGCTCTGGGCCCCCAGAGAGAGCCGCTCGAGACCGCATCCCATCCCTACCCCCACCCAGCAGCGCTTCTTCCCTTCAGCATGTTCATTTCTCAGAAGTTTTCCCATTTTTTTCCTTTTTTTTTTTTAAGTTGGATTTTTTCTTTGCTTCTGTCTCATCATTTTTTTATTTTTTTTTCCATTGTGAAAATGCAAAGTGCATGGCCAGCGTGAGAGTCAAGCAGGGCTTCTCAGCTCGGCTCTGCTGACTTCTTGGGCTGGACCATCCCTGCCGTGGGGGCTGCTCTGTGCAGGACACCTCTGCCCACTAGATGCCAACAGCACCCCAGTCACAACAATTGGGAACGTCCCTCCAAATTGCCGGGTGCCCTCGGCACGGAGAGGGCAGAGTCTGGCTGGCAGCGTGGCCATGGTTAAGAACCGCTGGTTTTCCCGCGGCTCGTGACACCCAGCTAGACGTGACCGAATTGCTCTGGGGCACTGCAGGCTGGGGCCTGGGGCCCGTGTTTGGGTTTGTGCAGTGGGGCCGCCTAGGGCCTCTAGGGGCCCCGTCCAGCCCCCCCCCAGGTAGGAGCGGCCTCAGCGCAGCTGGCCAGTTACTCCGGCTGCTGATCGTCAGGACCTCAGGCGTCTGCTCTCTGTAGACAGAGCCGTGTGCCCGGTGCGTGGCTGTGTGAGGGGCCAGGCTCTGAGCTCTTGCTGATATCTGTTGAGGATTCTCAGCCAAGAAGGACCGCAGAGGGCCAGAGTCCTTGGACCCTACGCCGAAGAGAGTCCCCACGAAGAAGCCACCTGCTCCCAATGGTGGGAGGTGAGGTTTGGCGGGTGTTTCAGTCGCCGCCTGGGACAGCCGCCCCCCCACACCGCGCCTCCACAGGAAGACAGGCCAGCGTCAGCCACCTCTTGGGAGATGCCACAGGTGTGCACCCTGTGCTGGACAGGCTCAGGGAGAAGCGCGTCGAGGCAGTGACGTCCCCGCCTGTGTGCACGGCCAAGAGGGACTTGGAGGGGACAGCCGCGGCGGAGAGCCAGTGACGCCCAGCGGGGGCTCGTCTTTGCTCCTGGAGCGGCTGCCCCAGGCCCGCGACCGCCCGGCCGCCAAGAGCCAGGACCCCCAGGACGGGGCCCTCCCTGAGGCTCGTGCAGGGTTCCAAGATGGGGGCCCCAGGACTGCGCTGTCCCGGCCCTTCCCCCTCCATCAGGAGATGGGGTATGCATGTGCACACACCTACACGAGGTCTCCATGGGGCAGGTGTGCACAGGTGTGCCCGGGACTGGAGTGCAGACAAGCACAGGGACATCCCGTATTGCCTGTTGTTCTGCGAAGTCGAAGAGATGAGTTCTGAGAAACTCAGATTCTCTCCTAGACATCCGAGTAAGAGCCCTCCTGAGTCTTGGCCCACAGTGAGCAGGAGGGGTTCTGTTTAGCCCCAGAGGGCAGCCTTTGACGCCCCCACACCCAGCCTGGGCCTGGCCCAGTCCTAGTGGGAGAAGCAGGCTGGCTGGAGGGCAAAGCAGGGCCGGCCTGGTTCACAGATGGGGACACTGAGGCAGAGAGTCAGCAGGGTCACCCCTCCCTCTGCAGAGCCCCCCCTCCGGAGGCTGGGGACTCTATTTCTGCCCCATGCGCCTGCACTGCTGTGCTGAGACAAGGCAGGAAGGGGAGGTCGCCCCTCGTCTCAAACCTGCTGAAAGATGAGGGACAGGTCACTTTCAGCTGGGGACAAGGGCCAGTGTCCGCTGAGTTGTCTGTGGTCCTCAGCACCCACACCCACTGTGCGGCCCGGTCCTGTGGGCTCTGGGGCCGGGGCCCAGCACAGCCTTCAGTGGACCCCAGGCTCCGAGCTGGACTCAAGTTTGGGGTCAGCAGGTTAATACCCAGGCCCTGGACACCCCCCTCAGCCTGCTGTTGTGTGCCCAGGCCCGAGGCCCTGTTGTGGGCACATACAGCTGCCGCCGTTTCAACCCAAAGGGTCCAGACACACCCAGTCCACCCAGCACAGGTCGGGGCGTGCGTGGGCCACACCATGGCACGAGGTCGCCCCTTCCATCTTCCGGGCTCCTGGGCTGATCCAGCTCGGAGGCAGCGTGGCCAAGGTCTGCCGCCTCATGTGGACAGGCAGACGCAGTGTAAACTGCTTGCCATGGGGACAGAGTCACTCAGTCCATAGGCCAGAGCCTCCATCTCCTCCTGGCGTGGACAGAGGGCACCTGTCCCGCGCGGCAGGGCTTGTGGAGGCTGGAAGAATGTCTGGAGTCCCTTCTCTGCCCCCAAGAGCTGGCTGGAGGCTGGACCCGGCCAAGCCCTCCAGCTGTGGCACCTTCGTCCCCGACAGCCTCGGTGTCCTGCAGGAACCCCTGGAGACATCGTCTGGAGGGCCCATGGAGAGTAGGGTGGGCTCTGGGCCTCCAGAACCAAGAGAAAGACTCAGCCTCCTCCAGCATGGCCAACGCGGATCACGGGCCTGCCCCGCGCCACGTGCGGGCACTCGGGCGTTGTCAGTGAGGGCTCAGGACTGGGAAGGCCTGTGGCGTCCCAGGGGGGCTGGCGCCCACAGGGGTGGAGCTGGTCTGCGGGCCCATCCATGCCCCCAGCCAGACACTGCACAAAGCAAACACGGCCCCAGAGAGAGGGGACCTGGAGCTCGCCTCCTGAGTCCCCACGCCCTGCAGGCAGCAGGCAGTGTGTGTGCTCATGCGCGTATGTGCAACGTATGTGCAACGTACGTCCGTGAAATCCACCGAAGGGCAGGCAGTGCAGGACCAAGCTTGGCTCATTTCAGCTGCTGGAGGAGCTGGCCTGTCCCCCCCAGGCCGATGCCCCCCCACCTTCCCAGCAGCCACCCCACAGGCCTCCAGTCCACAAGAGGGGGATAAAGTTGGGCTGGTTGGAAAAGATTTTTTTTTTTTTTGTCTTTTTGTCTTTCTTTTTATTTTTATATTTTTTGCTTTTTAAGAACCGCGTTGTCTTTTTAAGTCACCAGCGCCCTGCCCCTGGCTCTGCCGGGCCGTGGGTGGCAGCGCGGGCCCGTGTCGCGTCTAACCTCTGGTATTGCATGTTCTGGGCAGGGAAGCGAGGGCGTCGCAGCAGTGCGGGATCGCTAGAGAGCAATGTGGAAGTAAGTAGGAGCCTGTCCCGCTGGCTGTCGTGTGTCGCCTCCCGTCCTTGGTTTTTGCCTCTTGTCTTTTTTTTTTCCTTTTTTTTTTTTGCTCCCCCTCCCCTCCTCCACAGAGGCCAGATCCATCCCGCCTGCCTGGCACGTGCATGCCACCCGCCTAGACGCCCGCGCCCCTCACCGCTTGTGGGGGCTGGAACGGTGGGGGCGGGTCCCGGTCTGTCTGTCACGGTTTAGTCTCCGCTTAACCCCCGCCCCTCGGCCCCTGAGCATGGTTAACACCCTGGCTCCCCGCACTCCCCGCGGCCCCGCCCCTGGGCGGGAGGCACTGCCCCCGCCCTCCTCGCTGTCGGTCCCGCCTTCTCGGACTTCCACGCTGCGCCATCCCCATCGCTTCTCCTTCCTGGAGGTTCGATTGCTGTGTGTCTGCAGTCAGGGTGCCTCGGAATTGCTCAGCCAGCTCGGGGGCGGAGAGCCGGGAGAGAGAGGAGTTCAGTGTGGATTTCATGAGGTTCCATTCATCCTCCAGCCATCTCGACATTCCTGTTCTCATCCACGCTCAGCTTGCAGGCCTCTCTGTCTCCTCTCTTCCAGTGTTTGGTTGGCGTTAGATAGCCGCAGTGAGACGCCTAGGCGGTGCCCACCCGCAGGGGGAGGCTCCCCCCGACCCCTCCTGCGGCCCTCAGCACCCCCCTCCCCCCAGAAACCGCGGCAGCCCACGCCCCAGGCAGAGCACACGCCCTTGGACACTGAGAGGACCCAGGAGAGCTCAGGGCAAGGTGTTGGCGGGAGCAGCCCCTCTCCGCCCCGCCCGGCACACGCGGCTCACAGACACCCGCAGACACGGTTCTGATCTGAAGGCGCCGGCCACCCCCCACGGCAGGGCACTCAGCAGGGCTGAGTCCCCTCCATGTCTCTCTCCCCTAAGGCCCCCTTGCGGGCCCCCCCCAGCTGACCTGCACGGTAGTGTCTGGAGGTGGCCCCTGAGTCCAGCCTCACGCGGCCTGGCCTCTGCAGCCAGCAGGTTGAACTAAGGCTTAGCAGTCAGTGGGTGAACTTTTTTTTAACATTTTTTTTTTAAAGAATCATTCTGCCATAAGTGCTCTAAGCTCTTTTAATTTTGGTTTCTATGAATTTCCTTTTTAGGGGTCCATCATTAGCAGTCCTCACATGCGCCGGAGAGCTACATCAACACGAGACTGCCCATCTCGCCCACACCAGGCCATGCCCAACTCCTCCTCCCTCCTGGGCTCCCTGTTTGGGAGTAAGAGAGGGAAGCCCCCTCCCCAGGCCCACCTGCCCCCAGCCCCTCCCCAGCCACCCCCCCACCCGCCACACCCCGCGACCGGCCACCCCCAGGGGCCTGTGGAGGGCCCCCTTGCGGGCCCAGTGCATGGGCACCATGGCCAGTTCTGCCACCTGCAGCAGAACCCGCCCCCCTACCACCATCACCACCACTACCACCCCCCCCAGCACGTCCAGCATGCACACCAGTACCACCACGGCCCCCACGGGGGGCACCCCGCCTATGGGGCCCACGTGCACGGCCACCCGCTGCTGCCCTCAGCCCACGCGGGCCACGCCACGCACCACCACGGGCAGCCCCCTGCCCCGCCGCCCCCCCACCAGCAGCAAGGCCAAACCCAGCGGCATCAGCACAATTGTGTAGACAGCCTGGGTGGCGGTCCCGGACCCCCCCCGGATCAAGTGCACATCACACAGGTGCGCCCAGGGGCGGCAGCCCCAGACCAGACCCAGGGCACCTTCTGTTGGCACCTCCCCTCTGCACGCCCCCGGCCTGGACGGAGCCCCCGAGCCCCAGGGCTCGAATCGCAGGGAACGCAGCCCGCAGCCCCCGGTTTGAGTTGGCGGTGGCGCCGAGAGGTGGGCCCCGGCCACCACCAGCCCCGAAACGGTGCCACCGGCCGAGTAGACGTTGAACTGAGTCCCGGCCCCCATCCCCACCCAGCTCCCAGCTCTCTGCTCCCTCATTGTACCTGGGGGTGATGACCCAGCCTAGGAAAAGAAGAGATGACACAAAAAACCAGAGACAGAACCAAACACACAACCCAAAACTTGCTGCATTATTGCTCTTTTATTGACAATGGGCAAAAATTAAGTAGACCTGATATGGTTGATGAAAATACGTAAGTAAACTTTATATAATATAAATATATAAATATATAAATACATATATACATATATATATATATACTGTATAGGTAGTATTTGTGTGTGAAAGGCAAACGTTTCAGTCCACAAAATTAGCAATAGAGACTTTACAAGGAGCCCCACTTACCTGATAGGAAGACAGAACCTTAGACAAACGTGTGAGAGATTAGACCAAAAATTAAAATGCTAGGGACAAACTCAGATACTTCCATATTTTCGTAAGAAGAGACGCCCCACCCCCCACCCCCAGGACTGGCTGAAATCTTTACGCGATCACTACTAACCGTGCCAAGTAACATAGCATCTAACTGTTTTCAAAGTCCGATATTGCTTTGTATAAATCCTTATTTTATTAACAGATGACTATCATAAGTAATCAGTATTATAACTGCTCTGTTATTTCAGGTAAGCGAATAGATTTTAAAAATGCAGTAAACTCTACCGTAGCAACTCGGCAGCACTAGTTCAGAACTGGTTGTCCCGGACTGTTGGTTACCCAGACTCTTAGACACTTTATATGGCTGCAATAACTGTGAATTTCCATGATCCATATTTCTTTCGTATGCATCTGGTTTACTGCACACTCATTCAGAGCCCTCCGCGGGGGCCCCACACCCAGCAGAGAGGTGTTCATCTCCAACATGAAAGCGACCAACTCATGCTCGTCTCCCCAGCACCATAGCCCCCCTCATCCTGTCTCCAGCCGCAGCAGGCACACCCCTGGAGAACCGAAGGCTGCTGCTCTTAGCGTTTAGCGACCCAGGGTGGTGTGTGTGCTTCCCGTTTTGTTTTCTGAGTGGTGGCCGTGACCATCGTGATTCCATGTGCTCGCGCGCCCCCCGTGTTACGTCTCCGCGGCCCGTCTGAGCCTGGCGAGGAGCGTCCGGCCCCCCACCCACCGCCCTCCGGGGCCGCGCCCAGCTCTCCCTGCTGTGCTCTGTCGCTTCCGTGTTGGGGGGGGCCCCGTCCGCTCCCCCCGGGGCCGGCGTCACCCACGGGCCGTCCTTTGTAGTTTCAGCCCTTCGAGCCACTGCAGCCGCCCGTGCTGTGCTCCTAGGCCGCGGACCGGAGGAGGACCGCCCCGGGCCCTGCCGGGCGGGAGCCCCAGCAGGAAGGGCGAAGCTGGCACGGGACTCCACGGGCGCGGAGCCCTGGACTGCGGCAGGACAGCCGGGGTAGCCCACCCTGGCTGCGGCCGGGGCTCTGCCCACCCCATCCCACCCCACCCCTTTCTTGCATCATCCAGGTCTCCAAACCAGCAATTCTGCAAACCGAGCACTTTGTTAATCTCCACAGAGAGCAAATACAGCAATCTAGAGTTGAGCCTTTTTTTTTCTTTTTTAAAAGAAGTGTGACTTTAACCTGCCAGCCTTTATCTTCCCGTCCGTGTGGTCCTCCTCCCTCGGGCATCCACTCAGAGAGATGGGAAGCATGGTGTGTCTGTTCCGGTCCAGGCTGGGCCGGGGCGTTGAGGGGAGGCTCCCCAGTTGCGCAGACCCCGAAACTCCCTGGTCACCCCACAGAGCCCGGCCCCCGAGGTGTCCTGTCTTGCGGTTTCAAGGGCGCTGGCGTGACCAGGAACAGTCGGATTGTACTGCATGTCCTCCGGCGTCAGGCGCGTGAGGCCACACTGTGTATCGTGTATTTGCAAAACTCAGTGTTACTGTTGACAAATAGTTGAAGTAAAGTGGTAACATATTAAATATGTCGGCTTTTCTTCACCGTCTGTACCAATTGTAGGATCTAACTGTAAACTCCAGGTTGTTCCAGAAAAGATGCAGGCACCAGGCCGCCCTTTCCAAAGGGCCGTCACTGATGGGGACAGAGGGCAGCCTCTCTCTGTGGGCCATTCAGAACCCCCACCTCTGACCTCTTGGGTCCACAGGGCTGGGGGCTTCCAGCTTTCTGCTGGCTGGGTCCCAGTCAGTGAGGTTTCATCCGTGTGTGTTTCAGGGACAAACATATCACGGGATGAGTGTTCCCAGATGGCACACTGTTCCGTGGAGGAGGCTGGAACCAGGCCGCCCCAATCTCATGGGGGAGCAAATGTTCCTGATGAGCTGGTAGCCCCGGGCAGCTCGCCTGGGACCCCTCTCTTGGGACCCCAGCCCACCCCAGGGTCCGCCCGCCCACACAGGAGGTGGAGGCGGCGCCAGGCTGCGTGTCCTTTCTCGCTGTCAGGATGCACATGGGGTGTTTCGCTAACAGATTGTCTCAGCAGGAGACCCTTAGAGGAAGCAAGCCGGTACCATCACCCAACATCTTTTCTGGGACAACGATGAAGTCATGTATTTGTATATTTTTTTTAAGTTTATGAATGGATTATATAACAATGTAAAAATAAAGTTCATCCTAATATGACATGCGCCTCTTACTTAAAAACGTCCTCAGTCGTCCCGTGTAGAGCGATTTTTCCATCTCGCACTGCATGCCACAGGAGCCTCTCGGTTTTAAGATGAGCTGAAGTGACAGCAAGTAGCACACGTGACCCTAGGTGCTGACTCGGCACCGCACGAAGCCGTGTCGCCACAGGTAAGCATGCACCTTACCATCCGCTGTAAAACACCACCGCCCTCCCTGCCTGAAAAACGAGTCCTTCCGTAAGTATCTTAAACATGAAAATGATGATCCAGGAAGCAGGTTGCAGAGTGAATCGGCGTGGGGCTGGAATGGGGGCAAGGGGCCTAATCTCCGTGTGACCTGCCTGCGGTCACACGGCTTGCTCGGGCAGCACCGTCTCCTCTGGGACACTAACAACCTTCGCGTTGTCTCCCACGATTAGAACCAGGACTTGAGTGCAGGCTGTTGAGATCCTCAGGGGCCCTCTGGCTCGTGGGAAGCCCACCACCCACCGTGTAACTTTGGGGAGACAGGAGTGGTTTTGTTTCCCTGTATGTTCTGTTTGTAAGTAACAGACTCTACTGATGTAAAACCATAGCTGTGATCATGTGGAGAAAGCAAATAAATCCTTCAAAACGCTCGCATTCTCACTTTTTCCGGGAAGACCGGCCATTTCCCTGTTGGCCAGACACAGAGATCCCCCTGTGACGAGGTGGCCCGTCCCTGGTCCTGACCGCGGTGGGCTGCAGCCTCTAGGAAGACGCAAATTTGAGGATGCTGACAGGTGACTTAAGATAAAGGTGCTCATTGCAACGTAAGCACTGGTAGAAGATCCCAAAGGTATTTAAAATTTCTAGCAGCTTTGAACAAAATTTTGTGCTTTCATTGAGTTAGAAGAGATGGATCCCATGAAGCGTGGAGGTGGGCGGGGGGTGACTTGTGGACAGAAAAACACCAAGGGCCCAGCCCCCATCACGCGATGGGTAACATGACCTGGAAGCTGGGAAGGTGGATTCTGTCCTGGAAGCCGGGTTCTGCGAGAATGTGCTTGGCTGGTACTGTTTCTCCTTTCCTTAAACCCAGATCAGCTCCAAAGAATACTCCCCTTGAAAGCTTCAGTACGTACAAAACAAGGTAAAACCTCATTAGAGGTTCATCTAATCTGCGGGCAACACCAGAGGTTCATGTCAGTGGCCACGATCGGCAGGGGCCTGCCCTCCACAGAGAGAGGAATTCCCACGGGAAGGCGTTCCCAGGTTTCTGCAGCTGAGTCGGGGGGCCCTCCAGGCGAGGGGAGCTGGTTCCCGGAGTTTGCAGAAATCCTTCAGCCTGTGATGTCACCTCGCACAGAGCTGCCGCCACCCGCCGCTCAGCCAGCACCGAGGTTTCAGGTTTATCTCCCCACCGGCCGGCGGGCTCGCGGGGCAGAGGGTGCCTCCGGCCCTCTTCTCTGTGCGCAGCGCCCTGCACAGGCCCGCTGCGGTCAAGATGCACCTGAAAGCTTGTTGCTGGTTGGAAGGAGGCAGGGGTCACGGCCAACCACCGGCTGATCTGAGGGTGTGTGAGTGGTCAGCTGTCTGCAGCTCCCGCCCCTGAGAGTCGAGCTGGGGACACAGAGGATGCGGTGGGGCCCCTCTGAGAGCAGTTCCTGCTTCCTGGCCGTGTTCTGTAGCTCGCGTTTTGCTTGATCTCTCAGCAGCTTTCAACACTGTTCACACGCCCCGTGGTGAAACACACGGCATCTTCAGTTCTTTTCTCGCCTTTCTCTCAGGAGTGATGGGGCGGTGCGGGGACACCTCCTTTGTCTCCTCTGCTGGCTGACACCCCTCCCCGGAGCCTGGAGTGCTGGCTTCGGGGTCACAGAAAGCCCTCTCCCTTCCTCCTCTCGGCACACTCCCGCCCTCTGTTTTCCTGGAGAAATCCCCGGTTCAACTCTCCAGCCCAGACCTCTCCTCTCAACACCCACCTCCCTGGGGTCCTTCAGTAGCACCTCACACTCTTTGTCCAGGACCAAATCCATGATCGCACACAGAGCTGGGCCCCCCCCACCGCATTGGTGAACAGCATCACCTCGAGGGGTGCAGGTCAGAGCTAGGAAGTGTTCTGGATGCCTGTCCTTGTCCTGACTCTGCAAGTCTGTGCTGTCACCAGGCCCTTTTGACTGACCTCCCTGTGTTCTTGCGCCTGCTTGTGCCTCTTCACGCCTCACCTGGCCTCAGGCTTGTCCCCTGGATGGGTCCCCGGCCCTCAACCCCTCTCCACTGCCACCAGGGGGGTCTTCTAAAGGTGCTGCCTGCTTGAAGGCACGTCAGAGACTTCCTGTTGCCCTCAGGATTAAAAAGAAACCTGCAGAAGCTCCTGGACACGGACTGCATGTCTGTCCCCTGCCCTCCCACCTTCACCCTCACTGTCCCCTTTCACTCCAGCAGCGCTAGCCCTTCAGATGCGCAGAGAAGCCGTGTTCCCCTTGCCTCAGGGCCTGTGCAAGCGTGACCCCTGCCATTCCCCAAACGGAGGATGGTGCTAGCGCCTGTGTTGAGTTACCATCTATTTCCTGCAGCCGGTTTCAGCCACGTCCTGCTCTGCGGTGCATTTGCATTGTTGTATATTCAGTGGCGTGATCATCGGTTGCTCTAAATGTGACAGGGTCAGGCCCTTGCACAACTGTGATCCCAACAACACGTGGCACGAAGTAGGGCTTTCGTAAATGTTTGTTGGATGAACCGATGAGTTCCAATGCCCAAAGAAGGAAGCTTCGGTGGTTCATGGTGATGTCAGAGACCTGGGGGAGCGGCTGGGTCCTGCGCTCCCTTGTTAATTCAAGGAATAGTCTGGGCGATGGCTGGAGGCTTTTGCTCGTTGTGTTTTAATGTCATCAAATATGGTTTAATATTTGGAGCATTTGGAAAGAACAGACTCATAACAGGCGGGGGGAGAACTCACTCATAATCCCACTGCCCACAGTGGTTACAACTGAGGGCTTGGTCTCCCCGCTTCCCGCCCTGTTCTTTGAGCGCGTTTCTTGGTTCCCTGGTTCAGACTTTTGGGGTGTGTCCCAAACAGTCTGCAAGTGTCGTTTGGTGCCCCTTGTGAAGAAAGAGTCCCACCATGGAAACCATCTAGGAGACGCTGGATCAGACAGAGTTAAACCGTCAGTCCTGCAGAGCCTCTTAGAAGAATGACGTGTCCTGTGAATCTCTGAAAGACAGTCCGTGCTGAGTTTCCCAGACCTTCTTGTACTCCTGACCACACTCCCCGCATACCTCCACAACGTGGCCAGTGTCCCATACAGGAGAAGCCCCATTTAAACCCGAAAGGTGGAGACCGCAGCTCTGGAGGCATCACCAGCTGTGGGACTAATAGGAAAGAAAACATTCTAGTATAAAAAACCCCAGAGGGTCATGGAGGCCACCAGAATTGGAATCCCTCCCCACATCCTGAGAACGGGTCAGAAAAAGAACAAATAAAACCTCTCTAGCCCAGACCGACAGCATAACCAGGAAAGAGCAAACATCACAGATTGCAATGAGTGGTCAGTGGGGGCATAAAAATCTTGGCTGAGCAGAGCTGCCTGGACCCCAGAACAGAGGCAGCGTGACGTCGACTCGGGCCCCACCCGTGAGGGCAGACCACCCTCAGAGCAGCAGCAGAGACCCTGCTCCCAGAGGAGAGGGGGGCGCCTTAAAAAGGCAGGTTTCCTGAAGGCCTGGTGATGAAGGGCAGAAAGGGGCAGCTAAGATTAGGGCCCTGTTCAAACAAGGTGCCGTCAGAGAATCGAAATTGACAGACCTGTAACTAACCAAAGCAACAGGAAAGAAAGGGAAACACACTGGGTAAGACCTGCCAAGGGGAAGAAACAATTGCAATGAAGGGAAAAATTGAAAGCAATCCTCCTCGGAACAACTCCCTGGAAATAAATTTGAAAAACCTAGATAAAACTGATAATGAGGCAAAACTGACCCCTGGAGAGACAGAGATTTTAAACACAAATTCCCATAAGAGAATTAGGGGAAAAAAACAGTCATCCAGTGCCGGGTCCAACTGCTTTCTTAGAGGAATTCTTCCAAACCTTCAAATTTCAGATAATCTCAACGTGACTCACACTGCTTGATCACAGCAATGGAAGGAAAACGTAGAAATATTTTCTTATGACATGACTATAGCAGTGTTGTCTAAACCTGGTAAAAGTTGCATAAGTACAAAACCACAGACAACCAAAGCGAAAGTATGAATGAAACAATAGTAAGCATCTAATGATGCATTAAATGTAAACAAACATACAGTTGTCAGTTATACAATGTGGGGGTTAATCCACCCATGATTTATAGTTGACCCTCCCCATCCCCAGATTCAGCCAACTTCAGATTGTGTTCTCCTGTAGTGTTTTTGGTTTTTTTCCCCTGTTTTTAGTGTTTTATATTGGGGTATGGCTTCCCCAGCGGCTCAGCTGACAAAGAATCCACTCGTGCTGCAGGAGACACAGGAGACCCGGGTTCGACCCCTGGGCCGGAAAATCCCGTGGACAGAGGAGCCTGGTGGGCTGCAGGCCATGGGGTCGCAAACAGTTGGACACAACTAAGCACGCACACGTAGTTGATTTTCATTGTTGTGTTTGTTTTGAGTGTACAGCAACCTGATTCAGACTCTTTTACCATATAGGTTATTACAGAATAATTAGTTCCCTGTGATCTACAGTAGATCCTTGTTGATTATCTACTTTATATATGGTAGTGTGGTCAGTCGCTCAGTCGTGTCCAACTCTTTGTGACCGCAAGGACTGCAGCACGCCAGGCCTCCCTGTCCTTCACTGTCTCCCCGAGCTTGCTCAAACTCATGTCCATTGAGTCGGTGATGCCATCCAACCATCTCATCCTCTGTCATCCCCTTCTGCTCCTGCCCTCATTCTTTCCCAGCATCAGGGCCTTTTCCAATGAGTCAGCTCTTCGCATCAGGTGGCCAAAGGACTGGAGCTTCAGTTTCAGCATCAGTCCTTCCAATGAATATTCAGGGTTGATTTCCTTTAGGAGGGACTGGTTGGATCTCCCTGCTGTCCAAGAGACTCTCAGGAGCCTTCTCCAGCACTACAGTTCCAAAGCATCGTTTTTTTGGCGCTTGGTGTTCAGTGTTCACATCCGTACATGACTACTGGAAAAACCGTGAGTTTGACTGAACGGACCTTTGTCAGCAAAGTGCTGTCTCTGCTTTTTAATATGGGGTCTAGGTTTATCATAGCTTTTCTTCCAAGGAGCAAGTGTCTTAATTTTGTGGTTTGGGGCCCCAGAAAATAAAATGTCGCTGTTTCCATTTTTTCTGCATCTATTTGCCATGAAGTGTCGCGACTAGATGCCATGATCTTAGTTTTCTGAATGTTTGAATGTTGAGTTTTCAGTCTCCTCTTTCACCTTCATCAAGAGGCTCTTTAGTTCCTCGTCATTTTCTGTCTTTAGAGTGGTGTCATCTGCATATCTGAGGTTGCTGATATTTCTCCCAGCAATCTTGATTCCAGCTTATGCTTCATCCGGCCTGGCAGTTCGCATGACGGACTCTGTATATAAATTAAATAAGCAGGGTGACAATACGCAGCCTTAGTATTGAATCCTCTCTAAATAGTTAAAAAGTCTTCGTATTAAACCTCCCCTGGTCAAATGACCCTGAGATTTCTGTCCCCTGGACTCTGACGGATGCAAAACGGGCGCCGGGAGAGGTACCAGAAGAGAGCCCACGATGACGATGGGAATCAGGAGCTGGTTGTGGGGAGCCCTGGACTTGAGTGCTTCCCATGGGAAAAGGGGTGCTGGAGGTCCAGGCACGCAGTGACTGTCACTTCTGATGACTGGATGAAATGCCACTGAATGGGCACCTTTGGAGCCCCAGAAAGACTGCCCTTGAGGCTGAAGACAGTAATAATGACGACTCATTATAGGAAAAAACAGCATTTATTGCAGGTGCCAAGCAAGGAGTCCAGGTAGCCAGTGCTTAAAAGGCCTAAACTCCCACAAGGCTTTGAGGTAAAGGTTTATAAAGACAGGGTGAGGGAGGGGGGTCATGGGGTGTGCAATCTGCTTGTGGACATTCTTCTGATTGGTTGGTGGTGAGGTCATCGGGATTTAGCATTATCAGCCTTCTGGTTCCAGCCGCTCTGCGGTCTATGTGCTTGTGGGCAGCAGGCAGTTAAATTCTCCCACCTGGTGGGGGTTTCAGGATCTGCAGAAAGGTCCTTCTCAGTCACAATAGTATTCCTTCAGAGCCTGTAGTCTTATCTGGTGTCAAAGCCATAACCAGGGAGAGGTTTTAAAAGGAGAATACCTTGGCATCAGCTTTGGGTCTGAAAACCATCCTTTACCCCATGGTCTTCCTTCTCACTTTGCTTTTTAAAACCCGTCTTGCGTGGACACGACTGAGTGACTGAACTGAACTGAACTGAATTGAACTTGTGTGTATGGAAATCGAGCTAAGTTCATTATCTTTAACACCCATGGGGAGCTAGCATAATACAACTAGAATGTCTGGTGAGCGTTGATTCCCTGAAACATTCTTCTATCCACAGAAGAAGTGTTGGTGACCAAAGGCTGCTCTATCTCACAAGCTGGATTCATACACTTAAGTGGACTTTGCCTCCAAGTCAGGGAAGTCCTTACTCATCCACGTTTGGGAACCGCCCTTCATTCTAGGGAGTACATCTTAGTAAATGGCATCCCAAATGAACCTTTTCTTCTGACCTAGAGTCCAGACCCCAGATCTGGACTAGATGTCCTGAAAACCCACTGCAGTCAGCACCCATAAGGGGAGCTGTTTGTAGGGCAGTGCTGGGCACTTACTTCAGTCTGGCCAGTGAGAATATTGGGTCTTCAGGAGAAAAAGAAAAAGCAAAAACTATTAATTACAGTACATTACTGGGGAAAATGCTTCCCCAGTGGCTCAGTGGTAAATCTACAGAGCTAATGCCGAAGACACAGGTTCAATCCCTGGGTGGAGAAGATTCCCCTGGAGAAGGAAATGGCAACCCACTCCAGTGTTCGTGCCTGGAGAATTCCATGGACAGAGGAGTCTGGTGGGCTTCAGTCCACGGGGTTGCAAAGAGTTGGACACGACTGAGCCTGCACACCCAGGGAAAAATACAAAATGAGGTCCTTAGGTGAGTTTCATTTGGTTATTTCTCCTACAAATTACAATTGGGGAAAAAATGAATTCAAGTGAGCGCCAGATTCTATGAAGCAATTACGAGGAGCAATTTTTCCTTAAAAGAGAGCAGACACATCAATTAGCAGTAATTTTTGACTTAATGCTGACTCTCCATGGTCCTGTAATCGGCATTTACAACAGAGAGAGGATTTTGTGCACTTCATTCTCAGGACAGTATGTGAATCTACAGGCCAGGCCCCTCTCGGAGGAAGGCAGGGTAGAAACACAGAAGGGGTACAGAGAACACAGCTGATCATCTCTACCTGGGAAGTCACAGTGTAGCCTGCTAGGTGTTTATATTGAGCTTTAATGGCAAGCCAAGTTTATTCTTTATCAGCTCCTGCTGAATGAGCATTGAAAGCTTTTTGAAATGCAGGGACTGACTTGAGGCCTGAGCTGTCTCTACTTCCCCAGCTCAGTGGGTGAACCATTAAGATGAATTTCCACACCCCCGCCTCCTCCCATCATACTTCATTATCCGGTTTGCAGTCTCACAGTCGCTGGCTTGAAGATTACAAAACAATGTTGTTGATTTCAAAGAAATGTTAGTGCTGATGCTGGAAGCCTTTGCTAGAGGCCCCAGGGTTTTCTGGCCAGAGGCTGACTTGAAAGAGCACTTTCTGACAATGACCCTGCCGGATCTAGGATCTCTGTGGTGGGCTAGGAGTCTGCTCCTGCAGGTGTCAGGGTGAAGGACTGTGCTTCCCTAAGTATGTTTCCTGGGAGTTATTTGTTCAAGTGGCAAGAGAAATAGTCTGCAATAAGTCCCTTTTGCAAGAACTGGCATTGCATCTTCTTCTAGGGCATTTCCCATGCATTAAAGATGCTGGCTTTGCCACTTGGCCATCTTCCGATAAGATTTCAAGCTCTGCTGGCCTTGGTGCAAACAGGTGAGACTCCGGTGAGTTAATAAGCTTATTTGGCTCTTGCATTACAGCAGTTGCTTTGCAAATTCTGGTGATTTCAACAGAGTGTTTCTGTTATTTGAACATGCTTTTCACAGCATAATAGAGGGGGAATACATGCTTGGTTGGATCTTAGGCTATTTTGACTTTTGAAACATAAGGAAAAATCAAAGGTGTGTTGTGTTTGTCGTCTTTAATGCTGTTACTGTTTCAACTCTCCTGAGATTTTGAAAGACTGTTATCACTGTGACCAAGTTTAAACTGAAGAGCCTCTATTTTTAGATTTTGTTGCTGTTCTTTAGTGGCTAGGTTGTGTCCAACTCTTTGGTGACCTTATGGACTGTAGCCCACCAGGCTCCTCTGTCCATGGGATTTCCCAGGCAAGAATACTGCAGTGCATTGTAGGTGGATTCTTAACCTATTTAGCCACCTGCGAAGCCTGGACATTTTTTTACCCCGTCTCCCAGGGTTGCTAGTATGTGGAGTGGGAGGAGAATTAAACATTAGCCCACTAAATTTGCATAGGAATCCGTGTTTGTGTTGATTTTATCATTTGATAGGTGTTGCAACTGAGATTCTGGAATAGGTCGTGCCTGGTAGAGGCGGAAGGGGAGGAAGGGGATTGGTGAAGACACATCGCCAGGCAGAAGGACTTAGACGAGTCAGTCCAAAACATTCCGGCTGATGATCACGCGTAGGAAGGACGGAGCAGAACACCTGAGAACTGGGCACCTGAGTACCAAGGGCCAGGCTTGGCCCTCCATGCAACCTGGACCTCCCCCCCACCCCCGCCACGGAGCTGGCAGAGGCAGAGAGGGAGAGCCAAGGTGTGTTGGGGCTTCCGACCTCCGTCAGAATGATTTCAGATCAGCCAAGTAACAGGAGTGAGAGAGGACAAAGAGGACAAAGCAAGAGACCTTTATTTGCCCAGCAAGTCTTGCCAGCGTGTGCGTGGAGCTCGGTTGTGTCCGTCTCTTTTGAACTCCATGGGCTGCAGCCCCACAGCCTCCTCTGTGGCTGGCCTTCCTCTTTTGGAAGAAAAGACCAATATTGGAAGAGCTAGGCTCCTCCCGCCTTGTCCTGCCACCCAAGGCAGGACAGAGTCCTCTGCTTCCAGCTGGTGAAAGAGGAGGCAGCAGAGAATGACCACTCATTCTTCAATTCCGGTCTCTTACAACCGGAAGGAAGTCATACGGATTCCAGCCGGAGCTCGGGGTGTGCTGGCTCTGAGACTGCCCGGCCCTGGGGTCACTTTCGGGCCCGATTCAGTTCTGTGTGCCCAGAGCCACACGTCCTCCTGTCTGAGTCTGGAAGGCTGCTCTAACAAAGAACCACAGACCAGGGAGCTTAGACGACCAATCGGCTCATTCTTGCGGGGGCTAAAGGTCCAAGGTCAAAGTGTTGGCAGGACTGGTTCCTCATGAGGGCTGAGAAGCCCATCCAGGCCTTGCTCCCAGCTTCTAGGGTTGGCTGGCCCTCTTAGCCTTCCTTGGCTTGTAGAAGCGTTATCTTGAGCTCCATTTTCACCTCCACACACACACCATCCCTCTGGGTACATGTCTGTGTCCACATTTCTCCTGCTTACGAGGGTGCCGGTCATGTTGGACTAGGGATCCACCCCACCCCACTATGACCTCTTCCTAAGTCAGCTCATTACACAGCTGCAGCGGAATGCCATAGGAAACCCTCTCTTCAGGAAAGGTCACGTTGTCAGCTACTGGGGCTAGGATTTCAGCTAATGAATCTTGTGGAGTGGGGGGGACACAATTCAACCAACAACATCTCGTCACCTTTGTGGCTTTCAACAAGCCAGTGACTTCCATGTTCCCATGATAAAGGGGACAGATACACATCTGAAAGGGAAGGAAGCACCAGGGGTGACATAATCTGTGAGACAAAGCACTCTCTGAAGGACACCTCTCTTCGTGTAGACTTTTGACGTCTGGACAGTGAGGCGTCAGCCAGCTTCTCTCAGCAGGAGATGGCACTGGTGGTTCCTGTGCATGACTCACCTGTGAGCCCATCATTAGGACGCCGAGGGCAGGAACCTTGACTAGACTCTTTTTTCCCATGACTGACTATTGCCCTCGCAGCCTTGGGACAGGAGAAAAGGCCACCTCTTTCTCTCCTGTTCTGTGTTGGTAAATTTCTCCATGACCTTCCTATTGTGTGGCTTTCATGCTGAGGAGGGCAGGAATAATTTCCTTCTGAGATGATGTGCAGAGGTCCAGAGCCAAGCATCCTGGTGTGCTAAGACCAACTCCATGGCTGCTCAAGAGTGCCAGGTTGTTTGCTGATACGCCGTGTATGGGAACCAGTTATGACATTATCATAGAGGTATGTCCATGGTGAGAGTGTTTTAAACATGAACCGTGGAAATTCTATATCTAAAGCAAACTGTTTACAAATGACATCCTATTTCTCAAAGGCTAATACTCAAGTATAAGATGGAATACTTGAGTGTGTGCCCAGTTTTAAATTTTTATATTATTACAAGAAAAGCAATGATCATTTACTGTGGTGGATGCTATCGTATGGACTTAGCTAATCCTTATGAGAACCCTGTGAGGTGACATGATATTCACTTTTACAGATGGGGAAACTGAATTTACACACCGACAAAAGTAGCAGTGCTCCAAGACATTTTCCGCCACACGTGCTATCAGAGTGCATAGAAATTATGCCTTAATTTTTTTCTAATTTTTATTTTGGAAACTGAATTTCTCACTTGGTTAATTCAAGGAGGATCTGGCTAAATTATTGGATAACTTGATTGATTAGACTACTTTTTTTTTTTTTGGCCCAAATGTTCACCAGCTCAAAGTTAAAAGCAAGTAGTGTCACTTTTTTTGTTGTTTGCTTGTCTCACCTGCAGAGGTGGTCCACAGGCCGTCATTACCAAATGCCTTCTTGAGAAGCTGAATGCTGATGCTGGCAAATATTGACCTCTATGAAGACATCAAGTGATAAGGCTTCACAAGTTAAAGACAAAAACAGATGACACATTGCAGAAGTTGCCTGCAAGGACAGGTATTTTGCCACCAAGAATGTTTTTGAACTTTTTTTTTCCCTGATGGTGTGTCACTGATAAGGATAGAGTAGGATAGTCAGTTTAGAAATCTCACTAGAGGATTAAAGACAGAGAATTTTAAGGGAGTTCGGGAGGCTGTTACAAGCTAATAACCACTCAAGACAAGAATCCAGTAACCTAACAAAAATCTACACTACTTTGGAGGAAGATCTGGTGCATCCAAGCACCAGGCACACTCAAGCCCACACACCCTGAGAGTTAAAACACAAGACAAAAGATACGGGATCTGAATCTTGTTCCATGAAGAGTTAGAGTTAATGTTCCTTTAAGAGTAGCATTTTTGCATTCAGCCAAGACAGAAATACAGGTGAAAGGGGAAAGAGACTGGATGAAAGGGGACATTCTGCTGAGACCTGAGATGAATTGCCACATTTTAGACTATGTTACCACACTTTTGCTAATATAAATATGATTTAAATAGCGCCAGAACAGTCCTGGTTAGACCATGTAAACTCTAAGGAGGAACTAATGATGCTAAGCCTTGATGGCTGCCCAAGAATGAGGAGGAAGTTTGTCTTCCTCCCCACTTTTGCTTAGATGATAAAGATGTAGCCCTCTTGTTTCTTGGGGCTGTGTTCCCTTGCCAGTCCGCTTGTATTTCTCACAAATGTCCTATGCTAACAGACTCACTCTTTGCCTATCACTTTGCCTCTTGTTGACTTCTTTCTGTGAACCCGAGCTTCAGTAAGTCCTGACACCAGTTGTGTGGTTTCATTTTAAATGACAGTGGGTTAGAGTCCCTCCCAAGAAGGAGTGTGGCTTCATCATCAAGTCTTTACCCAAACAAGTCCATCTTTTACTGGGCCAGGCACAGCACATTAAGATGAAAGCACTTCTTCTTACTCTGAGTTCTGACGGAGGCAGAAAGCATTTTCAATATGAGAAAGGCCTTTAGGGCATTGCTGGGTGTGTGTGGCGCGCCACTCCTCCCTTTCCTGTCCTTCGCCCACCTTCAGGCTGGCGTTTCCCAGGGACGTAGTAACTACAGGGTCTTGTCCAGGCTTCTTTCTGGTGCAATACCCCTTTCCTTTTCCTCCGTCTCCCAAATGTGTGACATACATGTAAGCTATGAAGCAAAACCAAAGGAATCCTCGTGAATAGACCATTGACATAAAACAAGGACTGTAACCCGCATGTGCACGCCCTTCAGAGATAATAACATGAATTTCCCCCATCTCTGCTTTAAAAATGGTTTTAGATTTATTTTTATTTAAAACATTGTTTTATATTTATTTTTATGTTATTTATTTTTGGCGGTGCTGAGCCTCTGTTGTTTCTTGCAAGCCTTCTCTAGCTGGGGAGGGTAGGGGCTACTCTTCCTTGCGTGCCTGGCCTTCTCAGTGAGGTGGCTTCCCTTGCGGTGGAGCACTGGGCGCCTGGCGCAGGGGCTTCAGTAGTTGTGGCTCAGCAGTTGTGCCTTAGTGACCCCTAGGCATGGGGGGGGATTCCCCGGGCCAGCGATCTATTAAGCCGAGTCCTCTGCGTTGGCAGGAAGAGTCTTAACCACGAGACCACCAGAGAAGGCCCCGTCCCCCGCTCTTAGCCTCACTAGGTCCCTGCAGCCCCAGCTAGTGACCGCGTTTGGCAAAGACCGCGGGTGTTTGACTGCGGTGCCCCGCCCCCCCCGCCGCCGTCCAATCAGCGAGCCGCCCGGGGCCCGAGCCCGAGACCGCGCTGGCGCATTGGCGGCCGAGGCGGGGCGCTGGCGCGGGCGGATGGCGTCATCGGCGGCGCGAGGTCGGCGGGCCGTGATTGAAGGGCCGGGGAGGTGGCAGCAGTGTCGAGAGCGGCTTCGCGGGCAGCATGAGCGGCTGTGGGCTCTTCCTGTGCTCGGTGGCGGCGCGCTTCTGCCGCGCCTCAGCGGCCTTCACCGTGAGCCGGCGCCCGCTGCTCACCAGTTCGCCGAGCCGAGCTTTCGCCAAGGAGCTCTTCCTGGGCAAGATCCAGAAGGTGAGGCGGCGCCGCGTTCTCCCTGCCTCTGCCCTTTTCGCGGAGGGGCGAGTGTAGTCCGCTCCAGAGCCCCCACTCGCTGCCTCAGAAACGCACCTGAGGGCGGGCGTGCCGGCCCCCCGGCTCTGAGGAGCCGCGTGCTCCTGCTTCGGGAGACCCTGGCTGAGGTGGGCGCTGAGTGACCCTCAGCTCAGCGTCCCGGCCCCGAAGTGGGGGGGGGGGGGGCCTCCTCTCTGCCTCTTACACGCAGCCCCCACCGTGCCTCTCCTCCGTCGGCTTCCACGGCCACGTCTCGGCGCCCCAGAAGTTCGTTTCCTCGGGAGCGCGGCTCCAAGGACGCTTGGCGTGCCCGCTCAGCCCTTCCACCGGTCGCAGGACCCGGGAGTGGTAGCCGCTTGGTTGCTGAGCACGCACCAGCCTCTAATAGTCAGGAGACCTGGACTCGACCTCGGCTCTGTGACTTTGAGCCCCAGGTCTTTCAGCCTTAAAGCGGAGCTGGCGGTATACTCTGTCTCGCAGGTGTGTGGGGAGGCCCCAGTGAGATTGTATAAGCGTGGAAATGCTTTATTAAACTGCCTCACGTGGGGCAGATGTAAGAGACCGCAGATTGAGGAGTCAGTGCTGGCTGCAACACCTACTGGTGCTGTGAGCTTGGGCTAACCAGTCCTGTGAAGTTGCTCCCTGCTCTCATACAGGAAATAGTAAAAGCAGCCTTTGTCCCCCTCCAGGTAGCCAGAAAACCAAAGAAAAACGTGTGTAAAGTGCTTGGAGCTTGGCTGCGATGTTGGCTGATTCTGTACTACTTTAGGAGTCATTCCTTGGTTTCTCTAGAGCTTTGTCTAAGGTTGTCAGGCATTACAGGTGCAGACACCCAGACTGGAATGGTTTGCCCTGCTAAAAAGTGCAAAACTAGGCCGTTAAAAGTTAGGGAAGCCATTTCCCCCAGAACCTGGGGCTGTGTGGTGCTCTTTCCTGGAAACTCGTGCCTCCCAGCAGCGTGAGGAAGAAAGAACACACATGTTTTATGCTTCCCTTTCTCCAAACCTTTAGCACCATCTCCCCCATCACTCGCACCTGCTGTCCTTGCTTTTTGTTTATTGAGAAAATGCACCGATTTAGGTAAGAAGTTCCACCTCTACATTTACCTCCTTCCCACATGTGATCTGCATTCTCTGCATCACAATGGCAAAACTGTCCGCTCTTAGCAAAGGCCAGCTAGACCCCCAAGCCTTCTCAGCTACTCAAGGGCATTGATCCCTTCTTGGCTCTTTGACATCTAAAGATTGGCCAGCATTTCTGACCAGCTCAGTTGGAGTGGGAATGGTCTAGGCTCAGTCTGTGTATCGTCCTCATCTCTAACCATTCCTCTGATGATCTAATTTAGTATCATGCCATCAGTATCCTGAAGGTGCACATTTATTTCTGCAGATGAGATTTTTCCCCTGAGCTCCAGTCTTTCTGTATATCTACCCTTCCAGTCAAAAGCTGCACTTGGGTATTACTAGGCATTGCCTGTTTAACCCATCCAAAACTGAGTTCCTGGTCTCTCCACCCAATCCTGCCTTTCCCTCTGGTCGTCTTATTGGAGATGATGGTGACTCTACCGTTCCACTTGTTCAGGTTGTAACCGAACGTGAGGTCCGGCTGCTCACCTCTCAGAAGTCAATAAAGAGGCCAGATGGGTGGAAAGGAAAGTTTGCTTTATTTTGGATGCTGACAGCCAGGGTTGGAGTTGGAGGGGGAGGGCGGGGGCCTGTCCGAAGCCCGGCTCTCTTCCCCCGCCCCACCTGCAGACAAGAGCTTTTATAGACTGAGGGAGGGGATTACGTACAAAAACTGCACAGTCAGCTTTGACAATCATCTTGAAATTGGTCATCAGTGAACTGACCAGCATCATCTTGGTTGTTTTAAGTACAGTTAGACTTCAGTTCCAGGGTGACTTCCCATTTCCATGAGGCCAGTTCTTGAGATTATAGCAGCTTATGTCATGGCTATAGTCTAGTCATCATGAAGTTAACTTCTTCCCCCAGGTGGAGGCTTCAATATCTGTAAGACAGCTCACAGGATATGGCTCAGAATATTATCTGTAGCCCTTGAGAAGGAACTAAAGGTCCTTGACTATGCTTAATGACTACTTATTATTATTTGGTCTCCTTCGACTGTATTCCCTTCTTTCTGCGTTTTCTCACTTCTCTGATTAAACTTACTCTTTGGCTTAAGTATTTCCGCAGACGAAAGGCAGGCTGAGCACATGGTAGGGCAAGGGCCACAGGGTCCTGCTCCACTTCAAGGTCAGATCCCTGGGGTGCCTCGTCTTCTCATAATCCACATCTAATCTGACAGCAAATCTGTCTTCTCTACCTTCAGGGTCCATTTAGAATCTGACGGCTTGTAAGCACTGGCACCGGTACTGCCCTGGTTCAGGCCGCCACGGTCTCAGCATTGTTGGGGTTTGAGCAGCAACATGGCAGCAGAGATGCTCAGAATCTCAACTTGGAAGGAGACCTTCACGATCACGCCGTTGTCCCCCTGCCCTCAGAGTGTTCCTGAGAATGCCCGCGGGTCTCCTGTGGGAACCAGTGGGAGGGATCTGGGTGACTCTTCTCCCCATTCACAGCCTCAGCCAGGAGCAACTTGGCTTGCATCCATGTTACATACGTGGTTTCTACATATGTAGAATAATTGGAAAAACCAGTTCCACTGCTTTCAAAAGTTTGAAAATTGCAAATGAAATTGAACCTAGCACCCACGAGATACCCCATTCAGACTCTGAATATTGCCATCAGTGATTCATCCTCACATGCTCTCGAGACCTCTCTCCTGGCGGGCTCTCCTTTGGTTGGAGTTTAGGCCAAACTGGTCCCACTGTGTTCTCTTTTCTCACTTTGCTGCTGATTCCAGAATCTTCTTCTTCTAGTGCAGCCATTGCAGCTGGCTCAGGTGAGCCCATGAGGCTGTGCAGGCCAGTGCAGTGGACTCAGCTTCTGTATTCAGCAAAAGAGCCAGCTTTGTTCCAAGTGGCTGCAGAGTGATGACAGCTCAGCGTGATTTCCTTCCAGACCCCTTGCGGGGCAGGGTCGAAGGTAGCCTGGAGGCAGGGATTCCTTTTAAGTCAGCTCTTAGTTTTGGCGTGGAATCCACCCTTCACCTGTACAGGGGGCCCGAGAGGAGAAAACAGACTTGAGAGCCTGTGGGCTGGAGGGAGGAGACAGGACTCCTCTCCTTTCAAGGATTTTCTCCAAACACCTGGTGAGAGGTGCTGTGAGGAGAGGCCAGGCTCCTGGGGGCAGCTTCGGGGCTGGGACCTCACTTTTCAGCAGGTGCTGGTCAAATCCAGAGTCATATCGTGCTGGCAGCTGAAGGGGAGGGCGGCACCCAAAAGCCGCTGAAGTCTCAGTGGGATGGTTTTAACCAACGTAGAGCGAAGGCCTCATGGGGAATCCAGGCTCGGGTGGAAGCGCTGGCCGCTCCCTGGTCAATCGCTTCGTGTTTAGGACACATCATCTCTTTTGAGCCCCACAGCTGCCTTCTGAGGCGTCACCTGTAAGAGAGAAACTGATGTGGACAGGGCGACCACAGTACGTTCTTGTCAGTGGCAGCATTTTTAAGCTCACGAAATAACTAAGGTGAGCTTTGATGTTTTAGTAAAGAGCCTTCTCGTCCATTATCTCCCACGGCCCTCACAAAGACCACTTGCTTTTTGTGGGTGAGAAAATGGCCGTGGGGATAGGTGAAGGGATCTGACTAAGAACGCCCGGTTAGCAAGCTGCACAGCAGGGACCAAGCTGGAGCTGTAAACGTTAGCCCAGGCTCCCTGTTTCATAGGAGAGTCCTCGTCACTTCTTAGTAAGGAAAGCTGATCAGGGAGGAGGCTGGACCGAGGTGGTGGAGTCTGACACAGTTCTTGTGTCCTGAGCTCCTGCCAAAGTTTGCTGTCTGGTTCCTTCAGCATGGAAGGCTCGGCCAGCCAGTGTGGACACTGGTGCGTCCTTTCCCTTCCCTGTTGACTGATATGACAATTGTGGAAGGTTGCCTACAGTTACATTTTTACCCTGTGTTCATCATTTTCAGAAAGAAGTTTTCCCATTTCCAGAAGTGAGCCAAGATGAACTTAATGAAATTAATCAGTTTGTGGGACCTGTAGAAAAATTCTTCACTGAAGAAGGTATGTAGGGTTCTCTTTATCATTACAGCTTTCCATTTTCAGGGTGATGCTTCAATATATATATATATTTTTTTAAACAAATTTTTATTTATGTATTTTTGGCTGCTCAGGGTCTTTGTTCCTGCATGTAGGGTTTTCTCTAGTTGCAGAGACCGGGGACTCCTCCCTAATTGCAGTGTGCAGGCTTCTCATTGCAGCAGCTGCTCCGCATTGTGGAGCACAGGCTCAGTAGCTGTGATCATCCCAGGCCAGGGATCAAACTATTGTCCCCCACATTGCAGGGCAGATTCTTACCCAACAGAACACCAGGGAAGCCCTGAAAATGTTCTGATATTTAATAGTAGAAGCAGTGTACATTAATCAGAGAAACAGTACTATTGGCATATTTTGCTTAAAAGATCTTTTCAACTACTCGTTAATCATAAGCTATCTAGTTAGTAGACTATTTGGTGAGGCCATTCTGTCCGGTGGGCTTCCCTGATGGCTCAGCGGGTAAAAAGTCTGCCTTCGATGCAGGAGACACAGGCTCAGTCCCTGGGTTGGAAAGATCTCCTGGAGGAGGAAATGGCAACCCAGTCCAGTGCTCTTGCTTGGAAAATCCCATGGACGGAGGAGCCTGATTGGCTGCAGTCCATGGAGTTGCACAGACTCAGACATGATTGAGCACAAGCAGGCATGCACACATTTTGACCGGTGAGGTGGTACCTCATTGTACTTTTGATTTCCATTTCTCTGGTAATTAGTGATGTTGAGCATCTTCTCATCTGCCTCTTGGCCGTCTGTATGTCTTCCTTGAAGAAATGTCTATTAAGGTCTTCTGCCCACATTTCTTTTTTTGGTGGTAGTAATAGTCACTGTTTATTGGGGTGTATGTGTATCTTGGGTATTAGGAAGCATTTGAAACAGAAGAGATAAAATATGGAGGGTTGTAAATTTGGCAAGTGATATGTTTCTTAGGGCTTCCCTGATAGCTCAGTTGGTAAAGAATCCACCTGCAATGCAGGAGTCCCCGGTTCGATTCCTGGGTCAGGAAGATCCTCTGAAGAAGGGATAGGCTACCCACTCTAGTATTCTTGGGCTTCCCTGGTGGCTCAGCTGGTAAAGAATCCGCCTGCAATGCAGGAGACCTGGGTTCGATCCCTGGGTTGGGAAGATCCCCTGGAGAAGGGAAAGGCTACCCACTCCAGTGTTCTTGCCTGGAGAATCCCGGGGACAGAGGAGCCTGGTGGGCTGCCGTCTATGGGGTCGCACAGAGTCGGACACTGCTGAAGTGACTTAGCAGCATTGGGGTAAGACAACATAATTTCCAAGCTATGCATAAGAAATGTAGTGGTGGTTTAGTTGCTAAGTCGTGTCCGACTCTTAGAACACCATGGACTGTAGCCTGCCAGGCTCTTCTGTCCGTGGGATTCTCCAGGCAAGAATACTGGAGTGGTTTGCCGTTTCCTTCTCCAGGGGAGCTTCCTAACCCAGGAATCAAACCTGGGTCTCCTGCATTGCATTTACCAACTGAGCTACGAGAGAAGCCCAAAAGAAATGTAGCAACAAAAGAAACTATGGTGGTGGTTTAAAAAAGAATGATATAGCCTGAAAGTGAAGTTGCTCAGTCGTGTCTGACTCTTTGCAACCCCATGGACTATACAGTCCATGGAATTCTCCAGGCCAGAATACTGGAGTGGGTAGCCTATCCCTTCTTCAGAGGATCTTCCTGACCCAGGAATCGAACCGGGGTCTCCTGCATTGCAGGTGGATTCCTTACCAACTGAGCTATCAGGGAAGCCCTAAGAAACGTATCACTCGCCAAATTTACAACCCTCCATGTTTTATCTCTTCTGTTTCAAATACTTTCTGATACCCAAGATACATATTCTGTTACTACAATCTAAGGTCTCATAATATTTTTAAGATAAGAGAATAAATTGTTTAGGTTTCCCGCATTTGTTTTTTTAAAGGAGTATAATCGCTTTACGATGCTGGGTTAGCTTCTGCTGTACAACATGATGAAGCAGCCACAGGTGCACAAATACCCCCTCCCTCCGGGACCTCGCTCCCACCCCACCCCACCCCCCCTCTAGGTCAGCACGGAGCGCCGAGCCGAGCTTCCTGCGCTGGTCAGCAGCTTCCGCTGGCTGTTCCCCGAGTGGTGGTGTGTGCGTGTCAATCCTAACCGCCCACTTTGTTTCACTCTCCTGTCCCCTCTTTGTCCACGCGTCCACTCTCCACGTCTTCATCTCTGTCTCTGCCCTGCAAATAGATTCGCCGGTACCATTTTTCTAGACTCTCTATATTAATCTATGCATTAATACACGATGCTTGTTTTTCTCTTTCTGACTTCCTTCACTCTGTATCACAGCCTCTAGATCCCTCCACATCACTACTCATGACTCAGTCTCACTGCTTTTAGTGGCTGAGTAATATTCCATCGTGTATGTGTGCCACAGCTTTCTCCATTCATCCACTGATGGACATCCAGGTTGCTTCTCTGTCCTGGCTATTGTAAATAGTGCTGCAGTGAACACTGGGCTGCGTGTGTCTGTTTGAATTAAGATGTTCTCAGGGTGTATGCCCACGAGTGGGACTGCTGGGTCATATGGTGTGACTGTGTAGTGTTTAAGGGCCCACCATGCTGTTCTCAGAGTGGCTGTATCTGTCTACATTCCCACCACCAGTGTAAGAGGGTTCCTTTTTCTCCACATCCTCTCCAGCTTTTATTTATTTATTTTTTTTTTTTGCAGAGTTTTTGATGATGGCCATTCTGACTGATGTGAGGTGGTATCTCATTGTAGTCTTGCATTTCTCTAGATTTCTGTAGATTTGCATCTCTCTAATAATTACTGATGTTGAGCATCTTTGCTTTTTTTTTCTCCCATTTTTTCCTATTTGACTTTCTGTCTGCTGTTTCTGGCCAACTTTGTATGATAATCTGTAGTTGCATCCATGTTGTTGTAAATGGCACTATTTCATTTTTTGTGGCTGAACAGTATTCCATTGTATGTATGTGGGCCACATCTTCTCTATCCATTCATCTGTGGATGGACATTTAGGTTTGCACATCTCGGCTGTTGTGAACAGTGCTGCTGTGGACATAGTGGTGCGTGCATCTTTTTGAATTATAGTTTTTTTGAGATATATTCCCAAATGTGGGATGGCTAGGTCATATGGGAATTCTATTTTTAGTTTTGTGAGGAAGCTGCCTACCATTTCCTGTAGTGGCTGCAGCAATTTACATTCCCACCAACAGGGTAGGAGGGTTCCCTTTTCTCCACACCCTCTCCAGGGTTTATTGTTAACATTGATCTCTCTGTTGTCAGCAAGAGCAAGCTGGATTCTCTCCACCCGTACTCAGTGCCCAAAAAGAAGGGGAGTGGGTTTGGCCAGTACAGATGTGAGAAAGGACCACTACAGTCCTCAGTGAAAAAGTCACTGCCCTGGAAACTGTCCAGGCCCAACTGCGGACACTTCCTGAATGGGGCTGGCGGTGGCTGGTCAAGGCCCTAGAAGGCTGGGGGCAACGGAGGCTTCCCCTGTAAGACGTTCGGCCAGTGTCTGCTGAGGAAACCCAATAAAAAATGACCACCCAGAGAAAGAAAAGAAAATGAGGGATGAAAAAGGTATTTCACGTGAATGGAAATGACCAAAAAGGGAGCTTCAGTGCTCAGACAAAGTGGACTGTGAAACAAAGAGAATAAAAAGTTAGAGGACACTATATCATGATAAGAAATCAATAGCTCATCACCGTGCATGCACCTGCCAGCAGCAGGCTCCCCAGGGGACACTAGTGGTAAAGAATCCGCCTGCCGAGGCAGGAGATGTAAGAGACGTGGGGTCAATCCTAGTTCAGGAAGAGCCCCTGGAGAAGGAAGTGGCAACCCACTCGGCTGTTCTTGCCTGAAGAATCCCAAGGACAGAGGAGCCTGGAAAGCTACAGTCCGCGGGGTCGCAAAGAGTCGGACACTCTGAAACACACGCTTTGGAACACCCAAATATCTAAAACGAACACTAACAGACATAAAGGGAGAAATCGCTAGGAATCCAATAATAGGAAACTGCTGATGACAGAGAGATCAGTGTTACTTCCAGACCCCAAGTCATTGCAGGTGTCAGCTGCTATGGCTTCCCTCACCAGCTTCTTGGCTTCCTCCTCCATATCTGTCCTAAATTGATCTCCAAACATGGCCATGGCTGTCAAGGAGCCAGAGCCCATGGTGACATAAGGCAACTCAACGGCTAAGCATGAGCACAGACGCTGTAGAGGTGAGGCCCAGTGACATCTCCCCCAAAGCTAGTGCTGCCCCAATGTAACCTTGCTACGCGGAGAGCATCTGTCTGCGGCTGCCTCGGACTGGCCTCCACAGCTCTGTGAAGACAGCTCGTGCAAAGGGAGTGGAGCTCCAGGTTGGAGGAAGTGAGCTGGGTCGTCTTGTCTGTGCCCACAGCTGTCCCAGGACCACGGCAGTAACTGTTAGGAGATATGAAGTGTATTTTTGAGTTCTTGTCAACAACAATCATCCCTTTAATCGCCCTTGTATCTCCTCCAAAAACCATGCCATCCTTATAGACCACCCCTGCAATGGTTGTCCCGGTTTTCCGGGCCGTTGAAGCTTGTCCTTTATCTTTGCAAAACTGACTTCTAAGATGGCCTTTCAGTGGCAGTTAGCAAAAGAGAAACCCCCAACCGGTGGCTCATGCCCTCCACCCTCTCCCTTTCAGTCTGGGTGTGTCCTTTGCCCTCTGGTGGGTCTCTTGTTGGCAGCATATTGTAGGCTTTTGTTTTTTATCCAGTCTGCCACTCTGTATCTTGTGAATGAAGCGTCCAGGCCCTTAATTTAAGGTAATTATTGATACATATGTATGTATTGCCTTTTCACACAGTGCTTCACCGTGGATTCTTTGTTTGTTTCTCTCCTGCTGTGCTGATACCTTTTATATGATGCTGGTGTTCTCTTCTTTGGGTTTTTGTTATTCTGTTGTATGTTTTTGCTTTGTGGTTGCTGTTGGTCTACTATGTTGCTGCTGCTGCTAAGTCGCGTCAGTCGTGTCCCACTCTGTGCGACCCCACAGTCGGCAGCCCACCAGGCTCCCCCGTCCCTGGGATTCTCCAGGCGAGAACACTGGAGTGGGTTGCCATTTCCTTCTCCAGTGCATGAAAGGGAAAAGTGAAAGAGAAGTCGCTCAGTCGTGTCCGACTCTGTGCGACCCCACAGTCGGCAGCCCACCAGGCTCCCCCGTCTCTGGGATTCTCCAGGCGAGAACACTGGAGTGGGTTGCCATTTCCTTCTCCAGTGCATGAAAGGGAAAAGTGAAAGAGAAGTCGCTCAGTCGTGTCCGACTCTGTGTGACCCCACAGTCTGCAGTCTGCCAGGCTCCCCCATCCCTGGGATTCTCCAGGCGAGAACACTGGAGTGGGTTGCCATTTCCTTCTCCAATTCGTGAAAGGGAAAAGTGAAAGTGAAGTCTCTCAGTCGTGTCCCACTCGTCGCAACCCCATGGAGTGCAGCCCACCAGACTCCTCCGTCCATGGGACTTTCCAGGCAAGAGTACTGGAGTGGGGTGCCATTGCCTTCTCCGTGTCTAATATGTTAGCCCCTTCTTTTATCTGCTTGCCTTAGACTGACAGTTATATAGGTTCAAACACATTCTTAAAGTGCACTTTCTTCCTTTCCTTCCTCACATGATAAGATTTGGAGGTCCCTGTGTACATCTTCCTGTTTCTCCCTTTGCTTTCTCCCTTTGTTTATCATTGCTTTCACAAATAGGTGGTGGTGGTGGTGTTGTTTTTAATCTGTACACTGGCTAATTTCAATGGTTTATTTTCCTTTTGTGATTGCCTCCTTCCTATTTGTTCCTGCTGCTTTTCTCTTTAGAGAAGACCTTTTAATACTTCTTTTAGGATGGTTTAGTATTGCTGTGCTCTTTTGGTTTCTGCTTGTCTAAGAAATTCTTTATTTCTCCTCCTATTCCAAATGATAATCTTGATAGATTCTTCTGGGTTGCAGCTTTTTCTCTTTCAAGGCTTTGAGTCTGTTTTGCCACTCCTGTCTTGCCTGCGGTGCTTTTGTGGAGAAATCAGCTGACAGCCCCATGGGGGTTCCCTCCTAAAGAACTGTTTTTCTGTTCCTACCTTTAGAATCCTCCCCTTATCTTCCCCTTTGGTCACTTTTATTATGTCTTGGTGTAGGTTTGTTTGGGTTTATCTTCCTATGCCTGGATACCTATTTCCTTGTTTAGCTTTTGGAAATTTTCAGCCATAATTTCTTAAGATACATTTCAATTCCCTTTTCTCTCTCTCCTCCTTTTGGAGCCCCTATTATGCATAGATTGGCCCACTTTTTATTATCCAATAGGTCTCTTACATTGCTTTCTTTTTCCCCATTTGACTTTCTGTCTGCTGTTTTGATTGGGTAGTTTCCACTCGTCTATCTTCCAGGTCACTTACTCTTTCTAATGCATTATTCATTCTGCTGTTTATTGCCTTGAGCCTGGTTTCTGTCTCAGTAAATGAATTTTCTAATTTTTCTTGGCTCCTCCTCATAGATCTTAGTTCCTTTCTACACTAATCTGTTTACCTGTTGATAGTCTTTGGTAATTCCTTCAGTAGTTTCCTTATCTCCTTTTTTGAAATCAGTGTCTCTTAGTCTGAAGAGGTCTGTTTTATTGTTCCCGCAGGGGGATTTCCTTGGTCTTCTACCTTCGAGTGGTTCCTCTGCTTCTTCGTTTTGAGCATATTTCTCCTAGCCTGTGAGTTTAGGAGGAAGAGTTAACCTACTGTCGTCTTGGAGGGAGTGTCCCTAGGTAGCCTGTGTGGGTTTAATGTCTTTTGGTGTGAGGGCTGTTTTTGCTTTGGATGCTTGCCGCCTTTTGCTTAGTGTGTGCTGGCTGTTACCTCTTGGACGGGGGTGCGCAGGTTCCCAGGAACATGGGGCTGGTGGCTGGCTCCCAGCCGTGGGTTACCCGCCCCCCACCCGCTGTGGCGGCGGGTCGCATGCCCTCACTGTGCACTCCTGGGGAGCGGGGGCAGGGTTGGCCCTGGGCTGTGGGGCCTCGGAAGCAGCAGTGGGCCTGGGGTCGTTGGCCCAGAGCCCTGGGCAATGGCAGGCCGCGCAGGCTCCCAGATGGTGGGGTGGTGACCTGCAGCCGCTCCCAGGACCCTCCGCGGTGGCCTCTGGAGTCTACGATGGCAGCCTGCACCTGCCCCTGGAGCACAGGTAGGTGGCGCCCTGCCCCTGGAGAATGCAGAAGGCCGTGGCAGCCCATCCCCCCCCCCCGGTGCCTCGCCTTTCTGGCGGGCCCAGGCTTCCTCCCAGACCCCCTTGGTTGTGGCAGAGCACACTCTAGCACCTCAGGCTGGCTTCCCACAGCAACCCCAGTCCTGTCCCCAGGTCTGACCTCCCGAGCCTCAGTACCCAGCCCCGACCCACCCCAGCCGTGCTCTTTGAGACACTGTTAAGAAAATGAGAAAAACCACAAACCAGAAGCAGAATTTTGTAAAACATATACCAGTTAAAAGTCTTAACTCTAGTACATAAAGAAACTTCCTAAAGCTCAGTAAGAAAACCCAATTCCCCAAAAATGCATCAAATAGTTGAAAGACACTTCACCAACAAAAGACGTACAGTTGGCAAAATCAGCACATGAAAAAATGCCCAACATCTCCTCAGTCATCGAGGAAAGGAAGGTGTAACCACAGTGAGTTGTGACAGCACACTCACTGTTGTGCCTAGCATTGGAAAGCTGCCCATACCCAGTGCTGGTGAAAATGTGGGGCAGCTGGAACTCCAAGGCACCAGTGGGCGTGTGAGGTGGTGACCACCTTGGAAAACAGCCTGGCACTTCCTTAGAGTTTGACATGAACCTGTCATGATTCAGGCAGTGCCCTCCTAGATATTTCCCCAAGAGAAATGTAAACACATGTCTGCACTAGACTTACAGAAAAATGTTCACAGCACCCTTTTTTGACAGCTAAGCCCTGGATGCCTTGTTCAGTTGCTAAGTCATGTCTGACTCTTTGCGACCCCATGGACTGAAGCATGCCAGGCTCCTCTGTCCTCCACTATCTCCCGAACTTTGCTTAAATTCATGTCCATTGAGTTGATGATGCCATCCAACCATCTCATCCTCTGTCACCCCCTTCTCCTCCTGCCCTCAATCTTTGCCAACATCAAGGTCTTTTCCAGTAAGTTGGCTCTTGGCATCAGGTATTGGAGCTTGGCATCAAAGTATTGGAGCTTCAGCATCAGTCCTTCCAATGAATATTCAGGGTTGATTTCCCTTAGGATTTACTGGTGTGATCTCCTTGCAGTCCATGGGACTCTCAAGAGTCTTCTCCAGCACCACAATTTGGAAGTATCAGTTCTTTGGCACTCAGCTTTCTTTGTGGTCCAACTCTCATATCCATACATGACTACTGGAAAAACCATAGGTTTGACTATATGGACCTTTGTTGGCAAAGTAATGTCTCTGCTTTTCAAGATGCTGTCATAGTTTTCTTTCCAAGAGGGAGCATCTTTTAATTTTGTGTCTGTGGTCACCATCCACAGTGATTTTGGAGCCCAAGAAAATGAAATCTGTCACTGTTTCTACTTTTTCCCCTTTTATTAATGTTTGCCATGAAGTGATGGGACCAGATGCCATGATCTTAGTTTTTCGAATGTTGAATTTTAAGCCAGCTTTTTCATGCTCCTCCTTCACCCTCATTAAGAGGATCTTTGGTTCTTTATTTTCTGCCATTTGAGTGGTATCATCTGCATACCTGAGGTTGTTGGTATCTCTCCCAGCAATCCTGATTCCAGCTTGTGATTCATTCAGCCTGGCATTTTGTATGATGTACTCTGCATAAAAGTTAAATAATCAGGGTGACAATATACAGACTTGTACTCCTTTCCAAATTTTGAACTGCTCCATTGTTCCATGTCCTATTCTATTAATAACTGTTGCTTCTTCTAGTTGTTTAGTTGCTGAGTCATGGCCAACTCTGTGTGACCCCTTGGACTACAGCATGCCAGGCTTCCTTGTCCTTCACTATCTCCTAGAGTTTGCTCAAATTCAGTTGGTGATGCTATCCAGCTATCTCATCCTGTCACCCTATTCTCCTCTTGCCCTCAATCTTTCCCAGCTTCAGCATCTTTTCCAATGAGTTGGATCTTTGCATCAAGTGGCCAAAGTATTTGAGCTTCAGCATCAGTCCATCTGATGAGTATTCAGAGTTGATTTTTTTTAGGATTGACTGGTTGGATCTCCTTGCAGTCCAAGCGACTCTAAGAGTCTTCTCTAGCACCACAATTTGAAAGCATCAATTCTGCTTCTTGATGTGCATAAAAAGGTTTCTCAGGAGACAGGGGAGGTGGTCTGGTATTCTCATCTCTTCAGGAATTTTCCACAGTGTTATAATCCACACAGTCAAAGGCTTTAGCATAGTCAATGAAGCAGAAATAGATGTTTTTCTGGAATTCCTTTCCTTTTTCTGTGATCCAATGAATGTTGGCAGTTTGACCTCATTATAGGGGATTGGAATGCAAAAGTCTGGATACCTACCAAATGTCAATTAATAGGTGAATGGATAAACAAATTTTGGTATATGCGTATGAGGAATTACTACTCCGCATTAAAAAGACATGAACGATTGATACACGCAACGCGGGACTTCTCTGATGGTCCAGTGGTTAGAATCCACCTTCCAGTGCCGGGGACGCAGGTTCAGTTTCTGCTTGGGGAGCTAGGATCCCACTTGCCGTGGGTCAGTGAAGCCCATGCGAGTACTCTAGACCCAAATGCCACAACCAGAGAAGCCCACTCGCTGCAGCCAAGACCCAACACAGCAAAAATAAATGTCTTTTGTTTAAAAAGCTGGTTAAGGTAGTAAATTATATGTATATTTTGCCACAATATGAAAAGGTGGGAACAATCAGTTAAGCGCTTTGTGTGTGGGTCTGTGTGTGAATCCTCTGTTCTGCTCCTTGTTTTGTCTGTCTGCATGCACGTGTTAAGCTGTCGTCTTTCCTGAGCTTTGTCTTGGGCTTGGAGCCCGGCCGTGTTCGTCCCCTTGCTTCTTCTTTTCTGAGGTCGTTTGGCTCTTCTGGGTCCTTCGCATCAGCTCATAAATTTTAGAATCAGCTTTTCAGCTTCAACAAAAGGCCTGTGTATGATTGGGGTTACAGTAGACCCGTAGATCAGTTTCAGGGAGGATTCAGATTTGTAACAGTACTGAATTTTCAGATACCCAATTGTGGAATATCTCCCCATTTATTTGATTCTTAATTCTCTCACCAACGTTTTGTGTTGTCATGGTCAGTGTATAGAGTGTGGACAAATTTTACAAAAAGCTTCTGATGGTTTCTCAACTTATCCTTATTCTTTTTTGATGGTTTGTAAAAATATATCCATAAGTATTTAAAATTCTTTGATATTATCGTGATATTTTTAGATATTTTGACTCCTGATTATTTGTTGTTTGTGTATAGAAATACATTGATTTTTTTACACATTATTTTTACAGTGGTGTGAAAGTTAACATTTTTCTGTACATACTTCCTATTTCTGGAATTTTTCTTCATAATCTATATTTTATTTACTTCATATGTAAAAGAAATTCACACTTGTTAAAGGAGATATAGGAACTATAATGTAACCCATTGTGTCTTAGTTTTTGCCTTTGAAAATCAGTTTTAGTTGAACTTCAGCAGATGTTGGTGTTTTGTGACGATTTCTTAATTCAACCTCAGGGTTATCTCCTACAATTTAATAGTATGCAGTATGACAAGCGGCGTGATGACATTGGTTGCTTTAAGGTAGTCATACCCTCCATTTACCCCTCACCCAGCCCGTTTCTCCCAGTGCTTACCTTTGTGGAATGCATTGTGCAAGACTGCTCTCCTTTCTCACAACCAGGAACTGCACATCAGCCTGAATGCAGATTTTGCCCATTTTGCGTTTACTGATTGTGTGTGTGTACTTTGTAATTTTGCCATGTGTATAGATCATGACACACAACAGTTCCAGCACAGGAATCACTCATACATTCCTCTGACAGCCATAGCTACCTCTTGCCCACTCCTCCCCCGGCTTCTGGAAACCACTAGTCTTTTCTCCCTTTGTATATTTTGTTGTTTCAAAAACATTGTACTAATGGAACCGTAATGTATCCGCAACAACACGCAGTGTGTGTGAACTTGGTGCAGACGGGCTTCTTCGCTCTGCGTCGCCCTCCTGTCGGTGCTGTGTGCCGGCGCTGGGCTTCCTTACTGCTCAGTAGTCTTCATGGACGCATTACCACAGTTTGTTGACTGTTCTGAAGCTTCAGAACATCTTGTTTGTTTCCAGTTTGGGGGCTCTTATGAGTAAACCTTCTGTGGACATTTGTGTTCAAGCTTTGTGTGAACATGTGTTCATCTCTCTGGGATAAATGGCCAGGAGTGAGGTTGCTGGGTCTTGAGATAGTTTGTGTGTTTAATTATTTTCAGAGTGCTGGCTGTACTGTTTTACGTTCCTGGTAGCAATATATTCTAGTGTCTGTGCCTTTTTGCCAGGATTTGGTGTTGTCACTGGTTTTGTTTATTTGAAAAAAAAAAAAGATTTAAAAACTGTAGCCATTCTGATAGATGTGGAGTGTTATCTTCGGGTTTTAATTTGCCTTTGCCTGATGTAGAAAATTTTCATGTTTAGTTCCCTTGATACATCCTCTCAGTGAGTACAGTTGGTTTTTACAATTGGCTCTCGTACCCTGCAGCCTTGTTAAACTCGCTTAGCAGCTCACAGAGCTTTTTTGGTTGGTCCTGGAGGGTTTAGTACCCGGACAGTCACACTGTTGGTGATGAGGGCAGTTTCATGTCTTCCTTTCCAATCTGGTTTTCTTTCTTTTCTTTCTTTGATTCACTGGCTAACATCTCCATTATGTCTAATAGGAGTGGTCAGAGCAAACTTCCCTGCCTTGTGCCTGATTTTAAGGAGAAAGCCTTCAGTCTGTTATCTTAAGTATGATGTTAGTTGTATGTTTTTTTGTAGGTGCCCTCAACCGGGTTAAGGAAGTTTCCTTCTGCTTCTGGTTTGTGGAGGGTTTTCAATGTGAATTGTGTCGATCGAATTTTGTCCAGTGTTTTTTCTGCCTCTTTGAAGATGATTGGGTTTTTTTCTGTTTATTCTTTTGACATGGTGAAATACTTTGCCTGGGTTTTGAACCCTGAACGACTCCTGCGTTGTCAGGACAGTTCTCCTTGGTCGTCATGTAGTCTCCTTGTTTGCGTCCTTGGATTCACTCTGGAGACGAAGGGGACATGACAGCTGAATATAGTGTGGCTGCTGGACTGGATCCCAGGCCAGAAACAGGGCGTCAATGGAAAAGCCAGTGAAATTCAAATTAATTCTGTAATTCAATTAGTAATACTGTATGAATGTCAATTTCTTAATTGTGTTGGTTTCCCCATGACTCTGTAAGCTTCTCTCAGGAAAAGCTGGATGAAAAGTATCCGGGAACTCTATGTTATTTTTGTGACTTTTCTTTAAAATTATTTCAAAGTGAAAATGATAAAGTGATTTCATATGAGCAGCATTTTAAAATACCCTTTGACAGTCTTTGTCTTTTTTACTTTATATTCTATTGAGGTAACATTGGTTTGTAACATCGTATGTTTCACGTGTACGATGTTACCTTCCTACTTCTGTGTGTACTGTACCACGCCCCCCACCAAAACTGGAGCTCCCACCCCTCACCGGACGGTTGACCCCCTTACCCATTTCACCCTCCCCCAGTCTCTGCCTTCTCACTGGTTTTGGGTATATGATTGTTCTAGTGTGATGTTATATATGTAATGCAGTCCATGGCAGCCCATGGAATTCTCCAGGCCAGAACACTGGAGTGGGTAGCCTTTCCCTTCTCCAGGGGATCTTCCCATCCCAGGTCTACCGTGTTGCAGGCAGATTCTTTACCAGCTGAGCCACAAAGGAAGCCTGCCACCGTTTTATCTTTGTTGTTTGCTTGTTGTTTTCATGTGTTGTTTCTTTTGTCTCTGGCTGCTTTTAAGTGGTTTTAGAGAAACTGATGTTAGTATAGTTTTCCTCACACTTTTCTCGGGGTTCTCTGACCTTCTTGGATCTCTGTGTTTATAGTGTTTATCAGCTTTGGTACGTTTTTGACCATTAGCTTTCTTTAAACTCGTTTTATCACCAGCCACAGCTGGTGACTACTGAAGCCCGTGTGCCTACAGTCCATGCTCCGCAACAAGAGAAGCCACCGCAATCAGAAGCCCATCATCCCAACGAAGACCCAGCGCAGCCACAACTAGATACATGAAGGAACAATTGTTTTAAATGCCACAGAGGGATGTGATTAGGGTAATGGGCAATGAGAGGGCAGTAATAATGAATAAAAGTGTTGAGAAACACTGCCCTGCAGGCTGCTCTGCTCCTTCTAACACTTCAAAGCAAGTCTTGAATGGGTCAAACTGAAATCCACAAGGACCGACGGCCAGCAGAAAACCACAAGGCACAGGAAGCAGCAGGGAAACCTGAGTTTACAATTGCCCCACTCGCTCCTCCCCTTTGGAGATTATACATATATGGAGAGTGATCTGCTCGAGGTTGTCCCACAGTTCACTGATGCTCAGTTATTTTCTTGTCTTTCATTTTGTGTAGTTTTTGTTATTATGTCTTCTGTTCACTAATTTTTCTCCCCCTCTAGTATTTGGTCTACTGTTAATCCAATCTAGAGTTTTTCATCTTAAGTGGTCTTTCATCTCTGGGCAGTTTGAGGTTTTTTTTTTTTCTTCTATATCTCTATTTACTGTGCTCACATTTCCTCCTTTTTTGAGAATTTAGAGTTTAATTATAATAACTCTTGTAATACTCTTGTCTGCTGTGATTGTTGTTATTTCTGGGTCACAGTCAGTTGACTGATTTTTTTGTTCTCCCTGCACTCAGGTTTCCCTGCTGCTTCCTGTGCCTTGTGGTTTTCTGCTGGCCGTCGGTCCTTGTGGATTTCAGTTTGACCCATTCAAGACTTGCTTTGAAGTGTTAGAAGGAGCAGAGCAGCCTGCAGGGCAGTGTTTCTCAACACTTTTATTCATTATTACTGCCCTCTCATTGCCCATTACCCTAATGACATCCCTGTGTGGCGTTTAAAAAAATTGTTCATTCATCTAGTTGTGGCTGCGCTGGGTCTTCGTTGGGATGATGGGCTTCTGATTGCGGTGGCTTCTCTTGTTGCGGAGCATGGACTGTAGGCACACGGGCTTCAGTAGTCACGATGCATGGGCTGTTACTCCGAGGCATGTGGGATCTTCCCAGACCAGGGACTGAACCTGCATCCTCTGCATTGGCAGCTGGATTCTTAACCAGTGGGCCACCCAGGAAGTCTTCCTTTGTGAAATTGTAATACCACAACTATACTATACATGTTTCTGTCCGTATTATAGGTGTTTCTGTCCTTCATGCATAAGTTCTTTATTTGCTTCTCTTCCTCCACAACCAGTTTTCACCCCCAAGGGTCGGTGTTGCCTTGTTGAGAATGCACAGTCTCAGGCTGGTTCTCTTCGACTAGTGACACACGGGTCTTCTCTGTGTCCTCAGTACGCTGTATGCTAAGGCAGCCTGTTTTTGAACACTTTCTTAAAAGCTGAGCGTACCCTAGCACACAGCCCAGCCACTGCGCTGCACAGTGCAGTACATGTCACAGCCCCCAAACCTGAATACATATGGTCCTTCTGAGAGCCCCTAACTGGGAACTACCCAAATGTCCTTCGAGGGGTGAATAGGTAAAAATTTTGTACCCATACAGTAGGCCATTGAACAATTATGCCAAATCAAAGAGGCCAGACCAACAAAATGCTGTGTGATCCCATGTATATAAAACTGAAAAATGTGAACTAATCCATAGACAGAAAGATGAGTAGTTGCCTGGGGAAGGAGATGGAGGGAAGGATTGATCACAGAGGGACACCAGGAAGTTGGGATGCAAATGTTTTTGTTGAATGCGGGGACAGTTTCATGGGCGAACAGACCTCAGAACTCAGAAAGTTATTCTGTGTTTGTGCAACTTATTACGTGCCAATTATATACACCAGTAAAGGTGTGAAAGTGAAAAAAGGAGGGGTTTTCACTCCATTTAGGGAACCTGTATTTCTCATTAGTGACCCATGTATATAAAAATTTATAAGCATGGTTATGGTTGTTCTTATGGTTTACAATAGTGATGAAGTTTAATTTGTTGGCAGCTTATGGGAACACTCTAACTTGACTCTTATGAAAGTCTGCAGTTGCAGACCTAACGCACTGATGGTTGAGTTTTGCTTTGCTGAACGTGTGTTCATAGTCGACAAACTGACTTGTTCTCAGAACCTGCGGACTCTGGGGAAAGAGTGTGGTTCTGAACACTGGGGCTGGGTCCCGAGACTGCCTAGAGTCTGGCTGTGTTGCCAAACGTTTCAGGGCAGTAATGGCAGTTGCGTGTTTGTTCTCTTCCTTTCTAGAAGGTACAGGTAGTAAATCAAAAATTCAAGTTTCGTAAACGCCTTCAGGAAAGTTTAGGTCTCATGAATGTTTAGTTGTAGCGGTTTTATGCAATGAATACACCCAGATCAAGAAATAGAACATTACCTGTATTGGTAATTTGTTTTTAATGTTGGAAGGCATTTTTAAGGTTAACTTAATGTATCATGGCATCCGGTCCCATCACTTCATGGCAAATAGATGGGAAAACAATGGAAACAGTGAGAGACTTTATTTTCTTGGGCTCCAACATCATTGCAGATGGTGACTGCAGCCATGAAATTAAAAGATGCCTGCTCCTTGGAAGAAAAGCTATGATCAACCTAGACAGCATGTTAAAAAGCAGAGACATTACTTTGCCAACAAAGATCTGTCTAGTCAAAGCTATGGCTTTTCCAGTAGTCATGTATGGATGTGAGAGTTGGACTATAAAGAAAGCTGAGCGCCGAAGAATTGATGCTTTTGAACTGTGGTGTTGGAGAAGACCCTTGAGAGTCCCTTGGACTGCAAGGAGATCCAACCAGTCCATCCTAAAGGCAATCAGTCCTGGATATTCACTGGAAGGACTGATGCTGAAGCTGAAACTCCAGTACTTTGGGCACCTGATGTGAAGAACTGACTCATCAGAAAAGACCCTAATGCTGGGAAAATTGAAGGTGAGAGGAGAAGGGGACAACAGAGGATGAGATGGTCGGATGGCATCATTGATTTAATGGACATGGGTTTGAGTAAACGCAGGGAGTTGGTGATGGACAGGTAGGCCTGGCGTGCTGCAGTCCATGGGGTTGCAAAGAGTCGGACACAACTGAGCAACTGAGCTGCACTGAGAAGCAACAAAATTAACAAGAAGGGTAAAGATAAATGGCCCAAAGTTCAATAGAAGTAGAAATGTTGCCAAGGATGTGTGTTTTTAACTTAGAAAGCTTTAAGAAATGGAATGATATTTTATTAAGGGGAAAGGAAGTAGGTCTGACTTACAGGTGGCTGTTTCAGAATAGGCAAATAAAGTGACGAGTATGGGAAGTGAAAAAGGCCTTTGGGAAGTGGACCCCAAGAAAAGTAGGGTGCATGGTACAAGTTATCTCGAGACGTTGAACTGCCTTTGAAATCTTTTATTGCTACCTTGGCTAGGGAAACATAATTTTCAATTAGCCCCGTTTTTGTTAAACACAGTCAAGACTAATTTATTTTGAAAATAAGTTTGGCCCATTGAAAATGTAGCTTTTCTATATTGAAAAATACTTTGAGATTTCTGTACATTTCAGGAGACAGTCCTTTATTTACCTCTAATAAGGCTGTTCAAAACCCAAGTGTGTCTAATTTCTGTAGAGACAAGGAAGAGAGAAAAATGTTTTATTTTTACCCACAGGTGTAAATTACCAAATTGTTTTAAACCATAAATAACTTGAAGAGAAGAGCTTCTTTATATCTGAGAACAAAGATTAGAAGCCAGTAATATGTCAGACCCTGATGTTGGGAAAGGTTGAAGGCAGGAGGACAACTCAATGGACATGAGTTTGAGCGAGCTCTGGGAGTTGACGATGGACAGGGCAGCCTGGCGTGCTGCAGTCCATGGGGTCGCAAAGAGTCAGACACAGCTGAGCAACTGAACAACAACAATATGTCAGACAAAAATTCATGAAAATTAAAATCATCTCATGTAATTAATCTGTCCTGTTGTCCTTGCCTGATGATTGAAGATGATAGTGACACTGATGGTTTTAAGAAATTTGTGAAGTTTCTGTTAAGGCTTGTATGATTTGTCTAGTTAAGTGCCTTGAGCACTGGAGGTTGTAGAAAGTATACTCCAAGCGGAAGACACATTTCTAACCTTTTTCTTTTTTCATTGTAAGGGCATTAACCCTGCAACTAAGGAAGGCTTTATCCCATTAAAAAAAAAAAAAAAACGAGATTTGTCAGGGAACCAGAAAAGGCCAAGTGGCTGTCTTGGATTTCCCATAGCCCTGACTGTTTGATTTACAGTCATTGTTCATTCATTTTAAATTAGCTGGTTTAGGAGTAGAGTTGTGTTTTAAGGACATCAGGATAGCAACAGTCTGACAGTAAGGGGTTAATTTTTTTAAAAAGTAGAATGAGCTTTACCTACATGTACCATAATCTTCATAGATCATTGTGAAATAGTAGTTATTTTGTCAAAGTAACGAAAGGTTTTAAAGGTAAATACAAATCACTTAAGGGGAAGGAAATGGCAACTCACTCCAGCACTCTTGCTTGGAAAATCCCGTGGACGGAGGAGCCTAGTGGGCTGCAGTCCATGGGGTTGCAGAGTCGGACATGACTAAGCGACTTCACTTCACTCGCTTCATACTTTCACTGGAGAAGGAAATGGCAACCCACTCTAGTATTCTTGCCTGGAGAATCCCATGGATGGAGGAGCCTGGTGGGCCATGGTCCATGGGGTCACAGAGAGTCGGACACGACTGAAGTGAGTAGGCACGCACAGATCACTTAATGGCAAAGAAATTCACAGTCTGTTATCAAAAGCTGCATTCCAAGAAAACTTTGTTCTCTTAACAGAGAAAGTTCCAGTCTGCTACGGGCTCATATTCATCGTGAAATAATAGCTATTCACTTAGTCAAAGTAGCAATAAAAGATTTCAAAGGCAGTTCAACGTCTCAAGAGTAGAGTACTCAAGAGTACTCAAGAGTAGAGTACCATGCACTCTACTTTTCCTGGGGTCCACTTTCCGCACGCCTTTTTCACTTTCCATATTCATCACTTTATTTGCCTGTTCTGAAACTGCCACCTGTAGGGAAAGATTGAAGGCAGGAGGAGAAGGGGACGACAGAGGATGAGATGGTTGGATGGCATCACCGACGTAATGGACGTGAGTTTGAGTAAACTCTGGGAGTTGGTGATGGACAGGGAGGCCTGGCGTGCTGCAGTCCATGCTGTTGCAAAGAGTCAGACACGACTGAGCGACTGAACTGAAGTCAGACCTACTTCCTTTTCCCTTAATAAAATGTCATTCCCTTTCTTAAAGCCTTTTAAGTTAAAAAGACACATTCTGCTTTCCTTAAGTATACATGAACCATTGGCAAACATAAATCACCCAAAGCTCTTAACTCATTTGCATTTTCTTTCCTGAGACTTTTCTTCACATCAAGTGACTTTCCTTGTTGAAAAATTTATAACAGATATAATAAAATCTTATTTAGTTCATATTGAACCAAGGCACAATAAAAGTATCACACCTAATGTTGGTAATTAAGATACGTCTGAATTATTTAGATAAACAGTAATACCAAGTATTAGTTTAATACTGAGTATTTCCCAGTCCACGTGAACCTGAACTTCATTTAGAATTGTTTGATTTGTAAGCACTTACTTTTCCTCAGATCAATGAAATTTGAGCTCATTTACAAATTAACCTCAGCAATATTAACCAAAGACACGCACTGAAACACACACTAATCCAGACAGAGATCTCGTCTCTTTGCACCCACACCACCTTTTTTCTTGACTTGAAGTTCTACTAGTTTCCCAAGGCTGAAGTCTTAGGCAAAGCGCGCTGTATATTTCAAAGATTGAGAAGAGTTAACTTCAGGCTCTTTCCTAGGCATGTCTCTGTTTTCTCAGGTCAGAGCTTAAAGTATTTCAACATTCTAGCTTTTTTCTAATTGCATATGCAGAAAGAACTGGTTTTGCGATTTCAAAAAGATTTCATTTCAACCAGTTTTCTCCAGAGTCTAAAGAAGATCACAGCCATACTGTCTTTTTTCCCTCTCTGGTCATGGTCTCATAGCTAAAATTTAAAGAGAGAATGATCTAGAGAATGCTCACATCGGCCCTAATAGCAGGGGCAGACTGACTGATAAGATGTTATCCCAGCACAGATCGTCCCTCTTGGGAGCGGCAGGTCTCAGTTTGATCCAAAGATTCTGAAGGCCTGAGGGAACTTGAAGGAGTTGGGGAACCCTGATTCCCCTGCCGCCGCCCCACCGCTCTGATGGAAGTCTGAAGAGGATTCTTTAAAATAAGGGAGTTTTTTAGAAGATCTGGTGGAGGGGATGAGGGGGTGGAGGGGCAACAGAAAGACTCCTGTGCCCTGAGTCCCTCAGACCCGGACTCTGACCAAGGGCTGTGAAGTTGTGAATGTCAGGGGCCTCTGAGTCGTTTCCTTGTTTCCGACAGCATAGGTCAAGTTGGAAGACTGTGTTATAATTTAGTGTGCCAGTAAGAGGCTGTTTTTCTTGGTCCCTCAATTTGTGCCGGGGCCAGGCTTCATTGAAAAGAAAGGGAGCCTTTTCTTTTCCAGGTTTTCAGGTCCAAAGTTTTTCTAGTTCTTGAGAATATAGCCAAGGGGATGAGTCTGAGGGAGGTTCCCGAGACTTACCAGAACCCATTCGTAGCCTATATGCCAGAGAGTGGGGGTACTGAGAATCGCCAGCCACAGGAAGGCATTGCTTTTGCCCCAGTGAACCCTCTGTGTGACGGAGGCACCACGTGGCTAATGGCGCAAGTGGCCGAGTGTCCCAACAGGCGTGTCTGACAGTGAGAGGCGAGCCTTGAGCATGTGGCTGAGACACAGACCAGACGACAGGGCACCGTGCGACTTGGCCAGACCCAGCTGGGTGGCTCACAATTTGGTGATTGCCTGAAATGCGGATGCCTTTGGGGTGCCTCAGAGGCAGCTCCTAAGCTTCCAGGAAATGAATCCAGACCGAAGGGGGAAGAGTGAAAGCAGCAGAGAGAACAGGCTGAGGAGTCCACCTTGTAGTCCTGCTGGTAAGCCGGCAGCCCCGAGGAGCAGGCTCGGTGTTCCACTTGAGCTAACATGTGCCTGGCCATGCTCGGGACGCGTCTTGCTGGGGGCCTGTGGCCTAATAGCCTGGTCTGTTCTGTGATCCCCTTATCCTGTCATTCGAGTCTTCAAGCAACAGGCATCCTGGTGGCTTCTAAGTGCCGGACTCATGCCCACACGCTCAGTCGGTAAAGAATCCGCCTGCAGTGCGGGAGACCCGGGTTCAATCCCTGGGTGGGGAAGATCCCCTGGAGGAGGGCATGGCCACCCACTCCAGGATTCTTGCCTGGAGAGTCCCATGGACAGAGGAGCCTGGCGGGCTCCGCAGGGTTGGACGTGACTGAGCGGCCAAGCACAGCACACAGCACGGTCCTCACCCTAGTTAGGGAAGGGAGAGGAGAGGAGAGCCTCCCTCGTTTGGGTGGCAGCTGCTGGGGCCCACAGAGCCACCCTGGCCAGGGTTTCTCAGTTGCTTCCATGGCCGCTCGCCTGTTAGCAGAGGGTTTGAGGAAAAAGAAATGAGAGAGTAAAGGAGAGTCGGAGGGAGAACCCCAAGGAGACATATGGGCCCCCAAAGGTCGCGGTCTGTGCACAGGTTGGAAAAGAATTCCAGACACAAGGCCCGGTGAGAGGAGGATAGAGTTCATCAGCACGGGAGACGCTATTAGAACAGTGGGCTGGCTCAAGGCAGAGCCGATGCATTTCCTGGGTTACTAGCCAGTTTCTGTCGGCTCAGGACAAAGAAAATTCCTGCCCGAAGGGTGGCATTCGGTGACTGGTTAGAGGTCAGGGAACTGGCCAGTGAGGGTTGGGGGCTCATGGCAACAGTTGCTATGAAGCTTAGTCAGTCCCGGAGACGGTCTAGGTTCTGGGTTACAGAAGCCTCGGTACAAACTTCACACGTCTGACCATGGTATGGGGCTCCAGAAGATGCACTGAGGCTTGATCTGTGACTCAAGATGAGCTCCATCCTGGCCAGGGTTCCAGGTGCACTTGAGAAGAAAACGTATTCTGCTGCTGTGGGAAGGACATTCCTTCCATTTTATTGACATTAAATACCAGTTACGTCTGTCTGGTCTAATGTGTCATTTAAGGTTTGTGTTTCCTTATTCGTGTTCTGTCTGGATGATCTGTTTATTGGTATAAGCGGGGTGCGAAGGTCCCTCACTGGGGACTTCCCTGGTGGTCCAGTGGCTAGGAACCCACCTTCCAGGGCAGGGGACGCGGGTTCCCTCCCTGTTTTGGGAACTAAGATCCCACATGCCGCGGAGCAAGCCTGTGCAACAGCCGAGACCCGACACAGCCAATGAGTGTTAAAATGTTTCATAAATACCTACAGCCCCCCAGTAATATTGTGTTGACTTGCCCTTTGATGGCTGTTAGCATTTGCCTTATGTATTGAGGTGCTCCTGTGTTGGGTGTATAAACATTTATAATTGTTACATCTTCTTGGATTGAGCCCTTGGTCATTACGTAGTGCCCTTCCTTGTCTCCTGCCACATCTCTATTTTAACATCTCTTTTATCTGATACGAGTATTGTTACTGCAGCTTTCGTTTGATTTCTATTTGCATGGTATACCTTTTCCCAGCCCCTTACTTCCACAGTCTGTATGTGTCCCTAGGTGTGAGGTGGGTCTCTTGCAGACAGCATATGTTGGGTCTTGTTGGTAAATCCGTCCAGCCAGTCTGTGTCTTTTGGTTAGAGCGTTTAATTCACTTACATTCATCACAGTCATCCATCTGTGTGTTCCTATTACCATTCCCTTAATTGTTTTGGATTTGTCTTTGTGGATCTTTTCCTTGTTTCCTGCCTACAGAAGTTCCTTTAGCATTTGTCACGAGGCTGGTTTGGTGGTGCGGAATTCTCCCAGCTTTTGCTTACCTGTCAAGCTTTTGATTTCTCTGTCCAGCCTTGCTGGGGACGGTAATCTTGGTTGGAGGTTTTTTTCCTGTTGTTACTTTAAATATATCCTGCCACTCCCTCCCCCTTTTTTTCTGCTCCTCCCTTCTGGACTGTCTTCCAGCCTGCTTATTCGTTCTTCTGCCTCGGTTATCCTATTTATTTATTCCTTGCGGTGTATGTTGCATTTCAGCTTTTGTTTTGCTCATCAGTGTTTATTTGTCCTTTAGTTTTTCTAGGTCCTCAAACATTCCTTATATTTTCTCGATCCATGCCTCCATTCTTCTTCCGAGTTCTTGGATCATCTTTACTAGCATCACTCTGAATTTTTGTTAGGTAGATGGCAGAAAAGCGCTGCAGTTATAGGCAGGGACTCATTGTGCGTATTGGAAGTCCTTTGAAAAGCAGTTCTTGCCAGGCTAGTGAGGTACAATCAAACAGAAGGGACCTTGGCTAGGCAGTTGCCAGTTTTGAAGTTTCTGTTGCTGGTGTTGTAATATACAGTATTAACATACGTAAAATACAACTGTTTACTTCTATTTGTATAAACGTAGGTTATATGTTGTTTAATGAAAATGTTTCCTCTTGGCAGTGGACTCTCGAAAAATTGACCAGGAGGGGAAAATCTCAGATGAAACTTTAGAGAAACTGAAGTCCCTGGGGCTTTTTGGAATGCAAGTCCCAGAAGAATATGGTGAGTAAAGGGAACCACCACCCAACTGGTTCAGCTTTCAGTAAAGCCCTCTGTATTTGTCCATGAGACGGTTCGGTTCTGAAAAGGTGGCCTTTGAAAATGCATTAAGTCCAAGGTCAGGCTGCAAAAATGCTGAAATTAATCAAACTGCCCTTTGTGGGCTAAATCCGGGGGGCTGGCTGGTGAGTGTGGGGCAGGGTGAAGGGGCTCTTCGGCAGGAAAAGCTAGTGAGTTCTGTGCTTCCCCCCCTGGGGGCGCGGTGGGGGAGCACCCGCAGGTGTGTGTGCTCTCTGCGCGCCACGGGGCAGGCGGGTGGCTCTCACCCCTGGGCAGGCTGGCCGGTGGCCGCACAGTCTCTCTGGCGGAGGAGCGGCCCCAGGCCATCAGTGCTGCATCTGGACGTTTCAGAGGGACACAACATAGTCCCGCGTGGGCTCCGGCACAGACACGGCCCGGTGTGTGCTCTCAGGATTCTTTCCTACAAGTAAGGCCTCCCCGCTGTCTGAGCTCTCCCCCTGAGCCCTCGCCGGGGCAGCTTCCAGCTTCATCAGCTCGGGGTTGGGGATTTGGGTCGGAGAACTGTTGGTGCTGAGAGTCGGGCGCGTCTGTGGCTGTGAGTGCGGTGTCCATGCTGGGGGTTCAGTTTGCACGGCGAGGCCCAGACGCTGGTTTAGCTCCAGGGCAAAAGTGCAGTTCACTCCCCCCACACACCCTCCACCTCGCAGCCAAGGGTGGGGACCCTCATGCCTGAGAACACGTCCCGCTGGGACCCAGGCTGGAGTGGCTCCAGTCTGAGACAGAGCCTGAGATTTTAGGACAAACTATGTGATGCCGCATTTGGAGGCATATTTTCATCAGGGGGAATCTGCGTTTGTATGTGTGTCTGTCACTGTGTGTTAAGCTGTTAGAGGACATCTCCTACTTGTCTCCTGTTTAGTACCTCTGCCCGCTTTTCCAGATTGACAATAATAAAAGAAGTTACGGCCTATGGAGAAAACATGACCTAATCTGCTCCGCTGGTGGCGGGACGCAGCGCAGGCCTTGAATGCATCTGCAGCCTGCGGGGTCAGAGCCCTGGGCTCTCCCCAGGCCTTCAGGCCCAGTGAGGTCCTTTGTCAGCAGCTCTCAGGCCCCTGGGAAGTGTCCAATATTAGAGCAGAGCAGGAGGCTGAGCCCGAGCGCAGCGGTTGGCCTGTCATCAGCTGCGGAAAGGAAGTGTGTGCAGAAAACACGGCAGAGGAGAGCTGCCAGATGCAGCCTGCTTGGTGATGGTGTCTGCTTCCCTCCAAGGTCTCCAGGAAAGCACTTCCTGATTCAGGAGAAGTAGTTGCTTCCTCCACACAACTTTGTGTGAAACTTGAATACGTCTTTTTGTGTCTCTGTGTTTTATGCCAGCACACGTGTGTGTGTGTGTGACTGCACAGCTCCATCCCTTACTCTGTTTTATGTGTTCCTCTTGGGTGTGAAAATGCTCTTTCATGAGATGATAAAGTTGTCACATTTGGAACTATTTCATTTTCTTTTTTTTTTTTAATTCTTCTTGGGAAATTAAAGCAACCACAACCTTATGTTCACGCCCAAAATAGTTTTCAGAAATTTTCCCAGTTTGAAGCATTCTAAGATCTGGTTGGAAATTTCTGCACCCTGTTCTCCTTCCTGCCCTCCAGCCCCACCCCACCCCAGCGGTCTCACCCACCTGTCATCTGTCCCCACTCTTTGTCCCCCTGCCCATGAGTTCACTGATGCTTTCTTAAAAAAGGTTTCCCTGATAGCGTAGCTGGTGAAGAATCCACCTGCCATGTGGGAGACCTGGGTTCGATTCCTGGGTCGGGAAGATCCCCTGGAGAAGGGATAGGCTACCCCCTCCAGTATTCGTGGGCTTCCCTTGTGGCTCAGCTGGTAAAGAATCCGCCTGCAATGTGGGAGACCTGGGTTCGATCCCTGGGTTGGGAAGACCCCCTGGAGAAGGGAACAGCTACCCGCTCCAGTATTCTGGCCTGGAGAATTCACGGACTGTATAGTCCATGGGGTCACAAAGAGTCAGACATGACTGAGTGACTTTCACTTTCACGAAGAAAAATGTCACGGTTTTTTTTTTTAAGAAGCAAAACTGACATCGGTATATGAAACAAGTAGGAACAAAGTGTCTTGACTGACAGGTGGGGTGGGGGCTGCTGCAGAGTGCTGGCCTTCCCTGAGCCCCCCAAGCCCGGGGGACACAGTGCCCCCGCGGGGACCCGGCCCTCCCCGTGCGGAAGGCGCCCCTGCACTGGGGCCGTGCGGGGGCTCAGGGGCCGCTCCACCCCTTGGTTGGTTTGTCAGACACACTTGAGGCCACCCCACCACCTCTGGAAGGTGAAGATGAAATGCAGAATACACAAGTTCGGTGGGGTTTTTGCTTTTTTTACTGTGCTTGTCCTTTTGCTCCTAAAACAGTGATTTGCCCCGCAGGGGACGTCTGGCATTGTTGGGAGACAGATTTTATTGTCAGACCTGTGGGGAAAGGGGCAGAGGCCATGGATGCAACTCAACACCCTGCAGGGCCCAGGGCACCCCTGCAACACTCCAGCCCCCAGAGCAGCATCCCCGGGTGCAGAGACCTGTCCAGAGGCCGAGAGGTCCTGGGGGTGGATGCGGAACACGGTTCACGTCCACAAAACCTGGGATCTGTGATAGTTGTTCACAGCATCTCAAGTGACTTTATGTATGTAAGGACTTTGTTTTTATATTAAAGTACGCATCTGCATGTGCTTATTATAAAGCTAGAAAAAGTCTGAAAGGATATAGACAGAAATGCGCCGCGTGATAAGTTAATGGGTAATTTGTTTTCTTTGTAGCTGTCTATGTTGTGTTCCTTATAAAATGGTGAGTGGGCTGTACTTTTCTGGGAGGAATCTGGGGCTGGAGTGTAAGCAAGGCTGTTCTGTTCCCACCCTAGGTGGCCTGGGCCTCTCCAACATCATGTACGCGCGGCTGGGGGAGGTCATTGGCCTGGACGCCTCCATCTCTGTGACCCTGGCGGCTCACCAGGCCATCGGCCTCAAGGTCAGGGGTGTGGGTTAGTGGAGTGCTTGGGGGGAGGGGGCAGCTGGCTTCTTTGGAAACCACCTCCTCCCCCATCAGAGGCCGCCGCCTCCATGGAGCCTGCCTTCACCGTGGGCTGGAAGTGATCCCTCCCGCGCTTGGTTTGCTGCCCTGGGGCCTGAGTATGTCTGTCCTGCTGATGGTGCCGTCCTCCACTGGACTTGGAGCATTTCAGGGCAGGCCCCCCCGGCCCACAGCTCATTCCTTGGCTGGTTTTGCTCAGCATAGGAACTGAGGGAGCGGTGGAGAAGCTGCCGAGGACCCCGAGTCCCGCCCCAGCCTGTCCCTGTGCAGGGCTCCCTGACCCCCCAGCAGCTCCCCATTCATTTTACCGGGGCTGCCAGCTCTGGGCGGCCCCCTCTTGCGTGAAGGAAGCGTGTTCTGTGAGCACATGGTGCCCGCTCCTTTCTTGCCACCGCTGAACGAGCCTTGTGTGTCGCAGGGCATCATCTTGGCCGGCAGCAAGGAGCAGAAGGCCAGGTACCTGCCCAGGCTGGCGTCCGGGGAGCACATGGCCGCCTTCTGCCTGACAGAGCCGGCCAGGTCAGCGCTGCGCCCCCCTCAGCCTTCTTTCCTGTCCGCTTCCTGCTCTCATCTCCACCTCCCTTCTCCTTCCTGATGATCCTTACAGATGAGAACAGGCCGTCAGCACCTGTTCTGTAACTGTTTTATGCTTTGCACCCCTCCTTATCGGCTTTCCTGGAGGCTCAGTGCTAACTAAAGAACCCACCTGCCTACGCGGGAGCCCCAAGTTTGATCCCTGAGTCAGGAAGATCCCCTGGAGGAAGAAATGGCAACCCATTCCAGTATTCTTGCCTGGGAAATATCATGGACAGAGGAGCCTGTGGGGGCTGCAGTCCACGGGGTCCCAATAGAGTCAGACACGACTCAGTGACTGAACAACCACCCTCCTTATATAAAAAAATCATTCAGGTGTCACAGTCACAGTGACTTTCAGAGTGTGCAGGGTGGGTGGGGTCATCCCCACTCTCAGGCTGTGGACTGAGGTTCAGGGAGGTGGAGTCCTCAGCCCAGAGTCTCTCAGCTGCTGTGGACTCAGCGCTTCCGATGGCAGTGCGATCTCTGGCCTACTCCCCTGCCCTGGGGACCTAGGTGCCCTGCAGTCACCTCACAGGAGCTTGGCACCGTGTGAACCCGCATCTCTGTGTTTAGGCCTCCCAGATGTCCTTACAGACACATTCGCACCTGAGGTGAGAAAGTGGGGTTGGCCAAGTCCACTTTGCCACCTGTTTTTGTAAATGAACTTCTATGCGAGCAGACCTGCTTGTGTACACATTGTCTGAGCCTGCACAGCGGAATGCACTTATTACCTGGCCCTTTAAGAGCTTCTCAGCTCCTCTGTTGCACTCTGAAACTTCCTGCGGGGCCCTGAGGATGCTCGTCTGTTCCCAACCACCTGTGTCTGTCCCCGCAGCGGGAGCGATGCCGCCTCCATCCGGACCAGGGCCACGCTAAGTGCAGATAAGAGACACTACGTCCTCAATGGCTCCAAGGTACAGCCGTGTGGCCTCCGTGGCCATGTCAGTGTCTGCGTCCAGACCTTCGGCGCCCCTCACTGGCCACTTCCCATGCTCCAGGGGTCGTCGGGGCAGACACATCACCCCTTGACCTTCTTCCTTTGTTGGAAGAAGAAATGGGCTCATGTTCCATGACCCACCCCTGTCCCGTCCACCTCATGGCAGGATAGGTACCAAGGTGCCCTGGCTTCAGAGTCTGCGGACTTCTGGAGTGCCACCCACTTCGTTGAGCTGCGCTTGTGTGTCTGTTTTTTAATTTTTTCTGTTACACGGAATTTGAAGCACACACACACATGTACTGCTGGGAACGTCCACAGCTGTCTCCTATCTTCATTGCCTCCTCTGTCGTGCCGCAGCTCTGGGTAGCAGCCAGGGCGTTCACTGCACCACGGGACATGGAACACGTGATGATGGTTTCTGGGCTTCCCCGGGGGCTCAGTGGTAAAGAGCCTGCCTACAAGGCAGGAGCCACAGGAAACACGGGTTCAGTCCCTGGTGGGGGAAGATCCCCTGGAGAAGGGCAGGGCGCTCCACTCCAGTACTGTTGCCTGGAGGATCCCATGGACAGAGGAGCCTGGCGGGCTTCGCTCCATGGGGTCACAAAGAGTTAGACAGGACTGAGGCGACCGAGCACGATGAGTGCTTACCATCTCCTTAGCATCCATGGTTTTCTGATCGTCTCATACTTGTTCGGTTTGTTTTTCCTCCCAAACAAGTTGCTTGAATCAAAATCCAAGTAAGTTCTACACAGAGCCGTTCGTCGAGGAGTCTCTCCTCTTCCCCACCCTCTCCTTCTACCTCCCTCCCACCCCAAGGTGTCCTGTGCTAGAGCCAGAACTGCCACACACACACACACCCGCACACACACACACACACCGCACACACACAGAAACCTGGACACACACACACACACACACACACACACACACACACACACACACACACACACACACACACACCACACACACACACACACCACCCAAACCCGGACACACACACACACACACACACACACACACACACACACACACACACACCCCCACACACACAAACCCACACACACACACACACACACACACACACACACACACACACACACACACACACACACACACACACACACACACACACACACACACACACACACACACACACACACACACACACACACACACACACAACCCCGGACACACGCACCCCTCCAGGGAAAGCCTCGCTCTGCTGTCTTGGGCTACGATGGGCAGCTGATGCTGACAGGTGGCCTGGAGTCGTTTGGTTTCTCTGGAGTCCTTCTGTTTTCTTTCCTCAGGTCTGGATCACCAATGGAGGACTGGCCAATGTCTTTACTGTGTTTGCAAAAACTGAGGTTGTTGATTCCGACGGCTCAGTGAAGGACAAGATCACAGCATTCATAGTAGAGAGAGACTTTGGTGGCGTCACCAACGGGAAACCCGAGGATAAGATGGGCATTCGAGGCTCCAACAGTGAGTGGTACTGTGCGCGTGTGCGAGAGATACAATGTGTTGTCCATGCACGTGTGTGAGATAAAATGTGTATGTGCACTTGTGTGCACGTGAGAGAAAATGTGTGTGTGCGTGTATGAGAGAGAAAACTGTTTGTCTGAGAGAAAGTGTGTGTGCGCGTGAGAGAAAATGTGTGAGATACTGAAATGTGTGCACAACAGAAAATGTGTGTGCATCTATGCATGTGTATGTGAGAAAAACCGTGTGTGTGAGAGATTTGGGCGGTGATGACTTCCAGGTGAGGTTCTCGCTGCCCGGTGGGACACCCAGCCTCGGGGGAGGCTGGGACCGAGGGGTCCTGGGTCACGGGGCTCAGTGCCATAGACCCCCATCTTCCCCCCCGGGATTCCTCCTCCTTCGCTCCCTTCCTCCCCGCCCAGGCCTGCCTGCAGCCCAGTGAGTACTTGGTTCACTTGAGGCCAGCGTCCTGTACGTGGCTCTTGGCCTGGCCAGAGCTGCCACACAGTCCTCACGAGGCTGAGCCTTTCAGGTCCCTCAGTTCAGACCATGGAGGGTCTGAACGAGCGAGCGAGTGAGCTGCGTGGCCTGCGTGCAGGTCGGGGGCTGAGCACCTGGGGCCCCTCAGCTGAGGTCCTGGCCATCGTGTGTTCCAGCCTGCGAGGTCCACTTTGAGAACACCAAGGTGCCCGTGGAGAACGTCCTCGGAGAAGTCGGAGGCGGCTTTAAGGTGCGTTGCCCGCCGTCCCAGTGGGTGCCGTGCGGTCCCGGGCCGCTCCCTGCTGCCCGGGCAGGGAGGCTCACGCTGAGGGCCCGCGGAGCAGAGAGAACCGGGGTCCGGGCATCCCCCCGCCCGGCTGGAGGCCTCGTCTGCCTGGAGCGGGCCTGGCTTCCTGCCGCCCATTCTGGGAGGGCAGCCCATGGAGCACAGGGTGCACAGCCTGGGGTCCCAAGTGCCCACCGTGATTCTTTTTTCTTGGGGTTAGGGTTTATTGTGTTTTCGTTGACAGGTAATGCATGTGACAGAATTCACCATCTTGCGCACACGCGCTCTGGTAGTTTTCAGGACAGTCACTGGGTCAGTGCCCGGCTCCATGTCTGACTTCAGAAGGTTGCCGTCACCCCAAGAAGCAGCGCCGTGCCTTCCCTCCCCCGCCACCCCTCGGCCATCACTGTTTTACTGTCTTGCATCTGTGGATCTGCCTACTGGGATGTTTCGTTGAGATGTGATCTGTGTAGGGCTTCTTTCATGCTCTGTAGCCGAGTCACAAAGGTGTCGGGTGAATGGACCACGTTGTGTACACCTGTCATCAGCTGATGGACACTTGGGTTGGTTCGTTTTCGGGCCATTTGAATCGCGCTGCCGTGAACGCTCACGTGCATGTTTGTGTGGGAACACTGCGTCCTGCTGGGGGCACGGCTGGAGGAGCGCAAGGTAGCACGCTAACTGCTCGCTGAGCGCTCTGAGGGCCCGCCAGACTCCTCCATGGTGGCTGCCCTGTTTCACGTTCCCTCCAGCAGTGCGTGGACCTGAGGGCTCCCGGTTTTCCACATCTTGCCAGCATGTATGCTCGTCCTGTTTTAAATTTTCAATCTGGCCTGGGGTAAGTGTCTTCACCCTGGGCGAAGCTGCCCCCACCTGGGCTGTGCATAGGGGTCAAAGCAGGACTTCCCTGGCCTTAGGGATGTTAAGAGACTCACCTGAGGGCGTCAGCCAGGCCCTGGCCCCGGAGCGGAGCAGAGTGCGGGAGGGGTGGGGTGCAGGAGGGCGTCGTGTGCGGATGTCACATGTGGAGGGGCCCCAGGCTCCCTGAAGGCCGTCCCCCGGAGATGCTGTCCACTGTTGACATTCTTGAGTTTACATCGCTAAAATATTTGTGCGCATGTAAGAGATGATAGTGGCACTTCTCACTCAGCAGCAAGCCCTTGAAGTCTTTACACGCTAGGGAGTGTGGTTTTCTGAGGTTGAGACCTGCACAGTGATGCCCCATGTGCTGAGATCAGTCACCGTCCCCGGGTCCCCAGGATCGAGCAGTTGACGGTTTCTCGCCTTCCCTGCTTGGCACCACACTGTGTGACCTGTGTCCTTGCACATGTCCTGCACACTTGTCCCATTATCTCCTGAGGTTTAACGCTGAATTCCCAGGTCGGAGGGCCTGAACATTTTTAAGTTCTTGGTCTGTGTTGCCATGTTGCCTGCTGGAGTGTTGAGCTGTACATGAGGTCTTTGCCCAGTCCTTCGCAGCGCAGCATTTAAAGAATTTCTTTTCCACTGTGTTAGGTGAAAAGTGATGGTTTTAACACGCAAAAGGAAATAGATTTCTGAAGCCCTGCTTTGTGATGAGTGGGGCCGTCCACCAGTCAGCCTCAACACTGAAAAGCACGGAACGCTGGGGGTGATTCCAGAGATGGAGGGTGGGATGACCACAGGCCTGGGGAGTGGAGGCCAGCGTGCGGTCAAGGAGGAAGGTCATGGGGAGCAGAGGCGGCTGACCAGTGGGGCGGGGTGCCGCAGGGACGGCGAGTCTGGGGTCTGGAGCAGAGCTGTAGGCGAGATGGCCCTGCGGTGGGAAGGTGACGAGGTGGCAGGATCCGGCTCGGGAGGGAGGGAGGGACGCCTCGGCCCAGGAGGCCCTTCAGGTCAGGTGAGCCTGCCAGGCTTCCATCATCCATCAGGAGGTGAGGCCTGGTGTCCAGCCTTCCCCTCCTGTTGTCAGAAGTGAAGTTCAGGATAAACTGCGAAGGGGCCGTGAGGGGAGCTTGTTCACGACTGTGAGCTGGCCTCCGAGAGCCCCCCTGGGAAGATTCCAGGACCCCAGGTGGGGAGTCGCTTCCCCTCGTAGTCCCGTGTCCCGAGACACAGGAGGTCTGACGTCAGGGCTCGGGCCCAGGGCCTGAGTGTCACTCTGCACTGGGACTTACCTGAGCCCCCGAGGGTAGGAGCTGCCCGCCCCACGGCCAGCTGACGTGGACTCACCTGCCAGGACCCAGTCTGTCGCCCAGTGACTAGAGCAGATGCTTCCAGTCTCCCCACCCCTATAGGACCTGTGTTGAAAGAGTCTCCACTCAGCTTATTGAGCAACTCATCATACATTCAAACTCAGAGGCACGTTTGCTTAATCCGAGTCACCTAGGTGGGCAGTGAGCACGAAGTCGCGTCCGCACTGCCGCCCCCAGACGCAGACCCACCTCCAGGCCTCCGCCCAGGGCTCCTGGGCTTGAGGGAGGTGGGCAGGCCCCAGGCCCTCTCGGGGCTTCGTGCTAGCATCCACCGTGTGACTGGGCGCCCCACCTCCCGACCCCACGCCCCCCACTGGACTGTGTCCCTTCTAGTCCCCAGCCCACCGGGGGCCGCGGTGTCTGTGCCCCTTGGGGTCTGCTTGGGGCGCCTCCCCGGACCCGTCGTCTGGCGCTTGGGTAGCGCTGCGTGCGCTCGCCCCGCTCTAGGTTGGGAGCTGGGGTCGGAAGAGGACAGAGGTCACTGTGGGAACTGGAGGCGGGGACCACGTCCGAGGTGGAAGGGCGGGCCCCGTGCACGCCAGGCTCACCACTCGGAACCTCAGGCTCTTCAACCCTTAAAGGGGCCCTGACCCTGAGGCGCTGCCAGGAAAGTGAGGTGCTGGCGGCGGACGCCCAGCTAGTCTCAGCCCCGGCTCCCTTGCCCTGAGGCACAGAGGCGTCCCCTTCCCTTCTGGGCCGACTGCATGGACGTCTGTGAGCATCGCAGTGACGACGGCCTGGTCTTGAGGGGTGGGGACTGCTCCCCGGCCCAGGACACTTAACTCCTCTAGGTGCCCCTGTGGTCTTCAACAAAGCCTCTGGCCAAAGTGGACAAGCGCTGTCGCACTCTGTGCCCCGCAGGGCCCTCGGGCTTCCCCAGCCAGGCCCTCAGGGTAACCCGCACTGAGCCCCCTCTCCCTGCAGGTGGCCATGAACATCCTCAACAGCGGGCGCTTCAGCATGGGCAGCACGGTGGCTGGGGTGCTCAAGAAGCTGATCGGTAGGTGAATGGGGGCAGCCTGGCCCCCGCCACCCCAGCCCCGGGCTCCCCATGTCCCCGGGGAGCAGGCAGTGCGGAGCCGGCCCCTGACAGCCAGCCCCATTCAAGCCTGGGATCCGGGCTTGATCTGGAGGGAAGGGTGCCCCGAGGCGGGCTTGCGGGGCCAGGGCTCACGTCCCAGCATGCACGGGGTGGGGGGCGTTCTGGGGGAGGTGAGGGCTGCTGAGCGCACGTCCGACTGCGATCCGGACACCCGCAGGCCTGGCAGTGGAGCTCCACGGGTGTCCGCACAATGGGGGCGGTGCGGCCGGGCTGGGGACCCTGGTCTCCCCGCCTCTGGATGGCTCCTTTCTTCTCGTAGGGTCCCTGAAACCCAGACCTCCCTCCCTTTGCCAGTGAAGTTAAAACAGCCCGCTAGGGTCTCGGGGGCACGAAACATCACTGCTGGCTTCGCTTTGCTGGAGGGATGTGGCTGAGGCATGGGCATGCCGGGGGCTGCTTGCCACGGGGTGCTTGGGGGGTGCCTTGGAGTTCAGGGCGGGGCTGGTTTACAGAAGAGGAGACCCAAGCTCACAGTGGGCAGCGATTTGCCCGAGGCCTTGCCCTCGCCAGCCTGCACGCTCAGGGCCCATCTCCCTGAGCTGAGCTGCCGCCACGGCCCTGAGCCCTTCTGGACTCTGCTGCCTTGTCTGGAAAGCTTCTCAGGGCAAGACTTTTGCTCTCATGCTCAGAGGACGTGGAGCCCCTGGGATCCCGGGAGTGTGGGAGCCCGGCTGGGGAGCTGTGGGAGTGGGGGGCTGTGGGCTCTTGGTGCCTTCAGGGCCGGCCTGGGTCCCCGAAGCGCACACGGGCCACAGGCCACCCTCCCGGGTGTGACCCCCTGCGCGGCGCCCCAGCCTGGTGGCCCCGAGGTCAGGTGTTGATGAGGGAGGGCAGGCCATGCGACCACATCCCCACGTGTCTTGATGCCAGTCCCTGCTGCCTGCCGTCCCCCACCGCGGGCACCACTCAGAGGGGACAGGCACCCTGCCCCGGAGATGCCGGAAGGCGGGGCTGTGACGTCCAGGGCGTTTGGTCTCAGGGGACCCGGCTCTCGTAGTCCCTGTCTGAGTGCGTGTGGGTGATGACTTAAGGAAAGCGTTTCAGGACAGCGGAAACTTGTTTTCTGATAACTCCACTCTTGCTCAGAAATGACCGCTGAGTACGCCTGCACGAGGAAACAGTTCAACAAGAGCCTCAGTGAGTTCGGCCTGATTCAGGTGCGGAGGGGCGAGGGCTGGGTGGGCAGAGTTCTCCGCGCAGGCACTGAGAGCCTGCCCTCCCGGCGGGGATTTGGGGCGAAGACGAGCTTGCTCCCAGCTGGGCGTTCCTGGTCCCGGGCTTGCTCTGCTGCTTGGCGGGCCTGGGTCTCCACGCAGCAGATCTGTCTTGACTGTTCTTCTGAACACTCCAGGAGAAGTTTGCCCTGATGGCGCAGAAGGCCTACGTGATGGAAAGCATGGCCTACCTCACGGCGGCGATGCTGGATGCGCCTGGCTTCCCCGACTGCTCCATCGAGGCCGCCATGGTGAAGGTAGCCCGCTCACGGCGCTCCTGCCGTTCTGCCCCGTCACTCAGTCACTGCTTGGGCTTGACGAGGTACCCACAGCAGCCACCCAGGAACGCAGCTGGGAGCAGAGCGGCAGAGGGACAGTGCCCTGCTGGTCTCCTGGTGGGCTTTGTGCCAGGTGTCACCAGCTGACCGCTGATCATGGTGTGAGAGGAGCAAAGGACGCCTTCACATCCACCAGAAGGAGCGGCGGGGCTGCCTTGGGAAGGCCTGCCTTGTTCTAGTTTCTGGCTTTCCTATGTCTCGGTATCAAAATTGCCTTTTACAAGTATTTGGCTAAGGCAAATATCAGCGTGTCCTGTGTTTTGTTTTGGGCAGCAGGAGGAGAAGTCAGTTTGGGGCCACCAGTGAGATGTGATGGTCAGGGCCCCTCCCAGGGTGGGGGTCCCGAAGCCCAGTTCTCCATCTAGGCCTCCCCACCCACCCCACCAGCAGCCCCGTGCTGACCACGCCCCGCATCTGTGGCAGGTATTCAGCTCCGAGGGCGCCTGGCAGTGCATGAGCGAGGCGCTGCAGATACACGGCGGCTCAGGCTACATCAAGGACTACCCGTACGAGCGCTTGCTGCGTGACAGCCGCATCCTGCTCATCTTCGAGGTGAGCGCTGCTCTGCCCACCGGCACGGAGCCCCTCCCACCTGCCTGCACGCCTCTCTGCAGGGGGGTCGGTGCCTCCCCCCAGGGCGCGCCCAGGGACTCTGCCGCTGTGAGTTCACAGGCTGGCTGGAGGGAGGAAGGGCCGTGGGGCCCCAGAAATGCCTGGTTGGCTCGTCCTGACCAGTGGAGGACAACTCCAGAATTCCAGTGCAGAGGGGCAGAGGTGTGCCCCCTCCCAGAGGGGCCGGGGCCTCAGGGAGCCAGCACACAGCCTGGGGGCGAAAAGGCCTTTGATCAGGCCGAGGGGGTGGCATGTGCCAGGCCTCAATGGACCCTCAGGCCCGCATGAGGTGCACAGAAAGAGCAGCAGACAGCCCTGCTCCCAGAGGCCGGGCGAGCGGGTGGCCGGCGAGTGCCAGCCACAGCACCCCAACCGGCATTCAGAGCGCTCTGGATCTTACTGAGAGGGTGGGGAAGATGTGACATGCTTGGGAGCAGAGAACAGCTTATTTGCATTTGTGTTCCAAGATGGTGGGTGGCAGGGGTGTGACCCGAGGCCATGGCAGGGCCCGGGCAGGGTATCAGGTTGCACGTGGGTGTGCGCTGGCAGGCCTGTGGGCACACGTGAGGCTGGGCACCCAGGCGGCTCCTCCACGGAGAGGAAGACTGCGCTGGCTGCCAGGGCCCCGTGTCCTCTCCTGCAGTGGGCAGACGGTGCGGTCAACAAGGTCCCGGGGCAGTTGCCATGTCACGTCACAGCTGCCCCAGGACTGCTCTCCTGAGGCCCCTCCCCTGGCCTGGACGTGCCGGTCCTCCATGGCTGGCGGGGTGCTCAGCAGGGGTGCAGGGCCCTCAGCGTGAAGCCCAGACTGCCCAGGATGGGCTTGGGTCAGCCTGGAGGCCTCCTTGCTCCCGCCGCCTCTCCTGTAGGAGCCTCTCCACGGGACAGCCCAGCGCTGTGGCCTCAGTCCAACCTCTGCACCTCTGACCACAGCACCACCATGCACAGTGGGCACGAGCCGCCCCTCAGTCTGCCTCCCCGAGGTTCTGTGACTCAGGGTGCTGGATGGGCCCCGTGGGTGTTGACACTCGGTGCCAGAGAACAGCCAGCTACTTCCCAGAGGAGCCGGGCCTGGACCAGAGTGGCCGCCGGGCGCTTGCTGTGCCCTGGGTCAAGCATCCCTGGCTACCCGGAGCAAGCTGCCTCTCCCTTGAACAGAGTCAGGGGCTTGGGGAAAGACGTGACTCCTGCAGGGTGGTCGTGCATGGGGCAGGGCCCCCGGGGGCCTATAGTCATGGGATGGGGCAGGGCTACCTGTCACCTGGGCCCCTGTGACAGCCCTGCTCCTAGCTGCTTCCCAAGGGTTAGCAGGCAGTAGCGTGGCCTAGCTGTCCACTGGGGGTGGCCTCTGACCTGGATAATGTTGGCCCCAGGGAACCAACGAGATCCTCCGCATGTACATCGCCCTGACAGGCCTGCAGCACGCTGGCCGCGTTCTGACTGCAAGGGTCAAGTAGGTGACGCGTCCACCCTCTGCCTCCCAGGTCTCCCTGCCCAGCAGAGGCCTGTGCTGGGGCAGCCGGAGGAGGGGACTGCCCCATCCCAGGACAGAGGGTGCAGCCTGGTGGGGCTCAGCTCACTCCTGGGCTGCCGGGGCGGGGTGGGGGACGGCTGCCCGGAGAAGCCCAGGGTCCTGCCCCGAGGTCACCCTGCCGTCCTCCCACGTGGCTTTTAGAACTGGGGCGACGAGATAACCCTCAGTCACCCTGGCATCTCCTGGCTGCCTCCTGATGGGCAGGCCAGGGGAGTGGCAGGGCCCTGACGTAATCGGGAGCTGCCATGGGTGGGTGCCCTGAAGCTGTGGAGCTGGTCTCGGGGACCCGGCTCACGGGGCCTGCACTCTGCAGGGAGCTCAAACAGGGCAGCATGAGTACCATCATGGAGACCATCGGCCAGAGGCTTCGGGACTCCCTGGGCCGCACCGTGGACCTGGGACTGACAGGGAAGCTTGGAGTTGTGCACCCCAGCCTTGCGGTGAGTGGGCCCAGCAGGGAACCGGCCCCCCGTCGGTATGTCCTTCCCAGAAGGAGTGTGGCCGGGGCACTGGGAAGGACCAGCCAGTCCATGGGACCCCAGGTTGCCCTGTCCACACCGTCACGATGGCAGTAGAGCCTGGGCACCAAAGTGGGCAGTGCCGAGCTGAGCCCTCCCCTGGCCCGGCAGGACGGCGCCCACAAGCTCGAGGAAAACGTGTACTACTTCGGCCGCTCTGTGGAGACCCTGCTGCTTCGCTTCGGCAAGGTACCTGGGGCGAAAAGGCCGGCCAGCTAGCATCTTGTGAGGCGACACTCCAGCGAGTGTCCACCATGGGGACCAGGCCTGGAAGGAAGTCCTGGTCACCTTGGGGGGCTGGGGTGGGGAGCGGGGCTGGCCATGGCTGCCTGCCCTGTGGGCCACTCAGCTCGCCAGAGGCAGGGGTAGATGAACCCTGCTGGGAGGCACCTTCCAGTTGGCAAGAGGCCCCCTGAGGCCAGGAAGGGCAGCCCCACGTGGCCCTGAGTCTTGAGAGCTGATCTGTGTCTGCTGTGGCTGAAGTGATGGCGCTCCGGCCTCTGGTCTCAGCCAGGCTCTGGGACGTGTCTCCGCCCACGTTTGGATGGAGCTAAGGGAAGGCCCTGCTCCCCGGGGTGTAGAATGAGGTGCAGAGGTGGGCCCCGGTGAGGACTGTGGGGCAGGGGTCCCAGGGGCCATGTCTCCCCCCGCCCTGTGTTCCCAGACCATCGTGGAGGAGCAGTTGGTCTTGAAGCGAGTGGCCAATGTGCTCATCAACCTGTACGGGATGACGGCCGTGCTGTCTCGGGCCAGCCGCTCCATCCGCCTGGGGCTGCGCGGCCACGACCACGAGGTGAGCCCCCCACTTGGGCCCACAGCAGTGCTTCAGCTTCATCTCACTGCACTTTACTGAGGCCTGCGGGCTGGGGGGGTGCGCGTGCGGTGCCCTCCAGACAACCTGGAGCCGGGGGAGGTTGGTGGCGTTGCCAAGTTTCAGCCGTGAAAGGGGCCGGCGCGCTCAGCTCCAGAGGGCGGTCTGTGCTGCTCAGGACATGAGGCTGCTGCCTTTCTCCTTCCTGCTTGAGAGAAGAGGGGGTGACAGTTGGGGCCCCAGACCTAGGCGTCCTCACCCCTCCGTGTGTGCGCTCGTCTGGACGCACTCTGGCCATGGCTTCCGAGTCGGGACGCCTTCCTGCCCCGGAGGTGTTGAGTCACCCCTCCCTGGGGACAAGGCTCATCAGAACCTAAAGCTGCGGCTTCTGAGCTTGGCAGCCTGACCCGGCAAGGCGCCCACTTGGGCGGACAGACGGAGGTCTTGGGAGTGCAGAGGTCAGCCTCCAGGGAGGGACTGCATTGAGGCCCAGAGACTCCAGGGCCCTCGGCAGTCACCCTCGGGGACTTTGGTTCTGGCAGGTTCTGTTGGCTAACATCTTCTGCTCAGAAGCTTATCACCAGAATCTCTTCACCCTGTCTCAGCTGGACAAGCGTGAGTGGGTGGCTGGGCCTGTGAGGGTTGGGGGGCCTGCACCTGCTGAGCAGCAGAGGGCGCAGCACACGCTCCAGCCCCTGTGGGTGCTGACGCCGAGGTCAGCATGCCCCGTGCGGAGACGTCTGGGTCACCAGGGCTCTTGCCCGCCATCCTCCCCGCAAGGCACGGATGCCCTCAGGGCTCCTCCCCAGGCGAGCTGACCTTGTTGGAGGAAACGCTCCAGCAGAGTTTCTACTGTCACAACACTCTCCTGTTTCCCCCCTAGACTCTCCAGAAAACCTGGACGAACTGGTCAAGAAGGTGTCCCAGCAGATCCTTGAGAAGCGGGCCTATATCTGCGCCCACCCTCTAGACCGGACATCCTGAAGAGGGCCCGTGTCCTCACGGCCACCCCGGACACGCCCACAGTGGACAGAAGGTAGAGAACTTGGTTTATTACAAATTGACCATTTCTCCTCTTCACCCGACGGGCCTTTTCTGGGCCCCCAACTTGTGGGCACCGCTGCCAGATGCAATCTCAGCCTATGAGTGGACGCGGGGTGAGCACGGAGCTGCTGAGACTCGCCTGCTTGGGGGGCGCCCCGGAGGAGGCTGGCGGGCACAGGTCCCGGCACGGTGGCTATGTCTGTGAGGCCGCACGTTCTCCAAGAAACAGCTTGAAAACTGCATACGTGTCATTGGTTTTAATTTGGAATGAAAGGCGCTTAAAACACGTGCCAGGAAGCATTTAGCACAGCGTGTTTGCCCTTTGAGTGTGGGCAGTCTAGACACGTGTCTCCTCTGAGCCAGCCTGGGGTGGACCAGAGCTTGACCCTCAGGCCCGCCGTCTGGGCTGGCTTCCAGGGCCCTTGGTCCTCGACATCAGGGCTGTGAGCCTCGGCGCTGGGCCTGCTCTGGTGACGCTGCTGGGGACAGCAGGCACTGCTCCCGGGGCTCCTCGGCCTCTCCCTGAGCACAGCAGTGTCCCCCCTGGCACGAGCAGTGTCTCCCTCGAGCGGTGTCTCCCCTGGCACGAGCGGTGTCTTCCCCCGGCTTGAGCAGGCCTGTGTCCGGGCCCCAGTCTGTTCCTCGCTGACATCCTTGTTCTGCGTGCTCACCTGGCGGGCTTCAGGCTCTGGTCTGGCTCCTGGGTGGTTTGTCCAGAAAGCTCACCCTCCACATTGCCTTGAGGTGTTGCTGGCTCAGGTGGGGCTGAGCGTGCGCCCAGGATCATGACAGCCTCTCTCCCAAAGGTCCGACTCGGGGCTTCGTGGTGTGGTCGTTTCCAAAGTCGTGAGTGATTCACGGGCAAGGAGGTGCTCTGCCCAGGATGGAGAGCTTGTGTCTCCCACATGGAGCTGTCGGGAAGGGCCTGGCTGCACGGGAGCCCCCCCCAGCGCCCCGCTCTGTCCCTGCAGTATGTCGTCTCCATGTCCCCATGCCCTGCTGGGCTGAACCTGTTCTCCCCTGTGTGGAGGTAGGGAGATCACACGCTCGGCCGGGCCTTCCTGGGCTGGGCCACCCACGCGACCCTGGGCCAGGGACCCCCCGCACAGGGAGCGGGGGTCTTCCCACAGCCCCGATTCTGGGGTGTGTGCTGAGGGCGGCAGCCTGGTCCGGCGGGGGGAGGCCGGCCCCTGCAGCGCATCAGCATGCACTCCTGTTGCAGGCTGTGTCACCAGCTGCCCATGGGAGCGCAGGGACAGAGGAGATCCGAGTTGACCTGACCGAGCCTCCTGGGCAGGGCCTCTGACAAACCTAGTTGCCAGATAGCTCTTTTCCCTGAACAAAGGTTCTGGCTCTGTTAAGTGGCACATTTTTGGCGCTCTCTCAGCCTGTAAATGCTTGTGGTCCCTCCTCATGTACAAGGGGGTGACGAGGACTCAGAGGGGTCGTCGTGGCCAGGCTCACGCCCTTCCCCGTGGAGGGACAAGTGGCCAGGTCCAAGAGGGCCCCGGGGAGCCTCCGGAGGCAGTTGTGGGTAACACGGTGCCAAGTGTGAAAGGCCTTGGGCCTGCCTCCCAGCGTCGCCCTCTCTCAGCTGAGAGGGCAGGTGCAGAGCGGAGCAGGGCCCATAGCCGCCCAGAGCCCGCCGCATGGTCTGCCAGCCCAGCCTGGGCCCAGGGCCCGCCCTCACCTGTCCCGGGCTTGGGCGTGGGCGGCGGCTCCAGGAATGCCGGCGGCCGCGTGTACAGGTCAAAGTCCTGGTGGCGCCAGTCCCAGCCCCACCTCTCCCGCTGCAGCACCGGCTCCAGCAGGTTGGCGAACAGGGCCTTCTCCCTCCACTCCTGCGTCGGGGAGCAGCAGGTCAGGGAGGCCCCGCAGACCCCCACCCAAGCCCCACTCTTGCACCCACCTCTGTGGCAGCACTGATGGGCAGCAGCTCGAGGGGGCAGGTAGTGCCCGCCGTCTGGAAGCCGCTGGGTGTGCGCCAGGCCTGGCGGGACTCCCTGCGGGCCCTCCTCTCCTCCTCCTCCGGGTCCAGAGGCCCCACCGTTGCTGACAGGTACTTCTGCGAGTATGTGAACCTCCTACCTGGCTCCTGTGAATGAGCACAGACGGGCAGGCGGGCTGGTGCTGTGCCCGGGAGCGGGCCAGGAGCCAGGGCCCTGTCCCCTGGGTCAGAGGCTGCTTCTGAAGTGGCCAGTGCTGGAGGGAAGCCTGCGCCCAGGCGGAACAAAGTGCTGCGAGAGCCAGGGACACGCCCCCGGGAAGGCACCGGGCCCGGGCTCCCGCTGTAGGTGGAGGGCTCACGTTTAGTGCGAACGCAGCCGCTCCCCCTGCGCCAAGGTCCCTGCTGACCGCCAGCCACATGGTCAGAGGAAGGAGCCCACGGGGTCTCCCACCACCCCGCCCTGCCCATGGTGGGCACGCTGGGCTGGTCCGGGCCCCGCGCCGTCACTCACCTTGGCCATGTCTCGATACAGCTCCTTCTTGGCCAGCTCCACGGAGTTCAGGGTCTGGATACTGTAGTTATGCACAGTGCGTGTGCCCGGGGCCAAGACCCACATCACCCTCGCCTCAGACCTGGGAGGCTTCTTGCCGACTTGGGAGGCCGCCGAGATGTTTCTCTGGAGAAAGAGAGGCCGGTCATCCCCTACACAAGGGCACCTCTGCAGCCAGCAGGCCTCGGCCAGGTGACCTCTGGGAGGCAGTCACACCACAGGCATCTGTTCCTGCTAGCAGTCTGGAGCTCGCCCAGAGCAAGAGACACAGCCCCGCCGCCCACACTGGAGATCAGAGGACCGCAGCCGGGAGCCTTGGTCTGGGCTAGCAGTCTCGTCTCAGGAGGCCTCAGCACGTCTGCAAGCCCACACACGCGCTGGGGGACTGGCGGTAGCGGCTGGAGAGCGCCTTGCGGAGGGCGTCACATCCTGCCTCCGGCCGTGCTCACGGTGAGGGCCCGGGTGGCTGACTCATCTGCACTGGGGAAGCACAAGCCTCCTGCTCAGCCTCGCCCCAGGGCCAGCAGGTGGCTGATGACCCGGCACATGGGGTCCTGCGTGTGCTCCTGACCAGGGTGGGAAGGGGACAGTTGCCTGGGGGGTGCAGACAGCGGCCGCGACTTCGTCTGGGGGCCTGGGGTTCTCCGCCGGCCTGGAGCTGACGGGAGCAGTGGAGTCCCGAACTGCCAACCAGAGTGAGCAGTGCGTGTCAGGCGAAAAGGCCATGCATGGAGCCAGACGGCTCGAAGGGACAGGACAAGAAGGTAAGATCGGGATCACAGTCATGTAGCAACACCAGGCGAAGATGTGAGTGCTGAGGCAGGAGTTGACACCAAAGCAAAAACACTGGCTATGAAAGCCTTAGGGTCAAGAGGAGACGAGTCCATGCGATATACTGCCGCGGCGACACGGTTGCAGCGTGAACCGGGGAGCTGGGAGATCCACCGGACAAGCTCCCCGAAGGCAACCTCGGTTAAAAGGGTGACAGTAAGGACCCAGAGTGTGGAAGGTGGAGATAGAAGCGGCGCCCGAGAGACGGAAAGGAGGGGGCCCGGGAGCAGAGGAAAGGCTGCAGAAACAGCGTCGGAGTCGATGAGCAGGATTGGAGTCTGGACACAGGACTAAAGACACGAGGGGAGGGAGAGCCGGGGAGTGCGCGAGGGTGACGCAGCGTCCTGGGGCGGCGCGTGCAGTCACACGCAGGCTCCTACAAGACCCGGGACGAGAGGCGGTCTCTGGCTTCCAGCCTGCTGCTGTTGGGCAATCCAATCTCAAGAGAAGCTTATATAAATGAAGGCTGAGAGGGGTAGGGGGGTGTGAAGTAAGTGACGGCCACGGAGGAGTATCCAGGGCTTTACCACAAGGTAATGGGTTCATGACGGCGGCGTCTGTCCTCAGAGCATTAGGTGCAACCGAGAGCGGAGCCAACCTTTCAGGGCGCGCCCCGGAGCTGCGGCGGATCCCAGAAACACAGGTGGCTCCACAGATGCCACAGGACCACGCTGCTGGAAGCCAGGCTACTGCAGGAGATGCCTGCAGTGCGGGACAGGTCGTCTGACCGCACTGCAGCCTCGGGTGAGCCGTGAGCCTGATGGGACGGTCCGGACCCGAAACTCCGCGACGTGCTGACCGCACGGACATGGTCAGTGGGTTCATCTCACATGAAGGGAAGGAAGTGAGGAAGACTGGTATCTGACCATCTCTGGGAAAGGCTGGGTTTGTCTCCAAGGCCGGGGGGCGCTCAGTGTACGAACTGTAAGGGCGGGGATAAAAGGACACAGGGAGCCTGAGCCCAGCTCCTCTGGCCCTGGTGTGGGGCTGGGGGTTGCGCAAGGCTGTCTTCTCCTGGAGTCCTCGGCTTCTCAGTCCCTGATACCTTTACTACCCCAGGAGGAGGGGGGCGAAGTGCTGCTCTGATCCTCGGCGGCTCTGCCTCCCCCTGCCCTGCCCCCCCCGCCCAAGGGTTCGCATGAGCCCCAGATCCCACAGGACTCTGAAAGGGATGAAATAAAAATGTGAAAAAGTACACGTGTACATTTATTTCCTTCCTTCCTTTGTCTAACCCAGACACAGAAATCTGCAACCATTACTGCACAAAAATGACCTTCCTCCTACCTGATGGCTCTGCCCTGTCCCAAACCCATCCATAAAATAAGTAAATAGACTAGACAACTGCCGTGCAAGCGCCCTACCTGGATCCAGTGGCTGTACGCTGACCACAGGCACAACACTGCTGATCGAGCTGGACTCCAGTGGAGCATTGGCGTCACATTCGATGAAGGGGGGGTAAAACCATGCCCCCCTTCCTCGCTCTGACCTCCGCAACTTGGGCCGTGAAGCCCATCCTCGGGGTGGGGGTTCCTACTGCCCGACAGCCCGGGAGGGAGCCTCTACTGCCTGCTTGCCTCTGCCTGGAACCAGAATCCCGAGCGGCGTATCAAGGCCTTGAGGATCTTGGAGGCGAGACTCATTTGGCCTCCTGCCTCCCAGGGCTGGGGTTCCCCGCTGCTGCCTCCCTCAGCCGGGCTGCTGCAGCCCCTCCTGGGATGAGCCTGGAGGGCGGGGCTTGACGGGGAAGAAACAGGGAGACGCGCCTGGGATGTTGGCTCGGGCACACCCTGCTCCGAGGCACAGCTCTGGAAGCCCCCCTTCCCTGCAGCACCGCTTTGCCTTTGGCACTGGAGGTGGGCAAGGGAAAGGTGCTGCCATCCTGTGGACACTCCATGGAGCTGCAGCTGGACCACCAGTGCTTCCTGGCACTCTGCATTCATAAGGCCGCTGGGGGGCAGGGGGCAGGGCACAGCGGCCATCCAAACACAGCCCGCTTTCAGGAAGCCACGGGCCACAGGGCTGCTTCCCTCACACCACTCTCGGAGGGAAGGAAAATGGGAAAAAAAAGAAAAAAACCCTGCACACCTCCAGCGCAGGGAAAGCAGCTTGGCATCCTTCATAACAGCGGGGGTGCCAATCAAAACAACAAGGAGAAGCCAAAACCCACCCGTCCCCACGGCCCAGCCTCACAAGTCTACAAGAGCAGTACACGTGGGACCGGGCCAGAGGCACGGCCACCCACCCCCGAGGCTGTCACTGGGAATGTATACTGGCCACAGCCAGTCAAAGGGACGGGCTCCCCAGCCCCCTGCAAGGAAGAAAGGGAAAAAAAAACCCAAGAAACCTATCGAGACGGGCTAAACCTGCGATCTGACATGGCCACACCTGGGCCCGGATCCCAAGAAAGCCATCCGGCTTGAACTCAAGAGAGGCGTCCCAGCGTTCCCCACGGCGCTGCCTACAACAGTCAAGACACAGGTACGAGTCTCCGCCGAGCGATGAACGCATAAACCACACATGGTCCCTCTAGAGGATGGACCGATTGATTACTCAGCCATAAAAAACCACCGCTGAAATTATTTGATTATGCCACTGGTAGCCACAGGGCTGGACCTTGAAGGATCATGTGGTATATGTCAAGTCAGCCACACATAGCATATGATTTCCATTCTAGCAAAATGGAAAGATCAAAATGACTAGTAACCAGAAACTCCCAGCTTTCCAACACAAACATAGGGTTTCAAAAGGGCACCTTGAGTGGCCAGTATGAATTCGGGGTTGAAGATTAACATATACAGAGAAATCTGCATTTCTAATAGATAATCCAGGATCAAGGACCTGAAGTTCAGCACAGGGAACTGTTCTTGTGCTTCTGAAATAACCTCTATAGCTAAAGAATCCCAGAAGAATAGCTATATTGTACATATATGTCATAACTAAATCAGGTGGTTTTACACCGCCAACAAGCATCATATTTCAGATGGACTCTACTGCTACATAAAAATAGCATGAAATTAAAGAAAAGTCACGCTTAGTTTATCCCCTCCGACCTCTCTGGCCCCGGCTGGTATTCCGTCCCTGGAACCTTTCCAGCCTGGACTCCTTGGCGGGACTGTGGTGGGGCTGGAGTGCTACCAGCATCTGACCGCGGCAAACACAGGACTCCTTGTGACAACAATATACTCTTAAACTGAAATGCAGTGGTTGTGCACGCCCAAAAAACTATTGAGAAATCTAAGGTTTGATTTAAGGGCACTGAAAATGTATAGATTTTGTGGATTTTAATATTAGTTACATCTTAGTATAAATAGGAAAAATTAAATAATAGTTGGGCTTCAATTAGTGACCTTAATGTGAATAGATACCTAAAAGTATTTTAAAGTAGCAATTCCTAAGACATTGAAAACAAATAGGGAAAATGTTTTAAAACATTACAAGAAGTAAAAATTGGACTAATGAATTAGGTGAACAGTAAAAGTCGGTTGGTAAATAATCCAAGAAGTGTTTCTTTTGGGAAAACCTAAGGAACGTGAACACCAATGTAAAGAAACAACCTCCTTGCTGCTTGTCATAAAGTGCTCACAGATATAAAAGTTACAAACTTCTGAAAGATGTGTTTTCACTAGAGGAGGGTCAGGGGACAGGGCAGTGGCTCCACCCACGCAGACCAGAGGCCCACACAGAGTTCAAGGCATACTCAGATGGTGGTGGTTTTTAAGCCCTTTTGGTTGGTACCCGTTAAGGGAGGTCCTTGACCATCAGACCACACACACCTGTCTCCTTCTCCTCACCAGCTTCCCAGTCTCCTGCTCTCTTCCTGTCCACTCACATTTTCTAACACAGATTACTCGATCTCCTGTGTTGCTTAGACATTACACAATATCCACGACCTTGGCAGCTTAAGCGAGGTCACACACACACAGCTTTCTCTGTGGTGACCTCTGGGGCCAAGGGAAAAGCCCTTTGAGGAAGCATGAGCTATGCCAGGGCCTAAAGGGAAGGAGGAAATGTAAAACCTGGTGTGGTCGTGCCCTTCACCGAGCACTACCTGGCCTGGGATCCCCGGGCAGGAGGGTACACACAGGCCGGAGGCTGGGGGTCCCTCACAGACGGCCACACGGCCCCGGTCCGGGAAGGCTCGCAGCCGGGCGCGGGGAGCACCTACCTTAATCAGGCTTCGCTTCTGGTCTCTGCTCTTCAGGATCATGCTGTTCCGCCACTGCAGGTACTTCTCCTGGTGGGCGTGGATCTCAGACGTGAGGGTGGACTTCCGGCTCCGGAATTCCCAGGGGCTCCTGGCCGGGGCCGCGGCCGGGGCTGGAGCCACGGCCAGCAGCTCCCGCTCTGTGAGGTCTTCCTGGGACATGGGCATCCCAAACTCCTGGCTCAGCTCCTTGATCATGGCCGAGGAGGGCAGCAGGTCTCCTGTGATCACCTCCCTGAGCCTGGAGCTGTAACGGCAGATGCAGTAGATCCTGGAAGGCAGAAGTGCCCCCGCTCAGCCTCACCCACCTGGCACCGCAGATCTGAGCACCCCCATCTCACCAGGGGAGGGCGATTCTGTCTGCAGCGCCCACGGAAGCAGGAGGCGGGCGGATGCCTCCTTCCTGGTCCTCCCAGCCCCCCACCACCTGCCGCTCGGGTTCTCTCTCTGGTTCAGGTGGCCTGATTGCCCACCTCTCATCAAGCCCCGCCCCACTGTGCCCGGAAGGTCCTCAACAGGCTGGTCAAAGGGGTGTGGGGCTCAGGGCTCCTTCCTGCCCAGGGGCAGGGCACTAGGTAGGGAGCCCCGCGTCAGCACAGCTGAAGGACGGAGCGATCACCCCGCCAGCAGGGGCACCGGGGAGCCCCCGTGTCTCCCGGCCCTGCCCCTCCTTCAGGGCCGGCCGACTCCGAGCCCGGGACGCGCGGCCGCCCACACCTGCTCAGCGCCTGGAACACGTGCGGCGGGACCGCGTTGCGCACGTAGAGCGCCGCGTGCTTCACCAGCTGCCTCAGCGGCCGGAACAGCCGCACGCGGTACAGGACCCTCTCCAGGTCGGCGTAGAGGCGCCGGCGGAAGCGCAGCTGCGAGTTGTAGAGCGCCTTGCAGAGACCCTGCTCCGCCCGCGGGACCCTGCGAGGCGAGAGCGCGCCAGCCGGCTCCGGGCTCTGCCGGGGACGTTGGCGCCGGAGACGCCGCGAACCGGCCGGCTAGGGCCCGGCGCCCACCCCGGCCCCCAGCCCTGCCCCCGCCGACTGGCCCCCTGAGCCCTGCGTGCTCCCCGCCCCTCCCGCGCCCCCTGGGCCCGCAGTGGTGCTGCGTTCAAGGTCCTCCATCTCCTCGAACCTCGAACCTGGGGAAACTACAGCCTGCGCTGCCCACCGCGGGGGTCTGTGTGTTGAGTTGTGGGGGGCGGGCGCCCTTTGCTGGTATCCCTGTTCAGGTTTTTTGCCCATTCTTCCACTGGGGTGTCTGGTTTTCTTATTCATTCACAGGCATTTCTACCCACTCAAGAGTACCAGCTCCATGCGTTGCAAATACTTGTTTTTTTTTCTCACTTTATGGCTTATTTTTATGGTGTCTTTGGATGAACAAAAGTTATTCATTTTAATATAGCCAAATCTGTCATTTTTACCCTTTATTCTAATACCTCTGTCTTATTTAAGAAGTCTTTATTCAGAGGTCATGATATCTCCTCCCATCTTATCTGAAAGCTTTACAACTTAGCTTCTTAAAAATAGATTTTTCTTCTACAAGAAAGGCAAGAATATACAATGAGAAAAAGACAGTATCTCCAAGAAGTGGTGCTGGGAAAACTGGGCAGCTACATGTCAAAAAATAAAATTAGAACATTTTCTCACACCATATACAAAATAAACTCAAAATTGATCACAGATCTAAATACAAGACCTGAAACCATAAAGCTGTTAGGAGAACAGTAACCTCTTTGACACTGGTCCTAGAAATATTTTTTTTGGTCTGTCTCTCCTGGTAGCTCAGAGAGTAAAGAATCTGCCTACAATTCAGGAGACCTGGGTTCGATCCCTGGGTCAGGAAGATTCCCCCGGAGAAGGGAATGGAGACCCACTCCAAGAATACTGATTCTTGCCTGGAGAATCCCATGGACAGAGGAGCCTGGTGGGGTACAGTCCCTAGGGTCACAAAGAGTTGGACACAACTGAGTGATTAAACACAGACACACACTCAGGCAAGGGAAACAGAAGCAAAAATGAAACAAATGGGACCTAATCCAGCTTAAAAGCTGTTGCACAGGAAAGGAAACCATCAACAAAACGTGAAGGCAACCTACTGAATGGGAGAGAACACTTGCAAAGTATATGTCTGATGCTGCTCCTAAGCCGCTGCTAAGTCACCTCAGTCGTGTCCGACTCTGTGCGACCCCATAGACAGCAGCCCAGCAGGCTCCACCATCCCTGGGATTCTCCAGGCAAGAACACTGGAGTGGGTTACCATTTCCTTCTCCAGTGCATGAAAGTGAAAAGTGAAAGTGAAGTCGCTCAGTTGTGTCCGACTCTTAGCGACCCCATGGACTGCAGCCTACCAGGCTCCTCCGTCCATGGGATTTTCCGGGCAAGAGTACTGGATTGGGGTGCCATTGACTTCTCCGATATGTCTGATGAGGGATTAGTATCTAAAACATATGAAGAACTCATGCAACTCCTATTAGAAAACCAGACAACCCAGTTAATAAATGGGCACAGGACCTGAATAGGCATTTTTCCAAAGAAGATACACACATGGCCACCAGGTATAGGAAAATATGTTCAATATTATTATTCAGTTCAGTTCAGTCACTCAGTCGTGTCCGACTCTTTGTGACCCCGTGAATCGCAGCACGCCAGGCCTCCCTGTCCATCACCAACTCCCAGAGTTTACTCAAACCCATGTCCATCGAGTCAGTGATGCCATCCAGCCATCTCATCCTCTGTCGTCCCCTTCTCCTCCTGCCCCCAATTCTTCCCAGCATTATGGTCTTTTCCAATGAGTCAACTGTTCGCATCAGGTGGCTGAAGTATTGGAGTTATTAGGAAAATGTAACTCAAAACCACAAGAGAGCACCTCACACCTATCAGAATGGCTATCATCACAAAGATGAGAAATAAACCATTGGTGAGGATGTGGAAAAGGGGAACCTGGGTATACTTTTGGTGAGAATGTAAACTGACCACTAGGGAAAACAGTATGGAGGTTCCTCAACAAATTACAAATAGAACTCCTAGATGATCCAGCAATTCCACTCCTGGATATTTATCCAAAGAAAATGAAAACAATATTTTCAAAATATATATGCACCCCAATTTACAATACTGGAGTATTACACAGCCACGAAAGAGGATGAAATTCGGCCACGTGCACCAAGATGGACGGACCCATCTTGTGCTTCGTGATGTAAGTCAGAGAAAGACAAACACATCACGTTTTCACTTATGTGTGAAATTTTAAAACTAAAATGAACAACCAAAAGATTTTTTTGGTGAAATCTGAGTAAGAAGAGACAACTGCAGTCTAGTTCAATTGTAAAGGGTCCATTGCTTCCCTGGTGGCTCAGTGGTTAAGAACCCACCTCCAGTGCAGGAGATTTAAGAGATGTGGGCTTGATCCCTGGGTCGGGAAGGTCCCCCGGAGAAGGGAATGGCTATATTCCAGTATTCTTGCCTGGAGAATCCCACAGGCAGAGGAGCCTGGTGGGCTACAGTCTATGGGCTCACAAAGACGCAGATGCGACTGAGTCTCACACACACACACACACACACAACACTGAATCAACAGACGCCTCCCACCGGCGGCGACACTGAACCTGAGCTTGCCTTTGAAAGCCCTCTCCACCGCCCTGACAGGCAGCCCACGTACCGGCTCTGGTGACGGTCCCACAGCCGCTGGAGGCCGTGGTCAGCCAGGCCCTCCAGGACGAGGAAGTGGACCTTCCCGTCCAGCAGGTGGATGCCGGTGAGCACGTCCAGGTCGGGCTGCTCCTGGGTCTTCACCCGGATCTTGAAGGCGGACAGGATCTGCTGGATGTCCTCCAGTGGGTAGGAGTCCAGGGCCAGGGCCCTGGCGTTGATCATGGTGATGTCCTGCAGGAGGCTGTGCAGCAGGGAGGGTCGCCTGGACTCGAACACAAAGACCACGCGGCCGAACTGGGAGAGCGCGGGGTCGGCGTCGCCAGGCCCGATGTGCAGTGGCACCGCCACATCCACCCGCAGCTTCAGCAGGCAGCTGGCCTCCAGGTAGTCCCCCGGCGGCATCAGGCCGGGCGGCGGGCCATCCCTGGGGACCCGGGGCCCCGCCGCGTCCCTGCTCCTGCGGCCGTGGCCCCGGGGGGCGGCCCAGGGCTCGCAGCCGTGCACGGGGGCAACCAGGTTCAGGTACTTGTGGCCAAGGAGGAGGTCGGTGAAGCTAACCCGGGCCACGCCGTGCGGGTCCCACATCTTCTCCTGGGTGTCAAAGGGGTTGCTCTCCGTGTCTCTGGGGGAGATGAGGGCCTGGAGGTTGAGGTACGCATCCAGGGGGTCCTCCCCAAAGAGGGTGGGCTTGCGGGAATAGCTCTCAGACTTGCGGTCCCGGTCGTGGACTTCCACCACCATGGGGGGCCCCTCCAGGTACTCCTTCAGGTCGCTGGGGTGCATAGCCCCCAGAAAGATGACGTTGACGTCCCGGAAGTCCACGTGGCTCCCGTGCGGCTGGCCCTCGGTCCGGTGCACCGGGGCCCTGTGGAACTGGTACCTGCAGTACACGGGGCTGCAGAGCCGCTGCGGACGGCGGGGCCGCTGGTCACTCCCGGTCCCCGGCCCCCTCTCCCCCAGTGCCGGGCTCATCGCCACGCGCCCGCCACCTCCGACAGCCCCTGTGGTGTTCGGTGCATCATCCACAACCCCGAGGACAGAGCCCGCTCTGCGCGCTGCTGCGAGGACCCAGGGCCACGCGCACAGCCCCGAGCTGGTGGCTGGGAGGGCTCAGCGAGCCCCGAGGTGCCCCCCCATCCTGGGGCCAGGCACGGAGAAGGCGGAGAGGAGAGGCCTTCAGGACAGGGAAACCGTGTGTCCCAGACAGGCACGTGGGGGGCTGGCACGGGTCACCCTGAGGATATAAAGCGCCCATGCAGAATTGGGGTCTGGGTGTAAGAGGCCTGGCAGGCTGAGGCAGAGGCAGGCGCAGGCCTGTGTCCACACGGAAACAGGGAACCTTGCACGTGCTGAGACTCTATCATCAGAAACTGCCCGTTCACACAGCGTGTGGTCCGAATGCACACGGCTAGTACCAGGGCATTGTTTATCTTCATGAAATAAAGGCCGATGCTGAAAATTATTTGAAAATAATCCTGGGTGGGTTGGTATGGCTTCCCAGGTACCCGGAAGAAATAAGAAAACTTTCTGGAGAAATCCACTCCCCCCCCGGCCTCAGAGAATACGCACTGAGAGACCTCAGGCTGGGGGACTCCTCGCCCCAAGAAGCTGATGTCCTCCGCGCCTGGCTGAGCGACCCTAAGTGGTGAGTGGGGCAGACAGCTGGGAAGAGCCGCCCCGACACCAGCCGGCCCGGCTTGCACTTACCTCTAGTTCGCTGATGGGCACAGGCTGCGACGGGAGGGAGGAAACGCACTTGATCTGTATGGTCATGGGGTTCAGATCCTGCTTCTGCTCTTCCGTCATGAGGGGAACCTCTGTTTTCAGCGTCAAGAAACAATCCAAGACGTTGGCCGACCTCCTGCTGCCGTGGCTCACGACAGACTGCCATCCTGAGGACAGACACGCAGGGCGAGACGGTTCCCAAAGAGACAAGGACAGGGGCACGGGGGAACTGAAAGCCGCAGACAGACCTACAGCTCAAGTAGGCAGACTGAAGATGCCAGTCACGACTGGGCGACGCCTGCAGGCACCGTGTCTCCACCCGCTTCTCCCCTAGGGCCTCATACATTCCCTAAGACGATCTAAGTGTGTGCCCTTTTAAAAAGTTTGCATTTCTTTATTTCTGGCCGGGCTGGGTGCTGGGTCTTCACGGCCGCGTGGATTTTCCCTGCTTGCAGCTGAGCGGGGGCTGCTCCCTGCTTGCGGCGCTCCGGCTGGTCGTGGGGGCGGCTTCTCTCGTTGCAGGGCAGGGGCTCCGGGCGCACCGCTAGTTGTGGCGTGTCGGCTCAGCAGTTGCAGGTTTGCAGTAATGTGACTACAGGCAGGAAGTGGGACTTGGCCTGCTGCAGGGCACGCTGGCTGGGAGAACACTTTTCTCCTAAAAGGGTCCCAAACATCTCACCGGGAGGAGACATACTGGGGAAGGCAAAAAAAATGCTAAGCTCCAGCTCTGCAAGCAGAGAGGCCTGGTTAGTTTCAAACCCGAGATCTGTTAGTCGTCGTGTGACCTACAACCAGTCACACGCTCTGAGGCTCCATATCCTAGTGTGCAAGAGGGGCAGAGATTCCGCCCCTGGTAGGGTGAAGAGGATGATGACGGGTTACGTGCAGGAAGGTGACGGACTCGTGGGCTCTGCTAGCACAGGCTGCGTGCACAGAAAGACTGATTCGATTCTGTCCACGATGCTGCTAAATATATTTTTAGGGTACTCGCACTCAAAGATAGCAGCTACTTCCAGAACAAGTCCTGGGCCCAAAAGGGGCACGTCTGCAGGGGCCACGGGCACCTCCTGGGGGACACCCTCCCCGCGCCCGCATGACTCTCTGCAACAGACCAACTGTTTAAGGCCATCACTGATTACGACCTGTGTTCTAGGACTTTGTCAGCCTTTTCATAGAAGACTGCCTAGTTTAGGACTCTCCAATGCAAGTTCAGCTCAGTTCAGTCACTCAGTTGTGTCCGACTCTTTGCGACCCCAGGAACTGCAGCACGCCAAGCCTCCCTGTACTTCACCAACTCCCGGAGTTTGCTCAAACTCAGATGTCCATTGCATCGGTGATGCCATCCAACCATCTCATCCTCTGTCGTCCCCTTCTCCTCCTGCCCTCAATCTTTCCCAGCATCAGGGTCTTTTCAAATGAGTCAGCTCTTCGCATCAGGTGGCCAAAGTACTGGAGTTTCAGCTTCAGCATCAGTCCTTCCAATGAACACCCAGGACTGATCTCCTTTAGGATGGACTGCTTGGATCTTCTTGCAGTCCAAGGGACTCTCAAGAGTCTTCTCCAACACCACAGTTCAAAAGCATCAATTCTTCAGCACTCAGCTTTCTTTATAGTCCAACTCTCACATCCATACATGACTACTGGGAAAACCATAGCCTTGATTAGACAGACCTTTGTCAGCAAAATAATGTCTCTGCTTTTTAATAGGCTGTCTAGGTTGGTCATAACTTTCCTTCCAAGGAGTAAGCATCTTTTTATTTCATGGCTGCAGTCACCATCTGCAGTGATTCTGGAGGCAAGAAAAATAAAGTCAGCCACTGTTTCCACTGTTTCCCCATCTATCTGCCATGACGCGATGGGACCGGATGCTATGATCTTAGTTTTCTGAATGTTGAGCTTTAAGCCAACTTTTTCACTCTCCTCTTTCACTTTCATCAAGAGGCTCTTTAGTTCTTCTTCGCTTTCTGCCATAAGGGTGGTGTCATCTGCGTATCTGAGGTTATTGATATTTCTCCCAGCAATCTTGATTCTAGTTTGTGCTTCATCCAGTCTGGCATTTTGCATGATGTACCCTGAATATAAGTTAAATAAGCAGGGTGACAATATACACCCTTGACGCACTTCTTTGCCGATTTGGAACCAGACTATAGTTCCATGTCCCGTTCTAACTTTTGCTTCCTGACCGCATACAGGTTTCTCAAGAGGCAGGTCAGGTATTCCCATCTCTTTCAGAATCTTCCACAGTTTATTGTGATCCACACAGTCAGAGGCTTTGGCGAGTCCATAAAGCAGAAGTAGATGTTTTTCTGGAACTCTCTTGCTTTTTTGATGAGCCAACAGATGTTGGCAATTTGATCTCTGGTTCCTCTGCCTTTTCTAAAACCAGCTTGAACATCTGGAAGTTCACGGTTCACGGTTCAGGTTGAAGCCTGGCTTGGAGAATTTTGAGCTTTACTTTGCTAGCGTGTGAGATGAATGCAATTGTGCGGTAATTTGAGCATTCTTTAGCATTGCCTTTCTTTGGGATTGGAGTGAAAACTGACCTTTTCCAGTCCCGTGGCCACTGCTGCATTTTCCAGACTTACTGGCATATTGAGTGCAGCACTTTCACAGCATCATCTTTTAGGATTTGAAATAGCTTAACTAGAATTCCATCACCTCCACTAGCTTTGTTCGAAGTGATGCTTCCTAAGGCCCACTTGACTTCACATTCCGGGATGCCTGTCTCTAGGTGAGTGATCACACCATCGTGATTATCTAGGTCATTAAGACCTTTTTTGTATAGTTCTTCTGTGTCTTATTCCCACCTTTTCTTAATATCTTCTGCTTCTGTTAGGTCCATACCATTTCTGTCCTTTATTGAGGCCCATCCTTGCATGAAATGTTCCCTTGGTATCTCTAATTTTCTCGAAGAGATCTCTAGTCTTTCCCATTCTATTGTTTTCCTCTATTTCTTTGCATTGATTGCTGAGGAAGGCTTTCTAATCTCTCCTTGCTATTCATCTCCAATGCAAACACCTACTCAAACCATCATTCAGATGTTTCAGGTGATGTCAGCCAGGATCCCAGGCAGCGGGCTCAACCTCAGCACTACTGATGCTTGGGGACAGGTATTTCTCTGTCGTGGGGACCATTCTGTGCATCGTGGGACGTTCACAGCCTCCCACTCCCACGTGTGATCCCCGGACACGCCTCACACAGCACCACGTGTCCCCGAGGCCCAAGTGTCCGAGGTGAGAACCGCTGTCTCACGTGAGGAGCGTGGCCAGAGCAAGTGGCCCCCACCAGGTCTGTGCACGTACAGCGGCTGCACTGGAAATTGACAGGGCCAGGCATGTCAAGTGATCATCCAAGGACTCCTGGCCAATAAGCAGCAGGACCAGTGTCCACACCACTCCTGCATGACTTGTGTGGTCGCCCCACTGTGCGGTAAAAGGAAGATCCCCCTCCAAACACGGAACCGTCCCAAACTCTCACGGCCAACAACACCCACCACCAAGGTGTTCAACGCCTGTGGCCTAATCGGAGATTGAAGATGATCAGACATCATCGTGCTGGTTTTGGAATGTGTTGTTTTTCACTCATTCAGTCACATCCAACTCTGCAACCCCGTGGACTGCAGCACGCCAGGCCTCCCTGTCCATCACCAACTCCCGGAGTCCACCCGAACCCATGTCCATTGAGTCGGTGATGCCATCCAGCCATCTCATCCTCGGTCGTCCCCTTCTCCTCCCGCCTTCAATCTTTCCCAGCATCAGGGTCTTTTCAAATGAGTCAGCTCTTTGCATCAGGTGGCCAAAGGACTGGAGTTTCAGCTTCAGCATCAGTCCTTCCAATGCATATTCAGGACTGATTTCCTTTAGGATGGACTGGTTGGATCTCCTTGCAGTCCAAGGGACTCTCAAGAGTCTTCTCCACACCACAGATCAAAAGCATCAATCTCATGCTATTATATTTTATGGGAAAACAAACCTACAATCGGCTTGATGAGCCACGGCCATCTGCAGTCTGTGACCACAAACCGTGGCATCGGTGCCGTGGGCAGGGCTCCCTGTAGAGCCGTTCACACACAGCATCTTTTGTGATTCTTTCTACACCGCTGGGGGGAAGGGAGTCACTGTCCCCATTTCACAGATGAGGACACTGAGGCTCAGAGAAAGCAGGCAACCTGCTGGGAAGCAGCTGAGCCAGAATTCACAGCCGGCATGTCACTCCTGTAGTAACTGCCACTGTGTACGAGGCCATCACGGCAGAGCTTACGGGGAGAGGACCCCACACCCCTCAGCTTCACCTGCCGGACACGTCATTCCAGCAGGTGTGTCTTCAGTTGGGCGTCCTCCTCCCCTCACTGCAAAGTCAGGAGCCAGTTAGGCTGGTCCCCGGGGCCCACCCACCTGGAGCAGCAGTGGTTCCTTCGCGTTCAAGACCAAAGCAGCGTGAACCCAAAATGCTGCCCCAGGTGGGGGTCTCGTGGCGGCTGCGTGGAGGCATGCTGTGTGAGGAGTCCCTGAAAGCTCACTTTGGGTGGAACTGATTTTCAAAAATCTATCTCAAAGTGAGAACTAAAAAGTTAAGACTGTTTGCTCAAAACGTATCAACATCAACCCAAGTGCCTGTGGGAACAAGAATTTTCCCAGCATCCCTGAACCTGGAGAGTGACCCTCTGAGTCTACCTAAGCTGCTGCTTCAGATCAGCCAGAGGCAGCACTAGTTCACCCTGATGGTCAAAAAACCCACAGTGAAGTGAGTCTGAGATTCCCTTCTCTGAAACGAGGAGGCTTCCTTCTGTGTTACCTTTTTAAGACAAAGTCAGATAATTTTACCCAATCAGCTAATTTTTTCCATCATCTAAACACATGGACAGAATACCTATTTATTTTCAATCAAACCTAGTTTATAAATTGGGATGGATCTTGCAAAGCGAAAGACTCAAACCCTTGTTCTGCCCCTAAGCTGTGTGTCCTCAGGGAAGTTGTTTGACTTCTGAGTTCGGATTCCTCACTGAAAAAACAGTGACAGTGATCAGCACGCTCTGTACCAGCATCGCCAGCACCACCAGTTCACTAGGTCAGAGTCTGTCATGAGAAGCCAGCGGCAAGACATAAATGCTGCTTACCTCACATTTCCTGTACTGGATGCCTTTAGGAACGTGTTCCTACAAAGCTGCATTTTAGTTCGCAAACAAAACTGGGCCGTCTGTTATCCTCACACGTTTGCCTGGACTTGGCAATCAGACCTACGTTGGAATCCTGGGTTCGCCTGCTCGCTGTGTGATATCGGACGATGCGTTTGCCCTCTCTGTGCCTCCGTTTCCCGCCCTGTACAGTGAGGACGCCCACCCCCACTTGGCGGAGGTGGCGCAGGGCAGGGGCGCGGTCACCGCGGGTGTCCCGTCACAGGCCCGCCTACCTGCCAGGAGCGGCAGGACCTCCAGCTGGATGGAGAAGCTGCCCTGCTTCGCGCGGCCCGCCAGCCTCATGTCCACGTCCTCCTGCACTCGAGACTTCCTCCTCTTCCTCTGGATCTTCCTCCTGCCGTCTGACTCTTTCTGTTTAACTGAAATCAGAGAATGGGAAGAGCGTGGCGGGTGGGGGAGCTCCCTGGAGTCAGAGGCTGTTCTCCGCGCTCCTGCCCCATCCCAGCGGCGTCCACCTGTGGTCAGCAGGCCGGCCAGCGTTACACACAGGAGGAGACTGGGGGGTGTCCTGGTCCTCCCATCCACCACTGCCCAGAGCCTGCAGTGATGCCACCAGCCACGGAAAACATCCCAGTTCTCCTCCACGTTCCCCTTAACCGCGGCACAGGGCTGATGGCTGGGCCCTGGAGCTGAGCCATCAAGGTCCAGATCCAGCTCTTTGCCTCCGACGGGGCAACCGCTGTAACCACTCTGAGCCTCAATCCCCCCTGGCTGTCAGAGAGAGAGGGGGGATCGTCCGTGAGAAGCTCAGCCCAGAACCCAGCTCAGATCACGAAGAAAAAGGAGATGATCAGATGCATAAGCCTGGGTGACTAAAACCACAAGCTACTGGTTCTGTGGCAGAAAGACCAATGGAACAGACCATTCTGGGCAAAAACCCAGGAACGGACAGACACACACAAAGGCAGGCGTGACAGAGGCCCAAGGGAGCACTTCAGATCAGTGGGAAAGGATGGACTAGGTGACTAAGGATACTGACTATCCATCTGGAGGCAAATCAAACCACTGGGCACCTCATGCCATATGCAAAATGAGTTGCAGACGGAAGGTGGAAAAGAAAAACTTCAAAACCATTAGAAGCATACGTGGGAGACTAGACTGCTGTCTGGATAAGCACAGGTTTCTAAACTGTTCCCCCAGGGAAGAAGAGGTGAATGCCTGGTCCACGTGACAAGGCATCCTACATGAAGGGAAACGGTAAGATACACCGTAAGGTACATCCCAGCCTGGGGTGTTTCCAGTGCGTGACACCAAGCAGGATTATTCCAAAGACCCTAAAAAGTAAGGCTTGGGGATCAGTAGGAAAAATCATTTCCACCCAACAGAACAACATAGATGAAGAAACGCAAATAGGGCGATGACTCCTAGATGCTCCCGACCCCACGAATCAGGAACTGGGCCCCTGACTGGGCCAAGCGAGGGTGACGCAAGGGTGACACAGAGGGGAAGTGGGAATTCTCGGATCTGCTGTCAGGAGGGCAAAGAGGTACAACCAGGACTAAACCAGAGGCATCTCCCGAGAGATCAGCGAGCATGTCCTACACCCAGGAACCTGCAGGGCAGGCACCCAGAGCCTCCTGCCTCTGTGCTGGAGCCCCCAGCAAGGACGGTCACCGCCGCTGGCAGCAATACGAAACTGGTGACCATTCAAATGTCTCTCAGCGAGGCCAGGAGGGGCGAAGGGGCCACACTGGCATCAGTCAGTCAGTTTAGTTGCTCAGTCGTGTCCGACTCTTTGCGACCCCATGGACTGCAGCACGCCAGGTTCCCTGTCCATCACCAACTCCCGGAGCTTGCTCAAACTTATGTCCATCACGTCAGTGATGCCATCCAACCATCTCATCCTCTGCTGCCCACTTCTCCTCCTGCCTTCAGTCTTTCCCAACATCAGGGTCTTTTCCAATGAGTCAGTTCTTCGCATCAGGTGTCCAAAGTATTGAAGTTTCAGCTTCAGCATCAGCCCTCCCAATGAATATTCAGGACTGATTTCCTTTAGGATGGACAGGTTGGATCTCCTTGCAGTCCAAGGGACTCTCGAGAGTCTTCTCCAACACCACAGTTCAAAAGCATCAATTCTTCAGTGGTCAGCTTTCTTTATAGTCCAACTCTCACATCCATACGTGACTCCTGGTAAAACCATAGCTTTGACTAGATAGACCTTTGTTGGCAAAGTAATGTCTCTGCTTTTTAATATGCTGTCTAGGTTGGTCATAGCTTTTCTTCCAAGGAGCAAGTGTCTTTTAATTTCATGGCTCCAGTCACCATCTGCAGTGATTTTGGAGCAAAAAAAAAAAAGTCTCTCACTGTTTCCATTGTTTTCCCATCTACCCATTAATAGGACCAGATACCATGATCTTAGTTTTCTGAATGTTGAGTTTTAAGCCAACTTTTTCACTCTCCTCTTTCATTTTCATCAAGAGGCTCTTTAGTTCTTCACTTTCTGCCATAAGGGTGGTATCATCTGCATATCTGAGGTTATTGATATTTCTCCCGGCAATCTTGATTCCAGCTTGTGCTTCATCCAGCCCAGCGTTTCTCATGATGTACTCTGCATATAAGTTAAATAAGCAGGGTGACAATATACAGCCTTGACGTACTCCTTTCTCGATTTGGAACCAGTTTCTTCTTCCATGTCCAGTTCTAAATGTTGCTTCTTGACTTGCATACAGATTTCTCAGAAGGCAGGAAAGGTGGTCTGGTATTCCTCTCTCTTTCATATTGTTCCACACACTCAAAGCTTTGACAAAGTCAATAAAGCAGAAGTACAGATTTTTCTGGAACTCTCTTCCAATGGATGTTGGCAATTTGATCTCTGGTTTCTCTGCCTCTTCTAAATCCACTTTGAACATCTGGACTTTCACAGTTCACGTACTGTTGAAGCCTGGCTTGGAGAATTTTGAGCAATACTTTGCTATCGTGTGAGATGAGCGCAATTGTGTGGTAGTTTGAACTTTCTTTTATGTTGCATTTCTTTGCGATTGGGATGAAAACTGACCTTTTCCAGCAGTGGCCACTGCTGAGTTTTCCAGATTTCCTGGCACATTGAGTGCAGCACTTTCACAGCATCATCTTTTAGGATTTGAAATAGCATGTATTGACACAAATACATCACAGAAAAAGAGGCAGGTGTCAGGGCTTCCCTGGCATGTCCGACTCTTTGCGATCCCATGGACTGTAGCCCCCAGGCTCCTCTGTCTGTGGGGATTCTCCAGGCAATAACACTGGAGAGGGTTGCCATTGCCTCCTCTAGGGGATCTTCCCGACCCAAGGATGGGTTAAGGAGATGCTCTGCTGCAGTTACAGCAGAGGGAATGGGAAACGGGGGCATGTGTCCTGTGTGCTGGCTCTAGGACACTGGAAACTCAACAGTTTGCTGAAACCTGTTGAGGTTTCAAAACCTGGTGAGGAAATCTAAGCCAAGGAGGAGGTGGACTCAGGGATCCGAGGATCCTCGCTGGGAGCCTGACTCTCATATACACACTTCCAAGAGCAGCTCCTGGGACCTGGGATGCAGTTTCCCTGGTTCCACCCAAAGAAGCACACACCTTCTCAGCTTCCAAAGAGTCTCTCCACACATGCCACAGCCCACATATCTACCCTACAGAGCATCGATCACACAGAGGTGTAATTAATTTTCTGGACGTCTCTGGTCAGTATTACAGATTTTCATGTCCCCCATTCCTTGGTGACTGAGATGGTAAAGAATCCGCTTGCAATGTGGGAAAGCTGAGCTTGATCCCTGGACTGGGAAGATCCCCTGGAGGAGGACATGGCAACCCACTCCAGTATTCTTGCCTGAAAAATCCCATGGACAGAGGAGCCTGGCAGGCTGCAGCCCACGGGGTTGCAAGGAGTCAGACAGGACTGAGCGACTAAGCACATACACACGACACAGTGGACGAGGAGCACAGAAATACTGGTGGCAAAAACGGGTGGATGCCTCAGTGGACGGATGGATGGTGAGAGAGACTGGGTAAGTTAAAAACTGCACGGAGTATTTTCACTTTTGATTAACACGGGAACCTTATTGAAGAATTCTGAATTTGAAATATTTCATAATTCTCTTTCAGGTCCAGTCATATTATAAAGTTCCAAAATCCCATCCTGACTTACTCTGAAATTTCTGCTTCTCTAACAGGTTTGTCAATGATGGCTTCTCAATTAGCTCCTTCAACTCCATCGTGGTTGCCCCTGCCAAAGAAGTAACCAGTTTGGAAGTACCCCATCTAGAAATGCACAAAGAGAAAAATAAAGAAAAGTGAGACAAATTAGGGATTGGAGCTAAGAATCTATTTACTGGATTGAATGTAAGTAGATTCTCAAAAAGATGACACTGTCTTCCTTTAAGCTACTGCCTCTAAAATTTCAACATGCATTTGAGTCACCAGGGAATGTTACTGAATAAAATGCAGATTGTAGTTCAGGAGGCCTTGGGTGGCCCTGAGACTCCCATTTCTAACAAATTCCCACTAATGATGAGGCTGCTACTCTGCAGACAACCTTGCACTATCAATTATGATGATTAAAAATATATTATTGATTTTCTCAAAATCAACTGAAAACTCTAAAATATCCAGGAATTCACTTACAGGAATTACCCACAACATCTACAGGAAGAAAAAAATTAACCCTATTATATTAAAAGTCATAAAGGAGGAACAGAATTAGGTGAAAAGATATACCATGATCATGGATGGGGGAACTTCGTAATGTAAAAATGTCAATTCTCTCCAAATAAATCTATAAATTCCTGCAAAAAAACTTTTAACCAACATTTTCAAATGATGTGTTCTGAGTCACTTTGCTGTAAAGAAACTAATGCCATGTTGTAAATCACCTGGACTTCAGTAAAATTTTTTTTTTAAATGACAGTTCTCTTGCTCCTTCCCATGCCATCCCCCCAAGTCACCAGGTGGATCTCCCTTCTCCCGTTGGTCCCCACAGCGTCCCCACAGTCTCCTTCTCTGGTCCCCCCCTTAGGCTCCAGGAGGTCCAGGAGCAACTGCCCTCCCAGGCGGAGACGCAGTGGACTCAGCTGTCCAATGGTATGGGTTGGGATCCTGGCTTTACCAACGCCCCAAGGCCTCCTAAGGATTCTAGTTTTGTAACTCTGTGCCAATTACTTAGCCGCAAAGTCCCTTTATGGAGAAAATGGAGATGGTAATGCCACCCCCCAGAGAGACAAAGGTGAGGATGATGTGGAATTCACTACGGCAGCAGAGGCAGGGGCCTGACGCCCACCACGGGCTGAGGACTCAGAGTGCCTTTCTCCTCTCTGTGCCTCCCACCTGGGTGGCACGAGCTCCCGGGGAAGTGAGGCCACCAAAACTCCCCGCAACTCTGGGAGAGGGGGCTTGCAGGGCAAGAAGAAGAGGAGGCTCCTTTCCCACACCCCAAAAACAGCATGGGGCCCTTCTTACTGGACTGTGGCAAGCTCTTCCGGCCTGAATAGCTTTTCATGGTCCTCGGGGTTCTCGGGAAGAGTTTCCATATCTGCTGGGAGAGAAGCCGACAACATGAGCCAGTGTCTCTAAGCCTCCTGATCTGTACGAACTCACCAGGAACCAGGGCCCTGGACACGTTTGCAATGCCAGCCCCCGAGCCACAGTCCGCAAGCATTCAGCAAAATGTCTGTGGATACTACACGACTAAATGAGTGAATATACAGATAATTATGATTATTTGGACAAACGGAGGCAAGAGAAGGCCTCTAAGTCCTTATGTAATACTCCACAGACAACAAAAAAGAAGTCTATTGTCTATTCACCAGGCCGCTTCAGCACTGTTTACACTAGAGACTACTGAAAACGCTCCCAAGTTTCCTTTGTTCCCACCGACAGGGAACAGTTAAGCAAGTCACAGTGGTACTAGCGGATGAAATACTATGAAGCCACCACACATGAAGTTTATGGAAAGTCGTTAAGGAAATAGAAGGTGATGATGCAATCATCTCAGACTAGAAGATTATGTACCCAGAATAACCTCATCTGTATTAAAAAAAAAAAAAAAAAAAACCTTAGCACAAAAACAAAAGAATCTTCCAGAACAGGATAACCAAAATATTGCAATGTTTGTTCCTGGTGGCTGAACGATCCATGATGTTCCCTGCTTGGTTTATACTTTTCTGTATTTACTGACTATTCTAAAAAACAAACAAAAACGCATATAATGTCTACATTTAGAGAAGGGTTTTTTGTAAGTGACCAAAAAGAAAGAATCAACACCAGTGATTTGTGGTTGGGGGGACCACACCCACCCTGGAGCACGAGGCGCCTGGCGGATGCCCCCTTCCCGCCTGGGTCTGCGGTCGGCGGACCCACGAAGGTCGCCTCCACTCACCGTGCACTGGCTTCAAGGATCGTGTCGGTTTTTCGAGCTTCTCTGGTGTGTGGTCCTGGCACAGCTCCTCTCTGACATGAACGCCCTGTTCAGACAATCTTCTCTGACTTAAAACCAAATTTTTGACTTCCTCTAGAACACAGGAGGAGACGGCATCGGTGACTCGGCACATCAGAAACGCACACTGCTTGCCCACTAGATGAACGTCCCTGTCCCGGCGCTGGAGCAGTAAGACAGGAGAGGCCGCTGCCCTCCTGGGGGAGCCACCTCCAAACACCAGGACATGCCAACCTCGGCTGCAACGGCTTCTCCCAGACGAGATCCCTAGGCTGGGGCCGGGGCTGCGTTAGAAGCGCACCCTGCGCGTGAAGGAAGGCACCACCTGCCCATCTTACAGACGCTTCCGTCACTCTCGTGTGGTCAGGGCACCCATCCTTTACCAAAGGCGGGATCCCCAGCAAGGGCGACACCCCTCGGGGTCTCTCCCATTTGTCAGTGAATGGGGGGCAGACAGGGCAATGCCCAGCACGTGCAGGCCGGCGGACGAGCAGAGGGAGAGAGAGGGCAGACCAGGCGCAGCACTGGCGGATGGATGACACTCTGGGAACCAGAAATTAGGCCAAGAGCCCCCGGAGCCTCGAGGCTGGCCCTGCGGTGCGGATAAGCCTCGCATCTTCAGGGGCCAGGGCTGGACCCAGGGTGAAGGGGATGGGGACGATGAGAAACTAGGCTTGGGGCGCCAGGGGCACGACGCCTTCGAGACTGGACTCGGACGTCAGACTTGGTTCCCGAAGACGCTTGGGCAGCTGTGAAAAGCCGCAGAGCTGCCAAGCGCCAGGGTGTCAGGGCTGACATAGGAAGGTCAGGGAGCAGGGCAGGGGAGACAGGAAAAAACGTGCGTGCAGAGAGAGCAGGCAGGTGAGGGTCAGAGAGCCCCGGGAGAGCCATGCGCAGGCAGGGTCCCCATGCAGGCGCTAGGCTGGGGGCAGCGGTGGCCAAGAGTGGAGGGCACAGCAGGAGCCAGCCACAACCTGGGCATTCAAAGCGGGTGACGGCCAACACTGAGCACGGAAGGAGGTGTCGCTGTGCTGACGGATGCCAGCACGGGCCCCCGGAGGGCCAGACGCGCCCAACAAAGGGACGCTGGCTTCCTGCTGTTAATTGGTGAGATGCCACCACGTCCTGGAAACGTTTCAAGTCAAACACAGACACGTGACTTACCGAAAGATCCCACATCTTCCATAAACCCGGAAGACTTTAACCGATAATACTTGACTTTTTTCGAAACCTTTTCCTTGGTGTCCCAGACCTTCATGGTGATTTTGTGAAAATTTATTTTCTTCAGTAACTCCTTTGTCACGTTGATGTTGAAAGCCTGGGTCCACGACACCCAGACCCTGTCTCCTTCTTGCCATGGCCTGATGGTCTGTGTGAAAGGGCAGGGGACTCTCAGAGGCCGAGATCTGACCGTCGGCGTGACGAGCCGGGCCCGGCCCTCTGCCTGTCTGTCTGTGTCCCGACCTCTCCGGGCTCCCAGCTCACATCGGGAATCAGGAAATGGGTGCCGTGAAAGGGGGCCGCGCACCTCTGGGTTCCTCAGAAAAATAAAAGTAATTCCTGCAGAGAATGTCCTTCCCAGGGGCTCTCCATCCGGACCCAGAGCCCTGCTCTAGCGCAGTGAGCCCATGTGCAGGTGGTGGGTATGCACACACACACACACGTGTAGACACACGTACTCACGTGCACACATACAAAGAAACAGCAAGAGCTGCCAAAACTTTGGAAACACCAAAGAAATTATTAGGTTGAAAATACCTGCATAGAAAGTCCTTGGGTTGCTATTATTAGGTTCATGCACATTGCCATTCAGTAGATCTGGGGGGGGGGGTGCCCAAGGTCCTGAATTTCCAGCAAGTTCCAGGGGAAGCCAGCATCCTTTGTGGCTCCTACTGTTTTTTGTGGGTATCAGACTACATGCAAGACCACACACACACACGGAGACACACACAGAGACACATACACACACACACGCTCACCTTTACTCCCGAGTCCAGGAACACTTTGGCCAAGGCTGGAAACACCAACACGTCGACTTTTTTAGGCTCCCCATCGTCGGGCAGGAGGAAGTACTCGATGTGGTAGTAATGGTGAACCTTTGCAACAGGTTTGTCCGTTTTAGGCTGTTGCCTATATTTTTCAACCAAAGTCGAAAATTTCCCTTTATGACCTAGAGGATACAGATGGAGTGAGTCCCGTCCTAACCTCACGTGGGAGAGCACAGCCGTCTCCATGACTCCCTGCTTCCAAGAACAGCTGGACGCTGGGGGGCCCTGTGCAGCCACCCGCGTGGCGTGAAGATGTGTGTCGGGTCCTCCACTCATGACTCTGAGGTCAGCATCTCTGTACAGGTGTTAAAGCCAAACCTCACAGCACAATGTGATTTGTGTAACATCAGCGGCGTGAACAAGACAACAGGGTAGGGGCTTGTGGGGGGGCAGGTAGCCTGCGGTGAGCAGGGGAGCCCAGGGGCAAAGCTGGCAGTCACCCCAGGCTGAGCCCACCAAAACCTCACCAAGGAAGCTGCGAGGTGTGGGGCGGCAGGGAGGGCAGGACACATGAAAGTGAGTCTGGGCTTCCCCAAGAGGCACAGCCTCCCAGGCCTGCCCTTGACCGTCAGCTGGAGTCTCCAGGCTGAGTCTTAACACCCCGCGAGAAGATGATTCAGGAACTCCATAAGGCTTCCTCTGAGCCGCCTTCTATAAAACTGACATTATGTAAAGCTGTCACCGTAAAATTTCAACAGCTTATTGCTCAGGAGGCTGCTGTACAAAGGAGGTGCCTCCGAAGGTCTTCAGGAATGAACTCACAGCCATCCTCAGGGGCAGTAGAAATCCTGGTGAAGGGGGGAGGTGACGAGGAAGCTAGCAGCGTTTCACAGACCTGCCTTCAGACTCAAGCCACCGTGGGCCAGCGAGTGGACACACACACTCTCATGTCCTATTCACAGGTTCGCAAATGCTACAGCAGGTCAGTGGGCAATGTAACCATATCTATCCAAAAAAAGGCGGGCAATGCAACAATAGCTATCCAAAAAGTTAAAAGACACTTACTCCTTGGAAGAAAAGCAATGAAAAATCTAGGCAGCGTGTTAAAAAGCAGAGACAATACTTTGCCTACAAAGGTCCATCTAGTCAAAGCTGTGGTTTTTCCAGTGGTCATGTATAGTTGTAGGAGTTGGACAATAAAAAAGACTGACACTGAAGAACTGACGCCTTCAAACTGTGGTGCTGGAGAAGACTCTTGAGAGTCCCATGGACAGCAAGGAGATCAAACCAGTCAATCCTAAAGGAAGTCAACCTTGAATATTCATTGGAAGGACTGAAGCTGAAGCTCCAATACTTTGGCCACTGATGCAAAGAGCTGACTCATTGGAAAAGACCTTTATGCTGGGAAAGATTGAGGGCAGGAGGAGAAGGGGACGACAGAGGATGAGATGGTGGGATGGCATCACCGACTCAAAGGACATGACTTTGAGCAGGCTCAGGGAGACAGTCAAGGACAGGGAAGCCTGGCGTGCTGCAGTCTGTGGGGTCGCAAAGAGTCAGACACAACTGAGCGACTGAACAACAATCCAAAAAATATAAACACACATCTTAAACCCAGCAATTCCACTTCTTGAAATTCAGGCTACACAAGGACCCACACGTATGCCCAGAAATGTACATACAATGATGTCTACTGAATAATCGCGACCAAAAAATTGGAAACAACTGACATGTTCACCAATACAGGGTAGGGTAAATTAGGCTCACAGGATGGAATACTACAATATACAGGTGTTTAAAACAAACAACGCAAAGTAAATCCAAGTCTGCTCATATCCTATAAGATATCTGAGAGGTACCATCAAATTTTTAAGAAGCAAGTTGTAGAACAGGATACGTAGGTCTCATTTTTCTAAAACAAACAACTTGCATAAACATTCATGGATAAGTTCATAAATATTCAGGTATTTAAGGAAAAAACAATGAAGCTAGAATTTTATACCTAACCAAAGATAGGTTCTTCGAAGATACTGATGCTGTAAAAATACTTTCAGGCAAGGTCTCTTGAGTAGAGCTGCACAGCGACCTATTTTATAAACGCCTTTGGAGAGAGGGCCAAAATAAGGAAAACAAGTCTAAGAGATGTGAAGGTTGAAGGTGAACAAGTAACCACCAGTATTCTTTTGGGCGGAGTTTGCAGGTATCTTTTGCATGTTTGCATGGTATCAACAGACCAAAGATAAAAAGGACCATTATGGATAGAGGAGGTCACATACAGCGACAAAAAGCTCAATCTGCCAAGAAAAGATAGGTCAGTTTTGAACATGGGATGCAACTAACCAAACAGTTTACAAAGTATCTGAAGCAGTCATCAACAGAACTACAAGGCGAGGCTGAAATTAATCATCACGGGGGGATATTTCAAGTAGGACAACAAAAAAGATACGTCAAAAAATGGAGGACTGCTTGATATACTGAGGAATAAACCTACCTTAGGAGGCAAGAGACCTGTACTCCAGAAACTGTAAGATGCTGATGAAAGAGACTGCAGACAACACAGCCGGGGAGATGCACCCCAGGTAACTAGATTAAAGAGCCAGCACTCTTAGGGTGACCACACACCCAAAGCAAACTGCAGCGTCAACACAATGCCTATCAAATGGTCAGTGGCATTGTTCACGTACCTAGAACAAAAAAATGTTTAAATTTGAATGGAAACCCAAAAGACCCTGAATAGCCAAAGTATTACTGAGAAAGAGGGACAGGGCTGGAGGAATCTGGCTTCCTGACATCAGACTATACTACAAAGCTATAGCGATCAAAACACTATGGTAATGGCACAAAGACAGAAACACAGATCAATGGAACAGAATACAGTATCCAGAGATGAACCTCAGGCACCCACGGTCACCTAATAAATAACAAAAGAGGAAACAATATACAATGGAGAAAAGACAATCTCTTCAATAAGTGGTGCCAGAAAACTGGACAGCTGCATAGAAAATAATGAAATTAGAATATTCTCTAACACCATACACAAAACTACACTCAAAATGGATTAAAGATCTCAATATAAGACCAGATACTCTAAAATTTCTAGAGAAAAACATAGGCAGAACACTCTCTGACATAAACTGCTGTAATATTTTTTGGGAATTCAACTTAAAGGCTTTCGCCCAGCAAAGGAAACCACAGACAGAATGAAAAGACAACCTGTGGTCTGGGAGAAAATGTTTGCAAACAATTCTACTAACAAGGAATTAATTTTGAAAACATACAAACAGCTCATAGAGCTTAATATCAAAAAAAAGAAAAACGCAAGCAAAAAATGGGCAGAAAACATAGACACTTCTCCAAGAAGACACAGAGATGGCCAAGAGGCACATGGAAAGATGCGCCATATATCACAATCATTAGTGAAATGAAAAATCAAAACTACAATGAAGTGTCACGTCACACTGATCAGAATGGCCATCATTAAAAATCTACAAGAAGGGACTTCCCTGGTGGTCCAGGGGTTAAGACTCTGTGCTCTGAATGCAGAGGGTCTGGGTTCGATCCCTGGGCAGGGAACTAGATCCCACATGCTGCAACTAAGGCCTGGTTCAGCCAAATAAATAAATATGTATTAAAAAAAAAATCTACAAGTAGATTTTCATCCAATATATCTGAGAATCTGCATTTAAACCCAGAATTAGGGGATTCACAATCAGTTTATGGCGGGAGGTGGGGGTGGATGCCTTAATCTCTTCTTTATCTGCAGAAAGCATACATAACATCACCAGGCACTACAACAAAGCTACTGGAGGTGATGGAATTCCAGTTGAGCTATTTCAAATCCTAAAGGATGATGCTGTTAAAAATTTGATGGTATATCTCAGATATCTTATACGATATGAGCAGACTTGGCTTTACTTTGTTGTTTGTTTTAAACACCTGTATATTGTAGTATTCCATCCTGTGTGTCGAATTTATTTTAATATGCCAACAAACCTGCAAATTGCAGCAGTGGCTACAGGACTGGAAAAAGTCAGTTTTCATTCCAATCCCAAAGAAAAGCAATGCCAAAGAACGCTCAAACTACCACACAATTGCACTCATCTTGCTTGCTAGTAAAGTAATGCTCAAAATTCTCCAAGCGGTATGTGAACCGTGAACTTCCAGATGTCCAGGCTGGATTTAGAACAGGCAGAGGAGCCAGAGATCAAATTGCCAACATCTGCTGGATCACTGAAAAAGCAAAAGAGTTCCAGAAAAACATCTACTTCTGCTTTATTGACTTCATCAAAGCCTTTGACTGTGTGGATCACAACAAACTGTGGAGAATTCTTGAAGAGATGGGAATACCAGACCATCTGAGAAATCTGTATGCAGGTCAGGAAGCAACATTTAGAACTGGACATGGAACAACAGACTGGTTCCAAATCAGGAAAAGAGTACATCAAGGCTGTATATTGTCACCCTGCTTACTTAACTTCTATGCAGAGTACATCATGAGAAACGCTGGGCAGGAAGACACACAAGCTGGAATCAAGATTGCCGGGAGAAATATCAATAACCTCAGATATGCAGATGACACCATCCTTATGGCAGAAAGCAAAGAAGAACTAAAGAGCCTCTTGATGAAAGTGAAAGAGGAGAGTGAAAAAGTTGGCTTAAAAGTTAACACTCAGAAAACTAAGATCTTGGCATCTGGTCCCATCACTTCATGGGAAATAGATGGGGAAACAGTGGAAACAATGAAACAGATTTTATTTTTTTGGGCTCCAAAATCACTGCAGATGGTGACTGCAGCCATGAAATTAAAAGATGCTTGCTCCTTGGAAGAAAAGCTATGACCAACCTAGACAGCATATTAAAAAGCAGAGACATTACTTTGCCAACAAAGGTCCATCTAGTCAAAGCTATGTCTTTTCCAGTGATCATGTATGGATGTGAGAGTTGGACTATAAAGAAAGCTGAGTGCCAAAGAACTGATGCTTTTGAACTGTGGTGTTGGAGAAGACTCTTGAGGGTCCCTTGGACTGCAAGGACATCAAAACAGTCAATCCTAAAGGAAATCGGTCCTGAATATTCATTGGAAGGACTGATCTTGAAGTTGAAACTGCAATACTTTGGCCACCTGATGTGAAGAGCCGACTCATTGGAAAAGACCCTGATGCTGAGAAAGATTGAAGGCAGGAGGAGAAGGGGACGACAGAGGATGAGATAGTTGGATGGCATCACCGACTTGATGGACATGAGTTTGAGCAAGCTCCGGGAGTTGGTGATGGACAGGGAGGCCTGGTGCGCTGCAGGGAAGCCTGAGTCGCAAAGAGTTGGACACGACTGCGCAACTGAACTGAACTGAACTGAACTGAGCTTCTTGGGACTTGGAGAGGATTAAGTCTGTGCAGTCTGTACAACCCTCCCTTGCCTGGCCCACAGTGGGCCCTAAGATGACGGTTTCTCTCTGGACCTCTGCTCCTGGCATCGGCCACCCCACTTAGGGGAGCCTCAAACTCATGGGAAAAGGTCAGTGGTGCACCCCTTCTCCGCAGAGCGCGTTGGAATTCTGCCCTAACACTTACTCAGGGTCAGCGGGAAGGCCAGAGAGATGATGAACTTGCAGGGGACAACGTGGGGCACATCGGAGTTGATGGCACTGGTGGGCCCTTCCGAGGACGTGCTACTGAGCTGGTGGTCTGAGTCCGACTCCTGGGCCCAGGCCCTGTCCTTCAGGTACTCGTCAGCTTCACACTCGCTCCCGGACTGGTGAAAGCTGCCCACGGAGGACACGGGCCCCATGCTGGCCTGGTCCTCATCCTCCCACTCCCAGGCCTGCAGCGACATGCTGCAGGGAGGCCCAGGCAGCTGCAGGAAAGGGAGGCGTTGCGGTCACCCCAGGGTTTCTGAAGGGAAGCCGGCATCCCGCAGGGGACCCACCCTCCTCCTCGCGTGCCCTGCCCCATCCCCAGTGACCAGCCAAGGCCTCAGACACTGCCCGGCCCGCAGAGAGAACCCAGTCAAGACTGAAGGAAACACAGAAAATGGTGCCGTCAGTAATCATGATAATGAGCACAGCCAGTTTCTCCAGCTGGCGGCCCGCCCTCCCATTCCCAGGTGTTCCTTCTTTTCGCCAGAGTTCATCAGGGGGCTGCCCTGCTCCAGGTTGAGTCCCATTCCCCAGGAAGCCCCCTTTGCTCCCGCAGAGCCGGCCTCGGGTTAGCTGTGCCCAAGCACAGTGTGAGCTTGTCATCCGGGGACAGCACGCTGACACCCAGGGAGGGAAGGACCGTCCAGGCCGGACACGCCCGGGCATTGAGTGCTGGGCTCAGGGCCCAGGCGCCCTCCACGGAGGCCACCGGAAAACGCTAAGGAGGGGCTGCCCAGATGCAGCGGGGGCCGGGGTGGGTGGGGTGTGTAGGGGCTACCTGCGGCACCTGCTTGGGAACACGCTGGGCAGTCACGTGGGCTCGGACCGCTGCGTCCGTCAGCTCCCACAGCCGCTGCACAGACGCCTCGGCGAGAAGGCTCCTAGGACGCAGTCGGTGCGCCCTGCCGGTAGGGAGGCCCCAGGACCCGCCTCCTAAGGTTGACGGTTGCTAGGAGACGCACGCGGCCGCGGGGGCGGGGCGGGGCGGGGCGGGGCTCCCCGCCCTGGGGGCGGGGTTCTCCTGGGGGCGGGGCTCCTCGCCTCAGCCGCTGCACAGCCGCATGAGCGAGAAGATTCCTCAGTTCAGTTCAGTTCAGTCGCTCAGGCGTGTCCGACTCTTTGCGACCCCATGGACTGCAGCACGCCAGGCCTCCCTGTCCATCACCAACTCCCGGAGTTTACTCAAACTCATGACCATCGAGTCAGTGATGCCATCCAACCATCTCATCCTCTGTCGTCCCCTTCTGCCTCCAATCTTTCCCAGCATCAGGGTCTTTTCCAATGAGTTGGTTCTTCGCATGAGGTGGCCAAAGTATTGGAGTTTCAGCTTCAGCATCAGTCCTTCCAGTGAACACCCAGGACTGATCTCCTTTAGGATGGACTGGTTGGATCTCCTTGCAGTCCAAGGGACTCTCAAGAGTCTTCTCCAACACCACAGTTCAAAAGCATCAATTCTTTGGTGTTCAGCTTTCTTTATAGTCCAACTCTCACATCCATACATGACCACTGGAAAAACCATGGCTTTGACTAGACGGACCTTTGTTGACAAAGTAACGTCTCTGCTTTTTAATATGCTGTCTAGGTTGGTCACACGGTTTGTGGGACCTTATTTCCCCGACCAAGGATTGAACCCGAGCACCTGGCAGTGGAAGCACCAAGTCTTAGCCACTGGACCACTGGGGAATTCCCTCGGGCCCACTTCTTTAAATTTATTTCTTTGTTGCTGCGTGAGCTCTCTGTAGCTTTGGTGAGCAAGGGCTCCTCTCTGGCTGTAGTGCTGGCAGCTGTAGTGCGCCGGCCACTCCCTGCGGTGGCTTCTCCTGTTGTGGAACACCGGCTTCAGAGCGCAGGCTTCAGTGGTCGCCACGCGTGGCCTCAGCAGCTGTGGCACACGGGCCTAGCTGCTCCGAGGCATGTGGGATCCTCCCAGATCAGGGTTCGAACCTGTGTCTCCTGCATTGGCAGGCAGAAACTTAACCACCGGACCACTAGGGAAGTTCAGGGCCCATTTTTAATAGACAGAAGTAAAACGATGTCTAAACACTCAGCTAATCCCCCCAACCAAGACTCTTAAAAATGTAAAAGCTTCGACACGAAAAACGACAGCTCTCAGACAATCCCAGGTTCTCCAAGGGGCTAGGCAGGATGACACACACTTTCTGATAAACAGCTTGACGACGCCAAGGGCTTGTAAAGTGTCCACCCTCCTCAGCTGCACAATAAGTCACCCCGGAGACAGAGCCAACCGTTGACAATGTTCCTGGAATGGAGAGAAACCACCATGACGTCCACCTGTGTGGACGATGAAGCACCTCCTGGGTCAGTCCTAAGCGGGCTCGTGGACCAGCCTTCGAGAAGAATGCTGCCCAGGAATGGTAATGATGGCAGAGCCACTTAGGAAGACAGCTGATGTGCCAAGAAAGATCCCAACGGCAGCATTCCAACTCATTTCTTTATGTCAAGTTTAAGGAGGTACAACGGAAACGTCCTGTAAAATTCACCCTCGTAAGTGCTTTGACTGATGTGTAACAGTCATGTATACGTCAGTGAAGACAGAGAATATCCCATCACTCCCAAAGTTCTTTCATGCCCAAATGCATGGAAAACATCTGAAAATAAACGCATCAGAAGAACTCTGTTCTTCTTTTGCTGGCACAACGGGGGATGTTTTTGCTTTTTAGCATTTTTCTGGGCTGTTTGAAGACCCTATGAACAACATGCTATTTGATGGCTCAAACAATCCTGAGCTGACTTCAGAAACATCGCTTCTCTCCGAGGGCCTCTCCCGCACACAGACACACGCCCATCCCCCAGCCCAGACAAAAGCGCAGGAGACTTCCGAGTTTGCTCACTTGGAATCTGAAACAAAAACCAAGTGGGTCCAACCGGAATGATTTCAGAGGCGCCTGGTAACACAGCCCCACAGACAGACAGGCCTGACAGCTCCCCATTATCACCGCTTGCTCCCCTGCCCCCGCGGAGCTGCGGGGGGCGGAGGCCAGGCGCCAGCTCCTCGGCAAGATATTTAAAGGCTTTCAATACGGACTGTTAAAATGATTCCCTCCCCAAAAGCAGTTGCCAGCTTCAGCGACAGGGGTAGTCTTGTCTGGGTCATCAGCTCTCAGCATTAACATGAGACTGAGTCAGATTCGTCTGTAAGACACGGCTCAGAAGTTCAGAGCCAGGTTCCAGACTCAATGTTCTAAAAGCGCACAGCAACCCCTTGGGCGGTGGGACTACCAGCCTAGAAGTTTCTACAGTCCAGTTAGGGGGTCCAAGCAATCATCAACATTTGGAATCTCGTGGACTCCATCATCCCTGGGTGAAAGGATGCTCAAATCCCAGGCATGCCAGTGATTTCCTTCTGAAGCAGTGTGTTCATGTCTACAAAAATGTGTCCAAACAAAACAATGAAACCAGTGCCTACTTTAATGCCAGGCCTGTGTTGGGCACAGGGGCCATACCGGATCTCTGGCCTTGTGAACCTCAGCCCTTGAGGCAGGCCTGCAAATAAATGGCAATGGTTGCTTTTAAAGATACAAATTAAAGGGACTTCCTTGGTGGTCCCCTGGTTAAGACACTGCACTGCCACGGCAGGAAGCACGGGTTCGATCCCTGTTTGGGAAACTAAGATCCTGAATACCTCTCAGCGTGGCCAAAAAAATAGAAAAAAATCAAAATTAAAAACTTTAAATCCTCTATAGACAAAGCATAGGGAGGGCTACTCACCACACCATGCCCAGCAGCAGCTGTGGGGAGGCAGCTGAAATGGGAGCTAGAGGTCATCTCTCAGTGTCCCCAGCACCCAGCGCCGTGGACAGATGGGCACAAGTCCATACCCTCGTGGCTGACAGCGTCTGTCATACAGGCAGACAGACTGACTCACCAGGCAAGAGTCTGTTAGGGGTGCAGAGGGCTTGCAACATCACCAAAGGCCTGGAAGAGGAGAAGACATTGGCGCAAGGGACTTGGAGGTGAGGGGGCGGGCTGTAAGCACCTGGGGGAGGCAGATGCAAAGGCCCTGAGGTGAGTCAGAAGGACTGCAAGGAGGTCGGTGAGCGAGGCGGTGCCAGAGGCGAGGGAGGGAGGGGACAGGGATGCGGAGGTGCAGCCAGATACATGCAAAGATAAAACGAAGCTGTGCTGACGGTTCTGTGCTCTATAAATATGCCAGAAGCCATTTATTCTTATACCTTAAATGGGTGAACTCTGTGGGCTGTAAATGGCAAAGAAAGTCTTTCCCCCTAAAAAAAAAAAAAAAAAGAAGCAAATATACTGCCCTGTGAAAAAGGAAGATGTTACAGTGAAAGCCAAGTGCCTCCAACCCCTGGAAATAACCACGGAATCTGTCTGGGAACCCCTTCGTATTTTTCTATGCACTTAACACACACACATGTCCGCACAGAAAATAGTACCGCTTTGTGCAGGCTCGTTGTGACGTCGGGGTTACATTGTACACAACGTGCTATACAACTCACTTTTTCACTCATCCTTGTTTGGTTGTTCATCCTGGGTAGAGCGGTGTCTCCGTTTCTCACTATTATAAATGACAGTGCAATGAACACTCTGCGCACGTGCTTTTCTAAGGTAGAAACCAAGATGTGGAGTTGATGTAAAACGTGTGTCAAAGTCTTGTTGTTTAGTCGCTACGTCGTGTCCATCTCTTTGCGACCCCATAGACTGCAGCCCGCCAGGCTCCTCTGTCTGTGGGATTCTCCAGGCAAGAATACTGGAGTGGGTTGCAATTTCCTCCTCCAGGGGATTTTCCTGACCCAGGGATTGAACCCACACTGCCTGTATTGGCAGGTGGATGCTTTACCACTGAGCCACCAGGGAACTGCTACCACTTTAACAATTTTTTTTAATGCACATACAAAACGGTTGAGAAGGAGCACCTAACTCTTCCTGGTAGAGACACGCGGTGGGCAAAGTCTTCAAGAATGAGTAGAAATTTGCCAAACCGACCAAGTGCTCACTCTGGGGTACTTACTGCACCAGAGGAGACAGAATGCTGGTGCTTTTTCAAACTCCAGGATTTGATGTCTGAATTCCTAGACCTGTACATGACGCCAGATGCTGCCCATCTTATAGCTACTGACAGCTGAAGAAATCTGCTTCTTGCTCCCTCGAGGCTGGAAGACAGTTTCCACTGCAGATATCAGACTAGGACATGTCTACACCTCTCCTGGGCAAAAAAAGAAAAGAAAAGAAAAAAGGAAAAGCAGCCTTACTTTACCTGGGAGGCTGACTTTTTATCTTCCAGAAAGGTGTTCTAATGTATCAGAGAAAATGTCTGGCCAGACAGCTACCTGATTGGCTAATCCCCCAGCTCATTGGTCAATGGTTCCGGTTACAGGGCCAACTCACCATTCTTCGGCACAAAGGGCTGGGAAGAAAGAAGACCTCAGCTTTCCTACCCCGGCCCCAACACACCCAAAGCTTAGAGAGCAAGGTTCTGGTTCAGATGGGTCTCTATCCACCGGGACCTCCCTAAGGCACCCCCTCGTTCCCCAGGTTGGTTTCCCTGGGCTCATTTCCACACGAGGGTCGTGCCCTGGTGGAGCTAGAAGTCGGTTTAGGGACCCAGCAGCTGACTTGAAGGGGAGGGGGGGCTTCCCTGCACTTACGGGGTATGGTGGTCCAGGCGAGCTCGCCGGGGCTCCCCTGGATTTCCAGCTAGAAGGGTGGAGGGGCGCGTGGGCGTGGGGACACGCCCCCAGCAAGAGAGCCAGGCTGCCACCCTCCAGCCCCCGCCCCCGCAGCTTCCGTCCTGCACCCACGCCCACACCCACCTGGGATACACTCTGCACAAGGAGGGAGTTGGAAAAGGACAGACACTGGAGTGGGGAGAAAAGAGGAGGCGCCAGGAATGCCCCGGGAGCGATGAGGGGGTCGCCGAGATCGGGAGGGACGCCAGGCGGTGGCAGCCCCACGGAGACCTCGGGGCCGGTGGGTCCCCTTCCCCAGGCCCCGCCAAGCCCACCCCGGTAAACACAGCGCCGCCGCTAGACGCCCGCCGGCTCCGCTCCCGCCGCCGCTAAGCCCCTCCTTTCGAGAAACCCGGGGGGCCGCCCCTGGAAGTGGTGGGCGGAGGGACCGGAGGAGGGGCGCTCCGCCGCGCTGGAGCCCCGCGGCCCGGGCGCGGAAGCCGGCATGGAAGGCGCGGCGAGTGACCCGTACCGGCGGCCGGCGCGGCGCACGCAGTGGCTCCTGAGCGCCCTGGCGCACCACTACGGGCTGGACCGCGGCGTGGAGAACGAGATCGTGGTGCTGGCCCACCGGCCTGGACCAGTATCTGCAGGAGGTCTTCCACCACCTGGACTGCCGAGGGGCCGGCCGCTTGCCCCGCGCCGACTTCCGCGCGCTCTGCGCGGTGCTGGGGCTGCGCGTCGAGGGGGCTGCCGCCCCCGGGGAGGCCTTCGGAGATACGGCCGCCGGAGACACGAACTCTGGGGACGTGATCGCCGGGGACGCGGCCGCTGGGGAGGCCGCCGACGGGGACGAGGATGCCGAGGAGGAGGCGCGCCTGGCGCTGCGCGCGGAGCCGCCCGAGCTCACCTTCCGGCAGTTCCACGCGCGCCTCTGCGGCTACTTCGGCACCCGCACCGGGCCCCGTCTGCCCCGCGGCGCGCTGAGCGAGCACATCGAGACGCAGATCCGCCTGCGCCGCCCGCGCCGCCGCCGCCGCCGAGCGGCCCTCCCGCCCGGCCCAGACAGCGGCCCGGACGGCGAGCGCCTGGCGCGGCTGGAGGAGGAAAACAGCAGCCTGCGCGAGCTGGTGGAGGACCTGCGGGCTGCGCTGCAGAGCAGTGACGCGCGCTGCCTGGCGCTACAGGTGTGCCCGCGGCCGGGGCGAAAGAGGGTGGGCGGGTAAGGACCGGACTGGAGGGCCGGCGACCGCAGCGGGTTGATAGCCCCTCCTGGGCAGGCGGGGACATGCAGTGGGGGCAGCCTGGCTGGCTTGAGCCTACTTGCCTTCCAGCCGCTCCAACCCCCTGGGGGCCCCTCCCCTACTCACATCACCCATTCCACCCCCAAATCCCAGTCCCACTGAGGAAACCATCCGCAGCCACACCCCGTCTCCTCTTGCCCTCTGATCCAAGCACAGACCCTTCCAGGAAACCCCGACGGTCTCACATAGGCCTCTAGAGGCTTCCGGGAGATCTAGGAGATAAGGTGTGAGGAAGACTCTGTCCCGCCCTGAAGGAGCTCCCTGCCCAACGGGGTCTATGGGCAGCTCTGTGCAGTCACTCAACAAATATTGGGGAGGCCTTCTTGGGGTCAGGCCTCGCGTCCTCGGTGCTAAATAGTGTCACACTGACAATCAGGCAGGCACAGGCCACCCAGCGCTGCGGGGACCAGGTGCGCAGAGAGGCACGGACCCAGGGCAGGCGTCTGCGATTCAGTCAGCACGCGCTTGAGCATCAGCCTTGTGCCAAAGGCGACGACAAGAGGGGGTGATCAGACGAGGCCCAGAACAGCCTCTGAGGGAGCTGCCTGCTCCCCACGCACCCTGGGCTCAGCCCCGAGGGGTAGGGAGAGGCCCGGAAGCGCAAAAGGGTGGAGGCGCAGATTTTAGTGGCCCAGGCAAGGGCCGCGCCAACGGGCATCCCAGAAGCAAAGCCTGGGGCGGGGAGGTACTCTTATTATGTGGAGTAACATCGTCCAGGATTATTCGTTCTTTAAGTCTTTACTGAACACCTACTGTGTGCCAGGCCTATTTTAGGCACCAGACCGCACAGCAATAAACACGGCAGAAGAAAACCTCGCCCTTAAGGAGCCGCTGCCTAGCAGCTAGCAGTGGGGAGGGCCGGGAAGGTGCACCTGAGCCCACGCAGTGAGGACCACCTCTGTGGGATGGAGGCGGAGTGCCCCAAGGGCAGGAGGTGGGTGGAGAAGAGTCTGGGGACTCACTGGAACCGCGCAAAGAACAGGGCCTCAGCGGCCCGCATCCATTACCATGCGACATCCGTTACCACGGGACGATGCGAGCTCCCATCTTAGCAGAGTTAGGGTGAGGGCTAACCGAGCTCACACGGCCCCGATGGGTTTGCTCGCGCGCTCTGGGCCGGGTCCAGGTCCCGCGCGAGGCGCTCACCACCCGCCCTGCCGCCCTGTCCCGGCAGGTCGGCCTCTGGAAGAGCCAGGCGGGCGCCCAGGAGGCGGCGCGCGGCGAGCCCGAGGCGGCGGCGCGGGAGCTGCGGCAGGCGCGGGGAGCGCTGGCGGCGGCCGAGGCCCACGCGGGGCGGCTGCGCCGGGGCCAGGCCGAGGTGCGGGCGGCGCGCGGAGGATGCCCGGGAGGCGGTGCTCCGCAGCCTGGGGCGCGTTCGCGAGCTCGAGGCGCTAGCACGCCAGGTGCCCAGCCTGCAGCGCGGGCTGCGGCGGCTGGAGGGCGAGCTGCGGAGCTACAGGTGAGCGGGGGGCTGGGGTCGGGGATCCCCTCCCTCCCCACTCGTTCTCATGTTTCCCTGTTGTTCTGGTGTTCGTGGATCCACCCATGGATCCACTCATCCATCCTTCCATCCACGGGCCTGTTCACCCATCAAGTCCCTCCATTTGCCTATTCATGGGCGGGGAGCGGGGCGGGCAATAGGATATATTTATTCATTTTTGTTTTGACTGATCAGTGGAATACTAATGATGGTAACCGCTAACAGTTCCTAAGCACCTAAGATGAGCCAGCCTCTGAGCTAAGCACTCAGGTGACTTAACTCACTGAGTCCTCCCAGGCACCAGCCCTGGGAGGCAGGTACCATGATGTCCCCCTTCTCCAGGTGAGGAAACAGACGGGCGGGGACCCCTTGTGCTAGCTCCACCAGGGCAGAACACTGGGCTTGGAGCCAAGGTTCAAATCCCGGCAGGACCTCTGATGTGACACCTTAGGAAAGTCACTGGCCCCCTGGGAGTCCCTGTTTCCTCTTGGGTGGAATGCAGACTGCAGTTCCTGCCAACCCGAGTGGCTGTGAAGATGCCGTGAGGCCCTGGCTGGCTCATTTAGGTGCTCAGTGAACCCAGCTCCCACCGTTTCAAATTCCAAGGCGCCTGGCGTGCCTGCCACATGTCCTGAGCCCGGCTCTGTGCAGCAGCTGTGTGAGGCAGCAGGGGTATCACCGTGAACGCAACATTCTGAAATCCTTGCCAGGAGGAGGGCGCTGAACGGGGGTTGTTACCTGGCGAGATGGGCCAGGGAGGGGAGGAGGGGAGAGTACCCTAGAAAACAGAAACAGTGTAGGCAAAGCACACAGACAGGAGGGACCTGGGCCCCGGCCAGAAACTAAGAGTGGCTGGAGGCATAGAGTGGGAGAGGCAGGCAGGGACCCGGCCAACCAAGGTCACGGTGAGGACGTCAGCCTTTCCCTCTGGACAGCATGAAGCCATGAAAAGGTTCTGGCCAGGAGGTCACAGGAACAGACTTGCCAAAAAGTCACTCTGTTGTGATACAGCTGTGACAGGGAGGGGAAGGGCCGAAGGTGGGGGGCTGCTGTACGCCTCCAGCCCCGAAGGAAAGTGGTCTGGCCCGGACTGGCGGGCCGGGCAGCCAGAGGGGGTGCTTTGAACCTGGTTGCTCACCAGGCGGACCGTGTCCTTGAGTTCTGAGGAGCTCTCAGTGGGGACACGAAAAAGCACAATGCTGAAGGGAAGAGGCCCGCTCTGGGCTAGCCTTCTGCAGCTCCAAATGTTTGGATGGTGACTTCCTGTTTGCAGAGTTGATCGGCTGGGAAGCGGGGCCTGTTGGCTTAAGGCCCATGTCCAGCCTTGGATCTTTCTCCAAGAAGAGAAATAAAGGGTGTCTTCTTTCTTTTGCCCTAAAGTAACTGTCCTTTACAGCATGGTTGTAACTCCAAACATTTATATAGCTCTTGACAGGACAAAACGTGGATCCACAGCCAATGCATAATTTAATCATCTCAAGACTGTGCAAGGGAGAGGTTCTGCCCCATCTTACAAACTGTGGGAAGTGAGGCTCTGAGAAGTTAAGTGACATACCCAGGGCCACATAGCCAGAAAGTGGAAAAGGAAGGTCTATCTGCCCCCACAGCCTGTGTTCTTTCTTTCTTTCCATTTCACCTTCTTTGTTGTTGGCTCATGGTTACAAGATGGCTGCTGCAGCTCCAGTCCTCATGTCTGCTATCCAGGCATAAGATGGACCAGGGACATTGAGGGTGAGAAGGATTTTCTGCTAGTGAGCTTTGCCTTGATATTCAGGGAGAGGCCCCCTCCCTGCTTCTCCCTCTGGAACTTGCACCTCCTTCAACTTGGCCAGAACTGCATCATGTAGCCGCCTCTACCTGCAAGAGAGTCAGGTGATGCTGATATCCCAAACAGAAGTGGGGCTCCTGGTTCGATCCCTGGGTCGGGGCGATCCTCTGGAGAAGGAAATGGCAACGCATTCCAGTATTCTCGCCTGGAGAATCCTGTGGACAGAGGAGCCTGGTGGGCTACAGTCCATGGGGTCTCAAGAGTTGGACACGACTTAGCAATGAAACCACCACCTTAGGAAGGGAAAAGGGAGCAGATACTGCAGAGGCTTCAAAGGCTATGCCCAGTGAATGAGGAAACCAAGGGCCAGACGGTGCCCTTCCTACGGTGCTTAGGTGATAACTGTCGCTCATTTCCCAGCCCAGCCCCGGGAGCAGACCTCCTCTGTTTTCTGTAGTCAAAGCTTGCAGGTTTGCAGGCTGACTTGCCCCCAGTGCTCTCTGTCTTTGAAGAAAGGAAAGGCAAGGGGACAGAACAGCCGAGAACACTGGTCACAAAACCAAGCTCGAGGGACCCAGGACACAGCTGAGCTTCCCAACTCCAGACCAGACTCCTTCCCCTGCGGAGCCCCTCCTCAGGTGCAATCTCAGCCTTTCTTCCTCGCTGCTCAGGAGGAACTGCTGTGAGTTCTTGCTCAAAGCTGCGCCTTCTCCTCCCTACCCAGGCCTTGCCCCCTCTCATCTCTCTGGCGTTGCTGTAACCCTAGCCCATCCAGTTCTCCCCGTCATGATAGGGATGGCCGCCCTGAGCCCAGCTTTGACAGAAGTCAGGACCCTGGAGGGTCCCCCAATCACAGGGCGGGGGGTTTCCCTCTCTGCCCCCACTGGGGCCTGAATCTGGGCTGCTTTCTGGATGCGTTTCTTAGCTCAAGGTTTCTCACTACACAGGTGGTGAGAAACTGGGCCCCACACCTTAGGACAGCGTCCCGAAGCAGTGGGTGGGGTTTTCTTGCCTCTGTCCATGGATGAGACGGCCCCTGGATGGCCCCCCCCCTTCCTGCAGGGGCCTCCTTGTCTCACGCAGCACCTAGGTCCCCTGCCCCTTTGCCACCTGGGCCTCAGAACCCCAGTCCTGACCCCTCAGGGGCATTTCAGCTCCACCTCCCGCTCCTTACACAAGCCAGGCATCTTACCTTCTTATCTGTGACCTTGGCTCTGCATTCTCCTAAATGGTAAGGTTTTCTCCAGCACTTCTGTGTGTTTATAGATAGAAAGGATGCTTCCCATAGCACCTGCATCCACCGTCTTGACCAGGAACCTAAAAACAGACAGGAGATATTTAAACCATTGGACACACTCACATATTCATCCCACATTTCCTAACCACCTTCCACAGACAAAGCCCAGTGTGGCTACGTCGGGTACACAGAACGGACACAGGCATGCCCACTGCCCTCTGAGGGTCCCTGGGCCCGAGCACATTAGGCCATGAACTTGCACGATAGGACACACACGTGCTTTGTGCAGAGGGGCTCAAGGGAGCAACTGCTGCTTGCAAAACCATGAGGGTCCTGGATCTCATACAAGTATTCCGCGCAGCAACACAGTCCACAGCCTCCTGGAGCTCACCCAGCCAGCCAGCCTGCAGAGAAGGATTGCTGGGTACATCACGGCCCCAGCAACCTCGGGGCTCCTGCTGCCCACAGCTGGTCTCCTCGGCCTCACACCACCTCGTCCCAGACAGGAGATGCGGCTCCTCCAAATCCCACAAGACAGTCCCTCCTCCCAGCACATGTGTGAGCAGAGCAAGCACAACTGATGATCCTGAGGGGAAGATGCAGATTACGATGCAGTGATGCAGTTTCACACGGAATATTTAACACCACAATTTATACGATGTTGTTTGGCCCTCCATCTGAATACAGTGTTTCCCTGTCACTTCTCCCAAGCTATACCCAAACACTCTCCAGCTTTCTCTCCTCTGCTGTCTCTTTCTATCAGCTAGGTCTCTTAATGAGTGCCAGAAAGTCTGACTTGCTTAAAAAAGAAGCTGGCTTTTACTAAAGTTTAGGCGAGACCAGCTTCAGGCATGGCTGGATTCAGGTACTCAAACAACATCACCAGGATACAGAAGCTCTGTGGGCTTCACTCCCAGGCAAGGTCTCTCCCTTGGCAGCCTTTGCGGTATTGACATCTACAAAGCTCCAAGTCCAGTAGAAAGATCATCTCTTGTCTGAGTTAGGCTGCTGGAGTGCCAGGCTGAGCCTCAATGGACCAACTTGGAAGCATGTTCATACCTGAACCCAGCAGGAGTCAGGATCATGTGATGCTGTGACTGGCCAAACTTTAGTAACTGACCCAGTGAAGGTACACATACCCACAGTGAACCCTGTTGAACTCTGGGTCCGAGATCCTGAGCGTGTGGAGCCTCAGGAACATCTCAGCAGCAAGGGCACCGGCGTGCAGTGTCGGGCGAGTGCCCGGCCAAGCCGTGCCAGGGCCTGACCCTGCTTCCAGCAGAGCCGCCTTGCACTCGGTGACCACGGATCCTCTTGAACTCTCGAGTCTGGGCCACCTGTCTGCCCGCCGCCCCTGCCCTGCGCTGTCGAGGAGAAGCTGGCCCTTTAAGACACCGGCCGGGCAGCCTGGGGCAGGCACTGCTGGGCGGGGCTGGGCTCCTGTTCAGAAAGGAGACAGAAAAGCCAGCTCAGCTGGAGCTGAAGAAAGGGCCTCCATGGCTTTGTTGTGTTTGTGGAGAAGGATGAAAAGACCCTGGTGGGAGGGAGACAGAGGGAGGCAGGGGGCAGCCCACTGGGCCGCCCTCCACAAAGATGAGGGCTTTGCGGGCCACCCCTTTTCTCCCGCCCCCACCAGGGCGGCCCGGCCTGGGGGGATGGGGGGGCAACGTCAGGAGGTCAGAAGGGAGGCAGACATGTGGGGGGCGGGCGGCGGGGCCGGACGCCATCTGGGGCAGAGGGGGGATGCAGATCCCAGTATCCTGAGGCACCAGCGTGTGGGTGGCCGCTCGTGGGAACCAAGGCCTTTCCGGGGGACAATACCCCAGCTCACAAAGGGACAGTGCTGGCCTGGCGCCTGCCCCACTGGACCACCCAGGGCCCAGCCTCAGAGGGGATTCAGGGCAGGGGCAGGCTTGGGAGGCCCAGTCCGGCCTAGACTTGAATCCCAGCTTTCCCAGACACTGCCCTTGAGCTGGTCCCAGCCCCTCTTTGAGCCTCCCTTTGTGAAGTGGGGGTGGGACCCCACGGCCCCAGATGGGTGAGGTTGATCAGTGAGGTGGGGGCAGGGCGGTGCAGACTGCGGGTGCAGCTCTGGGGTGCTGACCTGTGTAAGTGCTTCTTGCCACTGTGAGCCTCTGTATCCTCATTGGTAGAACGGGGCAAGAACGATAATTATTCTGACACCCACTTCATAGGGAATTTGAAGATAAAGTGCCGATACATATGAAGCCCCTAGAATACTGCTTAGTACTGAGAAGATCCTTGATAAAGTTGGAGATGACTATTATATCTATCCCTTATTACAGCATCCCCCATAAACAGTAATGGTAATGGGAGTCGGTGTTGTTGATATGAACCAGAGTCCAGCCCCAGAGAGAATCCGGCCCCAGAGAGCCTGCTGTGTGTGGGGACCACCACAAGCAGTGGACAATGTCGGCTGAGTGTCAGGGCCCACCAGAGTTGCAGAGTGTGGGCAAGCACAGAGAAGCCATGCGTGATGCCAGCTGGGGCATCTCTCGGGGGAAAGCCGTCACTTGAGCTGCGTGCTGAAGGATGAATAGGAGTCTTCTCAGGCATGGCAGATTCATGTTGCTGTGAGTGCAAACAAGGGCCTGGAGGTGTAAAGGTCTGGTGCCTCGAGGGAACAGGGAGACGGACTGTGGCTGGCAGATGTGAGGTGGAAAGTGGCAAAGAGGGTGCTGGAAGCACAGGTGGGGATGGTGAAAGGCCTGAGCGCCGGGCTGAGGCACGAGGCCTTCTCCCCAGAGAACGAGCAGGACAGAAACAGGGCCTGAAACAAGGAATTAAGTGATTGCTCTGAGCTTCACGGCAGCCCTTCAGGCTGTGGAGAGAGATGGGCAGACAGGGAGACACGAGGCGGGGAGGCCCGTGAGGGGGCTGTTCCTGGGTGCAGCGCCTGAGAAGGGACGGGCCACCAGCCCCCACCCTGAGGCCTCACCCGGAGCTGGGCAGAGCCTCTCTGTTCTAAGATGCTTCCTGGAGGACGGGCCCTTGGGGTCTGCAGGATAAGACACACTGGAGAGCGGGAGGCAGCAGAAGCATAGACAAGGGGAACCTGCCTCTGGGTGGAGGAGCCAGCAAGGGGTCACCCAGAGTGAGTCTCGGCGTCCTCCCGTCACACTGGGCCGGGGAGAGCAAACACGAGCGGTGTCACCCCGGTGCCAGCAGAGCGCTCCGATGACCCATGGGAGGTCAGGGCTACACGGACCGGATGCTGAGCCACGACCTCATGGGTCAGGGCAGTGCACACCCTGCCTTGGGACTCGCACACGGTCACGTTCACGGTCATGGGCCCTGGGAGCTGAGTGCAGCCAAGAGTCCCACTGGGCACAGCCTAAGGAGGCGGTGGTCAGGCGACTGTGGCTCTTCCTGACTCCAGGGGTTCCTGCTGGGGCACGAGAAGCCCTCAGTGGGCGGTTAAGTGAAAGTGTGAACGTGTTAGTTGCTCACTCTCGTCCAACTCTGTGACCGCATGGATTGTAGCCCGCCAGGCTCCTCTGTCCATGGGATCCTCCAGGCAAGAATCCTGGAGTGGGTTGCCATTTCCTCCTCCCGGGGATCTTCTCAACCCAGGGATTGAACCCAGGTCTCTGCATTGCAAGCAAATTCTTTACAGTCTGAGCCACCAGGGAAGCCCCTAGTTGGGGGTTATCGGACTGCTTATTTAACTTCTATGCAAAGTACATCATGCGAAATGCTGGACTGAATGAAGCACAAGCTAGAATCAAGATTGCCAGGAGAAATATTAATAACTTCAGATACACAGATGACACCACCCTTATGGCAGAAAGTGAAGAAGAACTAAAGAGCCTCTTGATGAAAATGAAAGAGTTGGCTTAAAAATCAACATTCAGAAAACTAAGATCATGGCATCCAGTCCCATCACTTCATGGCAAATAGATGGAGAGACAGTGGAAACAATGAAAGACTTTATTTTGGGGGGCTCCAAAATCACTGAAGATGGTGACTGCAGCCATGAAATCAAAAGACACTTGCTCCTTGGAAGAAAAGCTATGACCAATCTAGACAGCATATTAAAAAGCAGAGACATTACTTTACTAACAAAGGTCCTTTTGTCGAAGCTATGGTTTTTCCAGTGGTCATGTATGGATGTGAGAGTTGGACTATAAAGAAAGCTGAGCACTGAAGAATGGGTGTTTTTGAATTGTGGTGTTGGAGAAGACTCTTGAGAGTCCCTTGGACTGCAAGGAGATCCAGCCAGTCCATCCTAAAGGAAATCAGTCCCGAATATTCATTGGAAGGACTGAAGCTCCAATGCTTTCGCCACCTGTTGTGAAGAACCGACTCATTGGAAAAGACCCTGATGCTGAGAAAGATTGAAGGCAGGAGGAGAAGTGGGCAGCAGAGAATGAGATGGTTGGATGGCATCACTGACTCAATGGACATGAGTTTGAGTAACTCCGGGAGTTGGTGATGGACAGGGAGACCCGGCGTGCTGCAGTCCATGGGGTCGTAGAGTTGGACACACTTAGCGACTGAACAACAATCTGTGCGGTAAATGTGTCCTTCAGAAAGGGGTGGCGATCTGGCCAAGGTCACCCAGGCAGTCAGGGCACAGCCCAGGCTGGACTCAGTCTCCGGGGGCCCAGGAGTCCCGGGCTGTCCTCATGCTTCCATCGGGGTGAGGCTCGGGAACAGCCTCAGCTCTGTGCCTCTGGGATTATGTTGAGGACGCTCTGTGACCCCATGTTCAGGAACCCTGCTTTTCCAGTTCCAGGCCAGGCGGGTGGCCTCAGGCACGCAGATGGGTGACAAGCAGACCATGTTGTTGGTTCCCCAGGCCAGGGGCAGCCTCACAGCACCTGGGTGGCCTGAGTGCCAGACCAGTCAGTTGCCTTTGGCCATGACGGTGGTCCTAGGTGATGGGGTCCCCCTCCGGCCCCAGTGTCCTCCACTCTGCCCACGTGCACACCTCCAGCTGTGCCAGCCTCTCTGTTCCCCACACCCCAAACCTCACCCTGTCTACTTCAGGCGCCCTGACCACCCTGGGGACTCCTGACAAATTCACATCCATCCAGCCGTCTTAGCTACATCCCATGACGTCTTCAGAGGCCCTGGCCTCTGCTCTGTCATCTCTCATAGCCCCTGGCCTTCCCATCTTCCACTTATTTCTTCCTATCTTTCATTTATTTCTGTCGTGACTTCACCGGTTCCGGGTGGCCCCGAGGAAGGCAGGCTCCCGCAGGTGGGGCCACTCCACTCCGTGCACTGTTTCCAGCATACACGGTGGCTGCCACACGTCCTCTGTCGGATGCATTACAGAGCAGAATTAACAGCCTGGACTGGAGGGGGGTGCTCGGACACCCCCCGTTCAGCTGGGGACCAGAAACAAGGCAGTCGAGAAGGCTGCCATGGCCCCGAGCGCTGTCTGCATGCTCCACTCTGCAGGATTTATTTTCAGCTCTTCCTCCAAGCTCCCCCACTGAGCCCGTCTTCCTTCTGTTGTTCTCTTGTTTGCACACGCGAGTCTCTGTTTCCTGTGAGCCTTCGCTCAGGAAAGGCAGCCGGCCTGCGAGCTTCTGGGACCTCCGGCTGCCTGGCGCCCCCTCTCCTAGCCAGGTCCCGAGTGTCCACTCTGCCGAGGAGCTTCCTGAAGCTTAGGGGCCGCTGGATGTCAGAGGGATGAACATAGGGAGGGAAGCAAACACGAGTGATGTTTTCCATCCAGCTCAGAAAGAGCTGAATCCCGGGGTGTTCGATGGTCTCCGACTGGACCACCTTGCTGAGCCATTTGGATACAGCCCAAGTTATTCAAACACTAGCCCACGGTTGCCATGGGCGTTTTGCAGATGGAATTCCAGTTCATAACCAGTTGCACTGGAATAAGAGAGACAGATGATCCTGGATAATCTGGGTGAAACCGATTTAATCACTCGATAGGCCTTTAAGCGAGGCTGAGGGCTTCCCTGGAACAAAGGGGGTCCACTGCATTCAGGGCTCCAGATGCCTTGAGCCCCTCCTCTGGACTTCAGACTTGCTGGGCTGGTCACCCAATCACAGGGCTCTTGAGACAGCTCTGCAGGTACGGACGTGAACATAGATGGGCATCCCGTACTGGCCCGCCTTCTCTGGCTGAGCCCTGACTCGCGCCGGGGCTGAGGCAGGAGGTGGGCAGAGCCCCCGTTTTGGTGCACTTGTGGCGTGAGGCGATGCGCTGACAACGTCACATACACAACCTTGTGTAACCCCCAAGCAGTGCTCTGTTTATCACTGACCATACCCCAGGCTGCAAGTAACAGAAAACTCTACTCACAACAGCTTAAACCACAGGAACATTGATGATCCTGCGTGAGAAGCCCAAGGGAGAGCAGCTCAGTGATGTTTGCAGGTACCCATTTCTCCATCTTCTGACCCTGTCTTCCTCAGCTTGTCATCTTGGTCTATCAGCAAAGGCCCCTCATGGTCACAAGATGGCTGCCATGGCCGCAGGCATCACTGCCACATCCAGAGACAGAAAAATAACTTCCTCCTTCAACTCCTCTGTTCGCAGAGATTCTCCTGGAAGACATCTTCTTACTTCTCACCGGCCAGGATCTCATCATATGCCTGTTCCTAAATAAACCTTTGGCAAAAAGAAGGAATCACCATGATCAGCTTACACCAATCAGATCTCCTGTCTGGAGGCACTTGGCCACTTAATGCCTGACGGAATAACTGAGATTGTGCCAACAAGACAGATGGGTGTGCCTGTTTGGTTTGTTGTATTTGGTTTCCATGCAACCATAACAGATTACCACCAACTTAGGCACTCAAAACAACCTCCATTTATGATCTCACATTCTGCAGGCCAGAAGTCCAGGCAGTCTTGCCTAGTTTCTCTGTCTGGGCTCCCACAAGGCTGAAATTAAGGTGCCGCTGACCTGGGACTCGAGAAGAATCTGTTTCCGAGCTCACCCAAGGGGAACTGAATTCAGGTCGTTATGGTTGTATGACTATAATCCCCATCCTTTGCTGGCTGCTGGTAGGGGTTACTCTCTACTTACCACCTCCCGTGGCCCTGTTCATCCTCCAGCCAGCAATGACCTAAGTCCTCACCCTTTACATCTCCCTGACTTCCTCTTCTGCACCAGCCAAGACAGTTCTCTGTTTTAAAACTGTGATGTTCAGTTCAGTTCAGTCACTCAGTCATGTCCGACTCTTTGCGACCCCATGGACTGCAGCACGCCAGGCCTCCCTCTTCATCACCAACTCCTGAAGTCTACCCAAACTCATCGAGTCGGTGATGCCATTCAGCCATCTCATCCTCTGTCGTCCCCTTCTCCTCCCGCCTTCAATCTTTCCCAGCATCAGGGTCTTTTCCAATGACTCATTTCTTTGCATCAGGTGGCCAAAGTATTGGAGTTTCAGCTTCAGCATCAGTCCTTCCAATGAATACTCAGGACTGATCTCCTTTAGGATGGACTGGTTGGATCTCCTTGGTGTCCAAGGGACTCTCAAGAGTCTTCTCCAACACACAGTTCTAAAGCATCAGCCTAAGTTTTTCCAAAGTATATGCAAAGACAGGGTCTATCCCTTATTCAGCTCACTTTGGGATCTTCCAACATAACCATTATAAAGAGAGGGTGGCAGTTATCAGAGGTGGGGTCCTCTGCTGTGGGGGGACAGAATGAGTGGCTGAGGGACATGGCAGGGGTCTGGCTGCAACAGTGCCCAGATTTCACGACGTGCTGCTCTCCAGGCATTTGCCAAAGTTCAGACCCTCTCCAAGGATCTGTGTCAATTTTTGCCATCTCCGCATCAAACCTGTATTATTATTCTTTAGTTGCTATTTTTCCTTAAATCATCTCACTCTTTTTACTTAATTGATTTAAAGGGATAGCCCCTGGGGGCTCTGGTAGCAAAGAATCTGCCTGCAGTGCAGGAGACCAAGGTCAATAACTGGGTCAGGAAGATGCCCTGGAGAAGGAAATGGCAACGCACTCCAGTTTTCTTGCCTGGAGAATCCCATGGACAGAGGAGCCTGGCAGGCTACAGTCCATGGGGTCTCAAGAACTGGACACGACTGAGCGACTGAGCATTTAAAGGGAAGTTGTATAATTGTCGGAAATATAGGACTAAGATGGTTTGATGTGCTCATCAATTGTTTTTAGTACACATTATACTAAACAACTCAGGTTAAAACCACACACACACACACACACACACCACACCCCTCCTGTTCACCTGAGTGCTGCCTACGGTCCCCCAGAACACGAGCAGAGGCAGGACCTCCTGTGTTCAGAAGCGCCATATTTCATTTCAGGGCCATCAGCGTTTACTGGTGGATGAACACGGGATTGAGCTGGGGGCCGGGGGCAGAAGGCAGTTTAGGCAGCTCCACGGAAGCCCTCTCTTTGCACTGCAGAACCCAGGGAGGGTCCATCCGCTGGAGGCCTGCAGCCGGGAGCTGCCAGGACCGGAGGGAGAACTCAGGAACATCTGGCCCTTGTCAGATGTGTCGGAGGCTGGGCCAGGAGCCAGAGGTGGCTGCCGCCTCCAGAAGGAGGACAACGTCCGGGGCGGGGAGCTCCGGGCGGTGTGCAGATGTGCGCGGCTGGAGAGGACACCCCCAGGACGAGGACTGGGATCTGCCGGGCGTGAGGGCACGAGGGGACAGTGGGCGGCGAGGGCCCGCCGCCCCCCACAAGGGCTTGAGCAGGAGGCGATCAGCGACTCCTATGGGGCGACCGGCCTCTCTGCAGACATGCCCCCAGCCCCTCTGCGTCTCCCCCGGGAGAGCGGCCCGCGTGGGCAGGGGTAGGGGTCGCCGGCCAGGGAGGGCGTCCACCAGCCTTTTCAGTCCTGCTGCCTCAGGTCCCGGGCCGGATCTGGTGCGTCTCCAGCTGTCCTTTGCAGTGCCAACCTCTCTTTCCAACAGAGAAGCCGCGGCCTGGTTCAGAGGCAGACAAAAAACAAGACCGAGGTGGCGCTGGCGGTTCTGCTGTTATTTCCCGTGTTCCTGGTTGCTTCCTACCTTTGGAAGAGATGCTGGCTTTTCGCTGTTGGCGATAATATTTCCTATGAAAGGAAATCTGTTTTAGTCAACAGTTCAGCCAGGGACCCCAAATGCCTGCGGTTAGAGGAGGTCCTGCTCACTCTCTCACTTGGAGGGTCCAACCCTCCGTGGGCTGGGCAGGGGGTCAGCCGCATCCACAGGCCTGGGACGGCCCCAGGGTCCGAACGCTGATGCCCTTTTCACTATCTTTCTGGAACAATCCAAGAGCAGAGGGATGGGGGGAGCTGGAATCCTGTTGGGCGCGGGCCTGTGGCCACCTGATCCACCCTTCCTCTCCTCACCTGAACTGCCGCCAACGGTGTCATTCATCCATGCCCTCATTCATTCATTCATTCGACAAACCTCGACTGGCCGCTCCATCCTGTTTGGGCCCCTCCAGGAAACACCAACAGTCACTGAAGTCCACGGGAGCTCAGGGCATCCAGGCGGGGAGGCGAGACGAGAGAGGGGGTGCTGGGGACCAGCCTGCTGGGCTGCACCCGGCGGGCCGAGGGAGCTGCGGGACCTCAGCAAGCTCCTCCTGCTCTGCACCTCAATTTGCACATCTGTGAAATGGCAGGAATGAGAGTAAGTCTTTCTTAGGGCTACTGGGAGGAGTAGATGAGTTTTTCCATTAAAAGACTCAGAGCACACACTGCAATCTATAAAACAAGTGAACAACAAGGACCGACTATACAGCACAGGGAACTACACTCAGAAGCCTGTAATAACCTATGATAGAAAAGAAGCTGAAAAAGAATACGTGTGTGTGTATACACACACGTATTCCTTTCCAGGTTTTTCCTATTCTTTTTCATATATATATATATATTTTTTTTATATACACACATACAACGGAATCACTTTGCTGTATACCTGAAACTAACATAATACTGTACATTCACTAGACTTCAATTTAGAATTAAATGTGCATATCGAAGGGGAAGAACAGAGCAGGATCCAGTACCCAGTAAGGTGTTGGCAGTGCTTATCAAAGATCCAGAGGGCAACAGACAGAAGGGTCAGTGAGTCTGGCCGTCCCGTGCCCTGAGGTCACCACCAGCCATGAGCCGGAGACCAGGCTGGACCTCGGAAGCCCCCCATTGGATGCTGTGTTAAGGATGCTGGCATCCCTTCTCTCGGCCGTGGGAGCCACGAGAGGGACGGGGTCGGAGCTGTCTTCCAGAAAACGGCCAGGACAGCAAGTGCTGACAGCCTGCGCGTGCGGGGAGGGACAGACAGCCTTCACAGGTCACAAGTCCCCTCTCTGTGACCTTGGGGCTGGAGCCTTCCAGGAAGCTGGAGGTGCAAGTCAGGGGGGTCACAGGTGACCTCCGCCTGCCCCTAGGTCCACTCCCCGGACCAACCCCACACATCTCATTCTTATGGGAAACCCTCATTAAACCACGGGCCCCGTGGTCCAGTCCTGGGGCCAAGAACTGTCAAGTTTCTAGGCCCAGAATATTCCAGCAGAGCTTTCCACAAGCTACTGCAGGGAGGGCTTGCAGCCAGTCCATCAAGGAATACTACACAGACAGATGCATCCTCCTAACCTGAACCGCTCGTGAGTGCCCTCCTGCAGGTCAAGGTGGGAAAAGTCAGCAATTCCATCTGTGTCAGCCGGACACATGCATGGGCTTCCCTGGTGGCTCAGCAGTAACCGCCTGCTGATGCAGGAGATGCAGGAGACGAGGTTCGATCCCTGGGTCAGGAAGATCCCCTGGAGGAGGAAACGGCAACCCACTCCAGTATTCTTGCTGGAGAATCCCATGGACAGAGGAGCCTGGAGGGTCCAGTCCACAGCCTCGCTGCGACCCACCCCCCCGGGCTGGCCTCTCCGTACGACCTCCAGGTGGCCAAAGCCAATGGCCACTGCTTGGGGGGCCAAGATGACACCCTCCTCTTGGGGGGAGCGGGAGAAGCAGATACAGGAAGACAAGGAGGCCTTAGGGATTGCACGGGGCTTCCAGGAAGAGGTGACCAGGCAGCAGCCGCTGGGGGTGGGTGGGGCTCATAAGGAAACAGGATCTGAGGGTCCAGGGATGCAGACAGATTTGGAAGTCAGGGTGCTGGCTGAGCCCTCGCAGGAGGAAGAGAGACGAGGTCCTCGGATTTAGGGTCAGGACGTGGAGGACGAGCGAGGGAAAGGGCACTGGGGGGGACGGGCGCCTCCTGGAAGCCGAGGGCCAGAGGTGTCCAGCCAGGGAGCGGGGTGGCTGACAGGACGTGAGTGGAGCAGGCAGAGAACGGGCTTGGAGGCTTGCTGTCTCTGTTCCAAGGTGGCGATGGCTCAGCTCGCCCGTGTGACACGCGAAGGGTCCTGTGGCTGCAGATGGACCCTGCGGAGAGGGGCCGGCCATGCAGGCCAGGAGGGCCAGCTGCTGGACAAGAGGAACACCCCATGTTTCTCTGCAGCCGCGTCGCACCTCTTGGAAAATTCCAGAGCATGTCCTCGTCCATGGCGCTCTGTCCCAGCTCTGTCCTCGCTGGCTTCCCCGTCCTGACTCCGCTGCATGTGACCTGCGGTCCCCTAACCAGGGCAGCAGCTGGGCTGGGCCACTCCCAGCTCCCCGCGCAAGCGTCCCCTGCACCTGGCGGGCCCGGAGAGTAAACTCAACTCCTATACTTCTGAGCCATGTGGCTTGGGCTGGCCACTCTGGGAAACGGGGGTCAGGAGGCTCCCTGCCCCCATCCAGGCAGGGTGTTTGGAGGACATGTTCAAAGCCCTGGAGCAGTGCCTGGCACCTCTCCGGGATGCCGAGAGATTTAGCTGTTGCAGTGTTGATGCAGGAAGTCGCCCGTGGAACCAGCTTCTAAGACCCCGGTGTCAGAGGGGATGTGGGGAACATAGGCCAGCCTCTGCTAGGAAACCGTTCATCGGGGCTGTCCCCGCCATCTCATTTTGCTTGTTGAAGCCCTTAAATAACTTAGGGAGAAAAGAAGTTTCTCGCAGTGGGAAGACTTAGATACTGTCCATCGTTGTGGTGGTTTAGTCGCTCAGTTGTGTCCCACTCTTTGCGACCCCGTGGACTGTAGCCCGCCAGGCTCCTCTGTCCATGGGATTCTCCAGGCAAGAGTACTGGAGTGGGTAGCCATGCCCTCCTACAGGGATCTTCCCGACCCAGGGATCGAACCTGTGTCTCCTGCATTGGCAGGTGGATTCTTTACCTCTGAGCCACCAGGGAAGCCCATCCCAACGCTATTCAAAATTCTACCCACTGAAGCCTGTTACTGTTTACACAGCTCCTCTGTCAGGAAGCTCACTACCTCCCAAGGAAGCCTATGCCATTCTCGGTCAGTGGTCTTTGTGAGAAAGCGATCCTGAACCCTAGACTCCGGTGTCCTCTCTTCTGGCTGTGATCTTAGCCTCTGGAGTTGAGACGGACTGTCCCCACCCCAGTTAGACCTCAAATGATATGCCCTAAGTTCTAGTTTCTCTCTGAACCAAGAATCCGCATCCAGGGGGTCTCACACTGATTGCTGCCGAGCCCCTTCCCATCCTCGGCTTGTGCTGGGGGGGCCTGAATGCAGGGCATTATCAGTCAGAGTTAGTGGCTCATAAAACACAGAAGGCTGGAGCTCCTGGCCACCCCGATGGCTTCCTGCCCCTCTGCCTGCTGGCAGAGGGTAAGAACCCAACGGGAACTGGGAGGACCTCGGAGGCAACGGCTCCAGTGATCCACCTGCAAAAGGGGCCCCCAGTCCCACTGCCAGTCCCTGCTGGCAGCGCTGGGGTGGGAACCAAGGACCCCCGCCCTTCTGGACACAGAGGCTCCTCAGAGGGTTTTGCCTCTAGTCCCATTGGCTAAAATCACGTCACAAGCCTATGTCTTAGCTGCAAGAGAATCTGGGTGACTGTCCACCATGGAAAGCTGACTCTGCCATTCTGGCCATCAGGTAGGGGGCCAGTGGGGTCAGCCGCAGAGGCCACCACGGGCTTTGGCAGGCATGTCACAGGCAGCTTAGCCTTAACAGTGGGGAGGGTGGGCCCACACCCCACACTCCCGCGGGAAACCGGCAGAGCCCCCGCCCTCTTAACACCTGCGTCTCCCCCACCCACAGGTCAGAGGGCACCCAGCTCCCAAGTTCACCACGAGCCAGCCCAGAGCAAGACACCAAGAGTAGTGGACCTGAGGATGGTGGGACCAGAGGCCCAGAACCCCCTCCAGAGGGAGCCTGGGGGTCCGGCAGCAGCCCGGCGAGCAGACCCCCGGACCAAGGTTTGTCCTGCACACCCAGGGTGCTGTCTGCACTGATGCCGCCATCTGGCATCCAGACAGAGCCCCACCTTCTACCTGCTGAGGGTGGGCTTCCCCAGCGCCCCCACCAGGGCCTGAGAGCGGATACCCTGTAAGGGAGGGTGGGTTCCAGGGAGGCAGGCTCCAGCTCAGGGTGCAGTAACATGTCTCCTGTCAATGCAGTGCAGGAGTGGGTTGGGCACCCAGGGAGCTGGAGTGGGGGTAAGCTCCCCGTCATCAGAGGTGTGCAAGCAGGACTGGCTGGTCACCCCTCAAGAAGGCCACAAAGAGGCCCATCGTGTTAAGAACCCGGGTCTGCTGGGTGTGCAGCATCAGGAGCAAAGGAAAGCAGGAAGAAACTATCTGAGTCGGTGCCCCAGGGCTCTCCCAGCTGGGCTGTAGGCAGGCGTGGACAGGCTGCTAGGTGCCAGCCCTCTCACATGACTTCAGAGGCCCTACGCTGCTCCGGCCTTGGGTACCGGGACAACTGTGACTATAGTGACACCACACACACACACACACACACACACACACACACACACACAGCAGCAGCAGCAGGAAATCCCCAGGAAGAAAACCAAATTGTCAATACTGGAAACACGATAACATGATAAAAAATTATTGACCAGTCACCTCAATTCCGGTTCCACTGGGTCTGGAGTACTTTTTATGAAGAACACACAGAACAGCCCTGCAGCCACCCAGCTGGGTGTCCAAAATCAGGGCAGCCGAGCCAGGGGTGCCTAAACCTGCCAGCCCATCAGGATCACCCAGGAGCCTCATAAAATACAGGTGCCCCGGGCCCACCCCTGGACACACGGTCCTCTGGGGCTGGGGGCCGTGCCAGCCAGGACACTGTCCATTCAGCCTGAACTGCTCTAGTTCAAGGGAACTTTCTGGTTCACCTAACTCACTTAAAAGCCCTGGCAGGCTTCCGCACAGTCCCATGTCAGCAGAGCCCCATGCCCCTGGCCTCGCCCACCAGCCTCTGCGAGGCTCACTGTGCAGAAGGCGCACCCCTCACCCCCAGCAACCAGGCCCATGCCCTCCAGGCCCTGGCGGGAGGAACAGGAGCATCCCTCCTCCCTGAAAGTCTGAGTCAGGGTTTGGCCCGACCGTCCCCAGCCCCCGCGGGGTCCCCAGCCCTGCCTGCACCAGTCACGTGGCCGGGCGGCTACGCTCTGACTGCCAGATTGGACTCATGTGTCCACCCTGAGCCTGGGCGGAGCGGAGGCGGGAGGGCTCCCCAGGGGAGTCGGGGCGGCCCCCAAAGAGGGGGCTCCTCCCCTGCCTCTGTTCCTGTCCACAGCCCGTGCTTCTCCAGGGCTGGACGAGCAGCTGTTCCGCTCGGTCGAGGGCCAGGCTGCCTCTGACGAGGAGGACGACCGCGAGAAGTGGCAGGAGGCGCAGCGGCTGCCGGCCGAGGTCACGGCCCTGCTGGCTGGTCTCTCCAGCTGCGGGAAGGGGTACGTGCTCCTGCGAGGACGTCCAGGATCGGGCATACCCAGGGCTGAGCCCCTACGGTCATCCTGGGAGCACAGGGCGGACCCTCTATGCAGTGACGGGCCTGGAACATGGGAGGCTGACCTCCTGATTCACATCCAGGCTGGGTCCCCTCCCTGCTGTTTCACACTCTGTCCCCAGATCCATTGGTGGAAGCGAGCCCATGGCCCTGGGCACCTGTCCGGGAGAAATGAGCTGACCAAGGGCACACTTCCTGGTGGCTTAATTCCCCCTGATCCTCACTCTGATGACTACGGTCCCCGGACCTGCCCTACAGCTCAAGTGTGACTCCCATGTGTCAGACCTTTTCCTAATCCATTGCTCTCAATGCTTAAGGCACCCCCCTGCATCAAGTCACCTGACTTCTGAGCCTCAGTCTTCCCGTCTCTAAGATGGGACACTAACACTTGCCTGGTGGAGGATTTGTGAGGATTCGCCATCAAGGGTATAAAATTCCCCCATGGGGCCTGATCCCAGCAGGTACTCCACGGGGGTTGGGGGGCAGCGCTGAATCTTTTATTATAAAGTTCTGCTGATTTTCTTGGGTCACTATTATCACCAACCCATTAGGTCAACAAGCATATGAAGCATCTATGATATGCCAGGCAAATTTGAGGGCTCCTGGCAAACAGCACTAACCAAGACAGGCCCCTCCTGCCCAGGAGCCTCTGTTCTCCTGAGTGATGACAAGCGTGAGAAAGAGGAGGGGGCAGGACATGCTAGGGGGCCTCTGAGAAGGTGCTATTTGAGCAGAGATCTGAAGGAAATGAGGGGGAAGCCTTTCGGGCAGAGGGAACAGCAGGTGCAAAGGCCTTGGGGCACGTGGGAGGCTGCTGTAGTTGGAGCAGAAAGAGCGAAGGTGAGTGGGAAGGAGGTAGGGGAGGTAATGGGAAGACTGGGCGAGGCCTCTGGCTTTTGCTCTGATGACACGGGGAACCGGGGGGGGGGTGTGTGGGCAGGGGATGCCATGGCCCCACCTAGCTTTCAGGGGAAACAGACTCAGTAATAACACACCCCCACCCCAGGCTGGAATAGACTTTGGAAAGCAGCCTCCTTGGTGCCAGTACTCTCCCTCACTGCAGGTGCGATGACCAGACGGCCAAGAAGCTCATGACTTACTTCAGCCACTTCGGTGGTGCCAACCATGCCCGCGCCCTTGGGGAGCTGGAGGCCCATGTCGCCATGCTGGTGGAGCAGCTAGGGTCCCAGGGCTGCAGTGCAAAGACTCTGAGGACGCCTGAGGAGGAGGTCAGCGGTGCCCCAGAGGCTGGGAGCCAGACCAATGGCTAGTGTCTTACAGGTGGAAGGACTGTGAGCCATCTCAGCCAAGTCCTGTGCCCCCTTCACAGATGGGTAAACCAAGGTTCTGAGAGGAGATGATTTAGATCTAATGAAGAATATTTTGACTGCACATTAAAGGATCCATCTCACACCAGCTCAAGGGGAAAAAAACCCAGGAATTTATTACCGTATGGAGCTGGGAGAATGATTTCAAAAGGACAGCTAAGATGAGCTTCAGGCACAGCTGGATCCAGGGGCTCAGATTATATTGTCCCCATCTGTCTGCTCCATTTTTTTCACGGGTGCTGTCCTCACTTTCCCCTGCTATAGAGGGGCTTTCTCCATGTGGTAGGGTGAGGGAAAGCAGGACCCCAGGCAGCTCTAGGCTCCCATAAGCCTACTTAAAAAGCCCCAGAGGAACAATAATAGCCCTGTACAGTAAATCTCAGGGAAGAATGCCAATGGTCAGCCTCAGTCACGTGCCCACACCTGGACCAATCTCTGTGGTAGGCGGGCAAGGTCCCGTGATTGGCAGCTCCATCAAAGCCAGATGAAATGGAAAACTGACTGTGGAGAGGAGGAGGGTGGGGCCAGCCAATACCAAGAGCGGTGTCCCCATTTCGATAAGACCATTTGGCATTTTTTCTGTCTACTCCATGGCATCACAGTCATCAAATGTGGAATGCTACGGACAGTTTTCATTTCACTAAGCCCTCAGCACAATGCCACTTTTGCAAACTGATTTTGATAAAAGAGTGTCACATTTATATTCCTGAAACTCTAAATCTGTACTGTGGGGTGTCTTTTTTTAGGGTTTTATGGGTTTGCCTTTTTTTTTTTTAACATATCTGTGGTCTGATGCAGTTTCAAACGGCATAGCGCCCACCCCTTTCTAGTTAAATCTCAAACAGGAGGCTGGGGAGCTCAGTTCCTGAGACGCACAGACCACGCTCCCAAGTCCACAGGCCCCTCACTCTCTCTCCTGCCCAAAGACTCCACACCTTCAGCTGCTTCTCTTTCCCTCCATCGGTGTCAGGAACGGGGGCTGTCTCGTTGCTCCCATCCCTGCTTTAGAAGGCAGGTGTCCACGTGGCATTCTGCAACTCGCCATCCTCTCCCCCCTGGTACTCTGGAGGCCAGGGTTGGGCCGTGACTGAGGCCGGGCTAGTTGGGCCCCTCTCCTGGGGCTCCCGTCTCAAGGGAGGGGGGCAATGGGTGGAGAGTGTTCTCAGCTGCAACCCCCAGACAGGAGTCTCCAGCTGCTTCTCCTGCCTCACCCTCTATGCCCCCACCCCTTGACATTCTCCAGCCATCGGCCCATTCTGGAGACAAGCCAATAGCCTGGCAGTGAATTCCTGCTCGGTTCAAACTGGCCAGACTAGCTTGCTGCTTGCTACCAAAAAAATTTAGAAAGGATAAGCAGATGAATGAGAAGAGAAGGAAGGATGGAGTCCTTCCACCATAAAAGGGAGCACGTACGTTCTTGCGTCAGCCTGACTGACCGTGTGGCCTTGGGCCAAGCGTGCAAGCTTCTCTGGGCCTCGGTGCCCTCCCTGGGGAGACAGGGCGGTTCTATCTGTAGGCTCGGGGGCCAGATGGGATGACCCCTGTGGGAGGATCGGGGCAGGTCGTGGGTGCTGCCTGGGGGTGGTGCTGCGTGCACGGGGCCGAGGGTGGCAGCACGGGCGCTGAGCCCCTGGTGTCCCCGCAGGCAGAGCTGCAGCGGAAGGTGGTCGAGAATGAGCGCCTGCGGCAGGAGCTGCAGATGGTGGAGACAGAGAGGGTGAGGCTGTCCCTGCTGGAGGAGAAGCTTCAGGACGTGCTGGGACTCCTGCAGAGGCTCCGCGACCGGGTAGGCTCACGGGAGCTGGCATATCCAGGGCTGGGGAGGGGCCCGCAGCGGTGGGGCCCACCTGCGTCAGGCACTGCCTCTGAGCTGTCCCCACGTAGACAGGTGTCACCTCTACTTCCAGACACAAAAAGAGCTCAGGAAAAGTAACCAAAAAGAAGGGGAAGTTCTCTAATTCATTTTATGAAGCTAATATAACTTTGATCTCAAAACCAGAGGACAACTCGTATAAGAAAAGAAAATTATAAGCTAATATCACGCTTAAATATGGATGCAGAAATATTAATCAGCATATTAGCAAAGCAAACCTGGCAGTGTTTAAAGAAACACAAGGTGATGAGTTGGATTGATCCCAGGAATTCAAAGATGGTTCAAGATCAAGCATCTATTAACACAGACCACCTGGTTCATCCACCGCCCAGCTGGTGGCTTCAGGCAGAGTTCTCATTTTCTCAGCACTGCTTTTTCACTGGTTAATATAAGAATAAAACAAGCTGTTGCAAGGATTAAAGGAGCTAACACATCAAAATGCTCTTTTTCGTGGTCATTTTCCAGGTGTCTACTTGGGCACAGGGACGATCTGTCAGTACGTGATCTTGGATTAAGTGGGTCCTGCCTGCTGCTCCAGTCCCCACCAAGAGTCTGGGCAGTGCAGTCATCACAGGGATGGGGGCCAGGAAAGGACCATGGGCTGGGGGTGGAGGGTGGAGAATGGGCTCTACCTGCCCCCATGGAGCCACACAGACGCTTGTAGGGGCCACGAAGTCCCACCCATTGCTTGAAGATAGAGCAACCATGGCGAGTCCAGCCCTGTCTCCGTTTCTTCTTTTTAAGAACATATCGAAAAAAGCCCTGGGGAAGATGTTGCTGAGCACGCTGGATGCTTGCAGGGACCCCACACACGGTAGGTGAGCCCCCCTGCCTGACCCATCTTCTAAGGCCTGGGCAGCATCCTGACCCAGCTCCTCCGTCCTGAGTGACTTGCCTGCAAAATGCTGCCTCATTCCTGCCCAGCCCACCTGCAAAGGGTACAGTCAGGAGACTTCCCTGTAGCTCAAATGGTAAAGAATCTGCCTGTGAGGCAGGAGACCAGGGTTCAATCCCTGGGTTGGAAAGTTCCTCTGGAGACGGGAATGGCAATCCTCTCCAGTATTCTTGCCTGGAGAATTCCATGGACAGAGAAGCCTGGTGGGCTATAGTCCATGGGGTCGCAAAGAGTCGGACACGACTGAGCGACTAACACGCAGTCCTGCCCAGCCCACCTGCAAACCGTACAGTCAGGAACAGGCTTCAGGAAGCTGAAGGTGCTATTTGAGAAGGACAGGGAGAGGACACTTTAGGGAAAAGGCCAAATAAAAGGCAATGTGGCCAGACTCCGAGGAAGCCAGGCAGCTCCTTGCTGCCAGTTTGGCCCTGGGCTTAGTGCGGAGGAAGGACTATTATCACACCCATTCCACAGATGGGGAGACCGAGGCACAGAGAGGCCAAGGGTCAGCCACACTTAGACCTCAGGTCTCTCCCTTAAGCACTAGGCCATGTGGCCCTGTTGTTCAAAGTTCAGGGCAGCACAGTTTCATCAGGGCCAGCTCATGCCTGGTGACATCAGGAGGGGAGACTCACCAGTGATGAGCCTGTGCTCACTAGCCTCACTGGGCACCGCTGGGCAGGGCTTGGGTGCGTCCAGGGCCCTGACTGGCCCCGGGCATCAAGGAGGAGTTCAGAACCTGGGCACTAGAAGCTGCCTTCCCTGGGTCCTCAGAGGGAGAGGAGTGGTTAGGGCTGGGGAGGGACCGGGAGGAGGGCAGGCAGCTCTGCAGGCCACGGGGAACAGAATGACCCTCCCTGCCGCCCACTCTCTCTTTCCAGAGGGGACATCTGGCCCCTTGGCCGTGCTGGATGCCCTGCACCGAGCTTTGGCTCGCTATGAGCTCCTGCGTAGAGAGCCCTCAGCCCCTGCCTCTGCAGCCCCGGCCCTCACCCACTCCTGCCTCATCTCCTGCTGAGGTTGCTGGCCCGGCCTGTGGGCAGCCTGGCCACCTTCAGACCAGCCTCCGGGACCAGCCTGGCCACCATCACATCCTCAGAACCCTGGGGTCACCAGCTCCTTCTGAGACCAGCCCAGGCTCAAAGCCTGGCAGCCATGCCTTCCCTGGCCTCCTCTGAGACTCCCTTGCAGGGCCTGCATTCCTGCTGCCAGCATCCACATTGCCGATGTTTGCTGGATCAGCCTGTAATCTGCTGCCAACCCCCTGCCCTTGGAGTTGAGGTGCCTGCTTTTCTGCCCAGCCCAGTCTGGAACCCCTTCCCTGGGCTCCCAGGATCTCTTCCCTTTCCAGCAGTATCCTCTTCGTCCACACAGCGTGACTGCTCCAGGAACCTCGTGCCCCACACTCCACTTAGGACACTACCCATGCCCCCGGAAGTGCTGAAGGCTGGACATGGGGCTACGGGAACTCCCAGGGAGGAGACAGTGATCACAGCAGGCTTCCTGGTGGAAGTGGCCTTGAAGTAGCTCTATAAGAGCGGTTAGATTTAGATGGGCAGAGAGGAGGGAAGGACATTTAATGTAAGGGAACAGGGAGTGCCCAAGTGTGTTGCCGTAAAGCACCCCATGAGTACAGACCCCAGAGCCCCTCTTTCCTGAGCACCCAGTAGGTACCGGGTCCCATGGGTCATAGGCAGGAGCAAGACAAGCTGCCCAGTCCCATCAACCTTAAACCCTCAGAGGAGAAAGACACATTGGCGAGCACAGCAGCGCAGGTGGAATCAGCGTTGAACTGTGGCAGACAAGAGGGTTCTGAGAGTCCAGACGAGAGAGGCCAGTCCGAGCCAAGGAGGATGGAGCCCTGCAGAGGGCAGGGCAAGGGCAGGCGCCCGGCGGGGATGGGGCCCTGATGACACCATCTCCCAGGCAACAGGCGCGTTGGGGGGGTTCTGACCTGCCTCCTGGAGGTGAAGGGGAGGGTAGCAGACGGGAGGATGCAGGACTTGGGAGCAAGAGGTCACCCGGGGGACACAGAAGAGGGACCACGGGGAAAGGAGGACCAGGGGAGCCTGGGCCCAGCAGGCAGTCCCTGGCGGGGCCACAGGGAGGGCTGGAGGACACCACCCGGGCCCGAGTCTGGCCACAGGAGTCCACGTGTGTAGTAAGATCCATGGAAGTGGGCGTTCGTCTCCAAAAACACGGCTTTACTGTATGTTAATGGAAAATAAAAGGGCAGGGACTTTCCTGGTGGCCCCGTGGTTAAGAATCCACCTTCCTACGCAGGGGACATGGGTTCAATCCTTCGTTGGGGAACTAGATCCCACATGCCGCAGCTAAGCCCATGAGCCGCAAACCAGTGAGTTCATAAACCACAGCCAAGGAGCCCCCGTGACATGATCAAGACCCTGCGTGCTGCCACTAAGACCCGAAGCAAGCAGAGAAATACATATTTTAAAATAATAATAGTGATAACAACAGGGACAAGAGAGACGTTCCTGAAGCACCCCCTGCCCCTGCTCTGGCCCCCTGGAATCAACAGACAGCAGGCGGGCAGGATTCCTGTAGATTCCAACCACACTAAGGTTCACCCTCAGGAGCTTCCTAATTAAAATCTTCTCTGACCTCTGCCTGACAAGCAAAGGTGCATCATCCTTGTACAGCCCTCATCTCACTGGAGACAAGTTTATGAGATGGAATAGCATGCAGAGGTGCCCAGAGAGGCTGAGGGACTACCCAGCACCACACAGCAAATCAGCACCCATGCCTGGGCTGAGGCCTGCTTCCTGAGCCCACATCTCACACGCTTCCTACCTCTCCACCTGTGTCTGACTAGGGACCCCAGGGCTTGGAGTCTGGATCAGTTACAGCACAGGCTAAACCACCTTGATAAACGAGATCCCACAATACTCTGGGTCAAACAGGACAGAGCTCTCTCTCCTGTAACGGTCCAGAGGGGAGTGCATGACAGGTGGTCACCCACGGGCCCAGGTTCCCTCCGCTGTGCTGCTGTGTCATCCCCTAGGCTGTCATCCCTGGCAGAAGCCAATCACCAGCATCACGTCTGCCCTCCAGCCCCCAGGAAGGAGCAGACAGGGAGGGGAGGCTCAGGCACTCTGGCTCACGTGTCCTCTAAGCTCATCCCATTGGCCATATCTAGCTGCAAGGGATGCTGGGAAATGTCATCTGTAGCTGGGCAACCACGTGACCAGCTAATGGTAGCATTATTAAAAGAAAAAATGCAACCAACTGGACCAGGGGCCAGCCACACCCACCAGGCCACTCGCAGTGGTCAGCCTGCCACAACAGAAGGGGCTGAGCCGCCCACATACAGGGCACCCCTACAGTGTACACCATGGCCGGAGGAGAGCGCACTGCTGGAGGACCCACAGCCCTTCTCCTACAAAAGGCCACATCTCCAAGGTCGGCTAACAACCAACCTACAAGGCAGCAAAAAGAGCAAATTAGGCAAATGAGGTGACAGAGGAGCATGTTCACAACAAAAGAACAAGATGAAATCCCAGGTCGGACTTCCCCGATGGTCTAGTGGGTAAGAATCTGCCTTCCAATGCAGGGTCAGTCCCTGGTTGGGCAACTGAGCCCATGAGACCCGACTAGAGGAGCCCAGGCACTGCAACTAGAGAAAGCCCACTCCCCATTTCCCCACCAAGAAAAGATACAGGCCCAGGAGAGCAAAGTGGAGCAGAAACAGGCAATCCAGCCCAGAAAGAGTTCAAGGTAATGATCATCAAGAGGATCAAAGAAGTCAGGAGAAGACGGGATAAACAGAGTGAGAACTTAAGGCATTTTTAACAAGAGTTAGAAAATATAAAAGAAGCACCCAACAGAGATGAAAAATGTAGTAACTGAACATTTAAAAAAGACACTAGAAGGAATCAACAGTAGACTAAATGATGCAGAGAGGTGGATCAGTGAACTGGCAGACAGAAGTGGAAATCACTGAAGCCAAAAAGAAAGAATAGAAACAAAGACAGTTTAGAGATCACGGTGATAACATCGAGTATTCTCATGTTAGCATCATAGGGGTCCCAGAAGAAGAGAAAGAAGAGGGACAGAATTTATTTGAAGACATTGTAGCTGAAAACTCCCCTAACCTGGGAAAGCAAGGAGACATTCAGGTGCTGGAAGCACAGAGAATTCCAACAGGAGCAACCCCCAAAAGGACCACGCCAAGATACACTGTAATTAAAATGGCAAAAACTAAAGATGAAGAGAAAAATGTTAAAAACAGCAAGGGAGGGGCGTCCCTGGTGGCCCAGTGGTTCACGCTGCAGGGGGGCGTGGGTTTGACCCCTGGTTGGAGAACTAGGACCCCTCACGCCACACGATGCCACAAAACACACACACACACACACACACACACACACACACACAAGCAAAGGAAAAGCAACAAGTTACAAAGGCTGGCTTCTCAGCAGAAACTGCAGGCCGGAAGGGAGGGGCTCAATATATTTAAAGTGATGAAAGGGAAAAACCTACATCCACCCAAGAATACTTTTCCTGGCAAGACTCTCATTCAGATATGATAGAGAGATCAAAAGTTTTACAGCACCACCAAACCAGCTTTATAAGAGATGTTCAAGAGACTTCTCTAAGCAAAAAATAAAAAAAGAGGCTACAACCAGAAACATGAAAATTATGAAAGGAAAACACTCACTGGTAAAGCCAATACCCACTAAAGGGGGCAAGTTAACCACATGCAAAGCTAGTAGGCAGATTAAAAGACAAGGCAGCAAAATCGATATCCACAATAAGCAGTTAAGGGATACACAAAAGATGTCAAACGTGCTGTCAAAAACATCACAGTCGTCATGAGGGGAAGGGAGTCAAAAATGCAGGGATGTTAACACGTGTTTGAAATTAAGAAATCAGCAACAGGGCTTCCTAGGTGGCTCAGGGGTAAAGAATCCGCCTGCCAACGCAGAAGACACAGGTTCGATCCCTGGCCTGGGAAAATTCCACACGCAGCCAGAACTTCTAAGCCGTGCGCCCACTCCTGAGCCCATGCCCCAGAGTCTGGGAGCCACAGCTACTGAAGCTGCATGCCCGACGGCCTGTGCCCCACGCAAGGAGTCACTGCAAGAAGAAGCCGGCTGCCCTGGGCCAGGGCATCTTGTGTCAGTCTGTGGCTGGTGGCAGGGGAATCCATCGACTAGAGTAGCCTAACATCTAGAGAGCTGCCCCCACCCCTCACAGGAGAAGCCCACCCGGCAACGAAGACCCAGCGCGGCCAAAAGCAATTGTTTTAAAAAAGATCAGCAACTTCATCATACACGTGGAGATCGCTGTATATAAACCTCAAGGTGGCGAACTTCCCTGGTGGTCCAGAGGCTAAGACTCCAGCCTCCCAATGCAGGGTGCCTGGGCTTGACCCCTGCTCGGGGAACTGGATCCCACAAGCCGCAACTAAGACCTGGTACAGCCAAATAAATATTTATTTTTTTAAAAGAGGAAGAAGCAGGAACGTACAGAGTTTCAAGGAAAGCCTCACCAAAAGCAGAGCCTCCCTGATATCCGGGCCTGACATTCAAGCCACGATCCCGACCCAGAAGTTTCTCCTCCCTTGAGGCTCCTGGGAGCTCTATTAACCAATTAATCCCTTCCCTGATGCCTCTCAATAAACCTGTAGAGTTTACTGACGGAGGCCTTGCAGCTATTTGAATCTGAAAATTTCCTGGCAAAATGCACACAGTCTTCAATACTCTTCCTTTGACATACTAAGCCAGGTTCCCTTTGCTCTGAGTGTGAGCTACACTTAGCCACTCGGGTCTAACAGAGAACAGAGGAGTTGATGGTTGACTCCAGACACAAGTCGCGAAAGGCCTGGGCAGCCGCCTTCCTCTCCACCCCAGGAGGACATCCAGGCGCCCTGTGACACAGGCCATGTGACAGCATCCCCCGGTCAACAGCCAGTAAGAAACCAAGGCCTCCAGCCATCAGCCCGGCTCACATCTCAGAAGCAGGACCCGCAGCCTGGGTCAGGTCTTCAGGCCGGGATCTGACTGCAGTATCCAGAACCGGACCTGCCCAGCAAAGCCACTCCCAAGGTCCTGACCCCCCAGGAACTGAGAGAATAAGTGAACGCACGTTACTGCTTAAAGCTGCGAGCTTGGGGAACGCTGCTTTGCGCAGCAGCAACAGCTTACAAAAACACTTCTAGTGAAAAATCGTGCTGCCTCATTCACAAGGTGATTTGGGAGGGTTCTGCAGGGTGTTTAGGTGTATCATCCAAGGCCTGACGATAACAACCGGCAGGCTGGGAGGAAGACAAGGGCCCCCGGGACACTCAGCAGACTGGAGGTCGCTCCAGGGCACCAGCATGCTTGGGGAAGAGGCAGGCCTGACGGAGTCCCCTGCCACCAGCCACAGGCTGACACAAGATACCTTGCTGAGGGCAGCCTGGGGGCCTGGGGGCCAGAGGGGCAGGCAGCCAGGACTCAGGAGTGCAGCCAAGGCCCAGAGTGCCGGTGGGAGCGCCACCGTCTACCGGGACTTCACTGAGAGGACAATGCAAGGCACCACCATTGAGAGCCTCAGGACAGTGGCCGGAGAGCAGCAGACCCCAAGCGCAGGGTGGCTGAGTAGGCCGTGGGCAGCTGCCCTGGCGGCAGGCCCTGAAGCTGGCCCTGGGTGGGCAGAGGCGGGAAGGGGCTGCACAGACCAGTGCAGTTCAGTCCAGTCACTCAGTCGTGTCCAACTCTTTGCAACCCCACGGTCTGCAGCACGTCAGGCCTCCCTGTCCATCACCAACTACCAGAGTTTACTCAAACTAATGTCCATCGAGTCAGTGATGCCATCCAACCATCTCATCCTCTGTCGTCACCTTTTTCTCCTGCCTTCAATCTTTCCTGGCATCAGGGTCTTTTCCAATGAGTCGGTTCTTCCCATCAGGTGGCCAAAGTATTGGAGTTTCAGCTTCAGCATCAGTCCTTCCAATGAATATCCAGGACTGATTTCCTTTAGGATGGACTGGTTGGATCTCCTTGCAGTCCAAGGGACTCTCAGGAATCTCCTCCAATACCACAGTTCAAAAGCGTCAATTCTTCCGCGTTCAGCTTTCTTTATAGTCCAACTCTCACTTCCATACATGACTCCTGGAAAAGCTGTAGCCTTAACTTCAGGAAAACCAGGAGGAAGGGATATTTACAAACAGCCTCCACGCCCACCACTCTCCTTTTGTCTTTTTCTAACAAAGCTTCTTTGGGATTCTTCAAATGGTCTGCGACGCCTTAAAAATACAGGTTTTCTAGGAGATTCTGCCCAACACCCTCTCTCACCTCCAGGCACCAAAAAGCACTGGGTTGACCTGAAATTGCCCCCACTCACGCACCTGCCCGGACAAAGGAAACAGCGCATAGTTTCACACTCTGGGCAGCAGATGGCGATGGTGAAGTGCAGAGCCAAGACGGGAGTCGGAAGCCTCCAAGCAGGCGGGGGGTGGGGATGGGGGGTGCTGCCTTGCCCCAGCTGCTTCCTTGGGGATGCGCAGGGTCTCCCCACCACCTGTACTCAATCCGGCTCTACCGTTTCCTTGGAATCAGCTCCCTTTTGAAGTCGCCGTCAAGGACTTTGAAAAGGAAATGCCTGTTCTAAGTCAGCAGAGGCGGCAGCCTTACCTGCCCTGCAGAGACGGGTTCCGACCAGGTATGTCTGCTGAGCCCAAGGGGAATGCCCTCGGTCCACGCTGGCCACTCTCCAGCCCCACGCTTCATTCTCCCCCATTTTACAGATGAGCAAACTGAGGCAGAGCACCCCCCGCTCCCGGCGGCAGAGCCAGCAGGAAGCACACCTGACGCCGAAGCCCCACGTGGCACCACGACACACACCCACGTTGGTAGAGGTGCGTGCGTCTCGCCACACAGCAAGTGCAACGCTTAGACACGACAGGGGGGCAAGTCTCAGACCCGCTCTGGGAAGGCGAAGGGCATGGGGATTCACCCTCTGAAGCCAGAGACGGCAGAGAGAACTGGTATTGGAGACAAGACTTCCGCTCCAGGCTTCCTCAGGCCTAGTTAGCATCTTCAGAGGGTAGGGTTTGGAGGCCTCTGATGTCAAAGGTCACTAAGCAGACCTTTAGGCAAGCCCTGTTGGAGGGTCTAAGGTCCCAACCAGCCTTAAACTGATTCTAGTTCAGTTCAGTCTCAGTCGTGTCCGACTCTTTGCGACCCCATGGACTGCAGCACGCCAGGCCTCCCTGTCCATCACTAACTCCCGGAGCTTGCTCAAACTCATGGAGTCACTGACTCCAAGTTCCTGCCAAACAACTCGGGTGGCCCCTGTTAAGGTTTCTGGAGGCCTGGAGGATGCACCAGGATTCCGGTGAATCCGTGGCCACAGGTTACAGGTGTGGTGGGCTTAGGTGATGATCGCCCTCGGACTCTAGGAGGGCTTCTGGGGTGTGGTGCACAGGCTAAAAGTGACAGCAGAGAAGCTGGGAGTCACAGCGTCTTAATCTCCTCTGCTTCCAGAGACAGGAAAACTGCTCCAGGGGATAATGCAGAGTCCTGGGCCGCAAGATAAAGGGCTTCCTAAGCACCCTGCCTTACGAAACAGGGAAAAAACTGAAGGCTCTCCCACCAGGTTTGAAATAGCCTAACAGCCCTGCTCAAGTTTCAGCCACGCCTGCTCTGTGAACAGCCCCAGGACACTTACCCTGGGGGGCGAGGGGGCAGACACACAGCAGACAGTAGTGCCTCTCGGATTGCTGGAAGTGGGGGAGCTGTTCCAGGAGAGCTTCCTGGAAGAGGCCCTGCCCTGGGTGGACCTGGGATGGAGGGCACCAGAAAGAGAGAGGCGTGCGGTGGGGAGAGGGGACGAGGCTGACCTGCCAGTGGTCACGATGTGGTGACGGGGTGCTGCAGAGGGGGATGCCGTTGAGGACCTGATTTTAACCTGAAGACTCAAGGAGGTGGTCAGATCTTTGCCGCCAGAGGCAGAAGCAGGCGCCTGGGAGACGGCGGTCCAGAGAGAAGGGGCCTGACCGGAGCGGGAGGAGAGGTGGTCTGCAAACCTTACAGACGCTTCATGCACCTGCGACGTGCAGGCGCAGCTGTCTTAAAAGCATTAACAGCACCGAGTCCCTACCCTTCAGAAGTTCCTGTCTACCTGGGAGGAGACATTTCATAAACGCAGACAAAATGTGAACATAATTTTAGGTCCTGCCAAGTGCGTCCTGGTGGAAGAGGCAGAAAGAGCGATGGCATGTGTGGGCAGTTGTGGACGTGGGGGCGGGCTTTCCAGAAGGGCTGTGTTCTAGGCGTCTGTCACCTATGGGGAGGGTCAGGAGAAGAGGGCAGGGTGCAGGAGCTGTCACAGCCACACGTTCAGGAAACAAACTCACTCAGAAGGACAATGCAGAGAGTGGAGAGCAGTTTATTACACCGGCGGGCCCAAGGCAGAGTCTCCTCTTAGCCAAGGACTCCGACCAGTTTTTGTGAAAACCTTATATACCCTAAGTGTACGTGCCCAAACCCCTCTCCCCAAATTCCCTGAAACTAGTCTGAACAAAGGAAGAGAAAAATACAAAGTTAACCGTGATTCGTGTGCCTTAAACCTAGGTGGTTTACAGTGGACAGTTATCAATAGGCCTGTGGTCATACCCCAATAAGCATAACAGAATGTATGATTCTATTTGGTTACACAGATAATTAGGGTATTCTTTTAGGCAGAGAGTCTAGCTATGAGCCCTGGGGCTCTTCCTTCCAGGGGCCTGGTTTTCCAGTTGGTATGTCGTTTCCAGAGATACTGGGCATAGAGCTCAGAGTCCACAGTCCGGCCCCACATGGAGTCCTGCTTTCAAAATAGAGCCTGTTCTGTCGGTTTCCTCCTTCAGAGCCGTGACCTTGAACTGGTGAAAGGGGCAGGGTTCAGAGCTCAGGTTCTCTCTCGCTGCAGTCGTGAATCCCTGCAAATGTGGGGGCGACGGCAACTTACGGGCGCCCAGGTGCACCTCGGGCGGGAAATCTGGCTCTTGCAGGGTCAGCTGTCTGTGAAGCAGAGCCCTGAGGTCGCGGTGGGTTCCCCAGGTCCGAGGGTCGGGCTGCGGGTTGCTGCGGGCTGCTGCGGGCCATCCTAGGAACTCCTCCAGGAGCAGAAACCCCTTGTGCAGTAGCAGAGCCGGTGCATGCACACACACACACTCACATGCACACGCACGCACGCACACACACACATGCACACACACGCACTCGCAGGCACCCACTCACACCCGCACTCTCACACACTCACACGCATGCACACACTCACACGCACGCACACACTCACACACACGCACACAGGGATTTTACAGGATAAAGAAGGCATGAGCACGTACCCAGATGGAAGGAGCCTGAGGGAGGGACCTCTGTGGGCACGGGTGGGGGAACCTGGCAGGGGGCCTGACGGGTCGGGGAGCAGAAGGCCCCCATTTCCCCCCAGGAAAAGCCTGTGGTCAGCTGGGCCGGCCACCCAGGCAGCCTCGGAAGGGGGAGACCCCTCAGGAAGCTCAGGGTGGCCCCCCACCCTGAGTCCACGGAGGCCTGTTGTGGGAAGATATGGGTGGCCGGGGGGCCCTTCACGTCTGGGATCCCCGAATAAAAGATGCCACACCCATAGTGGAGGCCGTGACTGCTGGTGACCTGCGGGTGCACCCCCCAAGGGCCTGGGCACTGTCCGGCCCTATGTGGGTGAGAAAAGAATACTCACAGGATGGAAAGGAAAGGCAGCTGGATGTTGGGGTTGAGGACCACGTTCATCATCTTCCCGCTCATCGGCAGAGTCCAGTTTTTCCACAAGGAAAACGATTTATTTCTGTCGTTTTTTAAGCCGTCCATGTTGAGATAAGAAGGAAACCTCAGAGGCACGAGAGGAGAGAGTGTGGGCCTGACCGGGGGGGTCAGGTCAGGACGCACCCCTGCCCCCCTCCTGAACGGGAGGGGCGCTCCTGTGGGTCTGGGGGCGGCGGGGGTCAAGTGCCCCCAGCCCCCTGCCCTTGACATCTCCTGCCTATGGCCTTGGTGCCGCATCACCTGCTTTAAGAATAGATCAGCTGGAGGGGTGCGGCTCCTTCCCTCCCGGCTGGGTGACCCCTGCTCGCAGCCGAGCGGCCCCTCGGCTGGCAGCCTGGCCGCTCTGGGCCTCAGTGTTCCTTTAGAGCCGGAACTATCTGAGTTTGAGGGTTTAGAACGCCCCCCAGACCGGGGGCCTGAGACCTGCTTCTCAGCTTCGCTGTCCTTGGCTGACGCTGACCATGGGGGAGGCCAGCGGTGCCTCTCCCAGCAGCCCCGCTCTGGGCATCTCTCCTGGGTCTCTCTGGCTGCCAGAACCCCTTCCAACATGTTCCCAAGCACTGCTGTGCTCCAAGGGTTACCACACCTCAGCTCCCCCATGGCCACGGGTATATGTTTTCCCACCTCTGCAAATCCCGTATTGACTAAGTTGATATTTCATATTACTGACATTTTGATAACACTATAAAGTGTGTGTTAGTCACTCAGTCATGTCTGACTCTTCGTGACCCCATGGACTGTAGCTCACCAGGCTCCTCTGTCCATGGAATTCTCCAGGCAAGAACACTGGAGTGGACTGCCATGCCCTTCTCCAACATAATAAAAGGCATATATTATTATTTTAATTTTAAAATTGTAATATTTCAGCTTGATTTTAACTCATACTTTATAATGTTAAAAATATAATTGAAAAAAATATATATATATATAATTGAATTAAAGATACATGTCTCTTTTGAAGAGAACTTTATATCACTAACATAGATGGAAAGCTGCAGTCACTCCCCTGAGTAGAATGTCCTATAGAAATAGCTATACTGCATGTACAACTAAGGTCTTTATTTCTAGCTCGAGACTGATGCAGCTCTTTGTTAAAAAGAAGGATCAGAAAGCATTAAAGTGGCTCAGTGGTCAAGAATCTGCCCGCCAATGTAGGAGATGGACAGAGGAGCCTGGCGGGCTATAGTCCATGTGGTTGCAAAGAGTCAGACACGACTGAATGACTAAGTATGCTTGCAAAATGTTGAAAGATGTGAAAATGCAAGGCACCCTACCCCAGGAAGCGTTCCCAACCTTCTTGGTTCTCCTGCACCCGGGACTGAGGCTCGTGGAGGACCTGTGGTCCAGTGGGATGCACTATTGTGCTTGCTGTGTTAGTCGCTCAGTCGTGCCTGACTCTTTGTGACCCCGTGGACTGTAGCCCACCAGGCTCCTCTGCCCATGGGGATTCTCCAGGCAAGAATGCTGGAGTGGGTGGCCATGCCCTCCTCCAGGGGATCTTCCCAACACAGGGCTCGAACCCGGGTCTCCCACACTGCAAGATGATTCTTTAGTGTCTGAGCCAACAGGGAAGCCCAAGAGTACTGGAGTGGGTAGCCTATCCCTTCTCCAGGGGATCTTCCCGACCTGGGGATGGAACCGGGGTCTCCCGCATTGCAGGTGGATTCTTTACCAGCTGAGCCACCAGGGAAGCCCTGGGATGTACTGCTGCTGCTGCTGCTGCTGCTGCTAAGTCGCTTCAGTCGTGTCCGACTCTGTGCGACCCCATAGACGGCAGCCCACCAGGCTCCCCCGTTCCTGGGATTCTCCAGGCAAGAACACTGGAGTGGGTTGCCATTTCCTTCTCCAATGCATGAAAGTGAAAAGTGAAAGTGAAGTTGCTCAGTCGTGTCTGACTCTTAGCGACCTCATGGACTGCAGCCCACCAGGCTCCTCCATCCATGGGATTTTCCAGGCAAGAGTACTGGAGTGGGTTGCCACTGCCTTTTCCGGGATGCACTGCACCCTCCGATAAACTGGGGTTGACCCGCGGTTCTGTGCACAAGTTCCTGGAACCCCGAGGGCCGCCGCCTCTGCAGAGAGGCCCTCCGGGGCTGCACACAGGGATAAGCCAGGCTATTTCCACCATTTCCTTCCTCTCACTCAGGCAGGGGTCACCACCAGCTTCAGCCAGGGCGGTTCAGGCCATAGAAGGGGCACCCCGAGGCAGGCCGGTCAGGTAAGTGGCCCTCATCACCCAGCACCACCTCCCACCGTGCGGGCCCTCCTGGGGGTTGGGGGGCTCTGGGTCCAGGCCCGGCAGAGAGAGGCGGCCTGTGGCAAGTCCAGTCTCTGCCCCTCCTAGGGGGGAGGCGCAGGGGTACGGGCAGGCATTCCCTCTGAGACACCGGGTGCTTGGTTGAGTCAAGATTCACTGGTTTACTAAACAGACATTCCTTGGAAGCCTGCTACAGGCCAGCCCTGGTGGGAGCCCACCTTCAGAAGGGGAGGTAGCCTCCACCAAGCCCTGGAGGGTCAGTGAGCTGGGAAGAGGACTGCGGTCCCTAAGAACTGAGTGCAAGCCTGGTCTCTGACAGAGCGCTGGGCAGTCTCTCTCTCTGGGCCTCCGTTCCCCAACTCCAAGTAGGAGCCTCGATCTAGGGCTTTCCAGATGGAGCCTGGTCTGGGTCCCCTTCCCCACCCCAGCCCCTAACCAAGCAACCTCAGCCAGCTGCTCTGCATACCAGGGACCCCGAGAAAGTTCACTCTGCTGTGAACCAGGCAGAGGGGTTTGCATTTATGGGCCAAGGTGTAGTCGGTGGTATGCATGCCATCCACCAGACCCAGGCTTAGGTGTGCGGAGTGCTGGGGGAGGCCCTGACCTGGCCTGCCGTCATTCAGCTGGAATCTGCTGCCCCCAGCCCTGAGCAGGTGCTGGTGTCTCTTGCAGGGGGCAGGCGGACCCACCCCTCCCAGGAAGGGACTGAGTCCACTCCTCACCCCCCTCGCCGTAGCCACCTTCACCATCCTGCCTTCTGAGCATCCTGAGAGGGCCAGCGGGCCTGGGTCCTGAGAGCTTCACGCCCACGTCCCCACCACCCATTTCACGGAGGAGAAAGCCGAGGCCTGAGACGGAGGTGAGCGGCCCCTTGTCTAGTAGGGCCCCGCTGACCCTCGGGCCGGGGCGGGGTCAGACCGCCGGGATCTCATTGCCACTGTCCCCGCAGCCCCCCTGCCCGATGCCCGCGTGGGTGGTGCTGCTGTGGCTCTGGGCAGCCGCCGAGGCCTCCGAGGACTGCCCGGCCGCGTGCACCTGCCGCGCGCTGGACACCATGGGGCTGCAGGTGGACTGCCGCGGCCGCGGGCTCGAGGCGCTCCCCACCCTGCCGGCCCACACGCGCCAGCTCCTGCTGACCAACAACAGCCTGCAGACCGTGCCCCCTGGCGCCTTCGACCACCTGCTGCAGCTGCAGGTCCTGGACCTGATGCACAACCCTTGGCGCTGCGACTGCGGCCTTGTCTACCTGCGCCTCTGGCTAGAGGACCGCGCGCCCGAGCAGCTGCTGCGCCTGCTCTGCGCCGGCCCCGCCCGCGCCGCGGGCCGCACGCCCGCCCAGCTCAGCGGCTCCGAGCTGGGCGGCTGCGGCTGGAGCCTGCGCGAGTCCTGGACCGACCCAGGGCCCTGGTGGGACGCGGCGCTGGCCGTCGTGGCCGCGCTGGGCCTGGCTCTCCTGGTGAGCCTGCTGTGCGCCGTCCCGGTGACCCGGGCCAGCCCCCGGTAGCTCAGAAGAAACCCGCCGCCCAGCCAGCCCTTATCTAGACTCGGAGATGCTTCCCTCTTAGCATCCCGCAAACCCGTGTCCTTGTGTTCAGACAGCCACTGATTCGGGCTTCCCTATCCCCCAAGTTCCTAGTAAAATGGTTGGGTCCACCTCCACCTCCCGCCCTCCAAACACCCACAACCTCATCATCTCCGGACACCCCAGGGCCCTTCCCCAGGTCCCGGGGCCAGGTTCTCATGCCCTCCTGGCTGCTGGCACCCACGCCCCACAACCTGGTGACTACCCACAACCTGGGATGGATGCTTGAAGCACCTGTCCCCCATCTGAGGAAACCAGGGCTCTGGCAGAGGATGCCTCGTCCAAGGTCACGAACCAGCTCCAGGCAGACGTGGGGTCTAAGTGGAGGCCGGTGTGGCCCCATGTCTGTCTCAGAGGCGAGCCAGCGCAGGCGGGGGCAGCGCGGCCATGCCCTCCGGCCAGCAGGGGCCTTGTGTGGGCTTGGAGGCCTGCCGGGGGTCTCTGGGCGTGTGGCCGCTGGGGCCATCTCCAAGCTTCCAGCCGAGAGAACCAGTCTGGGCGCGGATGGCTCATTAGAGAAATGTTTAATGGTTTAGGAATGTGTAGGCTCTGGCTCTTCTAAGTCTCCATAAAGGCAACTTTTCCAAGTTTTAAAAAATAGATTTGCTATAAAGATTCATATATCATAAATAGGCAATGAGAAAAATTCCCAAATGCAACAGCATCCTTGGGCTCAGGCCCTCCCCACCTCCTAGTCCAGTGCAGGCTCGGGGGTCCCTGAGGCCCCAGCCCTGCCACCTTCCCCAGAGAAGTAACTGAATTCAATATGAATTAGGAGCTTCCTCCAGCTCCGAGCCGGCTGGCATCTGTGTCCTTGGGGTCAATCCCCGCCCTGCTTCTGGGACAGGGACCCACCCCTCTGGCTCGGGGGGTCCCTGGCCTGCCTGCCCTCCTCCCGTGAATATAAACTGCACCGTCCCCTGGTCCTCCTTCAGCCCAGACTGCAGACTGCCTCCTCCGCGGGGGTGGCTCTAGAGGGGGGGGCCCTCTGGCCCACTTCCTCTCCTGCAGCCCCAGGGGGTCGGGGGGGGCCCCACCTGCTCCTGATCTCCGGTAATTTATAAACAAAAGAGATTGCACTGTTGGGAAGAGGCGGGACTGTGTCACCTCACACACTTCCCCATTTACTCTCACCCAAGTCCAGGGCTGTTTGACAAAGGACCAGGGCCCAGAGGTAGTGAGGCCCCCGCCTGATGGGCACCCCAGAGCAGGGCCCCAGCGGCATGCCCAGGCCGTGGCCCTGAGCACTGGCATGGGTGTCTGAGACAGAGGACCGGGAACTTTGCACGAACTCATTCTCACCATGGGCTGTGAATGACACGGACTCAAGGGCAGGGTCGGGGAGTGGGGAGGGCAGCAAGGGGTCCGCCTGGACAGAGGCTGCTCCCAGGGGCACAGCCATGTGAGGGTGGACCACATCCCAGGGCACCGGGGGGCCGGAAGGTGTCGGGTGGGGGAGGGACCTTTCACAGCACCCCCTGACATCAGCACGGGAGGGGTGGGGGTGTCCGCCTGCAGTGTGGAAGCTCAGGCCAAGGTGCTCAGGGAGGTGTCCAGGGGAGGGGGTGGGGCCGCTCTGGGCGGAGGGGGCAGGAGGGACATGGCAGTGGGGTGGGGAGAGAAAGCGGGGAGCCCGAAGTGACCCTAAGTTCCAGGTTGCAGCCCTGGGGCAGGGCTGCTCTGCACGGAGGCTAGGCCCTGGGACTCTGCAGGGGACAGTGAGGTGCCGCTGACCTGGCTCTGCGTAAGGAAGGGCACGTGACCTCACCGCCTGCTGCAGGCAGGGCCCGCTGCTCACTCCCCTGGGAGTGCCCCCCCACCGCCCCGTCAGGCATGGCCCACAGTGTTAGAGAAGCCCCCAGCGCTGGGCAGCTGTCCCCCTGGATGGTCCCCATAGCCCAGGTTCCCTTCTTCCCTGAGGCCTGTGAGGCAGTCCTGGGCCCAGGCTCAGGACCTGTGCTCCCTGAACTGGGGTGCCCCGCCTGCCCCGGACCGAAGCAGCTGCCCTATTCAAGGAAGCCTTCTCTCTCTGCTGGGCCTGGACCGAACACCTGGCTCCGCCCGAACATCAGCCCCGAGCAGAGAGGTCCTGGGGTTGGAGGACCTCTGCCCTTGGCCTGAGGAGCCCTTCTGAGACCTCAGCACAGGCACGTTCTCCTGTGCAGGCCGAGAGGCCAGGGCCCCCCGCCCCATCAGCAGGACAGAGGAGGGAAGCGGGCGGCCTTCTCGCTCCCAGTTCCCAGCCCACCTGGCAGGGCAGACCCCTGCCCAGCAGCTCCCCGCCCGACCAGACCAGTATCCATTCCTCCGGGACCAGAGCCGGCAGCCTGACCGCAGAGGACACGCTCAGCAGGTGGGGGGGGGGAGGGGCTGAATGGGGAGTGGCTGGGGGTCGCCAGGGGAGACCACTCGCTCCCCTAGCCCAGGGGACAGTGCTGCTTCCGAGGGCCCCAGGGACCTGGGTCCCCACTGTCACGCTGACCTCAGCCCCAGCGCACGTGAAGGCCATGAGGGCGCTGGGCACAGACCCTGGTCGGCCAGGGCCGCGCCCTTTCCCTAAGCTCGACTGGCAGGGCGGGGGGAGCTGGTGCCCGACCGTGGCAGCATCTCCACATGGAGGGTGAGACAGGGTGGCTTCCACTCGTCCCTGAAACGTCCATCCCCCCATCTCGCGCCTGCTCCCCCCGACCTCCTGAGAGCCAGGGCTAAAGGAGTCACTGCTTTGGCAACCTGAGTGGAGAAGCTCTGGCCCCTAGGCCAGTGGACGAGTTCTGTGGGTGATGGCCCCCACTGGTCCTGGGGGAAACGGGAGAGGCAGGGCCTGCTGAGGAGGAGCCGGCCCGGTGCAGGGTGAGGGCTGGCAGTGACGGAAGGAAGGGGGCCAGGCGGCCCTGGGGGGACCTGGGAGGACCTGGGGCCCCGGCCGGGCGCCTGGGAAGCCACAGCCCGCAGCAGCCTCGGGGGTGACACGGGCCAAACCAGGAAGTACAGAGCTGGGCCACCGTTCCCAGGCCCCGGCCAGGGTCCACAGCCTGGGGTCAGGCCACCAGGCCCTGCCTGCCTCTTCCTCTGCGGAGGCCCCCCACAGGGACCCCGTCAGCACCCGCAGCCCCAGCTCTCTGCGACGTCCTTGCTGTCCAGCTGGATGTGGTCGGCGCCCTTCTCGCTGAGCCGCGGGCCGCCGTGCCGCACAACCAGCTCGGTGGCCACCCTCACGAAGGCCTCCTCCACGTTGCTCGAGTCCTTGGCTGACGTCTCAATGGCACACAGGATGTCGTAGTGCTCTGCCAGGCCCTGCGCCTCGGCCAGAGGCACCTCCCGCAGCTCCCCGAGGTCCGACTTGTTCCCTGCGGGCAAGCAGGGGCAGCGGTGAGGCACAGCCAGCCTGGGGCTCTGTCTGGATTTTAATTCCCTTACCCCATCCTTGGGGCTTCCCTGGTGGCTCAGACAGTAAAGAATCTGCCTGCAATGTCAGAGACCTGGGTTTGATTCCTGGGCTGGGAAGATCCCCTGGAGAAGCGAAGGCTACCCACTCCAGTGTTCTTGCCTGGAGAATCCCATGGACAGAGGGGCCTGGCGGGCTACGGTCCACGGGGTCGCAAAGTGATAGTCGACTGAAGCGACTATCACTTTCACTACTCCCTCGTCTAACCTCTTCCTTCTCTGTGCCAGAGGCTTGTATATTTTACTGAATTTTTTCTATGAAATAGAAGCAGCAGAGTTGGGCAAAAAGAATGGGGGCCCTTAGAGCTGGAGGCAGCCGTGGGTAGAGACCCCAGCTTCCAGCCACCTGCTGTGTGACTCTGGGGTGACTCACTCCATCTCTGAGACTCGGCCTGCCCACCTGGGCCTCAAGCTTCTGCAGAGCAGGGACTGAAGGACACAGTGAGCTGGCCCCTGGCAGGCCCTCCGTCAGCTTTGTTGTTGTTACGTAGTCGCTCAGTCGTGTCTGACTCTTTGTTGACCCCATGGACTGTAGCCCACCAGGCTCCTCTGTCCATGGGATTCTCCAGGCAAGGACACTAGAGTGGGTTGCCATGCTCTCCTCCAGAGGATCTTCCGAACCCAGGGATCGAACTCAGGTCTCCCACGTTGCAGACAGACTGTTGACGCTGAGCCACCGGGGTGTGAAGTTAAAGAAATCTGGTCTTGCTTTTTTTTTTTTTGGTAAAATTTTGTTATTATGTTTATTATTAACCCTCTCCTATTTCAGAGGGGGATTTTTAAATTCTCTGTAAGATCGTGGGTTTTGGTGACTTTGCTCTTCTGATGAGAACAGTGCAGACTACAGCTGCTCTGAGAGCATGCCTCGGCTTCTCCTCTGAGGTGTAAGGGGATTCGTTATATTTTAGGTAATCTGGTCAGCTGCTCCTTGGCCCAATTTATGCAAGACTTTTTTTATATGTCTTGGAGAAGGAAATGGGAAGTCACTCCAGTATTCTTGCTTGGAAAATCCCATGGACAGAGGAGCCTTGTGGGCTCCAGTCCATGGGGTCACAAGAGTCAGACACAACTTAGCGACTAAAGTGACTTTCATAATATGATCATAGGGACAACAACAGCAAAGAGAGGCATTATAAAGATCTAGGGAATTCCCTGGTTAGGGCTCAGCACTTTCACTGCTGGGGCCAGGATTCAGTTCCAGGTCAGGAAACTAAGATCCTCCAAGCTGCGTGGTGCCGAAAAGCAAACACACAAACGCCTTGAAGAAAAGACCTACAACTCGTTTGGTAACTAAACAATGCAGCAGCTTTCAGTGGGGGGCACTTACTTGGCTCCTGATTTCAACAAAATGAAAAGAAAAGCACATGTGATATTTATGACCTGACCCCAGATAGGCTGGTTCACTGTGTTAGGAGACGTCAGTATTTTTTTAGACGTGAAAATAGCAGTTACCATACATTTTAAAGCATGTGTGTCTTTTGTAGCTCTGTGCTACAACACCTGGAAATGAAATGGTTGTGTTGGGGTTTGCCCCAGAGTACTATGCGGGGCAGGGACAGAGGGCTGAGACGACTGTGGACGGGACTTGCGGGTGGACCTGCGGGTATCTGCTGACATGGGATCGTCATGGTATTCCCCTCTCGTGCTTGTGTGAAATGCTCTGTGGGGAAGGTTTTGTTCTAAGTCCTGGATGAAAGGGAGGCATCCGGGCAGGTGGGGAGGGCTCCCTTCCTGCCGGGGAGGTGGGGAACAGTCCGGCCCAGCGCACCCACACTCCAGCCCAGGCCCATCTGTACAAGCCTGCTGAGAGGAACCAGCCTGAGGCCTGCGACAAGGGCCCCAGGGACACACATGGGGGCCACAGCGTCCCGAGTCCAGGTCTGGGAAGTTGATGCAGGAGGAAAAGGCAGAAGGCGGTCAGAGCGCACCCCTGCAGCAGTGGTTCCCAGGTAGGCGCGCCATGTCACCTGGGGCCTGTTAGAAACGCACATTCACGGGCCCACCCACACCTCCCGATCAGATGCTCGGGGGGTCCGACTTCAGAGAGACCTGGAGGTGGACAGATGACCACCCAGATCTTCCTGATCAGATGCTATGGGGGGGGCCAACTTCAAAGAGACTTGGAGGGGGAGCAGGCAGGGTTCCGAGAAGACGCGTGAGGAAGAGGGCACCAGCCCTGGCCACGGTGCGGCCACGTGGTGACTGCCTCCAGGCCCCCCCCAGTTCCCGCTTTGGGATGCAACTTTACAGGGGATTAGCAGGAACTGCATCTTCTAGATCAGGTCCTGGCTCTGCACCTGCCTGGCCAATCTCTGCCCACCCTTCGTTTATAAAGGAGACAGACAGACAGACGGCTGGCCTCACCGATGAGCAGCTGCACGATGTTGGAGCCCGCGTACTTGCGCACGTCCTCGATCCAGTGGGGCACCGACAGGAAGGAGCTCCTCTTGGTGATGTCGTATGCCAGGATGGCCCCGTTGGCGCTGCGGTAGTAGCTCTGCGTGATGGTGCGGAAGCGCTCCTGGCCGGCCGTGTCCCAGATCTGCAGCTGAAGAAACAGGGGCCCTGTGAACCTGGGGGTACAGGGGACCGGGAGGCCAGGCCCCCAGACCCACACTCAAAGCACTGCTTCTGCAGGGCAGACCACTGGCAGGTACCAGACAGGGCGGAGAGGCCTCCTGACCTCTTGGAAGGCAGCTCAGCGGCCTGAGCAGGACGGGGCAGACCAAGGAGAGGCAGGAGCTCCATCCCCGCCTCCAGAGTCCTGGGGGGCAAAAGGGTGGGCTCCGTGCTGAGGCAGGACGTGTGCTGGACCCACGTCTCGCCCTCTCTGCCCCGGACACCGGCTCGCTGCGGGGCCATGTCCAGCACCTCCCCCGCCTTTGGGAGGCCCGCAGCCCTGGGGCTCTCTGCTCAGCCTCAGCGGGGCCGGGGAAGATGCCGACGCTGGGACGGGGGAGATGGGGGAGGCAACGGGCAGAGGCTGCTCCTGGGGCCTCAGTCATCAGCTGACCCAGCCTGTGAACCCCAATCCCAACTCCAACCGCAACCCCGACCCCAACCACAACGCCCCTCCTGTGCAGGTCCTCGCTGCCCCAGCGCCCATCAGCGCTGCAGGGCAGGGGCCCACATGGCAAGATCATCTCTGGCTTCCAGCAGGAGCAGCAGGCTGGTAGGAGGGACCCCCAGGGTGGGGGTCTTTCCTGCTGCACAAACCACAGGCCCTCGGGCCCCAAGAAGGACACTGGCTCTGGTCCTTCCTGAGCTGCAGGCCATCTGCTCTCCTCTGCGGGCACCCTGAGGGCCTCTCTGCCGGGTTGTCAAGCAGTGTCCCAGGCAGGGACAGGACCGGACGCCTCGCGAAGTTCTGTGGGCAGGGCCCCCAGCCTGGGCACTGTGGAGGTGACCACTGCCTCCTGGCCCCACAAGAGTCGTCTGACAGCTGATACGCCCTGGGCCGCAACTCGCCAAACAAGACCCCCCGTCAGAGACTTCCCGTGTGCTCCGCAGGGTGAAGGGCTCCAGGAAGCAGGCCCTGGGCACAGCTCACGCAGGGGTGATGCAAAAGGCGGGATCCTCAGCACCACGCCAGCCCAGGATCCAGATGACCAAGGACTCCCCTCCACAACCCAGAGGGGAGCACAGATCACAAAGACAGAGGCCAAGCAGACACGGGAAAAAGCAACCTGGATGAAACAGAAACCGGCAGTGTCTCACAGCGATCTCAAAAACAACCATCAGTGTCTTCACTAAGAAAGATCCATGGAACAGTAAAAGAACACTCAGTAGATGGAGCATTTGGAAAGGAAAAAAAGAGATCTTGAAAGTTAAAAATATTAATGAAAAATGTGATGTTACAGGTTGAAAGACAAACTTGAAGAACTCCTTCCAAGTAAAGGAAAAACAAAAAAATGCAAAGAGATGCAAAAGAGAGGAAAGAAATTGTGGAAGCAGCCTAGATGATTCACCAAGATAGTAAGAGCTTCACGGGGGAAAAAAAAAAAGAACAGCAAATTCAAAAAAAATACTTCAAGAAAACTCCTCAGAACTGATTGAAAGGGCCCATGGAGCAGACACTATGGAGGAAGACAGACCCACACAAACTCTTGACTGCAGGAACTCTGCGACAAGGAGGCAGAAGAAAGGACCCTTATACTTGCAGGGAAGAAAAAGAAAGGAAAAACGGGTCTCGAGGTTTCACACAAGAGCCACATCACATTAGATACTCAATCAAACGATGCCTAGAATTACGAAGGGAGATGACCTCCAGCCCAGAATTCTCCCCTAATCCCTACGAGTCAAGTGCAATGGTTTAACAAAGGCGTTTTCAGACACACAGGTGTCAGAAAATTTTCCTGCCACCCTTTCTCAGGAAGCTGCTGAAATCAACCAGAATGAAGAAAATGGGGACCCAGCAAACAGAGAACTGATCACAAAAGAAAGGGAGGTGGAGGGCCCGCACGGCGGGAGGGAGCTCCCCAGAGCCTCCAGTGCGGGCAGGGTCATTAGTGGCAGACAAAACCCCACTCCATAAACAACCAGCAGATGGAGGAAATACAGAGGCTGCCGTTTGGGGGCTGTAAACAGCAGGCAGCATGAGACCACGATCCCCGAAAGAAGCAAAACTCATGGAATCCACCATGATCACCAGGGACCCTTCGCAGGGGCTCCCTTGGTGACTGGACTGATCGCTGGATAGGGGTGAGCGTCCAAGCAGGGCACAGTGGTCCTGCTGAGCCCAGGAGGCAGAGAGCAGTCTGGAGCAGCTGTTGTGACTGGGATGAAGAGTGATGCAGCGGGTGGGAGAGCCCAGAAGCCTGTGTCGGGGGGAGAGGCGTCCCTGGTGGGTCCCAGCCCACAGGCTCTGTGCACCGGCCGAGACTCTAACCAGACAGCAGCTCCCCCAGGGGTGAGAACAGACCAGACGTGGAGGCAGAGCCATGCTGGGGGACCTTCTGACACAGCCATGGGGAAGAGGCCACCTTAGCCCCTCGGAGTAACCGAGGTATGAAGCTGAGACATCAGGAAGCCTGCGTCCTACGTGAGGACCACAGCGAGAAGCTGGCCTCCTGACACCTGCCCCACAAAGCCTAAAGCTAAGCTCGAGGTTTGGAGGCCAAATTCCATCAAGGTAAGAGGCTAGAGAAATACCGTTGGGCTTGCACCTGTCTGCCCTCACAAAAGACGAAGACCAGACACACGTTCAAGGTGATCAGCCAGTCACTGAGTTGACTACAAGGACCAGAATCAGTGCTCTTCAAAGATAGCACAACCCAGAGTCGAACAAGGTGTAAACCAGCACTTCTAATACACAGTAGATGACATTACTAACCGTGCAAAAAACTGAATCATAAGGAAGACTGGACTCCCTTAAGAGAAGAGTGATCAATATAAAATGAGGCCAAAATAGACCCAATATTGGGTTGGGTACACAAGGAATTAAAGGAAAATATCACTCTGAGTGGGCAAACAGGGAGTTTCAGTAAAGAAATGAAACATTTTACAAAATATTTGTAAAAACGTATTTTAAAAGGTGAAAACTCTAGAACTTAAAAGTACCGTAAGTGGAAAATTCGTCTACTGCATGTAACAGCAGGATGGAGACAAAAGAGAATCAGTGGGCTTGAAGAAATTATCAACAGAAACTATTTACTCTGAAGAACAAAGAGAAAAAAAAGGGAAGAAAAATGAACAGAATATTGACCAAGATAAGATGATACGCTGGGCCATGACTCAAGCCTCAATCAATCTCCAAAGACTGCATTCTCAAGGAATATTCCTCTAGGCACAAACAATCGAAAACGGAAATCAAGAATGCCCTGGGACAGACTTCTTCCAGAAGATGGAACTGAGAGGAGGCAAGACAGTGAGGAGAAAATGACACAGTATGTTGCACAGATGAGGAGAGGAGAGTCACGCTAATGAGGTCTGGAGCTGAACTAGTGGTGAACAGACACCCAAGCCAAAACTAGATGATCGGGGCTGCCAGGGAAAGCTAGAGAACCCGGGAAACAGGAAATAATCACGGCATACGGCATACACTACACGGCTTAGCCCTGAACAGCTCTAATTAAAGTGTGTGCACTCAGTTATTCCAGCAAGCACGGAGTGGACACCTGCTCTGTGTTCTAGGTACCACAGGCAACAGATGCAAATTCCTGTGGTCAAGCTTATCGTCTAGTGCAGGAGACAGATGCTAAGACAGTGAGTAATGAGGATATATATTTGCTTACATAGAAATACAGAATGTAAACAAAACAGTTATTATAAAATGACTAATAAAATCATCAGTATGCTAGACAGTGAGAAGAGGGAAAGAAGCAGGGGAAGAAGTCATGAAATATGGGGAGGAATGGCGTTTTAGGTAGGAAGCTCTCACTGAGATAGCTGTTGAGTAAAACGCTGAAGAAAGTTAGCTGTGTGGATGCCTGGGAGACACGCATTCCAGGGAGAGAGCGGTAAGTGCAAAGGCACAAGTGGTGCAAGAAGCAAGAACATGAGTGCGTCTGGAGCAGAGTGAAAAGGGGGAGAAAAACAGGGCACGGCCGAGAAGCGTGAAGGGGGCTGGAGTGTGCGGAGCCCTGCAGAGCCTTGCCTTCCCTGGGAGTCAAGGGCACAGCCGGGGGCTTTGAAGGCAATCAGATCTGCTTCTTAACAAGATTACTCTGATTACTGCGTGGAGGTAGATCAGAGGAGGGCACGGATATGGGACATCCCTGCTGGTCCAGTGGTTAGGAATTCGGTGCTTTCACTGCCAATGGCCCGGGTTCGATCCTTGGTTGGGCAACCAAGGTCCCACAAACAGCTGTGCAGCTCAGACGAAGAGAGAGAGAGGGCAGGGACGGAGGGACAGCTGGGAGGTTATGGCCGTAATTTGGGCAGCAGTGAAGATAGGGAGAAGTGGTCGATTTGGGATATACTGTGAGAAAAGAACTGAAAGGAACTTAATGCTGATCTAATCAATGTTGCTACACGCCTCTACTGGGAGGGTGCAAAGTGTATGTGTGTGTGTGTGTGAGATGGGGGCGAGGGCTGTGCTGAGAGTTAAAGCCTCGTGTTCCAAAGCAGAAAGTTGACAGAAGACGCCTGTGCGTTGGGGAGGAGGGGCAACAACACCAGCAAGAGAGAGACGAGTGGAAGTGATCAGGAGACCTTTTCGTAAGAAGCCTTGTTGAAGCGTCATATTCAAGTATAACTGATGACAATTACAAATAAGTGAAAAACCAACACAAGAGCTACAGGTTATGGTATCTGGGTCAGCCCACTCGTGAAGTCTGGGCAGGGCTGGAGGACGTATTTTTGGAAAGTAGGTCCTTCCTGCGGTGGTGATCTTGCCATCCTAGTTCTCTGCATCAGAGCTGGGGGAGGAAGAGCCGGGTCAGGACGCAGCAGCAGGGTCAGCCCCACCCTCCCCAGCTTGGAGTCTCAGGCTTCTCATCAGAACAGGTGCCACGAGGCTCTGCCGTGGGATGGCGGAGCCGGCGTGATCCACCCTGGGCCCCAGCGCCCTCGGTGCTCTGGGAGCCGGGAAAAGCCAGGCCCAGAGCACCCCGCCCTCCAGATGGCCGTGCACAGCTCCTCTGGAGAAGGCTCATGGGTCAGAGCCACCTGAGCGCCAGGCGGCCTCAGGCCAGATGAGACGCGCTGCTTGGATGCAGGTTGGGGAGACCTGCGGGGGGCGTGGGCAGAGACCCCCAGCCCCACGGCTCAGAGGACATAGGTGGCTTTGGGGGTGCAGCAGTCGGCCAGGGGAGGCATCCTGGCCTCGCGCTGGGTCCAGGCCCGTCCATATGTCTGCCTGCCTTCCCGCCCAGCCCTCTGCAGGGCCCAGCACAAAGGCACTCGTGGTGCGAGGTCCCCTCTGCCTTGGCAGCTCCTGCCCCTTCACGGGGGCACCTGCCGGGCGGGCACCAGGCTCCCCGCAGACGACGGCCTGACCTGCCCAGTGCCGGGTCTGCTCCCCACACGGCGCTGCCGGGGAGCCAGCAGAACCCAGCAAAGGTCCTGCAGGCCGTCCACCCCCGAGGGCACCCCCAGGCCTCCACACCACCCACAGGCTATGCGCACCTGGTGTGTCTGTCCCCCACTGGCCCTAACGCCCCGCAGCGTCTGCCCACGTCCAGATCCCCTCCTGAAACGCTCTTCTCTAGACCCTCGCCACCCACCCGAGCCCCGCACCCCTCCTCGGCCTCTCCACCGCCCGGCCTGACACAGGCACGCACCCCTCCTCCATGGTCTCTGTCCCTCCCGCACGTGGGTGTCCTGGGGGCAGGCGCCGTGTCTGCCTGGCTTTCTGCGTGTGCTTAGCACCTAGCACAGCACCTGGCATGCAGAAGGTGCTGGATAAACACACAGTACATCAGCAGGATGGGCACCTGTCTGCCCTTCGAGCCTCGCCCCCACCCCCCTCCGCCTCCAGCAGCCTGGTGCCAAGGCCTGGACTCAGCAAAGCTCCCTGTCGGGTCGTTTGCATCCTCATGACCCTCACGGAGAGTTTCACCGCTCAGAGTGCAGAACCGGAGGTAAACCACCGAGAAACACCTGCCGGGCTGAAACCACCACCCGGGCACCCCACCCCCACCTGCCGGGAGTCCCCCACCTGCACTCACTGGACGGACAGACCAGCGCTTCGGGCTGCAAGTCACACCAAGCCCCCCTCCCCGACTCCCACTTCTCCACCTTCCCAGCCAGGCTCTGTCGTCTCACAGCCGACTTCGGGGGACTTCTCCGGGTTGCTGATACCCGGAGTGAAGGCCAGAAGCATCTCCAAGGCGCAGAGGCCAGAAGCATCTCCAAGGCGCAGAGGATTGGAGTGAGGCCGGGTCAGGATGGAAGAGGGCCCCGGGAGGGGGAGCTGCCACTCCAGGTCACCAGGGGCCAGTCGGGCGAGTCTCAAATAGGCGGGTGGGGAATTCAAGGGAAAGGACAGCCTCCAGGTGAGGGACGAGCCTATTTTCCCTTCGAAGCGCCACCTCTAAGGACTCCCGGTTCCCACTGTCCCTCTGGGTCCCCACACCCGTGATGAGAATTATCATTGTCATATTTCCTTTTCCAGGAGAGACTGCATTCACCTTGACCTTTGGTGAATTCCTACCGAACCTTCTGGGCCCCGGTTCAGGGTCACCTGGTCAGCGGAGCTCCCCCAACACAAGAGCCCCACGCCAAGCGGACCTGTCTTCTTCGTGGTCCTCAGCCCTCTGCTCTGGACTCTGTAACAGCACACAACACAGAGGATGCCAACTGTCCCAAACTCGGGTGCCCTTGGAGGCCAGGCAGGGACCGTGCAATGCAGTAAGATGACCGAAAAGGATACCCTGACTAACATACATTCAGTTAAAAAAAGAGTCAGCAAATCGCCACTGCTCAGGCCAAACGAAATGGGCCTCACTGCGGGCAAATGGGCACAGGGCTGTTCGTCTGGGCTCCTGTGTGCCAGTCTGCTCCTCGCCACCGAGAATGCACTGGAGAGGACGGACCCGTCTCATCCAGCTAATCTGGCACAGAGCAGGCGCCCAGCCAGGAAGGAAGCCCTCTGCGGGCAGGTCCTGTGGTCAGGCTGGCAGGCCAGGCGCGGTGGGAAGTCAGTTCCACTTACGAGGTTACAGAAACCTAAGAAGTAAAATCAGCTGCACCAGAGCCTGTGTCCAGTGCTGTCCCTCCCAGTGGACACACGAGAGCGTTCTATCCCAACAGGCTTTCCCCCGCGGGACGAGGCAGGCAGGGGCAAGTTCCTTGCTTCTTCATAGCAGAAGGGGACGTTGGAAAAGTTAGTTCTCAAGACAAAACTCTGAAAACTGGTCAGACGGACCCAAACCCGAGTCCCCGTGCTGCTGGCCTTGGTATCTCGGGATGTGGGGGGCCTGAGCTAGGGGGTGGTCTGCAGGCCCCTCCCCAGCTGGCTGCTGTCACTTCTACCTCGGTCCCCGAGGGAGAACTCGGCCGCGGCTTGGAAACAGGCCTCAGCCCGGAGGCAGGTGCACAGGCAAGAGCACATGGCCTCAAGGAAAACACGGGACTTCCCCGGTGGTCCAGGGGCCAGGACTCCATGACACCAATGCAGGGGCCCGGGTTCCATCCCCGGTCAGGGAACCAGACCCACGGGCCACACTAAGAGTTCACATGCCGCAACTAAGTCCTGGCACAGCCAAATAAATTAAAAAAAGAAGGAAAAGGAACCCACAGGGGCCCAGGGAACTGACATGGGGACAGGAAGTGACCTGCCGACCATCTGCTGGAGGCCACCTCTGCAGGCCTCCGGGATGAACCTTGTCCCCCACACACGGCGACTGCCCTCGTGTCCTCGTGCAGGCCCAGTCTGCGAGAGCCAGGACTCTGCTTTTACAGTCGGGCCTCTTCTGGGACCAAAGGCCTCCTGACAGCATGGGAGGCTCCGCTCCAGCGGCTTCTGACCCTTCAGGGTCATCAAACCCACCCCACGGATCCAACATCGGGAGACACGGACGGTTTCCCCAGGAAACCACTTCGAGAGGGACCAATCCTGGCAACACATCTAAGTTCCCGGTTGCTGCCTTTTACACAAGCTGTGTGCAGAGTCACACACCTGGTCCACGGCTACTCTGGCCTCGGCCAGGAGCAGCAGAGGCCAGTAAGGCCAGGCAGGGGGGGTGGGGTGGGGGTTGGGGACACGACTGTGATGCAGAGACGGGCCTGGCTGAGTGCGCCCAAAGCAGGCTGAGCGGCCCCTGACCCCTGGCACTGGCTCGGGTCTGCTGCAGTGCATTCAACACGACAGCATCTCGCAGGCCGTTCTAGAAGGCAGGCATGTTCTTCTTCACACTGGCCATAGGCGCCCCTTCTCCCAACTAATCTGAATTCATCAGGATTGGTTTAACGAGCAGAAGCCATCAGGATGTCAATGTGACACCGCTAATCAAAATCTAAGAAAACGTAAAATGCAAGCGACATGCGTCAGCCTAGATGTTACCTTGGTCCCAAACCTTTCTGTGCATGACTGTGGCGGCGGTACAGGGCGTGCCAACAGCAATGAGGAAAAGGTGTCAGGCGAGGTTCTGGATCAGGCCTGCCCACACAGCCTTCGTCTCCCCGTCTGCGAAATGGGGTCTCACAGGGCAGCAAGGACCACATGGAATAGAGCGTGAGAACAGAGGTGGAAACTGGGAAGACGGGGGACGGGGGAGAGGGCTGCCGGGTACCCCACGATCTCTCACGCCCAGAGCCTCCGAAGAGAACACTGCGACATCAGCTTGGCGAGGGAAGGAGAGAAGACGGGCCGAAACCACGCCTCGCAGCTGACCCACGCTGACCTCAGCTCCCACCGCTGATGCTCCGCTGTGCGTCGGGTCCTTCAGCTCTGGGGTGACCGGGGAACAGACCAGCCATGGTGACGCCACCTGTCCCAGGGGCCAGGCAGCAAAGCCCCCATTCCAGCGTCTCCCCACCACACCTGCTGCCTTGGGACGGGCAGACCCCTGGGAGGCACGGTCGCTCTGCCGTGAGGATGACTGTCACAGCACCCGGAACACACTCCCTCAGACCACCAGCAGGGCCCAGAACTTCTCTCTTACCCAACGGTCTTTTGCTATTTCTGATCAAAATTAGCAAAGTCAGACTAATTTTATCCAAATACGGAAAAGCACGGGAGCAAGGCCAGACCACTGGCTGGAAGGGCTGAGGATGCAAACTTCAAACAGAAGCCTGTGCCTTCCACCCTGGCCCTGCCCCTTGCGGACCAGGACCGCGGCTGGGTTCAAGGTCCTACAGCGTGGGGCCCGGGGCCCTGGGGCAGAGACTGAGCTCAGTGCCCGACAGCCCCGGCCACCTCCCCCGCACGGGGACAGTGACCCCGACAGAGCCCAATACAGGGGCGCAGCCCTCCGGGGCCGACCCGCATGAGCGTCCCCTGTGAGGTGCAGACCGGTTTATGTAACAGGACTTTGTGTCGTCCCAGATAAGGCGGGAGAGCCGCACTCAGGCTGTGTCCGGGATTTAGAACCGGCCGAGATCGCCTGGGGGACGTCAGGTGGGGAGGCCCGGGTGGTTAAGAAATAATCTTAATAATAATCCCTAGGGAAGAAAATGCTAACAGCAACAATAAAATAATCCCTTATGTTCGGAGTTCCTTGGTTTATCCACAACAGCACCTTCAGGATAGACAAGAGATGGGTTAACACTGACTGCCTTCTTAAAGGGGGACAGAAATGGAAGAGAGTTTTTAACTGCATAGCCTTTTATGTCTATGAAATTCTGATCCATGGGGATGAATTATCCAAAGGCATACAAGGGGAATTTTTAACTATTTTTAACCTATTTTGAGTGGGTTCGTAGTTGTCCAGCAACCCTGAGAGGCAGGCAGAGAGAATCATCCCATTTCATGAAGGAGGAAGCCCAGGGCTCCAAGCAGGGAAAGGAACTGGCCAGGGTTGGGAAGAGGCTGAATGGAGCCAGACGAGAGACCCAGACCTCCAGACCCCCAGTTCAGGGGTCTCCTTCAGAGACGCCACTGCTGAGAGGCCCACAGCCCCCAGAGCCACCCTCCAGGTTCAGCCTACAGGCCGGAGCCCAGTGAATGCACGGCTAGAGCCTCCCACCAGCAGAGCGCTATAGGAGCTCCGGGCGCTGCCTGATGTTCTGTTAGCTGACAACACCCCGAAAAGTCCTTGGGGTTTCAACTTCAAACCTCATTCCTGAAAATCTCGGAAATGCCCAAGTCCACACGCTCTTCTCCAACTGTGGTGGCCACAACTGCCTTTTCACTAGTCATTAACATGCAGAATCTCAGGGTCATCGTTATGGACTGAGAAGGATTCAGAGGGGCAATCAAGTGTAAGAGTGGATGCTGGACTTAGAGCCAGGGAGATCCTGGGTCCAAAGCCTGGTTCTGCCACTGATGTGTGTACGGCCTTGGGCATGCTGATCACTTCCCGTATTTTGGCCTCAGCTTCCTCCCATTAAATAAAAATTAAGGACCACGCATGTAGTGAGCATTGTACATCTCACACTGTGGCAGGTGTGGGATTCACAAGGTGTGGGGTATGCAAGGCGGACTGGATCCATGAACAAGGCAAGGTCAAGTCCTGGCAAGTGCTATGAATGTACCTTTGAACTTACCCTGCAATGGGATGGAGGCCCTCGGAGGTCAGGAAAGGCCTCTCTGAAGAGGCGGCCAGGGCAATGTCAACTGAATGATGAAACAGCTGTTACACGGAGATCTGGGGGCAGAATGTGGGCAGGCAGGGTGGCAGGTGCAAAGGGCCTGAGGCAGGCATGTTGGACGGACAGAAAGGGGGAGGCTGGACAGTTCGTTTGAGGCAGGAAGCTGACGTGGGCAAGGCAGACAGAGGCCCAGCCCTCTAGGAAAGGAGCTGGGATGTCATTCTGGTTGCAAGAGAAAGTGACTATTGAAATAAAGGGGTTGAATTCAATCTGTGATGGTCCTAACTTTCTATTTCTTGGCAGCAGAATTCTTTGTTCAAATAAAGACAAGCAGAACCTAAATCGGAGAAGGCAATGGCACCCCACTCCAGTAAAATCCCATGGATGGAGGAGCCTAGTAGGCTACAGTCCATGGGGTCGCTACGAGTCAGACACGACTGAGCGACTTCACTTTCACTTTTTCCTTTCATGCACTGGAGAAGGAAATGGCAACCCACTCCAGTGTTCTTGCCTGGAGAATCCTAGGGACGGCGGAGCCTGGTGGGCTGCTGTCTATGGGGTCGCACAGTCGGACATGACTGAAGCGACTTAGCAGCAGCAGCAGCAGGAGCAGAACCTAAATATAAAACTAGACAAAAGTACCAGCATTGCTCTACTGGGTGAGAAGCTAGTTAAGGCCCTTTTGACCGGGCAGCCTCTTGGCCTCCCCCCCTTCAGCTCACGGCACCCCAAGCACTGTGGCCCAGAGGAGCTAGAAGAGCGCTGGGTGATCTCTCTCTGAGGTTCCTTGAGCGCTAACGAGAGCCGGCCAGCACAGGCGAGGCGGCTTAGGAGATCACACTGGATACTTCTGGACCCCAGACAGGCCTGGGAAGGTTTTAAACTACATCCCTGATGTGGACGAGCCTTCTGCAGAAACAACCATGAAATCTGGCTTGTCAAAGCTTCCAGTTAAAGTCACACTGCTGAAACCAGAGGGAAAACAGATGGGCGGCTGCCAGGGCCCAGGGTCGGGGGAGGACGTGGACACAAAGGGACACCCGGGAACGTTCTGGGTGGATGGGAGGAATCGGCACCCTGTACGTGCTGGTGCTGGCGCAGGGCTGCCCGCGCTTGTTGAGATCCACAGACCTGGGCACCCAAGTGAGGGAGGCTTGCTGTGTGTGAGCGGAACCTCGATAAACTGTTTGTTTTTTTTTTAAAGTCACATGGCTGGAAGACACCCCAAAGACATCTTATGGGTGAGGAACAAGAACCTGCTGAGTCCAAGAGCCCAGACTCCAGGAATCGGAAGACTGTCTCCCCGCTGCCAACCCCACCTCCCAGATTCGGGTCACAGTCTCTTCAGTGCTGAGGCTTCAGGTTTCTCTGGCTGCAAAATGTAAATAATCGCCTATTTTCACATTGCCTGGTTTTACAACAGGCTTTCCCATTCCACGCAAACGGAAGCAGCAGTCGAGTGTAGGGGAAAGACCGCGATGTGGTGGAGTCAGAAATGTTGGAAGCAAACTTCCTGTCTGTCGCCTCCCAGCTGTGTGCCCGGCCCGTGCGAGGCGGGGCTGAGCACCAGGGCACATCTGTGTGACCACCGGCACATGGCAGGCTCTGGGGAGGGCCGGCCACTGCGACCCTAAGGGGGCTGCCCTGCCTACACCGTCCTCCCCGCCCCAGACCCGCCTGCTGCCCCTCGGGAAGAACAAACTGGAGGTGACCAGCAGGAGACAAAACCGCTGAGCGCTGCCCTGCATTGCACAACCTGCGCAGGTACACCCTGCGCAGGTACACGGTGCAGCCAGGGTTCCGCACAGGCTGTAATCTCGCCAGGTAAACAGGAACACCCTGCCCCCTCCCTGAGCACCCGGGGAGGGGAGCGGCGAGCCCCATCCTTCACGCCCGTCCTTCAGCTGGCCACTTCCCCGGGCTGCTGGCAGCGCCTCAGGGCACAAACCATCCCGGACATGCTCCACCCAGCCCACAGCTCTTCCCTCCACCTGCTCCATAGGGTGGTCCCGAATAATGACTCAAAGCTGCCAGCCACACCTTGTTCTTTCTTCCTATCCTGAGACCCAAAACACACAAACTCAAAAGACTATTAAAAAAAAAAAGGAACCCTGGGGGCAGGGAGTTTCTGCTTTCCCTGTCATCTACTCCAAAGGCGCTGAGGGCTTATAACTGCTACTGGCTGACTTTTTGTCCACTGTGAGGCAAGCCGGAGGCGATACCCAGAAATTATCCCTATTTTGCAGAAACAGAGCTGAGCTTTCTGGCAAAAGGCAACCGGTAGCAGATCCAGGCAGCCCAGCAAAGCGGGGCCCACGGTATGGGGGCTCAATCAGAAAACACGGAGGTTAGGGGGGGCACCCCTGCCCAGGGCTCCTGGGAGCCGGGCTGGAGCCGTGGGAAGGCAAAACCACTAAAGAGAGGAAAGGATGTCGGTCCCGCGTGGTTCAGCGAAGCCACCCAGCAAGAACAATGGTCTCTCAATCCACCAGGGAGGGCTGACACCCAGGTTAAGAGACCGATGGGCGAATCACAAACACTGGTTGTCAGACCGTCGCCAGGACGCTTCTGGCAACTACATCCTGCCGGTTCTGGGGCGCCACCCCCGGAGCCCGGCGCTCGCCCCCATCTTCCGGGCCGAGAAGTTTTCAGTTCCCGTCGGGCGGCAGCTGGGGGAGGGGACCTGGGCCGCCCGGCCGAGTCAAGTTCCACCACCCGGTCCACAAAGACACTGCAGGGAGGCGTGGCCAGGCCGGAAATTTGACAAAAAAGTTTTGGCCCTCCGGTCCCAGAAGCAACTACTTCCTGCTCCCTCCTAGTCGTGCGGGGTTGGGGGGGGAGGGTGTCCCTTGCGGCCTGGGGTCCCCACCGAGGGCCGAGCTGGGGGCCTCGACCGCGGTGGGGCAGGGACAGGCCGGCCCGACGCCCCCGGGGCCCACACCCGAGGCGCCCCGCCGCCGGGCACCGGAGACTAGAGCAAAGTCCCCGGGGGTGGGGGTGTAGCTCGGGGGGCAGGGCCTTCTCTCCACACCCCCAAGCACGCGCACCCCCGCGCCCCCGAGGCCCGCAGTCTGCGCACGGAGGCCGGCCCCGACGCCCAGGCCCAGGCCTGCTCGGACGGGAGGAAAGGCAGGGGGCCCGGCCGCCGCGGAGCGGTCAGGCGCTCGCCGCGGCCCCCGCCCCCGCAGGGGAGCCCCTCCAGGGCGGGGGCCGACCCCTAGCGCCGTGGGGGCCCCGGGCCCGGCCTCCCACCTTGACCCGCTGGCCCTGGATCTCCAGCGTCTTCATGGTGAAGTCCACGCCAATGGTGCTGCCCTGGCGCTCCGAGAAGGCGCCGGTCTTGAAGCGCTGCACCACGCACGTCTTGCCCACGCTCGCGTCGCCCACCAGCACCAGCTTGAACAGGAAGTCGTACTGCTCGTCCGGGTCCCCGGGGCCCGGCCCCGCCATGGCGCGGGAGCCCAAAGGCCGGCGCTCCGGACGCTGGGGCGGCCTGGGCTCGCGCAAGCCGCGGGCCTCCAGGCGACGTGGAAGCGCCGCAACACCTGGGGAAGGGGCGCCACCGCCCGCCGGCCGCCCCGCCCCGGCCCGCCCCACCGGCCTGGCCCCGGGGCCGCGGCTCCGCCCGGGACGCGCCAGGTCCGGCCCCCCGCGCCGCGCCAGGCCAGTCCGGCCCTGCGGCCCGCGCCGGGCCCCGCCCCCGGAAGGGCCCCGCCCCCAGCTCGGCCCCGCCCCTAGGCTCGACCCAATCAGAACCCACCCTCAGGCCTGCCCCGGCATGGCCCCGCCCCCAGCGGCCCTCGGCCCCGCCCAGTCCCTGAGCGCAGCCCTCAGTAGGTCAGCACCCTCGGCCCCGCCCCTAAGCCCGCCCACAGCGCCCCCGTCCCCGCCGCGCCCCCTCCGCCTACTGACGCCCCGGGCTCTCCTACCTGGACTGTCCCAGACTCAGTTTGGAGCGGCTTCGAGGGCAGGGGAGGGTCTCTGGGACTGCTGATTCAGCCGTTGGGCCCAGAATGGCCTCCTCTAGAATGGATCTAGCGTAGACATAGCAGTGGGGCCGACAGTGCATTTCCCTGTATTGAAGAAGGGAGAGGCCTGGGACACGCTGCAAGAAGGAAAAGAGAAGAGACCAAAATCCAAGCTGGCTACAGAACTGAGAGGAGAACTTGTGGGGCCATGTGCTCAAGGTGACCCCCCAGAAAGCTGGGACAGTGGGATTAGGGATACCTGTTTTGTGGGGGCTAGTTTTGGGGGATCCAAAGGGCTGGGGGATCCCAGCCCAAAAGGCTGCAGAGCAGTGGTGGAAAGTGAAAAGTGAAGTGAAGTTGCTCAGTCGTGTCTGTCGCTTTGCGACCCCATGGACTGTAGCCCACCAGACTCCTCTGTCCATGGGATTTTCCAGGCAAGAATACTGGAGTGGGTTGCTGTTTCCTTCTCCAGGATATCTTCTCAACCCAGGCATTGAACCCGGGTCTCCTGCATTGCAGGCAGACGCTTTACAGTGGTGGAAGCAGCTGCCCAAATGGGCTGGCTCAGATGGGAACTTGGGTACAGTTGAGGAAACTGACCCACCTGATAAGACTTACCTGAGCTGAGGAATGAGGGAGAGGTGTGGGAAGTTCTTTGGAAGGGCAGACCAGCTCCTCAGATGGTCCGGTCCACCAGGGCTCTTCAGAGAAATGAGACCCAATTGCCTATAAGGGGCTTTGTTGTTCAGTCGCCCAGTCATTTCCGGCTCTTTGCGACCCCATGGACTGCAACACGCCAGGCTTCCCTGTCCTCCACTATCTCCCAGAGCTTGCTCAAACTCAAGTCCGTTGAGTCGGTGATGCCATCCAACCATCTCATGCTCTCTCACCCTCTTCTCCTCCTTCCCTCAATCTTTCCCAGCTTCAGGGCCTTTTCCAATGAGTGGGCTCTTCCCATCAGGTGGCCAGAGTATTGGAGCTTCAGCTTCAGCATCAGTCCTTCCAATGAATATTCAGGACTGATTTCCTTTAGGATGGACTGGTTTGATGTCTTTGCTGTCCAAGGGGCTCCTAGATCAAATGGGACCTATTCCCCCCCAGTCTCCACAGTCATCCGGATGCAAAGGAACTGAGAACACTCCTGCCCTCTTCACACAGCACCCTTTGTAAGGGGGCCCCCTTTGCAAGGGGGCTCCTACAGAGCTCCAAATCCATGGAATTTTAAATTTTGATTAATGCCTGTTATGGGTCAGGTATTCTTCTAAGGCTTTGGAATATATCAGTGAACGAGGCAGAGAAACATCCATACCCTCCTCAGCAGAAAAGGGAAGAAGGACTTCCTGTGGCTTACAGAGACCACAGAGAGCAAGTCCACCAGGACCAGGGCGCCCAAGAGCCCTGAGCACCTTTACTGGCTGAGTGAGTAAGAGACTGGGCCAGGAGGCAGCGCAGACCCCTGGAGAAGCGGGAAGAGTTACTGAGCTCCACTCCCATGGGAAACACCCAGTGGCACTAGGCAGTGCCCCCCAGGTGCCAGGGAGAGCAGGTCTGGGAGCCCAGCTTTGGTGCATCAGGTTGGGGCCATAGGGCACAGCCTCTATCCAGGGCAGAAGCAGACTGGAGGGCCTGGGGCAGAAGGCTTCCACACACTGGGCTAGCTCTGGCTAGCTCTGGGACCCATCAAAGCCCAGGGCCCCAGAAAGCAACATCTGCCTTCAGTTCTGATTGGCCTCCCACAGCACCAGGCAGAGAGGAGAGAGGGAAAGGTGTGTCCAGGAGACAGGACAGGCTAAGGTCCTGCCACTGGAGGCAGGACAGAGGAAGGAAGAAGGCTGGACAGCTGGGTGCGCGGGGCATGCGGTTAGCTAGGTGAACTGGCCTTTCCTGGAACTGGTTTGTGGGGGGAGAAACACTGACCTGGGTATGGATTTTGCCAGAAAACCCAGCCACCATTTGCATTTGTGGTGTGATGGGACTGTTGTAAAACTGGACTGTTGTGAGGGCTGCATGACCCAGATTTATTAAAATCATTAAGTTGTAGGCTAGCAATAGGTTTTTATGGTCTGTCAAGTATATCTCAGTCACGTTAAAAAAAAATACCTGCATTTCCTCTCTTTGCTGGCAAATTCCTGAGTGGCATTTTATCTGAAGCTGAATTACGCTCCTTTGAAATGCAGTAATGCAAAAATCTTGATCTCACCTAATGCCCCAAATCTTAAATAGGTAACACATATCCCCCAAATGAGGGACTTCCCTGGTGGTTCAGTGGTTAAGAATCCATCTTGCAATGCAGGGGAGGCTGGTTCAGTGCCGGGTCTGGGAACTAAGATCCCACATGCCACGGAGCAACTAAGTCTGCCTACTCCGACTGCTGAGCCATGGCTAGAGAATCCATGTACAGCAATGAAAGATCTCCCATGGCACAGCTAAGACTCGATGCAGCAAATCAATCGGTAAAAATATATTTAAAAAATAGTGTCATGAATTTAACTTTCTTGGGCTTCAGTGGTGGCTCAGTGGTAAACAATCTGCCTGTCAATGCAGGAGACACGTGTTTGATCCCTGGTCCGGGAAGATACCACGTGGTGTGGAGCAACCAGGTGTGTGCGCCACAGCTACTCAGCACACGTGCCACAACTACAGAGCCCGTGCTCCCTAACTAGAGAAGGCACCGCGATGAGAAGCTCCTGCACCGCGGCTAGAGAAAAGCCCGTGCAGCCACAAAGACCCGCAGAGCCGAAAAGAATGTAACATTCTTAAAAGCAAACGGTGGGTTGACGGGATGAACCCGCACTGTGTGTGCCCTGCCACACGGGGGCGCCACCCTCGCCGCAAACGGAAGCATCTGCTGGGACCCCCGCATCCCCCGGGTCAGAACTCCGCCCAGAGGTGAGAGGAGGACTTTCTCCCCTTCCTTCCTCTCTTCTTTTCCCACCTTTTCCTGTATACAGTCCTCGCTGTTAAAATATACAGCCTCAAACAACATCATCCGAATTTCCTTTCATGGGCAGAGCCCAGGCTACGAATGAAAATGTGCCCGGATCAGAAATAAAGGTGGAAAAACACTGTGAAGACCTGACACCAGCCATGACACTGTGCTCCTAATGCCGAGGAGTGCCTGCTGCAAAATACGAGAAAATTAAGAGCAGCAAGAACGCAACAATATGCTGCAGCAGCTGCTGACTGAGGAGCCCTGGGCTGGTGCTGGCTGAGGGCTGGGAGGGCCCCTTGGGGCAGCCCCTGGTGGACAGGGCAATGTCGGGGTGGGGCACTGCAGCCCCATCCCAGGGCTGTGTCCCCCCTGGAGGACCACCCTGGCTTCTTCCCCTCGCAGCTTCTCACAGCCCCCAGTCCCCACCGAGCGGGGCTGCCAGACAGACGTCAGGACAAGCCAGACCCTGGGGACCCCCACTCACCTCTCCCCCTGCCCCGCAGCCCCTCACTGCCGTCTGGGCCCAGAGAGGGACGGGGGAGGGGGGGTGGGGTGGGCACAGTTCATCCTCCTGGGTGGAAGCCCAGGCTTGGTGATGCAGAGAAGCCCTATTTGTGGGGGAGGGAACCAGACTGTTAGGCCAGGGGTGGGGGGCAAGTGTGAATCCCCCCCGTGGACCGTCTGCTCTTTGGGGGCCCTGACACCCCCAGGCGGATGCTGCTGTTGGGGCTTTGATGAGAGTGAGGGGCGCCCCCACCATCCTCGCACGGGGCTCTGGGAGGTAGCGGTCAGATGCTGATGCCGGCAGAGATGGGGTGCAGCAGTCTGGGGGAAACAAAGCTGACCCCAGTGCCTGCTCACTGCAGGCTGGCCCAGGGTGTCAGGGCAAGAGAAAAGTTTCCATCTCCTCCCGGCTTATAAACTGCCCAAGAACCAAAGCATGGGGGTCGGGGGCAGAGGGGCCAGGGGTGCAGAGTGCAGGGGAGGAGGGCATTCAGGGGAGCCGGGCTGGGGCGGGGGTGGGGAGGAGGGGAGAGCGGAGAGTGAGGTGGACACATCTGTGTTTTGGAAACTGCGGGCAGAGCCAAAGCTTGTCTAAGCCATGAGAGAGATTTCGTCAACCAATCCTTCCTGGGACAGGTTCTGCTGCCTCTGAGTGTGACTTCCGTGACCTCGGTGACCATGCCCGGCCAGTGGCCACACTCCCCAGACGGTCCAGGCCTAGGGGGACCCCTGCAGAGTCCTCCCGGGACAACAAAAGCCAGGGCCCGCGGGGCAGGAAGAAGCCCGGGGCTGGGCTCGTCTCCACCAGGGACGCCTGTAGGTCATCGGCAAGCCGGTTCCCCATCCAGTCCCTGGTTCCCTCACCCGGGGACACTGATGCCCATGCTGTCTGCACACCTCCCGGGAAGCCACTGCGAGGCCCTGGGCATCTGGAGGGAAGGGAGGGAAACCCCTCGCTGGGCCATCTGAGCTGGGCCCGCACCTGCTGCCAGGGGCTGGGACCCGGGCCAGGCAGCCTCAGGGCCCCTCCTCCCGTCTGCCTGCCCTGTGGGGCTGCCGGGACGCAGGGTGAGCGCATAGGTACCAGGTCCAGTCCCGGCCTTTCAGACGGGGACGCAGAGGCCAGGGCCCAGAGGGAACTGCTCCAGGTGCCCCACGATCGCTCCTGAGCCCCGTCTGGGCCAGGCCCGTGTGGGTACTGGGTCCCAGGGCCAAGTCTGGCCTTGCCTGTCCCCTGGGCCCCCAGCCCTCTGGCCTCGACCCCTCCCAGCTCTCTACACACACCTGCCCAGGGGCTCGGCTGAAGGGGCCCCCAGGGTGGTCCCCAGCCCAGTCCCGTCCCTCCCCTCTTCCTCAGAGCCCTGAAGCCCCAGGTGGTCTTCCCCACGGCCGCTGCCCACCCAGCCCAATGCCCTCCATCCCCGGCTCAGAATTTCTGTCAGGCAGGTCACAAGCTGATGGCCACCCCCTCACTCAGGTTGGCACAGCTCTGCAGCCCTCAGCCTCCTTTCTGAGGCCCACAGGGCTCTGTCGACATGCCCAGGACCCTTCTTGAGGGTAGGGACCCCCCAGCCTCACCTGCCCAGAGCTGGGGCCCCTGCGGTGGGTTCTCCCCACCGGGAAGGAGAGACTAGGCGGGGACGGGAGGCCTGGGCCACCCCGGGGCACCCTCGGCGCTTCCACAGGCCCGAGCTGCGGGCCCCACTTCAGCTCTGACCCACAGCTGTGGGCACAGGCCAGGCGGGATGGCCCCGCACCCTCAGCGCCCGGACGGGCCCCTGCCTGGTGAGCCTCCCTCAGGTCGTAATGCGGACAAGGCCTCAGGACAGACAGCCCGGAACCCGAGGTTGCCTTTCATACAAAAATCTTTAATAAAAATACCTCTGCAGAACCACTCCCAGATGGAGCAGCACACGTGATTTCCTGCCGGCTGAGGGGGAAGCAAGGCCGGCTGAGGGCGAGATGGGCGGCCCCGAGGGTGGCTGGGGCGTCTTCTCAGCGCGCAGGAGGCCTCACAGATGCGTCTGTGTTCTCAGGAGCATCCCCGACCGGCCCCCCACCCCCGCCCCACTGACAACACTTGCAGGCCGCCCACCAGGAGCAGCCCGTCCTATATGCTCAAGACATGCACGTGGGCTGTATGCGGCCGGGGCGACGCCGAGGGGTCCAGCCAGCAGCCCTCGGGGGGCGCACGGTGTGACTGAGGCGGGCAGGGGCGGGGGAGGCCGCAGCACGGCCACCTAGCAGCCCAGGAGCCGCCGGGCCTCCTCACTCTGGGCCTGCAGGGTCTCGCTGGTATACTTCTGCAGCAGCTCCATCTTCTTCCTGCGCACGAGCGCCTCCTCGATCTGCGGGCGGCAGAAGCGGGCTAGGGCGGCGGCCGGCCCCGCAGGCCCCACGGCCACAGCCCCCAGCCCCCTCCTCCCGGAGCACGTGAGTGACAGGGAACCAGCGTGCACGGCGTGCACGGCAGGGCAGGCCACTGGCCCTGAGGCGGATGGACTCCCGCCTTCTCTGGACCCACACCCTACGCTGCGTGCAGTCACTGGCGCCTCTGGAGTCAGAGCTGCCCGCAGGGACAGGAAGGACCCACAACAGCGCCCGGCAGCCGCAGCCTCCTACCTCCTGTTGCGATGGCACGGGCACGTGTGCGATGAACTTCTGCTGCCCGTCCTCCCCTCCTCTGTCCGGGCCGCCCTCCTCGTCAGACTGCAAAAGACGACAACCAGAGGCTGTGTGGAGGAGACGCCGCGAGAGGCCCCTGCCTGTAGCTGTTTAACAGGAAACACAGTCCTGGGGACGCGCCCTCCTCAGAGACACTCCCAAGACACAGCGCTAAGTGCAAGAGGCAACAAAACAGCGTGGACCGTGCGGCCTCTGCCCGAGGAGGGAAAGCAGCGGAGAAGCCAGGGGCCTCAGTGAGGACCAGGGCCCGGAGGACGGGGCTGCGAAACGGGAGCTGCGTCACATCTTCATGTTTCTGGGGTTCTGAGTCTTGTGAATATATTATCTTTGCGACGCCATGGACTGTAGCCTGCCAGGCTCCTCTGTCCATGGGACTCTCCAGGCAGGAATGCTGGAGCGGGTTGCCATTCCCTTCTCCGGGGATCTTCCTGACCCAAGGATCCAACTCAGGTCTTCAGCCTTGCAGGCAGATTCTTTACCATGTGAGTCACCAGGGAAGCCCCGAATGTATCATCTATTTTTAAAAGTAAACTTGTAAAAACGGACCACACGCACAAAAGCATCACTCAGAAGCTGCCTGAGTCAGCAGTGCTCACTCACGACTAAGGAAGGGCCCTGGGGGCCCGAAGGGAGAGAAGGCCCCTGCGGAGCTGGGTCCGCCCCCACCCCACCACCGGGCAGATGTAAACCAGAAAGGCTGTCGTGTCCCCGGGAACCACACCAGTGACGGCAGACACGGCCCTGCACATGGGTCACAGCAGGCGGGCTCCTCATGGACGCCGCGCCATCAGCACTTACGACGGAGCCCCCGGGTCCCTGGGGGAAGGACACGAGGGACCTCTCACAGCTCCTTAACAGCTGCCTTAAATCTGTGATGATTCCAACACGAATGATTTTTACACCCTTCGGTGCCTTTCCATGGCTCTTACGATGAAGGAAGACCCTCTCCCTGGGGGGTCAGGGCCCCTGCTGGTCTCAGCTCACCTCCCGCAGTCTCCGCTCACGCCGAGGGTCCTACCCTGGGCTCCGGCCGCCAGCCAGTCCTCCGGCCCCAACGCTCCCCCGGGGCCGTCCGCGTGCGCTGTCCCCTGCCGCCCTGTGCACCGGTGACGCCTCCTCGACTTCTGAGCTCAGCTGAGGGTCCCCCCCACCAGGGGAGCATTCACGGCCCCACCCGCCCCGCGCTGCTACCCAGAGCTCCTCTCACACGTGCCGTTTTCCTACAGGGCCTGCTGACCGGGCTGCCCCCTGGATTTTGAGCTGCAGATGGAGCACATGCGCTGCTCTGCCCCTTGTGTGGGCCTCACTCACTCAGTGGCCAGTAAGTAAACAATCATCCCTTGAAAAAGCCAACAAGTCGTTTGCACCCAGAGAAAACCTTCGCAGGGCACGCGGCCATCCTGCTTCAAATGCCTGCCTGAGGGCACGCCCGGCAGGTCTGCCGGATCCTGTGCGACAGTGACCGAGTCACCAAGCTTCTCTGAGCCTGCGTTCTTGCCACTGATGTGATGGCTCGCCATGTGACGTCACACGGGGCCTGGCCCGTCGTGCAGGCCTGGCTGACTCCCCTCTCCTGGCTCAGTCCACAGATCCACTCCATCCTGGGCCTGCCCGACAAGGGAGCTGCGAGCAGGGGGCCCTGCCTGCGGGACCACAGCTCCACCTCACCTGGGACCCCCTGCGGGAGCCTCTGCTCTACTCTGGTTTCCCATGGTAAGGTGGGCGTGGGTGGTTAGGACCCACAGAAGAGCTACCGGCTCCGCCACTGAAGCTCAAACAATGAGGTCAGGGGCTTCAAACGTGCCTACAAATCCAGGCCCAGCAGGTCCGGAGGGCCCATCTCTGAGACGCAGGTAAGTCACCCCGACGTGGATGCAGGTCCCCGAGTGCCCTCAGCGGTCCTCACTGTGACCCTGAGGGGACCTTCACCCCCCGTCCAGGGGCAGACCGGGCCTTGACCCCAACCCAGGCCTGGGCGCCCTCCCCCACGCCCCCGCCGTCCACGGCGCGGCGGCAGCCGCCCGTACCTCCTCCTCGGCCACAGCGTAGATGTTCACCTCCTCCTCCTCCTCCTCCTCCTCCTCCTCCTTCTCTCCTCTGGCCAGCCGGGCCTCTCGCTCTGCTTTCCACTTCTCCACTAACTCCGCTCTGTCTGCAGACGAGGGACAGAGGACGTCAGTCGCTGTGGCCTCCGAGAAAGCTGCACGCCACGTGGGGCAAAGGTGACCGAGGCCTGCCGTCTGCAAAGGGTGACCCTCCTCCGGCCCCAGCGGGCGGGAATCAGACGGGGGTGCAGGGGTCCCCCGGCAGCTCTGGCACGGCTGGCAGGGGACAGGCCCAGATCCTCCCCGGTTCAACACCCTGAGGTTCCTCAGAAAGACAAAACCAGGACTAACGTATGATCCAGCAATTCCACTCCTGAGCTTATACACGAAAAAAACAGAAGCACCAATCAGAAAAGACACAGCAGACCAGCGTTCAGAGCAGCACCATTCACAACGGCCAAGGCATGGGAGCCGCTGAAGGGCCCAGCGACAGACGAACGAGTCAAGACACATGACGGAATCCTACGCGAAAAAGAAAGACAGCGTGCCATTGGCAGCAACACGGGTGGACCTAGAGATTAGCGTACTAAGTGAAGTAAGCCAGAGAAAGACAAATACTGTAAGAAATCACTTACTTGTGGAATACTAAAGAATACAACAGGATATATTGTGCAACACAGGGAATATAAAAAATATTTTTCCAATAACTTGCTAGTGGAATGTATCTTTAAAAATTGTGAATTATTATACTGTGCACCTGTATATACTATTGTACATCAACTACAATTTTTTACAAGGTCCTCAGAGAAAATAAATCCCTTAGAAAAAGAAAAATAAAACTTCCTTTCTCAAAGGCGAGAAAAGAAACCGGATGGCACCAGTCACGAGGCGAAGCGCCTGCAGACCTACGTTTCTTTTCGTACTCCTGCTCCAAGGGCACGATGACACCATCGTCTTCATCGAGGTAACCGTAGTATTCAAAGTCGATCGCCTTCATGAGCTCGGCCCGTGTCTTTCTTGGAGGAGGAAGTGCTGAAAGGAGGAATTCATCAGCTTAGCCGGGTTCCCCATCACAACCACGCTCACACCTCCTTCCCACACAACGCTACGCGGGCACAAGGTATGTGTGCTCCTGAAAACGCCATAATAGCTGATGAAAACACAAAAGAATTCAGATAAGACTACAGAAACTACAAGCAAAAAAGATACATGAGAAATTCCTGAAGAAAATACATTCAGACTAAGTATTACTGTTTAAAACATGTAGTAATTCTGGAAAATCAAAAGGGAAATGAAAATCCAGCTAACTGGTCAAAAATAAAAGCTGATTAACTGAAGGAGAAGAAACCTGTAAGCATGAAAATTTCAATGATTAATAGTAACTGAATTCAACTGTCAATTTCATTAGTAATCAGGGAAACAGAAAACAGAGATAACAGCAACAATGTTATAGTTGTGAAGAGGCGGAAGGAAGGAAAAGTCTACCCAGGAGGGGTGACCACAGCCAGCACGGGTCGCCCTGAGACTCTTTCGTCCTTCGCATCACTCGGCTTCGTAAGGAGAACTGTGGCGGGACATGGACGGGCCACGCACGACGGGCACAGGTACGGGGAGGCCCCCTTCCATCGCCCCATGCAGGTACCAGCAACCCTGCCCAGCCCTGCGCCACGAGGGCCGCACCTGGACGGGCTCGGGGCACTGAGTGCGCTCCGGTCGCAGGAGGGAGCTGGGATCCAACCAAAGCCAGCAGGGCTCACCCTGGGGCCCGTGCCTGAACTGTCTGGGGGTGCGGGATGGTGGCGGTGGTGGTGAACCGTCGCTGAGAGAAGACAAGCTCTAAGTGGATAATGGACAACCTGCCACCCCAAAGGAGACGGAGACAGAGAGAAGTGCTCGCAGGATGCAAGCCGAAACGGCAGCAGGAGCAAGGGCTCTGGGACCAGCATTCCTGAGGACAAACGCGTCAGTTACAGGAGCCAGGAAACGGGGCTTCTCTGCCTCAAGGGGGCCGGGCTGGAGTCACCTGTCACTTAGGCTGATGTGACTCAGCTGATGAGATGAGCATGGAAGGGCACGGGAAGGCCTGGAAGGGAGCACTCCAGACAGTAACGGTGATGGGGCATCCCCAGCAGAGCACTGGGACAGCAGCAGAGGGGGCTGGGCTACCATTTAAATTACATGCCTGAGGCTAAATGGGGCACTTTCTTCTTTAAAAAAAAGGGAAATCGATGCCTGGAATACATAAGAACATAAGAATAAATGTAAAGCCAAAGTAAATGCAAAAACAGAAACAAAAAACCAGCACAACCTCACTTTGCTGCTGCTGCTGCTGCTAAGTCGCTTCAGTCGTGTCCGACTCTGTGCCACCCCATAGACGGCAGCCCACCAGGCTCTGCCGTACCTGGGATTCTCCAGGCAAGAATACTGGAGTGGATTGCCATTTCCTTCTCCAATGCATGAAAGGGAAAAGTGAAAGTGAAGTCGCTCAGTCGTGTCCGACTCTGAGCGACCCCATGGACTGCAGCCCACCAGGCTCCTCCGCCCATGGGATTCTCCAGGCAAGAAGAGTACTGGAGTGGGGTGCCACTGCCTTCTCCGCAACCTCACTTTAGGAGCCTTAAAAAACAGAGAGGGAATACACCCCAATACGTCAACAACCATCACCTGTGAGATGTGAAAACGTGGGTGTTTCTTCTGATTTTCTGTATTTCACAGGTCTATAATAAAATGTTATTGCTTTCATAATAAATGGTATGATATTTAAATTCTGAATTATTTTAAGCAGTGTCAATGACACACGCAAAGCCAGTTTGCATATATAATGAATTTAAGAATAAGCAGGGCTTGGGAGTTCCCCGCTGACCCAGCAGTTAGGATTCCAGGCCATCACTGACAGGGCCTGGGTTCAATTCCTGGTAGGGGAACTGAGATCCTACAAGCCTCCCAGGGAGGAGAACAAGTGGGGTTTCATAAAGGCAGAATCGCAGCAGTGGGAGGAATCCTGGTCTCACCCTTCTCCGCTTTCCACACTTTTTCCTATGCAATGCTTGGACTGCTTTTCGAAAGTCAAAAATAAGATGCAGCAAACCCCAGACCAGCGGGATTCCGGAGGTGCCCGGAGCCAGGGCGTCTGGTTCGGAGCCTCTCTCCTCCACCTGTGCACAGTGGTTTCGGCCCAAGGTGTCGCCTGTCCTTCAGTTACAAGTTTTTTCAACCCAGCAAGTAACTGAAACAGGAACTTGACTGAATGGACTTCAGTGCTGCCCCGAAGAGTGCCAACTGGGAGACTCTGCATTCACTCGGAGACGAGTCTGTGCAGGGCCTGCAATTTGCTGCCCGCAGCTCTGGGTTCCCGCTCCCGCCTAAGGTGTGCCCTGGGCTTGCCACTTCAACGCCCAGCGCTTAGGGGTTCCCATGTAAACCCTGGGAATGATAATCCCGATGACGTGGGGCTGCTGCACAGCTGAGCACACAGAAGAGTGCCCTGCACACGCCTCACCCCCCAGCAGCACCAAGGTCTGGCTGGCACCCTTGCAGACACCGGCCACTCACGTTCTTTCTCAAACAGCTCCCTGACGCCAGGCAGGTCTTTTGCTGCTCCGAAGTACTTGTAACCTCGATTTCCTGGGACTTCCTTCCCTTCGTGGTCCAGCATTTTAGGGCCAACTTTCTTATGGGGAAGGAAAAAGAGAAAATGGATCTGATGCGTAAACCTACGATTTCCACGTTTGCAGATACAGTTGCAGACAGTGATGCTAAAAGCAGCAAATATTAATGGACACAGAAATATACTTCGGTACTTTCTTTAATCCTTTAAAAATCAACCTAAATACCTAACGGTAAGAAGATGATTTAAGTAAATTATAGTATGCTCATGGGTGGAATATATTCTATAGCTGACAAACGATGGTTTGTATGAAACTCTTATACTGGCTTACAAACGGCTTATAACACAATGTTAAGTGAAGAAGGAAAAAAAGCTTTAAAAAGTTGCAAAAAATCCGGACAAATGAAATATCCAGGAGACGGAATTCTGTCCATTAAAAACGATGATGGTAACGCCTGCAGGCTACAGGATGCGAGTCTGGATGAGGCTCTGTACTGCAGGGGAGAGGCCATGAGGCGTGGAACCCGCTGAAACAGCCAGATGACTGAACCAAAGGTGAATGCCCCTAAGTGTGTTACTTTTACACCCAGGAAATAAACATCAATTTCTTTAACATTAGAAAATTCCAGAAGGAAACAGACAGAAACATGACTACTGACTTTGGGGGCTTTCGTAACCCTTCCAGGACGGGCAACCAGTGGTACTGATGCCATCCGACAGGGAGCAAAACCACCATCACGGGAGTAACGGGGATGTGGGGGAAGTGTTCCCAGCACACGTTTTCAAGGAACGGGAAAGGAAATGCCTCCGTTTAGGCCAGGCACTGTCCTGAGAATTTTGGCTCTGTGTTAAGAGGGAGCCAGATTAATACACAGAAACACTGCCCATGTTTCTTACGTAACTACTTGACAGTCCACTGACCAGATACGACTGGTTCAAAGACCTGGGCGAACGGGGCAGGTCTGGGTCATGAAATCCACTACATGTGTCACGATCATTGATTTTTTAAAAGTCAAAATAGAACAGAATAGAAAAGAATCCAAAGAAAGCGCAGAGCGGCCTGTCTCCAGGGGCCCCTCAAGCACAGAAGCCGCAGTGGGAGGGCTGTCCCAGTTCTCAAGGAGCTCAGGGACATACGTGCGGCGCCAAGGTCATCTCAAACAAGGGGCCCAGGGAGACCGAGCGGCTCACTCTGGACTCCTGGCCGGTACACACTCGCAGGCCCGTGCTGGGGACCTTCAAACACCACTGGCCCTGTGTTCTCACAGTTCCCGTGCACACACACCAGGCCCTTTCAAGGCTCCTTCCATTTCTCAAGTGCCTCGTCTATGGCAGGCCTGCGGGGGCTGCAGTGAGACAGGACCCACCCTGCCTGCAGAAAGCTCCCGAGCCCGGCCCTGAGCCGCTGCTTACTTACTCCATAGTCAGGACCGCCCAGCTCCTTGATCCGGACCTCCCAGTGTCCTTTCTCTCGCAGCAGCTTGTTAATTTCATCATTCAGGTCGCGAATTCGGAATTCACCTAAACCAGCTAAAAAAAGAGAAATGTCATTATCATTTCCTGAAAATACCGCTTCATGTCACACACGTTAAGAGTGAACGTCAACACCGACAGAGGTGGGCAACGCAAAACCACTACTTCAGCTTACAAGAAAATCCACCCACGCCGAAATCACGGAAGGATGATGATTGTGAACAGCTCCAGCGGTGCCAGAAAAACTTTTGAAAAACTTCCTCCTCATTAGCAACCAGAGAAATACAAACTGAAGCCGTCCTGCACTCCATTTACAGCAGCACTAAAACATCACATCTCAGCGGTGGGGGCACCCGGCGTCCAGTGTCGGCCAGGACGCAGGGAGCCAGCAGCAGTGACGGTTCCCTCCTTCCGGGAAAGCAGGAGCCCACGGGGCGGATTTAAGGGGACAGCACAGGAGACTGCTGAGGCGGGAAGACGGTTAAGGATCCCTGACGTGTTGAAGTGAAGCGTGCTATGCCCATGCGAGGGAAAAGCCCTCCTTTCCTCCACTGAATCGCTTCTGTACCTTTGTCAGGTCAACGGACCACACACGTGTGCCCCTATTTCTGGATTTCTTGTTCTGTTCCCCTGGTCTGCTTGTCTGTCTCTCACCAGTACCATGTTATCTTGATACCTTTAGCTTTACACTGAATCTTGAAATTAGGTATTATGGATACTCCAGTTTTGTTTTTCAAGATTCTTTTGGCTACAATTTCACATGGAAAGGCAAAGTTGTAAATTTCACAGTTCATCAACATAAACTGAAAAACTATGCTGGGGGTTCTGTGATAATTTTAAAAAGGAAAAGAACTGACCTCTTTCTGATGTTGAGTCTTCCCCTTTACAAACACTATCTATGTCTCCATTTCACTGGATCTTTACTACCTGGCATCACTGCTTCATAGTTTTCATCATACAGACCATGCGCATATCTTATTAGATTTTGTATGTAAGTATTTCTTGCCTTTTGATGTTTCTGTAAATAACACTTTGAAAAATGCTCTAGTTCCAAATGTTACTACTAGTACACAGAAATTGAACTGACTTTTTTGGTACGGACTTTCTAGTCTGTCATCTGGCTAAACTCAAGTTATGCACTGTGGAAATCCTTCTGTAGATTCCTTGGGAAATCAACACAGAAAATTAAGTCATCTCGGAATAGCGCAGTTTTCTTCCCTCCCAGTCTTTGGGTCTTGTATTTCCTTTCCTTGCTTTACTGTACTGGCCAGGAGTTCCAGTACAATGCTGAATGGAAGGGGTGAGAATGGATCTCTTCACCCTGTTCCTGATCTTGGGAGGAGAACATCCAATCTTGCAGCATTAAGCATGATGTTCCCTATAGGCTTTTTGGTAGAAGTGTTTCATCACGGAAAGAAACAAGTTCCCATTTATTCCCAGTCCTGAGTTTTTATGAATGAATGAGAAACTTTGTCAAATACTTCTGCATCTTCTGAGATGATATGGTTTTGTGAGGTGAGTGCTTTATCAATGGCAGTAGGTCACACTGATTGACAGTACTGCTCAGCTCTTCCATGTCCTTATTCACGTTCTACCTTTTGGTTCTACTGACTACTGAGAGAGGAGGCTGACGTCCCCACGCCTGACTGTGGCTGTGAGCGAGAATCAAGCACTTTAAGGAGAGAGGCTAGCTTACCATTCTGAATTTGAGCCACTTTTTTTGAGATCTCCCCAATGATCTAGGAAAAAAGTAAAAGGTAACACATTTTTATGACTTTTGAATAAGTCTGAAAGGATGAGAAATATCTAATTAAAAATTCTTAGAAATGTGGTTTAAGGGTTATGCAGATAAATACAACCCGAGACGCGTTCTTTCTGCTAAGATGGGACCTGCCCAGGCCGCACCTGTCGCCTCCACTTCTCGGCTTTAGGCAGTTCAGTACATTCTGAGGCAAGGAAGGGCCTTCGCTCCTAAGGAAAAGCAAAACACACACGTTGCCACCGTCTTGTACAAAATGACCAGCTTCATGCAACAGTCACAACCGATTCAGGCTTGAAGCGTGAAATGTCTAACGTCTCAAGACATCTGCAGCTTCAGTTCCTGGTGGTTTTCATCGAGCCTTAAGGCTCCCTCTGCAGTCTCTCCTTAGGAAACAACTGCATAGGCCAAAACACTCACTGCATCGTACCTGGGACGGGGGCCAATACACAATGGAAAAGTCCACTGCACTTGACCATGAGCAATGTGGGGGTTAATCTGAGTCTAACTCTGTCAGCCCTCAGGATCCGTGGTTCCTCTGCAGCCACAGATTCCAACCACCACAACCGTGTAGTTCCACACAGAGTAGTTATCGGGGAAAAATATCTGTGTATAAGTGAATCCACGCAGTTCAAACTCGTGTTGTTCAGGGTCAAGAGTCACAGGGAGATTCGAAGTACACCTGGCTATACCCATTTCATGGCATATTTTTACTATCTTAAGTGATGACAGCGATCAGTGTTTAGAACAAACATATACTTGACTTGTGTGTCTGTGTGTACACAGATGTATGTGTGGGTGCGGGTGCAGGTGAGTGGATGCTTTTTAAAAACTCAACAAAAATACTCAAAGAACAACATATATTACCCCTAACCTGGCTGAGTCTCCATAAGCGGAGGTCATCCGCTGGTCTAAGGCTAGAGCTGCTTCCCAGAGTACACCCCACTTTCTACTACTCAGTATGAGCCCGCGCTGGACTAACAGGGAGACGCAAGCATCACATCACCAAGGAGACAGATCATCACACGGCCCCGTGACAGGGAGCTTCACCTGGGCTTCACGCGTACAGACTCTTAAGATACAGGGAGGAACAGATGAGAAGAGGAAGGTCTGGAGTCTGCTCAGGAGGGACATTTCCCACGCTCGTCCTTCCTACTGGAAAATTCACCAGGAAGGTTTAAACCAACCTTTACTTTTCCCTCTTCCAGCTGAGCCTGGCGAAATCTTGCTAAGGCCGTCCTACCGGGAAAAGAGAAGACCGTTAGATCCCGCTCACAGCTCTCTCATCACCCAAGTTCCTGGATGGGTAGGTCTGCTCATGACCACGTTAAACGTCACTCCTCACTCATATACACACATACAGTTTCCACGTTCCGAAGAGCAGGGCCCATAAGGGCCTGTGTTCCTGAGCACCCCCATACCCCCTCTACCCACACGGCTGGTAAGGACTGTGGGAAACTCAGCACCCCGCTACGGTCTTAAAAACACTGATATGATGGGCTGCCGCTCTCACAGACTCGCCCCCCCCTCCAGTGTAAGTTCTGGGAGCGGTGAGAACACACTTCAGGAGAGAGAAACACATGGGCAGATATACACACATTACTTCAATGCAGGGAGAGGAAGAAATGTGCACCCAAAGACCAAACAGAAAAAGAGCTCCCAGGTGGCAATTACCCAGCATAAAATTTACAGACAAAAGAGACTTGATACTTACATGGCCTTTTCCGCGTTTCGGGCCTGAAAGGAAAAGAGAGGGGAAGAAAAACGGCCATGTTTAAAAGAGCTTTTTCTTTTACTTTTTAGAAAAAGGTTTTATTTAAAGAAAAGCTTCACCAGGACACAGTCAGAAGCATGAACACAGCACTAACAACAGAAATGAAAAGATGTCCAAACCCTGTGACTTGACTTAGCTGCTCTACCTAAACGCTACTCCTCCACCGTGACCACTCCCTTGGATCTGGCTACTCCTCCTTCCGAATCCACCTGTGTCATCACCATCCCAGACAATTCTCCCGTCACCCCATCTTCCCAGCTAGGCTGCCCTCCTTTGTCTGGGTCTATACCTCCCAGGCACTTTCCACTCAGCATCACAACTGTCTCTTCTCTGCCAGTGGAATTTGAGGAAGGGAAAGACTGGCTTTTACAAGTGAGTTTTATGGAAAGACTGTTGCACTTAGGGCAAGTCACTTATCCCTGAAACACAGTGGCAGGCAGGGAACACGTTTTCTGGGTTGCAGCGTTAAGGAGAGTACTTGCTGAGTCCAGGACCTGAGTGTCACTCGCCACTCTCCCACTTAGCATCCCTGAGAAATTCTCTCTCAGGCTCAGCTTCCCCACCTCTAGGCAGGGATCGTACCTTTTACCTCACAGAGGCATCAGGATGGTTCAATCAGATAAATACACAAAGACGTCAGTGATGCAGTTTACAGGTGCTCAGCAAGAGTGAGCTCCTTAAATTTAAGTCTTTCTGACTTTTTCTTCCAACTGACACAGAAATAAACTTGCCAAGTGCTTGGCAGATAAATGAACACATCTACTAAGGAAAGAAACAGAGAGGCTCTCCCAGGAGAAGCCATCTTCTTGAAGGCTAAGGTTGTGTCCTACCTACTTCATTAAAGCCTATAGATTCTCAGTATTTAATGTAATTTGTGAAACACCATGCTGGGCACTAGCAATCTGGCCACGGTCCTTCCTTCTGAGGGAACTCAGAGGAACTTCTCTCCCCAGCACAATGAATCATTTGACAAAGGCATGTAACCAGGATTACAACTCAATGGACATCTGTTGCTGCTGTTTGGTCACCCAGTTGTTTCTGACTCTGAGACCCCATGGACTGTAGCACGCCACGCTTCCCTGTCCTTCACTATCTTGCAGAGCTTGCTCAAACTCGTGCCCATTGAGTTGGTGATGCCATCCAACCATCTCATCCTCTGTCGCCCCTTCTCCTCCTGTCCTCAATCCTTCAGAGCTTCCCTGGTGGCTCAGACGGTAAAGAATCTGCCTGCAATGCAGGAGCCCCAGGTTCGTCCCCTGAGTCGCGAAGATGCCCCGGAGAAGGGAATAGCTACCCGCTCCGGTATCCTTGCCTGGAGAATCCCACGGTGGGCTACAATCCACAGGGACACAAAGGGTCGGACAGGACTGAGAGGCTAACACTTTCAATGGACATGAATTCGGGCAAACTCAGGGAGAGAGTGCAGGACAGGGGAGCCTGGAGTGCTGCGATCCACGGGTGTGCAGAGTCGGACACGACTGAGCAAGCGAACAACAACGAAATCCAGGGTTATGGGAACCCACAAAAAGCAGAGTGTGTGATGGCCACAGTTTGCCAGAAACATCCAAAGCTTCTCCTCTGCATGGGAATGGAGAGAGGAGACCCCTACGCTTGTCAGAGTTCGGAAACGAGAGCCTGAGGGCTGAGGCGGCCAGTGTGAAGCAGTAACGGGGGGCGGGGGGCGTATTCTCCGAGGGCTGGGGAGCGGCGAAGGGTGCTTTCTGCGCACTGGTTTCTTCTCAACCAGCAGACTTCCATGACGTCTTCGTTGACTTGCTACGGCGCCTCGCGCCTCGCAGGGGCGCTCCGCTTGGCGAGAACGTCACGGTCACCAACGGACCCGCGCGTCCTCTCGTCCCTGGACCCTGCCCTCGGGGGGCTGCCCCCGCCTCCTCCTGCCTCACGCGGCGGGAAGGCCCTGTGTCCCGAACGCGGGCGCCGGAGCCCCCGGGCTCCCCGGCCCCCGGCCCGCCGCTCTCCTCCCTCGCTCCCCCCCGCCCCGCTCACCATGCTGCGAGGGAGCGAGCCGCCCTCAGGCCGCGCGGCCCGGGCCCACGGACGTCCGCCGCCCCGGGAGCGGCCAATCCGGACGGGAACTGAAGGTTCTAGCCTTCCCGCACCACCAGCTTCCCAGTCGGAAGGATAACCAGGGGGACCGGAAGTGAGGAATCGGACGCGAAACTCAGAATTGACCCGGGGACGGGAAGGAAGTGGAGGCGCGCTCCCGTTGGCAGCCTTCCCTGGGCGTCAGGACGTCGCACCGACGTGTGCGCACGAAAATTAGGGGCGGGCAAAACTGCGCTTGCGCAATGGAACGGAAGCGTTTCTGACTGGGACGGGGCGGGTTGGGGTGGTGGGTCTGGTTTTGCTCTCGCGATAACAACGGCGAGATTTCCCGTGATAACTCGCGGTTCGGCCGTTTTCTCTGAGGCTGCTTGGGACCCTGTAGCTGCGCGTTCTTGCTGCCCCTTCAGGTCCTGGGAGCGGAGACACGCGCTGTTCAAGTTCCTCGTTCTCATCCCCCGGGAGTGGACGGGGCGCCCTCCCGCGGCCCGCGTGCTCGCCAGGGGCGGGAGTTTGCCTCGCCTCGCCAGCTCCCCCTCCCCTCTCAGGCGTTTATTTCGGGTCTGTGCTTCTACTGAGATTTTCTCCTGGAATCGCGGGGTCTGTCCGAGCTGGACCAAGGCTTGAGGTCACCCTTTTAAAATAAACGTAAGGCCCGGGGGAGAAAAGGACCGTTACTGCAGGAGCTCAGTCGGTGGGTACTGGGCACGTCGCGGGGATCAGAAGGGCATTAGCCCAGGACCAGGGAAGCAGGGAAGAGGCCACCGCTAGGGATGGACCTGGTGGCTCCTCCCGCAGGGCCCCAGTGGCCACTTAGGCCAGTTCCAGCTCCTCCCCCTCGGCCAGCATGGTGCTTTGCGGAAGCAACTTCCTGCGACACGGGGCCTAATCTTTGCTGGGTGCTCCGGCTGCAGCCGGGAAGCACAGGCCATCGAGGAACGCAGCCAACGTTTGTGGTTCAGAGACGGGACAGACGAGTGCTTGGAACAGACGCCAGGGGCTCGAGCCTGAACCATGACAAGGTTTCTCTTTTAAAACTTTCAGGCTCTCCTGCCACAGTCCATCGTCCACCTCCCTGAGAGCTAGGTGTGGGCTTGCCAGGAAATCCTGGCCTATGGAAAGGAATGGGAGGAATGTGTGTCACTTAGGTGGTGCCCTGAGAAGTGTGGATGTGCCTTGCCCTTTTCCCCCTGATGCTGGGTGGTGACTGTGGGAACCTTGAATGAAGAAATGGAAGTACTGTGAGCTTTAGGGGGTTCTCTTCCAGGCTGATGGCCACTTTCAACCATTTTAAGCAGAAGCCTGGAATACAGATGGGTTATCCAGGAGAGATGTGCAGAGAAACCTCTTGTTAGACGGAGTGAACTCCCATGACACACACAGGAGACCCCCAAGGTTGAACATTTCACACTAGCAGAACCACTGCCAGCTTGGATGGCAAGGGACAGAGGGTACAAAAAAGGGCTGTTAACCTCCCAAAATTCTAGGGGCAGGAAACAGCAGCCATGAACAGGTGCTACCCTTCATGGAAAAGGAACCGATGGCTCCTGGGAGGCAGCTCAAACCCCGAGGATGTGCGCAGGCCTTAAAACCTAACACTACTTGCCCTGCTGTATTCTGTAACTGGTTGAAACCAGTGATGCCTTTTCCTTCCAGTCTCCCATCCTGAAAGGCAGTGTCCTGTGTCTTTTTGCTGGGGCCCTATGCCTCCCACTCATCTTGGGGAGCAAGTCACAAAACTACCGATAGGAGTGATGCCCCAGGCTGGATCATACCCAAATCTCAGCCATACCTGATTTAGGACAGTGAGACTGGGGCCTCTATAGCCGACCAAACTTAGAGCAGACTTGTATCTTTGATGGGATGACGCTTTCGGTGATGTTAGGATGAGATGGTGACAGGGTCCATCTGAGAAATAGCGTACCCTCCCTTCATGTACATGTCCTGGTCCCCCAGGCCCTGGAAGTTAATACAGACTCCTTGTAATCTGAATGGATCTTGGAGCATTGTGTTCTTAGTGGAAAATAAAGATATGACAGTATGAGACTAACACAACTCCTGAAAGAGGATTCCATCTCAGGTAGCGTTGCAGGTTTTAATCAACTTTGGGCTGCTTTGTCCCAACCTGGAGTTAACCAGCCGAATATACCAGAAACTCCCATGCTCATGAGGGGATGGTACTCTGTTGGGTCTAATAGGAGAAAAGAAAAGAGTAAAAATGAGTTATGGTAGAATCCTTGGAAAGGGGTATGACTGGAACACCCCAAAGTTTTAAGAAAAATTTGTTATTAATAAAACTTTAATCCACTTATACTTGTAGTGTTTCTGCTTCAAATTTTCAAAGCCAAATTGCATTTATAATCAAAGTTTAGGTTGGGGACTAATTTTGAATCAAGGTCTAAATGCCCCAGAAAAGCTGATTTTCAAAATGTGGCTCAGGGTTAGACAAGAATGCATTAAATGAAGTTTAAAGCAGTGGACAGTTCTACTCAATAAAGCAGAGCCAAGTTGCTGCTGTGGCCCCTGGAGGGACAGGACCCTCATACAGTTTCTTGCAGCACCACCTCCTTGCTCTGCCAGCTGACCAGCTTCACCTGCATGACCTGTTGCTGCCCAGAGTCTGGAGTCAGTGGCCACTTACGCATTTGATAACTGGCTCATCCTGCCCCATTTCAGGGTTGCCAAACAGAGAGGTATTTCTCTCAGCAGCATGCAGTGTGGTGGCACTGCAGGAAGTTTGAAAACAAATAGGTACCATTGATTATTTGACCCTTTACCAACAATGTCTCTTGTCACCCAATCACTATCATAGATTCTGCAAGATAGCTTTTCTTCACTTTACAGATGAGCACAGAGCTAGTGGCTGCGTTTCAAGTATGAGCCAACAACTGACCCCGAGCAGAGATCTGTGTGGTCTGCTGCCTACATGCTGCTACACAGCTTCAAACACGAGCAAGGCTCTGCAGCTAAAACCAGGAGAGTTTTGGAGATCTGGGTACAGAGGTACTGAGATAGCCCTTGGGGGAGGTGAGAATTGACTTGGCCAGATTTTAGAAGTCACACACAACTCTCACGGTCTGTGACTGCCAACTCGGACCTCTGCTGTATCTGCGCAGGTTCCTGTTGAATATTTCACCCAGAATATTGGTGAATAAGCAAATGGCCTCAGCTTGCACAAGTGTCACCTCATCTGCATTTAAACAGACCACATCATTTGCACAAAAAGTTTCACTTACCCAAACTGAAAATACCACATGGAGGCACTAAAAGAAAGGCCCATCCCAGGCTTCCCTGGTGGCTCAGTTGTAAAGAGTCCATCTCCCAAAGGAGTTTGATTCCTGATCTGGGAAGATCCCTCAAGCCTCGGAGAACTAAGCCCGTGTGCCACAACTACTGAGCCTGTGCTCTAGAGCCCCAGAGCCAAAACTACCGAAGCTCACATACCCTAGAGCCGGTGCTTCTAAACAGAAGCCCCTGCGATGAGCAGCCCACACCCCACAGCTATGGAGTAGCCTCCACCTCACACAACCAGAAAAAGCCCATGCAGCAACGAAGGCCCAGCAGAGCACCCCCAAAAAGGAATGCCCATCCCTCTAATAAATCAGCTGGAAATCTCTAGACCTTGACACACTCATCCGGCTCTAATCAATCCTTGGTTGGATGGCTCCCTAAAGCTCCAGTAATCAAACAAGGCTGCCTAAGACTAAGACATGGGAGTGCTGAAAAAAACGGGCCTAATGCACACACCTCTGTGGCCTGACCAGAAGTATAGATGTAGTTCCCATCACCCAGACTGTGACAAGGCTTCTCTGGTGCCTCAGATGGTAAAGAATCTGGCTGCAATGCAGGAGACCTGGGTTCATCTTGCTCCAGCAACTATCGTGACAGCACGAGAGGGCAAGCTAACTGCAGCTGCGAACCTGAAGGAAGTGGAGGGCTCGGCTGTGAAGGAAGGGCCGCGAGGGAGGGTGGTGAGAAGTGCAGGTAGCCCTGCTTGTGAAAGAAGCCAATCTCGGTGAACTGGGGAAGTCCTACTGAGAAGTCACTGAAGTTGTTACCTCTGCCACCAAATTCTCTTTGCCCAACAGTGATCACACAGCAGTGTTCTCCGGTGGAGACCAGAGTGTCTGGGTTCCAGGCCAGGGTTCGTGGCTCATACTGCAAAGTACCTTCCATGGAAAACACAGTGATGAACACAAAAGCACCCCGACAGGCTGAAGTGCGTGCGCTTCACTCACTGCAGCTGCCTCGGTCACCTCAGGCCCATCGAGGAAGGTATGTTTGCACAAGCACAAGAGCAGAAACCCAAGTGTGAAAACACGACATTTGTGATGTTGAAGACACCACTGTGACCTTCATTACCATCACATACACTATCAGCCTGCTCAGGAGACAGGTCTGACACCAGTTTGCTACCAAAACCTTTACCGAGATTACAAGTAGTCAAGTTCATTGTCAAGGTTAGTAGCAGAGGTGGAAATGAACAGATGGGACGCTGTTACGTCCAATGTCATCTCTCTCAATTCTAAGGCAAGTAACAAGGATAATTATGGGTACATGAACCTTTGTAATTCCAGAGTACAAGCTCTGGACGAGTTCTCAAATTGTAACCACACCACTGGGGCCATGACCTTGCCTCCTTATCCTGGGAGTTTTCAATCCAGTGGTGCCCTCGAGTCACCGAGCAGCTTACAAAATACTGCTCAGTACCCAGCCTGAGCAAGTCATGCCAAATGCTAGCCTCTTACAATTCTAAGAGATGTTCTTTAACACCTACTCTATAACACTGTTAGAAATGTTTTCAACGGCTGCAGCAGTTACATGAGTCCAATAAAAAAAACAATGTGCTCAAAATCTTTTGGACAACTAGAATTTCTACCAGGTTTTAAAAATGATAGTTAAGTTTAACAAGGACTGTCACAACCAGTACTAATACATAATTAAGGGAAACGGATCCCCAAACAGGGAGCACAGAACAGATGGTACAAGTCTATGCTATTGACTTCTCTGACAGCCCCGAATTCTCTCGATTTTGCTTCTGATACTTAGAGTAGACAACAATGTCTCATTAGAAGCCAGGTACCTCACCTACTGACCGGGCAACTGCTTTAAGTCAAGGATAGCCTGTTCCATGAATAATTTAACAGATAAAATAGTCAAAATAACTCAAGCACAACAGCTACCAACATCCCAGACAAAATCCTTCAAGGCACTGTTTTCCCTACAACTGTAACAGAAATGTGACTATTTCTATCTAAAAAAATCAACTCTTCCTTAGTGGGTGATACTCACAGAATCCTCAAAACCCTGAAGGGCACTGTATCCCTTAGTACAACTTGGTTTTGTTGAACCAGAGAGCAACAGTCATTTCTCCCAACTGTACACAAATAGTAAATGCTAAACTCATCAGGCGAATTGATAGATTATTGACTTTTCAAGGGAAACGCTTGTCATTTCAATGCAAAAAGAGGTCAAGTTCTATATCAGCAGTAAAACTGATGCAATGCAACATCACTGTTTCATACTTGTGCCAGCAAACTCAACTATCAAAGGGACTTCGCTGGCTGTCCCAGGTTAAAGACTCCAAGCTTTCATGCAGGGGACACGGGGAAGTAAGACCCCACATGCGGTGCCGCTCAGACAAAAAGAAACAACGAAACCCAACCAACCAAGCCAAACAGAACTGTAAGCTTGCACACTCACAAGGAAATGAACTGGCGCTAGGAGCTCACTTTCTTGCTGCTCTGGCGAGTACAGCGCTACGGTGACCCACCATCACACACTGACCAGGTTACACACAGCGTGCAGAATGCACAGCACATTCCAGGTGGAGAAACCACCTGGCAGTGTGAAGGGGCAAATGAACCGCCTTGGGAAGCACGGGGCACCAACTAGGGGGCAGGGGGACAGAATCATTTAGAGGGTGTAGGAGAGGAAAGATACTTGAGGTTCCAGGCAGCACATTCTTCAAGCAACTGAAGCTTCTAGAACTCATCTATAAAGTGAGTTCGATAAATGACTTCTAAGGTCCATGTCAACTCTAGATCAGACCTCAGCGAAAACACAAGGAGTCCAACATTTCAGGCCCTTGTGAAGCCCGGGGACACGTGAGCTGGGAGAACCGTGCCGGTGGGGCTCCTGGGTGGCCCAGTGCAGGGGTGCAGGTTCACTGCTCCAGAAGCCAAGATCCCACACGCTTTGCGGCCGAAAAAACATAAAACAACTTCAATGCTGTAGCAAATTCAATGAAGACTTTAAAAGAGTCCACATCAAAAAGAAAACAATCTTTAAAAAAATCACCCACGGTGTCAGACTGTTCGGAATCAACGTGGAACTAAAGGCCATCATTTAATGGATAAAAATTAAATTGTCTATATCCTTGTAAAGCTGACAAAGCATCTGAAGCCTGCGCTCCCTTTAACAGCTACGTTTCCTTACTGAAGAGGAGACTGAGTTAGTACAAAAAGACAACTCCAAACTGTCAGCTTCCGGTCCTCCACTCCCCTCTTTAATATGGCATTTTGCAGTATATACATTAATGAAAAGTTGAAACAAACCAAAAGAACTTTAGTCAAACTCCCCTTCCTCCTCCAGCTTTATTGGATAGTTTAAAATTACATTTCTATTTTCTAGGACTTCAGCTGCTTTTTCCATCTGACTTTTAAAAACTGGTTACAGCAAATGAAACACAGTTGTCTAAGTGATATAGTATACAAAAATAACATCTTGATTTCTGTGAAAATGCATTTCTTTGCAATTCCTGAATAGCTCCAAATTATGCTAACTCTGAGCATAGATGTTTACTCTGGGTTTTAGATTTAGTCTTTGAAAACATGTGTTCTACACCATTGCCATCACCATCGCTTTACCCAGCATCGACGCTGTGGTGAGGTTGTCCCTGCTCAGGCTTTTATCCCGAGTGTTCTCGCCCAGCCATTAACACGCGTGTTTGTCTTATTTTGTTTACTCCCACTCAACTGTATGTTCTATGTAGGGCCCGATACAGATGTTACTTGATGTTATTTAATAGCTACTGAGGTCAGACAATCCAAGGCAGTCATTATGCTAAAATTAAAAGTTATTTATGGAAGCTCACAGACACTTCCAGGATTGGTTTTACCTCCTACATGGGAACATATTCGCGAAACCCACAACGGGCTTCCTGGTCTGATTCAACTCTTCCCATTCATCAATCCCTATTCACCAGTGGCGCGGAAAGGGGGTTCTTTAACAAAGCATTATACATTAACACCTCTACCAAACTAAACATAAACTTTTTTTTTGTAGTTAAATGCAGAAAGTCGATTTTTTTCCACCCCTTTCCTCCTTTTACACGGCAAGTAAAGCTCACTGGCCTGGGAGTAGCCTCTATCTGCCAACCTTTGGCCAGTGAAGAGGATTCAGAGAAAATAATACAACCATCAATCAGAAAAGGAGGGGCGACAAAGGAAAGTAATTAAGCTGTGGCCTCGATCGTGCATTCCCGCGCGAGGTGCCCTGACTCGCCGCAGCGGTAACAGTTGACTTCGCTCGTCTTGCTGCAGTTGATGGCTACGTGACCAGTTTCACCACACCTGAAAGAGGAAATTATAACAGCCTTCACAATAGCGCTCAGAAAATGTCAGAGTGCACTGAAGGATTAGCTACTGCCAAACAAAAAGCAATGATGAGTGAAGTATACATTTGTTTTTCAGACAGTAAGTCTAATTATTAACCCCTAAACCAAGACCAAGCAGGAGGAACCTGGTAGCAAAGCTACTCAACTGAGCAGTCCACAGCATAAAATCAAAAATTTTGCCACAGGAGATCATCCAACATCACCACCAAAACACTGGCCAATATGGTTTATCTTTACATAACCCCTAAGATTTCACAAGTACGTACACATCAGAACTTATGAAACTTTATGCTTTAACATGTACATATATTATTTCGTTACAGTCACAGGCAGACACTTCTGATTTCATGACGAAAGATGTGTATATGAATTACACATACAAAACATACACTTTGTAGTTTTCTACAAAGTCTCTGAAGGTGCCAAATTATGACACCATAAGGTTCTTTCATGCACGCAAGCTCTTGTGTGGTCAGGGCCACGCTGGGGCCGCAGCTCACCTGTAGCACTTCACCTTGGTGCAGTCTTTCTGGATGTGCCCGAACTCGCCGCAGGAGTAGCACTTCTGCTCATCCGCATGGTCGCAGTCGCGCGCCAGGTGCCCGGGTTTGCCGCAGTTGTAGCAGCACTGCTCCCGCTCCCGCTTGGGCTCCTTGCAGTCCTTGGCGATGTGGCCGCCCCGGCCGCAGTTATAGCAGGCTTCAGCAATGAGGGAAGGGCAGAGCTAGACTGTAACACCTCACAGGTGCCACCAGGCTCCGCGCCGCACCCCAGGGGGAGCCTCCTCCAGCACGGCTCCCCTCGCCCAGCTCTGGGAGGTGGCAGAGGAAAGGTTAAACACTTACCATCCTCCTGAAGGTCACAGTCCTTGGCAAGGTGACCAGACTCACCACAGCGATAACAGATGTCTGGAAGAGATGAGGAAACAAACTGGAAACCTATTTTGAACAGAAACAAAACATACGTGGCTAATTAGACCAGTCTTGATACTCATGAATACTGAAGCACTCCAGAATTCTTTATTCGACAAAAATACCTCTATCCGAGGTAAAACCACCTCTGCCACGGCTTCTCATTCCACGACCGCGGCCGCCGCCAGTGGGGCACTCCCGGGCCCAGTGGCCAGATCGTCCACACTTGAAGCACTCATTGCTGCTCATGGCTGCAGTCAGATCTTCAAAACATTAAAAATGACAACATTAAACCACTCCACACTACTTACGGCTTTTATTCCCTATTTAGTGTATTTCTGGATAATTATTCTTGAGGAACAAAAGCCAACCAATATATTCCTTAGAAAAACAATCAGATAACTATATACTTAGGCATTATGATTATGAAATATATTAAAAAATGAAACCAAAACACTTTGCATAATCATTAAGATTATGCATACACGTTAACCCAGTTTCTAAGGGGACTTACAGGGTTAGTGTACATGAATATCCATCATTAGAGACAAAACTTGACTGTGGGCAGCTGAAAGTCACATACGGGTTATAAAGCTGGACTGACCCTGTGGACCCGCAGCATCGATTGAGCAGAGGTAACAATCCCCCTGTGCACCAGAGCACCTGACACGGCACCTTACGACACCGCAGCCCTGCCTGTCGACAGCACTCAAGAGCAGACATGCCAGAAGAGGCGCAGCAAATTCTGACTCGAGAGGTACAGTTTGTTAAAAACAGTAGAAAAACGACAAAGAGAAACACCTAAGTACAGTCCCGGTAGCACTGGGGCCATATTCCCCTCTTCTATTCTCCCGTTTCCAGTTTTTTCCTGTAATTTTACATCTAAAACAAGGCTACTTGGAATTCCACAGGAGACTCCTTCATTGGGTATTGTTTCAAAATAAAAGCGAAACTCCAACTATAGCAAATGCATTTTATGCTTCTTACATAACAATCTAAAAATAAGCAGGGGCTATTCCTAGAAAAGAATGGAACAGAACAGAATGGAATGTTGCAGGACAAACTCCCATTAAACTGGCCTTCAAAAAACTAGCTAAAAACAATGTGACCTTTATATTTCCACACTTCCCTGTATCTAAACATGATTTGCCCTTAATTCCAGTGTCAAAAGAATGGTGCACAACGTTTTTAAACTTGATGGAGCGAAATCTAGTGACTAAAATGATGCTATAGTTTCAAAAGTTCTCACTGTCAAATAGCCAAAAGCACTCATACCTATCCCATGCATGTGAAATCAGAGCCAGGATAAATCTTCAGAGGACACCTTCTACCAAGTTGCACACTTGCCCTGTACACGTGTCACCAACAGAGGGGAGGACAGCGCACCTGAACAGGGCGTGCACACTCCATGGAGGCACGATGCACATTTCCAGTCAGAAGAAACCAGGCCGTGAAGATTGAAAAGGCATTTGGCAAAATTACACCTGCTTTCCTATATGGGTGCTGGCATTTTAAGTCAAGTGGAGGGCTGGTTTCCAGAGAAAACACTCGAGATGAAAGAGAGAACAGCACATAAAACAATCACAGGAAAACGCAGCTTATGGCACTTCGTCCTCCGCTCAATCCCACTTCCATTCTGCATCTTCGCTGGCTTACTGAGGATCAATCTGAGCACAGAAGGGCTTCCCAGGTGGCCCAGTGGTAACAAACCCACCTGCCAATGCGGGAGATACCAAGAAACACAGGTTCACTCCCTGGGTTGGGAAGATCCCCCGGAGTCAAGTCCCACGGAGAGACGAGCCTGGTGGGCTTCTGTCCACAGGGTGGAAAAGTCAGATACCACTGAGCATGCATGCAAGTTTGAGCACTTTAACTCTTGGTCCCAAGGAGTTCTTTCCACAAACGGTAACTTTCTTTCACAAGGTAATTCAGGCAATCTGACAGGCTCTAAGCATTTTATAATTTTTTATTTCAATGAGATATTTATCTTTTAGAAAAATGACAACCCAATATTCAACATGCATTTTCAAAGCTAAAGAAATGATAGTTCTGGGTAATGTCTCTTTTACACTGCTGCTTTACAAGGACCTTTTGCTTACTTCACAATGGTAAAGTACAAGGGAAATACATTATAATGAATCATCAGATGTTGATCAGTGGAAGAAAGTTAACAGTTAAAGTTTTAGATTTACTTTCAGCCTACAGATGATAGTTTAAAAACTTGAGCTTCCCAAGAAGTGATTAACCCATGTGTGGATTTTTCATGAACTGCTTCTTCCTCTTTGGCCAATCTCAGTGAGCTGTCCTACATTTTTACTGAGAGAGCTCTTAGGTAATCAACATTACTCCCGCTGTTTTAAAGGCATGCTACCTATCCTAGGAGCTAGGTTGCTATCCTAGTGCTCCTCTTACATACGAACATGTTCAGTTACAAGGTCTTTAGAGAGTTTCATGCCGTTCCTTAGGAAAACTGGAGGCAGTAAGGGAAGACGGAGCTGCGAATTAATTATGGTTCCATGATTCCCACTGCTCTTGGCTGGGAGTTTTGCTGCACTGTCTGCCTCCGCCTCTCGCACCTGTCACAACGTTTTCCAACCTTCAAGAGCCAACTCAAATAAAGGCCAGCTCTATATAAGAACCTGACCACATCACCAGCCTGGAACTCTCCTGTTTCCTACTAAGACTCAGGGCACTTTGCCTGCTCTACCATTTTGCTTTTTATCATACTCCTTGAGGGTACAGACCAAGTTCTTCACCTTTGAATAATACCCCATACAATCAACCCTTTTAGTAGCAGTTATGTAACTCAGGATTTTAACTGCTAAGGTTTTTTTGGGGGGGGGGGGGTTGAGGGGGGAACCAATAGCCATTTGCTGAATGAAATAAGCTTGTGTTTCTTGTACAGACCCAACCCAACCCCACCCAGTAAGTACTGACAAAAAAAAACCCACCTAAATCTTCGCTATCAGATCAGTTACCGCACCACTGATTTACAAGAACGATGCTGGAAATTCCCTGGTGGTCCAGTGGCTAGGACTCAGCGCTTTCACTGCCAGGACTCAGGTTCGAGCCCCGGTCAGGGCACTGAGATCTCACAAGCAATGCAGTACAACCACAAAACAAAGAGTAACAATGAATTTTACATCCTCATTAAGGACTGACTACAACCTAGATTCAGCATGCATTCCAGATTGTCTATTACAATCCCCACATGTAACTGAGAAAATTTCACCCCAGGTCACTGAACAGTCAGTAGCCAAGCCAAGACCTCGGCTTGCCACCCAGACTCTTATTACTCCAAGAATTCAACGAGACCCCGGTCATCTTTTATGGAACGCTGCGAAACAGATATATACTCATTTAAAAAGCAGATACTGTCTTTTCACCGTCACTTGGGAGTACGAGAGCCTATTTTTCTTCTCACTGCTGCTATCTACACCCATGTATTCTCACAACGCAAAAACATTTGGGAACCACAGGGTTAACCTCTTAACTACTTGCTCTGCACCTCGGGACACCTGACACCTCTCCTGTCTTGATCTGTAACCAGAATTGTTACCAGGTACCTTGGGCTTAACACATGCTCAATTAAACTTTCAGATATTTATGTCTACCGCTCACAGTTCCTCTTTCCTTTCCACGCTTCCCCTGCTGAGGTTAAAGTGCACACAGGCAGAATTCACTCCGAGGAGTTCCCTGGCAGCCTGCTGGTCAGGATTCCGGGCTTTCACCACCAGGGCCCCGGTTCTGTCTCTGGTCGGGGAGCTAGCCCATGAGCCTTGCAACACGGCCAATCTACACAGCAGGCTTAGAGTGGGCCAAACTCTGCTTACACTCCAGTTTCCCGATCTATAAAGTCTACTTCTTCAGAAGTAAAAGGGTCAATTCCAAATGAGCTCACATTTCCAACCCCAGGAAGCAGTATGTTTTGACCACAGCAAACTGAATTTTTATGACCCAAGTCACACTTAAGATGTGGCAGGGCCCAGGGCCCGCCTGGCGCACTCAAGGTGCGACCTGAGAAGGGCCCCGTGAGCTGAACCGGGAGGTCCGACTATTCCGATTCTGCACTCATCTAGGCTGTGAGGCTTAACTCCTAGTACCAAAACACTAAAGGTTACACCAAAGTCTTCACTGAGGTATATCTACCATATTTTTGATACTAACAACAAAGCTTTGTTAGTAAACTGCTTTGATTAAATCTTAACAGTACCTGGTCAACACTAACACTGAGTTCCAATGAGTAGGAGCCAGTAACAGTCTATAAATACATCTAAAATCAGCAGCAGCCAAGGGGGAGGAGAGAACCGGCGTCAGTGGTTGAGGAGCACGGGGGAGACTGACCTCCTCACAGAGCTCTGCTGATTCCCATCTGCTGTATCTCCACTCATTGTCCCCAAGCTCAAGGCTACCCCTGACTCATCCACGTGCTGACCAGAGGGGCCTCTGCACTCAGAATGCACTCACCCATCATTACACTCTACTAAGTCAGTTCGGAGTACCAATGTGGTGCTGAAACACTTCAGTCTGAAGTAAAAATAAACAAAATAAAGGAAGCAAGGGATATTGTGTACTACCTGCATTCTGCCCAGAAGAAAGCAGAACAGAGTACAATACTGGGAGCAGTTCTGGCTTCTTATCCTGCATTTACTGTGTGATCTTGGTTACTTACATCCATTTCTGCATATCCGGAAAGGTTTCAATTAGCAGCTAAATATCTACTATGAGTCAAGGGTTAACATACATATTATCTATACTCCCTGCAACTTTGCCAGTCATGTATCCTTGTTCCCATTTCACTGACAAAGAAACTGAGGATCTGAGACCAAGTAACTTACCCAAAACCACAACACTAGAAAGTTTTAGTCGGGATTTCAACAGTGACCTCCAAGTCCTCTGCAGAGGTTTTTTGTTAGGATTAAGTGATAAAGTTCACGAAAATGCTATCAGAAAAGTATACTAAGTTAGATAAGTCAAAATAAAAGAATAGAATTGATACATTTTTAAAAACCCACACCCATGACAGACTTTAAAGTCATCTTAGATTTTAACCTTCCTCAAGGCAGAATTTAGGAGTGGCAGACTGGCAACCTGACCCCTCTAGTTAACACCCTCATCTGCAATTAACAAGCCACTCCAACTGAACACCATACGGCATTTTCAGTCCCCTTTAACAGAGACCACCCACTCACAATGTAAACGTTGGTGGCTACAATCTTTACTAAATTAGACCAGCGTCTTTTTAACATGAAAATGGTGCACACTTTCCTGGAATCTCTGAAGAGCATGCCTTGACTGCAGTAGCATCTGACACTGCCAGCATAGGAGTTCTATTAAAACCTGCCAGTACAGAAAGGGTGCTCTCCACAGAGCAGGCCAGGAGGCCTTGGCACCAGTCTTTTGCTCTCCACTTACTGTCAGAAGGCTAGGAAAAGGAAAGAAGCCAACAATTTTTTTAAAAAGAAACTCTCATTCCTGCAGGCGCGGGAGGAGGGAAGCAGAATCTCTCTCATGGTCAAGCATTTAGACAAGAGACCAATCACCTCAAGTAGTTAAAACTGTGGTTCTCTTGTCTTTAAGCTTTCCACGTAGATGCCACGTACTTTATTAAGATTTCAAGAAAAGTCAAAAGAATCCTCATCTATAGTACCTTAAAAAAGATATTCTGCCTGTTCCAGATGTTCAAATCTAAGTGTAATAAATGCCCCTTAAACTGCACATTTAAAATACCTAGTTTGTTGTCAGTAGGAAAAGGACTGTGGACCTTTGGTTGCTAAGAAAAACTTACCCAAGTTCTCTGTGACATATTAGATAACTACATAAATATGTACCTTTTTAATTGTTGCCAAGAGTTACAACTTGGAAAAAGCTGTAAGTTCTTTATTCAGCCCGTCGGAATATAATAAATTATTCCTTTTATATTCCAGTACATAGAGCTCCTCCTAAACAAGAATCAGGCTCAACAAACTAAAACAGCATCAAACTATGAACGTGGCACTTCGAAGGTGTTTGATTAAGCCATGACCACAGAGTAATTTTTAAGAAGTATTTGAAAGTAATTGCTTTGCAGAGAGGAAAAAAGTATTAGAAGTAGGAACAACCTCTTATTCATCTCTTTAAGACCCTCAAAACCTTACATTCAACTAATAGGGGTTGAGCAAAATAATAAAAAGTTGCTAACTTAAATTAAGGTTAACTCACTGAGGCAGAAATTAACTAGTTATGTTTCTCTCCAAAAGTGAGTCAAACAAGAAAAAGGGGAAAAAAAATCTTTTCTTAAAAACTTGTCTTTTGGGGGTACAAGGACGAAAATCAATCCTCCTGAAAAGGAAAAAGGGGAGTAAAAAAAAAAAAAAAGGCAAGCTAATCCAGACTCTCGGCTTATTTACCTTATCCTTTTCGTGGGTCCTTCTGAACAATGCCTGAAACATACTATATGAAGTCACAGATGAAAACGAAGCAATGTTTTCTTTTCCTGGGACCCCCAGGACCAGATGTAGTCACTTCCTTTGGAAGTGTCCTGTGTCTGAGGCCATGTGGTTAACATGTGGCAACAAGCACAAGCCTTATCCATAATAAAATCAACACCCGAACCCAAATGTGGGCCATTATGCCTTTACTAAAATAGGTTTCCACGTTTGGAAAAACCAAATGGAGGTTGGTTAACTCATCTTCTCGCCTCGTTTTTAAATTGCATTCGTTTCATCTACCCGGGAGATGATGCAAAGGTTACTGCTGCTGCCATGATTTTGGAAGTTTGGCCGATTCATGTGTTTTGCCGATAATGGGGTTTTTTCTAGAGGCCTCTCGAACTTCAAGTAGTGTTGAGTCAAGGAAAACGAGCCTTATCTGCCCTTTCCCCAAGTGCAACGTAAGACCAGTAACTTAGCACGTCCGTGACGAAGAAATCCAAGAATCCTGAAGCTGCCGCGGAGCACCGAGAGCGAGTCCCGAAGCCTCACGGGCCTTCCGGCGGGCTGTCCCCCGCCCTGAGCGGACAGCTTCTCCGAGGCACCTCCTGGGCCCGAAGAGCCCTTTGGCACGTGGCCCGCCAGGCCCGGCCCCCCGCCGCCCCGCGCCCTCCCCACACGGCCCCCTCCCCGCACCTTCCCGCCAAGCCACCCCCGCCCCGCGGCCCAGAGCCCCCGCCTCAGTCCCGAGGAAGGGCGGCCTCGTACGCCGCGGGGCTGCGGCCCGGGCGCGGCCGGGTCCCGGAGGCCCCACTGAGGCGGCCCCGCGTCCCGGGCGGCGGGCAGAGCGCGGAGGCAGCCGGCCGTGAGGGGCAGGCCGGGGCCGGGCGGCGGCGGCCTGCTTCCCGCCTGACGCAGCAGCGGAGCAGGCCGGAGCGCGGCCGCCATCGCCGCCGCCTGGGCCCGGCCCTCCGCCCGCGGCCTACCCCCGCGCCGCGGTCCCCGGCCCGCTCGCGGCCTCACCTTCCGCCTGGCAGGGACCCGCAGCGGCCGAGACTCAGGTGCAGACCGGGAGGGAGCCTCGCGAAGCGGCGGCTGTTTATTTTCAGGGTCCCTGCCTGCGCCACACGCGGGTCTGCACACGGCCCCGCACACGCCGCTGCGCACGGCTCGCCGACGCCTCGCCCACGCGACCAATCAGCTTGCGGCGCTCGGCCGTCCAATCAGGGCCGCCCGCAAGGCGGGCCGCCGCGCCCGACGCGGCGCTGGGGGCGGGGCTCTCCCCCGGCTCGCGCGGCCCTTCCCGCCGGGCCTTGCGCGCGGCCTTCCCGCTTCGAGGCCGGGCCCGGCCCTGTGGGGGCGGTCGGAGTTCCGGCTCGACGACCCTCCTGGCGGCGGCGGTAGCGGCGGCAAGAGGCGCAGGGAGCGGCTTTCTGTGCTTCTGGGGCCCGGAGGCCTCCTCCCGGGGGCGGGCTCAGCGCCGCCGGAGCCGGGCCCCGCTTCCGGGGCCTCTCGGCTGGGGGGAGCCCGGCTGCCGGTCCCGCCCCGGGGAGCGGGCGCGGGGGAGGCACCGCCGCCCCAACACCCCTTGTCACGTGACGCGTGACGGCCCCTGCGGCCGGAGGGCCACCGCGCCCGGGGTGTCATCGTCCCTGCGGGCCTTCAGGTTTTCTCCAAGAGACGCTGTGAATGTAGCGTACACACGCTGTCACAGTGAAATCAAGTTAAACTGTTCGATGTAAACTAAGAAGTTACCGACCTTGGTGTCTCATTTTGGAAAGGCTTTCATTAAAAACATGAGGAGAAAAATGGAAGAGTTCCCAGTCTCTTGAAGCCCCAAAAGGCCCTAAAATGACCACAGCCTCACCCTAAACTCCATGTGCTCTGGAGGTCTGCCTGCAGCCCAGGTTGGCCGTTGCAGCCCGGAGTGTACTTTTCATTCTTTGAGTGAGCGCTTGTGTCTATTCAGATGTCAAAACTGGGGTGACCAGTCCTTGTTTCCATCCGCAGGTGACTGTAGACTTCAGCTATTCATTTGCCCCCAGTTGTACCTCACTGAATCCTAGTACCAAGGCTGTATGGCTTCTTAAAGCACGTGGTGAGGAGGTAGTGCAGCAGTGTGGTTAAGAGCTCAAGTGTTGAGAGGGTTAAACCTGGTCCAAATGAATCACTGTAAAGCACTTAGCAGAGGTGGGAGCAATTATTGGACTGGATGGACTATTTTAAAGGACCCATGATTTTAACTCGTGTTAATCAAGACAATTTAAAGTTAAAATATTTTAAAATTCACTGTGAAAATGTCCAATTTCCAATAACGATTGAACTGCCTAGCACTTTCTGCACTGAGTTACCCATAATGCAAGGGTACTTTGTGCTTACACAGTTTTATTACCAAGAAGCTTGCACAGCTTCATAGATTTCCCTTCCATAATTGATAACTCTTTATAATATCTTGAGGTGAGTTGTAGAGTGGTAATTGCAGACACTTACCTAGTGATTTCCTAAGGCCTAACAGTGAGTCAGTGTAACGCAGGAGGCTTTGTAGGAAGTCCAGCCTGGGTGCCTCCACGCCACACTAGGAGATGAGTTAAAATTGTCACAGGAGCCAGAAATTAGTATTTTCTGACTCAATTTTGGTTTACCATTCCAACCGAAGTGCTACATAAAATATTCATTACAGACACAAGGACTGAATGTTCCTAATATTTTTATTTAAAAAAAAGGTGGGTGTGAAAGATACTGGACATAATGTTCTTCTACACGTTTTAGAAGACTTAAGCAAAGGAAACATCATGCGGCCTTTGCACTTTGGCTCTGGAAGGAGCAGCTAATGGCTCTTTTCTACCTGGCATCCAGCTTTCTGTAATGACTATTTTTAATAGAGCCAGTCTGGTCCTAAGTCATTCTGACTGACCCCGGGAAGGTCTGGGATGAAGTGACTATTGTTGCATGGATATGCCCCTGGGTACACCTGTTCATTAGTGATGTTTGAAAACAAAGGAAAGAAAAGGCTACCCCACTTAAAAGATAAACTGCCATCTGTATTTGAAGAGTTTTCTATCTTTCCGTCCCTGGAAATCTGCTTTATCCCTTCCTGCCCTCACATATCCAGTCTTCTCCAAGGTATTGTACTCAGCTCTGCAGGGGTTGCACAGGTGAGTTAAGACAGACCGTGCCCTTGAAGATCTTGCAGGATGACAAGGGCCAAAAGAAAGTATTAAGTGTCCTCAGAGAGGACCAACTAAGATGCTGTGATTCAGCATGATTCAGGATTCCTTCAAATGAATGCCAGTCGAGCAGCAATAACTGCCAACTCCTCATTTCCGCTTAAAATGCCCAACTGTTCCTAGCACAAGCCCTAGATCCTGTTGTTAAATGGAGATGATACTGTGTCTGTCCTTCTAAAACCTTCCATGTCTTGTTTTTCCTGCCAACAGGGAAATAGGCTCTGACTTTACTTGGAAAGTATGCAGCTAAGGTTGAGGAGAATGAATTGTTTCCACCTCTCATGTCAGCTTCTGATCCTGAAATAGGAATTAGTTATACAGTGCTGCTGCTGCTGCTGCTGCTGCTGCTGCGCCGCTTCAGTCGTGTCCGACTCTGTGCGACCCCATAGACGGCAGCCCACCAGGCTCTGCCGTCCCTGGGATTCTCCAGGCAAGAACACTGGAGTGGGTTGCCATTTCCTTCTCCAATGCATGAAAGGGAAAAGTGAAAGTGAAGTCGCTCAATCGTGTCCGACTCTTAGCGACCCCATGGACTGTAGCCTACCAGGCTCCTCCGTCCATGGGATTTTCCCAGCAAGAGTACTGGAGTGGGGTGCCATTGCCTTCTCCTATACAGTACTAATCATACCTAATAGTTAATATAGAGAGTTCTTATAACATGTGTGGCTGCGTGCTAAGTCACTTCACTCATGTCCAGACTCTCTGCAACCCTATGGACGGTAGCCCACCAGACTCCTCTGTCCATGGGATTCTCCAGGCAAGATACTGGAGTGAGGTTGCCATGCCCTCCTCAAGGGGATCTTCCCAACGCAGGGATCAAACCCATGTCTCTTATGTCTCCTGCATTGGCAGGCAGGTAATTTACCACTCGTGCCACCTGAGAAGCCCCTGTTATAACAACAGTGCCTGGCATAAAGTAATTACTTATAAAGTATTATCAATCATTATTGTTATTATCATTATTTATTGAGTACTTACTCTATGCCAGGCATTGTTTATAACCTCTTTGTAATTTTTCACAAAACCCCCTTGAGATAAGTACTTTTATTATCCCTATGGGGAAATTAGTCCAGAAAATATAATCTGCGCAAGGTCACAGAACAAATAAGTAACTGGGCTGCCTTCAAACAGAGGCAGCCAGAGTGCTTCACGCACAGCTTCTGGCCTCCATAGTTACTGAGACCTAATCCTAGTTCCAGAAAAATATCTATTTCTGCTTTATTGACTATGCCAAAGCCTTTGACTGTGTGGATCACAATAAACTTTGGAAAATTCTGAAACAGATGGGAATACCAGACCACCTGACCTGTCTCTTGAGAAACCTGTATGCAGGTCAGGAAGCAACAGTTAGAACTGGACATGGAACAACAGACTGGTTCCAAATAGGAAAAGGAGTACGTCAAGGCTGTATATTGTCACCCTGCTTATTTAACTTATATGCAGAGTACATCATGAGAAACGCTGGGCTGGAAGAAACACAAGCTGGAATCAAGATTGCCGGGAGAAATATCAATAACCTCAGATATGCAGATGACACCACCCTTTTGGCAGAAAGTGAAGAAGAACTAAAGAGCCTCTTGATGAAAGTGAAAGAGGAGAGTGAAAAAGTTGGCTTAAAGCTCAACGTTCAGAAAACTAAGATCACGGCATCTGGTCCCATCACTTCATGGGAAATAGATGGGGAAACAGTGGAAACAGTGTCAGACTTTATTTTTGGGGGCTCCAAAATCACTGCAGATGGTGACTGCAGCCATGAAATTAAAAGACGCTTACTCCTTGGAAGGAAGGTCATGGCCAACCTATAGAGCATATTTAAAAGCAGAGACATTACTTTGCCAACAAAGGTCCGTCTAGTCAAGGCTATGGTTTTTCCAGTGGTCATGTATGGATGTGAAAGTTGGACGGTGAAGAAAGCTGAGCGCCGCAGAATTGATGCTTTTGAACTGTGGTGTTGGAGAAGACTCTTGAGAGTCCCTTGGACTGCAAGGAGATCCAGTCAATCCATCCTAAAAGAGATCAATCCTGGGTGTTCATTGGAAGGACTGATGTTGAAGCTGAAACTCTAATACTTTGGCCACCTCATGCGAAGAGCTGACTCATTGGAAAAGACCCTAATGCTGGGTAGGATTGGGGGCGGGAGGAGAAGGGGACGACAGAGGATGAGATGGTTGGATGGCATCACCGACTCGATGGACATGGGTTTGGGTAGACTCCGGGAGTTGGTGATGGACAGGGAGGCCTGGCGTGCTACAATTCATGGGGTCGCAAAGAGTCGGACACGACTGAGTGACTGAACTGAACTGAACTGAACTGAATCCTACAATTTCCCATAGACTTCTTAAAGTGACAGAATAGGGAAGGACAGCTGATGACAAGGAAAATATGAAACACTGACTAATAGTTTAGTGACTTTCCATTGGTTGGCTTCCTCCTCTGTGACCTTAACAATGACACAATTTCTACTTCTGCAAACTAACTGGTAAAAGAAAAACTTTATTTGCAAATAAGTTTTAAAAGTTTCAAAATAAAACCACCATTTTTTTTTTCTTCCTAAAAGAAAAGTAGATGCAGTTACTTAAAAAAGTAATTTCATATCAATAAAGGACAGAAATGGTATGGACCTAACAGAAGCAGAAGATACTAAGAAGAGGTGGGGAATTCCCTGGTGGTCCAGTGGCTAAGACTCCATGCTCCAAATGCAGGGGGACATGGGTTCGATTCCTGGTCAGGAAACTAAATCCCACATGCTTCAAGTAAGAGTTTGCATGCCACAACTAAGACCTGGCACAACCAATAAATAAATATAAAATTTAAAAAAAAACAAAGAAGAGGTGGCAAAAATACACAGAAGAACTATACATAAAAGATCTCAGTGACCCAGATAACCTCGGTGGTGTGATCACTCACCTAGAGCCAGACATCTTGGAGTGTGAAGTCAAGCGGGCCTTAGGAAGCATCATGACAAACAAAGCTACTGGAGGTGTTCCAGCTGAGCTATTTCAAATCCTAAATTCCAGCTGAGTTATTTCAAATCATAAAAGATAATGCTGTTCACTGTTTATAATAGCCAGGACATGGAAGCAACCTAGATGTCCATCAGCAGACGAATGGATAAGGAAGCTGTGGTACATATACACAATGGAATATTACTCAGCCATTAAAAAGAATGCATTTTAATAAGTTCTAATGAGGTGGAAGAAACTGGAGCCTATTACACAGAGTGAAGTAAGCCAGAAAGAAAAACACCAATACAGTATACTAACGCATATATATGGAATTTAGTAAATTGGTAAAGATAACCCTGTATGCGAGACAGCAAGAGACACAGATGTATAGAACAGTATTTTGGACTCTATGGGAGAGGGCGAGGGCGGGATGATATGGGAGAATGGCACTGAAGCATGTAAATTATCATATGTGAAACGAATCGCCAGTCCAGGTTCGATGCATGATACAGGGTGCTCGGGGCTGGTGCACTGGGATGACCCAGAGGGATGGGATAGGGAGGGAGGTGGGAGGGGGGTTCTGGAAGGGGAACACATGTACACCCATGGTGGATTCATGTCAATGTATGGCAAAACAAATACAATATTGTAAAGTAAAAAAATAGATAAATAAATTTAAAAATAAATAAATAAAAGATAATGCTGTTAAAGTGCTGCACTCGATATGTGAGCAAATATGGAAAACTCAGCAGTGGCCACAGGGAAAAATATCAACAAATTCAGATACACAGATAACACCATGCTTATGGCAGAAAGCAAAGAAGAGTTGAAGAGCCTCTTGATGAAAGTGAAAGAGGAGAGTGAAAAAGAGCTGGTTTAAAACTCAACATTCAAAAAACAAAGATCATGACATCTGGTCCAATCACTTCATGGCAAATAGATGGGGAAACAGTGACAGACTTTATTTGGGGGGGCTCCAAAATCATTGCAGATGGTGACTGCAGCCATGAAATCAAAAGATGCTTGCACCTTGGAAGAAAAGCTATGACCAACCTAGGCAGCATATTAAAAAGCAGAGACATTACTTTGTCGACAAAAGTCTGTCTGCTCAAAGCTATGGTTTCCCAGTAGTTATTATGGATGTGAGAGTTGGACTATAAAGAAAGCTGAGCATCCAAGAATTGATGCTTTTGAACTGTGGTATTGGAGGAGACTCTTGAGAGTCCCTTGGACTGTAAGAAGATCTAACCAATCAGTCCTAAAGGAAATCAGTCTTGAATATTCATTGGAAGGACTGATGCTGAAGCTGAAACTGAATACTTGGGCCTCCTAATTCGAAGAACTGACTCATTAGAAAAGACCCTGATGCTGTGCAAGACTGAAAGCAGGAGGAGAAGGGGATGACAGAAGATGAGATGGTTGGATGGCATCACCAACTGGATGGACATGAGTTTGAGCAAGCTCTGGGAGTTGGTGACGGACAGGGAGGCCTGGCATGTTGCAGTCCACGGAGTCACAAAGAGTTGGACATGACTGAGTGACTGAATTGAATTTCGTATCAAGCATCTACATTATTTAAACTTTGAAATAGGGAGTGAATAGCAAGATAATGATGTGTTTAAATTGCTTCCAAAGAGTATTTTACAGGATGTCTTCAGTTGTGTTTTGAAAGAGCCTTATACAGTTTAACACTGGATCGTGTAGTTCTCATAATCTATAAAAATAATGCAAGTGATTTTTAAAGGTTAAATTTTAAAAGAACTACTATATAATTTGGAGAAGGAAATGGCAACCCACTCCTGTATTCTTGCCTGGGAAATCCCATGGATAGAGGAGCCTGGTGAGCTACAGTCCATGAGGTCTCAAAGTGTCAGACATAACTGAAGTGACTTAGCACACACACACTAAATAACTGGCTAAATTAGGATAAAAAAATCTAAAAGGACATTTAGCCTAATCTCAGAGTATTTAGTCTAGTCTTCACATTTTAAATTTAAATTGAAAGGAGACCAATAGAGTTGCACAGAGTTCCTGCAAGTATATTAATGATTTTTCAGTCACAAAAAAAGAATAAAATAATGCCATCTGCAGCAACATGGATGAATCCAGAGATTATCATATCAGTGAAGTAAGTCAGAAAGAGAAAGACAAATACTGTATAATATCACTTATACGTAGAATCTAAAATATGACCTAAGTGAACTTATGTACAAAACAGACAGGCTCACAGACATACAGAACAGACTTGTGGTTGCCAAGGGGGAGTGGTTGAGGGAGGCATGGACTGGGAGTTTGGGACAGCAGATACAGACTAGTACAGACAGAATGATCAACAACAAGCTCCTACCGGGTCTCCTGCATTGCAGGCGGATTCTTTCCTGTTTGAGCCACCAGGGAAGCCCACTCTACAGCACAGAGAACCATATTCAACATCCTGTGATAAATCATGATGGAAAAGAGCGTGAAAAAGAATGTATGTATAATGGAATCACTGAACTGTACAGCAGAAGTTAACACAACCTTGTAAATCAGCTACACTCCAACAAACTACATTTTTAACGTGACAAAAATTGATTAAAAATTTTTTTGTGTGTGGTCATACACAAACCACGTAGGATTTTAGCTCCCAGACCAGGAATCGAACCCAAGCCTGTTGCTTTAGAAGCATGGAGTTGTAACTACTGGATCACCAGGGAAGTCCCCCAAAGCCCATACCTTTTTAATATGAAAAAGGTGTCATCCACGTGTCATAGAGGCCGTTAGCTGTGCTTATGCCTGATGAGTGCAGTTAATCACGGTGGAGGTAAGAGAAGGGGGGCCCAAATCTATACCACACCCTTGATTGTTGGGTCTCCAGCCCTTTTCTGTAGACGTCAACACAAATGGCCATTCTAGTTTATGAATTAGTCATTTATGAGTTTGGCAAGGATGAATCAATTGTCAACTTGTCAACTTTGAGAAATGTACTCAGGCTCCAATTTAAGAGACATGAACTTCAGACTACATTTTCATAAGGACTATGAAAACATCCTCTAATTATGTATTGTTACTACAGAAGAAAATGTGTGAATTTACACTGGGCTGAAGAAAGGCTTTCAGGTAGCGAAGATACAACAGATAACAGCTGTTGTTCCCTTGAACCATCCCTACCCCAAGCCCCACTTCCTTTCTCTTCACCCCAAAATCAAACAAATGATACATTCTTTGGCTCATTTTTTATACTATAAAAATAAGTGTGTGTCTACATTAAATGTACAAGCTTGGGCAGACCATTCAAATATAAAATTTTTCTAAATATGTAAATTTTGAAATATTGTATTATACATTCTATAACATACTATGAATCATATGTACAAATTAGACAAAATTTACATATAATCTATAATAAGAAGTATTTAATTATATGATATAATTTTTATATGTGGTTTATATATATCAAACAATACATGCACAATTAAAATTTACGTAAATAGTATCATATCTATCTGCTAACTTATTTGCCTTCCCTTACAAGAACGTAAGGTCTGCAAGGCAGGGGCTTTGTCTTGCTCTGTTTTCTGCTTTACTTCCAACTCCTAGAATGGCTCCCTATACATGAGAAGCTGCCAAATGGTTGCTGAAAGAATAAATATTAACCTTTATCTAGCTTTTTAAATTTAATATTATGTTTTTGAGATCTCTATCCACAAAAACATATGTACACAATTATATCTGTATTCTTTCTTAGTTCATTTTTTTTTCAGTGCCGTGTATTACAGATATGTGAAGTGAAGTGAAGTGAAAGTCGCTCAGTGATGTCCAACTCTTTGCAACCCCTGGACTGTAGCCTCCCGGGCTCCTCTGTCCATGGACTTCTGCAGGCCAGAATACTGGAGTGGGCAGCCATTCCCTTCTCCAGGGGATCTTCCCAACCCAGGGATCCAACACAGGTCTCCAGCATTGCAGGCAGATTCTTTACCAGCTGAGCCACCAGTTTAGCTCAGTTCAGTCGCTCAGTCATGTCCGATTCTTGGTGACCCCATGGACTGCAGCACACCAGGCTTCCCTCTCCATCACCAACTCCTGGAGTTTGCTCAAACTCATGTCCATCAAGTCGGTGATGCCATCCAACCATCTCATCCTCTGTCGTCCCCTTTTCCTCCCGCCTTCAATCTTGCCCAGCATCAGGGTCTTTTCCAAGGAGTCAGTTTTTCACATCAGGTGGCCAAAGTACTGGAGTTTCAGCTTCAGCATCAGTCCTTCCAATGAATATTCAGGACTGATTTCCTTTAGGATTTACTGGTTGGATCTCTTTGCAGTCCAAGGGACTCTCAAGAGTCTTCTCCAACACCACAATTCAAAAGCATCAACTCTTTGGTGTATTTGAGGTTATTGATATTTCTCCTGGCTATCTTGATTCCAGCTTGTGCTTCATCCAGCCCAGCATTTCGCATGATGTGCTCTGCCTATAAGTTAAATAAGCAGGGTGACAATATACAACCTTGATGTACTCCTTTCCCAGTTTGGAACCAGTCCTTTGTTACATGTCCGGTTCTAACTGTTGCTTCTTGGCCTGCATACAGATTTCTCAGGAGACAGGCAAGGTGGTCTGGTATTCCCATCTCTTTAAGAATTTTCCACAGTTTGTTGTGATCCACACAGTCAAAGGCTTTGGCGTAGTCGATGAAAGAGAAGTAGATGTTTTTCTGGAATTCTCTTGCTTTTTCTGTGATCCAACAGATGTTGGCATTTTGATCTCTGGTTCCTCTGCCTTTTCTAAATCCAGCTTGAACATCTGGAAGTTTTTGGTTCACGTGCTGTTGACCCCTGGCTTGGAGAATTTTGAGCATTATTTTGCTAGCATGTGAAATGAGTGCAATTGTGTGATAGTTTGAACATGTTTTCGCATTGCCTTTCTTTGGGATTGGAATGAAAACTGACCTTTTCCAGTCCTGCGGCCACTGCTGAGTTTTCCAAAATTGATGGCATATTGAGTGTAGCACTTTAACAGCATCATCTTTCAGGATTTGAAATAGCTCAGCTGGAATTCTATCACTTCCACTAGCTTTGTTTGTAATGATGTTCCTAAGGCCCACTTGGCTTCGCGTTCCAGGATGTCTGGCTCTACGTAAGTGATCACACCATCATGGTTATCTGGGTCATGAAGATCTTTTTTGTATAATTCTTCTGTGTATTCTTGCCATTTCTTCTTAATATCTTCTGCTTCTGTTAGGTCCACACCATTTCTGTCCTTTACTGTGCCCATCTTTGCATGAAATGTTCCCTTGGTATCTCTAATTTTCTTGAAGAGATCTCCAGGGACCCCCTGAGTCTTCTGGTTACACAATCTCCGACTATCACAGATAAAGCTGCTGGAACATTTGTGAAAAGGTTTTTGTGTGCATGTACTTTTCACCCAGTTTGTTGTCCTCTTCATATAGTGTCTCCTCATCACAGTGAGGTTGGACACCCTTCATGTGTTTGTAGGCTATTCAAGTTTCCTCCTGTGAGAATGGCTGATTTTGCTCATTTTTGCTATTTTCTTGTTGCCCTTCTCTGATAGACTTGAAAGAATTCTATTTTCTGTGTATCAGTCCTTTGTCAGTTATACGAGGTTATGTTTGTTGACAGTTTGGTGATCATTGTTTCTCAACATGACATAAAGACTGGGAATTGATAAAGAACTTCTGAAACATGGATTTGGATACTGATGCAAGGACAGAGGGGTTTCATTCAGGCTGCCTACACTGAATTTGGGGAGACGGCTACACGTGCCCCCTTACCCCCACCATGCTCTGCAGCATTTCCTTTGCCTCTGTTACATGCCAACAATATGCTTTAATGGCAGCGAGCATCACAGCCTCTGCCTGCTGCAGGGCAAATGCCAGGCATCCTTACGTTTTTGCCTCATTCAGAGGAGGCATTTGGACGCACGTTGTGTCACAAACCCCTGCTTTTCAGCATTTCGACCTGCCCTGGAAAACTGCTGACTTCATGATGTACTTCCTTCCGTATGCTGCCGTTCTCCCCAGCACTGCAGCCAGCTTAGAAGCCTGACTCACCCTCCAGTCAGTCACCAAGAATGCTGATGATTCTGGTACGGTCAGTGCTCTCCAAGTGACTTTGATGGGGAAACAGCTTCTGGACAAGCCCAAGCCAGTGCTGTCTCAGGTGTCAGGGAGGCCTTTTCTAACTGTTTCATCGCTCAGCCTCTTACTCTTCCTGCCTTGGCAGGAGTGGAGGCCATGCTCCTGCAGTCCTGGCCATGAAGCTCTGCACTAGACGAGCTGGCACAGCCTGCACTCTCCTTCTGAGCTCAGCGAGCAGTCTCTCCCAACTGCACTGGAGTCCTGGCTGGGGCATAGTACACGCAGTGCAATAGTATGCAGAGCTGGGTTAACTAGTCCAAAGTCAGCTTGCCTTTCAGTAAATTACCCTATAAAGCATTCATTGACCAAAATTATCTTGATTAGTTTCTCTTATGCACATGGCAACCCACTCCAGTACTCTTGCCTGGAAAATCCTATGGACAGAGGAGCCTGGTAGGCTGCACTCCATGGGGTCGAGAAGAGTCGGACATGACTAAGCGACTTCACTTTCACTTTTCCCTTTCATGCATTGGAGAAGGAAATGGCAACCCACTCCAGTGTTCTTGCCTGGAGAATCCCAGGGATGGTGGAGCCTGGTGGGCTGCCGTCTATGGGGTCGCACAGAGTCGGACACAAATGAAGCAACTTAGTAGCAGCATGCACATTATGCTAAGTCACTTCAATCGTGTCTGACTCTTTGCAACCCCATGGACTGCAGCCCGCCAGGCTCCTCTGTCCATAGGATTCTCCAGACAAGAATACTGGAGTGGGTTGCCATGCCCTCCTACAGGGGATCTTCCTGACACAGGGATTGAACCCGGGTCTCCTGCATTGGAGACAGATTCTTTACCACTAGCGCCACCTGGGAAACCCACTCAAAGATCTGTGGTGAAGATCAAATAGATAAAATAAGTGAAAATGCTTTGCAAATTCCACCATGTTTTATCAAGGTAAACTGAGATTAAGATCAGTTATTTTTGGCCTCACACATGTCATGGAATTCTTTTTTCTACACTGATTTGTTACAAATAACGGAAATATTTTGGACACTTGAATAAGTAATCAGCATTTCTATTGCACTTGAAGAGTGATCGGAAGTAATTTTTCCCTTTGTTTAGGGGTTGGTTTCCTCATTTGATGCAATAAGAGTTCTCAGGGGACTAACTGCTGCTGCTGCTGCTAAGTCACTTCAGTCGAGTCCGACTCTGTGCGACCCCATAGACGGCAGCGCACCAGGCTCCCCTGTCCCTGGGATTCTCCAGGCAAGAACACTGGAGTGGGTTGCCATTTCCTTCTCCAATGCATGAAAATGAAAAGTGAGAGTGAAGTCTCTCAGTCGTGTCCGACTCTTAGCGACCCCATGGACTGCAGCCTACTGGGCTCCTCCATCCATGGGATTTTCCAGGCAAGAGTAGTGGAGTGGGGTGCCATTGCCTTCTCCGCAGGGGACTAAAACTGACTCTAAAAGCTACTGATGCTGAAGATTTATCCAAAATGAAGTTTGCTTTGGGGGGCCACAGCATTCAGAGACGGCTCTGGACCAAACTGAAATGGGTGGTGAATTTGATTGTCCCTTTGCTTCCTGACTTCTTCTTTTCTGGACACTCCCCAACCACATCTATTTTCCTTGGGACTTCCTGAGTCAACCAGGGCCACTTTTTTCTCTCTTCAAGGCTGACCAGCCCATTCCATCAGGGGCTAGGATGTCATTTAGTATGCTAGGATAATAATAACCTCATTTACATAGTACTTCATAAAATAATAAAAATTCAGTAATTTAGTGTGAGAGGATCATGTACCACACTCTGCTGGGCAGTTCCACCTTTGCTACGTTATTTAGTTGTCATCTTATTCTTTGAACCTATGAGGTTTAGAAACCTTATAGATTCTAGCACGATCTCCCTAGATAGGCTCTAGAAATGTTTTTCAAATAAAAGTAGCTGGCTGATTTATTTATTCAGCTGTGCTGGGTGTTACTTGTGGCACATGGGGTCTTCTATCTTCATTGCAGCATGTGGGATGTGGTTCCCTCACCAGGGATCGAACCCAGGCCTTTTGCATTGGGAGCACGAAGTCTTAGCCACTGGGCCACCAGGGAGGTCCCAGGATCTGGATATTTAAGTAGGAGGCATTAGCATCCTGACCAACTTTTTTTCACAGGGTGAGATGCCTGGGTGCTTTTACATGGTATATGACTGGGCATCAGCTACAAGTGGGTCGCATGGTAATCAAGTCTGCTCTCACACCTTTTTCAATCCTTCCAGCGCTGAAGAGAGGTCTCAGCCTGGCGCTTACCAGCACGTAACTCCTCTGTGACACTGTGCCTCCCCTTTCAGAACGAGGGGCGCCTAGGTCAAGTGGCCATCCCAGATGTGATCACTTTATTGTGAGAACATAATATACAAGTTAGAGTGTTTTCTCACTTGTGTAGTAGAGTCTGCTCTTTTTGTCTTTTTTAGACATACACACATATTTTATTTTCTGGCAGAACCACCTGAGAGAAAGTTGCACACTCTGCACATTGTGTTTACAGAGATAATTGACATATAACATTATACTGGTTTCAGGTGTACATCATAATAATTCGGTATTTGTATATATTGGAAAATGATTACCACAAAAGTCTAGTTAGCATCCGTCACCACACAGTTACTCTTTTTTTTCTTATGATGAAACTTTTAAGATCTGTTCTCTTGGAGGGATAAATCAGAAATTTGGGATTAACATACATGCACTACTGTATATATATAATGGACAGTCAACAAGGACCTACTGCATAGCACAGGGAATTATTATCAATACTTTGTAATAACCTGTATGGGAAAAAGTCTGAAAAAAAAAATATGTATAACTGAATCACTTTACTGTATACCTGAAACTGATACAACATAGTAAATCAATTATACTTCAATAAAAAAATTTTTTAATTCTTACCAAAAATTAAAAAGACTTATCAGGACCCTCTGCCTGTGGTCCAGTGGTTAAGCAGTGCAGGTTCCATCCCTGGTCAGGGAGCTAAGATTCAAATGCCACATGGCAAAGCCAAAATTAAAAAAAAAAAAAAGACATTCTCTCAACGACTTTCAAATAGGCGATGCAGTATCATTAACTGTAGGGTTTCTCCAATGGCTCAGCAGAAAAAATCCCCTGCCTGCAAGACAGGAGATGTGGGAGAAGTGGGTTCGATCCCTGGGTCGGGAAGATCCCCTAAAAGAGGAGATGGCAACCCATTCCAGTATTCTTGCCTGAAAAATCCCATGGACAGAGAAGCCTGGTGGGCTGCGATCCATGGGATTGCAAAGAGCAAGACACGACTGAACACACATGCATCTTTAACTGTATCAACATACCATACATTATGTTCCCAGGACATTTATTTTATAATTGGAAGTTTGTACCTTTTGACAGCTTCACCGATTCTTACCGACCTGCTCCCCGCAAACCCAGCAACCCCCAATGTGTTCTCTGTTTCTATGAGCTCAATTATTTTTTAACTTTACATATGAGAGCTAATACAGTCACTGTCTTTCTATGATTTATTTCACTGAGCATAATGCCCTCAAGGTCCATTCATGTTGTTACAAACGGCAGAATTTCCTTCTCTTTTTTAATGACTGAATAATATTCTGTTGTTTATGGGTACATAATTTCCCTATCCAATCATCTGCCAAAAGACACTTAGGTTGCTTCTGAAAGCTCCCTTATTTTAAATAAGAATGAAATGTGAGTCAACCTAAAGATACAACGAAGCAAATGAGAGGAGATAGGGTGTGTGAGTTGCTCAGTCGTGTCCGACTCCTTAAGACCCCACAGACTGTAGCTCACCAGGTTCCTCTGTCCATGGAATTCTACAGACGAGAACACTGGAGTGGGTTGCCATTCCTTTCTCCAGGGATCAAACCTGGGTCTCCTGCACTGCAAGCGGATTCATTACCATCTGAGCCACCAGGGAAGCCTGAACGAGAGCAGAGGAAGCACACAAGCGTGAACAGTCACAAGGATGGTGGATGTGACAAAAACGGTGTGGGAGTGTGCTGGTGGAGCCGTGTGGGAGTCCCATGAAACCCTGAGCTGCTGAGGAGGACAGCTGTCTGCCGGGCTGCTCACAGAAGGGGCTGTGGAGACGTCCACCCCCGAATGCAGGGTATGCTTGAAAAATTCAGCGCAGGTGGCAGGTCTTTTTGACACAGGCAGCATCTCAAGTGCAGAGTAGCAGTCTGCCTCTGTGTGTGTGTGCACGCGTGCACACGCACACACATCCGCACGCAGCACCTTACACACTTTCATGATTGGAAGACTGGAAGAATAACACAGTGGTGGTAGCCTCTCTCAAACAACCCAAGGGTGTTTCTGCCTTGAGGGGATCTGAGACCCCACTGCAGGCAAAGGTTTGTCTTTGATTTTCTCTTTTATGCCATTTTCACACTCCCTTTCCCAGTCTATTATCATCCCAGGACGCTCAGGTAGTGGCCCCGCTGAACAGAGCCCATAGACCCCTCCGCTGCAGAAGTTAGGGGACATTCACCAATGGTTTTAGCTCTTCCAGAGTTTCTTCCACTGATTCCTCTTGGAGACCCCATTAAATCCTTTATGGTGGATTCCTTAGAGGCTGACAAATACAGTCTCCTCAAGGTCCTCCATGTATTAACCTCAGACACTTACCTACTTTTTCCTCCCACAATCTTTTAAGACCTTTGTACATTCTTCTATGAAGGACAGTTGAGTTTACATAGGGACATAAACAATAAAACTGTAGTTTAAGATCTGCAAGGTGGGGGGAAGAAAGGAAATCTGAAAAATCAAGTCATAGCGAATTTTTGAAAAAACAAGTGTTAGTTTCATTACAGGATTCTAAACTGTAGACCCTCCAAGGTCAAGGGGAAGCAATATGGAACTGAGGTTTACATAAGCAGTGCCTGGTAGTGGATCCTCACTAGGTGAACAAGGATTTTATTGTCCCTCTATGAGGCACTCCTGAGGTTGCCCAACTGCCCATGGGCCTCAGGGCCAGCATTTCTCAGACCTCACTAGAAAGTTGCTAAGACAAGGCATTTTCCACAGGCCTTTCCTGTTTCCAGGTCCCTTCCAACATCATTCTGGTGATGTCACTGGCATGGGTTTTATGCTGCCTTTGCAATGATGATACAGCAAACAATGTGGAATATCCAGAAGCGGTGTTAATATAATAGTTTTAACGTTAATAGGGAACGTTGACACTTGGCTCACCGGAGGGCTGTGACTTTAGAATAATCTATGTCAGAAGCACTGTTTACACTGTGAAGTGCTATCCATTTGTTAGTTATGATTATTACAACATCAGAAAACAACCTAAGGACCTCACAAGGAGACTGTGCCAGGTCATTTTTACTCTGTGACTCAGTACTGCTTCTTCAACATTTGTGGTCAGTTAATCATTTTGGCAAAATACCTCAAAACTTGCCATCTCATTCACTCTTACCATCAATTGAAGACTTTTATGAGAATAAAGTGGGAAGAATAGAGCCATTTTTAATATCCAGATATGCCATAAAAGTCACCTTTTATACAAGTATACAATTATACAAGTATACAATTGTATACAAGTATACAATTATTTTATACAAGTATACAATTAGTTTTAGTACTTTCCCAGAGCCATGCAACCATCACCATTAACTGAATGCAAACTTTTTTTTTTTTTTTTTTTTTTTAGGGCAGCTTTAGGTTCAGAGTAAGTTTGAGTGGAGAGTATGGAGTTCCCCCACCCCTGCCCTGGAAATCCTGGCAGCCAGTACTCATTTCACTCTCTCCTACTTTTGCCTTTTCCAGAGTGCCATAGAGTTGAAATCTTACATTTTGTAGCTTTTTCAGATTGGCTTCTTTCACTTGGTCATATGCATTTCCTTTTTCTTCACAGCTTTTCACAGCTTGATAGCTCATTGCTTTTTAGTGCCGAATAACACTCTTTTGTGGGACCGAATGTACCACAGTTTGTGTATCCATTCACTTACTGAAGGATGTGTGGTTGCTTCCAAGTTTTGGCAATTATAAATAAATATGCTATAAATGTCTGTGTGCAGGTTCTTCTGTTGACATATGTTTTCGACTCCTTCGGGGAAATACCAGGGCACATGACTTGCTGCTGGATCGTATGGGAAGAGTATGTTTATTTCTGCAAGAATCTGCCAAACGGCCTTCCTGCCAGCAGCACGTGAGAACTGGTATTGTTCCACATCCTCGCCAGCGTTGTCAGTCTTTGATTTGTGGCCTTTCTGACAGGTGTGTAGTGGTATCTCATCAGAGTATTATTATTATTAATCAATGTATTATTTCTAGCTGCGCTGGGTCTTTGTTGCTGCATGCAGGCGTTCTCTAGGTGTGGAGGGCAAGGGACACTCTTCGTCACAAGGCACAAACTGCTCATGGCCATGGCTTCTCTGGTTGCGGAGCAGAGGCTCAGACAAGAGGGCTCAGGAGTTGAAGCAGCACAGGCTTAGTGGCCCTGTAGCACATGGGAATCTTCCCCGACCAGGGATCAAACCCATGTCCCCTGAATGGCAAGGCAGCATCTGATTCACTGGACCGCCAGGGAAGTCCTCTCACCGCTGTTTTAGTTCACAGTTCCCTGATGACATACGATACTGAGCATCTCTTCACCGTTTCCAGCTCTGTCTCCTTTGGTGAGGTGCCTATTCAGCTGTTGGGTCATTTTTAAATCAGGTTGTTCTTTTTCTTATGGCTGAGTTTTAAGAATTCTTTGTATATTCAAAAGATTTAAAAGTTTCTCTGAGACCTCTTTAACCCATGTGTTATTTAGAAGTGTGTTGTTTAATCTCCAAGTACTGAGGGGCTTTCCAGATCTCTCTCTGTTACTAGTTGCTACTTTAATCCCACGTGGCCTGGGAGTAGGCTGGGACCATGTTCCCACCCTGTGTCACGTGGAAAAGTCACCGCTCTGAGTGCTAACATCACTGAATCTGCAGCATCTGAGCCAAGCCTGACTGTAACTCTAATCTGGAAGGTTTAATCATCAAAAAAAAAAAAAGTCTAAATGTCCACCTCCCTATGTTTTAAGCTGATTTATACCATTTAAAGTAAAAGGCTCAGTGTTCACTAAAGGAAAACTAAGCCGATTTCTGTTTAATGAGCCAGGGTCTGAATGTACCAAGCTCTGGGGATTTAGACTACATTCTCTTTTTGAATTTTTTTTATTTTGGTAAAATATACCTAAGTAAAATTTACCTTCTCAAACGTTTTTCAGCACACAGTTCAGTGATATCAAGTCCATTCACACAGTTCTGCAGCCATCACCACCATCTGCCTCCAGAGCTCTCTCATCTTCCCAAAGTGAGCCTCTGTCCCCATTAAACACTACCTCCCCACCCCCTCCCCACCGTTGGGAACCCCCCACTCCATCATCCTACTTTCTGTCTCTATGGATTTGACTGCTTTAGGGACCTCATGCACATAGATCATACAGTCTTTGTCTTTCTGTGACTGGCAGAATTTCCTTTCTTTTTACATTTCTATCTGAACTTTTATTTCTCCATTTTGTTTCAAATTAAAACTTCAACAATACAAATCAGTCCTGATTTAGCAAATGAACGTGCTGTGCAAAGCTGGCATAAAGACAGGGTAACCAGCATCTCCAGAGGCTGCTGCCTTTGCAAGGATGGTCATTTGCTTACGGAGCTCAAACCTCTCTATTGACCGTGGCTGAGAAGTGGCAGAGCATTATTTAGCATTATTATTATTTCTTTGCCAAAAGAGAATCTAAATTATGCTGAATCAGAGCAACTGTACACATTGTTTGCTTTTAGATAATTTACTTTATCAGGCAGGCTCAGAGATACTCAGCCTGTGTCCTGGAACTGTGCTTCTGAGAAACAGATACAAATGAGTTGGCAGAGTCCATAAACAAAATATTTCAGGCCCTCCTAATCTAGGACAAGGCAACTAATATATTAATAAATTGTGGTTTGTAATTGATGCAAGGAAATTTCCAGTCTATAGGAAAATGACAACATATAAAATAGCTAATGATTTATTCCTATAACTTAATATTCTACTATATATACTTTTTTCATATAATATTTTCTAAATACGGTAATTTTACCACCTCTTCCTATTGTAAATTGATCAAAACAAAAAGTCAAAGCAACTAGGAAAAAAATACAACCAGAAAACACTGCTTTCTTACATTGTTATCACCTTTAAAATGTGCTTATAGTCTATATGTATAAGTATACATTATACATATTTATATCATTATGAAGAATATGTAAAACTATCTTTATGGAGGTAAAACTGCCTGGTATCTACTGGCTTTGACCGAACTGAAGACTGCCTCACTGCCTCCAAGTGTATCAACTGCGACAAATAAAAGCTACCTTGATGATTTTATCAATATCCACCATAGGAGGAAAATTCAAGACAAAATAAATACTAATAGTTAAAAATGAGAGATTTCCCTGGTTGTGCAGTGGATAGGAATCTGCCCGTTCAATCTTTGGTTCAGGAAAATTCCACATGCCATGGAGCAACATGAAACCTGAAAATATCAGAAGTATTGTGAAAATACTGTATGTAATCAAGTTCTTTTATTCCAAGTATCAAGACAGTCTTCTGAAAATAGTAACTCAGATTTCACATCTCCCGACATTCTCCACAAAGCAACAAGTTCAGAAAACTTCAGGGATTTGCTGATGATCACAGAGCCAGGACACCAACCCTTCCCCCGAATGCAAGCAGGAGAAAAAATACAAGACAGAATCATGCTGGAATAGGGGAAATCTGTTTTGCTTAGCAATTTTTATTTTTGAGCAATTTTATACAGTGGGTTGCATTACGCTTAAGGAGAGAGGAGATCACTACAGAATTAGATACTGACACCAAAAAGAAAAGAAACCCTCAGGTATGGCACTGAAATAGCCCAGAAATAAACAGTTTACACAGGAGGACTGATTCCCTAATCCCTGAAAAATACTACAGCAGGCCAGGAGGGAGATGGCTTGGGGAAGGTTATTTTCTTCCAGTCTTGCTCCTAACCTTGGAGAAGCCCTTGTGCAGTATCCCTGGGAATGTAAAATGGTGCAGCCACTGTGGAAAACAGTTTGATGGTTCCTCAAAAAGTTAAACATAGAACTACTATATGACCCAGGTATTCCATTCTGACGAATGGAATTCAATTACCATTCAATTAACCAAGTAATTGAAAACAGACTCAAAATAAATACGTGCAGGCCAGTGCTCATTGGAGAACTGTTTGCAGCAGCCAAAAGGTGGAAATGACCCAAGTGTCTATCAACAGATGATGAATAAATAAACAGTGATATAGACACTCAATGGAATGTTACTCAGCCATTAAACAGGAATGAAAACAGAAAATGAAGTGCTTACAAGGATGGAAACGACCTGGAGCCACCTTGTACTGCTGGTGGGAATGGGAAACGGTACTGTCACTGTGGAAAACACTTTGGTGGTTCCTCAAAGAATTGAACATAGAATTACCTTATGATCCAGCAATTCTACTTCTGGTATATACCCCAAACTATTAAAAGCAGGGAGCTGAGTAGATACTTGACATCAACTGTTCATAGCCGCACTATTCACAGTAGACAAGGGGTGGAAACCACCCAAATATCCAACAATGGACGAATGGATAAACAGAATGAGAGAGGATAAACAATGGATAAACCAATATTCTGCTGTAAAAATGAATGAAATTTTGACACATGGATGAACCTCAAAAGACATTAAAAGTGAAAGTTGCTTTTAAAAAGGCTTTTAAAAACCTTAAAAGTGAAAGTCACTCAGTTCTGTCAGACCCTTTGTGACCTCATGGACTACACAGTCCATGGAATTCTCCAGGTCAGAATACTGGAGTGGGTAGTCGTTCCCTTCTCCAGGGATCTTCCCAACCTAGGGATCGAACCCAGGTCTCCCACGTTGCAGGCCGATTCTTTACCAGCTGAGCCACAAGGGAAGGCCCTAAAAGACATTATGCTCAGTGAAATAAGCTGTCACAAAAGAACAAACACTGTTTGATTTCACTTAGATGCGGTCCCAAAAGGAGTCCATTTTATAGAGACAGACAGTAGCATGGGGGTTGGCAGGGGCTGGAGAACTGTCGGAGGTGGGGGAGGTTAACGTTTAATGGGGACAGAATTTCAGTTTGGGAAGATGAAAAAATCCTTAAGATGGATGGTGACGGTTACACAACAACATGAATGTACTTAATACCACTTACTGAGCACTCAACAAATGGTTAAATGGTAAATTTTATATTCTGTATGTTTTACCAAAATGAAAACAAAAGCATGATATATTCAGCACACACACACAAAAGGATGAAGTTCTGATCCTTGCTCTAACACGGGCAAATCTTTGAAACATTCATAAATGAAATAAACTGGACACAAAAAACCAATTCTAAACTATTCCACTTACGTGAACTATCCGTCTTAGGCAAATTCAGAGAGGCACCAAGTCGGTGAAAGGTTACTGAGGGCTGGGAGCAAAGGAGAGTGGGGAGCTATTGCTTCATGGGACAGAGTTTCTGTTTGAGGTGATGGAAAAGTTTTAGAAGTAGATAGTGGTGATGGTTGCACAACACTGTAATTAATGCCGCTGAATGGCACAATTTAAAACAGTGAAAATGGCAAATTATATATATATATAAATATCTTTCCCCACCAAAATGAACAAGTAAACAAAACCAAGCAAACAAAAGTCCCTTCAGTGGTACCAGAGCCTTGCGGACCTCAAAGCACACGCCCATCTGGTGGGCGGGGCCCTCCTCTTCCTTTCCAGGCTCCTGGCTGCTCCTGGCTGACGACCAGTCCTTCTGGCCAGGCTCTACCGAGCCTTCTCCAATTCCCAGGTCTGAGAGTCTTGCCTCATCCAGTGAGTAACCGGTCGCTCCTGCACCACCTACTGCCCCACCCTGCCCCTTCCAAGGCATCAGCTCTGAGTCATCTGGGCTCTCACTGGGTTGTCTGCTTGGTAATCTTATGAACTCAGAGAAGTAGGAAAGAGAGCAGAGGCAGGGCTGGCCAAGGTCATGGCTTGGGACACAGAAAGGCCACTGGACTGGGCGTCAAGAGGACAGAGGTTCTGGGTCTCCTCTGCCACCAGCTAACAGAGTGATCATGGACCAACCATTGTGCCTCTCTGTTTTCTTGCCTGTAAAATCAGAGGGCCGGACTGGGATCTCCAAGACTGTTTTCAGTTCCAGGCTATGGGGACTAAACTTGGGCACAAAACACAGCAAGACAGAAGCAACCTTCTTCAAAGGAGAACGTTTTCCTGACATTTTCAGTTGATGCTTTTATTCTCATCAGGGCACCTGGGGCAGCCTTTAAGGTTTTTTGAGACATAAATGAAAAAAAATTTAACGCACCCAAGTTAAGAGTTTTGAGGCTGTTCATTTCAGTGTTCATTACAGTATTAGGATTTTCCTAGAGAAACTATCCAGAGGTAATAGCAGTTGTTCTTTCTACTCTTAGCCTACAAACGTCAGCCTGAGATATTGGAATAGAATCTGGGTGTTGTAATGCATCCTTGAATGTAGGAGCAACTAGGAGGAGTCAACAAAACAGATGTGGCAGTGGGACACTACACAGCAAGGACGCGGAGTCAGCACAACTCCCTGCGACAGCACGGCGTGTCTCCCAGTCAGAGATGCTCTACATCGCCCCTCTGTGAAGCATTCGGAAGTGGGTGAAGTTGGGACTTCCGTGGGGGTCCAGTGGTTAAGAGGCCACCTTGCAATGCAGGAAAAGCAGGTTTGATTCCTGGTGGGGGAACTAAGATCCCACATGCCCCGGGGCAACAGAGCCTGAGATAAATACATTAGGTATTTATCCTAATGAAATATTCCATGATGTGCACAACTATTTACTTATAAGCATGTTCAGTGAAGATAGTTGTTACAGACTGAATGTTTGTGTCCTCTCAAAATTCATATTGAAACTCTAATCAGCAATGTGATACTAATAGTATTGGGCTGTGGAACCTTTAGAAGGTAATCAGCTCAGAAGGGTGGAGCCCTCTTAAGGAGGATTAGTGCCCTTATAAGGAGAGGTCAGAGAGTGAGCATGTTTCTTTTCTGCTATTTGAGAGCACAATGAGAGGAGAGCTGTCTGCAAACCAGGAAGTGGACCCTCACCAGTCACCAGCTCTGCCAGAACCTTGATCTTGGGTTGTCAGCCTCCAGAACTATGAGAAACAAAAGCCTGTTGTTTAAACCAGCCAGGTAGTTACAGCAGCCCAAATAAGACTGAGGTTATTGTTTGCAATATTGAAAAAGAAGAAACAATCTACATGTCTTAAGGAATAGGTTTTATATATATTTAAATATATATATAATATACATACATACTGATATAATAGCATACGTGGAAACATACATCAGTATACACACATGCTATTATATCAATTCATATGCCAGATATTTACCACATATATATATAATGTATAATATAAATAACACACAAGTATATTTACATATTATATAAACCTATATATTTATTTAACAGATGTCAGTGTTATCAATAAAAGCTTCCTGGGTAGCTCAAACAGAAAAGAATCCACTTGCAATGTGAGAGACCTGGGTTCAATCCCTGTTTTGGGAAGAACCCTGGAGAAGGGCATGGCAACGCACTCCAGTATTCTTGCCTGGAGAATCTCCATGAACAAAGGAGCCTGGTGGGCTACAGCCCATGGGGTCGAAAAGAGTTGGACATGACTGAGTGACTAAAACACGGACACAGTGTTATCAACACAATGGAATGCTTGCTACACAGCCATTTAAACTTTTGAGGAAGAATGTTTAATCACTTAATAATAGTAACTAGTAATAGTTTCAGCTGAAGCTTAAACTCCAATACTTTGGCCACCTGATGCAAAGAACTGACTCACTGGAAAAGACCCTGATGCTGGGAAAGACTGAAGGCGGGAGGAGAAAGTGACGACAGAGGATGAGATGGTTGGATGGCATCACTGAATCGATGGACATGAGTTTGAGTAAGCTCCAGGAGTTGGTGATGGACAGGGAGGCCTGGAGTGCTGCAGTCCATGGGGTCACAAAGAGTTGGACACGACTGAGCGACTGAATTGAACAGTAACTAACATTTACTGAACCCTAATTACGCACTCCATGTGTATTACCTCATTTAACCCTCACATTATAACTGCCTGTGATAAAATACACGTTGTTTATAGATGAGAATACTGAAGCACAGGGAGTGAAGTAACTTGTTCAAAACCACCTAATTAATAAATGACAAGCCCAGAAATATATCCATTAATTTATGTTTAAGTAAAAAATAAGGTATATAACAATATGTGTAGTTTTATCTCATTTTTATTGCTATAGTTTTAACTTTTTTCAAAACATGTCTTTGCACATATCTGTAAGACATAACTACATATACATACAGACCCAACACACATAATCTCTACAGAATGCAGTGGTGGGATTATGAGACACTGTGCTTTTCTTCCTTTTGGCTAATACGTGTCGAATGGGTCTGTGCATGAACCAGGCACAGGCTCTTTTCTCAACATGTATTTATTGGCTGCACCAGCTCTTACTCGCAGTGTGCCTGATCTTTTACTTGTGGCATGCGGGATCTTGGTCCCTGATCAGGGATTGAACCTGGGCACCCCTGAATCTGGAGCCCAGAGTCAACCACTGGACCCCCAGGGAAGTCTCACCAGGGCACAGGATCTTAACAATTACTAGCACATGGGGGGCTGCCTTATCCAAGGGTGAATCCACTGTTGCTGTTTGCATGTCCCTAAGACCCTCCGCAGAGCCAGATGAGCGCCGTCATCCCTAGGACCGACGTGCCAGGGGTTGCTCTTGTTCACGGAGCCCTCACATCACAGCTGCACATAGTATGAGAGCCCCGGGTGGTGGCATCTGTGCCCAGAGCAGCAGGGCGGCAGGCTGTCCTCCAGGCTCCAGCTCTGGAGGTAGGGGAGGCCTTGGCCTGGGTCCACCCCACAGTGGTCAAACGCCTGGGAAGCTTGGGGGGCCCCCTAATGTGACAGCACCTAGAAGTTACAGGATCAGGGAGGGCCTCTGCGCCTACCCCACAGAAATCTGTGTAACAGGAAGCTTGGGAAGATTACATACTTGCATATCAGACAATCTTGTGTTCAGTTCAGTTCAGTCGCTCAGTCGTGTCCAACTCTTTGGGACCCCATGGACTGCAGCACGCCAAGCCTCCCTGTCCATCACCAACTCCCGGAGTTTACCCAAACTCATGTCCATCGAGTCAGTGATGCCATCCAGCCATCTTATCCTCTGTTGTCCCCTTCTCCTCCTGCCCTCAGTCTTTCCCAGCATCAGGGTCTTTTCCAGTGAGTCAGCTCTTCGCATCAGGTGGCCAAAGTATTGGAGTTTCGGCTTCAACATCAGTCCTACCAATGAACACACAGGACTGATCTCCTTTAGGATGGACTGGTTGGATCTCCTTGCAGTCCAAGGGACTCTCAAGAGTCTTCTCCAACACCACAGTTCAAAAGCATCAATTCTTCGGCGCTCAGCTTTCTTCACTGTCCAACTCTCACATCCATACATGACCACTGGAAAAACCATAGCCTTGACTAGACGGACCTTTGTTGACAAAGTGATGTCTCTGCTTTTTAACATGCTATCTAGGTTGATCATAACTTTCCTTCCAAGAAGTACACGTCTTTTAATTTCATGGCTGCAATGACCATCTGCAGTGATTTTGGAGCCCAAAAATATAAAGTCTGACACTGTTTCCACTGTTTCCCCATCTATTTGCCATGAAGTGATGGGACCAGATGCCATATCTTAGTTTTCTGAATGTTGAGCTTTAAGCCAACTTTTTCACTCTCCTCCTTCACTTTCATCAAGAGGCTTTTTAGTTCCTCTTCGATTTCTGCCATAAGGGTGGTATCATCTGCATATCTGAGGTTATTGATATTTCTCCCGGCAATCTTGATTCCAGCTTGTGTGTTTTCCAGCCCAGCATTTCTCATGATGTACTCTGCATATAAGTTAAATAAGCAGGGTGACAATATACAGCCTTGACGGACTCCTTTTCCTATTTGGAACCAGTGTGTTGTTCCATGTCCAGTTCTAACTGTTGCTTCCTGACCCGCATACAGTTTCTCAAGAGACAGGTCAGATGGTCTGGTATGCCCATCTCTTTCAGAATTTTCCACAGTTTATTGTGATCCACACAGTCAAAGGCTTTGGCATAGTCAATAAAGCAGAAATAGATGTTTTTCTGGAACTCTCTCGCTTTTTCAATGATCATCGGATATTGGCAATTTGATCTCTGGTTCCTCTGCCTTTTCTAAAATCAGCTTGAACATCTGGAAGTTCACAGTTCACGTATTACTGAAGCCTGGCTTGGAGAATTTTGAGCACTACTTTACTAGCGTGTGAGATGAGTGCAACTGTGCAGTAGTTTGAGCATTCTTTGGTATTGCCTTTCTTTGGGATTGGAATGAAAACTGACCTTTTCCAGTCCTGTGTGTTAGGTTGACTAATTCCATGACAAATATAAGGAATATGAAAAGGCTGCCTAAGTTTCTATATCAGTGCTGTCATAGCAAGTGGTATGACTATAACTCAGTTCACTAAATAGCTTTGACGATGTCTATTGTCTAAAGTTTCTTTAATGAATGTAGGAAATTTTGCAACATGTGTTTTTAAACAAAAAAACAATCTGGGGGAGGGGCAATATAGGGGAGTGGGAGGTAACAAACTGTTGGGTGTGAGATAGGCTCAAGGGTGTGCTAGAAACACGAGGGATATAGCCAACAGTTTGTGATAATTGTAAATGCAAAGCAACCTTTTAAAAATGAGACAAAAATTTTTTAAGTTTTTAAAGAATCAAAAAAATTTTCCAAATATTTTAAAAATATTTTGGAAGCATTCATTCATTTAATGAATATTTGGGAGCTGGCTACAAAGGAGAAGAGACAAGATTCCCAGGTTGTGAGTTTGCGGCGTCCTCTCCTCCGCCTACAGGCAAGCCCCTGGCTCTCTGCGCCGGTACCTCGCGGGCGAGCGGCCTGTCTCCCCGCTCTTCTCTGACTCTTAGGGGTGCTCCAGGCCAACGCGAGCGCCCCCCTCCCTGGGCTAACCTGCAGTATCCTGATAGTCGTGATAGTTTATAGTTATCGGGAGCGCCTCTGTGCCCAGCACTCTGCCTTCCTCAGCCCTTACTCCTTCACACGGCACAACACAACGCTCGTCTCACTTGGAAGCTGAAGAGCACTGAGACACCGTGTGGTGGGTCACTCATCAGCCCAGGCAGACCAGCCCCCGAGCCTGCACCTCCTCTCAACCGCTGACCCTGCTGCCACGTCCACCCCCAAACTGCGTGTACACCCCACTGGGCTGGCTGGGGAAGTCCTCAGGGGAGAAATCAATCCAGGCATTCCTGAATAGCAGCGGTTCAAGGTATGGCACATCAGCCCCGGGTGTGCCTAGAACCCCTGCTACCTGGTTTGTGGCAGAAAAAACCCCAAACAATGGTGCCCCCTCTGTGCATCCCCATATGTCATCTAGGGGTCCAGTTCCTCTCTCCCCACTTCCACATCCTCTTTACAGCTGCCTAAAGAAGCTGGGGGCTGAGTGGGTGCAGCCACCTGGGCACCGAGTGGCCAAGACTTACTGTTACAAAACCCAGTTTTCCCTGGAATTCAGCCCCTTCCTCTTCTTTCATCTCAACTGCCTCCACTAGGCCCTCACTGTCACCAGCCTGCAGACAGCCACCACTCACCCAAGTCAAGTCACATTCTAGCCCTCCACTGGCTCCACACTGACCAGGAGACAATGCCCAGCCTGTTGCCTGGCAAGCAAGGGTCTCGGTGGCCCAGCCCCCGCCAGCCTTCCCAGCTCCATCGCACATCTCCATCCTGCCCTCTCATTAATCTCACCTTGCCACTGGACCCATCCCTAGGCTCCACCTGCAAAGGCACTTCTGCCCTCCTCCAGGGAAACCCGCAGCGGTGGGCAGAGGCTGGCTGCAGTCAGAGAGACAGATGTAAAGGAGGGACTTAAACAGTGTGAGTGCTAAGACCACCCCGAGAGAGTGAGGGGACACGGCTTGGAGGAGATGTTTCCCTGCATCTTGAAGAATGAGAAAGCATTCACTGGGCTGAGAAAAGCAGGGAGGGGTTCCGACATCAAAGGCTGAGAAAGGGCGTTTGTAAACTGGGAAAGGATCTGTGCTGTACAAACATTATTCACGGATACAGCCGGAGGACCAGGCTCCCAGTCAGGTCAGAGCTAGGACCCAGTCGTGGCTCCACTGCTCAGCTCCAAGCTTCTTTAGGCAGCTGTAAAGAGGACGTGGGAGTAGGGAGAGGGGAGAGACAGGACCCTCAGATGAGGTGTGGGGGTGCACAGAGCAGGTAACATCGTTTGGGGTTTTGTTCTGACACAAACCAGGAAGCAGGGCTTCTAGTCACACACGGGGCTGATGTGTCATACCTTGGACCTCTAGGTCTATCACTGGACCCGATTTACACTCAAATAATGAAATCATTCAAGATGCTGTGCCGGTATTTCTCTATTGGGCTTCCCTGATATCTCAGTTGGTAAAGAATCCGCCTGCAATGCAGGAGACCCCGCTTTGATTCCAGGGTCGGGAAGATCTACTGGAGAAGGGAAAGGCTACCCGCTCCAGTATTCTGGCCTGGAGTATTTCTCTAGATTACTGACATATTTTTAAAATCATATAATAGAGAATTCCCTGGCAGTCCAGTGGTTAGGATTCTGCATTTTCACTGTCAAGGGCATGGGTTCGATCCCTGATCAGGGAACTAGGATCACAAAAGCTATGCAGAGCAGCCAAAAATAAAAGTTACAAAATACATTCAAAACCTAGGACATTACTCTTGGGAAATTATTGAAAGTAATTAAATTAATAATTATTAATTAATCATTAAATCAAGTATCCAAGAGAAGAATAATTTTAATTACTTTATGGGCTATCTCTGGGTGTGACATAGTGCCACCTTAACAATTACAGTTGTGAAGACGGTAATACATGAGAAGGGCTTTCCCGGTGGCTCAGTGGTCAAGAATCTGCCTGTAATACAGGAGCTGCAGGAGATGCAGGTTCAATCCCTGAGTTAGGAAAGTCCCCTGCAGGAGGGCATGACAACCCACACCAGTATTCTTGCCTGGGAAATCCCATGGACAGAGGACTCTGGTGGGCTACAGTCCACAGGGTCGCAAAGAGTTGGACACGACTGGTGACTAAACACTCACGAATACGCGAGAAATGTTTACATCTTAAGTGAAGGAATAGAACACGACAGTATATAGATATTATGCTTATCAGGGAATCCAGAAGCTATAAAAGCAAAGATATGCGTATTTGACTACTTGACATTCTAAGTTTTAAGACAAAAAACACTTTAAAGGTTAGAAGACAAAGGATAGAGCAAGAAAAAAATGATACTATCTACAACAAAGGTTAGGATCTTTAGTAAACAAAGAGTTGGTACAAATTAAAATCCAATAGAAAAATGAGTCAATGGTCTGACAGACAATCCATAAAAGAGAAAATGCAAGAAGCACAACCCCAGAGCTTCCCTGGTGGCTCAGTGGTAAAGAAACCTCCTGCCAATGCAGGAGACACAGGTCACATCCCTGATCTGGGAAGATCCCACGTACTGCGGAACGACTAAGGCCCGGGGCCACCACTATTGAGCCTGTGCTCTACAGGCTGAGAACCACTACTGCTGAGCCCATGTGTCACCACGACCGCAGTGTGGGCGCCCCAGAGCCCGTGCTCCGCAACGAGAGAGATGCTCACACGCTGCAACTGGAGAGAAGCCCCTGCTCACCGCAACTAGAGAAGAGCCCTCCTCACTGCAGCAAGGCCCCAGCACAGCCATAAACAAATAAAAACAAAGAAAAAGAGAAGCACAGTCTCAGCACTCAAGGAAATGCAAACTCAAGGCAGCAACAAGAGCCTCATTTTCATCTGAGGAATTGGCAAAAACTGAAAAGAATAATGCCCAGTGCCTGTAGAGATTCAGAGAAAAAGACATTCCTGTTCATTGCTGGTAGGAACGTGGCCAGCTGTGATTTCTCTGGAAAGGAACTTAGTTCTCTGAAAACCACACTTGACAGCAAAAAGGAAGAAACTTCTGACATGAGCTATGAGGTGGATGAACGCCCAGGATGTTGGGCCAAGTGGACAAGCCAGACCTGGGCGAGACACGCAGGCGGATCCCAGGTACGTGAAGTCCCAGGAAGGGGAAACCCTCCTGGGCAGTGGGTGGGGGGAGGCGCTCCTGCAGAGGTGCAGGAGGGACCTTTTCAGGGGATGGAAAGGTTTGTACCTGGGTTGTGTTGATGGTGAAACTGGTGACTATACTCATCAAACCTCATTGACTCTTACAGTTAAATGGTAGCATTTGAGCGCATGACCATGATGGCTGCAAAAAGCTGATTTAAAATTTTTAAAATACAAATATGTATGTTTTCTTGATCTTGCAAATCCCATTTTGTAATAGCAGGCCTATAGATATAAAAGTACCCATATAGAAGAATATATGCCGATGGATGTTTTATTGCAACATTTTTTAGAGATAAAAAAATTATGGATGATAGAAATATTTATCATCAGGAAAATAAATGAATAAATTACAATACATCCTTATCATAAAATAAACCCACCTAAAAGAATAAGTTAAATTAGTATCTTTTGGTCTTGAGGAATATGCATGCTATGGTTTAAAAAAAAAGGCAAGTTGTCAAGATACGTGCATAGTATTCCATTTTTGTAAAAAAATAAAGCATATATTTTTAAATATGGTATGTATATCTGAAAGACAGAGGAAAAATATGTGTTGAGCACACTAGGCTGTTAGCATTTATTACTTCAGGGGATGGGACTGGAGTAGGGCGTAGAGCACATATGATTTTCCTTTCACAAAATTTTGAATTATTTCAGTTGTAACAAATCAGCATGAATTACTTTTGTAATTCTTTCAAGTCTTAAACAAAGTTTAAGAAAAAAGTAATAAAGAGTATAAAGAATCAGTAAGTGTTTTATAATATAAAGTAGGATAAAAGTAATAAATAGAATTCGAGCTTTTATTACTAGTGGAAAAAATGAAATATGCATGTGGATAAGGATTTGTAAGGAGAACTCAAAACAGGTTTTTAAGAGTTTTGTAGAGTGTAGGAGTACACATTCTTTTTTTTATAAACCTGTGAATGCTTGTGGGCAATAACCAGAACAGTTCTATTATGTAAAATATGCAAAATATAGATGCAGTGAGCAAAGCATAGATAGAAAATGCAAAAATTAAAGTGGTTCAGTAAGGATGGCAGGTTTATGAATAATTTTTTTTCTCCTTCCCCAAACTGTATGTAATATTACAATACCTTAGAATAAAAAGTCACCCTTCCTCTCTGAGAAGCAACGTACTCTTTATGGAATTGTTGACATTAGGTGAAAAGACAACACATATGCTATCAGCTTTGTCAACATGAAGCCCTGTATGGACAAGGACTAGAAAGAAGAAGGCTGAGATGTCTGAGGTTTCTAATTTCTATTTCCTTTACTATTATTGCAAAAACTGCAAATAAAGAGTAGAGGAAAGCCACTTGCAATGACATGGATGGGCTTAGAGAAGATCATACTAAGTGAAGTAAGTCAGACAAGGACAAATAGCCTATGACATCACGTATTTGTGTAACCACCCCCCCCCAAATAATAGTACAAATGAATTTATATACAAAACAGAAATAGACCCACAGACATAGAAAACCGGTGTATGGTTGCCAAAGGGGAAACTGGAGAGAGGGATAAATTAGGACTTTGGGATTAACACATCCTCACTATATATAAAATGGATAACCAACAAAGACCTACTGTGCAGCACAGGGAACTCGATTCAATGTCTTGTAATAATCTATAAGAGAAAAGAATCTGAAAAAAGCAGATTTATGTATGTGTAGCTCAATCACTTTGTTGTACACCTGAAACGAACACAACATTGTTAGTTTCAAAATCAATTGTTCTTTAATAAAAATGAATTAAAAAAAAAGAGTCCAGGGAAAACTTTTATTCTGTGTTTTCCTAGTTGCCAGAGGCTCTATCTTCTTTTTCCAATTATAAACGTCTTTTAAATACTAGCTGATTGGGTCATCCCTAAAACACATTATCACAAGCTGCTGACCTTTGGAAAGCAAATGGGGGGGGCGGGGAGGCCGTGATCCGTATTCCCTCTCAGTGAGGGTCATTCCCGCTGTGTTCCAGCCCCGCCTACGGCAGGGGGTCGCTGGGACGTGTGGAGCTGGTCAAGCAGTTTATTCCGGGAAGGAGGCCCAGGCCTTCCCTGGCAGTCTCCTCCGAGTTCTCGGGGGATGTTTGTGCCATGTCTAAACACAGACTGCAGATTGAACATGACCCAAGCAGGTCACTTGCCCTGCAATTCAAAAAACAAACTCAATCCTAGACTTGATATGGTTCAAATCAGCTGGACCAGGGGCCTCTCGGATTGTGAGAGGCTCTAGCCACTTCTAACCTTCTAAAGAATATCAAGTCAGGGTTCCAAATTGTGATATATTTTAAATGTTTAGATAACTAACACTTTCAAAACACACACATTGCATTTTTAATAGTGCTATTCTAAAGGGGACTACAGAATTATATATATATATATATAAAAGTAACCGTGTGTGTATATATATATAGATGGAGATAGATACATGTATTTCCTTTTTGGAAAGTATAAAATGTATTTTAAAGTCAGGAAAAAGGATGACTTTGTTTGTTTGTTTTTTGACTGTGCTGCACAGCTTGTGGGATCTTAGTTCCCCATCCAGGGACTGACCTGGGGACTGGCATTGAAAGCACTGTGTCCTAACCACTGCACCGCCAGGATATTTTGGAAAAAGTTATTTTAAAATAATATATTAGTTACATTTTCAAATAAGATGCTGAGTATTTTTTTCTTTAATATCTAGCAACCGTTTCCAGTAAACAACATCTAAATTGAAAATAATAGATCCAATTGTTCATTTGAAAAAGTAAGGTAAATACACAGGGAAATTTTTATACACATTGTGTAATATTTCCTCTATATATACCTATCTGCTCACGGTGTACTCCAGGTGTACTGGTTTGATAACGGGAGACAATATTCAAAATAATACGATAAGCATTTTCTTTCAATCCTTCTTCTCATCTCCTGCTCACGGAGGCCCTTGTATGGAGATGGAGCTCTGGGAGAATGTGCAACCTGGCCACCTGCCCAGGGCAGGCCCTGCTAAGGAGCGGGCAGGAGCTGCAGGGGGTGAAGCCTGTGACTCAGGATCAAAGGACTCAGGCTGGAATTGCAGCACTGCTGTTTCCTGTGTGGCTGAGCCTACATCCTCCACAGAGAGATGGAGATAAGAGGTAAAACCTGCATAGGCTTGGGGGAAGGTTAACCAGATGCTCAGGGCCGCTCAGCACAAGATTTAGCAGGAAGGTTGCTCAAATGTTTGCTTCCTTGGACGGACTCTCCCTGGCTGGACGAGGGGATTACGTGGGATGATGTATGTGAAAACAAATGTTGGTTATAATTAGAAATGGGCAACAGTGCCCTGGAGTCTGTGTCAAGATGGCTTGTCTGTGTGTAAGATGGTGGCCGTGGGAGGTTTGCGCACTGCCTATCAATGTCCGGCGCAGGGGAGTTAGCCTCCAACACTACAATATTTTTTAACTTCCTTCTGACCCCCGCCCCCTGACCTTTTGGCAGCCCCCAGCTCTTGACAGCTTCTCAGAATGGTTCTGGAAATGCAGAGGAGGTCTGGGAAGGGGCAGGACGATGGGCAAGGAACTACATACTTTCGGGCGCATTCAGAAGCGCAGTGAGGCCCGGCCTGCTCCCTCAGACCTTTCCGCCCTTCTCCGATAACTCCAGATGCTCTAGTCTTTCACTGTCCCTGAAACACGTCGAGCTGAGACTTGGTCAAGGTGCATTCCTGCGCCCTTCCTCCGCCCTTGGTTCCGTCCTCCTAGAACATTTGCAACTGGATCTCCACAAGGTCGGTGCCCTCTCCTTGTTTAAGTCTCAGCTAAGCTTCCTGCTTCAAGGAAGGCCTCTCCTGATCCCTGTATCTAATGCACCCACCTTCAACCCCTACTGACTCTCTGCCCTGTTACACTGTTTTGTTTTCTTTGCACAGCTCGTCATCATCTGAAACTGTCTTATCTGTACATGGACTATTGGATAGCCCTCAGAAGCAAGATCCCACCTGTCTCGTCCACACCAAATCCCCAGCATCTGCACTCTCGAGAAATACTTGGTAAATGAATAAAGGATTGAGATCCTTCATGGTGTCTTCCTGAGAGGAGAGCTTCATCCTGCGTGATCCATGGCAGTTTATTTACTGCTGTATGCAGGGCTTTTCCTGGTTATGGTGGGTCCATGCATCAGTGGTCTGCACAGACCATCAGCTCTCTTCCTCACATGTAAATTCTGGGATTGGACACGTAACTTGCTTTGGCCGATGGGATGGTAGCAGGTGTGCTGGGCACAGAGCCTTGATAAACATTTGAATGCTGGGGTCTGTCCTCTTGGGATACTGTCTCTTGAAGTCCTGAGTTACCCTGTAAAGAGGTCCAGCTACTGTGATGACATGGAGGCACAAGTGTTCCAGTCCTCCCCCTGTTGCAGCCACCTCAGCTGAAGCCCCAGAAGCCTGAGTGAAGATGCTCTTTGGAACCTTCCACTTCAGGAGATACCTGGTAGCATGGAAGAACCACCCAGCTGAGCCCAGCCCAGAGTGCAGAGCCAGGGGAAACATGAAGTCACGTTTTAAATAACCTTGACATGCTGACTTCAGCAATAGGTAGCTGAAACACCGGTTTACTTTCTATTTTGGATGGCTGCGTGAGTCCACAACTCAGAAACAGAGGTGGCAAAGGGCTGCAACACGGTTAGCTTTGCTTTTGCACTTTGCCCCGCATCCCACACAAGTTAGTCAACATTTTGTTGAGAAGTTTACTGAACTCTCCATGCTAATCCCTGTGCCACTTGTGTGTGTGATGGAGAGGGTGCTGATCATTCTCTCCATGATTTTAAGGTCATGCCAGAGGCGTCGGAGGGCCCATCCCATGCCTTGTTCCCGACCACAAAGCTTGTGCAGGGCTGTGGCAGCTGGGCCTGCAGGGGTGAGCCTCCTGTAGATGCTGCAGCCGGGTCACCGCCCTCTCCCTGGGCCTTCCCTCCTGGACCCTTCCCTCAGCACCAGCCGCTCTCCACGAGAGAGAGCGAGAGAACAGGGTAGGTCTGCCTAACCTTGACGTTCATTCATGTCTTAAAAGACAAGAGACAAACCCTCCTCTATACTGCTTTAAACCTACGTTTAAGTAGAAAGCCTTATTTTTTCCCTTATTTTTCCCTCTTGGACGGAATTAAGTAAATCCAAAGTGACGACACAGTTTATCTCAGATTAGAAGTTATTGTTGGTGGTTTGAAAGCAAAAAAAAAGTCAATTAATTTTACAGTTAAAAATGAATACATTAAATTTTTTTAAGGAAGGAAGAGGAATTCTTTTTATTATTAGAAAAGTCAAATACACAGACTAAAAAGATCAAATAATTGTTAAGTTGCCATATTCATTGTATACGTGAGTGTGTGTGTGTGTGTGTGTGTGTGTTTTCCTCAAAGATTTGGAGGTAGTTTCAGTTCTCCTACCCAACCACCACAGCATTGTCACACCTAAAAAACCAACCGTCGTGAGACACAGTCTTTGAACATGGGGCTTGGGGGAAAGAGAGCACGCCTTTGTCTGCACTTCTTATCTGGGAGCACAGGCTAGTTGGCCAGGGTGCGAAGCCAAGTGTGGGAGGAGAGAAAGGGAGGGCTTTCTGATCCCTGAGGGCAGGCAAAGGCGTGGAGCTGCTGGGCTCCAGCATCGGGTTTAAACCCATTTATGGGAGTGCCCTGGTTCCTGGATTCTGAGCGCCAGTGATGAACTGCCTGTGCGTGAGCAAGCCCCAGGCCGACGTGACCCTCAGCAGCGTGCAAACGGCATGAAAAACTGAATCGAGCAGGTCTTTGAGAGATGAAACAAACCGTAGCCACGAGTCAAGCATGAGGGGGAAACAAAAGATTCAGTGCAAACAATTTCTGCTGTGAACAAACCCAGGCCTTCCCAGGGGGCGATGTGGGTGGGGACAGCTGGACTGAGACAGGAAGTGGGGCTAAGGCAGGGAATTCCTGGCTAGATCCCGAGTGTGCTGAAGGAGCACCTCGCAGTCCCCACCTCTGCTGGCTCCCTACGCTTCCTGGCCAGGAAGGCTTTTGCATAATCTCTCTGAGGTCCCTGCAGCGCTGCCTCCTTTCCTCCACCCCCGGGCTGTGTCTCCCCCAACAGACTGTTTTTCTTTATCTGCCCCTCATCGCCGTCATCCCTATAAAGCAGAGGGGGTATCTGCTTGCAGGGCAGCTCTTGGGCAGGGCCACACGGGGTGGGGTGGGTGACCGAGGCTGGCGCACTGTCAGGCACCTTGAAACAGGCCCTCAGTAAATGGAGTCTGAGTCATTTCCTGGGGAGCCCCCGCCCTGGGAGGTTCCAGTGGGAGCAGGGCAGGCGGGAGCAGAGGGAACCCGGGTTCTTTTCCCCCTCTCCCTCTGCTGGGGTGGGGTGCGAGCCGACAGCTCTCCCTCTGTGCCCCAGGGCACACCAGGCAGCCCCAGGCCTGGGTCACTCTCCGGGCTCAGCCACATCACCCCTCGTCCTGGGTGGCAGAGGCTTGCGGTTGCTGCCGCTGGTCCCTGGGCTCCCTGCCTCCTGTGTCCCTTTCCAGCTCTTCAATCACCTGTGAGACAACCTCCTTGTATTAAATTCTGTCTGTTCTAAATACCCACAGTGGTTTCAGTTTTCCTGGCTGGACCCTGGCTGGTACACGTGTTAAATGTTCAGATCAAGTGTGCAGTAAAGGGAGAACTCAGCACGCTTGGGAGGTCCAAACCCTGCACATTCCACAGCAAGGACTGGCCCCTGACTGGCTCCTGGGAGGTAACATGCAAACCCTTGCAATGTCCCACATGGTAAGAGTGTCTTTGTGTACCCAGGGCCTGGGGCCACCCCAGACAGCTGATGCTAACCATGTGATGTATGGTAAATGCCTATTTTTACCTGCCTGGGGCCGCGGTTGGAGGATGGTAATGGAGACCATGGTGGCTCAGTGACAAAGAATCCGCCTGCAATGCAGGAGATGCAGAAGACCTGGGTTCAATCTCTGGTTCGAGAAGATCCCCTGGAGGAGGCACAGCAACCCACTCCAGTATTCTTGCCTGGAGAATTCCACAGACAGAGGAGCCTGATGGGCCACAGTCCATGTCGCAAAGAGTCGTACATGACTGAAGTGATTTAGCATGCATGCACGCAATGGAGACCGTGTACCTGCGGTCAGCCGTGGGGGAGCACTCTGCTTACAAGACTGCCCTTCCACACAAACCCTGAACGCTGGGGACTGGATGGGAGTCCCAGGTTGGCCACACATTGTGTGTGCTGTCACACATGGTCGCTGGGAGAACTAAGCACTGTCTGAAGGTCTCCTGTGGTTAGGACAGCCAGACATTCAGACCTGGTAGCTCCTGCGCTCGGTTCTGTATACTTTCTCCTTTTCTGATTTTAATCTCTCTTCTTCTACTAGAAGGAACTGTAACCATGAGTTGAACAGCTTTCCTGAATTATGAGTCCTTCTACCAAGTCACTGAAGCTGAGGGTAGTCCTGGAGACCTCCAATACACCAATTAAACAGGAAACGCTTTTTCCACAGACAAAGTATCTCGGGTCCCAGAACTTAAGTAATGTATCTGAACTGGATGCAGAGTTCCACTTGACTCCAAGGGCCTGGCCCCTGTCACCACTCACCATGGACTGCCTCTTGTAAGGATGGAGCAGGGTGAGAGGTATGGACACAGAAGACTGCTTGACGAGGAGCCGGAGTAGGGCCTGCTGGGGCCCCTCCTGGCTCCCTGTGTCAACAGGCATCTACTGATCTCTGATCTCTTAGACTAGGCAACCACTTGCATGCCAGGGAGGGACTGGAGAAGGTTGCTGTGGGTGAGGCCACTCTACTGCATATACAGGAAGACCAGGAGCAAAACAAGGTGGAGGTGACTGCAGGAGCCCAGGGAGACAGGGCGCTAGTGGGGAGGAGGGACAGGGTTGATTCACCAACCACATGGCAAGGAGCTGTTGGCATCTTCACTGGGCATCTCGCTCCCCTCCCCTTCCCCAAATCGGGGTGTCCCGGCTTCCACATGGCAGTGGTGAAAAGTGAAAGTGAAAGTCGCTCAGTCATGTCCGACGCTGCGAACTCATGGACTATACAGTCCAAGGAATTCTCCAGGCCAGAATACTGGAATGGGTAGACTATCCCTTCTCCAGCAGATCTTCCCGACCCAGGCATCAAACCAGGTATCCCGCATTGCAGGCGGATTCTTTACCAACTGAGCTAATCAGAGCCAGAACATAGCATCCTCTGGTCCCTTCCTTCCCCTTACTTCACCCCCCATGCCCAAGTGTGTGCGCTCAGTCGCTCACTCAGGTCCAACTCTGTGAGACCCCCTGGTTTGCAGCCCTCCAGGCTCCTCTGTCCATGGGATTCTCCAGGCAGCAATACCGGAGTGGGTTGCCACTTCCTCCTCCAGGGGATCTTCCCTCCCCAGAGGTTGAACCCGAGTATCTTGTGTCTCCTGCACTAGCAGGTGGATTCTTTACCCAAGTCTGCTTCCGAAATCTATCGGCGAGGGCCCTCCTTCCTCTGTCCACCTGGCCCACCCGAGCCCACCCCAGCGCCACCTTTGCCCCTGCACCGCTCGTGCTCGCCTGGGTGCTGGCCTGCCAGTCGCCTCTCATCCCTCCAGTTTCATGTGAGACGTGCTCCTCAGAGAAGCCTGCCCTGCCTGCCTAGGGAGAGGAGGCCCCCTCCTCGTTGTCCTCTTCCACGGCATCCTCCTCTGCTGTCATTTACAAGTTTCCCCACTTTCTCTGACAATCACAGCTAAGACTTGTTGGCCTTTACTGTGTGCTAAGACGCTGCTCCAAGCGTATGACTTCGTATTAGCTCACTTGGTGATCATTTACACAATTCTGTGTTAAATTAACTTTACAGCTAAGGAAACAAGTTTAAAACTACTGCCTTGACAAGCCTGGGGCCTGAGGAGGGCAGGGAGCCTGTCTGGGTTACTGCTGAGCCAGAAGCCAGGCATGCAGTCCGGCCCATAAACAGGATCTCTGGGTGTATTTGCTGCAAAGAACGAGAAGCCTGCAGAGGGCCTGGATATGGAGAAGGGGAAGGAAGGAATCGAGGCTGGATCTCGGTCTCTAGGTGACGCAACTGGGTGGTACCGTGGACAGAGGCAGGGCTTCCAGGGTGGCGATAATGGTAAAGAACCCGCCCGCCAGTGCAGTGACTAGGAGATGCGGGTAGGATCCCTGGGTTGGGAAGATCCCCTGGAGAAGGGCATGGCAAGGCAACCCACTCCAGTATTCTTGCCTGGAGAATCCCACGCACAGAGGAGCCTGGTGGGCTACAAGTCCACAGGGTCACAGAGTCCGACAGGACTGAAGCGACTTAGCACGAACGCACGAATGATGAACAGAGGTGCGGGGTCGGCCAGATCGGCCGCTGTGCAAACCCTCTGCATGTGGGCTGGCCCTGATTACTTGATCCTCCCTAGTAGGGTATGACAAAGGCGAGGTAACATCACACCTGTAGTTGGGTTACAAACATTCAGACTTCCACCTCACTAGCCATCTTGTGGTATTGCCCTCCGGTGTGCACACGCTGAAGAAGTGTGCCGACTCATGGAGAGGCCCGCGTGAAAAGGGGCCGAGGGCAGCCTCTGGCCAAAGCCAACAAATGATGGACACCCTCGAGCCAACGGCAGACGAGGGACTGAATCCTGGCAATAAAGACCTTTCCTCAGCCTTCAGATGAGCCCCCTGCCCCTGTGCAGCCTCGTCAGAGACTCTGACGCAGAGGACCCGGCTGAGCTAGGTCCAGATTCCTAGCCACAGAAATTGTGAGATAAGAAAGGGATTTTTTAAAAAAAATTTTTTGTGGTAAAAAGTACGTAGCATAAAATGGACCATCTTAGCTATTTGAAGTGTCCTGTTCAGCACTGGTAACTACTGGCACAGTGCTATATGACAGTTGCCTGGGATGTATCCTTTTTGCAACTGGAATCCTACAAACACTGAACAGTAACTCCCTCCTGCCTCTCCCCAGACCCTGAAACTCCCGTCCCACTTTGTGTCTCGGTGACTGTGGTGGCTTTAGGTGCCTATGGACGTGGAATCAGACAGTAGCCGTCCTTTGCGACTGCTTCATTTCAGTGAGTGAGAGGTCCTCCAGGCTCATCCAAGTGGCAGTGTGTATTATAATTTCCTCCGTTTTAAAGCTGAGTAATATTGCCTGACGCTGGGAAAGATTGAGGGCAGGAGGAGAAGGGGACGACAGAAGATGAGATGGCTGGATGGCATCACCAACGCAATGGACATGGATTTGACCGATCTCCAAACATCTCTTTGAGACCTTGCTTTCCCTTCTTCTGGGTGTGCCCTAGAGGTGGAATTGCTGGATCATGTGGCGATTCTGTGCTGAATTTGGGGGAGCCTCTGCATGTCTTCCTTCTCATATTTCCACCAAAGGAGCACAAGGGTTCCAATTTCTCCACATCCTCACCAATGCTAGCTGTTTTGATCTTTTGATTCTGGTCATCCTAAGCACATGAGCTGGTATCTCATTAAATTGTGTTATTTTAGGCAGCTAAGTTGTGGGGTGACTTTTGTGTGAGTTCAGTTCACTTTAGTCACTCAGTCGAGTCTGACTCTTTGCGACCCCATGAACCGCAGCACGCCAGGCCTCCCTGTCCATCACCAACTCCCGGAGTTTACCCAAACTCACGTCCATTGAGTCGGTGATGCCATCCAGCCATCCCATCCTCTGTCGTCCCCTTCTCCTCCTGCCCTCAACCTTTCCCAGCATCAGGGTCTTTTCAAATGAGTCAGCTCTTCGCATCAGGTGGCCAAAGTATTGGAGTTTCAGCTTCAACATCAGTCCTTCCAATGAACACACAGGACTGATCTCCTTTAGGATGGACTGGTTGGATCTCCTTGCAGTCCAAGGGACTCTCAAGAGTCTTCTCCAACACCACAGTTCAAAAGCACCAATTCTTCGGCGCTCAGCTTTCTACACAGTCCAACTCTCACATCCATACATGACCACTGGAAAAACCATAGCCTTGACTAGACAGACCTTTGTTGACAAAGTGATGTCTCTGCTTTTTAATATGCTGTCTAGGTTGGTCATAACTTTCCTTCCAAGAAGTAAGTGTCTTTTAATTTCACAGCTGCAATCACCATCTGCAGCGATTTTGGAGCCCAGAAAAATAAAGTCAGCCACTGTTTCCCCATCTATTTGCCATGAAGTGATGGGACCAGATGCCATGATCTTAGTTTTCTGAATGTTGAGCTTTAAGCCAACTTTTTCACTCTCCTCTTTTACTTTCATCAAGAGGCCCTTTAGTTCTTCTTCACTTTCTGCCATGAGGGTGGTGTCATCTGCATATCTGAGGTTATTGGTATTTCTCCCAGCAATCTTGATTCCAGCTTGTGCTTCATCCAGCCCAGCGTTTCTCATGATGTACTCTGCATATAAGTTAAATAAGCAGGGTGACAATATACATACGACCTTGACATACTCCTTTTCCTATTTGGAACCAGTCTGTTGTTCCATGTCCAGTTCTAACTGTTGCTTCCTGACCTGTATACAGGTTTCTTAAGAGGCAGGTCAGGTGGTATTCCCATCTCTTTCAGTATTTTCCACAGTTTATTGTGATCCACACAGTCAAAGGCTTTGGCATAGTCAATAAAGCAGAAATAGATGTTTTTCTGGAACTCTCTTGCTTTTTCGATGATCCAACGGATGTTGGCAATTTGATCTCTGGTTCCTCTGCCTTTTCTAAAACCAGCTTGAACATCTGGAAGTTCACGGTTCATGTATTGCTGAAGCCTGGCTTGGAGAATTTTAAGCATTACTTTACCAGCGTGTGAGATGTGCAATTGTGCGGTAGTTTGAGCATTCTTTGGCATTGCCTTTCTTTGGGATTGGAATGAAAACTGACCTTTTCCAGTCCTGTAGCCACTGCTGAGCTTTCCAAATTTGCTGACATATTGAGTGCAGCACTTTCACAGCATCATCTTTCAGGATTTGAAATAGCTCAACTGGAATTCCATCACCTCCACTAGCTTTGTAGTGATGCTTCCTAAGGCCCACTTGACTTTACATTCCAGGCTGTCTGGCTCTAGGTGAGTGATCACAGCATTGTGATTATCTGGGTCATGAAGATCTTTTTTGTACAGTTCTTCTGTGTATTCTTGCCATTTCTTCTTAATATCTTCTGCTTCTGTTAGGTTCCTACCTTTATTGAGCCCATCTTTGCATGACATGTTCCCTTGGTATCTCTAACCTGGGCCCTCAGCAGTGATTTTGCCAAGTCTTAACCACTCGACTGTCAGGAAATTCCCCAAAGGTCCAATTTTTATTACTAACAATGACTTACCTGGATAAGTACTGGCTGTGTTTATAAGCATTATGTAATTGTGGGTGGACATGAGGAGTTTGAGCAAACTCTGGGATATAGTCAAGGACAGGGAAGCCTGGTGTGCTGCAGTCCAAGGGGTTGCAAAGGGTTGGACATGCGTGACCGACTGAACAACAACAACAAATGAGTGACTGAAGGAATGTTCTCAAAGCCTGAGCAGGAGACGTGGGGAGAACTCATCTTACAAGGCTACAAGCAGCCCCTAAAGCAAAGGCAGCCTTGAGTCTCCCTGTTATCTTGGCACAGTCAGGGCGGCCAGGACTCTGCCCTGAATCATGATGGTGGCAGCCAGGGCCTGGCAAGGGGCCCTGCTCTTGGCAAGAAGTCCTGGCACAGCCTCTTCCTGCGGTAGCTTCTGAAAAAAGAGAGAGTTGGTGCCACCTAGCGGTAAAGAACAGGGACCACAGAGGAAGGCTGGAGAAATCCTTAACACAAAACAGTTATTTTATTGGGGGTGGGGTGTGGTGTCAGGGTGGTGGTGGTGGTAAGGTATAAAAAAATATCTGCCTTTTTAAAGTAAATTTTTATTAAGATAATTGTATGCTCACTAGTAGTTGTAAGAAATAATACAGAAAGATCTTTCACACCCTTTGCCCAATTTCCCCCAATGGTAAGATCTAGCAAAACTAAGATCAATGGAATAGAAATGAGAGTCCAGAAATAAATCCATATATTTGTGGTCAATTGTTTTGTGACAAAAGTGTCAACACAAGTCAGTGGGAGAAAGAACGATCTTCAACAAATGGTGTTGGGACAACTGGACGGCCACATGCAAAAGAATGAGGTCGGACCCCAACCATACACCTTACACACAAGCTAGCTCAAAATGCGCCAGAGACCTAACGGTAAGAGGTGAAACTATAAAATTCTTAAAAGACCACATATGGGTAAATCTTCATGGCCTTGGATCAAGCAATGATTTCTTACATATAAGAAAAAGACAGTAAAAACGTAAGCAACAGCAACAAATGAATAAACTGCATCTCATCACAGTAAAAAGTTTTTGTGCTTCCAAGTACACTGTAAAGACAGTGAAAAGACAACCCATGGAATGAAAGAAAGTATTTGTCAATCATATATCTGATCAGGGTCTAGCTAGGGTTATAAAGAAATTATAAGTCTATGACAAAAAGATAAATAACTCAATGTAAAAATGAACAAGGTATTTGAATAGACATTTTTTCAAAGAAGATGTACAAACAGCCAAAAGTACCTGAAGTGATGCTCAACATCATTAACCATCGGGGAAATGCAAATGAAAACCACAATGAGATATCACTTCACATTCACTAAGATGACTATTAATAAAAAAGATACCGTTAGTGAGGATGGAGAAATTGAAACCTTTAATACATTGCTGGTGGGAAAATACAGGGGGAGCAGATGCTTTGGAAATCAGGCAGTTAGGGAAAATGTTACAGTTACCATCCACAGCATTTGTACTCAAGAGAAATGGAAACATATGTCACACAAAGACTTGTACACAAACCTTCACAGCAGCATTATTGAGGAGCCAAAAAGTGCAAACAACTCAAGGGTTCACTAACTGGTAAAAGTTAAATAAACAAAATGTGTGTGTGTGTCCCTAAATGGAATATTATTCAGCAATAAAAAAATGAAATATTGATTCATGCTATGACATGAACCTTGAAAACATTATGCTAAGAAGCCAGACACACAAAAGGCCACATGTTGTATGATTCTATTACATGAAATATCCAGACATGCAATCCACAGAGAAAGAAAGGAGGGTAATGGTTGGGGGGAAGGGCATGAGAAATGGAGAATGACTGCTAATGGAGATGGATTTCTTTTAGGGATGGTGAGAATGTTCTGGAATTAGTGGCAATGGAGGCACAATTTTTTAAAATATATTACAAACCACCAAATTGTACACTTACAAAAGAGTGAATTGCTTTTAAAAAAAGTTTAGGTTTATTTATTTGGCTGTGCGGCTTAGCAGCAGCCCGCGGGATCTTCCATCTTCACTGAAGCATGCAGGATCTTTCAGTTGCAGTGTGCGAATTCCTAGCTTCAGCACATGGGATCTACTTCCCCGATCAGGGATCAAATCTGGGCCCCCTGCATTGGGAGCTGGGAGTCTTGGCCACTGGACCACCACAGAAGTCCCCAAAGAATGAATTTTAAGGCATGTGGATTATATCTAAATTTTTTTAAACTAGCAAAATTAATTTAAAAAAAAAGAGAGAGAATACCACAACCAGGATAACACTGATATTGGTTCAATCTACAAATCTTAACTCAGATTTTCCAAATTTCTCCTGTACTTCCCCATACCCTGTGTTTCTACAGAGGATTTAGCAATTATCCAAAAACTGTACATTACTGTTTAAAAGCAATAAAACCCCCACAATTATATACGACCTCATACTCAGAGTTGGAGTCACAACCCACGATTCTCATGGTAAAAATGAGGTGTTACAAAAATTGCCCTTGCTATATAATTCTACAGAATTAATATCATAACATAAAAGGGTATTTTATATTTACTTGTATTTTACTCAACAAAACTTATCTGTATGTCATGGTCTTAACCCAACAACGCACATCTCTGGGGTTCTTTCCTGGTTTTTAACCAAGAGACGTACTTATTTCAACTGAATTAAGGAGACTTTTACAGTCTGTTTTTCCCTGCTAATGTCTCATTTCGTTTAAGAAGTTTGGATAACTGTCTCCCAATCCATCAGAAATATCCCTTTATATAGGGATGTGGAATCTTTCATCCAATGGATGCACCGTAATTCCCTCAAACATCCCCTTACTGCTGGACGTTTAGGATGTATCCATGTTTCAAATTTTCTTGCGGCAAACTGCTGCAGCGAGCAACTTAATTTCTTCTTTTGGATGATTTCCTCCGGGCAAGGAAGGGGTGGAGTTATTGGTTAAAGACTTTGCGCATCTTTCTGACTCCAGACTCATTTCCCGATGGCGCAAGACCCACGGTCCCCTGCGGCCCCCGAGCGCGGCCGCAGCCTCGCGCTTCCCCGGGTCCCCGCGGCCCGCGGGCCACGCCCCCCGCCGCCCCTGGGCCCTGCCGGCGCCCGGACTCACCTGGGCTCCCGCCCTCGGGCCAGCGCGCGTCCTCACCTCGGCCTCGGGGTGTCCTCCCGGCTCCGCGGGGGGGGCCCTGGGCGACGCCTGTCTCCCCTCCGCGTCCCTGCCCGCCCCCAGCGCCCGGCGGCGCGTGCAGCGGGCGTTCGATCGGTGCCCGCGGAGTTAAAGAGAGCGGGCTGCCGCAGCCACGCCGGGCTTCAGTCACTTCAGTCAGGTCCCCGCCGGTGAGCCGCGCCCCCGACATGGTTCGCGCGCCGGGAGCGGCCCTGAGGCGGCCGGGCTGAGGCGGGCGGCAGGAGTCCGGTCACGCAGCCGCTTATAGAGCGCCTACTGTATGCCGGCACTGTCCGGCGCGGGAAACGAGAGACAGTCCCCGCGGTACAGTGAGAGCGTGTGACAGGTGCCAGGGGCGCCTCCAGGGGGCAAGGAGGGCCGCCGGGGAGCGGCCGACGGGAGGCCAGGCTGGCGGGCCTCCCGGAGGGGCTGACCAGAACAGGGGGCACCCGGGGAGCGGGCGGTTGCGCGGGCCACGTACGGCCTCGCCTCCGAAACGCCTGCTCAGACTCCCGCCAAGAGTCAGCGAAGCGGGGACGACGGCACTGACAGGAGGGCGTGAGGCTCGAAGGCTGAGGTCCGGCCGCCCCGGGCCGGGACTGGGTTAACGCCTGACGCGGCGGCGCGGCCCGGATGTGCGCCTGCGCCGGGAGCGCAGTGCGCCTGCGCACAGCGCCGGGCGACGTGGCCGGCCGGAAGTGGCCGGTGCGGAACCGCCGCAGCCAGCCGCCGCGTCCATCCTTGGCTGCCGCTTGGCCCCCACGGCGACATCGCCATGCTGAAGAAATTCGACAAGAAGGACGAGGAATCGGGTGAGAGGGCCGAGGCCTTGGGGGAGGCCGGACCCCCGCGCAGGCCCTCCGCTCCCTCCCTGGGAGGCCTCCTACCGGACCTCCGTCTCGACGCTAGGCCCCGGGAAGCCCCGGGGACTTGAACGAAGGTGCAGCGCCCATCCGCGCCCGGCTCCGGAGAGCCCGAGCGGGCTCCGCTGCCCATCACCCGGCAGCTCTGGCCGCGATTCACTGGGTGACCTTGGGCGGGTCTGCACCTCCGCGCCTCTGCTTCCCCTCCTGTCAGGGGAGGGGGCCAGGCCCGGTGGTCCTCTGGGGATTCGCTGGGGCTGCGCCCGTGCTGGGGCGTCGTAGTCGGTGGTGCCCAGATCGGTGGTTGAGAACCCTGACTCCGATTCATTTATCCAGCAAACGTATCGAGCGCCCGCTGCATGCCAGGTTGCACTGTGCCCTGACTCTGCCGCAGAGCTAGTGAGACGCGCTCGTGAGCAAGCTAGGAATATAAGAATGGTCGCAGTGGAGTGGAGGCAACAGACGTCAGTCAGATACTCAAGTGCGTCATTAATTATAAGTGTGACTTCTGCTGTGTGCAGAAACCCTAGTCACTGGAGATGGTGGTCCTTCATGCAGTAGGGGCTCAGTTAGGTACCAGTTGCATAACTGAATGAAAGACATGACACTCTGAAAAGCACACGAGGACTGTACCAGGGCTGCTGGGTGACTGGGAGTTTGTGGTTTGGGGTCAGGGGAGCTCCCTGGAGGAGGGTGGCTGGATCTGTTGGCAGCCTGTAGAGCTTTGCCGTTCAGAGGAGTTGGAGCTTGAATCTCCGGGCCATTGGGACGTCTTTCTCCACTGTCTACATCTGGGAGAGTTTTGAAATTCAGGGTCACAACTTGTGCTCAGTCCTGTCTCTTCTCTCACGGAAGGTGGAGGCTCCAACCCGTTCCAGCACCTCGAGAAGAGTGCAGTGCTGCAGGAGGCAAGTGGCATTTGCTCCCCTGGGTCTTCCATCGAGAATGTTCACCATCAGTGTGATCAAAACGCTAGCACATTCAGAGTGCTGGTTTATAGGACATTAGGGGAGAAATCTGTTCGTGGAAAGACGGGGAGTTCATTATGCTGATCCTTTTCTTCGTCTTTGTTTCTCCTTCCAGTTAATTCATAAGCTTTGAGGGTTTCTCGGGTAGTCCAGGGGGTAGGGCTCTGCGCTTGCACCGCAGGGGACACTGGCTTCAGCCCTGTTTGCGGAACTAAGATCCTGCCTGCAGGCCACGCAGTGTGGCTCCCCCCCCCAAAAAAAGCCTTTACTAACTATTCATTAGTCTCTAAGTCAGCACATCTACAGCTAATATCTAGGGAGGATTTCGGGAGTTGTTAATAGATGAGTTAAAAAAATAAAACAGAGCTCCTTCCATGTGAAAATAAGGTAGGACAAGTGTATTTCTTTACCCTGGGTCTTCTCAGATCTCTAATGTGCTTGAGGACAGTCATGGAAGGGAAATAAACTCAGCCAGAAGGTAAATATCATTGGTCGCTTCTTCTCAGGCCCGCGTGTTTAATGAAACACCCATCAACCCTCGGAAATGTGCCCACATCCTCACCAAGATCCTTTACCTCATAAACCAGGTAACAGGGTGAGGCTCGAGGGTGGGGAAAACGGTACTGGGGTGTGTTGGGGGCAGGGGCACAGCCCCTGTGTGGTTGCAGCCAGTGGCCCATCTCTGAGTCTCCTCAGGGTCCCACTCTGAGGTGTTGCCCTTGATGCAGCCTCTGCCGGGTCTGAGGCTCCGACCTGGGCTGACTTAGCAGGAAGAGCCTTCAAGCCTTTCTGTCCCAAGCTGAGGCTTCTTTCTGAATTGAAACAGGGGGAGCACCTGGGGACCACGGAAGCGACCGAGGCCTTCTTTGCCATGACCAAACTCTTTCAGTCCAATGACGTAAGTGCCGCCACCCCAGCCCTCCTCCCAGGGGGCAGCGTTCAGGGTGGTAGGAGGGCCTGCGTCAGCGCGGCTGCCCCTGTGCCAGACTGAGCCAGGAGTCACAGGGCTTTTCTTCTCTCCTGCCCAGCCCACCCTCCGTCGGATGTGCTATTTGACCATCAAGGAGATGTCCTGCATTGCAGAGGATGTCATCATCGTGACCAGTAGGCGAGTCCCGGGTCCCTGATGGCTGCACCCACGCCAAGCCCGTCTTCTCCCGAGCTCCCACCGCTCAGTCCTCAGTCGCATGTTGCCAGCGCCCTTGCCTCCCTTCCTGTCCCCTCTCCCTCTCCTTCAGTTACTCTGCCCAGCCATGGCAGCCTCCAGGGTGGGCAGTTCCGCTTGTTCTCTGGCCTGGACTTAGGCACAAACCATCCCTTCCCTGTTTCCTCTTGGTCTGCTGAGGCGGCCCGGAGCTTCCATGGCGACTCCAGCGTGTAGCAGGAGAGCCTGGGAAGAAGCGATGGGGGTGGGGGGCGGTGGGGTGCACGAAGCCCACAGGCAGACTCACTCACGAAGGACTGCTGTGCTCAGGAAGCATTCGGCTCAGGGGTCATCCCCGGGCTCCATTCTCGTACTTCTCCTTGACGCCGTTTGGGGGGCTGCTACACACGCATGTAAAGGTTCACTTAGAGAATGTGACAAACATGGCGTCTGCAGCCCCAGAGCTTCCAGGGAGGTAACCCCACAGACAGGCATTAGGGGGGTGTGGTGGCTGTGAGAGCAGGCCAGGAGGACTGCCAGCTTGAATCTGGGTCAGGAAAGGCCTCCTGGAACTGGGGGAGTGGTGTCCTTTGGGGCGAGGCGAGCAGAGCAGGACGGAGATGGGGTGGTGGAGTGCAGCTGCCAGGACCTGGGGGGAGTCCAGGGACTTCTCCATGGCCACTCGACAGGGACAGCAGCAGGAAGCCCTGCCCGGGAAGGTTGCCGTAGGAGCAGGGCAGTGATCCGGGCAGTGTGGAGTCTCACAGAGACCCCTTGATGAAGGGTTAAAAGCCCAGAGTGGACACCCGTTAATAACGGAGACTGGCCTGCTGACCCAGCTGGGGTGGGTGGGGCGTGGGAGCAGGCCCGGCCCCCGCATGAGGCCCTCACCTTGTCCCCGCAGCTTGACCAAGGACATGACCGGCAAGGAGGACAGCTACCGGGGCCCGGCTGTGCGTGCCCTCTGCCAGATCACTGATGTGAGTGCCCGGCTCCGGGGAGGGGCGTGGGACCCCGGGGACCTGCCTGCTCCCCTTCTCCGGTCCTCACCGCTCCACACCCTGTCGCCTGCGCCCCCACAGAGCACCATGCTGCAGGCCATCGAGCGCTATATGAAGCAGGCCATCGTGGACAAGGTGCCCAGCGTCTCCAGCTCCGCCCTTGTCTCTTCACTGGTGTGTAGCCTCGGCTGGGGCTGGGGCTGGGGCTGGGGCTGCTCGGGACACTGAGGAAACATCAAAGATCGCTTTCCCAAGGAAAACCAAAGTTGTGTGGCCCCCGTTCTGAGAGTCCCACCCCCTGCTCCATGAAGAGTGCCCAGGGGACTCTGGGTGGATTGAGGGTCCAGTTGGCGGCCTTGACCCATGCCTGGGGTGACAGGTTCTGGGGATTTGAGCCTGGCAGAAAGTCCACCAGGGCAGGGGGAACGAGGATGGGAGCCGTGCTGCGTCTGCGCACCTCTCGGAGGACCCTGACAGCAGGGCGTCCTGCCTGCCCCCTTCAGCGTGCCCTGTGCCCCACAGCACCTGCTCAAGTGCAGCTTCGACGTGGTCAAGCGCTGGGTGAATGAGGCCCAGGAGGCAGCATCCAGTGACAACATCATGGTCCAGGTGAGTTGCAAATGGAGCAGGGATGCTGAAAGTACTCAGGCACTGGCCGGCAAGATGGACTTTCACCATGGAGGTCCTGGCGGCCCCTGGCTGGAGCAGGCTTTAATCCTTTTCTCATGGTGGGGAGACTTGGGGGTTTGGGGAAAAGAATCTAGGGCACCTCTTGCAGGGGGAGTTGGCTTACAGACTCGATGGGCTCATTCTAAAATATTCGAGTGTTTTGATAACCAGTGAGTATTGTTTTGGGTGAGCTATGCCATCTGCCTGGTGCCTGGTGCCTGGTGAAGGTTCAGTGGGAGCCTCTGCTGTCCTGCTCAGACCTGCAGGCCCCCGTGTGGCCACCTGTTCCCTCTCCCCATGCTCTTTGTACTGGGTCTCGTTTCCAGGGCCAGCTCTGGCCCCTCAAACCCTGCAGGATCACAGAGGCTTCTTCCCACGTAGAAGGCCCTGAGCACTGCCCTAGTAAGGACTCAGGAGGGCAGAGGGGACCGGGGTTAGTCTGTGTGCCTCCCCTCCCCCTGCTGGCTTCACAGCAGCAGCCACGCGTCCTGGGGCGGGCTGGGGGGCCAAGGGCCTGCTGTGAGGGCGCCCATCCGCATATCTCCTGATGACACGTGTCCTCAGCCCAGGCTGGCTCCCGCTTCCTCTTTCCGGTCAGAGACACCTGGTCTCCAGTTCCTCCATCTCCCTGGCTCCTGGTGGGGTCGGGGGACACCATCTCCCTGGTGCCTGCAGACTCCCAGCTGGCTTGGTGGGCATGGCTCCCACCTGGGCTCCGGGAAGCACCCATGGTGCCCACCCCAGAGGCGAGTAGGCTGCGTGGCCTCAGGCCTCACTCGCCTTGCTCTGCGCTGCCCCCCCAGTACCACGCGCTGGGGCTCCTGTACCACGTGAGGAAGAACGACCGCCTGGCCGTCAGCAAGATGATCAGCAAGTTCACGCGGCACGGCCTCAAGTCCCCCTTCGCCTATTGCATGATGATCCGCGTGGCCAGCCGGCAGCTGGAGGACGAGGACGGCAGGTAGCGGCACCAAACCCCACCATGCGGCCCCCGAGCCCTCGCCCGACCCCCGGGTGGCCCCCAGCGTCCTCTTGCCGCCTGTCTTTGCAGCCGTGACAGCCCGCTGTTCGACTTCATCGAGAGCTGCCTGCGCAACAAGCATGAGATGGTGGTGTACGAGGCCGCCTCGGCCATCGTCAACCTGCCTGGCTGCAGCGCCAAGGAGCTGGCCCCAGCCGTGTCAGGTGCCCAGGCGACCCTGCCCCGCCGCGTGCAGCCGGGTCTCCTGGGGGCGAGGCCCTGCCCAGGGGTGGGGCGGGTGTGCTCGCCTCGGTTGCGGGGGCCGTGCCAGTTGGGGAGTAGCTGAGCGGGGGATTTGGGTCTGAACAGTCTCGGAGCCCTTGCCCTGTCCCTGCCCCTCCCCGGGGCCCCGGGGTTTCCAGGCTGCCGCGCAGGGGGCAGCCCTTTACCAGCGTCTGTCTCCCCACAGTGCTCCAGCTTTTCTGCAGCTCCCCCAAGGCCGCCCTCCGTTACGCTGCCGTCCGCACCCTCAACAAGGTGAGCTCGCAGTGGACAGAGTGGGGCCGGCCCTCCGACGGGGCTGGGGGAGGGGGGGCCTGGGCCCAGGAGACCTGTCGCCTGGTTCCCCATGGCAGGAGGTGCAGCCCTGGCTGGTCTCTGTACCCCAGGTGCTGGCGTGAGCCCACACCAGCAGAAGGGCCAGCAGAATGGCGGGAGGCCTTCTGTGGCCCGTCCGTGTCCTCATCTCTTTCCTCCCGAGCAGGTGGCCATGAAGCACCCGTCCGCAGTGACAGCCTGTAACCTGGACCTGGAGAACCTGGTGACAGACTCGAACCGCAGCATCGCCACGCTGGCCATCACCACCCTGCTCAAGACCGGCAGCGAGGGCAGCATCGACCGCCTCATGAAGCAGATCTCCTCCTTCATGTCCGAGATCTCGGACGAGTTCAAGGTCCACAGTCTGTTCCCGGAGCGCAGTGGGCCGGGGGGCTGATGGGGAGGTACTGGTGGAGATGTGCGAGGCGCTGCATCCAGCCTTCGTCGGCAAGGCTGGGAGCTTCCAGGCTGGCCGGCTGAGCCCATTAGTGTCCCGCGCACTGTGTCGTGTTCTGGGCAGAGTCTGAAAGAGGCGAGCAGAGCAGTGCACACTCCTTCCTGCTCACGGAGTTCGCTTTCTGGGGCGAGAAGGTGGAAGCCGACACCGGTGTGGATGGGATCGTTCGACACGCTGGTGCAGCGAGAAAACCCTCAGTGTAGCCGTTCCCAGGGGAGCCGCCCCGGGAGGACCTGGGAAGGGCCAATAGGAGCGCGTGTGCGCGTGCCCTGAGGTCTGAGTAGACGCACAGACGGGGGGACCCGCAGTGTGGATCGGGGCCTTGGACCACGCCCTGCCCGGGGAGTTGGGGCTGCAGGGCCCCCGAGGCAGGCGGAGGTCCGCTTGGCCTGGCCTCACCAGGGAGGGGCTCTGCTGGCCCTGGGGACTGAAAGAGCCACGCGGGGCCGGGCCGCGGCTCACACCGGTCTCTGGCACAGGTGGTGGTTGTGCAGGCCATCAGCGCGCTGTGTCAGAAGTACCCCCGCAAGCACGCCGTGCTCATGAACTTCCTGTTCTCCATGCTGCGGGAAGAGGTAAGAGCGGGTGCCCGGGCGCCAGGCCTCCCGTGCGGGCGGTGGCCTGGCTGCTGACTCCCGGGTGGGCGGTCCTGGATCCACCTGTTAGCTGGCTGGCTTCTGGTGCCCGCAGCCCTTTCAGCACCTCGTGTGCAGGTAATGCAAACACGCCCCGGTCACTGTGGTTATAGTCGCAACTGACGATGTGCCACCCTGGCTATATAGACCCAGCAGATGCCCCGAGGCGATGCTTAAGCAGAAGATGGGTAACTGTCTGTCTGGTGTCATCTGGTATAGAAATATTCTAGCCATTGCAATTTTTCATAGAAAAATTTTCTCCCACAAAAATCAGTCCTTGGTGCCGAAAAGGTTGGAGACTGCTGTCATAAAATACACATGACACAGAATTCGAGGGCTTCCCTGGTAAAGCTCCCTGGTAAAGAATCTGCCTGCTATGCAGGAGACCTGGGTTTGATCCCTGGGTTGGGAAGATCCCCTAGAGAAGGGAAAGGCTACCCACTTCAGTATTCTTGGGCTTCCCTGGTAGCTCAGCTGGTAAAGAATCCACTTGTAACACGGGAGACCTGGATTCGATCCCTAGGTTGGGAAGATCCCCTGGAGAAGGGAACTGGCTACGGACTCCAGTATTCTGGTCTGGAGTACAGTCCATAGGGTTGCAAAGACTGAGTGACTTTCACACTAGAATTCATCACCTTAACTGTTTGTAAGTGTATATTGTTCAATATTGTTAAATACCTTCACACGGGAGTGCAGTTAATCTCCAGAACTTTCGCATCCTGCAAAACAACTCTGTTCCCATTTAATGATAACGCCCTACTCTCCACCCCTCCAGCCTCTATGCCACCCATTCTGCCTTTGTCTCCAAGGTGGGAAGAAAATCAAGTCCCAGATATTTATATTAAAGCATCTGCAGTTAGACCGGGGACGGCCCCGGCGAGCATTCAGCCTGAGCCTTTGGTTTTTACACAGAAAGGAGGTAGCAGTTGGGGAGCCAGGCTCCGGCTGAGCTGCTGGGCTCCGCAGAGCCACTTGGCGCTCAGCTTCCTGTCACCCTCGCTCACAGGGTGGCTTCGAGTACAAGCGGGCCATCGTGGACTGCATCATCAGCATCATCGAGGAGAACGCGGAGAGCAAGGAGACGGGGCTGTCCCACCTGTGCGAGTTCATCGAGGACTGCGAGTTCACCGTGCTGGCCACGCGCATCCTGCACCTGCTGGGCCAGGAGGGGCCCAAGACCAGCAGCCCCTCCAAGTACATCCGCTTCATCTACAACCGCGTGGTGCTGGAGCACGCGGAGGTCCGCGCAGGTGCGTCAGAGCAGGCTGCGCCCGGGACGCGGCGCCCGGGGTCCTGTAGTCCTGAAGGTCGGGCCCAGGGCCGTGGGCGTCACTCGCTGAATGTTCATGACCTCTGGCTCACCTCAGCAGTTCCGTTTCACTCTATGTAGTCACTTACCTTTCTCCTTTTTGCCTCTCTCCTTTCTTTTTTCTTGGTATTTAGGTTTTTGGTTTTTGTAACAGCTTTATTGAGATATAATTCACGTAGCATACTCTCTTAAATGAGTGTGCACTTTCCTGTGCAGCCATCCTATCCTTCATCTTACTTTGACTTACTGCCCTTTTCTTCTCATGCCCGCTCTGGACAGACGGTCCCCAAGCAGGTGTTACTTTCTCAGCTGTAATTCATTCTCTCTCTCATTTATGGTCAAGTAAGGCTTCGCTGCGCCTGAGCCCATTAGGATACAGAAATTGAGAGCAGCCCTCGTGGCCCCTTTGTAGTTAGAGCTGAGAAGGGCTGCTGGGGCCCGAGGTCAGGGCCGCCTCCCCCAGGAGAAGCGAGGCCTGGAGGCTGCTTGTCGTGTGGTGTCGGGTCGGGCCTGCGGCTCGGGGCTGCTCAGCTCCGGCCAGCCCGTTCTGAGCCCTGACGTGAGTTGTGTTTGCCTCATGAATGCAGGCGCCGTGAGTGCTCTGGCCAAGTTCGGGGCGCAGAATGAAGAGATGCTGCCCAGTATCCTGGTGCTGCTGAAGAGGTACGTGCAGTGTCCCCTCGGGCCGGCGGCTGCTGCTCGTCTGTTTAGCTGGAAAGGAGGAGAAAAGATGCACAACTACTGATCATAGAAAACAGTGGAAACGGAGAAAAGCGTGAAACGCAGTGCCGTACAAACCCCCCCCCCCAACCCAGGTGTTAACTCGAGATGTTTTCTGTTTTAAAAAACAGCTCTATTGAGATGTAACTCACAATCCATACAGTGTACCCATCTTAAATGCATAATACAGTGGGTTTGTTGTATTCAAAGTTGTTTAGCCATCACCACCATCTAAGCTGAGAACTTGACTTTTGACCGTGCTGTGCAGCTTCTGGGATCTTAGTTCCCTGAGCAGGGATCAAACCTGGGCCCTCTGCAGTGGCAGCGCAGAGTCCCAGCCACTGGACCACTAGGGAATTCTCGAAAACACTTTTAGCACCCCAGAGAAACCGAGTACCAGCGAGTAGTCCCCGCAGGCCCCGCCCCCAGCCCTGGCCAGCCCCTCGCTCACCTTCCGGCTCTGGATTTGCCTGTCCGGACTTGCCCTGTAACCGCAGGCGTTCAGCGTGTCGCCTCTCACGCGTCTGGCTCCTTCACGGGGCTTCCAGGGCTCACCCGTGGTGTCACACGTGCCAGTACTCCTGCATGGCGTGAAGAGGCCTCGTTTGTTTATCCGCTCATCAGTCGGCAGGCATTTGGGTCCTTTCTGGTTCATGGCTGTCATGACTCGCGCTGCTGTGAACATTTGTGCACGAGTCTCTGTGACTTGCTTTCAGTTCTCCTGGGTGTGCACCCAGGAGTGGAATTGCGGAGTCACGTTCAAGTCTTTTTTGACATGTGTTGCCAGATATAGGCGCGTGGCTCCCTCCCTGGGTGGGCTCTGGGAGAGGGTCCTGAGAGAGTGAATACCGCCACCCCCGTGCATCTGATGCCCGGGCACCACGTCTGGTGATCGGGGTGCAGGAGCCCTGCCGCCTCTCCCTGACCTCTGCTGGAGCCCTGCGGCGCCCCCCTGCCCCCGCACGGGCCCCCGTCAGGAGCTCCCTGTGTTCTGGCCACAGGTGTGTGATGGATGACGACAACGAGGTCAGGGACCGGGCCACCTTCTACCTCAACGTCCTGGAGCAGAAGCAGAAGGCCCTCAACGCAGGCTATATCCTGAACGGTGAGTCCTCCCTGCCTGACCAGTCCTCTAGCCCCCTCCCCAAGCTGCGGCCTTCCTGGGCGGGATGCCCTCCGCGGCACTCCCCTGGCAACTGCAGGGATCACTGTCATCTCAGGATACCCAAGGCCCCAAGGGTGGAAACAGCCCAGAGAGCTGAACCGCTTGTCAGTCGTACAAACCTCCACGTGCCGAGTGCTTCACCCTTTATCCAAGCCCCTGTCCTGTGTCCATTTGCTCCTCGCAGCAGTCCTGCAGAGGAGGGTGTCCTGAGAGGTAGGGGCTTAGCGGCCTTGGTGGTTTCCTCAGGGTCCTACAGCCTTGACCCCGGACCCCTGTCTCACTCTGGCCTCTAGGTCTGACCGTGTCCATCCCTGGTCTGGAGAGGGCGCTACAGCAGTATACTCTGGAGCCATCGGAGAAGCCCTTTGACCTCAAGTCTGTGCCCCTGGCCACTGCGCCCATGGCAGAGCAGAGGACAGGTGAGGCACACCTGTGTCCTTTCAGAGGCCCTTGGGTCCAGGCTCCTCTGGAGGGCCTGCCTTGCCCCCAGGGCCACCGCAGCTGCCCAGGGTGGAAGGGGCCGTGCTGGGTGGAGGGAGTTGCCCGCCTGCCTCTGGCCCCGGGAGAGGAAGCCCCTGCACACAGACACTCGCACTGTGTCTCGCGGGCTCTGTACTTCACACTGGGGGTGGAATTACAGTCCCTGAGTAACAGCGCTGTGGTCCACGTCCCCTGCGGTCTGAGCTGTGGGTCACCATGCATGCTTGGTCCTGCAGAGAGCACCCCCGTCACTGCCGCCAAGCAGCCTGAGAAGGTGGCCGCCACCCGGCAGGAGATCTTCCAGGGTAAGTGAGGGGGCTCGTGGGCCGCGGCTGGGGCGGCGGCTCTTCCCCCAGGAACCGAGATCAGATCTCTCCTGCATGCTGGCTATGAGAGTGTTTAGAGAGCGTGCTTGACCCTCAGGTGGAGGTTGTTGCATCTCTTTGGTATCTGAGGATTTGGATTTTCAGAGACATGGTGATTTGCCCCAGTTTGCACAGCACCAAGGGGAGGGCAGTAAGGATTCAAGTCCAGCACCAGCTAGCTCAGAGCTGCCTGGGCCTTGTTCTGAGCACTGCAGGCTCTGGGCCCAGTCAGTTCTGGATGTCTAACATCGCTCAGCAGAGTCGAGGGACACGACACGGTCCCCTGTATCTCAGGCTCCAGTTGTGCTCCGTCCACCTTGTCTAGCAGGGTTTGGTGAGGATTCCGTCTGTCCCGCCGCTCCTGCATTTCTAAGGGGAGAGGCTGTGTGTCTAGTTGGCAGACCACGTTGCCCACTAGATTCTTGCCTTCGAGGCCCAGCACTTGCCTCTCGTCCTGGGTGATGCCCACCCCGACTCCCCGACTCGTCTCCTCTTCTGTTGTCCTGTGTGCTCTCCGCGGCTTCCGTTTTCTCTATTTTCTGTCTGTCACTGCACTAGTGCCTGCCTTCCTCATAGCAGGCTCCCGATGAGTGTTAGATTCAAGTCCACCTTTTCCATTCCACTCCAGAACTTGTCTTCCACCAACACGCTGTCTCTCAGATGTGGCTGAAGCAGGACTCTGAGCTGGCTGGCGTCGCTCTCGCCGGGGGCTTTCCCTGTGTGTTCCTTCCCTCTTGCTGCCGGCAGAGATCAGCACAAACTTAGTGGTTTTACTCAACGCTGCTTCACCCCTTGTCCTGACGTCTGAGTTCGGCCTCTTTATGGGGGGAAAGATCAGAATAATAATACCGCCTGCCTTCTGCCTCTGTCCCTGAAATCCTACTAAGTCTAGGGCAGAGTATCACTGCCTCAGGTAGAGTTCTTTTCCACGTGGAGGTCAGTGTAACCGGGAAGACGAGTGACGGATCTTGAGTAGTTGTCCTCAGACATTGGTGTGCATCAGAATCATGAGGGGAAGCTTATTTGAGATGCAGGATGGGGGATCTCGCCGCGGAATCTCTGACGGGCAGGTCTGGGGAGGCCTGAGGATCTGCACTGTCACCATGCCCACACCCCCGGGTGGTTCTGGCGTGGTGACTCCTGAGCACAACTGGGGGAGCAGGGCTGGCTGCCCGGTGTCTCATTCACCCGGGTGCGCCGGGGCCGGAAGCTGACCTGTACCAGACATCCACCGGCCACTCTGAGCTGGGCTTTCTGTAATACTCTGAATCTGCCCCCTATCCTTTTGGGCCACTTGTCCTAACAGCCCGTGTCTGAAACCAGTCTGTCCTTCTGCCTGGTTCCGTGGCCAGCAGTGTGATCGTTTCCTGTTTGTATTTTCCCCGTCTCCCCCTTTTGAGCACCCTTGCTGAGCTTCTAAGCTTGAGGGGGTCTCTGGATGGACAAGGCCGGGCCGTGGGCCTGACACCCATCGGTTGGTCTGGCGTCCCGTGTGGGATGGCAGGGAGAGCCTTCATGGAATGGTACCAGCCAAGCAATGTGAAGGCAGGGAGGGTGTGCTTGGGTGTGTCGGGGAATCAGGAGTGAGCCCTTCAGTCGGGGAGCCCTGAGTACCCCCGGGCCCGAGGGCTGATCAGAGACCTCGCTGAGCTGCTGGCTGAACGTGCGGCCTGTGGGTTTCAGAGCAGCTGGCGGCCGTGCCCGAATTCCAGGGGCTGGGGCCCCTCTTCAAGTCCTCGCCTGAGCCCGTGGCCCTCACTGAGTCGGAGACGGAGTACGTCATCCGCTGCACCAAGCACACCTTCACTGATCACATGGTCTTCCAGGTGAGCCGGGGGAGGGCCTCCCGTGGGGTCCTGGCGCCCCCACGCTGAGTGGCTGGAGCCCGGCTCAACTCTGGGTCTGCCTCCAACTGCTGTGTCTCGAGTCCTTCACTCACGGCCTGTGTGGCTCCTGCGTGTCCACATGAAGATGGGGGGTCTGGGCAGGGCGCCTGGGTTGGGAGTTGGGGTGGCTGTGGGGTGAGAGGCAGAGCTCCCGACTCCTCCTCTGCAGCTCGGGGGACTCCCGGCCCCCTGGCTCAGCATCTCAGCCCCTCTGCTCCTGGTCCAGTTTGACTGCACGAACACCCTCAACGACCAGACCCTGGAGAACGTCACGGTGCAGATGGAGCCTACAGAGGCCTACGAGGTGCTGTGCTACGTGCCTGCCCGGAGCCTGCCCTACAACCAGCCCGGGACCTGCTACACGCTGGTGGCCCTGCCCAAGGAAGACCCCACAGCGGGTGAGCCCCCCGGCCTCCTGGGAGCCCTTGGGTCGGGTGGCATGGGCGGCCTGTGCGCCAGCCATTCGTCTCCGGTCAGAGCTTCAACTCCTCGAGGCGGGTCCAGAGAGGAAGACCAGCCCGCCCTGGGGCTTTGCACAGCAGCTCCTCTCCTCCTCACACACGCTTCGGGGCAGCACTGCCGTCTCTGTCTTAGAGGGTAACCGAGATCGGGGTCAACAGCTTGCCTGAATTCACGAGGCTGGTGAGAGGCAGAGCCCAGGTCCTTAGGCAGGACTCTGTCTTGTCCGTGAAGGAGCCAGAGAGAGGCACACAGGACCGTCCAAGTCCACTCCTCCCAAAGAAACGGGCTTTTCCAGGCCTGGGATGGTGGGCCTGGACAGCACGTGGACGTGGCCTCCCTGAAGCAGCTCTGCCTCCCTTGCTTCTCTTTCGTCGTGAGGGCAGCGCTTCAGGCTGCGACCTAGCACTCCTGCCTCCCCACGCCAGTGCCCTCGGGCCAGACTCGTGGGCAGGCTGGCACGGGCCGCCCTCCCGCAGAGGGCCCTCCCCGATGGTGTGCCTTCCCCCCCGCAGTGGCCTGCACATTCAGCTGCATGATGAAGTTCACCGTCAAGGACTGTGACCCCACCACCGGGGAGGCGGATGACGAGGGCTACGAGGACGAGTATGTGGTAAGCGGCCAGCGCGGGGCCCTAGGGCTCACGGCCAGTCTGCACGCGTGTGCTTGCTGGTTTCGGTTTAGACATCGCGAAAGAATTTTTTTTTTTTTTTTAATGATTTTTTATTTATTTGGCAGCACCAGTTGTTAGTTGTGGTACATAGTATCTTTACTTTTTTTTTTTTTTTTAGTTGCAGCTTGCAAATTCTTAGTTGCAGCACATGGGATCTAGTTCCCTGAGCAGGGATTGAACCTGGGCTCCCTGCATTGGGAGCACAGAGTCTTAGCCACTGGACCACCAGGGAAGTCCCAAGAAGTTTTTTTTAAACTTAAAAAAAATACATGTTCAAGTGTAACAAGAAAACCTGGGAAACAGAAAAACAAAGTACACACAGACAGGAAACCGGTAACCGTGGTCCTTGGGAATGGCTGGGGGGAGAGGAATCATATGACCGAGGTCATTATGTACGTTACCCATCTTGTTGGGTTCACTTAGAACCGGGGTATAATTTCCTTTCAGTACAAATACTTCATAAACACAATTTTTAATGACTTTAAAATACTTCCTTCTATTGATATATCTTATTCACTTCACTTTGTATTCCATTAACATTGGGCATTTGTGATTCCAAATTCTCACTATTTTTAAGTGCTACATTAAACACCCCTTTTAGTATAAATTTGTATCTGTGTTTCAGATCTGCTTTCTTGGGACTAGAAGTAGAATAATTAAAAAAAAAAATTTTTTTTAACAATTTTTTTCTCGAAGTAGGATAATTGGGTCAAAGACTCAGCACGATTTTAAGGCTTTTTGGTTCATGCTGTCAGCTGCTCTCTAGAGAAATGGGTTCAGTTTGTATCTGCTGGCAACCCTCTGGTGCAGTGAGATGCCCCTTCCGGCTCCAGCTCCGGGGTAGGATGGACCGAGGGCAGGGTCGTTCTCGATTTGCCCAGGGTGCTGTGGCTCCGTGCCATCTGAGTGCAGACCCTGATGGGCAGCCTGGGATGGAGACTGCCGGAGCCCTCGTGGCCAGAGCGGCAGTCGCTGGACCACACCCGAGGGGCACCTGTGTCCTCCTGGGTCCACGGCTGAGCCAGCAGTGACCTAAGCTAAGGACAGGAGGGCTGCGCATGAGGCCTGGCTTCTGCCATAGGGGCTGCATCCTACCTGTGAACACCCTCCCCGTGCATGGGAGTAGGGGCTCAGCGGAGAGCTGCTGGCGCATGAGCAGGAGCCTTTCCATATGGTCGGTCCAGGGTGGGCGTGCAGAGCGGCCCGGCTGAGTCACAGGAGGCGGGCTCTGAGCACCCCTCGCCCCCCGCCCCAGCCAGCCAGCCACGGGCGGCTTCGGAGGGTGCGCTCTCACAGCGACACCCCAAGAGATCCAACCAACAGATGGAAAATAATCAGAGTGGGTTCCAGAAAATCCCCAAAAGCACAACTTGAGCTTGTCACACAAGGCAACCATTTACATAGCATTTGCACTGTATTTACAACTATTTAGGTAACATTTACACTGTACCAGGTATTATAACTAATCGAGAGGTGACGCAGGGTATAAGGAAAACGTGTGTCGCTTAAACGCAAATACGACACTGCTTACATAAAGGACTCAAGCCGCCAGGAGGATCCTGGGACCAGTCCCCGCAGATACTGAGGGACGGCCGAAAACGGGTGAGGGCGCCTCCTACTGCCGGGCCACCACCCAGCCATGAGCGCCTCCTCAGGCCGCCGGACCGGACCGGGAGGCTGCGTGGCGGGAAGCGGGGAAGCGGGGTGGGCAGAGCCGAGCATAGGCGCTCAGCCTGCACAGCCGTGTGCCTCAGGCCCCCCTCCCTCCCCCTAGCTGGAGGACCTGGAAGTCACGATAGCGGATCACATCCAGAAGGTCATGAAGCTGAACTTCGAGGCAGCCTGGGACGAGGTGGGGGACGAGTTCGAGAAGGAGGAAACGTTCACCCTGTCCACCATCAAGACACTCGAAGGTAAATGCTGCGGCTGCCGGTTCTGATTTGCTGGCCTTTCAAGACCCTTGGCCCCTGTTGAAGTGTTCCTCCTCCCCCATCCCCCAAAGATCCAGGACCTAGTCTAGAGCATATAGTTCAGATACATAAAATAATAAAACAGTCGCTCAGTAGTGTCTGACTCTTTGCGACCCCATGAATGATACAGTCCACGGAATTCTCCAGACCAGGATACTGGAGTGGGTAGCCTTTCCCTTCTCCAGGGGATCTTCCCAACCCAGGGGTCGAACCCAGGTCTCCCACACTGCAGGCGGATTCTTTACCAGCTGAGCCACCAGGGAAAGTTCAGATGCTGCTTCATTAAAAGCTGCGCACAGTGGGATTTGGGGCTGGGGGAGTGGTGATGGCACAAAGGGGAGATGAGATAAGTGGGTTAATAACTCGAGGACTTCTCCCTGCAGAGGCTGTGGGCAATATCGTCAAGTTCTTAGGAATGCACCCTTGTGAGCGGTCTGACAAAGTGCCGGACAACAAGAACACCCACACGCTGCTCCTAGCCGGTAAGCGGCATTTCTCGTGGGAAGGGCGGGGGTGCCACTGGGGAACCCGGGGATTCAGAGCTCACAGCGCTGAACATCACAAGGTATAAGAAGACCTGCTAGAGACATCTTCCCCCAGCTCTTGCTGACAGTCACCTAGTGTCCCTTCCCACAGGCAGCCAGGGAGCTGCTGCACAGGACGCCATGTACCTCCCTGTGATAAGGACGTAAGAACAAGTATACACGTGGCCCTTTTCAGACTCAAACGTTTATATACAGATGGTGGACACGTTGCTCTGCACTTGGGTTTTCACTTGACAGTGCATCTTGAAGAGCTTCCTCTTTTTTTTTTCTTTTTTTAACAACATGAAATTTACCAATGTAACGATTGGTAGATATTCAGTTCAGCAGCATTCAGTACATTCCTGCTGTTTCACCATCACCACCATCCACCTCCAGAACTTTCCCGTCATCCCAGACTGAGCTGTCATTGTTCCTTGTAGCTGACTACTATCTCACAGAACCAGCACACGTACTGACGAACACCTAGATTGTGCTGGTGTTCTGCTGTTCCAAACCGTGCTGCAGGGAATAATCCCGTACATATGTGTATGCTTAGGCACTTTACTCTGGAGGTGTGCACTCTGGGTATTTGTAGGGTAAGTTTCTCAAGGCTTTACCAGGTCAAAGTGCGTTCTTCATCTCGGCAAGTATTTCCGGTTGCCTCCCATGGGAACCATGCCTTCTCTCCCACACTTCGACCAAACAGTGTGTTCTCAACCTGTATGGTCTTTGCCAGGCGTGTTAATGGTGTCTCGTGTGGTTTCACTTTACATTTCTGTATACTGAATGACGTTCAGCATCTCCTCAAATGCAAAGGGCCATTTGCATTCCATTTCCTGTGAGTTGTTTTCGTATCCTTTGATATGAAACATTGTATGTAATTTTATTTATATCATATATATTTTTCCACTGGGTTGGTTATTCTTTTCTAATAAGAGTGGGATTTTTAAGCACTTCTGGAAATTTTCAAACTTACACACACGGACCCCCATGCACTCCTCCTCCAGCTGTAGCAACAAGCGTCTCTACCCAGGCGGGTTCTCCACCCCCAGATTATTTTAGAGCAAACTCCATACATAGACATTTCATATGTAAATGTTTCTGATCCGTTGGTTCTCCAAAAGCTAATGATCCAATACGCTTACTGCACCTGAAACAATGAACAAAGGGAGCTTCTTTTTTCTGAGTGTTTATAAACAGGGTTAGGAAGTGGCTCTGCTTCAGTGCCCTGCTCACAGCTGACCGCCCCCAAGCCCACAGTGAGGCAGCCCCGTCCCCTGGGTTTTGCAGACACCTGCACTGCGATTTTGCCATGGTGGGGCTGTCCCCCGGTCTGTGCGCTTTGATCCGGTCGGGATGTGTGAGAGCCTCGGTGATGTCACACAGAACCATACATGTCCAGTAGTTCATTTGGGCTTGGCAGCAGTGTGACATGCAGACTGATCTCTGCCGAGGTCACTGATGATGCTGCAGCTCAGAGAGGTGCAGTGACGTGCCCAGTGCCTCGCGCAGCTCCCATCTCACCCCAGAGCTGCCTCTGCCAGCTGTGGCACGCCCCCCCGAAGCCCAGCCCCGAAGCCCCCTTCAGCCTTACGCGCCTGCCTTCTTTCCTCCCCTGCAGGCGTGTTCCGGGGTGGCCATGACATCCTGGTGCGTTCCCGGCTGCTGCTTTTGGACACGGTCACTATGCAGGTGACAGCCAGAAGTTCGGAGGAGCTGCCTGTGGACATCGTCTTGGCATCTGTGGGCTAAGAGGCCAGCTTGCGTTGGACCACGTCCTCCCCTTTCCCCGAACACTACACAGGAGTCGCGCCTTCCTCCTGAACCCAGTGGAAGCTCCTTTCCAGCCTGTGTATTGAAAAGCAATTAGGAATCACTGAGGGTTTTTGTTGTGTTCTTTGTTTTCTTAAATTGACCTCCTGCCCCAATCCCCCCTGCTGATAGTGACTCTTTAAACAGGGCATGATTTTAGCTCGTCCTAGAACTTGCTGCCTTGCCTGCCAGGGAAGGGGCATTCCAAATGAATAAAGTGCTTGCACCACCTGAGTTGATCCCCTTCGGAACCATCATCTTATCCCTGCAAATAAATCAGCATGTATTTATTGAATGACTGCTACTTCTGCAGACTGGTGCTTAGGGATCTGGCTTCCCTGCCGCCCGTAGCCCTTTGCCACTGTACCTACAGGAGGCAGGACCCTCTCACTGGCCTCCGCCCAGGCCCCACACCCAGGAGCTGAAGCAGCATGGGTTTGCTGAGGGGATAACAGCCCCAGACGGGCACTGAGTTTGTGCCCTTAAACCACCCTCCTTCTGCAGGAGATCAGTGAGGTCTGGGGGTCTGGGTGGGTCACCAGGCCTAGTGCCCGGTCTGAGGTGGGGGTGCACTCCTGCTGCTGGAGGAACAGCCCCACAGAGCAGAAGCCCCTGGTTTCCGCAGCTGGGCTTTTAAACCCAGGCGTGGCAGTTTTACCAATACATCTGTTTTGCCTGTTTTTAAAAACATTGGCGGCAACCGTTAGAGATTCATATTTGGGGTGGGGGGAAAGTGGGAGCCTCGGAAAGTGTTCTGGTGCCCGCCGAAGTTTGAGTGACCTGTGATTCCTGGAATTTTCCTGATAGTTTTTCAAGTTTTGCCCCAAACCATGGGCAGTTAGTATGATGGCCAGGTAAAGACAATGTTTTCTGATTTCACCCCGACAACGACCTGGAGCCCTGGTTCCCGCTGTGCGGAGCAGGGCCCGTAGGCCCCTGGCGGGAGTGGGTGCAGCGCGGGGCCGGGCGGAACCGCCGGCGCGCGGGGGGCGGAGCTTGTCCCGGGGCGGGGCCTGGTGTGGGTGGGGTCAGCCGGTCGGGGCGGGGCCTGGCTCGAGGGGCGGGGCCAGACGGGCCGCTGGGGCGGGGCCAGACCGGCCGGGGCCAGTCACGGGGCGGGGCCAGATGGCCGCCGGGGCGGGGCCTGGTGTGGGTGGGGTCAGATGGTTGATGGGGCGGGGCCTGGCCCGAGGGGCGGGGCCAGGCGGGCTGCTGGGGCGGGGCCAGACCGGCCGGGGCCAGTCACGGGGCGGGGCCAGATGGCCGCCGGGGGCGGGGCCTGGTGTGGGTGGGGTCAGATGTTGATGGGGCGGGGCCTGGTCCGAGGGGCGGGGCCAGGCGGGCTGCTGGGGCGGGGCCAGACCGGCGCGGGCCCGCTGGCGCGCAGAGAACGGAGGTTGAGCTGCGGGTGAGAGGCGGCGGGCGCGGGCAGCGGCGGGGCGCGGGCAGCGGCGGGCGCGGGCAGCGGCGGGGCTCGGCCTTCGGGGTCAGAGGTCCTGGAGCGGGCGGAGTGCGGCTGGGGGCGGCGGGGCGGGAGGCGGCCCAGGCGGGGAGGCTCCCTTCCGTCGCCGGGCTGGGCCGGGCCTCGAGGCGGGCGGCGTCCCCGGGAGCCGGGCGCGCGGGCCGGGGCCGGGGCCGGGGAGAGGCGGGCCGCGTGGGGCGAGGCCCGAGTCCGACTCCCCCCGTGTCCGCGCGCAGGGCCCGCGGTGTGGGCGCCGAGAATGTGCGGCCGGACGTCCTGCCACCTGCCCAAGGAGGTACTGGCCCGGGCCTGCGCCTACCGCGACCGGCAGGGCCACCAGCGGCTCCCGGAGTGGAGGGACCCCGACCGGTACTGCCCCTCGTACAACAAAAGCCCACGGTCCAGCAGCCCGGTGCTCCTGTCCCGGCTGCACCTGGAGAAGGTGAGCGCCGCCCTGATCTTCTGGGCCATTCAGGAGCAGGGCGGGGCGGGGATCGCTGTGCCCCCTAGGAGTCCAGCTTATCAAAATCTCTAGGCTTAGGGCAGGGTTAAAACTAGTCTACAGCACCTCTGATGTTTCTTGAACGCTGAAGTTCCTACCCTTTCTGTTTGTTTTATCTTTAACTGAAGCTAGGAACAGAGGTGTTTGGTCTGGTATTCTAAAGTTCAATTGCTTTCTTTGTTTGTAGAATCTACCCCTGTAGTGTTGGAGTGGTCAGTAATTTATGTTTTGCTTCCTTGCTTTATTTCCTGAAAGAGAGAGAATGTATGTATACATGCAGTGTAATAAAAATGCTTCATTCCGGAGAATAATAGTTTCTCCATGTCTTAGGTATTTTAAATACCTCTGATATGTTTTTTAAAATCCTGATTGTTTCCATCTTGGATTTTTATTCTATTTGGCCCCTAATGCCTGAGTCACTTTATGAAGTTGCTTGTACTCCTGTTGCATACTTTTTTCTTTTTTAAATTTTAGGCCCCACCGTGCAGCATGTAGGGATCTTGTTTGCTCACCAGGGATTGAACCTGCGCCCCCGGTAGTGGAAGCACTGGACCCCCAGGGAAGTCCCTGTTGCATGCTCTTCAGAAGTGTTGTGTTTATATAGTAGTCAAAAGATTCATCTTTACGTTAGGAAGATAACTGATTTTTACGAGATAACTGATTTTTTTGGTTGAGTGAAGCTATTTACATGAAATAGTTTACTCTTGAGCCATTTTTAGTCGGTGCATACTTCCTTATTGAAACTAAAAAAACTTTTTAATGAGCAGAAAATCAAAATAAAATAAATACTGTGGGAAACCTTGACTGGGAAAGGAAATAATAAAACATTTGAGAGGAAAGCATAATCTGGAGACAAGGATTGACTGTGTGCGGTTTCTTAGTGTTTAGCCCTGGTTCTCTTTGTACCACCTTGTTATAAAACGAATGTTAGCTGGAGGAAAACTTAACAGGTGTGTAGACAGAAGTGCAGGAAGACTGTGAGTGATCCCAGGTTACCCTCTCGGTGAGGAACAGCTGGTACCAAGGTCCAGTCCACCCTTCCACTCTGGTGATGCTTCCTGGAACTGGGAATGGGAAGGTGGGGCTCCTGAACACACAGCCCTCCTGTCCTGCCAGTGCTGTGCATTTGCTGATGTAATGTTTTGACTCCGCATCTCATAAATTTTATAAAGATCGCTAGGATTTCCTGATTTTGATAAATGGTTGAGTTTGCATTTATCTGAAAATGAAAAATTGTGAAATTTTAAAGCCAAAATAGAACCATTTCAGCTCGTTAATCCAGATCATCAAAGACCCGGCACCTGTGTGCAGATTGTAATATTTGCATTTGAAACCGCCGATTTGCGCCCTACTTCCTTTCTAACCCCAGTGCTACCAGCTGTTCTGATCACAAGTCCGAGAGGGTAGAGGAGAAGATGAGTAATACTGAGCAGTATTTTCAGTATTTTGGCTTCGAAGTACTTTCTATTCATCATGCCCCCCATGGGGCAGCCCCTTACCTGGGTTTGGTTTACAGTTGTCGGGTGAACGCACTCAAGTTAAAGGCGATGTGTGGAATTTGTAAGAGGACGATTTCCCAGCCTCGGCACTGCTGACACCTTGAGTGAGATATTTGTTGGGGGAAGCTGGCCTGTCTGTGCACTGTAGAATGTTTAGCAGCATCACTGGCCTACTTGGGAACCCCCCAGAATAATAGTCATGTTGCTTTCGTAGTCCCTTGTGGACATACAGAGTGGTGGAATATGAGTCCCAAACACACATTCCCAGCTGAGATCGAAGCTCCACCTTGCTTCAGCTTTTATACCGTAAACAAGTGCCTTTTTTGAGACCTATTTATTGCTATTTTTTTTTGCATTTCTGTGCTTTTTGCTGGCAATCTCACTGTTTAAAATTGTCTCCGGGCGTAGTGGTAAAGCGCAGGCTAGGATTCCTAAAAGCAAGAAGGAGGTTAATGCCTTACAGAGAACATGCACGTGTCAGAGACGCTTCACTCAGGCATGAGTTACTGTGGCTGTTGGTCATGAATTCAAAATTAATGAACCAACAATATATGTTAAATAAAGTCTAACATATAATAGTAAACATGCTGAACAGAAATACAGAGAAGGCAAGGTTGTATATGGACCAGTTAATGAAAAGATCACTATAGGCGCCTGGAAGCCTAACTCTGTGTTTCTTGGGTTTCCCTAACTCACTGCAGTGACTTTGCGGAACCTGACTGCACGTGGAACAAGCATGGCCTCCGTGTTGTGTGGCGGAGGGGTTAGCTCATTAATATAGGCAAGGTTTTGAAAGAAATGAGACAGGCTCTTGTGAAGAGCACCGTTGAGGCATTCAGTTCACTTCAGTCGCTCAGTCGTGTCCAACTCTTTGCGACCCCATGGGCTGCAGCGCGCCAGGCTTCCCTGTCCATCACCAACTCCTGGAGTTCACTCAAACTCATGTCCATGGAGTCGGTGATGCATTAGCTTGGAACAAGAAGGGAAGCCCTTCTAAGATCCTATTACTGACGGCTTCCCGTGCTCTTGGAATCCCTTGCTCTCAACTGTTTTCATGCTGCTTTTGCCTCTCTGGATGCTTTTCCTTGGCCTGCACTTTTCCCTCATTTTTCCTTTTTCCTTTTTTTCCGCCCCCCCGCCCCCAACCTCCGGCAGGTTTCCTCCTGTGGTTGATTTACTCTCTAAGAAATTTCAGCCTCATGGCTTCACCAGTCACCTTTCTGTAGATTTTGCCATTTCTTTTTAGTCATAACCTCAGAAAATATTAAACTACCATGTGTGTACCTACTCCATGCCGCACATCTAACCAGAGTCTCCTTACGAAGACCTTCTTCTTGCCTTTATTCCAGAGATTGGCAAAGCATGGTCTTCAGATCAAGTCCTGTGCACTGCCTGTTTTTACAAATACAGTTTTATTAGAATACAGCCATGCTCACTTGCTCTTCAGCTGCTCTGACATGCCAGTGGTGCCAGAGTTGAGTTGAGTGGCAGCAGAGACTGTATGGGCTCAGAAAGCCACAAATATCCACTGTCTGGTCCATTACAGAAAAAGTCTGCTTTTCCCTTCTCCACCATGCCGCCTCTCTCCTCAGTTTTAATTCCACATGCTTGTGGGACATAGGAAGCATCTCTCTGCGGATTTCATTCTGGTGACCCAGAAGACCTTTCTGTTTTGTTCGCCAGTGAGGAATTAGGCAAGGCCTTGCAGGTACGGTTTGGCTCTTCCCTGGAGTCTGGGGTCTCAGGAGGCAGAAAGCCAGGGTCCTCTGATCATTCCCCTACATGAAATTTTCTGGGACAGAGCAGCATCCATTGATCTGTTGCCTTTGGCTGCTCTGTCCCTGCAATAGTGTTTGTTAACATACCAAAGACTGTAGGGTCTGCAAAGTCTGCAATACTTGATACCCAGCCTTTCAGAGAGAAGTCCGCCAGCATCTGGTTCAGAAGCCTCTCCCCTCTCTCACCTGCCAGTTGTTGGCTCTCACCTGGGCCTTTGACCAAAGCGCCGGCTCGTGGCCAGTCCCCCAAGTCTGGGCTGTCTCACGCATGGTGGTCTCGGCGTCGCTGGATTTCTTAACACGGTGGCTCAGGGCATCGAAGGCAGGGTCTGGGCCAACACGGAGGAGGCCGAAAACCGCTTGTGACCTGGCCTTAGAGATCTTACAGCATCTCTTGTGCCACGTTCTGTTGGACACAGTCAAGACACAGGCGCGTCCAGAGTCAAGGAAATGGAGCATGGACCGCCCCCCCCCCCAGCTCTTGACGGGAGAAGTCTCAAATACTTGGGGACCCTTTTTTTTCTAAGCTGCCACAGACTTCCCACTGTTAACCTGAAATTCGGCCTGTGATCTTTCCCCAAATCAAACTCCTCTGGGGAGTTTTCTCTTTTGCTCAAGAGTGCCATCCCTGTCTTCTTTGTCCAGTTCGCTGGTTTCCTGCCTTTTGAATGTCTTTTATTCTCACTGCTGTCACCAGACCCACCGTACCACTGCAGCAGAACCCAAAATGCACTCTCTGCTCACTGTCTGCACCAGCCCAGTGTCTGTACCGAGAGAACAGTGTGTGCGTTACAATCTGTCGGTCTCATCAAATTCTCAAGGGGCCAGGTACCCAAAAAAAGTTTAGCAACCGTTATGTTCAGCGCGGGGGCCCCAAGACCACCCTCTCACTTGGAGGTTGGTTAGAAGGCAGCATGTAACGTGGCTACGGTTTATTACAGTGAAGGGATACACTGTAGAATCAGCAAGGGGGACAGAAGCAAGTAGAAATCTGGAGAAATTTGTGCCCAGGCTTCCTTACAATCTCTTCCTGGGAGGGGACACACCAAGCAAGTTCTTTCTCCAGCAGTGCAGAAGGTAGTAACTCCTGGGCAGTGTTTCTGCCCAGAGACACCCATTAGACACTGAGGCCCAAGGTTTGTTGGGGGCTGGTCACGTAGGCTCTCTGCCTAGCCAGCAGCAACATCCCAGACGCCCAGAAGGAAAGCAGGTGCTCAGCAAGAACCTCGTATTCTGCCTGAAGCAGGCACAGGATGCCAGCCCAATCAGTTAGGGAAAGGGGGAAGCTCTCAAAAGCCAAGTTCTCACATGCTGCCTGAGGGCCAGCCCTGTGAATGGGCCCTCCTAAAAATAGCGTCCTCAGGCTTAACTGTAAGCTAGCTGCACAAAACCACTTCCTGCCCAGTCTTGGCACAGCCTCTGATTTCACCTCTGGCCCCTCCTCCCATCTCTTCTCTGTCCCAGTCCTGTTCCTCTTGTGGGGTCTGATCCAAGAACCCCCTCACCGGATCCCCCCCTTCTGCCCCTCCCAAGGAGCTAATCACTTCTGCAGGCCCTCTCTTGCAGATCACCGTCCGCCGAACTTTCCCAGCACCCCTGTGCGCACCGCTTACGTGGCCGTAGCCTGCAGCATGGCATCACTGCCATTGCTCACTGTCTGCCTGGCCTCACGAGGCATGGTGCACGTCCTTCCGTGTGTCCCCCAGTCAGAGCATGGACCTTCCGTATGATGACTGTCTGTCATGTGTGCTTTGTGAGGTGCGGGGCCTCGGAGCCTGTCTCCTGTCGCTGGCACTGATTCACAGTTTACAGGAGCTAAACCACTTTGTACCCCAACCCTCCCAGGCAGAATGTCATCCATCCTGATAAACACGGTTGCCTGAGAACGCCAACCACTCACATCGTGAGAAGTCATTAGAACTATTTGCACGTAGGAGCTCTCCCTTTTCACAATCATCTACTCTCTGCGTTTTGACACCGCTGGTGGTGGTGGTTTAGCCGATCAGTCGTGTCCGACTCTTGCGACCCCGTGGACTGTAGGCCGCCAGGCTCCTCTGTCCATGGGATTCTCCAAGCAAGAACACTGGAGGGGGTTGCCATTTCCTCCTCCGAGTAACGTAGTGCGTGTCCTCCATAAGGCTTTGCAGCTTCCTTCCCGTCTCCTCACTGCACCTCACCCTTTCTCGTGGCAGGATGCAGACTCGTCCGAGCGGGTCATTGCGCCCATGCGCTGGGGCCTGGTCCCCTACTGGTTCAGAGAAGCAGATCCTTCCAAGCTGCAGATCAACACCAGCAACTGCCGCAGTGACACCATAATGGAGAAGCGGTCCTTCAAGGTAGGAGAAGGCGTGGGCGCCGGCGGGTTCTCGGTCACAACTGCCCGCGACTTGGACGCCTGCGAAATAGCTCCAGACTGTGTCCTGCTCGTGGCTGTAGAGTGCTGTCCTCTGTACCCCAGCGAGACAGAGCGGGTCTTTTTCTCCCACCCAACTGTGGGCTGCCGGGCCCAGCTGGACACGTGGTACCCAACCAGAGGCTCTCGTGTAGCGCTCACGTCGCAGGACGGCTGGACGTCCAGGTGGCTTCTAACCCACGTGTCCCGCCCTCAGCTGGGATGCGGGGACAGCGGGAGGCCCGCCCACGTGTCTCGCGGGGGTGGGCAGTCAGGCATCTCACACGGCACTCTGCTCACCCTCCAGGGAGCGGGCACAGGCCGCGGGGCTTTATGGCCTCGCCTCGGAAGTCCCAAGCATCGCCTCTGCTGTGTTCCTTGGTTTATACCGAGCCGGCCCGAGATCACTGAGGGAGGGGACCTCATCGCGTGTGAATCCTGCTGGGTGGGGCTCGCTGGGGCGGGGGGTGGGGGGGGCCAGCTTTGGAGACCGGCTCCCACAGCGCCTGTTTCCTCTTAGGCATGTTATTTTAATCTTTCCAACACCTGTGTACGTGTGACTTCATACCTATGAAACGCAACATGCAGAGGAATTACCGCTCTGAGGTCGCCCATGCTTTCCTCCAGGTGCCTCTGGTTAAGGGCAGACGCTGTGTCGTCTTAGCGGACGGATTCTACGAGTGGCAGCGACGTCAGGCCTCAAACCATCGGCAGCCCTACTTCATCTACTTCCCCCAAATCAAGACCGAGAAGGTAGCAGCAGTGGCGTGTCCGTCTCTGGCTCTCCGGGCTTCTTGGATGTTTGGTTGGGTGTCTTTCCTATTTTTTTTTTTTAATTCTCAGCCATCAATTATCTATTCAGATTTTTTTTCTGTCCCATTATCTCTTCTTTCTGGAATTCTCATTATACGTGTGTTAGACAGTGTGATGTCGTCCCATAGCTTCCAGATGTTTTATATACTTCATTCTTTTTCTCTGCGTTTCAGTCTGGGCCATTTTTACTAATCTGTTTTTAAGTTCACTCTTCTTTCTTATTTACCCTTGAGTGTGGTCCTGTTGATTTCTATATATCTTAGCAGTTCCTTGGTTCTTTGGCTGTTTTGTCTTAGATTTTTTCTTTTTACTGGTTGCCAGACATAGGAGGTAGCAAAGAGACTGAGACCAATAATGTTTGTGTCTGGATGTGGACATGTGTGTCTTCCCTTAGGCTGAGTTGATCTTGTCAGGAGCCGAGCTGGACTTCGGTTTTGTTGTGCACCAGAGGCTTTAACTGTTTGTCTGGTGTTGCCTTGGGTTCAGGGTGAGGGTTGGTTTTCCAGAGCGTTTTCCTCAAGAGCCCTGCTCCCCGCACTTTGAAGCCAGCGCCCTCGGGACGCTCTCCCCAGGGACCTGCTGCTGCCCATCACTTGGGGCCTGCTGGTCCGCAGAGGCTGCAGAGCCTTCCCTGCTGTCTGGGTTCAGCCTCATCTCATGCAAAACGTGGCCCCGGCTCTCGGGCTTTCTCGGTGAGCCTGCTCCTCCCCAGGGGAGCAGAGAGCTGTTCCTGTCACCCTTTTGCAGCCTCAGTGGATCTTCCCTTGACTCTTAGGAGTAACAGGGTTTATCCCTTCTTCCCTGGCCCCTTAAGCTTTGTGTTCCTCGGAGGAGAATGGCGGGGTGAGGCTTCTCGCCGTCCCCGAGCACCTGGACACGCCGGGCAGGGAGTCTTCCTCTGTCCCCAGCCCTGTCTCTCTCGTGAGCACCCGCGGAGGCTGGTCTGGACACCTGCAGCCCTGGGGGTCCTGCCCGCTCGGGCAAGCCCGCGCTCTGCAGAGAGCAGTTTGATGATCATTGTATCTGAATTCTTAGCTGCTGTATAAAGGAGGCCTTGTTTGCCTTCTGTCACCACTGGGAAGCCCTCAGTAGGGTCTCCTCTCCCTTCGGATGACCCTGTCTTTGCTTTACAGTTCAGGCTAAGTGGCTGCCCTATGACCTGAGTTCTCTGATGAGTTTAAGGAAAGTTACGGTTATGGAGAGTCTCTAGCTGTTCTTGTCAAGAGAGAGGCTGGAGGCGATGCTATCTCCAGCCTTCGGAAGCTGGGGGCTGAATCTTAAAGGCAAGTAGGAGTTGGCACGTTGAGCACTGGCAGAAAAGACCTTTCGGGCAGGAAGAGGAAGGTTACTTCCGCGAGCCCTGAGGGCTTTGTTTACAGACAGCTGGGCGGGACACAAATTCCCCTTGTGAGAGCCGGCCTGAATGCCCACTGGAGGTGTTAAGACTGTATGGTGAAAGGGCCATAAATCTACTGCCTCGGAGGGTGTGCCACAAAGCCCCTGTCCTTCTCTGAAGGCGGTCCTGGGCCTCCCTGCTGAAGGCATGGTCTGAATGGCGTGATCATGCCCAGCCTGCAGGGGAGGGCGGCTGCGGAGTGCCTGATCTGTCCTGGGTTTGCTTCCAGTCCGAGCAGGTTCAGGTGGGTTCTGCGGCCAGCCCCGAGGACTGGGAGAAGGTCTGGGACACCTGGAGGCCGCTGACGATGGCTGGGATCTTTGACTGCTGGGAGCCCCCGGAGGGGGGAGACTGCCTATATTCCTACAGCATCATCACAGTGGACTCCTGCAAAGTCATGAACGACATCCACAACAGGCAAGTCACACACCCCGCGCCTGCGTTCAGAGGGATTCAGGGCAGGGCTTGTCGTCTTTGGGTTTAAACAAGCAGCTTTCGGAGTTCAGAGTTTCTGTGTGCACAGATGTAGAGAGTCGGAAACTAAGCCAGTTGCTTCACAAGATACGGGCACAGTCTGCGTGACTGTAACATGACAGGTGTTCCTAAAAGTTAGCACGCTGTGCAGGACTGTGCAGCAAAATCCAGAGAACTTAAAGAGAAGTGGGAATAATGGGACAGCACTTAAACATTTTGTCAGTGACCCAGTTAAAAAAATAATAGGAATCTAATAAAACCCGTACTACAGCTTCATTCATTCTGCGGCTAGAAGTACAAAGAAATTACAGTAAAGATAGCGCCATACCTTAAAAAGACCTGACTCAGCTTGTGCTGCAGGAGTCGCAGCTTGTGACTTACTGTGACATGGTAGGAGGAAGGTGATGTGAAATGATTGTCTTTTCCGGTCTTAAATCCTGGGACGGGTTCTTCTGCCTTTGAAATGTTGCTCCTCCGAGGCTGGCCTTCATAATAGATACATATTTAATCAGAACTGAACGTTCTGATGCGGTGGACCGCCTCCCCCAGTGAACTTCAGTATCACCGCTGGAAATGCCTCAGCGGCGCGCCTGAAGCCACGCAGACAGCCACCTTGGCCCTGAGAGGAGCCGCCTCTGCTGATCTGTGGTCTTTGTGTACAGACAGCGCGTTCTCTATGTGAGAAAGCGCCCGCCCGCCTTTTTTTTTTTTTACTGTTTGACTTTCAGTCAGCATACTGAGAAATCTTCCCGTCGCATCTGTCCCTTCAAGCCCGGTTGGTGCGGCCTCTTCACGGTGCTTGCAGCTGTTGCGGCCGTGGATATTTCTTTCTTCCAGCCCCCTTACTGCTGTGGATCCTTTATGTCTGTTGCCCAGGAGATACCACGTGTTCTGTTCCTGCTTTCAAGGTTGTCATTTAGTCGCTCCCTCGTGTCCGGCTCTTTGCAACTCCAGGGACTGTAACCCTCCAGGCTCCTCTGTCCATGGGATTTCCCAGGCAAGAATACTGGCGTGGGTTGCCATTTTCTCCTCCAGGGGTTCTTCCCGACCCTGGGATCGAACCTGCATCTCCTGCATTGCAGGTGGATTCTTTACCACTGAGCCACCTGGGAAGTCTGGCTTTCAAGATGGTTTATTATTATTTCACCCTTCTCCCCAAGACTTGAAAAGTTTTCCGTTTTCGTGCACTGCTTAGAATGTCTGAACCGGGAAGCTTAGACATGTTTGAGGTGTTGAAAGAGCAGTTTTTTGAACAGAAGAGTTACAAGCACAAAGTAAGAGCAAAACACCACTTTGGAGTGTGATATGTGCAGAGCCGAGGCAGCTATCAGTGTCTGAGGGGTGTGGGTTCCGTGTACTCTTACAAGGTTCGGTTCAGCAGGGTAAAGTGTTCTGTGTTCACATTGCGTTTCCTCACAGATAAAACTGTGTATAAGCAAATGCAAAATGTGCACTATGCTTAAATCGCTCTCTAATAGTCAATCACGCTGGAATAAATTTTCATTTTAAAAACAAGCATTAGCAGAACTGACATGCTTGTGTAATGATTTCACAATTTTTGCCAGGTCTCAATGCCCTCAGGGGTAATTTCATGATGATTTGCTGAAAAGAATCAGTATGGCACATATTGAATTATCTGTTTTAACCCCTTTGTCCTAAGCATTCTGTCTGAAATGATGCTTTCCTGGGATATAATAGTCCTAGTTTTGCTAATTCACCTTAAAGTCCTATTTCGTCAAATCTAAGATTTTGTTCCACTATTTTATACAGTTAAGAAAAGTAAGTGCTGCCAATTACTGCCAATGAAGTTGTGATACAGTGCAAAGATGCCATTCATTGTAAATCTACATTTCAGAGGTTTTAAAATGCTATATAAAAGTATATCTTGGGAAGATTCCCTGGCAGTCCAGTGGTTAGGACTCCATGCCTCTGCTGCTGAGGGCCTGAATTTGATCCCTGGGAAACTAAGATCCTGCAAGCTGTGTGGTGCAGCCCCAAAATAAAATAGTAAAGCAAATATGTGTTTAATTTGTTGAAGTACCAATAATTATTAAAAGTAATGTTCATGCATTTATCTCCTAAATTCAACCGTACTACCCCACAATGAAGTGTGTACATGCTTTGCACTGGCCTAGAACATAAAATTGGAAGCTAAACAAGGGCTCTTTTCCTAACATCTCCTGGGTACCAAGAGTTGTCTGAGGTGGCCTCTTCGCTTTTCTGAGCCATGGTTCCCTTTTGTTGACATGTTTATAAATAGCTCTTCCTTACGTAAACCTGCCTTGGGAGGGAAGGCTGGAGTCTTAATGACAGACAGGTTTCCCAGGCTTTGTTTTCCCTTGAAGTCCAGGCTGGAGTGTCGCAAAGGTCACCAATCTGCTAGCGCGTGTGCGGGAAGGCACCCATTTGTAGCACCGGGCACGGTCTTTGCCACCACACTCTGAGCTGGCTCTTCCGTGCTGAGCTTCATGCCCTGTTGTTCTCAGGGGCACGGGACAGCGTGCAGGGTGCAGACATGGAGGGGGGCGGCCTGTGCATCAGCTGACTAGTTCCCCGCCCCCCCATCCCGGTGCCCCTGACCCGTCTTGCACTCACTCCCCAGGATGCCTGCCATACTGGACGGGGAGGAGGCGGTCTCTAAGTGGCTGGACTTTGGTGAGGTCTCAGCTCAGGAAGCTCTGAAGTTGATCCACCCCACGGAGAACATCGCCTTCCACCCGGTGTCGTCCATGGTGAACAGCTCCCGGAACAACACTCCCGAGTGTCTGCTCCCGGTCCACCTGCTGCCGGTCCATCTGCTGGTTGGAAAGGTAGGGGCCCGGGGCGCCCGCCGTCCCTGCCGAGCACTCTGTCTGTTCCCAAGGGCCTGTTAGTGTATTCTGGGGACCTTTACAACCAGAGACTGAATCCAGACCACCCACAGTTCGTCTTCCTTGTGTGCAGCAAGGTGGCCCAGGGCCGTGACTCTCAGAGCTGGCTGCAGGTCGGCCCGGTGCACGCTTGTCAGTGTTCAGGCTGGGCTGGGCCTTCTGTATCTTTACGAAGCTGCTCGGGTGGGTCTCATAAGAAGCCACCTTTGAGGACTCCTCATCTGGAGGGTGACTGTGAAAAGGACGGAGGGGCCCTGACCACAACCATCTCTCTTGCCAACCGAATGGGAGACGTGTTTCTGTCTGTTTTCTCTGCTTTCCCGGCTACAAGATGGGGGGATTTCAGTCCTCATTCTCCTTCAGGAGACTGGAGAACGTTCCTGCGAGGAGCGCGAGCTTCTTAGAGTTGTCAGGGATTGTGGCGGTGTATTGAAAGGAAGGTGGACAGACAAGAGGCTTCGGTGATAAGAAGCCCCAGAGCAGGAGTTGGCCCTGCTGATACCCGGGGATGAGGAGGTCCTCCTTGGTGGCCAGAGGACGGGGACAGCTGGAACCACGGCCCCCCGCCCCGTTTCCCTTAAAGCCTCTTACATTTTCACACTCACAGTTAGCGTCATCCTTTTTCTCTTGGTTCTCTCAAAGCCTGTATCCCTGGTAGCGCTTTTCATTACCTATCGCTAAAAAAAATGCAACTGTAGATATTCATTTTAACCAGACACAGCCCCATGTCTGCCACAGTCTTCTCTCCAGAAGAATTCACACTCTGGAGAGCTGGCATCCTGTGCTGGGCTCGGGTGCAGGGGGCAGCTGGCCCCTCTCGCCCGCCCTCTGTCTGAGGGCTGCGTCTCCAGCTCGCTCCCCGGCACGGCCTGCTCAGGCTGAGTGCCGCTCTTTTTCCTGAGCTTGCTTCATTCTCTGCCTGGGTTTGGAGAGCCTGACTGCTCTCTTCTCTGGCCGGTCTCACCCACCATGAGCTTCCCCCTCTCCCTTCCGGCCCTTGGAACCCACCCTGCTCCCCTCTTTGTCCCCCTGGTCACATCCCCGTGCCCAGGTCAGGCCCTCATGCAGTGCCTCTTCCCTGGTTTCCCAGGAGCTCGAGCTGGGGGTCTGAGCTGCCGATGCTTTCTCCTAGGAGCTCAAGGTGAGTGCCAGCAGCCAGAAGATGCTGCAGTGGCTGGCCACGAAGTCACCCAAAAAGGAAGAGCCCAAAACACCCCAAAAGGAAGAGCCCAAAACACCCCAAAAGGAAGAGCCCAAAACACCCCAAAAGGAAGAGCCCAAAACACCCCAAAAGGAAGAGGCAGATGTGCCCCAGTGGTCCAGCCAGTTCCTGCAGAAGAGCCCACTAACCCCCAAGAGAGGCAGCGCCAGCCTCCTGGAGCGATGGCTGAAGCGGGGGCAGGAGGAAGAGCCTGTGGCCAAGCGGCCTCACATGCAGTAGCACAGGCCTTCCGGAGACCACAGCCGAGGTGCATGGCGCTGAGTACCGCGGGTTCACAGGTCGTGTGTGGTGGTCTATGTGTGTGGGGTGTGTGTGGGGTGGGGTGGGGGAGTTCCAAGGCTGAGATGTGCAGTGCTGAATAGCGCGTGATCACAGGTGTGTGCGTGTGTGTTGGAGGAGTTCTGACACCGAGAGGTCCTGCGCTGTGTGATCACAGGTTGCGCTTGTGGGGGCGGGGTGTGGGTGGCGGAGTGGCTCCTGTCATAGCTCAGTGTTAGTTCAGGGTTTCGGCCTCCCTGGGCACTGCGTGCTGGCTGTTGACCAGGACTGCCCGGCGGGGTGGGCGGGCATCCTGGGAAGAGGTGCGGACCACCCCATCAGCTCCGAGGGAGGGGAGGGAGCGCTGGCCCACAGCCCTCTCCAGGTGGCCGGGTGGGCCCTCCCTGGGAGCCTGTCCCTGCTGGCGATTCTCAGCAGAGGCTGTATTCTGCTCAGCCTGTGGGCTCTTTCAGTATTTGGGAGTTAGGGTCTTAAAACATTGTCTTTTTTTCCTGAATAAACTGTATTTGATAACCTGTCTAGAAGATGCTGCCGGGGGGAGGAACTCTGATCTGTTTCCTCCTGGCCACCGTCCCGGGGAATAATTTTGTCACGAGCGTGGGGGCACTGGGGTTCTGGCGGGCAAAACTGCTTTTTTGGAAACAATAAAAAGACTTGGCAGGGGGCTCTTTTATTGAGTGTCTTTTCACTCTTAATACCTGGAAGTTGTCTGAATCCAGTAGCTTAAAGCAACCAGACAGAGTGCCTGCCGGCACGAGCAGTGCAGGCCAGGCGCGAGCCCTGCCCAGGCTCAGGTGCGCGGCGCCCGGGGGCAGGAGGGCACCCGCCCAGCCTGGTCGGCGCCGCCGGGTTTGCTCTGCAGGCAGATGTCCGTCTGCGTGGCTGTGGCCGTCCGTCCGCCCCGCCCAGATGCTTGGGTCCGCGAAGGCAGGATGCGCGCAGCCCTGCAGGCTCTCCCGGGCGCTGCGTCTGGATGCGGGGTGCGCCGAGGCGGAGGGGCCCGCCGGCTCCGGGGCGAGCCTCCAGGAATTCCGCCCGGCCAGGATCGGCCCCGCCCCGCGGGCGTCCCAGCGGCGGGCCGGGGGGCGGGGCCCGCGCGGCCCGGGCTCCCCGGTTCCTCTTCCGGGGCCGCGGAGGGTGGGCTGGAGCCGGCCACGCGGGGGACGGGCGCCTTCCGCAAGCTTCTGTCTCCTCTGGGCTCTTCTGCTTGGAGTAAGAGATTTTACAAATGCAGAGAACATACAGGAATGTCGACTGTTAAGACTTTTTTGTCATATTTACTTCGTTTAGTAGAGCAGCAAAAGGGAAATTTCCTTGGTTTTCCGCACTCTTGTTTTCAGAGTTGTCAGTTTGATGGGGGCTTTTACCAGACAGCATGGAATGTTCCCAGAGTGTGTGTGTTTTTCAATCCGGTTCTTATAACCTCGACATAAGTGTGATGTTTAAAGGCGCATTCTCATACCAAAACATGGTTTTGTGATTTTCAGGTCTACGTAAACGGCGTCACGGGCACTTCCTTCTGCAGTTTCCGCCTTGTCTGAATCCTCGGCGTTCCTAGGCATTGCCAGGTCGCTCCCGATTTTCGCTGGACTGCCGTTTTCTCCCCTCTGCCAGTCCTTACTCCTGCTTGTAAGAATCAAGTCTCAGGAGAAGGGCAGCCTGCTCCTGCCTGTCTCCGGTGGCCACGGAGACCAGGCCCCAGCCACTCTCCCTGCAGGAGGGACAGCCCCTTCACGGGGCTCTCTGACCCCTCAGTGGGCTCCCAGCCAGCAGGCTCTCCCCAGCCCACCCTCCCTGCGGGCACAAGGCTTGGCTCCAGGCCTCAGAGGAAGCAGAGGGGCCCCTAGACTCCAGATTCTGTTGCAGTGGACAGATGTCTCCCCAACTCCTGTCTGCAGTCCACCTGGCTCCGGCTCCAGCGCTTCCTGTAAAGCTGTGTACCTGAAAAGCTCTGCACCCAAGGGGAACAGACCCAGGCAAGGGAGGGACTCGGCCCGCAGCGCACAGCTTCGTGTAGGGAAGCCAGGGGCAGATCAGAGGGGCTCCTAGCCTGGGGTGTCTCAGCTTGCAGGGTGAGGACAGGACCCTGCTTTCCACCGGGAAAGCCCAGGGGTAGGTTGGTGATGGGAACCAGAGAGGGTGATGGCTGACCTCAGCCAGGAGGAGGGTAGAGCCTCAGACCTTGGGGAAGGAGCTCTGGCTTGGGCTGCATGGGAGGTCCCCAGTACATACAAAGCTGCCCTGAGACTTGGTTTGTCCATCTCTGAATCAGGAAAGCGGGTGCTCACAGTTGAACTCCCAGGAGCCCACAGCAACAGGTGCTGGTGTTGGAGACCCAACGCCTACTGCTGTCAGGGTGTTGCTCATGTGGAGAAGGGTCCCGGGGCTCCAGGGAAGAGAGACATGCTGCAGACTCCATGGGCTACACTCCCAGTGGAGGTGCGGGGAGGGGGGGCGCTGGGACAGGCCCCACTGCCCCACTTTTAGCCCCCGATAGAGGCCGCCAGGAGAAAGAGAACGCTTGGGAGAGGCAAGAGGAGTGGGGCGAGGACAGGGAAGCACATACACGGAGGTGCACAGTGCAGGGCTCTGGGGGGAGGTGGTCACCCGGGGCGCAGGCCCTCAGCACCGGCAGGCTGAGCTCGTCACCACCGCGGGGCTTTCCTCTGGCTCATACTCCAGAAGGAGACCACCATCCAAAGCCGTGCGTCTTGTGAAGCAGCCAGAACAACCCGCAAAGAAGATTAAACTGAGTGATCACACAGGTGGGGCCCGCAGGCCACACCATGTCACACATGATTTTGTTTGTTAAGGAATTTGTTTTGGTAAAATACACACCGTGGCACCCGTTTTTCAGTGCACAGTTCAGTGGTATGAAACACGTTCACACTGTTGTGCAGCCATCACCAGCATCCATCCCCAGAAGTCTTTTCATCTTGCAAACCTGAGATTCTAACCCCATCCCTGTCCCAGCCTCTGACACCCACCATCCTATTTCCTGTCTTTTGTGTACTCGACTCCTGCAGGCCCTCACATAGGTGGGATCATGCAGTTCTTATCCCTTTGTGACTGGCTTGTTTCACTGAGCGCAGTGTTTTTCAGGTTAATCCATGTTGTCACAAGTGTCAGAACTTCCTTTTAAGGCTGAAGAATATTGCATGGTGTGTGGAGACCACACTTTGTTCATCCATCAGCCACTGATGGACACCTGGGTTGCCACCTGTTGGCTGTTGTGGTTAGTGCTGCTACGAGCATGGCTGGGCAGATCTCTGAGTCACTATTTTCAATTCTTTTGGGTGTGTCCCCAGAAGTAAAATTGATGGCTCAATTCTATGATTGATTTCTTGAGGAACCTCCATACTGTTTTCCAATAGCTGCATCATTTTACATTCCTGCCATCAATGCCCAAAGTTCCAGTTTCAAGTCCACATTTTAAAAGTGGGAGGTTTCACACACACAAAATGTATAGTCTCCACATAAAAACTTCTCAGGAGGTGCCTCTGATGACCGAGTCCCGTGTGGGACCACAGGCAGCCGGGGGACCCTCCTGCCAGGCTCCCTGGATAACCCACTCCCCTCCCTGCCTCCAGAGGGCAGCTCAGAAACTTGCGGGTGCTTCTGCCATGTCTAAGAAAGCTCTGGCTACCTTCTACCCCCTTGTTGCCTGGAGACCATCAGAAGGGCTCTGGGGTCTGTGCACCTCTGTTTGAGACCCTGGTCCCAGCTGGCACGCACCCACCTGATGGTGGGGAATCGCGATCTCTTCGCATGGCTGTGGCTGGGCCGCACGGGGCCGCCCTCACTCGTATGTTTCCCTGTGGGGCGGCCACAGGCAGATTCTTGCCAGATTCGGGAGGAAGCCGCCACTGCGGCTGCCGGGCTGCCCACTTACCTCCTCGGTGGGAAGCGGCACCGGAGCTGGCAGTCTACTTTCCCTGGATTCTCAGGGTTCCTGATTCCCAGGCCAGATGTGGACATGTTCACCTCTGGACGAAGAGTCTCAGCTTCTGCAGGACAAGGACACCCCCGTCGCCAGGGTCAGAGGCAACATGGACTTGGGTTTCGGTAACTGTGCTAAGCACCAGGCCTGGTCCAGGCAGAGGGCAGCTTGAGCCAGAGTTGACTGGGTCAAGACCCCATCCTATGGGTTGCTCGGGCAGTTTGGCCTCGAAAGGGGCCTTTGCAGCGTCTGCGGAGCCATCCAGGGCCCAGGGAGAGGCGGGATCCAGAACACAGAGGCAGACCTGAGATCTGAGGAGTTTCCCAGAGAGGCAGGTCCCAGCCCAGGGAGAGGAAAGAGGCGGCCTCGCAGGAGAAGAGAGAACTGCATACCCAGAGGTGATGGAAAACCTGAGACCCTGGCCAGAAGGTCAGACAGCCCTGCTCAGCAGATGAGTGAGCAAAAGAAATCTCTTTGGGCTCTGTTTATAGATGAGGACACTGAGGCTTAGAAAGAGCAGTCTTGCCCCAAACAACAGACTGTGGTGGAGCCAGGTGCAGAGCCCTGCCCTGCCACTGCGGGCCCCCAGCCCCTCCTGCCCGGCAGATGCAGGTCTGGGCCATGGCCCTGCCCCTGGTCGCTTGCCTCATCCAGGAAGCCCTCCTCCAGGGCCTCGCAGTGTCATGTGCCTTCAATGTTCACCTGGAATTGAGGCCCCTTGAGCCAAGTCCAAGAGACACAGTAAGTAGATTCCCCCGCCCCTGCCCCCGCCCCCTGCTCCGTCCAGGAGCTGAGTGTGATGTCCCGAGCAGAAAATAGACCTCCCGCACCAGTAAGGTAGGTGTTGGAACACCTCCCTCACGGGCTCTCTGGAGGCTGAGGTCTCTGCACAACGGGCGTTTCTTCAACTTTAGGGTGTGGAACCCACCCACGGAGGTGCCGCTCGGCTGAAGGCAACTTGGGCAGTTGAGAAGGTGCCTGTAGGTGGAGTGAAGGCCCCGGGAGAGCGTGTGTTCAATTTTCACGGGTTTCCTGTAGGCCACGCAGGCTTCCTCATAGTTGCAGGAGCCACTCTGTAGCGCGGAGCATGGGTTCTCACTGGGGTGGCCTCTCTCGTTGAAGAGCACGGGCAACACAGCACAGGCTCAGTGCTGTGGCTCATGAGCTTAGTTGCTTCACAGCTCGCAAGATCTTCCTGGACCAGCGATAGAACCTGCGTCTCCTGCCTTGGCAGGTGGATTCTTAACCACTAGACAACCAGGGAAGTCCTGGGCGACTGGTTTTGAGGAAGAACAGTTTGAATGGATGACAAGGTCCAGGATGTGGGCATGGGAGGATAAAATGAGTTGAAGGAGTGAGACTGGATTGCAGGTAACAGAAACACAAGTCAAACTAGCTTATGTAAAAAGCAAGCATCGGCTCCTAGAACAACCAGGTTTAACTAGCTTCAGGCACAACTGGATCTGGACCTTGCATTAATATCCTTAGGTATCTGTTTCTCTGTGTATTGGCTCCAGCTTTCTGTCTTGGCTCCTTTTTCAGGTGGGCGTTCTCCATGTGTTGACAAGGGTGGCCACTGGCAGCTCTGGCCCCATGTTCCTACCCTTAGTGGTCCTGGGTGGAAGAGCTCCTCTTTCTCACTACTTCCAGATTGACTCATTGAGGTCAAGAACTCATTTCACCGATCGTTGCGGCCAGGCAACAGGTTAAAGAGTCATCAGCCGGGTCTCTGGTCACGTGACCAGCCTTGGGACAGTAGGAGTCAGACCTCAGAGCATTGCGGCTGGAGAACAGGAGGCAGGACTTTGTCCCTGGGAGAAAACGTGCATTTTATCATCAGAAGAGGCGTTCCAGTGCTTCTGGAGAAACAGGCCTTAGCGTGGAAAAGAGAACAAGCCAGGGGCCAAGCCTTCAAACAGCGGTGGGTACGGGGTGACAGGAGAGGTGGGGTCGGCATCAGAGCTGGAGGCCACTGGGAGAACTGGGGCGTGAGCAGTGCAGGGCAGATGTAGGAGGGAAGTCTGTAAAGACCCTGCAGAACGGCTGACCTGCAGGGCCACTTGGGGTCGTGGCTGGAGGGAGGTCATCAAAAGGTGGAGTTAGCAAGGGTAGGAGCTTGGGTCGGGGGAGCTCTGCAAGGAGAAGCTGCTTGGTGTGAAGAGCTTGGCCAGAAAAGGCCGAGTTCACTGCCCTTGTCCCTGTAGCCCGCCAAACCCGCCCCCCCCCTCCCCCCCCCCCGCCCAGCACACCCCACCCCAACCTCAGGGCCACCTAGGAGAGGGCCAGAGAGCCAGGCCCCAGCCCGAGGCTGACTTGGACAGCTGGGGTGAGCCCAGGTGGCATCTGGTTCAGGGACAGAGAGTGGAGTCTGAGGGCTCACGTTTAGTGGGTCAAGAGCGCCATCCCCTGGACCCTGGGGAGGCCAGGGCCTCTCACGGCTGCTAGTTGCTGCTGCTGGCCTATTGGCTGGCTCTGCAGACAGCTTGGGACTGGCCCCGTCTGGCACAGTGGCCCTGCAGCAGGGTACTGGGCACAATGCCCCCCAATCAGAGCTGCAAAGTAGATGAAGCTGTGGCCAAAACCTGGGCTGGCAGGGTGGGTGTTTTTCCGAAGAATCCGTACAGCCACGCCAAGTCCAGCATTCCTCCTCCGCCCCAATGGCGGCCTGGTCGCTTTAGAGAGGATGACGTGGTTCCCTCCCACCCCCAGCAAAAGCGTGGACAGGACCGGCACCTGGGCTGGCTTGGACCAGGATAGAGCCGGGCAGTAACACTGTCAGCTGGCCCTGCAGGAGGCAGTGCAGACCCCCCCAGCAGGGACGGGAGAGGTCAAGCGGGTCTGGGTGACCGCTTGGGAGGGTCTGTGCTGTTACCCTTCCCTGTGTTCCAGAGGGCAGTGGCTGCCAGGCAGCGGTCAAGGAACTTGCTGGCCCAGGACTCTTCTCTAGTGGAGATTCTCTGCGGCTCTCATCTAGCCCCAGCCCAGGCTTGTTCAGCCTGGTCTGTACATATACACTATTCTGGAATGTTCGCTGGCTTCCCCACAGCTCGAGTTCTCCCGTTTTGCAGGGTTGTTCCCTAATAGAAACATGTTAAAATAGGCCTCAGTTTAGCGCCCGACTGGACGACCAACTATTCCATATGATGAACACACAAGTGTGGGGGCCTCCCAGGGCAGAATCTCATTCCTGCCAGTTTACCCGTAACTCTGGATCCCACGTACGCTCCAGATTAATTTACAAGCTCCAAGAACGTCAGCCTTGCTGAGACCCCTTCTTGCATCACGGCGGGTGAGCCTGGGTCCGCTATCCATCACATCAACAGAGAGCCTCACTGAACTCTGTGAAGGTCCACCCTGCAGTGACCGAGAGCAGACACCCGCAAAGCCCCTGCTCTCCTAGCCCCCGGGTGATGGACGAAACTGCCCTTCTACCCAGGTAAACCCATGCCTTCTGGGACAAACCGCCCATCTCCCCGCCTGCGTCTCTAACGGACTTGGCGCACAGGGGAACCCTCCGCTAGACCCATCCAGCCCAAGCTCAAGCCCCACGGCGGCCCCGCCCAGCCCTCCTCCACTCGAAGACGACAAGAGCGGTTGAAAGGTTTAAACAATTTATTTTGCCCCAAAAATGGAGACCGGAGAAAGAGCAGCCGCGCGCGCCCGGAGGCGGGGAGGGCGGGGGCGGGAAGGGCTGCGCCGCCGTGGCGTCCTCGCGCGCAGGGCCCGGGGCGGGCAGGCGCAGCCCGGCCATTGGCGCCCCGGAGCCGGTAACCAAGGCGACAGCCCGGGCCAAGAGCGAGAGCCAATAAGGGCGTCGCCAGGGCCGTTTCAAAAATCTAAAGCAAACAATAACCAAAAAAAAAAAAAAAAAAAAAAAAAACGCTCCCACCATGGGGGATGGGCAGGCCGGCGCGGCCCGGGCCCACTGATGTCGGAGCGCACACGGCGGTTCGGGCTCCGCGCCAAACCTACGTGCACTCGGGGGTGGAAAAGTGGGCGCCGGGGCCCCGCGCTCACTTGCGGCCCTTGGGCACTTTGGGGACGCTGGGCTTGGCCGCCTTCTTCACCTTCTTCCCCCCCGCAGCCGCCGCCTTCTTGGCCTTGCTGCCTTTGTCCTTCTTGGAAGCGGCGCCCTTCTTGTGCGAGCGCTTCTCGGGCTGTGGGCCTTTGGCTGGCTTCTTGTCCGCGCGTCGCGGGGCGGCCGCGCCCGGGGCCGTCTTCTTGGCCTTGTGCGCAGCGGGCGCCGGGGCAGAGGCAGGCGCCGGGGCTCCGCGCCGCTCGCTGCCGCCACCCTCCAGCTTCTTGCGGTTGAGCTTGAAGGAGCCGTTGGCGCCGGTGCCCTTCACCTGCAGCAGGGTGTCGTTCTGCACCAGCGCCTTGATGGAGTACTTGAGGTAGGTGCGCCCGTTTTGCTGGTCGAACCACGCCACCTTCTTGGCCTCCGCATAGATCTTGGCCAGCGATGAGCCGTTGCGCTCGCCCAGCCGGCGGATGGTCTCCACCACCAGCTGGCTGTATTTGCCCGGCTGATTCTTCTTTTTGCTATTCTTCCTCTTCTTGGACGGGGACAACGCGGCCGAGCCTCCGGCCTTCGCCGCCTTCTTGGCCGCCCCCTCGGCAGTCGTCAGCGGCAGGGCCTCTTCGAGCTCCACAGACATAGTGGCGAGCGGGTTGGTGGCGGGCGGGGCACGGAAACCCGGGGGCCGCGCCGGGAAGAGAAAGGCGAGGGGCCGCGGGGGCGCCGGGGGGCTGGGGGCGCGCGGCGGCTCCAGGCGGGAGCGGCCGCGGCCGGGCCTGGGGCCGGGCGGCAGGGCTGGGGTGGGGGCCGGGCCGGCCGGAGCGGGGGTCCCAAATCGGGACCGGAAGCGGGGCCGGCGCGAAAGCGATCGGAGCACAGGAGTCCGGCGCGAAGTGGCCGGAACAGCGACCGTCCGGGAACGGGGAAATCGGCCTAGCGAGCTGCCGCCACCGCCGCCTACGCCGGAACTCGCTGGGCGTGCGCGCTGCGCTCTGGCGAGGAGGGTGCCGCGCTCCCCTTTTATGGCTCCAAGGCGGACCACGTTGAGAACAACAACAGCCTGGTCCGGGGCCGGCGCCAACTTGTGCTTCTTGGAGCCCCTTCCCCGGCCGCTGGCTTCCCAGACCCGGCCTCCCCGGCGCCGCCGTGCCCGCCGCTGTGCAACCCGCACAGGCCCCTAGCCCGCGGCGCGATGGAGAGGCGGCCCGCGCCCAGGGAGGGCTCGCTAGAGGGGAACGGAGGGGCGCACCCTAGGCTGAGGGAGCGCGAGAGGAGGGGGGCACCCCGTTTGAGGCCGAATAGCGCGGGCCCCCAGAGAGGCCCCGCAGCCCGGAGCTCCGCAGCCGACAGCCAAGAGTGCTCCACGGGCCCCCAAGCCCAGATCGCATCCAGGGGACCCCGGGCCTGCCCGCTGGACGAGCTTTAATTTGTCCGAACTAACACAGGGCACGCCCTCGCGCGGTCGGCTGGGGCAGTGTGGAAGGAGCCGGGACGCTTCGAGGGGGGTCTCCGGCTGAGTGCAAGGGGAGGGCGGATGCGGGCGCCCTCCTCTGCGCACCCGAGGCCTCCTTAGGCCTCGAGGGCCCAGGGCACCACGCGGGAGGCGGCGGGGACGACTGCAGGTGCTTCTCTGGGGACATTCCCTAGGCGTCCCCCCAACCCCCGCCGCCGCCGCGGATGCTACAAGTGCCCCTATTTTATGGTGCGTGAGTAGCTTCTACCCTTACTTCATAGCCACAAGGCGCCTCCGGCGGGGGCAAGGGGAGGCGCTGGCCCCCGGAGGATTTCCCGAGGATGGGGCAGGGGAGCGGCTCCTCGTTCTGGGCATCCCCCCTCCCCCGCTTCGTGTGGGGAGCGCAGTTGAGAGCGGGGACACTCTCTCTGGGCACCAGGCGGAAGCTTGTGCAAGCTGATGGCCCTGCCGCTGGGTCCAGTCCTGGGAGTGAGCAGGAGGCGTCGGACCATCTTTCTCCAAGCCAAAGGAGCCCCCACTTGGGGAAAGCTGAGACACGGGGAGACACTCCAGGAGGAGGGTGGATCCCTTTTAGGGTGAGTGATTTAGGCCCGATCCTGCGCCCTGCAGTCTCCTGAAGCCCAAGCATGGAAGAGAGGCGGGCCGGACGGGGTGGGAGCATAGAGCAGAACCGCGGGCCCCTCAGAGGTCTGTGCGCACCCCTGCCACAGCGCTTGTGCGACCCCGCTTACTCTCCAACAAGCTGCGTTTATAATAAGCCCCAGGGGAGGAGGACTTTGAGCCAGGGAGATGTGAGGCTGGTGGGATTTGCAGGGGGACGGGGGAGGTCAGGAGCTGGGAGCCACAAAAGGGGGCAGTGAGTACACCCAGCAGGAGAGAGAAGGAAGATGGGTCTCAGTGTGGGCTCCTGCGGAGAAGTCGAGCCCCTTCCAGCCCAGCGGCCGGGAGCCCTGAGTCCAGGGGGGAATGGGGAGCAGTGGTCAGGGGCCTGTGGACACACAGGGCTTGAGCGAAGACCTCGGGTTCCAGAGATGCAAGGTGTGTGCAGGGCGAGAAGCTGCGAGATGGAGACTCCTTGTCCTCCTCCTGGGGTGGACCAGGATGCATGGAGGTGGAGTGGGAGCAGGGGCACCCAGGAGACAGCTGGCCCAGGGCAACCAGGTGACTGGCGAGAAGGACTCAGGTCAAAGGGAGAACAGAGGGTGAGGCCCCCGAGGGACCCCAGACTGAAACTTGCTCATCCTGTGGGGGCAGGCAATGGGCTGAAAATGTGAATCTGGAGCTGGTTGCAGCAGCAGGCAAGGCTGGGTGAGGGCCCTCTCCCCACAGGCCGGACATCAGACGGAAGGGGAGGGTGTGGGCTGGCAGGAGACAGCAGCTGTCCACTGGAGACAGAGGAAGAACCATCAGAGAGGAGGAGGACCAGGCATGGCCTGGGCCCTGGAAGTTGAGAGAATTTCTAGAACAGAGGACCTGTCTGCACAGGGCAGCCCCTCAGGAAACTGGTTGAACTTGAGCCCACTGGCCAGCTTCCGACTTCTCAGAACCTCTGCCTGGACTTTGCCTGTAGTGTATTTAAAAAGGTGAAATGAGTTTCAGGATTAAAAAATCAGGCCATTTCACACATAAATGCAGTCCCGATTTCAGATTTCCCTTTTTAAAAAATCTGCAAGTTAGACCTGGGTCAGGGCAGAAGCGGGGTGGGGGCTGAGTAACAGTGGGCTGATGTCCAGCACCTGATCGGTGAGGAGGGGGTCAGCGGGAGTGGGGGGAAGGCTCTGTGGCCTTGAGGGAGGCCTGGCCGTACCGGGAGAAGCGAAGGACTCAGAGCAGAGAGTGGACACATGCAGGCCAGGCAGCGTAGTCCAGACCACCGGGAGGATGCGGCATTCATGCTCCAGAGGCCTCTCCAGCCCTTTGGGCCCCGGGGCTCAGGGACACTGACTCTGGGCTCCAGGAGCTGGTGGGATGGAGTGGTTTCCTCCCACTGACCTCAACATACAGATGAGGAAACAGAGGCCTGGGCCCACGCCTTCAGGAGTATGCGGTCCGTGAACCCCGCACTCCCGGGGAGCCACCTGCCATCCCTGTAAGGACAGGACAGGTAGAGAAGGCCTCACGTGGCCAATGGAAAAATGACGAAACGTGGGGAAAGGGGCCTCTGCAAATTGGCCAGGGCCTGGCAGAGAGGGCCGCCCCTTCCCCAGGGCTTGGGGTCCTGGTGCTCCAAACACCGGTGACACCCATCTCTGTCTCCTGAGCAGCAGACAATGGCCGCCCACCTTCCCCTCTGGGGTGTCTGAGGTGTCTCATCTGTGTCTCCGATTTTCTCCTGCAATCCTGCTCCCCCCCACACTTGCAGAGAGTAGGAGCCACTCCCCTCTCAGCCGCCCCACCCTCTGGCTCTGGCCTTTTTGTTGCTTGTGCCTGGGGCTCCCACTCGGGGCCTTGGCACTTGCCACGTGGCTGGCCCTTTTCCTCCAGAATCCATTCAGAGCTGCCTCCAGGCCCACCGGCCTGCTTTATTTTCCTCATAGCACTTATCCTTATCGGATCCTCTGTTGCCGATTTGTAGGGGGTCGGGGTGGGGGGCTTCTGAGTGCCAGCTGGACTGGCCCTGTTCCCTGGGGCCCAGCTTCCCTGGGGCACACCCTGCAGCAGAAATGTGGTTTGGCCTGGACCCCCGCTCCCCCACACACTCCCCGTGTGGGCCCCCTGCCTGGGCCCTGGGAGGGCTCTGCCATCACCTCTGTAGGGGTCCACACACAAAAGGACCCACAGAGCGCGCCCCCTGCCACACACACACTGAGTTCCTGACAGCCTAGGATGGAGCCCCAGGCATGGGGCTGAGAGGTCTGAGGGGTCGCAGCCCCTGTGGGAAAGGCCCAGCGGGCTCCAGGAGTAACAGGAGGGTCTGTCTCCCCACACTATGTTTTAGACAGCGAGGCTGGCTCCAGCCTGGGCCCGGTTTGGGGTTTAAAATGGAAGTAAGAGGCATTAGGTGCTTTTTAGTTTCTAAGGGGAAATGGGGGAATTCATCAGGTGTGAGGGTGGGGAAAGGTCGCCTTTAAGATGCAAATGTGTATTGTGAAGCCCTGAATGGGGGTGCCCTGGGGGTCTCTGGTCTCCCCCTTTCCCCCCAGCGGCGGGCAGGCCGGCCTGTGGAGAGCAGACAGCTCTTGGAGGAGGCAGGGCAAGGGACCCAGAGGCCACCACGACCTGTCCCCAGGGGCAGTGGAGCGAGCCCCTGCTGCCCACCCACCTCCGCTTCCCCTTGGGGGGCTCCCCCCTGCTCTGCTTAGAAGATGGTGTGTAAAGAAGGGACGGGCACTGTGTGTCGGGGTCACAGAGAGGGAGGCCCCCCCGGGGTGGGGGGGCACTGAGGACTGGGGGTGCATAGTGACAGCCCCCCCAGAGCCGACAGCTGATGCGGGGCCTGGCAGGTGGGGCCATCCCCTTGGACAGGAACAGAGGCTCGTGTCTGGGAGGGGTCCCCCCAGCTTCCCCTGGCCCGTTCTGCCAGAGCTGGGGACGCGCTCGGTCACACTGCCTTCTCCAGGCCTTTTACATTTTTTTCCTTTAAGAGGTGGGTACCTTTTTCTTAGTGAAGTTATTCGTAGTATAAAACCCAACTGGGGGAACAAGGCTGTGACGTGAAAACCAAGACGGCGTGTCTCGGGCTCTGGACAGCGGGTCCATGTCCTGGGGGCCTGTGCTCAGCAGCCTCGGGGGGCCCCCACCCTGTTCTGTCGTGCCCTCGGCGCAGGCCGGGCGGTTACTGATGTGTTTCCCTGACGGTCCTTTGTTCACCAACCCAGAAGTAGCCGCCTGATTCACTCTTACAAATCCACTTAAGTGTTGATACCCCGTGACCCGGCAGGCTTCCAAGCGCGCCCCCCCAACCCAAGTCACCCGTGAGCACCCATCCTGGGCCTTGTGAGTCCACTCGGCTTGGCCTGCGTGTGTGTCTCCCCACCCATTCCCGCCCCACATTTCAGGCGCAGCCATCGGGCCACCCCTGGTGAGCTGGCCGCCCCCTCGGGGCTTCCTGGCTCCCCCATCGAATTCAGCCTTTCGGGGGCTTAGATGGACCGGCATCCTGCCCCCTCACAGCCTGCCTTTGCCCCCCCACCTCCTTTTTTTCCTTCTGGAACAGCCACAGCCCCGCCTCCCCGAGTGGCCTCCCCTGCGGGGATCTCTGCCCGGCCGGGGGCAGGGAGGGGGGCAGGCTCTGGGAAGACAGTGGTGCTGAGTGGCCTTCGAGCCGTGATCTGTGGGCAGGGTGGCCCAGGAGAGGCTGGCCCCTGCCCGTTTGCCTCCCTCCTCCGGCAGGGTCTCCTGGGGCCGGGCTGGCTCGCCCGTCTCAGTTCCCGGGGAGCGAGCTGGCCCACGCAAGAGGGAGGCCAAGGCCAGAACTGTTGTCCAGCCTTGGCCGTGGTAGAGTTTGACATCTCTTCTCCATGGGGCTGAGGGGTTGGGGTAGGTCGCGTCCAGACGCTGTTCTGGGAGGGGCACCGGAGCCAGGGCAGAGCCTGACAAGCAGAGAAACCATCTTCCAGTGCCGCCCTACTGGCAGGGTCCCCCGGCCGGGGAAGATCGCAAAGCATTTGCTGTTTACCTCATTTCAAGGGGCGGCACCACTCCCCTCCCCCCACCTTCTAGCACTTGGTTTTAAACCATTAATCACTCTCTGAGATTGTCCTGTCTTGTGCCTGTCACCCCCAGGAGAGCAGGGATGCTCTCAAGCCATGCTGCACAGGGCCTGACACATAGTAGGCCCTCAATAAATATTTGTTGAATGAATGAAATGGGAGTCAAACCCAGGTGGGCTTAGGGTTAGCATGAGGGCCTGCGAGGCTCATAGAAGCGCATCTCAGAACGATCGGGCTCGCCCAGTCCTGGGGGTCCTGACTTTCTTTCCTGGTCTAGAACCAACCCCGGCTGCCCGGAAAGCTCCCTAACTGCCGCTTTCTGGGGGTGCCCCTCCTCCTGCCCACCCCTCCCCCCACCCCACTGCTTCCTCCCCACCAGAGGCCTTTGAAGAGGAGAGTGGGAGCTTGTTGCTCTCCCATTCAGAACCCTCAGCAACCTTCCCCTCAACTGGCCACAGCATCCAGGCCCTGCTGACCTCGACTTTATAGCCCCCAGCTCACCTGCCCTCCCTGCCACAGCCCGCTTCCCACTCCAGCTCCTTCAACCCTGGTCATCCCAATTCCTTCTCCCATTAAGTTTTCTCTAGCTAAATTATCTTCTGCTTTAACATCTGCCCCCAACACCCCTCTGTCTTGTGTAGCCTCGAATATGAGACTCTAGAAGGGGCTCTAACTGCTATTTCAGAAGATGGGTGCATGGGGACCCACTTGTGAAAAGGAGGCGGCCAGCAAAGCCAACCAGACAACACCTCCTCCTAACTTGAGAGCCTGACATACACCGCTCGCCGAAAATGAGCTCCCCTCCGCTCCTCCCCTCTCATCAGCCACTGCTTCTTGAAGGAGGTGGCCCCCCCCCCCGAATGCTTTGGGACTGTCATCGATGGGTTCAGGGGAAGGGTCTCCCTGGGACCTGAAGAAGCTGAGGTACAAGGCGCAGAGAAGGGGCCAAGCCCACCCGGGGCTTCTGGGTTGTGCTCCAAGTCTGATTCCCAGTCCAGTGCTCTTGCCCTTCCTGACCTCTCATCTGGCCAGTTAGCTGGGGATGGGGAAGGGACAGCGAGGCCAGGCCAGGCCCCTGGATGAGGACGGACGTTGGCCATGTGCCTGCCTTGTCCGGGTGAGAAGGCTGTCCTTCGGGGCCAGGCCCCAGATCCTGGGAACATCAGGGGGGGACCTGGGGGAAAGCCCGAGCTGTCTCCTGGCCTCTGAGCTCACCCTGGACCTGTCCGCCAGGCACTACCAGCCCCAGAAGACCGAGAAAGCCTCCGAGTGGATCTCCCTGTGGCCAGATCTTCACAGAAACCACCGTTTTCTCAGAGCCCCCACTGGACCCCATCAGATCCTGCCTACCCCTCCTTAAACCCTCATGTGGTTTCCCGTCCCACTTAGAATAAAATCCAAGCGTGCTGCCTTGCTGTCCTGCCCTGCACCGCGTCCCCCGCCCACCCCTCCACTTGGGGCTTTTGTGCTGCTGAGCCCTCCTTCACCTCCCACTTCTTGCCAATCAGGTGGATACCACCTCCTCCGGGAAGCCCTCCCTGAGCACCCCATCTGAAGTAGGGCTATCCACCCCCCACCATCTTTCACTTTTTCAGGTTTTTTCTTCAAAGCACTTGTCACTACTGTAGCTTCTGCATTTATATCCTAAGTCTCTCTTCCCCACCCAGCTTCTGCTTGTCTGGCTTGTGGGTCACTGGACCCTCTGTAGGTGGCACATAGTAGATGCTCAGTAAAAGTTTGTGTGAGTCAGTGAGGAGAAAGGGCCCTGACTAGGAGGAGTTCGGAGATGTGGCCTCTCCTCTCGGCCCCCAGTATTGACTGGTTGTCTGGAGAGTGTGGGGAGCTAGACGGCATCTCCCCCTGCCACACAAACACCCTAGGCCTGCGAGGGGCCAGCAGCGGGCTCAAGCGGAGGGAGGAACATTTCCAACCGGACGCTTGTGGCCTGGAGCCCTGGGCAGGGGGCTCCGAGGACTCGGGGGCAGCCTTCTGTGTGGGCAGCGGGGAGGTTCTCGGCAAGGACAGTCTTCCCCCCCGAGAGAGTAGCGGTTGCACCCGGGGTCGGTCGGCAGAGGCCGCTGGGGACAGAAGGGGAAGGGTCCCCGGGGTGGGGACGCTCGTCTCTGCCCCAGGGACGCGGGAGCGGGCGCCCAGCCTTCGCGTTTTCCCCAAGTGCCCCCGGCCCTTCGCGCCCGCCCGCCTCCAGCCGCGCCGGAGGTCTGGGCCGCGGGCCGCCGGCGGGCGTTGGGCGCCCGCGCCCGCGGCCGTCTCCATGGAGACCGCGCGCGCCCTCCAACCGGCCTCCCGCGGCGCGGGGGCGCGCGGCCTGGGCGGGGCCGGCCGGGGAGGGGCCTGGGGGCCTCCCGCGCGACGCGGGCTCGTGAGGCCCTGAGGGAGCGGCTTTGGGAAAGGGCTGACCCAGAGCTGGCGGTCGCTTGTGCAGGGCCGCTCTGGAGGAGGCTCTGAGGTGGGGTCCGTGCGGACACCCCGCCCTGGGGCAGCCGCCGAGGACGCCGGGAGACCAGCCGCGGTTTCCTCACAAGACACCCTGCCGCCCACACACACGCAGACACACACGTGTGTACATGTCCACAGCGGCTGGTGTCCTCACAGGACGCCCCTCCACCCACACACACGCAGACACACACACACACGTGTGTACATGTCCACAGCGGTTGGTGTCCTCACAGGACGCCCCTCTGCCCTACACACACGCAGACACACACGTGTGTACATGTCCACAGCGGTTGGTGTCTTCACAGGACGCCCCTCCGCCCTACACACACGCAGACACACACACACACGTGTAGATGTCCATAGCGGCTAGTGTCCTCACAGGACACCCCTACCCTCTACACAAACACACGTAATGTCCACAGCCCCAGTGGAAACTGGCTCACCTGGAGGCTGGCTCCTCCGGGCATCTGGCCAGGTGACAGCTGGCGCACACCTGACCTGCCGCCACTCCAGCTGGCAGAGCTGGCTTCCAGAGTGACCTCTCGTCCGTCCTCACTGGCCGTCCCTGGCGCTGCCTTCAAGGATGTACAATCAGCACCTGCTGGCCTTTGCCGGTTGGGAATCCGTGCCCCCAGCCCCTGTGGGCACTGTGGACCCTGGGGACCAGGGCGTCACATATTCGCCTGATAGTGAGCCACCAGAGCTGCGTCCTCACGTGGGTCCCCCCCCACCTCTGTGCTTCCTTGTCCCCACTCCCCATTCCTCTCTCTGGATGCTTGTTTATTCACATTTTGTCCCAGGAAACCAAAAAACCCCTAGAAGAAAACCATAGACAAAAGCAACAATTGCATCTATCCCAGGGTCCACAAACTTACAGGCCTACTTGACCAGGTAGAAAATACCAGTGAATGAGGTGGTTTGCAAGGCCTGGTGGGCCCATAAGGGGGCAGCTGAGAGCAGCCCCCACTGCTACGCCAGGCGGAAGGGAGGCTCAGGGCTGCAAAATACTCTGAAGACAAGTAGGAAAATGATATTGTTTAGTATGTAATCTCTCGTGGTTTAAATGTTTGTCATTGAGTCGCTAAGTCGTGTCTGACTCTTTGTGACCCCAGGGACTGCACCCCTCCAGGCTCCTCTGTCCATGGGATTCTCCAGGCAAGAACACTGGAGTGGGTTGCCATGCCCTCCTCCAGAGAATCTTACCGACCCAGGGATCGAACCTGCGTCTCCTGCAGTGGCAGGCGGGTTCTGACCACTGAGCTGCCTGGGAAGCCCTCAAGTGTACCATGTACTTGAATGTTGGTGTGTCCTGTGAAACAGTCCACAGTCAACGTACACAGTTCCAGGATTTTTTTTTTTTTCCTGTTAAGGACTTTTTAAGACCTACCCTCATTGTGAAACTGTGTGGCGTCTGTAGTTAAATCCTTTTCACCTGTAACCTGCCTTGACGCCTCAAGCTCATTCTAGTCGCTGCATAAAAAGTCGCGTATCCTCCATGCAGCTCAGAGCTTAAACAACACGTCTGCCCGAGTTGTCCTCCAGGAACTCGGCTTCAGCTGCACTTGGTGTGAGCTGAACCGTGGGACCACGGCCCCTCCAACTGGGCCGGCGCGGGTGTCCACAGGGTGACCTTTTGAAGCTGCAGACGCCGGAGCCTGGCTCCACCTGCGCAGACCCACGATGGGATGCAATGCGCCCACCTTTCCCCACCAGCTCTCCCTGCTTCTTATTCCTGATTCCATCATGCCCCAGCCCCTTGCCTGCCGGGAGGTTCGTTCTCCTGTCTCCTTGCTTGGCTGCCTTGTGAATAAACCCTCAAACCTCGGCATCTCAGGCGTCTCAGTGGAGTGTGGCTTGCTCCGCGTCGGGTAAGACAACTTGGTTCAGCGGTGTTAGCAGCTTTGCAATATGCAATTAATTGGGCGTGATTAACTCCAGTCACCATCACAAGCGGTACAGTCCCAGGACCTGGAAGCCTGTGCCTTTTGACCTTTCACCCGTGTCACCCACCCCCATTCTCCACTTGTGGCAGCATCCAGTCTGTTCTCTGTGTCTGTGAGTTTGGCTTATTTTTAAAATTTTATTTATGTAATTCATTATATTTCTCACTGCTCCATTCAGCAGGCGGGATCTTAGTTCCCCAACCGGGGATGGAAACTTGGTCCGCCAACCCTGCAGTGGAAACTCGGGAGTCCTAACCAATGAACCTCCAGGGAGGTCCCCTGCAGAAACTTCATAGTTGAATTTTTTGGAACACTTTTTCTGTATCATTTGAGATGATCACGTTGGGTTTTCATCTTCACCCTATAAATGTTGTGTATTGATAGACTTCGTATATTTGCATTCTAGGAATAAATTCCACTTGGCCACAGTGTATAGTCCTTTCAGTATGCTCTAGCAGTTTCCTTTTTCAGGGAAAACAGGCAGAGAAGTGATCCCCTGATAGGATTCAGGCGATGCCCAGGGTAACCTGAGCGGATGTCAGAGCTGGAGGATTCTCTTGTCCCAGAAGGGACCTGGAGTGGGGGGTGAAGCCAGCTCCGTGCTCCTCCGCAGCCCCTGGACAAGACGACCCCCAAACAGCCCTTCCAGGGGTGGAGGTGTGACTGGGGGGAGAGGGAGGGCGTGTTCCTGCGCTGACAGCCGTGCTGGCTTCCCATACAGACCCCACTTCGGTCGGCGGGCCTTTGCTCCCCTAAAGCTGGGGCTTTATTACAGCCCTCACCCCTCTTCTTCCCTGGACTCGCCGTTAACCCACGGACTAGACAAGACCCTGGGTGGGGGATGGCTCCTTTCCCTGGAGCTCCAGCGAAGCGATGAGTTCCCAGCCACAGGGACCCCTCCGGCCGCGCAGCGCAAAGCGAGGCAGGACTCCGCCTGACAAAGGAGGGCGGTGGGCCGGGCTGACGCTCGCGTCTCTTCCAGATGCCAGGAAACCTGGCGGTCGGAAGGAAGCCGGGCAGGGCAGCCACATCAGCTCCAGGCACGCCAGGGCTCCGCCAGCACCGGCTTCCAGCCACACGCTTCTCGGCCCACACAAGCAGGCGCACGCAGGGAGAAGGCAGGCAAGTGCGCTGGGGCCGCAACTAGGAGCCGCTGGAGAGTTGGACTTTGCACATTTGAAAATACTGGTGGGATGCATGTAGAGGCAGTGGACCGAAGAAATATGAGCAGAGGTACCAGCTAGGGGTGGTGATCAGGAGAGCTAGTGCGTAGGTGAGATCCTTCGGTTTTTAAAACTGTTTGTCTTTATTTTTGGTTGTGCCGGGTCTTTGCTGCTGTGCAGGCTTCTCTCTACTTGTGGCGAGTGGGGGCTTCTCATTGTGGGGGCTTCTCTTGTGGCGGAGCAGACGCTGTAGGCATCTGGGCTTCAGGAATTGTGGCGCGTGAGCCCGGTTACTCCACAGCATGTGGGATCTTAGTTCCTGGACCAGGGATAGAAACCGTGTCCCCTGCATCGGCAGGTGGATGCTTAACCACTGGAGCACCAGGGAAGCCCCATCACAGCTTCTTTGTCCGTCTGTCGGTGTTCGTTCAGGTCGTGTCCTTGCTTTGGCCATTGGGAATAGCGCTGCACTGAACACGGGTGCGTGCGTCTTTGTGAATCACACTTCTGTTTGCACAGACATGCCCAGGAGTGGGGTTGCTGGATCGTGTATTAATAGTAGTTGTATTTTTAGTTTCCTCAGGAACTCCCTACTGTTTTCCACAGTGGCTGCACCAATTTACATTAAGGTCTTGAATCCATTTTGAGTATATTTTTGCATATGTTGTTAGAGGTGGTTCCAATTTTTTACATACAGCTGTCCAGTTTTGCCAGTAGCGTTTCTTGGAGAGGCTGTTTTCCTCCACTGTGTAGTCTTCCCTCCCTTTGTGTTAGGGTAATTGACCACAGGGGCAGGTTTATTTCTGCGCTTTCTATGCTGCCCCATCTTTGTATATTTCTGTTTTGTGCCAGTACCATTACTGTTTTGATTACCGCAGCGTTGTATTGGGTTGGCCAAAATGTTCGTTTGTTTCTCTCTGTAAGATAGCTCCGGTAGCTCTCAACTGTCTTCAACTGCATTTGAAACAATTTTGTTGCATTGTCTGGTGACAGCTGTCATATCAGTATGCATTTTAAAAAATCAAAATTGGTGAATTTTTGTGTAGCCATTTTAGTATTGAAGATGGGAGGGGAAATAGCAACATTTTCAGCACATTGAAAGTGAAAGTGACTTGCAAGTGAAGGTAAAAATACAACTGAAGCACAACGGAGAGCTTTGTGCCGTGTATGGACAAAGTGCTGTGACTAACCGAACGTGTCACAGGCAGTTTGTGAAGCTTCCTGCTGGAGATTTCTCACTGCACAATGCTCCAGGGTTGGGTAGATCAGTTGAAGTTGATAGCAATCAAATCGAGATACTGACGATCAATGTTTATACCATGTGGGAGATAGCAGATATACTCAAAGTATCCTATATCAAGTGTCCTGAATATTCACTGGAAGAACTGATGCTGAAGCTCCAATACTTTGGCCACCTGATGAGAACTGACTCATTGGAAAAGACCCTGATGCTTGGAAAGATGGAAGGTGGGAGGAGAAGGGGACAACAGAGAATGAGATGGTTGGATGGCATCACTGACTCAATGGACATGAGTTTGAGTAAACTCTGGGAGTTGGTGATGGACAGGGAGGCCTGGCGTGCTGCAGTCCAAGGGGTTGCAAAGAGTCGGACACGACTGAGCAACTGAACTGAACTGAACTGATCCTAATCAAGCCTTGAAAATCATCTGCATTTCTGCATGCAATTTTCTACTGAACATGATGAAATGGGGAGTGAGGGAGTGATGAGAATGGTCTCGGATTAGTGCTTGTGGTTGCATAACACCGGGAGGATCCTAAAACTGCTGAATTGTGCACTTTTTGGGGGTGTATGTACTATTTTATTCACGTTTAAATTGCACCATCAGACACTGAACTTAAGTATATGTTGGCCATATGTTCAGATTTTTGAAATAAAGATGGACAGCCAGCTTCAAGGGTGCAATGTATTAAACTGTGCCCAGTATATTGACAATCCAGGGCTGGTATAACTGCATACCTTATACATCTACTGGCAGTGAGTGTAGGGACAAGCCCAGCATCTGGAGGAAAAGCCCGCTCAGGACTGAATAGAGGCCTTTGGGTGCTGTCAGAATCTGCCCTTGACTTTCAGACTTGGACAAACCACGGCGTCCATCCATGTACAAAAAGCACCGGATTCAGGGCAGACGGGCGCACAGTATAGGTATTACGAGCTTGGCTCTGGCCGGTTAAGACTGGGGGCAGGTCTGCAGTGCACGCGGCTGGCTGGAGGTGGGACGTGTGCAACTCCAGTCGGGTCTGTGGTCACAAGAGCGTCCAGTCTAGAGACAGAGTGCTGAGTGCTTTCTGCAGATCCCCCTGCCCCCCTCGTTTCCAGACAAGTCCTCAGGACGCTCTTCTCAAACGTGAATCGGACCCTTCAAACAGGTGAATCCCCTGGTCTGTGGGAAAGAACATGGCCTTGCCCAAGGGACGTCTGGCTTCGCCCACGGTCTCCGGGAGGCGCCCTGCATCGTCCACGGCAGGCGTGTGTCTGGATAAGGTGGGGGCTGAGGCCGGAGCCCCCCGAGAGCGATGGAGGCTGGCAGGGAAAGTTGGGCAGTGTGAGCCGGGTCCGGGTCGAGGTCACACCGTGCCCCGTGTGTCAGTTTATGAGGGTGCACGTGTCAGCTCTCCTGGGTGGACGACCAGGCGTGAGGGGGCCTCCCCTGGCCCCCCACCCCTGCTCTCGGCCATCAGCTCATCAGGCCGGACCCCATCCTGACACGGAGGCCGGGATGCTCCGTGGGCCGTCATCAGTCATTAATGGAGCCCCAGTAAGCACTGGACACCAGGGCGCCTGGGGGCCACTCTGTGCAGTTGGTCCTTTCATCCTCTTAAACATAGCTTTTCCAGAGAAAAAGCTTTGAATTTTGATGGAATCCAATTTATTGATTTTTTTTTTTTCCTTTTATAGAATATGCTCTTGGAGCCATGTTTAAGAGTTCTTCACCAAGCCTTCAGTTCAGTTCAGTCGCTCAGTCTTCTCTGACTCTTGGCAGCCCCATGAATCGCAGCACGCCAGGCCTCCCTGTCCATCACCAACTCCCGAAGTCTACCCAAACCCATGTCCATCAAGTCGGTGATGCCATCCAGCCATCTCATCCTCTGTTGTCCCCTTCTCCTCCTGCCCCCAATCCTTCCCAGCATTAGGGTCTTTTCCAATGAGGCAGCTCTTTGCATCAGGTGGCCAAAGTATTGGAGTTTCAGCTTCAGCATCAGTCCTTCCAATGAACACCGAGGACTGATGTCCTTTAGGATGGACTGGTTGGATCTCCTTGCTGTCCAAGGGACTCTCAAGAGTCTTCTCCAACACCACAGTTCAAAAGCATCAATTCTTCGGCGCTCAGCTTTCTTTATAGTCCAACTCTCACATCCACACATGACTACTGGAAAAACCACAGCCTTGACTAGATGGACCTTTGTTGGCAAAGTAATGTCTGCTTTTTAATATGCTATCTAGGTTGATCATAACTTTCCTTCCAAGGAGTAAGCGTCTTTTAATTTCATGGCTGCAATCACCATCTGCAGTGATTTCGGAGCCCAAAAATTAAAGTCTGACACTGTTTCCCCGTCTATTTGCCATGAAGTGATGAGACCAGATGCCATGATCTTAGTTTTCTGAATGTTGAGCTTTAAGCCAACTTTTTCACTCTCCTCTTTCACTTTCATCAAGGGGCTCTTTAGTTCTTCTTCACTTTCTGCCCTAAGGGAGGTGTCATCTGCATATCTGAGGTTACGGATATTTCTCCCTGCACCAAGCCTTAGGTCTTGAGTATTTTTTGTGTTTCTTTGAAAAGTTTCATAGTTTTATAGTTATAGTTTCATAGTTTTACAGGTTATGATTCATTTGGAGTTAATTTTTGTATGATGTGCAAGGTTTAGATGGAGTTTTTCCCTCAGGTAACACGTTGTTAGCTTTGGGCCATCATGACTCGATATTGTCTATACTGTGAAATGATCACCACCCATCGTCACGTGCACAGAGGTTTTTGTGATGAGAATGTGAAGGTCTACCCTCCCAGTGACTTTACAATGTGCAGATTTATGAACTACATTCCCCGGGCTGTACATGACCTCCCCAGGACTGACCCTGTACAGGTCTTCATAACCCGCTGACCCCCTTCACCCACATGCTCACCACACACGCTGACTGGCTCCCAGTGTGTTCCCTGCGTCTGTGAACTTGGGTTTTTACTGTTTGTTTCCCTAGATTCCACATTTTCAGGTGGTAGGCAAAATTAGGGCAATCCATGTGGAACACACACTCATTCACAGGGTGAGAGACTGGCTCAGGGTCAGGCTCAAGGTCAGTTTCAAGGGGGACCATGTTTAGGATGATTGCCAGTGAGGAGATGAAAGTGAGATTTGAGTCAAGGTCAGTTCAAAGTCAAATTTGACTTAAAATCAGCTGGCTGTGGTTGGGTTCAGGGCCACAAAGTTATGTTCAAGCTCATTCCAGAGTACGGCAGGCCTGTGCAGGAGCATGCAGAATAAGCCGTGTTGTAAGCGCGGTCTACCGTCAAACATTATCTGAGAAAAGGGACTTTGATTCTTCCAACTTATTTTCTAAAGATAATTTTAATAACTTCACTGAAGAAACTTCTGATCCAATACATTTTAGTTGCTTTAAAATAAGTTGGTAAGTTTATAGAGCTATGCAGTCACCACTCGGAGAAGGCAATGGCACCCCACTCCAGTACTCTTGCCTGGAAAATCCCATGGACGGAGGAGCCTGGTAGGCTACAGTCCATGGGGTCGCGAAGAGTCGGACACGACTGAGCGACTTCCCTTTCACTTTTCACTTTCATGCACTGGAGAAAGAAATGGCAACCCACTTCAATACTCTTGCCTGGAAAATCCCATGGACAGAGGAGCCTGGTAGGCTACAGGCCATGGGGTCGCAAAGAGTCGGACACACTGAGCGACTTCACCTTCACCTTTAAAAAAACAAGGCAGGTCACTGTAAGGATAATCACTGGTTTTAGGAGGTGGTTGAGGTCAAAGGGCAAAGTCCATTTCCCTGTCTTGTTCAAGGTCAGGACCAGACGGCTACAGCCTGGCTTGTGAAGTGAGCAGCACTCGGGGTCCACTCACCACGGCCGGCACCGGGCCCCCCGTACCCAGCCCAGGAGGCAGGGCCAGAGCGCGGGGAGCCGTGTGCCGCTAACGGGTGCTGTCATGGTGTGAGCGTCCGGGGTGTGAGCCCAGAGCAGCCAGAGGAAGGAAACTGCTGGGGGCCTGAGAAGTGGCGTGGACTGCCAGCTGCCACCCTTCCACTGGCTGATTCTCGTGGCATCTGCCATCGCAGCGTAGCTCATCTGCGCTGAAACGCGGGCCCTGCTGCCACACCCTCCTGTCAGAGTCAGAAACCCAGAACCACACAAGGGCCGCATGTCAGCGGCCACGCGGGTTAAACCACAACAAACCCAAAGGCCGCTCAGGCTCACCTCCTGCAGGCTGCTCACGGCCCCACCTCTGCAGGGACAGCGCTCTCCCCAGTCGGGGTCCGTCCCCCCCACTGTGACTAGACACACGGACGGCACACACCAGGGGCCAGTGCTGAGGGGCTAGATGGGAGGAGGCCTGCGGACCATGCTGGGGGCTCCTGCTCGAGAGAAACCGCCGTGAGGGCGACCAGCTGCAGGGCCTCCCCTATGCCCAGGCCTGGAGGAAAAGACGGGGCGAAGACAGACAGTCTTTGTTCTTGGTACATTTTATTGGCATCACGTTCGTCTCTTTACAGAAGAACTTGGCCCACACCCTGGGACGCAGGCCCTTGGAGAGGGAGCTCTGTGAAGCAGGCTACAGTGCGGGGGCGAGGGGGGGTGGCCCCGCCAGGAAGCGGGGGCTGGGGGGGCTACACTGGGGAGTCGGGGGGGGGGGGTGGGGGGGGAGGGTGTGCTCACCGAGGATGCCACACCCCGAGAGGAGCGCCTTCTAGAACAAAGGTACCGTCGCTAGGACAGTCTGGGAGGGCCTCCTCTCCCTTTTGGACGTGGATGCTAATCTAACAGGGGAGTTTTAGTGTGGAGCAAGAAAGAAAAACAGGGAAAATGAGAGTTTTAATTTGCGAAACAGCTGTTTCTCCATTGCACACACCAAAGTATTATGCAAATCACCTCTTGGAAAATTTAGATACAGAAGGGAACTGGACAGTTTCCCCCTGGAGAGATGCAAAGCTTTTTGGCTCTGAAGTCTTTGATAAAAGGCGTACATAATTCTCGTGTTTACTGTACAGAATACTGCCTCCTGCTGGACTTCTCAACTCTTGAGATGCTGAACACGCTGCAATCCAGACCAGGTTCAGCCCTCTGTCTCTACGCCTGCATCACAGGACTTAAACACATAACCCAAGAATTTCTTACACTGATTTATACATTTTAATTGGTTGCATATATTAACATGTACTATAAGATTCTTTTCTACGAAGCATTACATAATAAATGGATACTGTAAAAAGATCTGATTAGTTAAAAGTAACAAGCATTAACAGATACATACAAAACTCAGCCTGATCAGACTGGGTGTGAGCCTGTGATGGAGCGCAGGGCACCAGCCTTCCCACGTGGTGGCCTTCACAGGAGGGGGGGGGGGGGGTAAAAAGACCACAAGATGGTTAAAAAAATCAGAACTAATTAGACACAGATTAACTGTAAACAGTTCTCTCTCCAGTGGACAAAAGGAAGAAGCTTCCAACGCAGACTCCACCCCAGGCGGGTGTGTACCGCTGGCCCTGCTGCTGCCGTGGAGCCCACGGGCGGGCGGGCGGTGGGGTCTGTCGGGCGTGTGCGGGGGTCAGCGGTGTGCTGGGCTCTCTGGGCAGCCGGGTGAGAGATGACTGTCTGTGTGGAGAGGAGGGGCTCGTGGAAGAAGGCCTACGTGTGTTCTCGGTCGTGAAGGACGCTGTGCTCTGCTCTCTCCGCCTCTTCAGCAGCTGCAGCTCTCGGCCGAGGGCTTGGTGCCGAGGTTCTTGTCCAGTTTGATGGGCTCGGGGAACTCGTTGTACAACTCCACTTCCGTTTCCTGGGCGCGGAGAGAGGCAGTGAGCCCGGGCCCAGGGTGGGTACGGGTGATGGGGGACAGGCTGACGCCCTCCGTCCGCACGCGCCCGCTCTGGGAGCTTCTGCCAGCGCCTGACTCAGGCAGGGTCCGGGGCCCCGGCCCTTAAACACCCCGCGAGCTCGCCCTGCGCGCCTCTCTCTGGGCGCAGGTCTGTCCGCCGTCTCTTTAGGCCTTCAGGAGAGCTCGCCCGGGACAATTCCCTCACTGTGGGGCCCACAGGACAGGGACTGAGGTCACTTCATGGGGACTTGGGCTGAATTAACATGTTTCCAGTGAGGGGCAGCTTCCTACTTCCTAGGGAAGAAAAATCACCTGTCCCTTAGACACAGAACACCCGAGGGTAGAGGTCCTATAGGGAAACCACTCTGTTCAAAGTGCTGTTCCAGCAACCACATGCAGAACTACCTGTATCTTCAGGAGGCCTCTCTCCCTGAGGGATGAGCATGCGCGCGGTGCTGCCTGGCCTGCTCACAGGTCAGCGCCATCGGGACCTTCCCGGCCCCTGGAGGCGAGCTGCCTCCATCAGCAGCGGCCTGTCCCACCTGCTGCTCCCAGCCCCAACCAGCACTCATCTGCTTTCTGTCGTAACAGAGGCCTCAGCGGAGATCGGATTTGCTGGCCCCTTGATTATGGACTTGTGGCCCCAAAACTGATAGAAAATAAAAGTGTGTTCCTTGAGCCGCCCAGTCTGTGCAGTCTGTCACGGTGCCTGGTGCTGGCTGACACAGCTGTTGTCACGCGGTTCAAAACCCGGGAAAGTTTTATTTATTTTTTTTTTTTTTGGGGGGGGGGGGGGGGAGCAGGGAGAGGACAGAGGAGAAAAAAGTTGTACCTGGAGTAAAAGTCTTAGTTTAAATGGATAATGAACCATACACAGCCAAGAATAAAGACACAGCTAGTGCGGGCAGAGGCAGTGAGGTCAGGACGGTCCACGCGGGGAGCACGCAGACTGCAGACGGACCCCGACGCAGGTGAGAACTGGCTCCAACAGAGGGCAATGCACACTCCACCAGCAAGTGCTTTACTGCGGCCCAAGGGGCTGAGAAAAAGGCACGCCTACACAACTCTCACCCCACCTCTGCGGATGGCTGAGTCCCGGGCGAGGGCTGCGAGGGCCCCCTCTGGAGAGCGTGGGCGGTGCTCCGGGGGAGCCACCGCGGTGGCCGGAACCGAGGGTCACCACTGTCCCCAGGGACAGCCAGGGGCCACCTTGCCAGTCAGACAGTCTTACTCCCGCGACTCCAGCTCGCAGGAATACAAGCGCTGTAACAGGGCTCTAGGGGCAAGAGTGTTCAGGGAGGAAAGAGCTGCCCAGCAGCTGTGGGGTCAGAAGAGCCTTCACCTGGCACATGCCAACAAGACGCCACTGGCATTTTTTTGGGGGGACGGATACAGCTGAATAAACAACAAAGAAAATGCAGGGAAACCTTATCCAAGGAATACAATTCCTAGAGCCTTTTGGGTTAACTTTGTGAGGATCGCTTAGGACAATTCCCAACAGCAGGAGCGCGCGCCAAGCAGGGTGGCCCCACACACGGGGGCCTCAGGGCCCCTGTGCAGCTGACTCACAGACAGCGGGGCGGGGCAGCTCCCAAAGGCCCCGCCACCGTCTCTAGCTGCACAGAGAGAGCCCACGGGAGAGAGGATGCAGGACGAGGCGGCCAGGCCGGGCTCCGTTCCCAGAGGAGCCGATGGCTGCAGACACCCACCTGCTTGAGCGCGTTCCGGGCGATCGTCTGGAAGGCCTGCTCCACGTTGATGGCCTCCTTGGCGCTGGTCTCGAAGTAGGGAATGTTGTTTTTGCTGTAGCACCAGGCCTGTGCCCGCTTGGTGGCCACCTGAAGGAAAGGCAGGGCGCAGGTGCCAGGAAGAGCAGGAATCCCACTGGAAGGACCCCAGGACCCCCGTCCCTGGCCACCGCCCGCCAGCCCTGCGCCAGCTAGCCACAGGAGGGCTGGGTCTTACCACCCTCGGCTCCTGACCCTGAGCTGCACTTGGGAGCAGCTTGTGAAGGGAGGAGGACGCCAGCCCAGGAGGAAGCGCCTGCCTCTCCTGGGGCGCAGGGGCCGCCCCAGGACAGGCCTGGTATGCAGGCCTGCAGGCCTCCTGCAGCTGCCCAGGGCACCCGCCTGTGCCCCGGACCTGACCGCACCTGCAGGCCCCAGAGCCCACAACCCAGCCACGTCCTGTTCCCCGACTCTTCCCCATCCGAGCCTGTTTTGAGATGAGAGGACTCATTCACTTAGGAAAGAGCTGACGGGTCAAAAATAAACTCAGCTATACCTAAGAAAACTTGGTCTACATTCCCCAGAGAGATGATGCTGGAAAGGAAGCCAGAGCAGTTTTACTCAAAGCCCAAAGCACCTCCTGCACATGCAGGATCTGGGGAGGCCCCCGCAGTGCTAGGATGACCTGGGGACAAGCGAACCCTCCTCTGGGTCAGAGGCGCTAACAGGCCCAAGCCACGGCCATGGGGTGGTGTGGGGGTCTCAACTGGCCTCCTAGGCCTCAGTCCCCAAGGGTAGCTGGCCCAGGCAGGTCCTCTGGGGCCCCGCGGCCGACGCACTGTTGTCTGCCCGGGGTGTCCTCAGCTCAACAGCGCGTGAGCCAGACCAAGTCCAAGTCTGCCCCGCGGCCAGGAGACCGACATCCCACGGGGCCTAGAGGTCAATCCCGGACCGGAGCCAGGAGGGCTGGCAGGGGGCCACTCCACGGGGCGCTCCGACCCCTGCACACCCTCCCCGCTCTGCTCCTGGGGAGCCGGGCCCCACCCAAGGGCAGCCAGATGCCCCCTTGTTAGTTGTACCCTTCCCTTGCACGGGACACACACAGACAGACAGATGGGGTGATCCTTGGGGCAGGCGGTTCTTTGCCAGTCAAACCTGAACACCGGCACTGCCCCTGGGACTTCGCCCCCCGCTTAGAGGCGGCCCCCACCAAGAACCCCACCGTCACCAGCACGCACCTGTCTGTTTTCGAGGTCAATCTTGTTTCCCAGCACGACGAAGGGGAAGTTCTCGGGGTCCCGGGGACTGGCCTGGATGAGAAACTCGTCTCTCCAGCTGTCAAGGGTCTTGAACGTGTTGGGGGCGGTCACGTCAAACACCAGGACGCAGCAGTCCGCGCCTCTATAGAAGGCCACGCCCAGGGACTGGAACCGCTCCTGTCCGGCTGTGTCCCAGATCTGCCCAAGACAAACCGTCATTCCTGGGGGCGCGGCCCAGGACGCGGGGCATGGGGACGCCAGGGCCATCCCGAGACGAGCACCCCAGGACGGACAACAGCTGAGTGCACGCGCCCGAAGCCCAGAGATGCTCGAAACGTGGGTTCTGATCCAGGTGGTGGTCACACGGGGAGGTATGTACGGAGAAGCTGCACCCCAAACCTGAGAGTTCCGTACTTGCGGACTTCCCACGGGTGATCATTTGTTCAGCGTACGTTTCCTTTTGTTTATCTGGCCACACCGTCAGGCTTGCAGGATTTTAGTTCCCCAGCCAGGGACTGAACCTGGGCCCACAGCAGTGAAAAGCACAAATCCTAACTAGTAGGCCAGCAGAGAACTACAAAACTGAACATTTGTTTACATTTACGTATTTTACTGTATATAACGTTTACCTTAAAAAAAAAACCAAACATTTTTATCATATCTCAAGAGACAAAGAAAACAAAAGGACTGTGTGAGGAGGGGAAGGAGAGGGAGAGAGAAATGAAGGGAAAGGCAGCGAGGACTCAGCGCGGAGGCAGGTGCTGACCACGGTTCTCAGCCCTCAGAGCTTCCCATCATGCACTGCCAGGCCGGGCCGGGATGCAGGATGCACCTCCTCGACGCTCCAGACCCCAGCGGGGCCCTGGGGCAGAAGGCACGCGGTTACCTCCAGCTGACAGCAGCGGCCACCTGCTGGACCCTCTGTCTGTCTGTCTGCAGGAAAGCACTTAGCTTCAGAACAGCACGAGAGTCTGAACCATCCTCACAACCCAAGTAAAAACTGTGTCCACAGCACTGGCTGGGACTCAAGGGCTTGGGTTTTACGTCGACGTGGAGTGTGGACTGAGCCACCCGTTTCATCTAATGAACCAGACTCTGAAGGAGGAGGCCCAGACTCCGTGCAGCCGGCCTGGCCTCCTGAGACCCACAGCACTCGCGGAACATGCCAACCTGCCGTGGCCACACAGACGGCTTCCGGGTCAGGGAGGAAGGCCTCCTGCACAAAACTGGACCAGATGTCCGCCTAGAGGGAGTGAGCCCACACAAGCACACAGGGGCACAGGGCCCTGTTAGGGCACTCCCATTTCTGTCATGCCCCCAAGCTGCAATCTCATCGCGGACCTTGCCCTCCTGCCTGGAGTGTGCCTCTAAGGCTCTCTGCACCAGAGTCGAGGGAGGTGCGCCCTCCTCCTCACAGCTGGGCACCGTGGGGACAGAGCAGCCCGCCCGGAGAACAAGCCGCAGTCGCCGGACCCGCTGCAGCCTCGCCACCGTGCTTCCGGGTCGTTCGTGTTCCTGTCACTGCTTTCAAGTTTGTCTTGAAAAGATTTTTCTTTCAATATGGTTTTTCTAGTCTTTTTTTTTTTTATCTCTCTTGCAATGTGGGCTTCCCTGAATCCGTGGACTGGTACCACATCTGCTGTGGAAACTTCCTAGCAAATACTCATCTTTGATCTATCTACCTGCTCTTCTGAGACGATGAAAAGTCTGAGCTGCTCACCAAGCCCTGCTTCTACCTTTTCCCCTTTCCCATCACTCTCCTTCCTTTCAGCCTTCCTCTGCTGTATCCCATCTGCTGAACACACTCTAATTTCTTTTTTTTTTTCTAATTTCTAATTTTGGGTTACCGTGTTTCATTTTCAGCAACCCTACTGACCCATGCCACCTGCTTAGCTTCTTCTCTGCAGATACACAAGGTGGCTTGATTTCAATACAAAAACCACTCCGAACTGCCAGGGAGGTCTCCACTGGTCCTTGCCGTGTTGCCTTCTCTGAATCATCTTTTTTTGGCACGCTGCTGAAGGCCCATAAAAACAGGGGAGGATTCCTCAAGACCTGAAATGAGGATGCCTCTGTCCGGAGACGGTGTTTTCATTCAGTTCCCGTCTCTGAAGCTGGCTGCAGAAGCCTGAGCGCCAGCCTTCTGTTCCAATCCGAGGACCATTTTCTTTCGCACTCTTTCCAGACTCTGCTCGGTGCTCGCACTGACTTCAGGAAACTAAGATCTGAGCTTTTGGGGCTTCATCAGACTGGCCCCGAGCTGGGAGGGGCTGGGCCCCGTTCTGCAGCCCCCGTGGCCAGGAGAACCACCGCTGTCCGTCTGCTCCTGCTCCAGGACGCGGGGGTCTTCAGGCAGCATCTGAGCCCAGGACCTGGATGCAGCCCTCGGCCGCAAAGCCGAGAACTCACCTGTCCACCTGCCGCCCCCGCACCCGTACCTGTCTTCTCTCCCCAAGCGCTCTGAGGATTCTGGTTTCTGGCACTCCAGTTTTCTTTGCGGTAATTTGCTCAGCTTAACCTTCAAGTTTACTGTTTTCCTCTGCCGTGTTTAACCTGAGGTTTACCTGTTCAGTTTGTCTCCGTTTCCTAAGCTCCCACATCCCCGTCTCTCAGTGACCCTCTTTGTCACGGTCTCCATCCCTTGTTAAGAAACCTCCCCTCTCTGTGAGCTCTTTCTGTGGCATAGTACTTCCTCAAGGCTCATCTTCTGTCTAGAAGTTGCACATCTCTCGACAGGGTGGTCTTATCTTTCTCTTCGCCAGGAGTGACAGAGGGTTATGTCAAATCCTGCAGACAAAGCTCTCTGTGCTCCGCAGAGTAGAAACGTGTACAGCGAGACGGGGTGTCCCCAACCAGAGGCAGGGCAGCAGAGCCCCTGCCTGCACCCTACATGCCAGCATTACCCCTTCTGGGGGCTGAAGTCTGGGGTCCCGTTTCCACAACTTTCCGAGGCCCCAGAAACCCTGCGTGTTTGTGAGTCCAAGGGGGTCTCAGTTCCAGAGCCCACCCTGTGCAGGCCACCTCTCATCACGATGACGGACAGGACGCCAGTCCCGCTGTAAATCCACAAACCACCGCGGCAGGAGCCTGAGCTTATCACCAGCTTCTGGTTCTCTCTCCTGTTATCTGGAAATCTTCTCTCTCCAGCTTGGCTTATCCAAACTTCAGTTCCACACACAGACTGAAGGTTTACTGACTCCAATGCCATGTCTGTTTCCGGTGCACCACCTGTGCTTTTGTAGTTTTTTGTTACAAAAAGACCGCCACAATCCCAGTGGTTACAATTCTGCCACCTGGACCTCACCCCACACCCCACCACCTGTTTATCGTACACCTGGAGGTCTGCACCCCCGAACCCCAGGGCCGGTCCTGCCCACCCCCCGCACGCCGCTGTGTCTGGCGCAGTGGGGTGGGAGCCACATCAGCCCCGGCTGGAGGAGCGCGTGCCCCCGGGAGCACGTCACACAGCTCGGGGTGAACACGGGTGGAAGCTCCCGCCGTGGCCCGCACCGCCCAGATGTCTCAGCGAGCCGGGTGTCGGCCAGGACCACAGGGCGTGGTCTCCCCAGGACAGCATTCAGGGCAGAGAACAACGCACAACTGCAATGGAGGTAGGGCTTCTGGACACAATACCTGGGCTGGAAGCAGGTGCTTAGGATGCCAGAAGCTGGGACGGAAGGGCCCGGCCAGCAGAGCCCCGAGCGAGCATGTGAGACTGGTGGGGTCTAGTTCCTCCCCGGGGGTCAAGCCCGGGCCCCTGTAGTGAACATGTGGAGTCGGAACCACTGGACCACCAGGGAAGGCCCAGAGAGGAGCCAAGTAAAGGAATTGTGTTTATCCCACATGTTGAAAGGAAAGCCCCTGAAATCAGATTAAGCTGCTACATGAAGAAGCCAGACTGGCTGAACAGAAACGCAACTTAAAGGGCCATGGAGAGCGCAGCTTAGAAGCCAGGAAAATCACTATAATGGCTGCCGTAAGAACCTAGGAGAGACTCAAGGATTTTTCAGCCTAAAGCACTAACTAGGCAAGGGTGCTGAGAGAGACGACTTAGACATTTTGGAGACACAAGACAGGAACCTGTAAGCTGCCAATTTTATAGCAAAAAACTAAACCAAAACGACAACACCCAGGGAGTCCAGTTAAATTCGAACTTTGGGGAAAAAAGAAAAACTGCTGGTGTGTCTCACGGTATTGAGGACACACTCGGTGTCTTATGCTGTACCTGGCAGTCCCACCGTAAGCGAATTACCCGTGAACAGAACCGTGAGATCTGAACAGAGGGAGGGCAGCGCCGAGGCAGAGGCAGGCGCTTAGCCTGGACGGCCAGGATGGGCGGGCACAGGGGAGGCGCGCTTACCTGCATGGTCACTAGCCTGTCGTCCACCATCACCTCCTTCGTCAGGAAGTCTGCCCCTATTGTGGCTTTGTACTGGTTACTGAACTTCTTGTTCACATACTGGTTCATGAGTGAGGTCTTCCCGACTCTGAAATTGGAGAAAAACCACAAGTGTAAGCCAGGCAGGACGGCACGAACACCGACTCTGACGCATGCAGTCTGGAAGGACCTGCCTGTCTCGCAGAACAAGGGCCTGCCCCTCCCAACAGGAGGAGCCTCCAGTTCTCCCAGTGACGATGTGCGCTCACAGGGATGGACACGGGTTACAGGTGGGGGTCAGGTCTGGAGAAGCTGCTGGCAGAACCTAGTGTTACCATCTGTTTCCTTCCAGAAGGAGGCCGACAAACGCGCTCCTTCTAAACGAAGCTCCAGCAGTGAGACCCCTCCACTTGTCCCGAAGTGTCTCTGCCGTCTTGGGCCTCTCCATTTAGTGCTGGTCATTCAGTCCAAGGGAGTAATGGCCAGAGGAAGCCACCGGCTCCCAGCAGACATTCACAGCAACCAGCCAACCTGCTGCTGCTGGTTTAGTCGCTAAGTCGTGTCTGACTCTTGCGACCCCATGGACTATAGCCCGCCAGGCTCCTCTGTCCATGGGATTTTCCTGGCAAGAATACTGGAGTGGGTTGCCATTTCCTTCTCCAGCTGATCTTCCCGACCCAGGAACCGAACCGGGGTCTCCTGAATTGCAGGCAGATTCTTTACCGACTGAGCTATGAGGAAAGCCTAAACCAAGCTTAAAATTTGAAGCAGAAAAAGCACCAATATTCCGCCAGATGGGAGTCCACTGAAGCAGGCTCCCCAGAGGTGTGTCTCAGCAAGAGAGCAGGGTGACGCTTCTGGTGACGAGGCAGGACAGGTCGGGAACACCTTCCTTGCCACTAAGGAATACACTCGCTTCACCCGCAGAGGACCTGGGAGGACTGACAGCCCAGGGCAGTGTTCCCCGCCCGGCCACCTGCACCGGAACCTCCAGGGGAAGATGACAGGAAATCTGTCGTCAGGACAGCCTGGGTAAAGGGCTGAAAAGCAGCACTTTCAATCCTGACAAGTGGACCAGAGGGACCGGAGAGAGAGCGAGAGCGGAGACGGACAGAGTGTGTGGATTTACAGATGCCGGCCAGCGTGGGCCCACGGCTCGGGGCGGACGCTCACTTTTAAAACCAGGTGATTCAGGAAGCTAGCCAGGGGAGGAAAATCACTGCCTTTTAAAAAGAACTCTGGAATAGGATGCACACTTGCATTTATTATATGATTTAAAAGAGTATGCCAAAGCCTTTGACTGTGTGGATCACAATAAACTGTGGAAAATTCTGAAAGAGATGGGAATACCAGATCATCTGACCTGTCTCTTGAGAAACCTGTATGCAGGTCAGGAAGCAACAGTTAGAACTGGACATGGAACAACAGACTGGTTCCAAATAGGAAAAGGAGTACGTCAAGGCTGTATATTGTCACCCTGCTTATTTAACTTCTATGCAGAGTACATCATGAGAAACGCTGGGCTGGAAGAAACACAAGCTGGAATCAAGATTGCCGGGAGAAATATCAATAACCTCAGATATGCAGATGACACCACCCTTATGGCAGAAAGTGAAGAAGAACTAAAGAGCCTCTTGATGAAGGTGAAAGAGGAGAGTGAAAAAGTTGGCTTAAAGCTCAACGTTCAGAAAACTAAGACCATGGCATCTGGTCCCATAACTTCATGGGAAATAGATGGGGAAACAGTGGAAACAGTGTCAGATTTTATTTTCTTGGGCTCCAGAATCACTGCTGATGGTGATTGCAGCCATGAAATTAAAAGACGCTTACTCCTTGGAAGGAAGGTCACGGCCAACCTAGATAGCCTATTTCAAAGCAGAGACATTACTTTGCCAACAAAAGTCCGTCTAGTCAAGGCTATGGTTTTTCCAGTGGTCATGTATGGATGTGAGAGTTGGACGGTGAAGAAAGCTGAGCGCCGTAGAATTGATGCTTTTGAACTGTGGTGTTGGAGAAGACTCTTGAGAGTCCCTTGGACTGCAAGGAGACCCAATCAATCCACCCTAAAAGAGATCAATCCTGGGTGTTCATTGGAAGGACTGATGTTGAAGCTGAAACTCCAATACTTTGGCCACCTCATGCGAAGAGTTGACTCATTGGAAAAGACCCTAATGCTGGGTAGGATTGGGGGCAGGAGGAGAAAGGGACGACAGAGGATGAGATGGTTGGATGGCATCACCGACTCGATGGACATGGGTTTGGGTAGACTCCGGGAGTTGGTGATGGACAGAGAGGCCTGGCGTGCTGCAATTTATGGGGTCGCAAAGAGTCGGACACAACTGAGTGACTGAACTGAACTGAAAAGAGTATGTAGCCTCCAGTCTAAGTTTTCAAGGGTCACTTCAGATTCCAAGTCTGAAAACCTCACCTGCAGCCCCCCAAATCTTCCCAGTGATCACAGAACTAGTCAGTTACTTGGTCAGTGGAGACCTAGGCCCAGCTGGAGGTGGGTGCAGGCACGCCTCACTTGAAGGCGCTCTGCAGAAACTGCCTTCCGCTCGCGTTTTCTCTTTTTTGCAGACTGCACGTCTGTGGCAGCCCTGTGTCAAGCCAGTCAGTTGGCACCACTTTTCCAATGACGTCTGCTCCCTTCATGTCTGTGTCACATTTTGATAATTCTCGCAGTAGTTGTAACTCTTCCATCATTACTTTGTTATGATCTGTGATCAGTGATCTTTGATGTTACTATTGCAAAAATACGACGACTCACCAAAGGGTCAGTGGATGGTTAGCATCTTCTGGCAGTAAATTATTTTTAAATTACTGTATGCACAATGCTCCCTAGACATACCGTTACTGCACACGTAAATGATGACAGTATAGTGCAAACGTGACTTTTCTATGCCCTGGGAAACCAGAAAGTTCACGTGGCTCACTTTACTGCAATACTGACGCCATGGAGGGGGTCTGTAACCACTGCAGTGTCTCAGGGCTCTGCCTGTGCCACAGTGTGCCCCAAACCGCCAGCGTGGACATGCTGCCCATGGCAACAAATCTACATAAAAACTCTCCTCCCTCCTCTCACCAGCTAGGGAAAAGGAACCGCATGAAATTATCATGAGTGAGTTCAAACAGCCACTATTTTCTCCAAACTGGGGACCAAGGGCCCCACAGCCAGGGTCAGGCAGGCTCTGCTGTGCCCCCACAGCACGGAGACCAGGCCCCACGGAGACCAGTGCGAGAGCTCCCAGCAGGGTGTCAGCTCAAGTGCAGGAGGGACGCTTACCCAGAGTCTCCCAGGATGATCACCTTCAACAGCACTTTCTTCCTCGAGGTCATCCTTCAAGCTGGAAGGAGGAGAAGGCACGTGAGCAGGATGGAACTGTCGAGGGAAGCCCCTCCCTGCCGCCCGGCTCCCCGCTGCCGCCCAGGGCCTGGACAGAGCGCAGGCTCAGCACTGGAGCCGGACCAGGAGCACGCCAGGGCCACCCTGCACCCGGAGGAGCCTGCAGGAGCGAGCACGCCGCTGGGACTCTAGGGCAGCATGGGTGAGCGTGAGTGCTGCTCACCAGGCCTCTTCGGGGGCAAGCCCTTTGTCCACCATGAAGCAGCCCGCCTCTCCCCACCGCTGTCTACCCTTGACGCTGCCTGTCTTCAGAACACGGACCCTCCACGCAGCTGAAGACCGCTGACAACCTCACAGCTGGCCCTCGGCACCTGTGGTCCTGCCTCTGCACTTCAGCCACACAGGGCTGTGCAGTCTGTATTCTTCTAAAAAACCCTCACGGGCATCTCTGGTGGTCCAGGGGTGAGGAATCCGCCGGCCAATGCAGGGGGCACAGTTTCCAGCCCTGGCCCAGGAAAACCCCACGTGCGGCGGAGCAACTGAGCCCGGGAGCCAGAACCCGGGAACTGCGACCACTGCGCCCCTGCACCCAGAGCCGAGCTCCACCCTGGGGAAGGGCCTGCGGGGTGATGAGGGCCAGCACAGCCAGAAACCCTCCTGCAAGCAGATGCGCATGGCCAAGGGCCTCACCGTGCAGAGGCACCTGGATTTGACGTTTTAATGTGCTATTATATTCATCTCTCTTCTCCTTTTCCTAATGATTTCTGTCTAGACCGTTTTATTCTCCACTATCTCCAGTGACAAGTAGAGAGTTGCCAAATATTGGCAGAAATAGCATTTGACTTTGCAGCTTGAGACCATCTTTCCCCAGAAAGCCCTTCAGGAAGTCTTCCGGAGCCTGGACAAAACAGCATGGAAGAGGCCTCATCGGTGTTCAACCCCCCCCCCCCTCCACCAGCCTGACCCCAGACCAATTTCCTTATGGGGACAGGCCTCATGGTCCCCAGGAGTGCCTCAGAGACCTTCAGGGGAAGAGCGGCGTTCAGGAGGGCAGGAGTCCCGACCCTGGACTGGTATCAGGGCCGCACGCTAGGACCGCGAGCAGCACCCCTTGGCACTGATCCCCACGAGAGGGCTGGGGGCTGCCGCCACCTCCAGAGGCAGGAGCGCCCTCTGAAACGACCCCACGCCTTCTGGGGACCCCGAGCCCTGGCCTCTTCCTCAGCAGACACCAAAGGCCAGGCGGAGACGAGGAACCGGCAGGGGCGGCGTCCCCCTCCGCCTGTCAGCGGAGCAGGGACCTTGGGGCTTACACAGGACCGAGAGGGAGGGTGTGGGCTCAAGAGAGCCTGGTGTCCTTCCAGTCTGGGCAGACAGGCCGCTCCAGATGGGGCCTGAGAAAAGCTGCCTTTGGCTTCTTCTCCGTCTATCTGCCTGGCTTCCTGAAGGCTGAGGCTGACGGCACTGCCTGTCACAGAGGCATGACTCAAGAAGGGAACTCCTGGCCCCACACTCCCCAGTGTTGTGACCTGGGACGCGCCAGTCAACCTCTCTGCTGGGAGAACAGTTCTCAGGTCCGAGGAAGGATGGCAGGCCTGGAAGAGAAAAACGCTCAGGACAGTGAAGAGAGCCCAGGAAGTGGTCACTGAATGCCGGTGCTACGGTTTCAATGTGCACCAAGGGCAGAGACGAGTCAACGGCCGAGTCCAGAATGCAGGGAGAGAAGTGGCACCTCAGAGCCCGTCAACCACGCGCCTCGTTTCCAGATGCCGGCTGTCAGCTGTGCTCTTCCAGCTGGCGGTCACGGGGGGAAGCAGAAAGTGCTAGAGCAGCCAGCGCCCCCAGGGCAGGATCAGAGCGAGGGAGGCCTGTGCTCCTCCCTGTGCCCCTGAAAGGGCGGTTCTCCGCAGCTTCGCTCAGTGTGGGGATGGAAGGCAAACCAGAGGCAGTGAGCAGGAGCCACAGCCAAGCCCGGGGCAGGCCGTCTCAAGCCCCCAGTTCCTGTCTACACAGCGCCCTCCCGTGCCAGTCAGGAGTGGGACTAGATGGGTCACACCAGGCCTGCTTCCTGCAGCGTTTTCTCCATCACATCTAGAACTGGTGTTGGTTTTTCCTACCTGCAGTGAGAGGTTCAGCCCCCAGCATCTCCGATCACCCACGAGACCGCCAGCCTCCCCAGGGACTGCCTTGACCAAAGTTGAAGCGTCTCACCCCGAGGTCTGGTGCTGAATAGGGGCTGAGATCAGAGTGTGACAGCTGGGACACGCTTCAAATCCAAAGAGCAGATCAAGGAAAGGTGTAAAAAGAAGATGACTTTGCAAAGAAATTCACCGATTCTTCAGAGTTCATTCAGTAAGTTTCACTTTGCACCAAGTGTTCTTTCCTAACATCAGAAAGAAGAGGTAAGAAGCACGCCCCACCCTCGCTACCCCCACGCCAGAGCTCACGTTCGCCTCCTCTCGGTTCTGCTCAGAGGCGGCAAGCGGGCCCCAAGTCCCTTCCTCCTCACACACTCCATCACAGTCCCAGGCACCCACCGGAGGTGCGTCCGGGAAGCCCCCAGGCTCCTCCAAGCTCGTGTGGCCCCGCACACAGGCCAGAACCATCTCTCCCAGCCTGCTTCCATGACTGTCTCAGTGTCTGATGTTTCTCTGTGTTAAGCATTTAAGCAGTCATTCCTACCTTCTGTTTGACATATCAAAGCTCCAGGGAAACCAGTGCCCTAGAGAACACCTCCAGAGAAGGCGATGGCACCGCACTTCAGTACTCTTGCCTGGAAAATCCCATGGATGGAGGAGCCTGGTAGGCTGCAGTCCATGGGGTTGCGAAGAGTCGGACAAGACTGAGCGACTTCACTTTTCTCTTTCATGCATTGGAGAAGGAAATGGCAACCCACTCCAGTGTTCTTGGCTGGAGAATCCCAGGGACGGCGGAGCCTGCTGGGCTGCCATCTATGGGGTCGCACAGAGTCGGACACGACTGACGCGACTTAGCAGCAGCAGAGAACACCTCTGAGCTTCCACCTGTGCGGCCCTCCTCTGGGACACCGCAATGCCTGCTGGGTGGAGGTCTCGTAGGCTCAAACTCCTGAGATCCTCGCCGGCCACACAGGGCGGAGGACCACTGGCCAGTCCACACAGCAGGCAGCCCAGGCACAGGGAGGTGGCCTGGCCCCAGCACCCCCACTCTGAGCCCTCATTCCTGGGGCTCCCCACGAGAGAGATGTCCAGGACAAGACAAGACCACTGTGCTCCATGAAGCCCAAGGCTGGGGGCCCATTAGGTGCGCCCACCTCCCCCCTCACCTATCGGATGAATCACCAAGCCGGAGACATGGGACCACAAGCAAGCTTCCCACAACAGAGGCGTCCGTCTGCCTTCAACACAGTTCCCAGGCAAAGGGGTAGGAAGTCAAGGAAGGGTCAAATTCTCACTCAGGGGAAAGGTTTCTGTCCATCTTAACCCAAGATGTTTAAGAATGGGATTACTGAGATTAAGAATGGGATTAACTGTTTAAGAATGGGATTACTGAGTCAAAAGTATAAAAGCACTTTTATGACTTTTGCTAATTCACTTTCCTGAAGGATTTTCCAAATTTAACTGCAACCACTGTTGCAGCAGTTAACAGATATAGGATCTGAATGAGAAAAATGACAGTTTTACTGAAACAAAGAAAATCAGAATAAATGAAGAGGTATCTCCTATAGGAAGCCTTAACGTAAAGATAAAAGTTCTTCCCTATTTAAATAATTCCAAGGATTTGGGGGGAATGTGATGAAGTCATTCTATCTTTCTTAGTAAAAAATGAATCAGAGTTCCTCCCAATCCTTTCAAAAAAGAGCAGTGACAGGGAACTGGCCTAACCATCTTGAAAAGGATGTTCTAAAAATACAGTATTAACGGGATGGGCTGAAATTCCAGCATTACAGAACTCAGCAGTACAAGGCTGATGAACCCCTCCTCAGTGGTGACAGCCAGGCTAACACCCCTGCGGCCCGTCTTCCCAGACTCCCAAACAGAGCAGAGGCGCAAATGCAAGCAACACACACACCAGCAGGTCTCTCCTGGAGGGTGGGTCACAAATGACTTTCTTTTCTTCATATTCACTTACTGTCGTCTTTCCAGGGGCAAATGACCTTCAAACTCAAAACGCTATTTCCATTTTGAAGGAAAATGTTCACTGTTGATTTTTCCAGTCAGTTCTGCTTGCAAGAGCATTCCTGTCCTCCAGGACACGCACCTCCACGCAGCGCCTGTTAACGCGAGGGGGGTCTCGCCCAGCGGCCGGCCCAGAGGACACCACCGGCTTCACACTGGCAACCGCTAAGAGCTATGCTTTTGTACATAACGTTCTTTGGGATCAAACAGCAGGACACTTGTTTCTAGAAAAGAGCGAAGGAAAAAACAAAACCAAAGCAAACCTTGAACACAGCTTTGCGGCAAGGAGCAGTGCCTCCAGAACCCTCACTGGCAGAACCTGCTTTCTGTTACCCTCTCTCAGCACCATCTTCACGGACTTCTGCAGACACAAACTGCTCTGAAAAATCCTACAGAATTAAAATGTCTAAGTGGATCCCCGGGGCCTGGGAATGGGCGCTGAGAGAACACCCACCAGCCCAGGAATCTCTCCCAGAGCCTTTCTAGAAGGGATACTCACAACACGTCCCCTTTCTTCTGTCCTCAAACCCAGCTTGATCACTGTTCCACGTGCTGCATGGATTCCTTCCCCCAGGGACACTGTTTCTCGGGTGGGAAATCAAAAGCTAGACTCCGCCCGACACACACACCTGGAGTCACTGCTCTCCTCATCTCTGAAGCTCAGCAGCCAACTGGCCATAAAAGCAAAGCCAATAAGGAAGCCGCAAGCAGGCAGAACCATCAGAAAAACAGCGTGACCCAGCCCAGACTCGGGCCGGGACCGAGGGCCGGGGAGGGGAGGGGCAGGGAGCTGGGCCGCCTCTACCTCTGCCGCCATCCCGGGGGTGGCCTCTCAGCTAGGCGCTGCCCGTGCTGGCCACGCGGGGGCGCAGCCTGCGCTGAGTCCCCAGGGTCTATGCAACGTGAAGCCCGGGGTCCACTGATCATGCAGCCTGTGTGCTCCAAGCAAGCGTTCCGCTGTGATGGTGTCCAACAGGCTGCAGGTCTGACGTCCCATTTACAGCCAGCACCTCCAGGGGGAAGCGCAGCAGCAAAGAGCTACCAAAAGGCTTCAAGAGGACACTGGGAGGGCCCGAGAAGACGCAGGAGACACACGAAAGCAGCACACTGCCGAGCTGCGCGGGCACTTCAAGGGCAGCGACCTCAGCTGGGGAGTGAGACAAGCTCTGCTCCAGGGGGAGATGACAGCCTGGACTGGAATGACGGAAAGGGCACCAGGATGTCCCGGGCAGGACGAGCTGCTGACCCGCCAACATTGCCCCCAACACACCCCGTCTCCCCCAGTGCTTCTTCGAGGGTGTGCCTGCCACTCCACACTGCCCACCAGGGGCCCTCTACACGTGAGGACGAGGGACAGTTCCGGAGACGGACCTGGGGAGTGCAGGGCCCGGGGCTGCCCCGAGCGCCTCCTCCTAGGCTTGGCCCACAGCGACATGCCAAGCTCCCCACGTGAGCACAAGGTCAGCACTTTCTGAGATGAGGACTCCTAAACCCCTGCCTACTGCTCAGCAGGAAAGACCTGGCTGGCATTCTTATCAGGGCACATTCTCTGGAGCCACCACAGCATCGACTTACATCACGGGGAGCTATCGTCGTGGGGCGGGGCCTCTCTCGTGTGGGGCGGGGCCTCTCGCTGTGGCACACAGACTCTCTAGTTGTGGTGTAGGCTCAGTTGTTGCACCACATGGGATCTCAGTTGCCTGACCAGAAACTGAACCTGCACCCCCTGCCCTGAAAGGCGGATTCTTAACCACTGGACCACTGGGGAAGTCCCTATGAGGGCTTTCCTAACAGTGTGAAAAACGTACCTAGTTACCCAGTGTTCCTAGTATTATTACTTCTCCTTCCAAATTCCATCACCCCAGCCTCTCACACTAACTCCCTGACCTCTGCTACACTCGCAAGTGTGTCTGAGGTCCTAGTTAAACATCTAAGACAAATCACAGCTTCATTTACGTGCATCCTGAAGCCAGTCACACTGTACCCACTGGGACTGCATCAACACCAGCAAACGCTGCGGTGGGGGTGTGTCACTGGAGGAAGACTCAGTGCCAGGGAAGAAAAAGCACAACTGACGAGCGGGCAGTGACTACCAATCGGGTTTCGCCTCCCCTTCTTCTGTCCTGTAGTAACAGTTCAGGCCCGTGCGCCTGAGAAGCATGGCTCCCTGCTCTCGAGACCCTAACCCAGGCTGATCAGACGACCTCAGACTAAGGCACCCTACGTTCTGACACCCTCCTCCATGCCTCAAACTTTTAACCACGTCCACTCACGAGCCCGTCTCTTTGAGGAACACTGGTCACTAACTGCAACCTAGGGCAGTAAGCACACCCGCTTTGGCTCAGACACCTGCTGAGGGTTCAGCACAGTGTCAGTTACTGGGTTGGACGTTGGGGTTGACCTATTCCCTGGTGGTCCAGTGGTTATGACTTCATGCTTTCAGTGCAGGGGGTCCAGGTTCCATCTCTGGTCAGGGAACACCTGGTACAGCCAAATAAACAACAAGGCCACCATGATTCCTTGTAAGCTGAACAACGCATTCTGTTTTGTAGCTTTCAAGTGGTCAATGGGAAGCTCCAGTGGCCAGATGCAGCTGGCTATTTCACACCTCCTCACTGGACAAGGGGTTCAGCATGACTCTACACACAGAGAGGCCACATGCAGAACGAGCCCAAGCACCTGACACCGACAATGGGCCCTTAGGAGTCACTTTACCCGACCCTGCACCGGGAGAGACGCCCCCGGGGCACCCCCGTTCCCCGCCCGGCTCCCGTCTGCACACCCAGAGACCGAGAACTACGTCCTGCGCAGGGAACTGTTCTCAGAGGCTGCAGCAGGACTAGGCACACCCACACGCTCCAGCACCGGTCTCAACACCCTTCCTCAGCTCCTGCCCACGCAGGCTGCCTCTGGATCCTCAGCTTCCCGGCTGCCGCCCTCTGCCTGGATCAGACTCACGGCGCCTCTTACAACACCTGCCTCTTTGTACACGCACCATCCATTAGTGAAACACGGTGATGCCGTAAGAACGCGGAGAACTTTACAAATGTCTAAGAGCTCCCTCAGCGTGGAAGTCCTTAACTGCACAGGAAGGTACCACCAGCCTCAGCAGTCATCCCAAATGTCCAGGAAGTATACTGTTGCTGGGCTAAGCTTCACGACCATGCCAACCCTCTGTTGGTCCAGGCCACGCATTCCCCATGCGGGCGTTACTAACTATGGTCTGTGGTCCTCCGGAAGCCAAGCATAACAACAGACACAGTACATCCACGGTATTAAAATTTCACTGGGGCAGGGGCTGTGAATCAGCAAAGGCCTAGGGGCAGAAGGGAGATGTGATAATGAAAAGTGGTTGAGGAAGGCTGGTCTAAACTGGGTGGTCCCATGCAGCAGCCACCAGCCATTTAAATGAAATCACATCCAGCTGCTCAGCCACACCAGCTGCACGGCTCATACCTGCCCCGCTGGCCTTTGCAGACAGAGAATACTCGCGTCTCCACAGCGGGTGAGCTCTGTGGCGTCTGCAGCATGCTGCTGGCCTCAACAACCCTGAGGATCTTACCAGCACTGGTCGGTAGTCCTCACACACCTCCAATCTCAGCTGATGGCCATTCATTACTATCTAGCCCATCTTCTTTCCCTCTTGAAAACACAGTAAATATTAGCTCTTCAACAGCAACTTTAGGCACCAGTGCACATGTGGGCTTTTCATCAGAATACCACAGGAATATACTGGCTGCATCCTAACCACTTCGAAATACTTAAGAGCCACTGGTCCTGGCTGACCAGGGGTGTCCACACGGTACCCCAGGTCCTCTGTACCCCCAAGGCTGCCTGTCTGAAAGCCGACAGCACTATGGATGACAGCAGGAGCGTGAAGGACCAGACAGACTGCACTGACCGGAGTAGGCAGCCTGGGGAAGGTCAGACTAGGAAACGTCGCCCAGATCTCAGAGCCTCCCGGGACCAGGGTGCCGAGCGCCCCAGCAGATCCTCTGCAGGCCCGCACGTGCCTGTGTAAGGTGGCCACATGTGCTTTTTTCTCAAGGACTCTTGCAGGAACCACGGTGACAGGTGTGCCACAAGGCTAGACTGACTCCTGAGCAACTCCTTCCCGACCACTTGCAAGTCAAGATGCCAAAATTTGAAAAAAAAATCCAGTCAGCTAAGTGACAGTCTGTCTCTACACTTGGCGATTTTTAAGGCTCCACATCACACAGAGCACAGAATGCAGAATATAACACGTGTGGTCAGGTTAGATGCTGACAAGTTAACGCCGCCAGCCATGGATCTGCGGCCCGGAGTTCAGACAGGGAGGCCCAGGTCACACAGTGCACGACCGGGACAGCGGTCACAGAGGCAGGGCACGTTCCACCAGTGAAGAGCACACGCGTGTCCTTCCCTCCCAACAGAGGAAGGGCGTGGACTGGGGAAGACAGACCCCACCAGCACCCACAGGCAGGCGACGAGCTGGCCGAGAGCTTCCCGGGGCCGGCAGCATCCTCCCCAAGCCCCACTGGTGACCTGTCTCCTCCCAGTGCCCCCGCTGCTCTCCGGTCCACAGGCCCCAACAGGACTCTCCCTGCCAACGGCACCTCCTCCTCAACGGGGACGCAAGGAAGGCTCTCGGTGGCCGTTGGCACCCTGGACAGGTATCCGAGGGCCCTTCCATTCTGAAGGTGCTCCAGCTCAGGACTGGCTTGTCTCTCCCACACTGTGAACTTCAGTTCCCTGGTGCCCACTGTCACACCACCCTGATCCTGCCACCGCTTCAGGGAATAAGATCACAGGACTACACACCTGTGGGTACACAGCATTTACCGCTTTGACATGAAGTGGGGTGCTACCCTCAGGGAAAAACAAGCTAGAGCAGCAACTCTCACCCAACGTTTAGGGGTCACAGTCTCCAAACCTTGAGCACTGCCTGCTTCCAAGTCAGATACTAGGAATACAGACGTCCCAGGAGCCCCACGCTTTGTCACAGGGCCACTGTCCTCAGAACAGACCCCTGGAGCAAAGACCACATTTCATATCAAGTCATCAAACTACATTAAATCAAATATGTAACCACGGAAGCTTTAATTCACAAAGCCTCCTCCCCAAAACATCTTTAAACAAGTGTTCAAAAATTTCAGTATTAAACGAAAAAGTAGCCCGATTTGGCATTATGAACTCATATTCTGTAAGGAGACTTGCAGTTAAAAGGGTGTGGGATGCCTCCTGCGGGAAACGGTACACAACTCGGATCCCAGCTCCCAGGGCACCCTGGGGCTGTCTCACTCCAGGCCTTCACTGTCCCCGACCAACTGAACGCGTAGAAACGATGGCAAAACAAATGATTCTCAGACACACAAACGGATTCGATCAGGACAACCTTCTGGTGTGGAAAAGCCAGTTTTGAGACCAGTCGCAGGTTCCTTACAACACTGCTGACCTCCATGTATATCTGCTCTTTGTTCATTTCATAAGTGAGTCATGGTATTATCTTTTCTTGAAAACTGTCTTTTAACAAGACACAACACCTAGGAACTTCCCTGGCGGTCCAGTGGTTAAGGCTCCAAGCTTCCACTGCAAGGGGCACAGGTTCAATCCCTGGTCAGGGAACAAAGATCTCCCATAAGCCACACAATCAAAAACAAACAAAACCCCAATATCCACCCCAAACACCCCAATACCCACCCCAAACAAGGCTACTCTGATGCCTGTCTCTGAAGAGTGATTCTATTAAAGTACTAACTGTGGTTGTTGTTTAGTCGCTAAGCCATATCTCACTCTCTGCAAGCCCATGGACTGCAGCACACCAGGCTTCCCTGTCCTTCACTATCTCCCGAAGTTCGCTCAAACTCATGTGCATCAAGTTGGTGATGCCACCCATCTCATCCTCTGTTGTCCTCTTCTCCTTTTGCCTCCAATCTTTCCCAGCATCAGGGTCTTTTCCCATGAGTTGGCTCTTTGCATCAGGTGGCCAAAGTACTGGAGCTTCAGCATCAGCGTCAGTCCTTCTAATGAATATTCAGGGCTGATTTTCTCTGGGATTGACGGGTTTGATCTCCGTGAGAATCTTCTCCAGCACCACAATTCAAAGGCATCAATTCTTCAGCACTCAGCCTTCTTTATGGTCCAACTCTCACGTCCATACATGACTACTGGAAAAACCATAGCTTTGACTATAGAGACCTTTGTTGGCAAAGTGATGTCCGTACTTTTTAATATGCTATCTAGATTTGTCATAGCTTTCCTTCCAAGGGGTAAGCATTTTTTAATTTCATGACTGTAATCACCGTTTTCGGTGATACTGGAGCCCAAGAAGAGAAAATCTGTCACTGCTTCCACTGTCTCCCTTCTATTTGCCATGAAGTGATGGGACCCGATGCCATGATCTTAGTTTTTTGAATGCTGAGTTTCAAGCCAGCCTTTTCACTCTACTCTTTCACTCTCATCAAGAAGCTCTTTAGTTCCTCTTCACTTTCTGCCATTAGAATGGTATCACCTGCATATCTGAGGTTGTTGATATTTCTCCTGGCAGTCCTGATGCTAGCATGTGAATTATCCAGCCTGGCATTTCACATGATGTACTTTGCAAGGGTGACAATATACAGTCTTGATGTTCTTTTCCAATTTGGAACCAGACCGTTGTTCCATGTCCGATTCTAACAGTTGCTTCTTGACCCACATAAAGGAGTATCAGGAAACAGGTAAGGTGGTCTGGTATTCCCGTCTCTTTAAGAATTTTCTGCAGTTTGTTGTGATCAGCATAGTCAAAGGCTTTAGCGTAGTCAATGAAACAGAAGTATATGTTTTTCTGGAATTCTCTTCCTTTCTCTAGGATCCAATGGATGTCCGCAATTTGATTTCTGGTTCCTCTGCCTTTTCTAAACCCAGCTTGTACATCTGGAAGTTCCTGGCTCACCTACTGCTGAAGCCTAGCTTGAAGGATCTCGAGCATTACCTTGCTAGCATGTGAAATGAGTGCAACTGTACAACAGTTTGAACATTCTTCGGCATTGTCATTCTTTGGGATTGGAATGAAGGCTGACCTTTTCCAGTTCTATGGCCACTGCTGAGTTTTCCAAATTTGCAACACTTTATCTTGAGTACAACACTTTAACAGCATCATCTTTAAGAATTTTAAATAATTCACAACACTTTAACAGCATCATCTTTAAGAATTTGGCTCCAAATATCATTCACCTGGTAATTCCATCACCTCCACTAGCTTTTCTGTTCTGTAGTGATGCTTCTTCCATAAAAGGCCCACTTGAAGAGGTTCTAGACTACCGCTCCAGGATGTCTGGCTCCTTCTTATCTCTCCTTGCTATTCTCTGGAAGTGTTGAGTATGTACCAGTTAGGATTCTCCAGAGAAACAGAACTATGGATCCAAGGATTACAAACAGCTCAGTAACAACAACAACAACACACAACAAACAAATGGCCACAGAGCAACGAAGCCCATGCGCTGGAACTAGAGTGCGCATCGCAATGGAAAGATCCACGTGACAAAGGGAACAACCCCCCTATACCACAAATAAGATCTGACACAGCCAAATAAACTTTAAAAAAAAGAAAAAAAAAAACGGCAAAAGACCTAAAGAGACATTTCTCCAAAGAAGTACAGGTAGCCAACAGGCACATAAAAATATGGTCAATATTGCTAATTACTCAAGAAGTGTAAATCAAAACTACAATGAGGTACCACCTCACAATGGTCAGAATGGCCATCATTAAAAAGTCACAAATAATAAATGTCGGAGAGGGTGTGGAGAAAAGGGAGCCCTCCTACACTCTTGGTAGGAATTTATCAATAAGCTGGTGCAGCCACTATGGAAGTTCCTCAACAACTAAAAATAGAGTTGTCATATGATCCAGCAATCCCACTGCTGGGCACATATCCAGACAGAACTCTAATTCAAAAAGATACATGCACCCCAAGGTTCACAGCAGCACTGTTCACAACAGTCAGGATCTGGAAATGACTCAGACGTCCAGCGACAGATGAGCGGACAGAGCAGACGGGGTACACATATACAACGGAATACTACACAGGCATAAAAACAGTAACAGCATGTGGGACAACGTGGATGCAACTAGAGATTATAACACCAAGTGAAACACGTCAGAAAGAGAAATGCCCTATGATATCACTCACATGTGAAATCTAAAATATGACACAAATACACCTGTTCATGAAAGAGACTCACAGACAGAGAAAACAGAGGTTTCTCTGTGGTTGCCAAGAGGAAGGGAGGTAGAGGAGGGTGGACTGGGAGGTTAGAATGAGCAGAGGCAAACTATCATATACAGGATGGACAGCAACAAGGTCCGACTGTACAGCACAGGGAACTATACATTCAATACCCTACGATAAACCATAAGGGAAAAGAATACGAAAAAGAATATAATGTATAACTGAGTCACTTGCTCTACAGTGGAAGTCAAAACAACACGGTAAATCAACTATTCTTCAATTAAAAAAAAAAAAAGCTTTAGATCTCTGATTTAATTTTGTGTATGACAATAGGTCCAGATACAAATCCGTCTGCAGGCAGACATTTTCCCGGCACCATTATCAGTCATAGAAGGCACTGCTTTCACCACTGAATGCACTTGGCATCTTCGCCAAAGGTCAATTCACCTTGAGTGTGAAGATTAATGTCTGGGCTTTCCAGTCTGTTCCGCTGGTTTACACTGTATCCTATCCCAGTATCTCACTGTTCTAATTACCACAGAGTTTTGCAGTTTCAAAATCTCGAAGTGGGAGACCTCCAACTTTTGAGCTTTCAAAATTATTTTGACTATAGAGGGTCCCATGGCTTTCAGGACAGGTTTTTCTATTTCTGTAAAAAAAAAAAAAAAAAGTCATTGGGAATTTTGACAAGGATTGCATTGAATCCGTAGATGGTTTTGAACAATATTAATTTTTCTAATCCATAAAGGAGATGTCTTTTCACTTACTTACATCTTTAACTTCTCTCAGCAACGTTTAGTCTTTCATTTAGAAGTCTTTTTCATTTACCAAGTTAAAATTTATTTCTAGGTATTTTATTCCTTTTGATGCTACTGTACATGGAACTGTTTCCCTAATTTTTCAGATTGTATCCTGAAATTTGCTGCATTAGTTTATTAGCTCTAAGAGGTTTTCGTTTTTTAATTTTGGGGGTATGAACTCGGTAAGGCACTCCATATATAAGATCACGTATCTCTTTCCTGTCCAATTTGGATGCCTTTTCTTTTTCTTGCTGGACTGCTCTGGCTGAATTTCTAGTACCGTTTTGAAGAGAAGTGGTTAAAGTGGGCATGCGTGCCTTGTTCCTGATCTTAGAAGACAAAGTGTGTCCTTCACCACTGTGCATGATGTTCACTGTGGGTTTGCCATATACGACTTTTATTATGTTGAAATGATCTCCTATTCCCAGTATTTCTAGTGTTTTCATCCTGAAAGGGTCCCGTCTTCCGCATCAGTTGAGAGGATGTTTTCCCCTTTCGTTCTGTTAACGTGGCATATTAATGACCACTATTTGGTTGTGGAACCAACCTAGCATTCCAAGGAATAAATACAACCAGGGAACCAATCCCACTGGGTCATGGTACATAAATCCTTTTAATAGACTGAGGAATTAAATTTTACAGGTATTTTGTAAAGGACTTTTGCATCACTGTTCGTAAGAGATACTGTTTCCTTTTTCTGTACTGTTTGTCTGACTTTAGTATGAGAGCAATGCTGGCCTCCCTGGTGGCTCAGACAGTCAAGTGTCTGCCTGCAACGCGGGAGACCCGGGTTCAATCCCTGGGTCTGGAAGATCCTCTGGAGAAGGAAATGGCAACCCACTCCAGTACTCTTGCCTGGAAAACTCCATGGACTGAGGAGCCTGGTAGGCTACAGTCCATGCAGTCACAAAGACTCGGACGCGACTGAGCGACTTCACTTTCACTTTCAGTATCCTTGCCTAGGAAATCTCATGGACAGAGGAGTCTGAAGGGCAAGAGTCCACGGGGTCACAAAGAGTCGGACAGGACTGAGTCACTAACACTTTCACTTCACTTTCAATACTGGCCTCATAGAATGAGTTAAGAAAAGTTTTCCCCTTGAAGTTACAGAGTCTGGGATGAACGCGTACACAGGGCTGTATTTACAACGGATCACCAACAGGGATCTACTGGACAGCACAGGGAACTCTGCTCAATGTCATGTGGCAGCCTGGATGGGAGGGGTTTGGGGGAGAACAGATACATACACATGCATGGCTGAGGCCCTTCGCTGTTCACCTGAAACTACCGCAACTTTGTTAACAGGCTATATCTCAACACAAAAGAAAAAGCTAAGAGAAAAAGCAGCAACGCTCTCCCCTCTTCAATACTTGGGCAGAATCTGAGAACTGGTGTTAGCTCTTTAACTGCTGGAATTCGCTAGTGAACCCATCAGACCCAGGGCCTTTCCGTCAGGAAGCTTCTGGTAACTGCTCCATCTCCTAGCTTGACAACAGTACGCTCCCTGTTTTCTACTTAGTTCGGCAGTTCTAAGAAACCTGTGTCATCCAGGCTATGCAATTCATTCTCGTACAAGTGTTCCTAGGACTCTCTTAGAATCCTTTTTAGTCATAAAAATGGATAGTTGTATCTCCACTTTCTTTTCTGATTTTAGTGATATGAGCCTTTAAAAAATTCTCAGTTCATCTAAAGGGTTTTCTGCTCTAACCTGGATTATTTCCTTCCCTTTTAAGCTTTGGGTTTAAACTGTTCTTCTTTTTCTAGTTCCTCGGGAAGTGAAGTTAGCTTGTGGATTTGATATCTTTTTTAATGTTAACATTTATGGCTATAATTTCCCCCTCAGTACTTCTTCGCTGGGTCCTGTAAGTTGTACTATTCTGTGTCTACAGGGTCATTGTTCCCAGACCGGGGACTGAACCTAGGCTTCCAGCAGCGAAGGCTCTGAGTCCTAACCGCTGCCAGTGAATCCCCATCCCGAAACATTCTAAGATTTCCCTTGTGATTTCTTCTCTGGCCCATTAGTTCTGTAAGAATGTATTGTTCACCCCCTATGGTATCTGCGGGTTTTCTAGTTCTCCTCTCGCTACTGACCTCTACCTTCATCTCACTGCGCCCCGAGAGGCCCTCTGCGGACTTCCCTGGCGGTCCAGCGGTGAGGACCTTGCCTTTCAACGCAGGGGCTGCAGGTCCCACCCCTGGTGGGGGACCTAAGATCCCACATGCCTCATGGCCAAGAAATCAAAACGTAAAACAGGAACGACTGTAACAAATTCTACAAAGACTTCAAAATTGGTCGACATCCCAAGAAGGAAAAAAGGAAGGTACTTCGTATGCCAACCTATGTTTTAAAACCTTCTGAGACTCACCGGGGCTCAACGTGCACTCCCACCTGGAGAACGCCTCGCGCCCACTGGCGGCGGCGGGCAGAGGCCTGTGTCTGCTGTGTCACTCACGCCCTCCCCTCTCTCACGTACCTGCCGTCTGGGCCCATCCACCGGCAGTGTTCCTGTCACACTTCTCTCCCTTCGGCTCTGTTCATCTGTGCCTCGTGTATTTTGATGGCTGCGAAACGGTGTGTAAATGTTTATCACTGTTTCACCTTCTCGCCGTACCGAATCTTCTACCAACGTGTTCTGTCTTATAAGCTTCCTTTTGACTCAAAGTGTACTTCACCTCAGATGAGTACAGTCGCCCTCTCTTTTGGTTACTATTTGCATGAGTCCTTTCACATCCTTTCACATTGAACATTTTCCTGTCTTTGGCTCCGAAGTCACTCTCCTGTGGAGAGCAAGTAAATGGTTCATGTTTTTCTATCCAAACTGCCAATCTGTCTTTTGACTGGTGAGTTTAATGCAGTTACAGTTAAAGGAATTACTAACAGAGAAGTACTCATTTCAGTCCTCTTCCTGTTTGTTTTTCATATGCCTTATTGCTTCTTTGTCCCTCATTTCCTGCATGGCCATCTTCTTTTGTTATTAATTGATTCTTTATAGCAAAACACTTTCAATTCCCCTCTCATTTCCTTTTGAGTGTATCCCACAGCTAGCTTTTTCCTCGTAGTCACGGAATTACATTTAACATCCTGAAACTGCAGCAGTTTAACAGGCCAATTTATACCAGCTTAACCTCAATAACATACAAACCTGTTCCCACACAACTCGGACCCCATGCCCTCTCATTCACGGATGTCACAAAAATCACATCTCTCTGCATCACGTCCTCCCAAAAGATGAACAACTTGGGTTTTTAAGTATGTCAGTCCCTGAAATCGAGTGGAAACAAAACGGTGAGTTACAACAGCACCGGCTCTTCTAACCGTCTGTTTCCTTTCACCAAATCTTGACTTCTTCACGGGGCTTCGGGTCACTGTCCAGCATCCTCCAATCTGAAGGAAGCCCTTCACTGCAGGCAGGTCTGTGGTAAAGAACGTGCTCAGCTTTGGCTTGTCTTGAAACCTCTCAATTTCTCTCTCAGTTTTCAAGGACAGTTTTGCCAGTTACAGGTTTCTTGGTTGACAGCTTTTCCCCCTCTGTATTTTGAACACAGCAACACAGCCTCCAAGGTTTCTGATGAGAAAGTTACCAATAATCTTTCATTTTCAGCTCACTGTTTTTCTCAAAATACTTTTCATTTCGTTAGTATCATCAGAATAGTTAGCTTCGTTAATAGAGTCAGTACTGTCAGTGTAGTAGTTAGCACAAGTAGTATGCCTCAGACACTGCAGGTCTGGTTTCGACCACCGTGAAACAGTGACGCTGCAGTAAACTGAGTCACACGGACTCTCTGGTGCATGGAAGTTATGTCACTATAATGTCGTCTGTTAAGTGTGCAATACTGTTACGTCTAAGAAAATATACGTGCCTTTATTTCAAAATACTTAATTACTAAAATTACCACGCATCCCCCAAGCCTTCAGGGAGTTGTAATCTTTCTGCAGCAGTAACATCAAAGATCCCTGATCACAGATCACCATAACAAATACAATAAATAAAGTTTGAAATATTTTGAGAATTACCAAAATGTCAGAGACCTGACCTGGGCAAATGCTGTGGGGGAAAAAAATGGTACTGACAGACTTGCTCACACAGGATTGCCACAAACCTACAGTTTGTAAAAACACACTACTTGTTAAGTGCAGTAAAGCCAAGTGTGTTAAAATGAGGTAGGGAGGTAGCACTGCCAGCACAGTTACTAACAGTAAGCACGGTTAGCAGGTGACCGTGGTGCAGGGCCTCGCTGAGGCCTACCAGCTGACAAGGAGACTCCTGTGGACTATTACAAGCTCCTCACACTCACCGGCCCATGTAGCTTCACCCAGGTGACACTGGCCCAGCAGGCCATCAAGGTCATTGAGGAGAAGGAGCAGAGCTCCTCCGCCTCCAGGCACTCTTCCATGAAGGCCATGGCATGAAGGTTTGGGGGATTTAAAAATCATTTTATTTATTCTGGCACACGGGTTTAGTTGCTCTGTGGCATGTGGGATTTTCCTGGATCAGGGATCAAACCTGAGTCTCCTGCATTGGCAGGCAGATTCTTCACCACTGAGCCACCAGCAAAGCTCTACTTTCTTTCTTTTAATTAAACTATATCTGACTTACCATGCTGCAGTGCAGTGCTTCGGTCATACCTATACATGTTCTTTCTCATATTCTTCTCCACCGCAGTCCATCACAGGATGTTGAAGACGGCTCTCTGTGCGGTACGGAGGGCCTTGTCCTTTACCCACTCTCTGGATGCAGCCTGTGTCTGCTCCCCCCTCTGGCAACCACAGATCTGCGAGTCTGGTTCAGTTTCATAGTTTCTTTCGTTTTGCTCTGACGACGCCGGCTCCTCCTGTCCTATGAGCCTCGGGCCTGAGCTGGGTCACGGCTGTCTCTGGTCGCCCACATCAGTCCAAGCTGGACCAGGCGAGTTTAATCCATTTACGCTCAGGCTGGGCTCACTTCTCTTCAGTCTTTCCTGTTCCTCAAATGGAATAACTTCCGCTGCCTCGGCCTTCAGCCTGCTGGTTCGCTCTCCTGCCTGCTCACACGGCTCTTCAACCCTTCTCTAAGTCTCCCCTTTCAGTCGCTGTACTTTTCTGTTTCAGAACTGTTTGCTTCTCTAGAATTGCTTTTCCTTGACATCCTCACCGAACTGTTCAGACACCTAGCCCCAATCTCCTTCACTTCTCTGCCCGCGGTCTCCTCCGGCTCCTTGAGCACATTAACTGGTTGAGTCAATGTCTTTGACTAGTATCCCCATGTCGCTACCTCCTCTGGGAGAGTTTCCATCAAGCTCATTTTTCCTGTGAATTGCCACACATTGCCAATTCCCTGTCAGTTCAGTTCAGTTGTTCAATCATGTCTGACTCTGCAACCCCCTGGATCGCACCACGCCAGGCCTCCCTGTCCATCACCAACTCCCAGAGTTTACTCAAACTCGTGTCCATCAAGTCAGTAATGCCATCCAACCACCTCATCCTCTGTCGTCCCCTTCTCCTCCTGCCTTCAATCTTTTCCAGGATCGGGGTCTTTTCCAAAAAGAGTCAGGTGGCCAAAGTATTGAAGTTTCAGCTTCAGCATCAGTCTTTCCAATGAATATTCAGGACTAATCTACTTTAGGATGGACTGCTTGGATCTCCTTGCCTTCCTGCGGTTCTCTGTATGGCCAGTAATTTTCTGTTGTTGAGAGTTTCAGTGTGGTGTTCTGGAGATCTGTCTCCCTCCCTCCAGGGCTGCTGCCTGCTGGGACCTAGAAGCTTCATCCTGAGCACACCACTTGCCAAAGACCAGCAGCCATCTCCTCACAAGGCTTCATCCACCCAGACCCCGGGGCTCCAAAACAGCCGATTCCAACTGTTCTTTCCGGCTCAATGCTGATCTGGTAGAGGGACTGTCGCTCAAGTTTCCTATCCCAACATTTTGCATAACGTCACTGTGGTCTACGGTCTTTAAACATCAGTGATTCCATCTGACTTCTAGACCCTGATCAAACTCATCCAAGGCCTTGAATCACTGCCAGTTCTCTCAGCAGAAAACACCAGGTACATGCATATCCTTCCAGCAGAAGGTATGATGTGGCTCCTTGTGTTGGTAAACCATCAGGATGAGTCACCCTTCCTTCAGTGTAGCTCCTTCCATAAAACTCTTGAGACCACAGGAAGGGATGAAGGCACAGATCTGTTCATCTAACAGCACAGATCCCAACATCAAAATCCCGCCTCCTGGGTTTACACACTATTCACAACACTGGAGGTGGACCTTGTGTTAAGAGGTGGCCGACAAGGAGTGTGGCATGAAGTCTACCTCTAGAGTTTTTATTCCAGGACAACTTTCCAGGGCCCAAGGCTGCAGCTAAAATCAATACTTCCAACTCTGTATTTTAACCCCAACCACATTAGGAACCTGAATATTTACCACAATATTCAGCTTCTTTTGTCTTAAGCATCTTTCTGGAAATACACATAAGAAAAAAAACAAAGAGTCTCTACAGGGGAAGCATTTAGCTCTCCTACCAGAAACCTTCTCTCTCTAAAGCACGCTTTTTCTGCAGCAGTTAATTTGTATCAGTGAGTAACCCACAGGCTACAATGTTTGAAAAACTGATGTGCTAACAGCCAGCAAATTCCATCCAACAAGTCCTTCCTCCAGTAACAGCCAAGCGGCATCAACAACTGACCATCAGTCGCCCTGAGTGTGACGTGACCACCGCCAAGCAGCGGGGGAAGTGAGAGCTCCCCTGTCACCAGAGGCAGGGGTGGCCAGGCCCGCAGCCCGCCAGCACCGCCCAGCAGCGCTGCTTCCTCCTTTGCTCCGGAGCAGTAAGCCCGCTTCCTCTCAGGACTGCCGCCCAGCCCTGCTCACCCCCTCTACCCAAGCAGGTCAAACAGGCTTCGCTGCTTTCAGAGCTCTCGACCTGACCAGGCTGGGCCGCCTCACACCCCCGCTGTTCCAGCTGCAGAGCCTTGCCACCACAGGGATCGCCGCATATTTAAACATGTAAATGTGGATCGGCTGTCGTGACAAACTGTGGTTAGGGCGGAAACGAGATCCCCACAAAACTGCTTTCAGCCCCATGGCGGCATCTCTACCTGGGCTCTCGAATAACCACACGGCTGAAAAGCACAGACCCCCAATGCCGCCCCACGCTGCACACGCACTGCACTCAGTCCCAACTCGCCGGACCGCCCTCTTTGAGGCCGACCACCACCTCACACTCAGTGAGGTCCAGAACCCAGGCAGCCTGCTTCCAGGTTCGACCACAATGACACGTGTGGAGGGTCTCAGGTGCCCTTCTCTCCTCCCCTCCACGCATCTCCCTCAGCCAAAAAAGAGCCCACGAAGGGAAAACACTCTGCCTTCACTCCAAAGCACATACTCAAAACACGTCAATGATAGCAGGCAGAGTCACACGTACTATTAACGAACATTCTAAAATGTCATCAGGTTTTTTTTTAAGGGTACAAATTAGGCTCTCACTGTGTTAAGCTGAAGCCTACAAACTGTCCTTTTGGTAGTGAAAATCAAGGCATCAGAGGGTCCACTGTGGTCTCCAGGTGGAGGGACTGAGGGACGCAGACTTGTTTCCAAGGCTTCCTTCTGGACCAATACAGGACACCCCTCCAGGACACCTGGGCACCTCCCCAGCACGACCACACCTTTCCCAGACCTGACCGCACGCCCCCCCAGAGGACCCCTCCCCAGGCCTCTCCACCGGGCTAATGAGGGCCATGAGGCTTCCCCCTGCCCTCCCTCGAGACCGTGGGCACCTGGGAGTCTGGAGAGCAGACAGGAGTTCATACGCACAGACGATGAGCTACACTTTTAGAAGTCAACAAGCAAGAGAAAGAGGGAAGAACTGGTTAACCAGTGTACTTTTTGCTGTCAAAAAGGTCCTTGTTTTTCCCAACTCAGACTGCTAACATTTCCTTAAAAGACATGAAAATAAAGACTGGCCCAACTCTTAATCTGTGAAAATTAATTCATAAAAAGAAACATTTTTTAATACACTAAGATCCTACATGCCACCCCTGGACAAAAAATAAATGAATAGAAAATTTGAGAAATCCATCTGGAGTGCACGTTATGAAGTGACGGTGTATGCTCCAATGCTGCAGGAGACCAGAGAGGGCACGACGTGCGCCGCGGAAAAGCACCACGACATCATTACACCCGGCTTTTCGCTTCCCGGGTCATCACACCAGGCAACAGGGACACACTCTGGGAGGAAGGCTGGTGTGCTGGGGCCCAGCCCAAGGCTCCCCGGGGCTCAGGAGCCAGGCTCCTCCTGTCTGTACAGCAGGCAGATAACGGGAGGCGGGGAGGGGGGCGGTCCTTCCCTCCCTCCACCAGGCCATCTCCGGAAACAGCATCCCCTCAATCCGATGAACAAATCTGTCAGACAAACTAACCAAAGACACAAGACAGGCAGTAGGAGGGCCACCAATTTAACCAGCAGCAGACCCGTCTCTGAGCACAGCTCCAACAGAGCTCTACGAAGACCGAAGACCGGGAACGACGAGCTTATCAACATGTGTCGCGAAGCAGAGAAGCCAGCAAGACAGCAGCAATGTCCTGGAGACAAAGAATGGAACAGAGTGTCTAGAAAAGACCCATGGGGAGGAAGTTAGTGTGTGCGGTGAAAACATGTCTAGTTGGGTGAAGAAAGGATGACAATGCAGTGAAATGCCAGAGCAAGCACACATGTGGGAAGAACTGTCTGACATCACATCACACAGAACTTGCAAACCATGCTAGGTACTAGGGGAAAAAAACTAGCAGAGGGAAGGGAAGCCCTAAGTATAACACAGAATCCAGAAAATGAAACAAGTTAACGGGTGTGACTATTTAAACTTTCTACACCACAAAAACACAGCATCAACCAAACCAAGCCAAGAGAAAGAAGCCAGGAACACTGCAACAGGAAAAACGGACCATATTCTTCTTATACAAAATATATTCTTAAAAGCTATTATATAAAAAACATTCTTGCTATGTATTTTTTTAAAAAAAACCCTCGCCTGGGCTTTCAAGAACAAAAGCCAAGCAACAAAAGAAAAATAGCTAATTCCCTTTTTACAAAATTTAATCCATTAATCAAAGAAATGTAAATGCTAAACAATGAGGCACCTTAAAAATTTTCCCCAGTAGTCACGCTGGCAACCACTAAGACAAGTGACAACTATATACACAGCATCTTCCAACTACAAGCAGCCAAGTGCACAGCGTTCCTGGGGGCAGGATAATAACAGGCACCAAAGTCTAAGGACGTACAGCCACAGGATCTTAGGGACACGATCATGTGAGCGGACAGAGGCAGAGAGTAGATGATTCTGTTGCGGAGAAGAGGTGGGAGTGACTGAGAGGATGGTTACACTTTGGTGTGGGCAGTGTGACACGGTCAGCACTGTGCACCGACAAGGAAAGGGGCTGCGTGCACAGGGGGCGGTTTTCACAAGCAGCTGCGGAGCATGTGTGCTGAGCGAGCCCTTCTGGAGGAGAGATGATAGAAGTCTGGAAGCACAGGCACGAAGTAATCCACAAGGGTAACAGAGAACCCTCCCCGAGACTCCTATGCTGCATCTGTGATGTAGAAACACGCCATTCTAGGAAGACCTCCCCACCCAGCAGGAAGTGAACAAGTAGTGCTCCATAGAGGCGACGGCTCATCAAATGGCTGGAAGGGTCTTTTGCACTTCAGTGATGCCATCTTCCAAAAGTCATCGCAGGTGAGCAGGAGCCCATGCACAGTCGGGGCCGTCTGTGGGGGACACGATCCGAGCCCCCAGTGGACGCCTGAAGCCACGGAGAACACCGGAGCCCACACAGCGGGCCCCTCCTGTACCTCTGTCTGCAGCCACGTTTACGTCACGCACAGAACGCTACCAACAGCACACTGCACTGAACGCACCGAGTGTGGTCTCTCTCAAGACATCTGGCCGCACCATGCCCCCCGCCTCCTCGTGTGAGCTGAGAGGTGAGCTGCCTGCCTGACGAGGGGAAGGGAGGCAGGCGGTGTGGGCCCTGCGCCCGACCCACCCTCAGACCCCACAGCAGGAGGACCACCGCTCACAGTGAGATGGGCAGGGGGCCACTGTGGGGTCCAGGCCTGGACATCTGAGACCCCAGGTGGGGAGGGGCAGGACGGCGTGAGGTTCCGTCATACTGCTCACAACAGCCTGCAATGTCAAATGACCAACGGTTTACTTCTGGAATCTTCCATCTAGTATTTCTGGACCATGGCTGACCAAAGGTAACTGAAAGAGCAAAAAGTCAAATTGGGAATAAAGGGGGGGTGCTGAATTCTCATTTTGCAGCCGTGGAAACTGAAGTTCAGCAACTCTCTTCAGAGACATCCTGTGGCCCTGCTTAAGGATGCCTCTATAGTCCCCTTGGCTTTGGGTCCGCTGACTCCACACAAGGTGAGGGATTCACAGCTATGTGCGACTTTTCACCAAGGAGCACGGGATGTGGTGGGGGGGTCCTACTAAAGCCTCTTGGGGTATGTATTTTAGTTCTTTCTTTCATGTGGCTACCTTCTGGGGGAAACCACAGATTGGTCTAGGATCTGGAGCTCCTGGCAGCCTAGTGTTAGGATCCAGGCTTTCCCTGCTCTGGCCCGCGGTCAATCCTTGGTCAGGGAACGCAGGTCCCGCAAGCTGTGTGGCGCTCTCTTCCCAACAGGCTTACTGGTTTAAACAAGCAGTCTAGGGTCTCCCCTAAGAGCCTTTGAGAGCAGGTGCAGCACCCACAAAACCTGTGAAAGACACATGTCTAAGACCCACTCGAGGCTTCAGTGAGAGGGGAGACTAGCGAGAACGCAGCCAGGAAAGCTTCAGAAGCAAGGCCGCTGGGAGCCGGGCGCGGCGGGAGGCACAGGCGAGAATGGACAGGCTGGACGCGGCGGGGCCCGGATCGAAGGCAGCAGGAGCAAAGCGCACTCAGGGCAGGCAGGTTTGGCAGGCCCGACGCGGCAGGGCCCAGAGGACACAGCCGTGCAGCGCCAGGACCACCGGGGCACGCGACAGGGAGGGTGGGGCGAGCCCTGAAAGCGTGGACAGCAGGGAGGACCCGGGCCCACCCCTCCCTTCCCACCGACGCTGTGCTCAGCGCACTGCCGGGCACACGCACGGGAATTAGCCCACCTGCCCGAGGAGACAGAGGGACTGTGAGCGAGGGTGACGGGCGCCCAAACAGCCAGCGAGGCGGGACGGGAACCCCCCACCAGGCGCCTCCCCAGCAGCTGCAGCCCTCGAAGCCAGTGGGTTGGCCTCCCCCACTGCCCAGGCCTCCTGCTCCCGGCGCCCTGACACGCTCCAGCCAGAAGTGACGGCCGGGCCCCGCCGGCAGCGCCCCTCAGAGCTGCGGGAGGGTGATGCAGAGCCCCGGGAGAGCCACAGCGAGCACCCGCAGCGCAGAAAGCAAACCCCAGGTGGTCTGCAGCCATTTGGAGGTGCTGTGTCACTACCAAGTAACATAGCTGTTTCAGTCAGACGCCACGTGAACTTCACTACCTGGAAATTTACATTTCAGAAAAAACAAGACTTGTCAAAGCTTCCCTCTTTCCAAAACATTTTTAAATAAACACAACACTGTATCACTAAAACTGACAGAGGCTGCGCTTCCACAGGAGGGGCTTCCGTCTCGGTGTTGTCGGGGTTAAAGACAAGTGTGCCGACCTGGAACACACAGAGCTGGCCCATGATACCGAGCATGTTCTTTCAAGCGGGTCTCTCATCTGGGAACAGATGCTGACAACTCAGATGCTGCTGCAAGGGGAGCACTAAGCTCTCTAAAATGTAAAGAGATTGTGTATATATATAGATACACACACACTTTTTCAAGGTGTCACATTTATGTGGAGCCACTTTTCACAGAGAGTCAAACTCCCTGGAAAGCAATTCTTGTCACAAGGACTTTGCAGCCCCAATCAATAGACTCTTTAAAGTGATGCTCCCACTGTTCTAAAGGCAGGTACCAAAGCAAGAGCTGAGAGTCCTTATTAAGACACCAGAATGACAGTGCCTTTTTTTTTTTCCTTTTTGGTATGGCAGACTGGAAGACAAGAGAAAGCACCACACACTGTTTTTCAATAGTTTGAACACGTGACATCAGCTTTAGATTATCTCAGGCGTTTACCTGATAAAATACCACCCATAAACTATTCAGAAGAGCCCACAGAGGTGAGTTGGCTGAAGAAGAAAACCAAACTACCTGCTCTTTCTCCAGTCACTCTCCCCAAACCAGTCCCTCATTTTAACCTGTGTTGAAGGCACATCTGAGGAAGTGCCTCTTTGAAGGCTGAAGCATGCCACCTCTATTTCAGTCCCAGCCACACTCTCTTCTCAGTGTGCGTGTCTTTAGGTAGACTGTACCATCAAAGTCACCCCTCACAGATGACTGAGACACCATCCTTCTGACCCAACAGGGCTGTGCAGGTCAAGGGAAAGGACTATGGCTGAGCCCAGCACGTTCAACACCACCCGTCACCAGGCCCCAGGGCTCGTCTGCTCCCCACCCGGATCTGCCCCACAGCCCCTCACTGGCCGCGTGCCCCCGGGTCCCAGCGCCACAGCCGCTCACCTGCCCCGTGCCCCCGGGTCCCAGCGCCACAGCCCCCCACTGGCCGCGTGCCCCTGCCTCCACTCCCTCTAGTGCCCTCGCAGGCCCCCCTCCGAGGCACTCTCCCAGACGGCTCCACAGCACCCTCTGACCCAGCCACGGACCTCTTCTCACGTTTCTGTAACTGGCATCTGTCTCGTTTCTACAGCGACTCTTAAACCTCCAGCGCTTTTTATCTGATACTCCCCGCAGCTGTCAGCTGCACTTTGTTATAGTAGACAATAAAACCGCGACGAATGAACACAGAACACATAACTTATCATCCAGGAAGGCTATCCATGTTCATCACTGGCCCAGAAGCAAAACTTACATGCTACGAATAGCAACCCAGTGTGCAAAGTTAGAACTGGAGAAATACTATAAAGCTACTGAGCAGTATTTCAAGACTCATCCTGGAGCCATGACTCACCCCTGCCCTCAAGGAGATGAGTGTGTGTGTGTGTGTGGGGGGGGGCACCATTACCCCAGCAATCCCAGGTCTACAGCCATCACTGGGCCAGAAAGCTGCTGGTCAAACACCAGCTACCGTCTAAATGCTCAGTCAGAACATGCAATAGAAACCTATTCCAAGCATATATATGAGGGAATCCAGTGTTTTAAGGACACAAGCGTCAGGCCAAAGAAAAAGAACTCTACTATGGCTACCTTTATACCCTACAGGTGACGCTCTGAAGGCAGCTCTCCCCCAGGAATGAGGCAGATGATAAACGTAGAAGCTCCCACAGGGCACTATGGAGGGCTACCTGCTCCCCTGATGAAGCCACCGTGTTTTTCTATCCCGGGTGGATTCAAGAAGCATTCACGGGACTTCCCTGGTGGTCCAGTGGCTAAGACTCTAAGGTCCCAATGCAGGGGGCCTGGGTTCAATCCTTGGTAAGGGAATTAAATCCCACATGCTGCAACTAAAAGACCTGGTGCAGCCAAATAAATAAATATTTAAAAAAAAAAAAAAAAAAGCATTCACAAGAAGCAGTCTCAAAATCTGACGCATCGTGCTCCAAAACCAACCTCCACACCCACTCAAGGACTGCCCATGCTAGTACTGGATAGGACGAAGATAAATCAGCAAAGACGCAGAGTACCTGGAGCCCTGACACACCACTGGTGGGCGTGGAAGCGGTAGGACTGTGGGAACCTAGCACGGTCCACCACAGCGCCGCACACACGGTTATGGCTGAACCGTGCCCCGCCCCCACTCCAGTCCTAACCCTGCTACCTTAGAATGTCAAACCGTGACTGTAGCTGGAGATGGAGCCCTTACAGGGTGAAGAAGGTTAAACCAGGTCCTGCGGGCCCTAATGGATCTAACTGGGGTCCTGAGAAGAGGGGGTTAGGACACAGACCCCTACAGAGGAAAGCCAGCGTCAGCAAACAGGGAGAAGACGGTCCCCACAAGCCAAGGGAAGGGGCCTCCAAGGAAACCAACTCTGCTAGTACCTCAAACTTGAACTTCCAGGCTCCGAAATTATGAGACAATAAATTTGTTGTTTTGTTACAGTGCCCTAGAAATCTACAGATACACAGGCTAAAACCCAGCCTTTCCACTCCTCAGTACTGACATAATGGTAATGTGCGCACATATCCATCAGAAGACTAACCCAGGACTAGTCACACAGAGGTTTTTTTTTTGGCCACGCCGCTGGGCACCTGGGGCCCGAGCCCCCTGGCCAGGGATTGGAGCCTGGGCAGCCTGCAGGGGGAGCGTGGGGTCTTAACCACTGGAGCACCAGGCAGCTCCCAGTACAGCACTATTTCCAACAGCCACACACTGCAAGCTACCCAAATGCCCATCAGGAAGTTAATAAAACCGTTACGGTGCATCACATGGAGAAACACCAGGGAGCAATGAAAATGGAGTCAGGACTGCACCCAACAGAAAATGTCACAGGCAACACTGACTCAAAGAAACGGATACCGAAGGGGACACAGTGTACGACTGGCACAGAGACAGACCAAACCAAAACGACAGCGCTTAAAAATCAAAGACAACATCAGCAGGAGAGGACGACGATGACCTCAAGAAGGCACATCGGGCCTCCTGAGCCGATGAACTCCCCAAGCTTCTCACTTACTTGTACACGCTTCATACAGCCCACTGCAAATTTGGAGTTTAGTAAAAAGTGGAAATGGCCTTACTGATCCACTGTCACCGCAGCAAATCAACCTCACTACCATACTGGACTCCCCAGGCTCTTCCCTTGCTGCTATTACCGAGTCAGAATGCACAGCTTGTCTCCTGACCCCCAGCTCCCCTCCCACCCGTCAGAGAAGCCAACGAATACCCACGGTTACTTTCTCACACCATCTCTTTAAAACTCAATCTCATGAAAGGAAGGCATTAAAATATGCATTCATAAGAATAAAATTACCAATTAACACTCTGGTCTTCCTCTGCACAGTGAATTACATTTTTCTTCTTTTTCACTTCTGTATTTTCCTAGCTTTTTTTTTTTTTTTTAGAAGTGACCAGTTTAATAATCAGCAAAAGAGAAATGTTACTTTCAATAAAAAGTAGGGCTTCCCTGGTGGCTCAGACGGTAAATAATCCACCTGCAATGCAGGAGACCCAGGTCTGATCCCTGGGTCCCGAAGATCCCCTGGAAAAGGGCATGGCAACCCGCTCCAGCATTCTTGCCTGAAAATCCCATGGACAGAGGAGCCTGGCGGGCTACAGTCCACGGGGTCGCAAGGAGTCAAGACACCACTGAGCGACCAGCACTTTTCAGTGGAGAAAGAATAACGTTTTTATAAAGAGTCGAAAGCTGAGGGCTTTAGAGCAACCGTGGATAATCCAAAAGCCAGGCTGGGGTGTCACAGCCTCAGTTGTGTTCCAAGAGACCCCAACCAGCATGCAAGTAGCTGGGCCTCCTGAGCACCCAGACTCGGCCACCCCGAGCCTGCAGGGCAGCTGTGAGCACCAGCCGAAACCCTATGAACTGTGGGCACTTTCCAAACACTAACAAAATAACACTTCAAGAGGAATATCGTGTAACAAAGTTCCTACAAAAGTGCTCCTTAACAACCATCAACAGCAAGGCACAGGTCAGGGGATTTTGGCATGTCTCTCAACCTGTGGGCTGCCCGGGGAACCCTGAGTTATTACTGGGCGACCCCTTCCCCCCGGACCCGTAAGTGCCCAAAAAACGGTCGGTGACTGAAAGCCACATGTAAAGGGCACCATTTCCCCCCGAAGTTCTGTGCTGTTTTGTTCAGGTTTTTTAAAGGTTAATTCATAGTAGCTTTGTTGTGTACTCGCAAACAACTCAAATGGAAATCAATTTTTAAAAATTAAAACTGCATACCAGAATGGGAAACCAATGGTGTCCACAGGCTACTGCTTCAAAAACTCCCCAGCAGAGCTGGGCCAGGCCAGGAAGGCCAGTAGCAGGCAGCAAGCCACGCCCACCTGACAGGGCGGGGCGACCAGGGACGCCGGCTCGGGGCACCTGGAGGCAGGTTCACAGGCAAGCCTCGCCAGCCCCACGTCCCTCTCACGGCCTCCTCGGAGCTGCTCTGCCGGACAGCCAGCCTCCAGCACAGTCAGGAAACGGACCAGGGACTCAGACCGCTCTCCTCAGCAGTGATGACATCACCAGAACAGAGCAGCCGGCGAGGCCGCGATCCCCTGCGTGGAGCGCTGCATCTCCAGGCAGGAGAGCTCAGCCAGGACTGCGTGTCACCCCTGGAGCCAACTGCCGAGCTCGCTTCCTCCCCCACAGAGACATTCTGCAAGTAGCTATTCTTAAATTTGTTTTTGAAATCACAGCCTGGAGTACTGAAATTGAAACTAGTGGGAGACGACGCTGAAGAGCCTGCTCTGATTTCCCCACTGCATCACTTTTACCTTTGACTCACAAGTCACACTGACCACAACCACCATTAAGAAGTTTTAAAACATAAACGCAAACTATTTTTGTATGTGATGCCGTACGTGGGAAGGAAAAAGCAGAAAACAGAGGGAAGAGATGAGAGCCAATAACTAGAGATCAACACACTGCAGCGAACTGCAGACAGAAGCAGAGCTCCAAGACGGCACCCCCGGCCGTGTGTCTAACCACACACAGGAGCGGATGCTGGCAGACAACGGCCACCCGACAGCGGAGACGTGAGGCCACACAAAGCCAGGAGCTGCCAAGTGCAGTGGGGAGCAGGGAGCTGATTTCCAGATGACATCAGCGCTGGGAGAACCCCCACCTGGGCCTCACTCAGGGCTCCTCCTGACGTCCCCAGAATACCCTGCCTGTACAACTCCCAGTCCAGTCACTGGTCAAGTTCTCCTCAGTCGTATGTGAACTACTAGGTGGAGAACCAGACAACTCAAGACAGCAGTAACGATAAATATTTAGGTCCAATTTTGGAGAGAAACAGTTCGTAAAACAATAGTCCCACGTGCAGGATTTGGGTTTGCTACACCCTCACGTAGAAACACCAGTGCCAAATGAAAGGGCAAGTATATTCTTAGCGCAGGTCCCTTTGGAAATGTATTAACAGCTAATCAAATAACCAAAACCTTTTTTGGTTTGTTTTTGCTTTATTTAGTGGTAGAGTAAGGAATTGGATTCAAAGCCACACTTTACCATAAAACAATGGTCTTTGATTATGGGGTTTGGGCGGGGGGTGGCGTGGCTTAGACTTGTTTGGCACCAAAAAATACTTTTGCCTCAGGAGACTGCTTACAATTACCTGGAAAAACGTACCAATAAAGCTATTTTTAGAGTGTCCTCCACATTCCACTCCCCTCTTCTGCTTGTTTACTCTTGCGATCCTACAGCAAATGTAAAACTCGCACCCCCTGTGAACGAAGGGGAGCCTAAGGGCTGGTGGAGACGGGGTGGCGGGGGGTTACCTAGGGTGACCCTGGTACATTAAACGTGTGCTGTCAGCCAAAGACACAGCCTCAGCCCCACAAGAGTATCTCTGCTCAGAGACCCCCCAACAGCTAACACCGGTCCTGGAAGGTTTGGCTACACAAACTCCATGTGGAGTGAACAAGTGCCCCAGAGCAAAAGGAGAACAAGTTTAGAGCTGAAAGTTACTCTTCAAAAAACACGATCAGTTAGAAACTGTGATATTATCTTCTACACACCCTCTTCAAAAGCAAACCAAACCAAATGCCGCTGTTAAAATTAACAAAGCCTTCAAGTTAGGGCAGAACACCATGCTGTCCAGATTACCACAAATGCACTTGCTGAGATAAAAAATAACTCTCCCTTATGAAAAATCTCCACATACACAGTACCGTCATGCCATTCCACAAGAGAATTCCTGGCCATGATCCCTCACCATTTTTAAAGTTCTTGAGGACAGGAACCAGGCCTATCTCCTTGAGTCAATACTCAGCCATGCCTGATACTCAGTAGATACTGAAAACATCTGATGAATGGATGAAAAGCCACTCATCACCATTACTCTGCTCCAAACACAAACAATAGTTACGGCTACCACGCAGATTACTCACTTCAATATATCAGACCGGGTAACAAAAAAAAAAAAAAAAACCAGAAAGAAAGAAAGACGACTACTTCTTCTTTCAAGAAGAAAGGTAGAAGACTACCTTTCAAGAAGAAGGTAGAAGACTACCATCTTCAAGGTAGTAGGCACCAACTTCTAGCTTGGACAGGACCTTCAGGAGAAGTACTGAGGACTCACTTTCCAGCTCTTAAACCTCAAAACTGAACAAACTCTCCTAAGTCTGAAGAGAGAAGCACGCTAACAGGAGACTTTATTAATCCATGGATGAGAAGTCATGCGGGTCATCAGCTGCTTCAGTCACAAGGAAGAGACAAGAGCCTGTTCTTTCGGAATCCAAAGAGAAGATACACTATTTTCAACAGTAAAGAACCAACTGGCTGGACACCCACGTACTAAGGTTTCAGGAAAGGTCCACACGCAAGACTGCCAGCCCAACTTATCTGACAGAAGACAAAGGTGACAAACATTTTCAAACCTCAACTAACAACTCTACTGGAATTTTAGAGTTCCCAATTGGCTGGCGCGACACTAAAAAAAAAAAAAAAAAAAAAAGGCGTTATAACTCACAACTGAAAACGGAATATGTTGTGGTTTTAAGGCAGAACTAATGCTACCAGAAAAGGTTTCCAACGTGACATCACCAGGAAGAAAAGACGCGGCGAGAGGCAGATACCGGGTGGCAAGAAATAGATCACAAGCTTCAGGGACCGGCACTCCGATCTCCGCTCCGCGACCTTAGGCCAGTGACTTAACCTCTCCGATCTTCGACTTCGCTATCTACCAGTGGCTACAGCAACGTACTTGAGGAGGCTGTGCTAAGAATCAAATACAACAATCGGTGCAGAGGTCTCGCCACGCCGCCCGACAGACAGTAAGCGCCCCAGTGTCCGCTGTCTTTATTCTCAACCGCCCAGTTTCGCCAACCATCCCTCGGCGGGAAGCCCGGGCTGAACGCACCCCCGCCGCGGTCCAGACCCAACACGGCGCTGCACGCGGCAGCGGCTCGCCCCCAGCAAGTTTGCAAACTTCTTCCAGGCTTCCCCGCGACGCGCTTAAGAGAAAAAGCTCCGCGTCCCGGGAACCCGGGGCGCCCGGGGGAGCTGGGGGCACGTGACCGTCTCTCCGCGGACTCCCGGCGTCGGGGACCCTCGGCCGGCCGGCCGCTCGGCGGACGGGACGGCGGGCACGCGGCTCGGCCTGGCATCGGGGCGGGGTGGGCGGCGCCCCCGCCCGGGCGCGCACACCCGGCCGCTCCGGCCGGCCGGCCCGAGAGGAGGGCGTGCGCGGCGCCGGCCCGGGTCGCGCGGCCGCGGTCACACCCGGCCACCTCTCGGCCGGCCTGCCGCCGGGCCCGAGGGCGCGGGGATTCCCGCGGGGCCAGGCCGGGCCTTCCCGAGACGAGGACGGCTCGCGCCGGCGACCGAGGCCAGGGAGGGGGATGGGGCCGGGCCGCCGCTTACCGCGTCCGCTCCGCTGGGCTCCGGGCTGGGCGCGTCGCGAGGGCTCCGCCGAGGAGGAGACGAGGGGTGACGGGCGCGCGGGGAGATTCAAGCTGCGGCTCCTGCGGGCTCCCGGGCCTGTCCAAACCTCCAACGCCGCCGTCGCCGCCGCCGCCTCGGGCTTTATGGCCAAGACTCCGGCTCCGCTCCCACTTCCGCCACCGCCGCCGCCCCGAACGGAAGTACCTGTCACGAGACGCTCGACGCCAGCGCTGCGGGGGAGGAGCCCCGCCTCAGCCGTGCGTCACCTTCCGCCGTCTCCGGCCCCGGCCCGAGTCACGTGGCAAAAACATGTCTGCCCCCAGTAGCTGCGGCCATCTTGGAGGCCCCGCCGGGAGCAGGACGGCGCCATGCTGGACCCACCCACCGAAGCCTCAGCCCCTAAGCAGCTCAGCGTCAAAAGGAGCGAAGAAATTGAACCCGGAGAGCTCCGCGGAGGCTGGGGCAGCCCACCCAGCTCTAGCTCCACGTGTACACCGTAGGAGCTGGTCAGAACTTGGGCTCCGTCTTAAACATGCTCTTCTCATAGCCTTTTCCTAGGTTGGTTCTTGCAAACTTCATTCTTTTGGTTGCTGGATACAATAACTATGGAATCATTCTTGATTACCGTAGTGGGTTGAATAGTGACGCCCCAAAAGGTATGTCCACATCATGGAACCTGTGGGTGTGACCTGATTTGGAAAAAAGTGTATTTGAAGGTGTAATTAAGGATCTGGAGATGAGACCCTCCTGGATTACCTCCTTGTAAGAGACAAACCAAGAGGAAAAGGCCACGTGCAGATGGAGTAGCCACAACTGAAAGGATGCCAGCAGCAAGGGGGGTGGGGGTGGGGCTGAGTTTGACTTTTGTATTTGAGAGAATCTATTTTTGTTGTTCTAAGCCACCAGCGGTTCCAGGATACTAAAGCTCGCTCTCTCTCGGACCCCTCATCCACAGCCTTTGAAAGACACCCAGAATGTGACCCCTTACTCTCTCTGCCACCACCACCTGCTCAGAACCACCATCCTTTCTCACCTGGATTATGGCAACAGCTTGGCTTCCTGCTCCCACCCCATTCCCTATCTAGTCTCAACACAGCAGTCAGAATAACATGTCATTCTCCTGCTCAAACTATTCCCATAGGTTAGAATAAAAACTAAAGGCTTTACAACCAAAAGGTCCTATCCTGGGACTTCTCTGGTGGTCCAGTGGTTGGGACTCCCCATGCAAGGGGCCTAGGTTCAATCCTTGGTCACGGAACTAAGAATCCCACATGCCAGAGCAAAGGCTTTGTGGGCAACTAAAGATTCTGCAATAAAGATCAAAGATCCTGCATGCTGCAATTAGGGCCTGGCACAGCCAAATAAATAAATTTTTTTTAAAAAAGTGTGATGAGGAGAAACACAGCAATGGCAGTGGGTAGGGAGTGATCCCAGCCTCCCTGTCTCCCAAAATCAGGCCACTTCCTTGTCTACCTGGTTTGATGCTGAGATTCCAATGCCTGGAACAGTGCCTGAGTCGTGACAGGTATTCAGTGAGTATTCACTGAGTGACTGATAAATTCATTCCTCTGCCATCTCCCTAATTCTCTCCTTTCACATAACGAGCTCCCACCACTCCCGAGACTAGTCCAGCAAGATTATATTAGTAAACACGCAGTCATGGTGCTGTATTTCAGAAGGTAACCCTACCTGCTTTAACAATAGGCCTCCAAGGAGTCAGATTTCAAACAAGACAGAAGTAGGTGGCTCTCCCACACACGCAGACATGGGCGACCCCATGGCCACACTGTTCACAAGGGGCTTGTCACTGTGTAGAGAGCTGGGAGCAGGGGAGGAGCTCTGTAGAGATGGCACACCTGCTTCTTAAACGCCTGGGTGCAGAAGTGACACACACCACCTCGGCTCACATTCCTCTGGTGAGAGCTAGTTGTGCTGCATACCTGGATACAAGAGGACCTGCAAAACAGAGGGGCGGGCGAGGCGCCAGCTATGCGCTCTAGAAGAAGGAGAATGAACCTGGCCGGGAGCTGTCTGACCTGCCGCAGATGTAGCGTGGAAAACACTGGATACAGGACGCCAAGGAATGAGGGTGGTGCAGGAGAAACACCTGAGGTTGCCCAGGAGATGGAGTAGCCAAGGAGGGCTTCCCAGAGGAGGTGGCGCTGAAGTGACTCATGAAGGATGAATAAGAACCTGCTGGGCCAAGAGGAAGGTGACTACCCTGGAGGGACGGCTGTGTGCAAAGGTTTAGAGAAAAGAGAGCATGTCATAACTCGTTCCAGAAATTGCTGACGGGTTAGTGTTCCTGGAGAACAGAGTTGGAGGGAAGGAAGCAGGAGCCGTGAGGAAATTCAAGCACAAAGGCCGGCTGATGGTGTGTCCTGAGTGCCTTTGATCCTGAGGTTGATGGAGCCTTTTCCTGTTTTCCTGCTATTGACAGTCCAGACCCACAATTGAGGGCAAAGAGTGTGGAGCAGCTGACATTTAGCAGGACTGGGACACCAGCTAAGACGGGTGAGACCCAGTCTTGCCTTGGTGCAGGCGGAAGTGGCAGGACTGGCCCCACCACCCGGCTCACCTCCTCCCCCACCCCACAGAGGAGAGGGGAGAGAGAATTCATGGGGCCACAGGGCTGCTGGGGATCACTGGGCTGCCCCCCACCCCTGTTACCAAGGTGAGGGGCCTCTGTGAGACTTACAGATGGGGTGGGGGGAACAGGACCCACGGGACTCTCCTTTCCTGGGGAATCTCCAAATGGATCCTTCCCTCCACCCCCTGGCAGGGGCAGGAGAGGACTCCAAGAGGAGAGGAGGCTGCAGGGTGGATGCCTGCACACCTGCTTGGCCCGGGCGAGGCCACCCTGTAGGCTTTTCCTGGAGTCAAGAGATCGGTCCAAAGAGCAGCAGCTTGAGCCACTGTATCAGTGATCCATCACTGCAAAGCAAAACACCCCCAAGCCTAAGTGCCATAAACCTGTGCTCATCTCTTATCTCAGGACTCCTGTGGGCCAGGAGGTCAGACAGTGGGTGGTGAGCATGACCCCCATATCCGCCACGCTGCCTGGGCCGCGGCAGAGGGACTTGGCTGAGAGATGAGCTGAGGGCTCGCGTGGGGCTGGCTCACACGACGGTGACCGATGCTGACACGTGGGCTTCTCTCCATGTGGCCTTTCCACGGGGCTGCTCACGTCCGCACGATGTGGCAGCTGGCTTCCCCCCGAGAAAACCACCTGAAAGGCCAAGGTGATGCTGTAACCTGTGACATGATCGAGCCTCACAAGTCCCCCATCATCACGTCCACAGAACTCGGTGGGCTCACACGGGGTAGCTCCGACTCAGTGCGCGAGGACCACGGAAGGACATGCACCCCTGACAGGAGAATCATGGGCGGTCATGCAGGTGGCAGACCACGGCTCTCTTGCTGGGTCTGCAGCCGGGAGGACTGGCCAGGGACGGGGCACCCGAGGAGGATGAGCTGGAGGGGCAGAAGAGTTCTAGCCTGGCCGGCTCTACCCTACCATGGACCCAAGCTAGGGGAAGGCCCACGGAGCTCTCCGCACAGGTGTCGGGGCTCCCAGAGCACAGAGAAGCGGCCTCGACCTGAAGGATCTGTTCAGAAGATGGCCCTTCCCCCATGGCGCTCAGCTGTCACCTTTGACAGAAGTCAGATGACTGTAGATTTAAGGGTCTATTTCTAGACTGTCCTGTTCCATTGATTTGTCTGCCCGACTTTATCCCAACACTACACTGGATTAATTACTGTACTTACATGGGAGGTCCTGAGATCTGGAGGGTAAGTTCTCCAACTTTCTCCTCCTCCCCTTCTGGACGGCCCTCGTGATCGTTGGCCCTTTGCATTTCTATATAAATTTTAGACTCAGCTTGTCAATTTCCACATAAAAATTCTGCTATAGATGGGAATCATATGGCATTTATGATCCACTTGGGGAGAATTTTATTGAATTGTATACTTATGTATTATTTGAATGCTTTTTCATATATGTATTACACTTCAAAATATTTGATGTCATTAAGAAATCTGCTACCCATGGCATGTGTGTGTTAAGTTGCTCAGATGTGTCCAACTCTTTGAGACCCTATGGATCATACCTTGCCAGACTTCTCTGCCCATGGGATTCTCCAGGCAAGAATACTGGAGTGGGTCGCCGTGCCCTCCTCCAGGGGATCTTCCCAACCCAGGGATCGAACTCATGGCACATATCATATTTATATTACAAGACATTGAGATTCTTCAACCGTTTAACATTAAATTTCTTTCAAAACTTCACTTTTTTTCCAAGGGATCTGTGTTCCCTTAAATTCTATCATTTGCATACCATCTTCATGATTTTTTTGATATATCCCATGCCATCAATACTGCTAATTATGAAAAGGGAGTTGATTTTTAAAAATTCAAACTTTTTGTAGACAAACCTTTGTATCAGCATCATAAGGGGATGAGTCTCTCTTGCCAAACAGGAGATAACTGGCAAGGTGAACATCACAAAAATAAGATTGTTGACTTATAACTAGCTGCTATCTGCTGAAAGTCTTGAGAAGGAAGCCTACATGCTTTCTCTGTTCAAAATGCATATTTGCAAGTTTTAGAGAAATGCGACATGTGCATTGCCAGCATACCGAGAATTTCTCCCTGAGGTGATCAGAAAGGTTGGAAAAATACTGGAAAAGGAATAATTCTGTCACTTTTTGGTTTTCTGGAGCTCACTGTAGATCCACATGCAGGTGTGAGAAGTAGTCCAGAGAGACGGCCTGTACATTTTACTCGGCATCCCCCAAGGGTTCCCCCACGAGGACGCTGACACTAGTGGTATTTTGAGCTCCTCAGTCTTACCTGCACTCCCTTCTGCGTGTGTGTGCACATGTGTGCATGCTGTGTGCATCCCCCGTGCAGGTCTGTGTATCCACCATCACCCAACTGTGTTTTATCGCCATTCTAACTCAGGAATCCAGCCGATGGTGCCAGCTGCCTGCTGTGTCTGAGGTGCGGTGTGGCCCACTCCTGTGCTGCCCCCTGGAGTCCCCACCCACACGTGAACCTCGATGCCTCCCTGCACTCCCCCGCTCCCCACCCCCGGTCACAGCAACTTCCACGAGGCAGGGAAGCAGGATCTTACCACATCCCTGAAAGGAGAGGAATGTGAGCGCTAATGAACAGCACTGACTGCTCGGACAGTATTTGAGTATTAATGACCATCATCTCATGGTTAGACGTTTCTCCCCCTCTGAATGCACTGGTGAGCAGCCTAAAAGGCCAGGTCTCTAATCTATTCTTGGAAGAAACAAGGCAAATAGAACACAGACAGTTACATAAAACTTTCAAAATGACCTGACACAGGTATTCCCCACTTTTTAAAAGGTCGCTTTATACCACTTCAATTTTAAGAAAGCCCTACGTTAGTACCTGTTTTTACTAACCAAAAGAAATCCAAAGAGGCTTTTCACTTTCATAAGAAAAAGGCAAAAAGTGGAAATAGTGTTGCCCGTGAGTTCTGCTGCAAGCTGTTAGAGGCAGTGCAAACTCTGAGCAGCAGGAGCGGCAACCCGCCCCGCCAGGTCCTCTCCAGGAACCGCACTCAGCCTCTCCCAGTCAGCCACCAGAGCTGGGAGCTGTGTCTGCGAGCGTCTGATCCTGACTCGTCTGTGCATCTGAGAGCAAGACGTGTCCCAGGCTGGCTGCTTCTTCCCTTTACGCCGCTTGGCTCTGCTGTGGGTTATTAACACAAGGGAATCGCTAACTCTGGCCCGCCCCAAAGGGTGAGGGGTACACAGGGGAAGAAAACCATTCGGGGTCACTTTACAGGCTACCTACCAACCACCTACAGGCGAGACTGTCTGGTAGCCTGCTTGTTTTTTGTTAGTTGGAGATAGTTCATATTCCACAAAACTTAGCACTCACCAGTTTTAAAGTGTGTAACTCAGTGGCTTCTAGTATAGTCACAGGGTTGTGGAAAGACCACCACTTACTCCACGACATTTTCAAGACCCTGTAGAAAACTGTGCTGTGAGCAGCCACTCCCTGTTCCCTCTTTCCCAGCTCAGAGACCACTGATCTACTTTGTCTATAGGCATTGCCTATTCTGAATATTGCACATAAATGCACACATGAAATATCAGGATATCACACATATGTATGTCTATGGATTGCATACATTTTGTGGCCTTTTGTTCTTGGTTTCTTAGCAATAATGTTTTCAAGGTTCATCCATGATTGTTGTACGTCATTCCTTTTTATGACCGAGAAAAGCTCCACTATATGGACAGACACATTTTGTTCATTCAGTCATCAGTCCATGGACATCTGTTCTCCTTTCCGGCTATCAGGAATCATGCTGCTATTAATAATATTCATGTACACATGTTTGTGAACATATGTTTTCAACTCTCTTGGGTATACACATGGCTGGTCATATGGTAACTCTATGTTAATTTTTTGAGGAACTGCCAAGCTATTTTCCAAGTCTGCTGCAACATTTTACATTCTTACTGGCAATGAATGAGTTCTAGTTTCTTGATATCCTGGACAACAACTTGTTAATGTCCACTTTTCCTTTACTCATCCCAGTGGGTGTGAAATGGTTTCTCGTTGTGATTTTGGTTTGCGTTTGAATGAAGTTGTGTATATTTTCATGTGCTTACTGAACTTCTATATACCTTCTTTGGAGAAATGTCCATTCAAATCCTATGCCCATTTTTCAACTGGGTTGTCTTATTATTGAGTTGTAACTGTTCTTTATATATTCTGGGTACTATATCCTTTGCATATATATGATTTGCAAATATTTTCTTCTATTCTGTGGATTTTTTCACTTTTTTGACAGTGTTCTTTGACATATGAAACTTTTAAAATTTGATGAAGTCCCAATAATTTTATCATTGGCTGCTTGTGGTTTAGATGTCATACCTAAGAAACCACTGTGTACTCTAAAGGCGAAAACATTTCCACGTATGTTTTCTTCTTTTTTGTTTTTTTGCCCACATCATGCAGCTTACAGGATCCCAACTCCCCAACCAGGGACTGAACCTGGGACCTCGGGAGTGAAAGCACCGAGTCCCAACCACTGGACCAGCAGAGAATTCTCATGTTTTGTTCTAAAAGTTTTACAGTGTCAGTGGTTACACTTGGGCCTTTGGTCAATTTGAATTCATGTTTGTACACAGTATGGTTAGGGAGTCAACTTCATTCTCTTGCCATGGCCCCAGCACTATCTGTTGACAAGCGTGTTCTGATCCCAGTAAATGGCCTGGCACCCTTCTTGAAAACAGTTGCCTACAGGTGTATGGGTTTACTTCCAGACTCCCCAACTTGTTCCATTAATCCACATGTCTACCCTGATGCCAGCACCATACTGCCTGGATTACAGGTACTTCTCAAATTGGGGAGTATGAAGTCTTCCAAATTTGTCCTTATTTTTCAAGACTGTCTTGATTATGTTGGGTCCCTTGCATTTCCATAGGAGTATTAGGATCAGCCTGTCAATGTCTGAAAAAACAAAAAAGGGCAGCTGGATTTTGATACAAATTGCATTGAATCTGTAGATCAATTTGGATTTTCGTCTGTTGAACCAGCTTTACATCCTGAGATAAATCCCAGTTGGCCATGGTGTATAATCCTCTTTATATGCTACTGGATTCAGTTTGGGAGAAATGGCAACCCACTCCAGTATTCTTGCCTGGAGAATCCCATGGAAAGAGGAGCCTGGCTGTCGACAGTCCACGGGGTCACAAAGAGTCAGACATGACTTAACTACTAAACAGCAACAACAAAATATACAATCACAAAAGGTATTGGTCTGTAGTTTTCTTGCGGTGTCTTTGGTTTCGGTGTCAGAGTAACTCTGGCTTCAGAAAATAAGCTGGGAAGTGTTCTTGTTTTGTTGTTGCTGAGAACTGAACATTTTAAAGAACTGAATGTACAGTTTTAGAAATAAGCTCTCCTCCATCAAAAGGCCCGTTATCATTACTGCTTGTTGTCATAGCTGTTTGTCAAGTCACTGTGCTGCACGGATTCTATAGCGTCTGCATCCTTCGTCACATAAGGCCACTACCATCTCCAGTCAGTTAGATTAGTGGTCGGCTCGCGGGACAGTCTTCTTTAAATGTCGGGAACGAATAATGCTCCCAGTCTTTGCCACGAGGCTCTGAGTGCGTGTTGGGACAGGCTTTCGGGGTACAGGCAGGAGTTTACGGCTCCACCTTAGGCTTCGTTGCCTTGCGTGTGCAAGGCTTTGAGGTCAACCAGAGGTGAGCGCTTAGGGCCTCCTCAGCCCTCCCCTGAGCTAGTGCCCATCCCTGGGCACACAGAGCCGCAGGTGAGCGCGGCCACCCACGCACCCCAGAGTACCCCAGAGCCTCCAAAGCCCTCGGGACTCTGTTCCCGAACCTGGTCTTTCAGGCTTTTTCTTTCTTTTAGGTCTGGTGTTTGACCGGACTCTTATCTGCTGCCTCTAACAATCACATAGTTAAGACACTTGTCTGTAATTGTTCATGAAAAACAATTAATTTTATTTATTTGTGGCTGTGCTAGGTCTTCGTTGTGCGGGCTTTTCTCTAGGTGCAGTGCACGGGCTTCTCTTGCGGTGTCTTCTCTTGTGGTGGAGCTCGGGCTCCAGGGCACACAGGCTTCAGTAGTTGTGGCCTCGGGGCTCCAGGGCGCAGGCTCAACAGTTGTGGCCCACAGGCTTAGCTGCCCTGCGGCATGTGGGATCCTCCTGGTCTAGGGATTGAACCTGTGTCTCCTGCACTGGCAGGTGGGTTCTTTATCACTGAGCCAGCAGGGAAGCCCTGTGATGGTTTCTCAAAAATGCCCTCTATAGAGAGAAGACTTCCCACACTGAGTGAGCTCCTAGTCAGCCTGGCCCCTGAGGGCTTCCAGGGAACCCCGGACAGGTCACATGAGGGCCCCACTTGAAAGCGTGTCCTGGAGCGTGTTCCAGCTCCCCTTCTCCCTATGGCAGCTGGTGGGCAGCACCAGAAATGCAAGCTGTTATTTCTGAGGTGACTGTGGACCTGGAGAACACAGGATGAGTCTAGGGCAAAGACAAATGTCAGCATGCTCTCTGTTCAATCGTATTCTTGAATAAATGTTCTCCAGGCTGTTTCAACAATTTGGCTAATTTCCACACTTTTAAAAAAAGTTGATTCTGACAATTTTTGCCCATTTTCGGGTTGACTTTGTGGAGGAGGCAATGTCTGTAATCGTTACACTGCCATTTTCACTGATCTTGCTCACACTTGCTTGTGTTTTAAACTTGCAACTAAACCTGAATTTTTCTCAAATATGACTGATTATTTCAAAGAATCACCTTCTCATGACTGATTAGCATTCCATTCTATGAGTACATTATTATTTCCTTAAAGCCGCCTCCCAACTGGTCCACATGAAGAGGTGGAGGGCTCCGGGGACGTGCAGGAGCTAGCTGGTACTGACTCTCAAGAGCCACTTGAGTACACGTCTTCCCAATTCCCCACTCAGTAAGGTTCCACTGGTAGCTTGAAATCAGCCATGGGGGAAATGCTTACACCACAGAAATTGGCAAAAATTACAAAATATTTCCCCCCACTCCCAACTGACTGGCAGCTGGTTATGCATTTAACTGCACACCAGCACTTGCAGGGCTCATAACAGAGGGCCACAACAGGACCATGATTTTCTTTTTAATTTTTTTGGCTGCTGTGGCATCTGGGACCTCAGTTCTCCCGCCGGGATTGAACCTGTGCCCCCGAAGTGAAAGCACAGAATCTTAGCCACTGGACCACTGTGGAAGCCCAAGACCATGTATGTTTTATTAATCTGTGTATCTCTAAGACTCAACAGTCTTATTTTATAATCTTTCTTGATTTAGCATAACTTCAAAGCATAGTATTCATTGACACACAACTGTCATTATTTTAATGGATGCAATTTTCCTTCGACCTAATGAATTTCTTTAATCTCTCCCATGTTGATTTATTATTAGATCATTTCCAATATTTCACAGTGATGAACACTGTCATGTAATGAGCTTTCTGTACCTTGTTGAAACTCCTTTAAAGCTGGGAACGGGACTTCCCTGGTGGTGCAGCGGTTAAGAATCCGCCTGCCAGTGCAGTGGACATGGGTTCCATCCCTGGTCCGGGAAGATCCTACAAGCCGTGGAGCAACTAAGCCTGTGTGTCACAACTACTGAGCCTGCTCTCTAGGGCCCAGGAGCTGCAAGTACTGAAGCCACTGCAAGGCGAAGCCTTCACACTGCAACGAGACAGTAGCCCCAGCTTGCCGCAACTAGAGAAAGCCCGCAAACAGACTCAGCACAACCAAAAATAAATAAATAAGGAAAAAATAGTTTAAAATTTAAAAAATACATTAAGAAAGACAACCCTCCCTGAAACAGGCTGGGAAGAGGCTACCTTGCCACGAGAAAGCTTGAGACAGAGTGGAACACACATATGACCTCCTGGATCGTTAACTCTTTTACTTGGTGTCTTTTCTGGGTCCACCTCCCTGTTACAGGGACTCAGGCAGAACATACCCGCACCACGTAGTCACAGGCAGGTGCTGCCTTTCGGGTTTTCGTGCTGTCTCCAGATGAAGTCGTGTCTACAAGACAGCAGGACCCGTGTAACTGCAGAGTTCCGAACCAGGAATAATCAGGGTGCTCTTGCAGCTGCTCTAACAGAACCAAGACATGTGTGCACCGGACAGAAGTTTCCTTCTCCTCTACTAACAGCCCAGCTGCGCAGGGTCAGGGAACTAAGCTCCAAGTAATCTGCTGCTCAACTGCCCCTGGCCCCCACCCTCCCCCTACTCCCCAGAGACACTCATCGAGGCCCGGCAGTGACTCTGGAAGCATCTAACGCCCTGGGTTAAATCCCTTTCTGATTAGAATTGTGGAAATGGCTTCTGTTTTCTTAACTGGACCCTGACTGATGCAGAGGCTTGCAGTCAGAGCTAGTGATCAGCCGCATTCCACCTAAAAGGTGGCTCAGTCCAGGCTCTGCCTACATTCTGGAGAGCCTCCTGCTGTTACGACAAAGAAGCAACGTGGACACCCCCCATCAAACAGCTCCCCTGGCCTAGCCGGTCCCAGTGGAGCACAGGCCACTTCTGAGGGGGCTCAGGGTGAGCAGACACAGCCTGCACTGCAGAAATCCTGCTGCTGCCGGGTTACCTCTGTCCACACGCAGGGTAAGGGCCATACCGGCTCGGCCACAACTCAGGCCAGATGAGTGTCTGCAACAACGCATGGAGTGAGTTAAAATGCCTTTCATCCTAGAGACTGGGGCCTCCTTCTATTCCCTATAAAACAAAGCCACCAGCAGTTCAATCAGAGACTCCGGGGGATTGTCAGGGAGGACTGCTGGTGTGCGGAGCACAGCGGAGGGGCCCCCATGCTACACCCGTGACCCCACTGGGGACCACAGAGGATTTTTTAAATTTAATCATTATCTACTTATTTTAAGGTGGAGTAGGAAAATATGACATGTGAAACAGACCGAATTTCATGAGCAGTATTTCTTTAGGACATGTTGGAAAGGAAAACCAATTACGGAGAATTATTAGGGAAATAATAGCAGAAGTGGCATGAAGAGATGGCCAGAATCATGCAGGTGGCATGCCGATTCCTAAGATCTGGAAGTCCCACCGCGATGACATCTGGTCCTTGTGACAACTGCAGGAGTTGCTTAATTCTGCCCCCACGTTAGGATGGAGAGTGAGGCTCAGATGACTGAAGTGACCTGTCAGTGTCACATGGCTGCCGGCGGTTGGTGACACAGTTGGGATTCTGCCCTGGCTGTTTTGGTCTTTGCCCTCTCCCACTCCCACTGTATTTGTCATATGCAGACCCTGAAACGCAGCAGGAAGAGTGACTTTGGAGAAGTGAGAAACTCTTCCAGGCCACTTCCTCCTGGTGGCTGTCGCATCCCCTAGGTCCTGGTTCCCCTTGGAGGGGCTGGTGTGTTGCAGAGAGCACCCAGGGGAGGTGCCAGGTTTGGGGGCTGGACATGCACGCTGGCCGCTTCTTCCAGGGCGCAGGCCACAAGGAAGCAGGCGCCTTCACATTCAGCGGCAGAGAGGAGGCAAGGGCCTGTCCGAGTCTCAGCAGCTGCTTCTCGGCCTCCTCTCGGGGCTGCAGTCAATATCGCAGCAAAACAAGAGAGAAAGTGCAGCTGGGGTGGTGCAGGGGTTGGGAGGCTGCCTGAGCACAGGCTGAGTCCGTTCTCAAAAGCCAGGGACCCGCATGGCCCAGGACTCGGGCTCAGAGCTGTCCAAGCCAGCCTCCTGAGGAGCCAGCGCCGTGGGTGCGCCTCCTGCACTGGGGCTTTCAGTGCTGGCCCAGGGCGCTGGCTGGGGACCCACAGGCCGGCCGGCGCGGAGGGAGGACATCTGCTGGGCTGGGCTGCAGCTCACTGCTCTTCTCCAACCCAAACGACTTCTGTTTCCTCTGTCTTAGATTCTCATAACAGTTGGAGGAACACTGCCTTCGCATCGCCAAGGCCGCAGGCTTGAAGAACTGTGCGCATGGCCTCCTTCTGACCCTGGATCTGCAGTATCCGGGGCAGAGATGGATGGGATGTGAGCGATGACCAAGGGACCTGGGGACCAGGGGAGCAGGAGGGATGGCAGATTCTGGATGCTGGCCTTGACCAACCCGTCTTTTTAAGTGCTTCCTTATCGTTCTCGCCTAGCTTAAAAAAAGACATGCTGGCAGAATGCCTGGGTAGCTCATTTGGCAGAGCATCAGAGCTTTACTCTGAGGGTCCAGGGTTCAAGTCACTGTCCAGGCACCCAAAATAAATAAATAAGTAGACAAAATTGAAAAACAACCTACACGTCCAACAAGAGAGGAATGGACAGAGAAGATGTGATATGCATATACAATGGAGTACCACTTAGTCATAAAAAAGAATGAAGTAACTCCACTTGCAGCAACATGGAGGCACCTCGAGATCACCATACTAAGTGAAGTAAGTCGGAAAGAGAAAGACAAATACCATATGCTATCACTTAGATGTGGAATCTAAAATATGACACAAATGAACCTATCTGTGAAATGGACACAGAATCACAGACGTGTGGTTGCCAAGGGAGAGGGAGGAAGTGGGAGACTGGGGTTAGTAGATGTATAAGGTTTTGTATACAGGATGGATAAACCACAAGTCCTACTATGTATGAGTATCCTGGGGTAAACCATAATGGGAAAGAATATTCACAGTATATGTATGTATAACTCAATCATTTTGCTGAACAGCAGAAATTAAAATGCTGTAAATAAAATAACGTGAACTACTTGGCCCCATACTCACTCACTCATCATGGGACAGTAAGTTTACAGTGGAGAAGGCTGGAAGACTTCCAGTATAACCAAGTGATCCCACCTAACATCATCGATACCGGGATAAAGTAGCACCAGGACCTCGTGACAAGATGAACCGGGACAGACACAGTACTATATACAGCGTTCCTGCCAAAAATGCAAAGGCTGCATGTAACAAGAAGGAAATGTCAGGTAGACCCACAAGGAAGGACAGTCTGAAAAGTAACTGGCCTGTGCTCTTTAAAAATATCAAGGTCAGAAAGACAAAGAAGGGCTAAAAAACAAAGAAACCGTTCCCGATCAAGAGTCTTAAGGGACATGAAACAAAATGCCATGCATGGTCCTCGAATGGATCTTGGAAGTGAAAGTCACTCAGTCGTGTCTGACTCCTTGAGACCCCTTGGACATAGTCCATGGAATTCTCCAGGCCAGAATACTGTTGTGTGTAGCCGTTTCCTTCTCCAGGGGATCTTCCCAACCTGGGGATCAAACCCAGGTCTCCCTCACTGCAGGCGGATTCTTTACCAGCTGGGACACAAAGGAAGCCCAAGAATACTGGAATGGGTAGCCTATCCCTTCTCCAGCGGATCTTCCTGACCCAGGAATCGAACCGGGGTCTCCTGCATTGCAGGTGGATTCTTTACCAGCTGAACTACCAGGGAAGCCCTATGGATCTTGGACCAGGAGGAAAAAAAAGGCCAGAAAGGACATTATTGTGACATGGGAGAACCTGACCATGGGCTGTACATTAGATAACAGGATTGTATCAATGTCCAATTTCTAGAATTTGATAATAGTACTCTGGTTTTGTATCAGAACTCTGCAGGGGCCACAGGACTGGAAAAATTTAGCTTTCATTCCAATCCCAAAGAAGGGCAATGCCAAAGAATGCTCAAACTACCGCACAGTTGCATTCATTTCACATGCTAGCAAGGTTATGCTCAAAATCCTTCAAGCTAGGCTTTAGCAGTATGTGGACTGAGAACTTCCAGATGTACAAACTGGGCCTCAAAGGGATAGAGGAACCAGAGATCGAATTGTCAATTCGCTGGATCATGGAGAAAGCAAGGAAGATCAAGAAAAACATCTGCTTCTGCTTCACTGACTATGCTAAAGCCTTTGAGTGTGTGGATCACAACAAACTGTGTGAAATTCTTAAAGAGATGGGAATACCAGACCACCTTACCTGTCTCCTGAAAAACCTGTATGTAGGTCAAGAAGCCACAGTTAGAACCAGACATGGAGAAACGGACTGGTTCAAAATTAGGAAAGAGTACGACAAGGCTGTATATTGTCACCCTGCTTATTTAACTTACATGCGAGTACATAACACAAAATGCTGGGCTGGAAGACTCACAAGCTGGAATCGATTGCTGGGAGAAACATCAACAACCTCAGATATACAGATGATACCACTCCAATGGCAGAATCAAAGAGGAACTACAGAGCCTCTTGATGAAGGTAAAAGAGGCAAGTGAAAAAGCTGGCTTGAAACTCAACATGAAATAAACGAAGATCATGGCATCCAGGGCCATCACTTCACTTCACTTCAGTCGCTCAGTCGTGTCCCACTCTTTGTGACCCCATGAACCGCAGCACACCAGGCCTCCCTGTCCATCACAACTCCCGGAGTCCACCCAAACCCATGTCCATTGAGTTGGTGATGCCATCCAACCATCTCATCCTCTGTCATCCCCTTCTCCTCCTGCCCTCAATCTTTCCCAACATCAGGGTCTTTTCAAATGAGTCAACTCTTCGCATGAGATGGCCAAAGTATTGGAGTTTCAGCTTCAACATCAGTCCTTCCAATGAACGCCCAGGACTGATCTCCTTTAGGATGGACTGGTTGGATCTCCTTGCAGTCCAAGGGACTCTCACTTCATGTCCAGGGCCATCACTTCATGGCAAATAGATGGGAGAAAGTGGAAGCAGTGACAGACTTTATTTTCTTGGGCTCCAAAATCACTGCAGATAGTGACTGCAGCCATGAAATTAAAAAGACACTTGCTTCTTGGAAGGAAAGCTATGACAGTGTATTAAAAAGCAGAGACATCACTTTGCTGCCAAAGGTTTGTATAGTCAAGCTTATGTTTTTTCCAGTAGTCACGTACAGATGTGAGACTTGGACCATCAAAAAGGCTGAGTGCCAAAGAACTGATGCTTTCAAACTGTGGTGTTGGAGAAGACTCTTGAGAGTCATGTGGACTGCCAGGAGATCAAACCAGTCAATCCTAAAGGAAATCAACCCTGAATATTCATTGGAAGGACTGATGCTGAAGCTGCAATACTTTAGCCACCTGATGCGAAGAGCTGACTCCTTGGAAAAGACCCTGATGCTGGAAAGAGTGAAGGCAGGAGAAGGGGGAGACAGATGAGATGGTTATATGGCATGAGCGACTAAGTGGACATGAATTTGAGCAAACTCCGGGAGACGATGAATGAAAGGACTTAGTGACTGAACAACAACCAACCTGTGATCTTAGGAAATAAACCCTGAAGTTAGAGGTTAAACAAAAATGTTTTCAATTCACTCTCGAGTGGTTTAGAGAGGAGGAATGATAAAGACAAAAAATTCACCTAAGCAGCCCACGGTCAAGTCAGACAACACAGCATGGAGGGCGGGTGAGGGCCTCTCCTCTCCCACACTCTCTGCCGCTGCCTCCCAGACACCAGCACCATCTTTCATGACTCTCAGTGCTCAGATGATCTGCTGTACACAGACGGATGGTCTGTCGGGGTTTGATCTCGTTTTAAAAATGGGGTCAGAGATGACATGTTACTCTGCAGTGTGATCTTTTGCGTGGTTTTGAAGTCTTAAAAATCAAAGCAATGCATGCATATGGTTAAAAAATAGTAGTACTAAAGGCCGTTAGTAAAAGCTAGCCGCCCCAGCCCTTCCTGACCCCAAGGCTGCTCCTCAGAGCAGTCACTCTTGATTGCTTTTTTCACTGCTTACCCCGTGTCCATGTCCGATCGTTCAAGAGTTGTGTCCGACTCTTTGCAACTCCCTGGACTGTAGCCCGTCACACCCCTGTGTCCGTGTTATTCCTGAGGCAAGAGTACTGGAGCAGGCTGCCATTTCCTCCTTCAGGGGATCTTTCCAACCCATGGATCAAACCTGCGCCTCCAGCACTGGCAGGCGGATTCTTTATCACTGAGCCACCTGGGGAGCAGTGCTGTGGACATACTTGTATAAATACCTGTCTGAGGACCTACTTCCAGTTCTTTTAGCAATATGCCCAGAAAAGGAATTGCTGGATCATACGAACATTCTATAGGTAATTTTTTGAGGAACCTCACACTGTTTTCCACAGCAGCCACACTATTCTACATTCCCACCAGCAGTGTATAAGCGTTTCAATTTCTATATTTTTTAAAATATAATTCCTAATGGGCCTGGAGCGTTACTGTGATTTTGGGACCACGGGTCGCAAAGAGTCAGACATGACTGAGTGAGCACAGGCACGCCTTTCTGCAAAGAGCACTGCGCATGCCCAGCAGATGGAGGCAGCTCAGCGGGCGCCCACCCACCACGCTCGGGAGACACGCAGGCTGTTCTGCTCAAAAACGTCAGTGGGAGTGGGGGGTTTCCTCCGGGCAGCTTCCCCAGCCCACCCCCCCAGGGGTCCAGGACACGCTCGGCCATTTCCTCGAAGGGGGCCACTGAGAGCATCATCGCACCCCCCTCTCCTAGGGGGAGGAAGCGCGGCAGACTCCTCAGCCCCCGGGGTTCGGTTATCCTACCCCCCACCCCCCGTCAATGCAGGTCTCCTGGGGGCCCTGTCCCACCTTCGCCACTGTGACCTGGGCTCCGTGCCCCCCACCAGCCCCGCGAGCATGGCACACGCCTGGGGTGAGCTGGACTCTGCAAGTGAGGGGACGGCTGTCGGTCCCCGCTTCCTCGCTTCCGCCCAGCACTGCCGCCCCCCTCAGAGCATCCACCTCTGCTCTCTCGGCCTGTGGCTTCTCTTCCCAAGGCTTCGTCTGTTCATCAATTCTAATGGATTCTTCCATCACAGACGATGGCCTCGAGTTCCAGCTCCAGTAATTCCCACTCACTGGCGCCAGGGACAGTCTGCTGGGGACATCTGGCCTGGTCCCTTTCCCGCTCCGCCTGGCGCAGGAGGCTCACGCTGCTTCTCTGTGTCTCTGTCATCCTCTTGCCACCGACACGGCCACAACCGCCACTCTGACTGACCCCTCGAGCTTTGGTCACTGGAGCTGCCGAAAGTGGAGACACTCTTTCATCTTAATAAAGTCACTGCTATTTTGCATGTGTCACAGCAGAGGTAGCTGTCTTAACTCTGAGCTTTCTCACCAGTGCACCTCGGCCAGGAGAAAGCCGTGTCTCGGAGGCAGTGAGGAAGATCAAGCAACAGAGACTACAGCCGTGACCAGGAGCTCCCTCCCTACTTTCTCCATGACGTGTAGCAGGGACCGACGACGGCATGTATTGTTCTCGGTCCTGGACAGGGGGAGAGGCCAGCCACACTTCAGAAACACTGCGTGCGAGGTCTCGGTGAGACGGACGAGGGCAGAGAGCAGGAGGGGCAGGGCCGGGGCTGGGGAAAAGAGCTGGGCTGGGGAAGGACGCGTCACAGGAGCTCAGGGCAGACACTTCCGAGCCCCTCGCTGGAGGTCTTGGTCTAGCACGTCTCTGAGGGACAGAGCAGCGATCAGATCTGGACTCCAAGTGAGGAAAGGCCTTTCCACAGACAGAGCTGCCGAGCAAGGACCAGCTGAGACCAGGCACGCGAGGGGGAGCCGTCCAGAAGGCCAGGAAGTGAACTCCACGACTGTGAAGGGCTTTTCAACCTCGAGCTGTTGATGTTCTAAGCATCTGATGTGGCTCTCAACTGTGATGTTGTCAACCTTGGATAAAGGACCCGCCCAAAAGTGGGACAGGAAGCCATCACGACTCAGTACCTGTCCGTGCCCAGAGGCCGTGGTCCTTCACAGAAGCCAGGGGCTGTTTGGATGGAACTCGAGTTCATGAAAGGTCACAGATGTTTCTGTGTGTGTGTGTGTGTGTGTTGTGTGCTTAGTTGTGTCCGACTCTTGCAACCCCATAGACTGTAGCCCTCCAGGCTCCTCTGTCCATGGGATTCTCCAGGCAAGAATACTGGAGTGGGTTGCCATTTCCTTCCTCCAGGGGCTCTTCCCGACCCAAGGATCAAAGCCGGGTCTCCTGCATTGCAAGCGGACTCTTTACTGACTGAGCTACAAGGGATGTTTCTATTAGATAATTATTAGATAACTACCGGAGTCCATTTTTATTAAACAAGTACTAGTGTTCTTCTCCATAATTAGTAAACTGATACATGCATAGAACAACAACAGTGACAACAAAAAACTTGGTAAACTCAAGAAGACACCAAGGGCAGAATATATAATTCTGCCACCCAGAGATAACCATGATTAGCATTTTTGATATAAAAATATCAAGTCTTTTTTGTGTGCGTACATTTTCCCTCACAGTTATATTCGATTTTACATGCTATTTTGATGTGGGTTTTGAAGATTTTTTTGATGTGGACCATTTTTTAAAGTCTGTATCGAATTTGTTACAATAGCGCTTGTTTTTCTGTTTTGCCTTTTTGCTCCTGAGGCATGTGGGATCTTCGCTCCCCAACCAGAGATCAAACCTGAACTCCCTGCATTGGGAGGTGAAGTCTTAACCAGTGGACCGCCAGGGAAATCCCTTGATGTGTGTTTTTTTTAACTTAGTTTGACATAAACTTACAGAAGAGTTTATAGGAAAACTTATACAGAAAACTTACAAAGAACCCCTGTAAATCCCCGTGTTCCCTTCACCTCGATTCACCGCATTCCTTTTAAAAATTACTTGCACGCTATGGACATGTTTCCATATCCGCGGTCATCGTGGCCGATGTCCACTCCTGGCCAGGTGGCCTTGTGTCCACGTGACCCTCCTGTCCTCACCATGACTCTGAGATGAATATTCTCATTATCCAAGCCTCACAGATTAGGCCTCCAGTGCTTCCAGTATTTCACTTCACAATTGTTTATTAAAGGTCTTTGATTCCTATCTTTGTGCACCTATTTCTTAGGTTTTCAACGCCACCTTTAAATAAGATTATCCACAACCTCCCCCGAGCCCACTGGTGGGGCAGAAGGCATCTACGACAGTGACAGTGCCTTGAACGTGCGTCCCATCACCAGCCACGGCGTAGCCCATGAGGCACTATGACTGACTACGTCTCTTAAACCATCTAATGATCTCGTGAACAGCTTACTATTGCATTTTTCATGATTCAGAATTACTTCATCAAATGTAAGCATATAAAACACACTCTACTCTCTATTATAATGCTATTGGACATTACTTCAAGTTAAAATATGTATGCACTTAGCTTCATAGCAGCATTATTCACAAGAGCCAAAAGGTAGACACAACCCAGCTGTCCATTGACAGGTGAACAACAAAATGCGATGTTGGGGCAGAAAAATGTCCCTTCTCCCCTTCTAGGTTCTTTGGCTGGCCTAATGGTTAAACTGATATAAGACAGATTAACTGGAGACAAAGCGATTTCATTTCATATTCATGGGAGCCCCATAAAAATATGAGACCCACAGGCAGTCAGGCAATTAAGGCTTACCTGCCTCCCTGAGCTGAAGAAATGCTTAGGGACTGGGTCTGCAGAGGGGAGGGCCGCCCACAGGATGAGAGCACATGTCTGGTGATCACGTTTGTCCTGCCACACAGGTAAGTCCAGAAGATTAAACAGCTGTCTCTGGTAATTGCTGTCTTTAGGGGTTGGCCCCCTATTTAAATTCTTTTAGGCAGATAAAGAAGAGGTAAAGGTTTTTCCTAAAACTGCTGGGTCTTGATTTCCTTCGGCTCAAAATAATTCACATGACAAAGTGGCACGTTTCGGCTGGTGTTATTCTGCTCCTGTCCGGTGCTACATGCACACAAGAAAACATTACTCCGCCTTTAAGAGGAAGGAAATTCCGACACACGCTACAGCGGGTGACGCTCGAGGACACGTTATGCTAAGTGAAATGAGCCGGTCACGAAAATACAAATAAGTGCTCTCACTCCCCTTATATGAGGTCCCCGGAGCAGTCAACTCCACCGACACAGAAGGCAGAATGGTCATTGCCAAGCGCTCGGGGGAAGGAAAAATGGAGAGGTAGTTTACTGCACATCATTTCATCTTTTTGTAAAATGAAAAGACTTTTGGAGATTGTTTACACAACACTGTGAATGCACTGAATGCCACTGAAATGTACACTTAAAAATATTAAAGCGGTAAATTCTACATTATGTGTACCTTACCGCTATTAACATTTTAAAAAAATTTTTAAATATATGCGGTATGAGTTTCATATTAAATGATCAATGAAGTCTGAGCACTGAGCCTCAGACACCGAGGCTGACACCTGTGAGAGGCACTGGAAGGTGCTCCAAAGGGCTGTCTGTGAACTGAACGGAGCAGGTGGCTGCTGGCAAGGAGACACCTCGGCCAATGGCCTGCAGACCATACCTGCAGCCTCCCCATGGAAACAGGAAGCCTGGGGCCCTGAAGCCAGCAGACCTGCCAGCCCTCCAACTTCTCATAGGCTTCCTGTGGTAACTGTCACTCTGTGGCCGCCTGCTCCCGCCCCGTGGAGAATACTTCTGAGTGCAGCATTAGTTCCTTAGTGCTGAGGCCGAACTAGAGACCAGGACTGAGTGCCTGTGGTATGCCCTGGACTAGGTGCTTCACATACATTATTTCTAATGGTCATTTTCACAGTGAGGCTGTGAAAGAGGTTTTGTGATTCTCTGACTCATGAGGAGACTGAGGTCTGGAAACGTTATGTAACTTACTTACTCAACATACACAAGGAGCAAAATTCTTTCCATTACACCATGTGTAATGGTGTCAATAAAGGTCCATAAGGCAACTAGCATATTTTTTTAAGCTCCTATAAGGCCCCAGAGGCACAGGATAACATGGTTAGATAGCATCACCAACTCAATGGAGGTGAATTTGAGCAAACTCCAGGAGATCGAGAAGGACAGGGAAGCCTGGCGTGCTCTACTCCATGGGGTCGCAAAGAGTCAGACTCGACTTAGCTACTGAACAAGAAAAAGGACAAAGGCCCTAGACACAAGAAGCAACTCAAGGTGGCCCCCAACAGTAATTGCTGCTTACTGAGCATTTAGCACAGGTGAGGAACCTGGCTGACTAGTTCTATTACCGTATTTAACATAGCTTGGAGTGGCACGTGTAAGGGTGCCAGCCTGTCTAGCATACTAGTAAACCTCAGGAACAGTCAGTGGCTTCAAGAAGGAGGACATTTCTTTCTCATTCAAACTGGTGATTCCCAAGATCAACATTGATTCTAAGACTGTTACTACTTTATTTTTTAAGCGTTGAGAAGAATTTTGGCATGATTTTAAGGCAGAACTTGCTTCAATTATTTTCCACAATACTAACCCTAAAAACATAGGGCCTCCCCCATGGCTCAGCAGTAAAGAATCTGCCTGCAATGCAGGAGACAAAGGTTTGAACCCTGGGTCAACCCGCTCCAGTATTCTTGCCTGGAGAATCCCCATGGACAGAGCCTGGCAGGCTATGGCCCATGGGGTCACAAAGAGTCAGACAGGACTAAGAGACTAACACTTTCACTTTCAAGCTGTTATACATAAGAAACTCGTGTTCTATCCCTGGGTCAGGAAGATCCCTTGGAGGAGGAAATGGCAACCTACTCCACTATTCTTGCCTGGGAAATCCTATGGACAGAGGAGCCCGGAGGGCTGCTGTCCAGGAGGTCAGAGTCGCACAGGACTGGTGACTGAGCGTGCATGCATCTAACCCTAAAAACATAGGAAGATATTCCAGCAAAAGGACTTACTACAAATATGTGTGTTCATAGCAGAAATAATTAATATTTATTAATATTAATAAATTAATAATAAACTTAATAATTAATAAATTAGTAAATATTATTAAATATTTATTCAGTCTGTCAACAAGCAGGTCTTGAGCGCCTTCTATGTGCCGGGCCAAACCCAAGCTCCTTCTCCTCCCCTCAAAAACAAACATTATCTGTCTTTCAAGTGGGCTCAGGCCGTCTTGTCAACTGACCTTTGCATCAAGTATTGTGGCACTGACGTTGAGAAGTCTATCCTCACAACCTCGTGAATCTTTACTCAATATCGTGGTCTCAGATGAAAAAGCCCTTTTTTTTTTTTTTTTTTAACGTTGCCTTCCCGCTTTACGATGTGACAACCTTACGAAAAGACTTTGTATCTTCAGATGATACACTTAAATATTCCCAAACTTGTCGTGTTCCCTGTCCCCGTCGCCATTTCGGCCCTTGGGGCTGACCCTGTCCAGGTGAGACGTGGGTATCCCTACCCTCGTTAATCTTTCAAAAACAAAACAAACCCCGCCAACCATGACCTATCCTCACACGTTTTCCCGCACTTTGCTTTCCCTCCCTTAGTGTCTGCTGGGTTGGGTCCACATGAGTGTAGGAGCAGTCCTGCGCTTTCCAGCCACGGCAGCTCAGTCCTCCGAGAGGAGGGACTAACTCGTGTCACCTGGTCATCCGTTTTCGCGGATGAGGCGGGAAGATCAGCCTTCGCGAGGCAGCTGGGGGGACTGGCGCTGAGGCCACCTAAACTGCCGGGGACGGGGGGGAACACCCAATGTGGCCGCGGGTCTTCCTCAGCCCCGAGCCGAGTCCAGGAAGGGCAGGGCCGGTTGCCCGTGAGGCCGCCCCACCGCTCCGCCGAGCACCGAGGCCCAGCGAGAGCACCCAGCGACGGCGGCCAGGCCACTTCCGGCCGCGCAGTGGGGGGGGCCGCCATGTTGGGCTCTTGGCCACCTAAACGACGACACAGACGGCGGGACACTGCGGAGGCTGTCTTTCGCGGGGAGCCTACTGCGATCCCAGCTCTCAGATCGCTGGGTGTCCCAGAAACAGACCGGCCCCTCAGCGTTCCGTACCGCCACGCAGGAAGCCGCCATCTTGTACAGCAGAGCCCTCCATTTCCGGGACCGGCCGCTGACGTGACTCGCGAGCGGCGCGACAAAGGTAGCGCGAGCGCCCTCTGGCGGTAGCGCCGCAAAAGCGCCGACAGCTTTGACCCGACGAGGATTCTGCTTCCGGGTCTCTGAGGGGTCGGGGCGTTGACTTAAGCGCCGGGGAGGGGCGTGGCTGGAGTGGCCTGGGGAGCATGCGCATCGACGTTGGAGCGGGTGGGGCTCGGCCTGCTCGGGTTGAGGGTCCTAAGTGAAAGTGAAAGGTGAAAGTCGCTCAGTCCTGTCCGACTCTTTGCGACCCCATGGGCTGCAGCACGCCAGGCCTCCCTGTCCCTCACCAACTGCCAGATTTACTCTAACTCCTGTCCATTGAGTCGGTGATGCCATCCAACCATCTCACCCTCTGTCGTCCCCTTCTTCTTGCGCCTGCAATCTTCCCCAGCATCAGGGTCTTTCCCCATGACCCTATAGGACAATGAGAGTCCTAGAGGTTTATTAGTCTTCCCCCGCCCGTGAGGCCCGTGCTATATACTGTTACCGCTTACACGCGCCCTCCTTACCCTCTCTGCTAAACCTGGGGAAGACGGCCTGGAGGTCTGTCCTTTCTGTGAAATGGGGAACAGTATCTGGTCCTGGTCGGGGGGTTGTTGCGAGGCTTGAGTTTTTGGATGACAGTACGGGTTCGTAATGACTGCCTGTTTCTTCTCCCTCGGTGGTAGTGAGAACAAGCCTATGCAGGACCGCCCGGGCCGCCCTGGGTCACATCTGGAGGAGCCTCCTGGGCAGGGACAGTTGATACAGCACAGAGGGCAGCGCGGTGCACGCGGTGGGGACCCTGCTGATCGGAGCTGAGGAAGCTTCCGCAGAGGGTGGCCACGGAGCAGACAAGGCGTGAAAGTACCTGCTCAGCTGCCGAGCCCAGCAGCGTGTCGGAGGGTGTCCAGGTGTCCGTGAAGCAGACGGTGGTGGTCGTGGGAAGCACTGTCCCCAGCTGCACCAAGAAGCCAGACCACACAGCCATGTTCCTCTCCTGTGGCTGGTGACGGCTTGTCACGGGCTAGTGTTCTGTTACCACCTGGCTACCAGCTCTCTCAGCCTGCAGCGACCTGACAGATTGGGCGGTGCCCAGAGGCCGTCCTGGCTCTGTCAGGAGTCTGGCCGCCTGGCCTCCCTTGGAGGGCTCCTGCTTGTCCTCTTCCATGAGGAGGACTACATGTCTTTGGGATTCACACATCAAGATGCACAGTACCTGCATTCTAAGTAAGAAGCTCAAAGATAGTGATTTAAGGGCTCCTTAGATAAGATTACCTGCTCTACCTGCTTCAAACTAGCAATCAGACCACCTCAATTTCCATCAGGGTAGCTTCTTCTTTCTGGAAACTAGATGCATTCCAGGGCTTCTCTTTAAAGCGGAAAATCATGTTTGTATCAGTTCCTACACGGGTGATGAGTTAGCGCCTTAACGGAGGTACAGTGGTTAAGGGCAAGTCTGAGTCAGTTTTCACCCTCCTCCTCATCACATGACCCAGGGGAGATGCTGTTTCTGTTCTTTGGAAATATACAAGGTTTGTTAAGCCAGGTGTGCACATCACAGATATTACTACCTTGTTGCAGGAGAAATGAAGTAAGAAACCTCATCTTGTTTCTCTGTGACTGTCCAACACTGAAATTGTCTAATATTGTCCTGGACATTCATACTGGACAACACTAACCAAAGCAAACAGGAACAGCAGGCCTTCCCACTTGTATCCACATAATGTGAATACTTAATCCTTCATGAAATTGTCTTTTTTTTTTGGCTGTGCTGCTTGGCTTGTGGGACCCTAGTTCCCCAACCAGGGATCAAGCTTGGACCTTGGCAGTGAAAGCACCAAGAGTTCTAACCACTGGACTGCCAGGGAATTCCCCTTGCAGTTGTCTTTTAAGCAAAATAGAACAATAAAAAAAGCTACAAACAAAAGTACATTATGTTGTTGCTTACATTTATCTTGATTGGTGCTCTTTTCGCCTGCATTTGGAATCAAGTTACTGACTAGTGTCATTTCACTTTAGCCTGAAAGACTCTCTTTATTATTTCTTGGAATGCAGGTTTGCTAGCAACAAACTCTCCATTTTTGCTTATCTTGGAATCATCATTGCTCTTTCATTTTTATTTTAGCATTATAGTGTACTACATTAATTGACTTTGTAAAACAATTATTTACTTATTTTGGCTGTCCTGGGCCTTCCTCGCTGCTCGGGCTTTTCTCTAGTTGCAGCAGCAGGGGCTGCTCTCCAGCTGCAGTGCATGGGCATGTCCTTGTGATGGCGTCTCTTATTGCAGGAACAGGCTCTAGGGCACACAGACTTCAGGAGTTATGGCGGGAGGGCTCCGTGTTTGCCGGGCTCTATAGCACAGGCTCTGCATGGCATGGCTCATAGTGTCATTGAGTTAGGCAAGACTGTGGTCCATGTGATCAGATTGGTTAGTTTCCTGTGATTGTGGTTTTCAGTCTGTCTGCCCTCTGATGGAGAAGAGTAAGAGGCTTATGGAAGCTTCCTGATGGGAGGGACTGACTGAGGGGGAAACTGGGTCTTGTTCTGATGGGCAGGGCCATGTTCAGTAAATCTTGAACGCAATTTTCTGTTGATGGGCGGGGCTATGTTCCCTCCCTGCTATTTACCTGGTGCCAAACTATGGTGCAGGTAATGAAGATAATGGCGACCTCCTTCAAAAGGTCCCATGCATGCAGTGCCACCCTCAGTGCCCCGAGCCCTGCAGCAGGCCACCACCAACCCCCGCCTCTGCCAGAGACTCCTGGACACTCACGGGTAAGTCTGGGTCAGTCTCTTGTGGGGTCACTGCTCCTTTCCCCTGGGTCCTGGTGCACAAGGCTCTGTTTGTGCCCTTCAAGAGTCTATTTCCCAGTCCTGTGTAAGTTCTGGCAGCTCTATGGTGGGTTAATGGCAACCTCCTCCAAGAGGGCTTATGCCATACCCAGGCCTGCTGCACCCAGAGCCCCTGTCCCTGCGGCAGTCCACTACTGACCCCGTACCGCCACAGGAGAACCTCAAACACAGTTATGTCTCAGTCTTTGTGGGGTCCCCGTGTCCTGGTGCGCACAAGGTTTGTTTCAGCCCTTCTGAGCGTTTCTGGTGGGTATGGGGTATGGTTCTAAACGCGATTTCGCCCCTCCTACAGTCTTGCTGGGGCTTCTCTGCCATGTAGGGCTACCCAAGACGGACAGGTCATGGTGGAGAGTTCTGACAAAACGTGGTCCACCGGCGAAGGGAATGGCAAACCACTCCAGTATTCTTGCCTTGAGAACCCTATGAACAGTATGAAAAGGCAAAAAGATAGGACACTGAAAGATGAACTCCCCAGGTTGGTAGGTGCCCAATATGCTACTGGAGATCAGTGGAGAAATAACTCCAGAAAGAATGAAGAGATGGTGCCAAAGCAAAAACAACACCCAGTTGTGGATGTGACTGGTGATGGAAGCAAAGTCCAATGCTGTAAACAGCAATATTGCATAGGAACCTAGAACGTTAGGTCCATGAATCAAGGCAAATTGGAAGTGGTCAAACAGGAGATGGCAAGAGTGAACGTGGACATTTTAGGAATCAGTGAACTAAAATGGACTGGAATGGGTGAATTTAACTCAGATGAGCTCAACATTCAGAAAACTAAGATCATGGCATCTGGTCCCATCACTTCATGGCAGATAAATGGGGAAACAGTGGCTGACTTAATTTTTCTGGGCTCCGAAATCACTGCAGATGGTGATTGCAGCCATGAAATTAAAAGACACTTGCTCCTTGGAAGAAAAGTTGGCTTAAAACTCAACATTCAGAAAACTAAGATCATGGCATCTGGTCCCATCACTTCATGGCAAATAGATAGGGAAAAAGTGGAAACAGTGAGAGACTTTATTTTTTGAGGCTCCAAAATCACTGCAGATGGTGACTGCAGCCATGAAATTAAAAGACACTTGCTCCTTGGAAGAAAAGTTATGACCAACCTAGATACCATATTAAAAAGCAAAGACATTACTTTGCCAACAAAGGTTCATCTAGTCGAAGTTATGGTTTTTCCAGTAGTCACGTATAGATGTGAGAGCTGGACTATAAAGAAAGCTGAGCGCCAAAGAATTGATGCTTTTGAACCATGGTTTTGGAGAAGACTCTTGAGAGTCCCTTGGACTGCAAGATCCAACCAGTCCATCCTAAAGGAAATCAGTCCTGGATATTCATTGGAAGGACTAATGCTAAAGCTGAAACTCCAATACTCTGGCCACCTGATGTGAAGAACTGACTCATTTGAAAAGACCCTGTTGCTGGAAAAGATTGAAGGCAGGAGAGGGGGATGACAGAGGATGAGATGGGTGGTTGGCATCACCGACTTGATGGACATGAGTTTGCACAAGCTCCAGGAGCTGGTGATGGGACAGGGAGGCCTGGTGTGCTGTAGTCCATGGGGTCGCAAAGAGTCGGACACAACTGAGTGACTGAACTGAACTGAACTGAACAGCACAGGCTCAACAGTTGGGGCCTATGGGGCTTATTTGCTCCACAGCACGTGTGATTTTTCTGGGACCAAGGATCGAGCTCATGTTTCCTGCACTGGCAGTCAGATTATTTACCACTGAGCCACCAGGGAAGCCCCATTACTCGACTTTTGAATGTTAAACCATGCTTATATTCTTGGAGAAGCCCACTTGATTATGGTAATAATTAGTTTTATATGCTGCTGGATTTGGTTTGCTAATATGCTATTGAGAATATGTGCATATACATTCATAAAACATACTGATCTGTAGTTTTTTTCACTTATAATGTCTTTTTGACTTCGATCCCAGGTTACTAATGGCAGGGTAGGATTGAAGGAGGAAACAGAGCTGGACTCCATCTTAGGCCAGGCTGTGAACATTAGGCTACACGCATGGTCACCCTCCCAATGGACTCTGAACTTTGTGCCCAGTGTCTATAGAAATGGCATACCAATGGAAAACCAGATCCCCCTGGATAAAAGCGCCTCAGGACTTGTACTTGGACTCTCCCTCACCTAAAAGAATATGCTAATTCTCTATGTAACAGAACAAAGTTGTAAATTCCATTATGTTTATCGGGATATGACCATAGGCCTATTGATAAATGTCTACTCTTTAACTCTCTAGGCTTATGACACATGAATCACGGGTTAACTTTGATTATATCTTTTACCTGGTCCAGACTAGTTTCAAGGAATTCGCGGAGAGGGGTTTGAGCAGGTACACTTAGGGCATATAAGGTTTTCACAAAAGCTGGTCGGGGTCCTTGGCTAAGAGGAGACTCTGCCTTGGTCCCACCGGTGTAATAAACTACACTCCACTATCTGCAATGTCCTTCTGAGTGAGTTTGTTTCCCGGGACACGTAGCTACGACAGGATGAGCTCCTGCCTCTTCCGTTTTCGAGAAGGGCTTGTGCCCCCAGGGTCCAGGGAGGTACTGAAGAAGCACACACAAAGAAGCCGGGACCCGAGAGCCAGCTCTGAGGCCTCCCAGGGCAGACGAGTCAGTTCTGCAGTTTTCAGGTGTAATTGCTGCCTTCAGGTTCCAGCTTCTGAGACAGCGAGTCTGGCCTAGACTAGGGTCTCATTCCCTTCGTGCACCAGTGATGTTTGGTGCACTTTGACTCACAAAGGGAAGTATTGAAAGTCCCTGGGCCTGCGGAGTTCCGTGGCCCAGGTTGCGCAACATCTTCCAGACATCTTCCTTCTCGCTCTTCCTCACCAAAAAACTAGGTTCTCCGCTAAAAGGATGTCTTCCGGCCCTACTTCAGATGGGTATGCAACTCAAAGTTCAGTCAAGTCGCTTCTTGAGACAGTCAGTGAGTTAATGAGGAGAATGCAAGTGTCTTCAGGTTTACAGAGAATTGGGGGGTAGCATTTTCTAAGCTAAAAAGTAACATGCCGCTCACTCATCGGCGGCACTTCCGGGGGACGGACGCAGCTGCCGATCGGCCTTCCGGCGGTGGGGACAGCAAGCGCCGCCCTCTGGGACGCGAGGCCGCGGCGCGCGCAGGCAGGCGCTCGGCGGGCCGCCCGTTGCCATGGAGACCGGGTCCTCGGGCGGGCGCCGCCATATTGGGCGCCGGCTGGGCCAATGGGCGGCTGCGCCGTGGCAGACGCGTCGTGGCGGGCGCGGGGCGCGCACGGGGGCGCGGGGGGCGGACGCCCTGCGGCTCAGCTCAGTCCCGGCCATGGAGGCGCCCGCAGCCCGCCTGCTGCCGCTGCTGCTGCTCGCGGCCTGCGCCCCGACGCCGGGCCGCGCCTCCTCGGACGCGCCGCCGCTGGTCAACGAGGACGTGAAGCGCACGGTGGACCTGAGCAGCCACCTGGCCAAGGTGACGGCCGAGGTGGTCCTGGCGCACGCGGGCGGCGGCTCCTCGCCCCGCGCCGCCTCCTTCCTGCTGGCGCTGGAGCCCGAGCTGGAGGCCCGGCTCGCGCACCTCGGCGTGCAGGTGAGCGGGTCGCGGGCGGCGGAGCGGCTCGGCGTCCGCCCCGGACACGTCAGCACCGGCCTGCGGCGCGGGCGGCCGGGCCCCGGGCCTGCGGGGGAGCGCGCGGCTGGAGCGCGGGGTCACGGGGAGCCGCCTCTGGCCACAGCGGTCGGAAACGCAGGTCTCCTGCTTCCAAGGTTGTGCCTCTTTGAAACCGTTGCACACAGAACGCATTTCTTACGGCTGCGAAGAACGCTTTAAAAAACAGTTCTCTCTTCTCTAAGTTAGTTTAAAAACTCGTGCGAGTAATGCGGTACAGAAAAGGAAAGGCCAGTTCTCTCCCTCCCCCGACCTGTTCTCATTCTGACAGTAAAGCAATAAATGGCTCCCCAGTCGGCTTCTGTTCTTCCAGGCATTTCAGTGGTCAGTTTTACGTCCCTCGAGGAGGCAGTGTTGGCTTTGGGCGTAGGGAATATACATATACAGAGGTGTGCCTTTTATTGCTGTTCCGATTAGAGAACATGCATTAAGTGATTACCCAATTATTAGTTGGGAAAACAGTCATTACAGTGTCGTACTGCTGAACTCGGAGCTGTAAAGTGGCCTTTATAGAGATCATGCTTCCGAAATGACTCCTGTTCCCTTTCATGCCTCCTCCATGATGTAGGACACAGTTTTACTTCGAGTTTGTGGAAGGATGGATTAAAAAAGCACCTCCTACCTAGCGAGGTTGCCAGTGTAACAAGACTACAGTAGAAGCTATCTGGCCATCATGCCTGGAGAGCGTGCTTCCAACCTGGGTCACTATACTGGTGTCTTACTGAGAATTTCCCCGGTGTTGGGTGTTGTGGTCGGTATTTTAAGTACATTCGCATTTAACTCTCACAACAGCCCTTTGATGTGTACTCTCACTGCAGGTGAGGGCTGGAGTCTGGGGGCTGAGTCGTTTAAAGCCCTGCCTGCAGTCTTAGGGTAGAGTCAGGGCTTAGGTTAGTTTGTTTCAAACTTCCTTTGTGTTCTTCACCACCCCACACTGCCTCTTCTGGCCTAGGTGGCGCTGAGGCAGGGTTCTGCATGAGTATAAAATCTGCAGTCCCATCACTAGATTTATCTAGAGTCATTTCTTTGATCTGGAGTCCGAAAGAGAGGCTCTCCTGTACGTCTGTCTCGGTGGGGGACATAACCGGATGATAAACTTAACCAAGACGATGTGTATTTCCCAACAACTGACTGGGAGTCTTGGTGCGGTTGCTTGAAGTTTTTTCAGGGAATTATTTTCACCCTTACATGTAGAATTTCAGAAGCTGGTGGAAGGGACTGCAGCGGCGATCAGTCACTAGGAGCCAGTGGTTCCTTGTCTCTTTGCCACCAAAGACATTTTTTCTTTCATTTGCATTCTATATTTGAAATCTTTTGTCTCTCTAATCTTTTGTTAGTTTAGGCAGTGAGTCTGGTAAATACTTCAAAATGAAGAGAAATATTTCTTAAGACAAAATCACCATATAACTGAACAGTGAGCGTTCCTGATAAATAGGAGTATACTAGAATGTTCCCACTGTGATAAGAGTCTAGCCAGAGAAGTGAAATTGGTTGTGTTTATTAGGCTGTACGACTGTGTTGAGGATGATAGCATGATAACTCTTAGGCTTTTTGAGATGCTACAAATAGCTTTCTCATTATAGCTTTGTGTACTCTATTGGGAATCACTGCTTCAGTCCTAAAAGCTGGTCTTAGATTTTTTTCTTTTGGTGGAGGCTAGGTTGGCAAAGAGATCAGTGGTGGGTGTATGAGTTCTTTCCTTACCACCTGCTCCACAGTCTCATTCGAGATGCCTGCTCTTCCTCAGAAGGACCCTGCAGCCTGCTGGGGTTGGCATCCTCTTCGTGGTTGCCTGTTGGGTTACAGGGAAGGATAAGGGTGAAGGAGTGTGTCGTGGCGTTGCTTGTGCCACTGTTGATTTCTTTTGTGCAAGTAAAGTCAGTTTTCATTATGCATGAGACTTTTCTACTATAACAATAAATAATGCCGGGTTTTTTCCCCATGCATATTTGAGTGTAAATTTTCTTCTTAGAAAATCTTCAGAAAGAAACCTTTCCGGCCTTTATATTTGGGAGTGTGAAGTGTATTTGGAAGTATAATTTTAATTTGTATGTGTGTATTTTATCATTCAGGAAAATACTATGATTTTATGGAGCCTATTATACAGCTTATTCAGTGCAAAAGTCAGTCTTTTGAAGTGTTCCTGTATTTTGGTTGAAAAATTACTACTGAAACCAGAATTCGATCTTCACAAAGTTCTGGCAGCTGGAATACTTGACTGTGGACGTTCTGAGGCAGTTAGTTAGTTGCTGACTCAAAATTTAGAGGCTAAAAGACAAAAAAGAATAACTTCCTTTGTCCTCTTGCAGGTGAAGGGAGAGGATGAGGAAGAGAACAATCTGGAAGTACGAGAAACCAAAATTAAGGGTAAAAGGTAAGGTGACAGTCGGAATCTGTCTTGCCTCCTTCGGTTGCAGGTTACCACGCTAGGGTTGGAATCTTAACAAGAGAGTCGCTTAGAACGTGCCCAGTGTGTTAGAGGCTGTCTCAGTTAGTACACCTATAAGCATCTTCTAGTGTCAGCCAACATTCCATGTGTGGCTCTACTGGGATGTTTTCAGCACTTACCCTCTTGTTGGACGTTTGGGTTGTTTGACACTCTCTTGTAAACAGCCTTGAGATGAACTTGTAAACATTTGTTATTTTTATTTTGTTTGAGGGTTTTTTTTGGCCACACTGCCTGGCTTGCGGGATCTTCCCTGAGCCACCGCAGTGGAAGCCCAGAACCTAACCCCTAGGCCACCAGGGAACTCCCTGGACGTTTGTCTTAAAAGGTTTACCTTAATAGGTTGAAGGTCATCTCTTAGAGGCAAGAGGTGTTTGTTACCTTGGTACCAAGTATTGCTGTGACTTTGAGCTATTCTTTTTTTCAATGTCTTGGTCTCATTTCTCCTCATTCTTCCTGCAGCGGGAGATTCTTCACAGTCAAGCTCCCAGTGGCCCTTGATCCTGGGGCCAAGATCTCAGTCATCGTGGAAGCCGTTTATACCCACGTGCTTCAGCCGTACCCAACCCAGATCACCCAGTCGGAGAAACAGTTCGTGGTGTTTGAGGGGAACCATTACTTCTACTCTCCCTACCCAACCAAGACACAGACCATGCGTGTGAAGCTCGCCTCCCGGAATGTAGAGAGCTACACCAAGCTGGGGAACCCCACGCGCTCCGAGGACCTCCTGGATTACGGACCCTTCCGCGACGTCCCTGCCTACAGTCAGGTGGGCCCTTGCAGCGCTCGTCTGCTCTGGAGTCCTGGAGGGACTGCTCATTGAGAGGCATGGGTGGGACTCCAAGGCCCTTTGTAAAACCAACCCCAGGATTTTAACCTGCTGAGAAGTGACTCTGTGGGGCTCACTGTCCTCCTCCTGGGAGCTCAGGTAGAGGCTGGGGCTTGAGGAGGACTTTTTAAAGGAGGTGGGACTTGGGGCAGAAGCAGACAAAGCATCACGGGCAGAGGTGTCACAGTGGCATTCGAGCTCTACCTGTAAGGCTTCAGCCAGCCTTTCTCTTTTTTTCGCTCTATACTCTCAGGGTAGATTTTTTTTTTTAAGTTCTCAAAGCAAAGCATATGGACATTTAAAAATCTCTTGTGGTGTACTGCCAAATGGTTTTTCAAAAACTTTAGCCAGTTTGTTACGGCACCAGCAGTATGAGACTGCCAGTTTCCCCACACCCTTGTCAGTACTGGCATTGAATGCGATCACATATGATTAATAATTCAGTTGGATTTTTGAAAATCTAGTCATAGAATGAATGAAGTGGCCAGAGCTGTAAGAATTAAAATATACCTTATCTTGTCCATTTTTTGGACTTTTGGGAAAGAAAGGTATTTTGCTTGTCTTTTTTTTTTTTTTTTTTCCTTCCAGTTTTAGCAAGATATAATTGACATACAGCCCTGAGTAAGTTCAAGGCATACAGTGCAGTGATTTGACTTCCTCACGAAACAGTTATCACAAGGAGCGTAGCACACATTCATCAGCTCATACAAAGTTAGACACAGGTACCTGTTCAGACCTTGGCTCCAGTTGTGGTGCTTCATATACAAAGTTTATGGGGCGAAGGGTTGTGAGATTTAAAAAAAATTAAATTCTTTTCTTATGATGAGAACTCTTAAATTTATTCTCTTAACCTTCCTGTATAATGTACAGCAATAGTAATTACATTTATCATGTTGCACATTACATCCCTAGGACTGACTTATGTCATCAGTGGAAGTCTGTACCTTCTGACTTGCCTTCATCCAGTTCCCCTTCCCTCCACCCCCACCCCCACCCCCCGCCTCTGGCTGCCACAAATCTGATCTCTTTTTTGGGGAGTTTGTTTTTTGCTTTTTGAAGTTTAATTGACCTACAGCACTTCATTAGTTTCTGTTACGCGACATAGTGATTCGACATTTCTGTGCATCTCTAAATGACCACCACGGTAAGGGCAGCTATGATATGTCACCATACAAAGACACTAAAGTTGCTGACTATACACCCCACAGATTTGGCGAGTGGAGTGTTTTCCTGCTCAGCATCCCTCACCTGTTTCTCTCCCTCTCCAGCTTCCCTCCCCTCCCCGCTGGTAACCGCCTGTTTGTTTCTGTGACTCTGCTTCTATTTCCTCTGTTCCTTTGTTTTTTAGATTCTACATATAAGTGAAACCATACAGTATTTGTCTTCTCTGAGTAAGATTTTACTTAGGTAATACCCTCTAGATGTATTATCCGTGTTGTCACCGATGGCAAGATTTCATTCTTTTCTGAGGGAGTCGAGTCCCACTCTGTGTGTATGCACCTCACATCTGCATGCGTTCATCGGCTGATGAACACTTAGGTTGCTTCCGTATCTTGGTGGTTGTAAATGATGCTGCTGTGAACTCGGAGGGGCCAGTATCTTTCCTAATTAGTGTTCTCGTTTTCTTTGTATAAAGACTGAGAAATAGGATTGCTGGGTCATGTGGTAGTTGCATTTTCAATTTTTTAAGGAATCTCCTTCTTTAATTTAAACGTTTGAGGAATCGCCACCGTTTTCTATAGTGGCTGCCCCGGTTTACATTCCGACCAGCGGTGCATGAGGGCTCCTTCTCCACATCCTTGCCAACACTTGCTGTTTGTTATCTTTTTAGTAACAGCCATTCTGATAGGTGATATCTCACTAATCATCATTTCCCTGATGATCAGTGATGTTGAGTGTCTTTTCATTTGCCTTTGGCCATCTGAATGTCTTCCTTGGGAAAATGTCTATTCAGCTCCTCTCCCCATTTTTAAATTGGTTTTTGATGTTGAATGGTACAAGTTCTTTCTATGTCTTGGATGCTAACCCCTAATTAGCTGTGTTCATTTGCACATTTCTTCCATTCATAGGTGACCTTTCATTTTGTTGATAGTTTACCAAGCTGTGCAGGTTTTTTAATTTATATTTTCTGGTCCTTTTGTCATTTTACTTTAAAAAAATTTTTTATTCAGTTTATTTAAAAAGAAACAAAATCGTTCACCCATTTCTGCAGCCCATATCTCTGGCAACCACCAATCTGTTATTTGTATCTGTGACCAGAAAGACTTCCTGATACTAACTGCTGGGCCTCTGGGTGTTTTTATTTGTAAAATGGGGATAAGTAGTACTTACTTCATTATGATGTTTTGAAGATTAAATGAAATTGTAAATTTATTTAGAGCTCATAAAGGAGCGACTGTCACATACGTACATGTTAGCTATATAACAATATATTATCTTAAAAAATCTCTTGTGTGAATTTTTCCATATAACTTTTCTCCAGGTTAGAAAAATCCAGTAATACTGGGTGTCTTGCTCAGTTTTAAGCTATTTGTTAGCTCACTGGTGAGAGATTATGTCTTCATTAGCTCTTACATATATTGATATTTCCTTGTTAACAGTTTTTCGTTATTTGCAACTTAAGATTTTTAAAGAAGTACGGAGTTTTGTGTTCAACCATCCTGGCGCTGAGGTGTACGTTGTCTGCCGTCAGTTTGTCGTGAGCTGGTGTTGCTTCCTGTTCCCTCAGATCCTTGAGCTCCTTGTTCCTTCCTCTCCAGGACACGTTCAGAGTGCATTCTGAGAACAACAGCCCTTTCCTGACCATCACCAGCATGACCCGCGTCATCGAGGTCTCCCACTGGGGGAACATTGCCGTGGAAGAAAACGTGGACCTGAAGCACACGGGGGCTGTGCTGAAGGGGCCTTTTTCGCGCTATGATTACCAGAGGCAGCCCGACAGTGGGATCTCCTCCATCCGTTCTTTTAAGGTGTGGGGTGTTGGGCTTGGGCACTGGGACAAACTGTGACTGTCTAGTCAGGGAGAGAGCTGTGGCCCAGCCTCATTCCCTGGTCGGGGGGCCAGCAGCACAGCCCCCTCCCCCCAAAAAAGCCCCCATTCATGTAAGTAAGCCATTTAAAGAAAATGGGAATAATGGAAAAAGGAAAACAAAACCAGACCCTAGTCTTGCTGACACTTATATATTTCTTTTTACTTATAATATCATTTTTAAAAAACATTTGATCGTGTTGCATATGTAGTTTTATATCTTGTTTTGTCTTATAAATGCAAACTTATAAGCATGTTCATGTACCGGCGTAATACAGGAGGGCTCAGTGAGCAAAGGCATTATATTTCCCCTCGATTATCAAAATGTGCTTACAGATTCGGAAGCAAATAATTTAAAAGTAAGTAAAAATTTTAAAAAGTTGTAAAAACTACTAGGTGGAGAAACCCCTTTTGTAAATAAACCATAAACCATCTAGGGATTTGATGTGATTTCCATCTTCAGTTTCCCTTCTTGCAGAACAACTTACAGATTATTTTTAGCTTTGTACTAAGTCTTTAGCATGTGCAAAGGTATTTATGAGGACCCGGCTATTTGCCAACCTTGACTGGGAAGCAGATGAGGTATCTTGAACTCTGAAGCCTGTTGGGGGCAGTTGGGCTTCCCTGAGCTGGTTTACGTGGAGACGGTTTCATTACGGAGTGCTGTGGTGAGGAGCTTGGGGCAGGATGTCTGTCCTGGGCTTGGTGGTACTTCTCTGGGTCAGTTTTTGGAGTCTTCAAAGTGTTCTCGCTCTCTGCAGACCATCCTTCCTGCCGCTGCCCAGGACGTGTACTACCGCGATGAGATTGGCAACGTGTCCACCAGCCACCTCCTCATTCTGGACGACTCTGTAGAGATGGAAATCCGGCCTCGCTTCCCTCTTTTTGGCGGGTGGAAGACCCATTACATCGTTGGCTACAACCTCCCAAGCTACGAGTACCTCTATAACTTGGGTCAGTCTTTAGTAATTAGAGGGTAGAAAAGGCAAAGGCTGCCTTTTTCTTTCTTGTGGGTTTTGTCATTGTTGTGTGTGATGACCTGCTGGGGAGAGCGTGTTCTCGTCATTCTCAGGAAGGCTGGCATCGGGAACCCCTTCTCATGGGTGACTTCTGTGTGTCCAGCACACTGACAGCTGTCTCTGGAGCCCAGTCAAACGCAGGGTGCTCCTTCAGCAAGAGTCGGCTGACGTGTTCTTTCATTAGCGGCAGGCAGTTGGTGGTGGCCGGCGTCTCCTTGTGTGGTGCTCAGGGCCTGGGTTCTAGTACTTGCTGGAAAGGCGCACAGGAACCACCCACTGCTGTGTCTGCTCGACCCTCAGGAGACCAGTACGCGTTGAAGATGAGGCTGGTGGACCACGTGTTTGATGAGCAGGTCATAGACTCTCTGACTGTGAAGATCATCCTGCCAGAAGGGGCCAAGTGAGTGTGACCTCCCTTCCCGTCCCTCCTGGTCCTGCCCTCTTGGTGCCTCGGGGACGCAGGGTTCCAGGGCGCAGAGGAGGGGCTCCTGGCGGCTTAACCTGGGACATTCATAGCAGGCCTGGGTGATGGCCCAAGACAGGCGGGTGGCCTGTGCTGTGCTCCTCGCGGAGGGAAGGACAGTGGAGACAGTCTGTCCTTTCCTGGGCTGGTCACACCAGGTTCAGAAGGGCAAAGTCTCAGAAAAGTGTATCAGGTTCCATGGTTATGGACAGAGGAGCTGTCTTTGGCCAGTTTAAGCAGAAAGCAAGGAATCTGGAAGGGTGAGGGATCTCATCAGAAGACGGCCTCAGCTGAACCAGGTTGGGGAAGGACAGAGCCCAGCATCTCCAGGAGTCCAGCCGGTGGAAACCAGTGGACCCTTACAGGGCCACCTGCCCTTGGCACGGGGGATGAAACGTGCTCACACGCAGGCCTTTCTGGCAGCGGGTCCATGGTCTCAGGGCCAGGCGAAACCCGTGCTGGGAGGGGAGCAGAGTGGAATAGAGCTTGAGACCCTGGAGGGTCCCTGAGCCTTGGGATCTGTGTGGTGGAGCCAGCTGGTGAGCGCAGTTTGTCTGGGGCTGTCTCGCCCCGTCTCCTGCAGGAACATCCAGGTGGACAGTCCCTATGAGGTCAGCCGCGGCCCGGACGAGCTGCACTACACCTATCTGGACACGTTCGGCCGCCCCGTCATCGTGGCCCACAAGGAGAACCTGGTGGAGCAGCACATCCAGGACATCGTGGTAGGCATGCGCGCCTGTTCCCTGCGAGCGGCCGCAGGCAGGGGCCTGGAGCGGGCAGGGGCCGGCGGGCGTGTGGGGCCTGGCGAGGCCCCTTCCCGAGGGCTCAGGGTCCGGGCGGACTCGGTCAGCAGCGCTCCGCTCCCCAGGTGCACTACAGCTTCAACAAGGTGCTCATGCTGCAGGAGCCGCTGCTGGTGGTGGCCGCCTTCTACATCCTCTTCTTCACCGTCATCGTCTACGTCCGGCTGGACTTCTCCATCACGAAGGTACTGCGCTGCCACCTGCGTGGCGCTCTTGACGCGCTTTCCCTGCGTCCGTCTGGATGACACGCTGTGGCCTCGGCTGATCCTTAACCTTGGAGCCCCCTCCTGTCGCTGTCATCACGGGCCCGTGATGCCGTGGGGGCAGGCTGCCACCGGGTGGCGAGTGCCGTGGAGAGGGTGGCGGGCAGAGCGTGTGCTCTGGAGCGAGGCGCCCCACCGGGCAGGAGGTGGGAAGGCGTCTGGCTGGAGGGAGCGACGGGCAGGCAGCAGGGCAGCCTTCAGTGGGGCCCGTGGGTTGGAACAAGGACCTTCGTCCAGCTGGTTCTGTTGACCCCCAGGCTGCCCTGGGTAGGGGTGCGCCGGGCAGCGGCCAGTTAGCCCTGTCACGTGGAAGGGCTGAGTCCAGGTTTTATGCTGACATATGCCCATTTCCTAAGGTATAAAAACTGCTTATTGTTTGATTAATTTAAAAAATGCTGAGTTTTAAGATAATTCTACATGTAGACATTTTGCAAGAACAGTAAAAATAAGTCGTGTGCCCACTTCACCCGGACGGAGCAGTTAACACTTGGCCCCTGTCTGTCTAGAATTTTCTCCCTGAACCATGTGAGAAGGAGGTGCTGACCCTCCGCGCGCATACACAGGGGTGTGTACAGCCTGCAGGCGCCGCCTCCAGTGGCTGGAGCACCCAGAGGCTCGACCTCGGGAACGTGATGTCCTGTGATGACGACCAGTGCTCTGTACCGACTGCCCCAAGGGGGGCTTCTAGAGCGGGTGGTTTTCATACTTGAGACTCCTATTGAGGGTGGTGCGCTGCATTTAGTTGTCATATTTCCTTAGTCTCCTTTAATCTGGAACATTTGCAATTTAGGTTTCTTATGGTTCTCCCTGAGAATTCCTATTATGCATTTTTGGTAAGAACGTGATAAACTGGTGTTGCGTCTGTGGTGTGTGATGTCAGGAGGCACCTGGTGTCAGCTGGTCCAGGGTTGGTGATGTTGACTTCTTGGATGACTTGGTGCCTGTCTGGTTTCTTCACCAAAAACTTACTGTTTTTCTCTTTGCAATTAACATACAGTCTGTTTGAGGCTATATAAATACTGTATACGTTCACCCATTAGTTAACAGTATTCATTATTGGTTCTCGTCTGAATCTGTTCCCAGTTGTGCTGGCTGACAAACTACGGGGCCTTTCACCTTAGTAGGTGGCTGTCCATTGTAAGGGAAAGCTTTCCTTGTTGATTGGTTGGTTGGATTCAGTGTTGCTTCGTTGGATCACTGTCCACTGTGCTCTCTGCAGTAGGCCCGTGGTGAGAGGTTCTGGGGAGTGTACGGGGCCACGTCTAAAGGGTGTGGTGGCCAAGGAGCTCGGGCTTTGTCCTTAGGCCCTGGAAACCCTTGGAGGTGCTGAGCGGGAGGGAGATGCAGTAAAGGTCCTGGAAGCCCCCCGGCCGAGCTGGGATCTCTCCTCTCTCAGTACCTCCCTGCCCTTTCATGGCCCCCCCTGGCGTTAGTGTACCTTTCACCCCGTCTGTCCCTCCTGCTGGACCTGGATGTGACCGTCTGCCTCGTCTTCCTGTCCCCGTGCTGCCCATTGCTGAACTGTCCAGCATCAGTGTCGGCGAGTGCGGTTCTCTGGCTTCCCAAGAAGATGCTTTTCTGGCTCTCTCAGCTGGTGGCGGGTGCTCCTTGGGAGGCGACGGTCGGAGTGGGCTCAGGCCTAGATGTCGTCACACACGGTGTCTCTCTCCAGGACCCGGCTGCGGAAGCCAGGATGAAGGTGGCCTGCATCACAGAGCAGGTCTTGACCCTGGTCAACAAGAGGTTAGGTCTCTACCGTCACTTTGACGAGACAGTCAACAGGTACAAACAGTCCCGAGATGTGTCCACCCTCAACAGCGGCAAGAAGAGCCTGGAGACGGAGCACAAGGCCTTGACCAGCGAGGTGGCGCTGCTGCAGTCCAGGCTGAAGACCGAGGGCTCTGACCTGTGTGACAAAGTAAGTGCCTGCCGCCGCCGAGCACCCGGCTTGTTTCTGCCTCGTTCCACGTAGCCGACGATGTAGAACACCCCGGCTCGCTGCCGGCTTGTGGGGCAAGCACGCCCTTCGTGTTTCTGTGTTGCATGTGCCCCCTGGGGGTGTGCGATCTGGGGTCTCGGGGCTGGATTTGGAGGCAGCACTGCGGGCCTGCACAGCACTGTCCACGTAGCCCGTGTGGACAGCTGCTCCTGCAGCTGCTCAGGCTGTGGGGAGGAGCATGGACTTAGAATGATGGCTTTGGATCCAAACCTGGCAAGTTACCTAACTTGTGTGCCTCAGTTTCCGCATCTCTAAATTGGGCGGTGGGGGGAGCTGTTGTGTCCTTGCTGAGCTTGCAGCCGTCGTGGGTGTCAAGCCTGTCAGTGTGTGTGAAGTGTGGGAAGCCCGGGGATAAGGCCAAGAGCCCCTGACCACCTGCCTTCTCCTGTCGCCCTGTGCTGTTCTTGTCAGCGCACCTGCCCTTTCTGACCCACTTATTCACGTTCTCAAGTGTGTACTGTCTGTTGGCTTCCCGGGGCCAGGATGCCTGTCTGTCTTGTCTGCTGTTTTCCAGAGCGTAGAGTCGTGCCCAGCACCACGGCTCATAGATATTCACTAAGTGTCGAACGAATGTGGCTGTAAAGGCCTCAGCCTGACACCCAGTCAGTGGTAACGCACGTTGCCTGCCCCTGCTGTTGGTTCTTTGCCTGACCGAGTCCCTGGCCCAGTTTGGCAGCGGGAGGGAAGAGAACGAATGTTCACTGAGTGCCTGTGTGTGCCCAGCACCGTGCTGGGGGGCTCGTGTGTTTTCACACTTGATCCTCACAGCCTCCACTGCTGGGGCCGGGGTGGTGAAAGGCCTGGCTCACGGTGGGCAGAGACGGAAGGAACAGGGCTCATAGGGTGTAGCTGGCCTTTCCTTCCAGCGTCTCTGTCTTGGGAGGTGGTGCAGGGACACTCTCAACCCTGCCCTGCTCTTGCCTCGGCCAGGTGAGCGAAATGCAGAAACTGGACGCGCAGGTCAAGGAGCTGGTCCTGAAGTCGGCGGTGGAGGCCGAGCGGCTGGTGGCTGGCAAGCTCAAGAAAGACACGTACATCGAGAACGAGAAACTCATCTCGGGAAAGCGGCAGGAGCTGGTCAGCAAGATCGACCACATCCTGGATGCCCTGTAGCCCTGCAGAGGGCAGGCTTGGGAGTGAACATCAAGGCCAGCACAGGCTGTCTTCTGGATTTTGCAAAACGCTTTCAAGGAAGACAGAAGTCAGGCCCTGCCTCAGGCAACGCAAGAAGCTTCCTTTTTGTCCCTAAAATATTCCTTTAAAACAACAACAAAACTTAAATGTCATGAAAAACAAAATATCTTTGTCTTTTGAACAAAGAAGTTTTTGTTTATTCTGAATCCTAGGATATTTTTGGCACCTGTAAGCCCCTTGTTTTACGGCCTCCTAGTTCCTGATGTGTGGTATTTTACAAGAGTGTGTATTTTTTAAAGCGCGAGTGACCAAGTGACAATAAAGCTGGGACTGTGAACTTGGGCTTTGTTGTGCTGAAAATCTCTCATAGTTTAGTTCTTAACTTTGGGGATAGTACTTTCATGAAGTGCTTTTTATCCACTAAAAATGGATTTGCAAAAAAACAGACGGATTTGCTCCTGGGAGCAAGTTTGTGTGGCAAGTATAGGTGACATTTTACATATGGGAACCCTGATGCCACAAAGGGCAAGTGGCCTGGGTGAGGCCCCAGGACCGTGTGGAGGGGTGTGGAGTACCCGGGTCACGAGTTCTTTCAGGCACTAAGGCGATGGTGGAGCAGAGAGTCCGTGTGGAGAGCAGCGACGTGATGGACAGACTCCGTTACAAACCGGCAGGCCCTCTGAGGGTACACACAGGAGAGCCCCGGGCGGGATGGCCGTGGGGGGAGTTCCCGAGGCGGCACAGCGCGTGCCAAGGCCCGGGGCCTGCGGACCTGCAGGGAAATCCAGGGAGCGGGGCACAAGCTGCAGCACGGGACGGGGCTTCAGCCCAAGGTCAGGGGAAGGGCGAGTAGTGAGGGAGACACGCTCAGCTTTGACTGAGAGCGAGCTGTGAGGAGAAGAGCTGAGCGCCCGCGGTCTCCCAGGCACAGGACGCGGGCCCGGGCCGGGGCGGCGCTGCGGGGACGGGCCTCCGCGGGAGCCTCACGCCCGCGCGGTGAGGTCCTGCCCCTCCTCCGGGGGCGTCTTCCCCGAGCCCTTCTCCCTCGCCGGCCGCCGCCGAGCGGGCTGCAGCGACCCCGTCGGGCGCCTCCCGCCTGTCGCCCGCGGAGTTCGGGTCAGTCCCTCACTGCGGAGCAGGAAGAGGGAGGACCGCGCGGGCGAGGCCGAGGGCTCGTGCCGGAGGGCCCCCTCTGCCGGGCCGGCGGGCCGCGCCGAGGCCGCCGAGCGCGCCGTCCAGGGCCGAGTGCGCAGGCGCAGAGGTCCCGCCGGGGAGCGCGGCCGGGGCAGCCGCGCATGCGTAATGCCGCACCCGGCCTGGAGGCGAGGGCGCCACCTAGGGGCGCATGCCGGGAGCGGCCGCCCGGCCTGGACCAGAGGTGCGCCGGGGCGGCCGGCGGCCAGGCTCGTCCATCACTCCAGCGCGGCCCGTCTGAGGCCTGGGCGCCGGCCGGCCCAGCTCCGCGCTTCCTCAGCCCCGGGCCTCGGGCAGCCCTGCGCCTCCCTGGTCCTGGCTTCCCCCGTGGCCAGCGGGGCCTGGTGCCCCCTGCTAAGCCAGGGGCGAGGGTGGGCTGGGCTGGCCCGGGGTGCCCGCGAGGTGCCTTAGACCAGGACACGTCCGCTGCTCGCGGACCAGCCTCCTCCTTGGGCCTCTGGTGGGGGGTGGGTGCCCCTGGGCCACTGGCGGTGCAAGCCTCCAGGCCAGCCTGCCGTCCGGCCCATCATCCGACGCCGCTGTCCAGCCCCGTGGTCCAGCCAGGCTCCTCCATGGCCGGGCCTCGAGCTGGCCCATGGCCGCAGGGGGCCAGTGGAGGAAAAGGGGGCCGAAGAAGCGGGCCGGGTGTCAGCCTCCCCCTCCATTTGTCTTGGAGGCTGACACGGAGAAACCCCAGAGGGCCGAGTGCGCCCTCACAGTTTCACCACAAGTATCCTGGCCGGGCGTCTGGCGCCAAGCTGATAGTGCAGCCCGCCGCAGGCCCGCCGGAAGCGCTGCCAGCGGTTGGGGCCGCGGCCCAGGCAGGAAAGGCCCCCGCGGCCACCTTGCGCCGGCTGCCACCCAGACGGCGGGGCCTGAACCTGGGCACCCACTGGTCACCTGCCTGGGTGGCGAGGGAGGCGACTCGGAGGGAAGACGGAGCCTGCAGACCGGGCCAGGCCTGAGCCAGCGCTAAGGGCGGCCTTCCCTCCCATGGCGGAGCCCCCGTGGTGCTCCCGACCTGGCCCTTCACGTTCACAGCCTCCCTGCGGTCACTGGTCCCATGGTCGCTGCGACAGGCCAGAACCAAGTGCAGGGAAACGTGTGAACAGAGAGCCCAGGTGGGCTGCGGGGAGAGTGGCAGATGGGGCTGGTTAGGGGAGTGGTCCCCTCATCTGGAGGATCTGCAGGTGCCTGGACTCCAGCCGCCCTGTTGCCTTCCATTCAGGAGGTAGAATCCAGAAAGATCCATCTTAAGATGAGAAAGACAGGAGCCCCTTTCAATGCTGGAGGGGATGGAGGAGGTCCCGGGGAGGGAAAGGTTGCTGATCAGGAGAGAAGGGGCCAGGAGAGGGAAGGGTCTCGAGTCGCAGGGCCTTGAGGGCTGAAGGGGGTTTCATGGGAGATCTCTGAGCCGTGGGCCATGCCTCCCCGCAGCTGCGTGCAGGGAGCCAGTGGAGACTCTGTCGGTTCATTTCACAGTTGTCTTCACTGTGTGTCAGGCAGGGTTTCAGGACTGGGGACACAGGAAGCAGACAAGACCCTTTGTGACTTTCAGAAGGATGAGAACCTGGAAAATAAATCCTTGCAGGTAGTACTGAGTGCTCTGAAGAAAATGACATAGGTGATGTGATCAGCGGAGTTGGCTGCAGGCTTGGGGAGGCTCCCAGGGCTGGCTGGAGGGCTGAGCGAGCCCGGCAGGTCCTGCTGCCTCCACCCCTGGTGTCTCTACGCCCCCCAGGCCCCCCGCCAGAATCTCCTGCCCCCAAGTCTTCCCTCTGGGTGGCCCCGCGTCCTTGGGCAAGTCCCTTCCCTTTGGGCTTGAAGTCTTCCTGCACAAGCCGACATCTGAGGGTCCTTCCAGCCCTGACACTCTGGGGTGGATGTTGGACCAGCCTCTGTCGGGGAGGGGGAGGCACGGGCCTTTGTTTGTTTCCCGGACCGGGGGCGGCAGCTGGGTGGTTGGAAGAGGGACCATCAGCCTATTGGGGTTCCGTCTGGGTTCTGCAAGTCACTTGGGACCTTCCCACCCATTTCCTGACCCAGACAACAGACCCCATCATACCTGTGTTATGAGATGCAGTGTGTAAGCAGGAGTCTGGACAGGCGGCTGTGACTTACTTGTGTGTGTCTCTGGGGAGGGAGTCGGGGCCCTTTCGGGCTTGTGAGTTGCAGGTCCCAGCAGAGCTCGACCGGAGGGCCCATCCCAGCGCATGTGTCCGCTTGGCTCTAGAGCTCACTGTGTTTCTTGTTGGTGTCACTTGGGTCAGGTTTGGGGTCGATTCTTGATGCCACGTGTACAGTGTACGCCAGGATGTCCTGACCCAGAGAATCTTGCCGTGTGTCCTCTGCCTCTGGATGCCCCCAGCCCACAGTGCCAGCCCCCACAGGCCCGTCAGTCCCCACAGGAGGGCTCACAGGCTCCCCCGGGATGGCCACGGTGTGCCGCCTCCTGGGGATGCCCCCCTTGCTTGGTGTAGTTTGTACCTGTTGAGTCCCTACAGCAGACCTGGGGGGCGTGTAACTCATTTCCGTGAGAACAGGATCCTAGGAAGGAGAAGAGACTCTTCTGGGGCCACATGTCCATCAGGCAGGTCGGGGGCCAGGCTGGTGGCAGGGACTTGCAGAATGGCCGCTATGAGCTGCCACCCGCCCAACGCTGGGAGCCGCACCTGACCTGACCTGGCCCAAGACAGGGGCCCCCTGCCAAGCTCTGGGCTGCTCTCGAGTACCGGGGTGGTCCCCAGAAAGCAGCCATGCCCACTGTTGGGAAGGAGAATCTGGGGATGACTTGAGAGAAACCCTGATTTGGGTGGGGGGCTCTGGGGACAGACCCGGGAGCATATGAGCCTAACACTCAGCAGCACAGCATCTCTTTCCATGTACTCGTTAGTGAGGCAAGTGATGCCGGCCCTCCACTGGGTGGGGATCCAGATTGTCACCAGGGAGGGGGACAGAGGGCCGCGAGCTCCGGGGAGGATGCTAGGCTGCTTTGCTGGCTCTGCCACGCTCAACTGCCCTGTGTCTTCTCGTCCCCACCTGGGAAAGGGGGTAACACTCACTGCTAACTCAGAGTCACTGTCGGCGTGAGGCTCGGAAGAGCTGACGGAGTGGGCCCTGGGCCACAGTAAGCTCTGGGTGGGGTCTGTTGTAACAGGAACATTTACGTGGCGGAGGGGTTTGACTGGTAGTCAGACACCCTGTAACTCAGCTGCCATTTCACGGGAACTGAGCCCCTTTTCTCGGGTGCCACACTGCCCTGGGCGCCTGGCCTGGGAGCCTCGGATCTCACACATACGATGGGGTGCCCAGGATTGCTGTGGAGGGCGACACCGCGAAGAGGGGCCCCTCTCCTCGACCAGAGTCCAACCCGGCTCCTCTGAGCCCTCTTCTCCCCTGGGCGTTGACCTTCAGGCTTCTGTGTCCCTCTCTGCATTGTCCAGGTTTATCAAGAATCCTGCCAGGTCTGTTTAGCTGAACCCCCACCCTGTGTATCTGATGGGCTCCTCACCGCTCGCCACCCTGCCTTCAGCGAGGCTCTGGGGAGGTTGGTTTGGCCACGACCCCGCCTGCTGCTGTTTCCTCTTAGTCATTGCCATCCACCGCCCGCACCTGCTCCTTGCCTGTAAATTCCCTTCTCCTGGCTATGCAGAGGGCCCCATCTCTTCCCCTCATGGCAAGACCCCCCGATGTCAGGGCCTCTGGAATAATTTCTTCTTTAATAGGGGTCATGGGGGACCATACTTGTAGAGCACACAGCAGGTGCTCAATAAATGCTGGAGTCCACTTCACCCCGCAGGCCAGCCTCTGGACTCCCATCGGTTTCCTGTCCTCCCGTGGGCGGGTTCTGGGGCTCTGGACGAAGCTGCTGCTCTGCCGTCGGGGCCTGATTTTCCTCGCGAAGTTGGGCAGCTGGGCCCTGACCCCTGAGTGGTGAGCGAGGTTCAGGTTTGCTCCAGAGACCCTCCGAGGCTGGTGTGGACTGTGACCCAACCCCCATCACCGCCAGAGGGAGCCCCTGCCCGGGAAATGCGCACACTGTCTCCCGGGCGCTGTGTGCTGGTCGCGGTTGGCTGTGCCCATCGGGGGCTGTGCCCGGGCCCCGCCCGGAGGAGCACTGTTTGTGGGGGCCGGCGGTTCTACTTAGAAGGGTGCAGCAGCATAGTGCCCGCCCAGCAGGTGAGGTGCTGCCCGCTCGGTCCCCTCCCACACTTAGCGGGCCTCCCTGTCACCTCGGGGCATCCAGGAGCCGCCATCCATGACTCTCTGCAGACCGAGCGAGCCGACGGTGGCAGAGCTCTTAGACGGGGCCAGCCGGTCCATGCCGGCAGTTACCACCGGGTGCTGGCTCCCCTGCTCCAGGCAGGGCCTGTGTGAGGACTCTCACACTCCGGGGTCCTCTCTGCTGCCCGGCGGGAAGCTGGTTAGGGAGGGTCGGCTTGGGGTCCCACGTGGTGAGTGCGGTTCCCAGCGGGATCCGGGCCCTGTGACCGGCTCCAAGCAGGGGCTGGTCAGGCCACATTGCTCAGGCCTCTGCAACAACCAGCGCCTTTGGCCCAGGCTCCCCTGAGAGCCCGCAGGCACCCCATGGGCAGAGTGCCCGAGGCGGCCCCCTGGACTCCGGGTGGCAGCTCTGGGCCAGGTCCTGAGGGGACCTGGGGATGTCCCCGGGGCTGTGGTACCCGCTCTGGAGCCGCCCTGCGGTACCCTGGAAGTTGTGGCTCAGTGATGGGACAGCTGGTCTGGGAGATGACCTCCCTGGGCCCCAGCTGGCATCCAAAGCCCCCCAGACGTGTGACAGGCTCATTCCTCAGTCCGGTCCATGCTGGTACCAGGCCCACCCCCTTGATGCCTCTCTCACTGAAACTCTTTCTCTCCTCCAAGGTCCAGCTGAGGTCCAGCCCTCCATAAACTCCATGAAACCTTATCCAGTGACCACGACAGCCACTGATTTCCTTGGTCGGCGAAGACGCGTCCCTCCTAGTCCGCCTGGAGAAACTCCTATTCATTCTCTAAAGCCTAGCCCCTAGCATGCCCCGGGAAGGCTGCCCCCCTCTTTCCTAAATGGAGACAGGTGTGCCTCACCGGGCTTCCTGTAGGTTTGAGCTATAACGTTGTGACACGGTCAACTGCATCGGTTTGCATTCAGTCATTAAAAAACGCTTCCTGCGTCTTAGAAATTGTGAAAGTAATAATACCTGCTCGTGGTAAACACTCAAGCACATGAGAGGGGTGGAAAGGAAAGGTGGACGCTCCCACCTTGCCAGCAGCCCCAAGTTGCCAGCGTCCCTCCCAGAGGAAAACTCTTGCCAGCACTTCCTTGCACTTCCTGCAGGGAACTCTCCGCGCCTGCACGACAGGGCCCGCAGTTTCACAGCTCTGCAGTGATCTGTCTCTGCCCACCCTTCCACACCCACCTCCCAGGGCCTGGGGTGGGCTCCACCTTATGTGGGTGCCCAGGGCTGCTCTGAAGACGCTGCCCCCACTGGTTTTGCCTCCTCCCAGCACTGATCGGCCGCTTGTATCCTGCGCTCTGGTGGATCACCTTGTCTCTTCTTCCCTTGCAGAATGTTATTATCATTATGGAAAGCTGAATTCATTTTCCACATTCAAAAGTCAGGAGACGGTCCCCAAAAGATTGAGGCCGGGGGCTGGGGCTCAGAGCTTCCAGAACAAAGCTAGGAATATAGCTCAAGAATGGACTCAGATTTAAAGGTGGAAACCCGGTTACCCTGGCACCAAACTAAGTCTACCAGTGGGCCTTCGGCCAAGGACCCTGCAGGGCCTGGAGGAGCCCCGGTCACCTGAGGCCCAGAGCTGACTCGGAGGCTCAGGCATCCACCCGGCTGGCTGCAGGAAGCTTCCAGGCTGAGGGGGTCTCTAGAGCCAGCCCCCCCCGCCATGCTCCCCTGGCCTCGCATCTCAGTGTGTTCCCACTTGGGGGTCCGGGGCCCGGTACTGCGGGCCGGGGAGCCAGGGCCCGCCTTCTCTGGCCATGGCCCCATCTAGCTTTCCTTGCCTTGTGCGCCGCACCCCCCCCCATCTGCCCCTGCTCCGCGGTGGGGGGCAGAGGGAGGTTGTTGACAATTTGTGCCTTGGTCTCTCTGCCCGGGGCCTCCTGGTCAGGTGGTGCTTATCAGGGTTCCGCTCCTGTCAGATGGGCCTTCCGGAGCCCGTGGGCGCAGGCTGGGGGGGCGGCGGGAGCCCCCCTGAGGCCTGGAGGCGGCCTCGCGTTCCTGGCCTTCACATGCCCTGCCCCCACCCCACCCCCGCGGGCTGCCCCCTTTACCACATCAGGATACAGTACATTGCATGAATTCCGGTCTCAGTGGAATTATTTCAGAATTCTGGTCAACCGCAAACTCGGGGTGTTTCACAAACTGTCCATCACTGCCGTGTGGTGGGCAGAGCCCGGCCCGGGGCGTAACGGATGCAGGAGGGTGGCCACCTTCCGTGGAGGCGGCGGGGCCCCCCTGGGGGTGCCCCCGGGCCTGCGGCAGGTGCCCCCCATGTCTGCCAGGGGCTCAGGCCCGGGGCAGGGGCTCGGGAGAGGCAGCTGGGGCCAGGTCCTGGAAGGGGAAGGGCGGACAGGGCGGGGAGAGCGGCCACATTGGGGGTCCACTCGGGGGTCCACCCCCGCCATGGTGGGACCCGGGCCTGGGTCTGCGTGTGTCTCCATTGCCCCCGGGGCTGTGGAGACGGGGCTGTAAGGCTCGCCCCCAGCTCAGCCATCGGGAATCCTCTCGGCACTTAAGGACAGTCTCGGAGACATGCCTGTGAGGGGCCTGCCCTGAAGTCGAGGGCTTTCTCGAGGGCTCCCCGCTGTAGTAGGAGCGACAGTCACAGTGTCAGTAACAGCCGTGCTGCTGACGGCGGAGGTCATGCCTACAACCGGGGATCCCGGGGGAAACCCCGCTTCAGGGACGGACATCCGTGGAGGTCACTCTGGTGTCCACCCAGCGACGAGGCCTGGGAGAGGAAGCGTCATTTGTCATTCCGGCCTCAACTGATGGGCATGAAGCAGCAGGCCACGGGTCCCCCTTCTGCCTCCTGCTCCCCCAAGCACTCTGAGGGGTCTCGAGCCCAGGCCTTGGGGGAACAGGGACTGCGGGGGCCGCGTGCCCGAGGTGTGGGCCACAGTCTGCAAAGGCCGCCTTGGGGCCCAGCTGGCCCTGCCCAGGGTGCTGGCAGGAGGGATGGACGCAGCCCTGCAGTCAGGGTGGTCCCGGCAGACCCAGGTGGGGCCTTGTGGCCCACTCTCCTTTCTGCCATCTTTTGTCCCCTCCCCGTGCGGGTGGCCGCCCCCCACCCCAGCGGCCCCGCCTCTGCGTGCCCTCCTGTGGGCTCAGATCCACGGTTCCCCATCTTTCCACAAACAGCAGCGTGGACACAGCATGCGGTCTGCAGCCTCTGGCCCCTTTCCTTTATTTTGGAGAAAACGTGAAAGTCAGTTATATATAGATCTAGTTTTTTTCCAAAACAAATAACTACAACTTTTTATTGGAGTCTAGTTGGTTTACAATGTTGTATTAGCGTCAGGTGGACAGCAAAGTGACTCCGCTATAAATATATATTTCTCATTCTTCAGATTCTTTTCCTATTGTAGGTTATAAGATATTGAATGTAGTCCCCATCTTTGTTGTTCATTTTACATGTGTATATCTCTTAACACCAAGCTCCTAATTTATCCCTTTCCCTGCCTTTCGCCTTTGTAAGCATAAGTTTGTTTTCCATGTCTGTGAATCTGTTTCTGTTTTGTCAATAGGTACATTTGTGTCATATGCTAGATCCCACGTATAAGTGATATCATACGATATTTGTCTTTTTTCTGTCTGACTTGCTTCACTCCGTATGGAAACCTCTGGGTCTCGTGGACAGTTAGGTTGCTTCCATGTCTTAGCTCTTGTAAATAGTGCTGCTGTGAATGTTGGGTTGCATGTATCTTTTTGAATGAGTCCTCCAGACATATGCCCGGGAGTGGGATTGCTGGGCCATGAAGTGGTTCTGTTTTTGGTTTTCCAGGGAACCTCCTTACTCTTCTCCACAGTGGTGCACCAATTTCCATCCCAGCAGCAGTGTAGGCGGGCTCCCTTTTCCCCACATCCTCTCCAGCCTGTTTTGTTTATAGGCTTTTTGACAATGGCCATTCTGATGACGGAGTGAGGGGGGGACCTGATCGTGCTTTTGATCGGCGGTCTTTGTCACCCAGATCTTTCCTCCTCGGCCATCACCCGGAGCTGCAGCTGAGAGCCATGTGGTCCGCGGGTGAGCTGCGTTTGGGCTGCCCTGGGCCGGAAGGTGGGCCGGCTGTACTGGGAGGGAAGAGCACGATGGCACAGCTGCTGTTTGCACCGTGAGGGCAGTGGAGAAGGGCTTGCTGAGAGCTGCGTCTCCACCTTCGTTAACTCATTCGATGCTGCGGCAGCCCCACAAGGTTGGTATTGTCGCTGTGCCCATTGGACAGTAAGGAAACCCAGCCAGAGAGGTCACGGAGCTCCTGGACACACACAGCTGGGAGTGAAGGGGTGCGGGGCCCGGGCTGTCCAGCTCGGAGACCCGCCCTGGGGACCTTGCGTGGCCTGGAGTCCTTCAGTCACATCAGGCTACGAGGTGGCATCGATTTAGTCCGAGTTGTCGAACGAACATAACATTGTAGAAAGTTCTCAAGGTCACAGGAATAAAATGAATAAAAATCTTTGCCTGCCAAACTACATGCCTGCCACTGCCATTGGACGTGATTTTGCCCAGGGGACGTTTGCATGGATGTAGCTTCCCATCTCCCCTCCCTCCCTCCCTCTCTTTCTACTTATGGCTTTCCGAGGCTAGATTTCCAGAAATCGGTGACCATGGCAAGGGGGATAAGTTAAAAAATTTGTAAACGGTTCCCGGCAGCACGTGTGTGAAGCCCAGCCTTAAACCAGGGGACTCCCATTGGAGGAGGCCGCGTGTGGGAGTCGCCGATCAGAAGCTGGATCTCAGATCGCTCTTCGGAGGCTGATGGGAAATGCCGGGCTCCCAGGCGTCCTTATCGCCGTGGTCATCCCCATCGCGTTATCTGAGGCCCCTTCAGGAAGCGTGAGGGCGGGCAGAGACTTGGCCAGAGTCAGCCTTTCCTGGGGGACTTCTCGTGAGAGTCAGAGGCTCTCATGGAGGGTGAGGGTGGACCACACAGAGTGACCATCCCGAGCGCGTGCTCCGGGCCGGGGCCGAGCCCGGGCCCTCTGCCGCCTCAGCTGTGCGGGTGCTGGGCCCCAGGAGCTGCTGTCCGGGCCGACCAGTGCCTGGCGGGGCCCTGCAATGAGCAACCTGACGAGGCGGCCCTGGCCCAGGGGCAATGCACGCGGTGAGCAGGAGCAGGGCAGCGCGCGCAGGTGGACTCCATGTGCGTCAAGCAACACCCACGGTCCCTTGGTTTCCTTTCTGTTTTCCAACTTTCGATAGAGATGGGGCACCAAGAGCCGTGTCTCCACCACAGGAAGAACAGCAGCATCCAGGCCTTTAGGCCTCAGAGAGCATCTCAGCTCCAGTGCCGGGGTGACAGTAAGGAGTGGTGGGGACTGCGCACCCGCCGAGTGTGGCCGACCCAGAATTGCTCTCTCAGAGGATGAAGCCTCTGCTCCAGCCAGGCCTCTGCCCCAAAGAGACCCGCTGGGGACGCTTTCAGGGGGTCAGCTGGGTCTTCCTGGGTGTTTCCTCCTTAAACAGAAGGGGTTCCAGGAAACAATGGGAGGGACGCCCTCAAAAGCTACAGCAGCCTGCTCCTTCGATTTGATTTTCTGAAGGAAAGAAAAGACGTGAATATTCTTGATGCACCCTGGACACCCTGTTAGCAACATTCATTGACTCGTGAATCTGTATCTCAGCGTCTCTCCATGGAGATCTTTTTTATTCCCTTCTGTTTAAAATCTGAATATATTTTAAAAGGTAACACATTTTGGTGATCTGAGATTCAAAAGGCACAGAAGGGCATACAGTGGAAGCCCCCTCCTCCCACCACCTCCCCCAGTTACATTCCATAGACACAGCCAGCATCTTGGCCCCTCGTGAGTTCTAGACACAGCTTTCCCAGGTATGAGCATATGTGTACATAGATTTTCTCTTTAAATTGGGATGTAATTGACATGCAATGTTATGGTCATTCCAGGCGTAGGATGTGATGATACCATACACATGTACATTATAAAATGATTGGGCAGCAAGGCTAGTTAACACTCATCACTACACATAGTTACAAAATTTCTTGGGAGCTTCTTTTTTTTTAATGTTTTATTACTTTTCGGCCACACCCCATGGCATGTGAGCTCTTAGTTCCCCAACCAGGGATTGAACCCACAGCCCTTGCAGAGGAAGCTCAGTGTCAACCACTGGACCTCCAGGGAAGCCCCTCTTGGGATCTTCTTTAAGTTCTACTGTCCAAGAAGCTTTGGAGCCTGCAGCACAGCATTGGTAAATAACTCTAGTCACCGTCTTCCGGGCTTTCCTCATAGCTCAGACAGTAAAGAATCTGCCTGGCATGCAGGAGACCTGGGTTCGATCCCTGCATCTGAAAAATCCCCTGGAGTAGGAAACAGCAACCCACTTCAGTATTCTCGCTTGGAGAATCCCATTGACAGAGGAGCCTGGTGGGTTTCAGTCCATGGCAATGCGAAGAATCAGACGCGACTTGAGCAACTAACACTTCCAATTTCATAGTCAGTGTGTCTGTGTTATGTTCCCGGGGCTCATTTATATTTATTTCCTTTATAACTGGGAGTTTGTCCCTTTTGATGTCCTTCACCCATTCTCCCCACCCTCCCACCCCTCACCTCTGGCAACCACCAGTCTCTGTTTCCATGAGTTCAGGGTTTTTTATTTGTTGTAACGCTTTCCGTGTAAGCAAGCTGGTACCGTATTTTTCCTTCTCTCTCTGGCTCATCTCACTTAGCAGTTTGCCCTCTGGTTCCATCTGTGTTGCTGCAAGTGGTGGGATTTCCTTCTCTCTCTTTTTTTTGGCTGAATTGTATCTTGCTCCCCCTGCTTCTTATACCAAGGTTCTGCACCTTGATTTTTTCTCTTGAACGATGTCTCTTGAAGACCCACCGATAACGAGTTTCTCCCCTCCCCTTTCCAGCTGTGTCGCGCTCCATCAGGATGTGGGCACCATCACTTACATCTCTTGTTGGCATCTGTCTACACTGACCCCTGTGTCTGTGAGTGTCCCAGAGGAGATCAGAGGCTTCAGGTTGGGGTGCTGGGCGATGGCACCGGGGAAGCGTTGGGGGTGGGGCTCCAGGTGCTGCTGGGGGCATGCGTGCCCGCAGAGGTCAGGTGCCTGGAGCGCTGGGGTCTCTCTGCCCACTTGTCCCAGGGTGGGGTGGGGATGTCAGCATGCTTCCTGCCTGTGACATCTGCAGGTTGGTGACTCAGATGCTCCTAGCGTTTATCTGACTTCCTTTCTGAGCTTCACTCGTTCCAGCTTCTCCTTCTTGCATCCTTCCACCCGGGGATAGGCACCCAACCTGCGAGTCCGTGAGGACCTCCAGGTGCTAATGAGTCAAAAAAGTCGTCCCAGAGCAGGACTGTCAGAGTTCAGGCCCCTTGCTGGGTTTGCTTCTGGGCCTCTGGGGGCTGAGGACACTTGGCTAAGATCTCCGACTTGAGATCTCATGATGGGGGCCGGGGGCCGCCCCGTGTTCCTCCTGGGGCGGTGCAGATAGAGCCGCGGTTCTGCTGTGACAGTTGACAGGCGTGTGCGAAATTGGCAACAGCTCAGGCCCGAAGAGACAGCTGGACTCCAGCCCGGAGTTACATTTACCTCCTCGATTATTTTTGGCGATGTGGGTTTTGAGAAGGGAAATCAAATGCCAACAATTTCATGGGCGTCCAGAAAGCAGCCTGTTCTGTCGAGTCAGGGAATATTTAAGTGAGGGTTCTTCCAGAGGCCCTGGGCCCCGACTCAGGCCTTGGGGAATGGTTTGAATTTGGGTTCTGGTTTACATCCAGGGTGAGGGGCGTGGGGGGATCATAGCGGACGCTGACCCTTGCACTTGTTTATGGGCCCTTTAGGATCTGACCCCTGGAAGCACCGGGGCTGATGGCCTTACACGCAGCCCCAGCAGCAGGGGCCGGCTGGCGGGGCACCTGGCCGAGGCCCAGAGCAGCTGGAGACTGCCCCCTAGTGGCAGCAGAGGGCGGTGCCTCCAGGTCTGGTCCGCCCGCTCCAGGGCCTGCTGCAGGGTCCTGGCAGAGGAAAGCCGGTGTGGTTCCATCTCCAGGACATCCCAGCCCCGTGGACAAAGGCTTCACAGGGACCCTGCATCCCGCCAGGCCTCCCTGCCGGCTCCAGGCTGTCCCCAAGGGCCTCCTCATCCCCCACCCTCTGACCTCCCCCCGACATTCAGCCTTTTCCTCCGAGGGAGGAAGCTAGTCCCTCCCGGTGAGGACTAAGCGGTCCTTCACGGGCCCCTCCCCAGCAGGGACTGCGGGGCGCGGGGAGGGTGGGGGTCCCACAGATACAGCGTGCGGATGGGTCTCAGCCTCAGACCTTCAGCATTTTCCCCGAAAGAGGTTAAACACCAAGAGGATGAGAAGACAAGCCGCAGACTGGGAAAATCTTCACAAAGGATGCATCTGATAAAGGACGGCTGTCTAAAACATACAGAGAACTCTCAACGGGAAAGCGAACGACCCAACTGTTTTAAAATGGGCAAGAGGCCTGAACAGTCAGCTCACCAGAGAATATGGGCAGAGGGCAGATAAGCCCACGGAAAGACGCGGCACCTCGTGTGTCATCAGGGAAATGCAAATGGAAATGAGGAGACCCCACTGCACACCTGTCAGAATCCGGACACGGACAACACCCAGGGCTGGCGAGCGGGGGGCAACAGGAACTCACACCCGCTGCTGGCGGGAAGGCAGGTTGCTGCAGCCACTTCGAAAGCCAGCTTGGCAGATTCTTACAAAACTGAACTGACTCTTACCGTATGATCCAGCAATCATGCTCCCTGGTATGCTTCCCGGGCGCCTATGCTGTGTCCTTGTGGGTTCATCACTTGTAACAAAGCCTCCTCATTGGGGGTGGGGGGACACTGATCATGGGGGTGCTGTGTGTGTGGCAGGGGAAGGGGTGTGTGGGAACATGTACTTTCCATTCAATTTTGCTGTGAATCTCAAACTGCTCGAAATATAGGGTGGTTTAAAAATTAAAAACAGGGAAAAAAAAAACCTGAGGTTGAACACAACTGCAGAAGCCTCCCGATGGGGCTGCAAGGAGACACTGCTCCTCCCTGGGGTGTGACTTGGTGCCTCTCAGCGGCCCCCTCTCCCTTAGAGTCTCTCCAGGCTAACATACGCCTGTGCGCGTACGTCTTGGTTGCTTCCGTGAGTGCCATCCCCAGGTAGCATGGTTTAGTTGGTCTCACAACAGCGGTAGCTTTGTTACGCTAAAACACGTGAACCAGAGGCCCCTGCTTAGTCCCTCTCACAGGCCGGTGTGTTGGTGTGTCCGGCCCTTGGGCCCTTCTCCCCTCTCCCCACCTCCCCACGGCCAGCTGGCCTGCCCCTGAAACACCAGCCTGGCACCGTGTTTGTCCTCTTGGGGGCAGCCACCGCTCAGGGAAGAAACGGCCCAGCCCTGGAGCAGCTACAGCTGCCCTGGGCCATGTCCTCTACGTCCAGGGCAGGCCTGGTGGCCTTTGAAGGGACAGTGGCTTGGGGACCAACCTTCCCTCAAGAGGAGACTCTGGCGTGACTCCGCTTCAGCTCGGGTCTCTCCTGCCTCTCCGGGGGGGCTGTCCGGGGACCCCCCCGGGCCTGGTCTCAGGAACATGGCCTTCAGGCCTGGTCCCCTGAGTACAAGCAGCAGTGGACGCGTAGCGGTGGCCACTGTGTGCAGGACCCTGTGCTCTGCTGGGGGACACGGAGCGCGTGGAGTGAGGTCCTTGCTGCAAGGGCTGGGCTGGGTGGTTGGCCAGGGTGGTCCTCACGCAGGAGGAAGGGCAGGTGGGGGGCGGGGGGGGTCTGGGGGTGCGGCGTGAGCAGGAGGGGTGCTGGCCTGGCCCCGACCCCGTCCCCGCGCTGGCAGGACAGAGCTGCCGCTGGTTATCTGGCCTCTTGGGGCCGCAGGCTCATCCCCACGTTGTGGTGGTATTTTTCATCCTTTCTCTCTCGCTCTCTCTCTTTTTTTTTTTAATAAAAATAACTATAAAGGGTCCAAGACGCCTTTCTTTCTCGACATCCCAGCCCTCAGGTCCCAGCAGCGCATCAGTGGCAAAGAATGTCCCCTGTCACCATGGCCGCTCGCCTTTATTTGAAGTGTCTGGCTGAGCTATCTCCCCGTGACATGCTTCTTTCAGAGCGAATTATTCATGGGGCCCGCTGCACCCCCCCCACCCAGCCGCTCGGTCCTCCCGCAGGTGTGAAGACAGGCCCGGCCTTTGTGCCGAGGACGCCGCCCCCCTACACTCCCCCTGGAGCCGGTCCAGGCCTGTCAAGGCTCCTGCGCTGCGGGCTGCCGGGCGTGCGGGGCTGACGGCCCCTGTCATCCAGGGACGGCCGCGCGGGGACCCCTGCCCGCCCCAGTATCCCCTCCACCAGGGGCGGCCCCGTCACTCGGGGGCAGCGGGCATGTGGTGGGGCAGCCACCTTGCCTCGAGTTGGGGGAGGCAGCCAGGCAGGGGCCGGGGCCGGTCCGGGGCCCCCATTTGGGGTGTTGAGCCTCCGGTGAGAAGAGCTGATGGCTGAGCACAGAGCCGAGTGGGGCAGGTGGGCCAGACCAGGCTGAGCCAGCCGGTGGTCAGCGCGGGCTCCCGGCGACGGTCTCAGGCCATCCAAGCAACAGGAAAATGGCCCCCGGAAACAGGTCAGTGTCCCCAGCCTCCTCCGGACGCCTGAGAGTCCCCCGAGAAGCGGGGGACGTGGGGTCAGTTTGATCCGGCAGGACAGCAGCAGGCACATAGGGACTGGCTGGTGCCCGGCTGGTGCCCGTGGTCAGCTGGCCCGCCTCTCTGGCCTCCATCTCCTGCTCTGTTGCTTGGAGGGGAGCTGCTGCGGGAGGAGGGGGTGCAGAGACCCTGAGGGACCCTCGTGCATGCTGGAGGTGTGTGTTGCTGTCACTAGTCCGGGGCACCGGCCTGCTCTGACCTGCCCGGTGTTTAGTGCCACTCACTAAGGCGGGAGCGCGTGGGAGTCCACATGGAGGCCTGGCCACACGGCAGCTGCTCTAAGGTCGCCGCAGGCTCTCCTTGTCCCCCACCCTGACCCCCCGCTTACCCGCAGCCGGTGCTGCCCCTTGGGATGCCCCTTGGGGTGCCTTGCCCGGACCCTGGAGCCGTCTGAGTTTGCGGGAGAACCCTGAGGCCCAGGACAGACTTGTGGTTGAACCCAGCGCTTCTCTTTACCACCTGGGTGGTGGCCTCTCTGAGCCTCGGTTCTTTGCCAGATGGGACCCCCATCCCCTCCCAGGGAGGCGCAGAGGGGTGTGTGTGTGCCCCCCACTGCGCCTGGCACGGGAGCGGCTCCCCCACAGGAGGGACGACGCGGGCCCTGATGTTTGGCGGTCCTTGCTTATTACCGGGCCAGCGTGCCGTGCCGTCAGGCCCGTGAGCTCCCAGCGCCCGCCGCAGCCCAGCAGGGGCCAGGGATCCACAGGCCTGAGAGACACAGGGGGGTCCCCTCCTGAAAGCCCCTGGGTCCGGAAGCAGGCCTCTGGGCGGGAAAACAGACGCTGGCACGCTGGCCCCCTAGGTCCCACCGTCAAAGCAGCCACCCAAGCGGTCGGGGACGCAGGCTGCAGGAAGCCGTCCCCAGCACAGACACCTGCGCCCTGGTGAGCGCTCAGCATTGTTCTCCGCCTGGAGCTGAGCGGGGTGGTGGTGGGGGGCCCTTTCTCTCAGAAGCCTCCAGCTCCACCTGGAACGGAGCCCATGGAGCCTTCCTTCCACCCAATGCGCCATTTCCCGGGGACGGAGACCCTGGATGACACGCATTGAATAAGCTCCCTTCAGCTCAGGCTCCACGGACGCGTGCTCAGAAAGGCCCCCACTGGGCACAGGATGTGGACCTGCACCGGCCGGTCACCCACAGGTCTCTCCTACCAACTCTCGTCAACGCAGATCAGGTCACGGCTTGCGTGCGCTCCACCTGGGTGCCCCGGTGCAGGCAGACACCCAAGGGATGTGCCCACAGGCCAGTTCAAGCACTAGCACTTAAAGATGGGTACAGGGTACCATCACCCAGCAAGGAAGGGACTTCTGACCCCAGAGGGAGTCCTTGCTCAAGCAAGACTCTGACCAGCATCATCTTCTTAGGCCAAGTGAGGTCGGGTCAAGGCCAGCTCCCTAAGTGAAAGCTGTGCCAGGCCCCTCCTGAAAGCTCCCAGGCCGACAAGCGGCCTGCAGTTGGGCTGTAACAGTTAGCTTTAGGAGCACCGCTGGTACCCCCGCACCTGCCACGGCACTAACAGCCATTCTGCCCCGGGGAGACACTGAGTATACGATCACTGCATCTTTTCTGGAAAAACCACTGTCTCTCTTCTTTTAGGGACGGAGAGTAAGTGGGCCGCTGTCTGGTTGGAGGGCCTGGGAGATCCATTCCAAAAGGCCTGGGCTGGAATCGGGCCTGAGGGCCGCTTCCATTTTTCCTGCAGGAAATCTGAATTGTGAGCGAGGCCCAAGAGGCTGCCCAGAGCCCCAGGACAAGGTGCTGGGTGGACAGGCCTCCTCACCCTGGGCCGGCCCTGCGGCCGTCTGGTTCCAGCACGCACAAGGCTGGAGGACTCTCCCGGGGCCTGGGGCTGCGGAGGAGCGGGGGAACGTGCTCCCTTCTCCGGGTGGCGTCCCCACAGCCAGCTCCTCCTGCTCTCAGCCCTTGCCGTCCCCCGCCCGCTCCGGGAAGAACCGCCATGAACCGCTGTCTCTCTCTCTCTTCTCCGATTGGCCGCCGGAATCAAAGAGCCCTCTGGTGACTCAGGCGTTTCCCATTGCCCTATTGAGCATCCTCTGCCCTCAGCACCGAGAGTGTTCCACGTCCTATTTGGAACTGATAGGAAACCCTTTTATTGTCTCACTACATGGATATTAGCGCTGATGAAGGAAGCGCTCCATCAGATAATCGGCGGCTGCAGGGAGTTGCTTTCCAGCGTCCGGGCCCCTGCCTCACCGCGTCCCCGCGCCCCCCGCCCCTGATGCCAGCCCCCGCCCAGGGCACCCCCGGCCAGGAGGAGGGGCCCTGCCAGCTGAGACACTCGGGGTCCCAGGCAGTGCCAGCCCCGCCCCCCCCCCCCACAGCTGGGTGAAGCAGGGCCCTCGTGCCCCCGATTAGAGGGGGCTGACGGTGCTGGTCCCCCAGTGCCCACTGGGGCAGGATCGCTTGGCACCCTGGGGACGCCTCCTGTCCTCACCCCCCCACCCATGCCAGGTTCCCACTGTGCCCCTCTGAGACGTGCCCCCCCGAGACGTGCCCCCCCCGCAAGATCCCTCCCAGCAGCTTCCCTTCGATCTACTTTTCACTTTCTGTGCTGAACGAAGGGGTCTGTCGCTAACAAGTTGTTGGAAGAACTTTTGCCTGGCCACAACTTTCTAGCTGGATGTGTTGTTCAGCAGCTAGATATGTGCAGACGCTGTGACTAAAGCTTGACCCTCCCACGAACCATCCACCTGCCCTCCTCCCACCCCCCACCGTCTCCACTGCCCCCTAGTTGAGCTCCCGACCTCACAGACGCTCAGTAAAAACATGCATGAATGAATGGTTGTCACCTTCCTCCCCCCAGTTAGAGATGAGGATCTCAGACTCAGAGAGGGTCAGTGATTTTCCCCAAACACACAGCAGGACCTGAACCCCAGCTGAGCCTCCTCTTCCTGGGAGAGGCCACGTCAGGGGTGAGACTCTGGCAGAGCCGGGGGAGACAGAGGAAACGGTCTCTCCCGGGTCCACTTCGGTCTCCGAAAGAAGGCCCGCTCCTTGACAACCTCTGCTCCATTTCCCAGAGCTACAGTGAGGAGCCCTGTCTCGGTCCCTGGCGGAAGGCACTACCCCCGCCCCCCCAGGAAACAGGCGCCCTCGGGACAGAGCCATCTGGGCGAGAGGTGCGGGGAGGAATGCCCCGTGGGCTGCTCCGCTGGCCCTGTTCGCGGTCCCCGCCGAGTCCCAACCTCAGTACCAGTTATGGTGCGTGTGTGTGTGTGCCTGGCATCATCGCAGCCCTCAAAGTTAGCTCTGCATGCGCAGGCGTGTCTGTGCCCAGAGCAGGGGTGGGACCCTGAGGCCCAGGGAGGCTGATGGCCCGCAGACCTGCCGCCCTCACACTGAGGTTTGCAGGCGCCCAGACACCCAGCAGGCCAGGGCCAGGGGAGGCTTGGGCAGCGTGTGATGGACGCTGGCTGCACTCTCCACGTGGGACCCTCGAGGTGGCGGGGCAGGATGCAGGCCCGCGCCACGGCCTCCAGGGGCTGTGCGGGCGTCTTCCTCGCGCTCTTGCTGGGGGAGGGCTGGTCCAGGCCGGCGCGTCCCCCGGCGGCCGTCCTGAAGATGAACAGACGCCCGTGTTCCCCGCGTTGTGTGACGACTGCGGCCCGAGCCCCCGGCCCTGGTCTCCGTTAGCGTCAGGCCCGGTGGTCGGGCAGGCGTGGTGGCCGCACCAGGCTTGGGGGCCTCCTCGGGCCCCCTCGGCCATCTATAACTTGTTTATGTGGGAAAGCGGTTCCGCCATCCAAACAACAGCCTTACGAAAGAATTTCAGGAACACAATTAGTTCATAAATTGAGAACTTCCTGTCTTTGTTGGGCTGGGGGTTGGGCACAGTCGCTGGTTTCCAGCCCTGAGGGACACAGTAGGTTCAGAGGCCTGGAGCCCGGTGAGCAGCACCCCAGTCCCCCCCGGAACACTGTGGCTGCTCTATCATTATATTATTATTGGCTGTTATTGCTGTTTCATGCGGAGGCTAATCTGTGTGGCTCAGGACAGCAGAGCCGGGCCCAGGGCGCTGGAGGTGGTGACTTTCTCCTGCGGTAAAGGCTTTCTGGTCCATCACGGCTTCAAGCCTCACGTGCCCGTCCCTCGGTGTGTTCAACCAGAGGCTCCTGAAGAGTTGGACGCGGGGCAGCTGGACTCACGGGACACGTCGGGCCCGCGGCTGCGTGGACGGAGCGGGAGGCGGGCAGCAGCGGCCGGGGCCCTGCTTCAGGGGCTGCAGCTTTGGGCCGGGCGGGCAGGCTCTTGGAGTGTCCCCTTCTATCTTTTTTAACATGAAGGGTCACTGGAGAGCTCCCAGCAGCAATGCCAACACCAGATTCCTCTGGCCGTTAGGGCGAGAACTAGAAATGGTGTTTGTATAGGTGGAGAGTGGGTCAGGATGGCGGCGTGAAGAGACCTTGAGAGAGGCTGCATGGAGGACAATGGCTGAAATATTGGCCAAGATTTTTCTCGAGACCCTAGAGTGTCAACTGCAAATAAGTCCCCGCTTCAGTGAGCGCTGAGGACAGGGACAGACAGGCTGAGCTGGACGTGGGCTGCTGGCCTGAGCTGGGCCGAGTCTCTCTTCTCCAGGCTCGGTCTTCTGCATCAGCCCTTCCCCGGCGTTCTGAGGCCCGGGTTTGGCTGTCAAACCGCCTGTAGTGATGTTGTCCTAACCAACGGCTTGGATTTGGACCTCTGGTTCTCTCTAGGTAGGACACGCTGTTACCAAGCATCAGTGCTGTTTCTGTCTTGCCTACTGGCTCGGGGTGGAATGGCAGCTGAGGTTTGCAGGAGCTGAACACAGTGGTTTAACAACCTGCGTGCGTTTGGAAACAGAAGTCTGCGTTCAGCATTTTGGCTGGTGGTTGCCAACTCCACTCTCACTGCTGTCTGCCTCTGGGAGTCCTTACTGACGGCCCTCCTCCTTTGGACTTTCATCAGTGGAAGGGAACGCTCTGTGATTTAAAATAAGGCGCTCCTTCTCCTGGGGGGCCGGAAGCCGTGACTTCTGCCTCTGAAAACTCCCACAAGAGTTTCGCTGCTTCGTAAAGATGACTGAATGATAGGTCTCCCCATTGAGGACACTTAGAAAAGCTGGACAACGCCACAGCAGAGAGAAATGCCAGCTTGAAGGCACTGGAGAGCTGACAGCAGCGAAGAACCACTGGGCCAGGAGCCTAGTGTGAAGTCAAACTTCTGGAAACGTGAGTTCAGCGCTTGGGGTCACCTTTTCCTTGAGGCCGATTTCAGGAGCAGGTGCAGCCGTGGGGTGCGGGCTGAGGTGGGGCAGGGCTGCTGGAGCTGGTGGGGGGCTTGAAGCCGCACCCCCTCACCCCCCCCACCCCCGGGGACCAAGGGCTGAACGGCAGGCAGGCAGACCTGCACCGCCTGGCAGGAGCTGCTGCTCCGTCTCCTGTGATTTCAGCTCCCAAGACTAGATTTAGGGTTTAGGGTCTAAGGCACTAGAGAGCCTTTTTGGACATATTTAATACGCGTGAAGATATTTAATACATGTAAAGACATTTAATACATTTAAAGATCTCTCTGAAGGAAGATTGCTGCATTTGAGGGCTCAAACTATTTGTACCAACAACGTTTGAAATTTTAACAGCACCCAGTGAAAGGAACCAGGCCAGACAGAGACAAGGCCATGTGAATGGAAACCAAGAGAAGCCACAGACAACAGAAAACGGACAAGGAGAAATAGCCAGAAGCACAGAAAGAGCACTGGACAAGCAGAAGAAGCTCAGGAAGGACGTAAAAAATTCAAAATACCAGGACTGGAGAACTTCACCTGATGGACACATGGCTACTTTAGAAAACACTCTTTTCAAGCACGCGTTGGAAGTTTACCAAAAATGTGCTCATAGTAGGAAGCAAGTCTCAAAAAGTTTCATTCAAAGAATTGGAATATTTACAGGACGTGTTCTCTGACCACAATATATTGAAGTTAGAAATATTGATTTAAAAATCACTAAAAATAACTATTTTTTAAAAGATGGAAGTTATGCATTTATTACATAGATACTAATAAAACTGAAATGTTATTAATGCTTACAGTAGACAAGTTCCGAGTTTTGCACTAATAAAATACTGTGTCCTGAAACAATCTAAAGATTATGGAGACGTACGTGAGTGTGACACTTTAAATCTGACTAAAATTTCCAGATGTTAACTATGCACAAGATTCGAGGAGAAATTCCATCAAAAAGAAAGAAGCTGAAGACAAATGTGGATGCAGGTGAAAATGAGTCAGCCTGGGGTCAAACCGAGGTTTCTTGGAATACTTCCTCTCTCAGCCTCTCAATTTAAGAAAATTAAGTGACTTTTGCTTTAAAAATTAGGCAAAACAGCATCAACAGTAAAAACCAAAGCCCAAACCATAAGGGCCAAAGGAAAAATACACTATGGCCATAAAAAATATATTTTGAGAGAATGATATATAAAATACCAAACATAAAACTGTGTGGAATGCAGTTAAAGTCATACTTAGAGGGAAAATTATAGCCTTAATACATATATTAGAAAAAAGGGGGAAAGATTGAAAATAAACGAGCTAAGTGGTCCTTTCTCGTCCTTCCTCAGGTTTTTAAAGTTGCATTGGGAGAACTTGACGTTACAAACAGGATATGAGGTCATGCTGTTTTTGCAACTCACCTGAACGAAGGCTAACATTTCTGCGTGACAAAATGTGACACGTATGTCCGCAGAAGTCCTCATCCAGTTTGACATGTCAACAGCATTTAATATGAGGGTCACTCTTCCGTTCTAATTCTTTCTCGGGACTCTTTCTTCACTTCGTTTTCAGGCAGTGCTGAGCAGGAGCCAGTTCATATCAGCTTGCAAGAGTTGACTGTGTGCCAGCAACCTGCCCAGTGACACCACAGTGATACTCGGAACGAGCCACAGTGCGGGCGTTTCACCGTCGAAACTGGAAAACTCTGCAAGTCGGTGCGTCTGTCTATGATCAACCCATCTATCCATCCATCCATCCATCGTCTACTTATCTCCTTACTGCCTATCATCTATTTGTCATCTATCTGTAGTGTATTATCTATCTATCTATCATCTTTCTGTTCTTGTCCAGTCTCTAAGTGGTGTCCGAGTCTTTGCAACGCCAGGCTTCCCTGTCCTTCACCGTCTCCAGGAGCTTGCTCAAACTCATGTCCATCGAGTCAGTGATGCCATCCAGCCATCTCATCCTCTGTCGCCCCCTTCTCCTCCCACCTTCAATCTTTCCCAGCATCAGGGTCTTTTCTAAAGGGTTGGCTCTGCATCAGGTGGGCAAAGTACTGGAGCTTCAGCTTCAACATCAGTCCTTCCAAAGAATATTCAAGGTTGATTTCCTTTAGGATCGGCTGGTTGGATCTCCTTGCAGTCCCAGGGACTCTCAAGAGTCTTCTCCAACACCGCAGTTCAAAAGCATCAATTCTTTGCCTCTCAGACTTCTTTACGGTCCAACCCTCATATCCGTGCATGACTACTGGAAAGATCAGAGCCTAGACTATATGGACCTTTGTCCACAAAGTGATGTTTCTGCTTTTCAGTACACTGTCTAGGCTTGTCATCATCCATCTCTCTACCATCTGCAGTCTGTCTGTCTATCACCTACCATCAGCAGGCAGGTTCACCAGCTCTGGAACCCTACTCTCTCCTCGCCTTTGCTGGCTGATCAGAAGCAGTCCTCCTCACGCAGGAATGCTGAACCTCAGACTCAGTCCTCAGACCTCTCTTCCGCCTCCTCCCTCCCTCGGGGATCTCACTCAGTCTCGTGTCTTTACACACCACGTGCACACCGATGACTTCCCTCCAAACGATCCCCACCGCTGACTTCGCCAAGCTCCAAACTCGTGGACCCCTCTGTGGACTCCACACCTGGGGACAGGCTGGACTTGCAGGGCCTGGCAGACAGGTGCCTCAAGGGGACAAGGTGTCTGAGAGAGGACATGGATGTTTGTCTAAAGGTCTCAGTGTAAGATTTAAAAAGTGACAGTGACGTAGAAGCTTTCTTTTAAAATACCATTTTTTTTTTTTTTCCGTTTTTGGTTGTGCCACATGGCTTGTGAGATCATAGTTCCCCGACCAGAGATCAAAGCTGCACCCTCTGCAGTGGAAGGGCAGAGTCTTCACCACTGGACTGTCAGGGAACTCCTGACACAACATTATTTTTCACAGCCGCAAAGTACAAGCTACCCAAAAAGCCCATCAGTAAGTTAACAAAAGCACTGCTGTCATTGGCCCTCCATCACGAAAACAAGCACCTGTTTCCTGAGGACCCCGCCGGGGGCTCCCGGGCACCATCTGGGCGCTGCCCCACATGCTGTTTGCATTAGGAGTTTAGAAAAACAATTCGGCTTTGACTAATCACTGTCTAATTTTTTCAGGCGCATCCCAAAGTCTCACCCCTGCCCCCGCCCTCTTTCCTTGCCAGCACTTCTCTGGGAGTCCCTGGGCTGCCGCACACACAGCATACTCACATACACTCACCCCAACTTCATATGCACACCCACACACACTACCCACCTACACATAGACTCATTCACATGCACACACAACACAGTAACACACACAACACAGTAACACACACGCACATCCCAACTTCATATACACACTCATTCACACACTACTCACCTACATATCTGCTCACACACATGCATACCCCAACTTCATATACACACTCACACACTACCCACCTACACATCCACTCAAACACATGCACACGCAATGCACTCACACACACACTCACCCCAACTTCATATACACACTCACACCACCCACTCACACATCTGCTCACTCGCACAAGCACATGTGCAATGCACTCATAGTTTACACTCACACACACACACACACACACACACACACACACACAGACACCTCCCCCTTGCACAGTTCTGGGAAACAACTTCTTCTTGAGAGAGGACCCTTAGGGGTGGCAGGGGTGGTCAGCTGAAGGCGTTGGTCCTCAGGACCCGGCCTGCAGAGTGGGTTAGGAGACAGGCCCTGAGGCAGATGCTGGGTTGAACCCCAGTTCTGCAACCATCCCCCTCTGGCCAAGCTGTCCACCTGTCCAGGCCTCGGGCCCCGCCTCTGGTAAATGGAGCCGCGGCCGCTGGCGCCTCTGTGCAGGCCGCGTGTGGAGGGCAGTGCCCGGAACAAAGCGCCGTGTGTGTTTTGTTTAAAAACATTCTCACAAATCAAAGTAACATCAAAACTCGTGCTGAAATCTGGATTTTCCTGCAGACTTTTCTGATTGCATAATTCTAAATCAGTCCCTGAAGCCGAATGTTTGTCCCCTCGTGGGGCCTGAGGCCTTCCATGCCACAGAGGACGCCGAAGGACCGCAGAGGGTGCCCAAGCGCAGAGAGGTTAAGTTGTTTTTCTGATAGTACCCAGTGCTCTGGAGACAGGCATGTCTGCAGGTTTTGTGCCGTGCCCAGCAGGTTGGCATGGGGGGGCGGTCTTCGTGCCCAGCCGGGACGGAGTGAGGGGACTTCCTGAGGACGGTGGGCGTGGCTGCAGGGAACAGGGGGGCCTTGCAGAGCCCACTAGCGCAGCTACACACCTGTCGAGGTGAACGGGCCCCGCTCCAGGCGGCTTCAGGGCGGGGGGCCAGGAGTGGTGGTGGCGCCAGGGTGTGTGTGGGGCGGGAGCCTGCCTGGTAGTGGGCAGGCAGGCACCTTGGGGCAGTGCCCAGCCCCCGCCGGTGGAGGGCTTCCTGGGGCGGGGCGCTGGCCGCCCGGGGCCTCAGGGCCCTAGTGGGGCTGCCGTCTGAGAACAAAGCGTCCTGCAGGAATTCCGGCCCCGTCCTGGAGCCTGGCGCCCTGCCCTGCCCCCACCCACCCCGCCCCCAGTTCAGGGGCATGGAGGTCGCCATCAGCATGTAAGATGGGGACCTGGACGGCCCCGGGCTTCCACAGCTGCTCCGAAGCGCACTCACCTCTTCCCTTCCAGTCTCAGAAGTGCTGGCCTCGGACCCAGGCCGAGGGCGGGGGAGGGGAGCTTCCTGGCCGGGCGGACTGAGACTCCCAGACTGTTGAAGCCAGAAGGTTTCCTTCCTGAAAAAGCACAGCAGCCCCTGCTTTCCGTCCCTCTTGCTTCTCTCAGGAGAGAGCTGCCCCCCGCCCCCCACTCGGCCCCCAGCTGCAGGCCTAGCCCCCCGGGACGACTGGCCCATGGCACAGGGGTGAGAGGGGGTCACAGTAGCCCACAGGCCAGCGTGCGGTCCTGGTCCTGGGGGCAGGCAGCAGGACCCGGCCTCTTGCCGGCCGGCAGCCGCCACCTGCAGTTTCTCTGGGGCCGCCGCAGCCAGGCAGGTGCCGTGACTACAGACAGCCCATGTGGTGACTCAGAGCCCAGAGCTTCCTAAGGCCTCCTGGCCTGGGTTTCTCAGCGGCCTGTGCTGATCTCTCTCCCTCCCTCCCCCTCACCAGACCGTCCATCAGCAAATCCTGCCGGCTCACCTTCCCCAAAAGTAGCTCTGTTTGGGGAAAGCCTTCCCTCCCCGCCCCTTCCCTCTGACCTCAGCTCCCGCCCAGGCTGCAGTGGCCCCTCCTGCTCCTCACACCCACAGCAATGGGTTCAGAGGTGGACATGATCCAAACTTGACCAGACAGCCCAGCTTCCTGATGAAAGGGCTGGAACCGCGGCAGCCACCTCTCCACCGGGAGGAGAGTGTTGCTGTTACAGGAGATGAAGCAAGCAGGAAGGTGGGGAGAAGGCCACTGAGCTGGACAGCAGGGATGGCATTTAGAACCTCTTCACCTGGGCCTGACCCACCGCTGGGTTTTCCAGGTACTTACACGTCAATGGTGCTCGTTCAGGTTAGGTCGCTGTCAGGTGCCACAGGAAAGTCCTGCCTCCTCTAGAAACTGACCTGGAGCCCTCTGGAGGTTTGCTTTGCTCCCCCTCCCCTCTTCCCACCCCGCCCCCCCCCCCCCCCCCCGTCATCTGAGAGGCCCTGTCTTGCTCCTCATTCTGGCGTCTGGCTCTGGTCCCTGAGTCAGATCCCCTCCCCAGCTGTTTGTCTGGCCTTGGTGGGCGCTGTGCATGGCGCCTGCCCTCGTGGGGAACCGGAGCTTAGCAGGGCTGAGCTTTAGCAGAGTAGTCACTCATTTGTGACATCAGTGGCCGGAGCCTCATCAGCGAAACTGGCAGGTAGGGGCTACATCTGCGTCGTCAGGGGTCCTAATTGTCAGAGTTTTCAGGTCCTCCCCCGCCCTCCTCGGGACCCCTGTCCCCACTCCTCCCGCCGCATGCTCCCTGGACAGTCCTTCCCGAAAGTCCTCCCAGGGCTGTGTCCTCATCCTCCAGTTCTCAGCTCAGTTGTCAGAAGACCCACAGCCCCCACGGCCTCCCTGACCCCACATTGCCTCTGACTGGTGGACCTTGGTCCCGTTTCAGGGCCAGTAGCCTGCCCACCATGGCTCTGCTCTCCCAGCATCCTCTCATCTGTCAGGCAGGGGCATCCTGCCCGCTGACCTTCCCCAAACACAGCTTTGTTTGGGGAAAGCCTTCCCTCCCCACCCCTCCTCTCTGACCCCAGCTGCCGCTCAGGCTGCAGTGGCCCCTCCTACTCCTCATAGCACAGCAATGGGTTCAGAGGTGGACATGACCTAAACTTGACCAGACAGCCTGGTTTCCTGATGAAAGGGCTGGAACCGCGGCAGCCACCTCTCCACTGGGAGGAGAGTGTTGCCGTCACAGGAGGTGAAGTAAGCGGGAAGGTGGGGAGAAGGCCACTGAGCGGGACAGCAGGGACAGCATCTGCTGTATAAGATCTGCCCGCTTGGACTGCAGGCAGCAAACAACATCCCTGGACATTTCTGCTGGTAGCCTCGCTCCCAGGGGCTCAGACACCAGCGGGGCCAGGCCCTCCCCTTCCCCGATGGGTCCTCTCGGTGCAGTTCTCGGCAGGGGGACGGATGGCCCTCCCCTCCCCGCAGCCTGGGTCCTGTTCTCCCAGGTTCCCATCCTCATCCAGTGCTGTCCGCCTGGGTCCTCGTCTCGCCTGTGTGGACCCCCTGGGTTGACTGCTGTTGGGAGGAGGGGTCAGACTCCGCTCCGACTGCAGGCTGGGGCTCTGGAGGCCCACACTGACCCCTGGCCAAATGGACGAGTGGACGCGGGGCTGAGCCTCAGGCGTCCGGAGGAGATGGACTGCAGAGGCCTCAGGCAGGTCCCTGTGCTTGGGCGGGTGTTCGGGGCCCTGGGCCAGGAGATGAGAGGCCCAGGTCACACTGGGCTGGGGGCGGGCTGGACTGTTGTGCTCCTGTTGTGACGAGCCCTGAGCGGCGTCCCTTTGGTGTTTGGAGGAAGACGTTGGCTTGTGTGTGAGGTCACGTGTTGGGGGCATGTGCGGGCCGTGGCCAGCGGCCCCCAGGTCAGCTCTGCTATTTCTCAGTCACAGGACCTGCAGAGAAGCAGGTGACTGCACGTTAAGGGATGTCCCTTCAGGTGGGCATGGCCCCCTTTAGGCCGGGGCATCTCCTGTCCCCTTCCGATGTCCTGCTGCGGGATGGTGGCTGTGGGGGTGTCTGTCTCAGGCAGAGAGAGCTGGGTCTCTGACGTGTGGACCTGCCTTGTGGGCCCCAAGGCTCCTGCCCCCAGAGCAGCGGGTTCTCTGCCTGAGGGTCCCTGCGGCCTGACCCCCACCCCTGACAGTGGTCCCCTTGCCACGTCCCCCTGGGCTAGAGGTGCGGCTCCCAAGATGGGGTGGCTGTGGGGCATCGGGGGCGCAGGTGCGCCTGCCACTGCCCCTCACGCTCACCCACCCTCTCCTCCTGTCATGCCCCCTGCCCGAGGCCTGCTGAGGAGCAGCCTCCTGCCCGCCTCCCCCACCCCTGCGTGTGCCAGGAAGTGCCGCGGATTCCCCAGCTCTGACAGACACGACCGCTGCCCTGCGCGGGGAGGCCCGAGGCTGCTGGCCCGGCCTGTCCAGGCTGCCCTTCCAGAAACTTCCAGCCCCTTCCTGCCTGGCGTCCTGCCCGAGGCCTTCCTGGAAACCAGGCCCACCCCGCCCCCAGCCCAGGGCGCCAGGCTTTCCACGGTGTGAATCGGCCAACCTCTCCCAGCATCGCTCCTCCTCCTACTGAGAAGTTCTCACTGATGGGTGCGTAGGCCCAGTCTGGTGGCCGCCTGCGTCAGCCTGGGTCCCTCTGTGGAAGGACCTCCATGCCGGGGCATGGATGGCGGACCAGGCAGACATGAAATTACAGAACTAATAGCCATAATCACATGCTGTGGGGTTTATAACATTTACGGATGTAGTGTGTTGAATATTAAAGACCCTGATGCTGGGAAAGATTGAAGGCAAAAGGAGAAGAGGGAGGCAGAGGATGAGATGGTCAGATGGCATCACAAACTCAATGGACATGACTTTGGAAGCCTGGCGTGCTGCGGTCCATGGGACATGACTTAGCATCTGAACAACAACGAGTTTAATATAATACTGTAAAAAGGAAGAAAAGAGAGCATTATGTAAGAGTAGTGTTTCTGTATGTCACAAACTACATTAGTATAAATATGAAGCTGTTGGTAAGCCTTAGAGCAGCCTACTAAGGAAATAACTCAAAACGATGTAGTGAAAATACCATTAAAGAAATTCAAATGCTACCTTCACTTAATGCAGACGAAAGCAGTCAAGGAAGAGAAGAGGAACAGAAGAATAGGATACACACAGAAAATACAGAGTTAGACAAGCCATGGAGCCAGACAGCAAACCTGAAAGCTGGTTCTTTAAAAAAGATTCAAGAAACCTAGTAAACTTTCAGCTCGATTGAGACAAAGTGAGAAAAAATTCAAATGACTAGAATCAGGAGGGAAAGAGACATTACTACTGACCTTACAGAAATAACAAGGACTATAAAGGCACCCTGTAAGCAACAGTATGATAATAAACTAGGTAACTCAGATGAAACGAACAGATTCCTAGAAAGACACAAAATACCAAAACTGACTCAAGAATGAGTAGACAATTTGACTAGGCCTATGTAATTCGTGCGGAGAAGGCAATGGCACCCCACTCCAGTACTCTTGCCTGAAAAATCCCATGGAAGGAGGAGCCCGGTAGGTTGCAGTCCATGGGGTCGCACAGAGTTGGACACGACTGAAGCGACTTAGCAGCAGCAGCAGCATGTAATATGTGAAGAGATTGAATTATAATAATTCTTTAAAAATTACCCACGAAGAGAGGCAGCCCAGGGCCAGGTGGCTTCATTGGTGATTTCTACCAAACTTTGAAAGAATAATTAATATTAACACCAATTCCTCACAAAATCTTCCAAAAGTAGAAGCAAATGGACCGCTTCCCAACTCATTCTGTGAGGCCAGCCATCACCTTGATGCCAAAAGTGGACAGACATCATGTGAAAAGAAAACTACAGACCTGTGTCTCATGTGAATATGGATGCAGAAATCCTAAGTGAAACGGTAGCAGACTGAATCCAGTAACATATGTAAAAGAATTATATACATGACCAAGCCGGATTCGTCCAAATTTGGTTTAACGTCTGAAAATCAATCAATGGAATGTGCCATATCAACAGAGTGAAGGACAAAGTACACATGGTCATCTTAGCAGATACAGAAAGAGTTTGATAAAACACAACACCCTTCTGTGGTTAAAAAAAAAAAAAAAACACTAAAAAAAGCTGGAATGGAAGGGAACTTCCTCGAGCTGATAAAGGGCATCTTTAAAACCGCATCACTAACATTATACTTAATAGCGAAACACCGGATGCTTTCCCTTCAACTACAGGAACAAGACAAGAATGTTCACTCCTGCCACTTCGATTCAGCGTTGTTCTAGAGGGTCTATCCAGGGCAGTTAGACAACTGAATGAAATAACATGCATCCCCATCAGAAAGGAAGAAGTAGAAATTTTCCTTATTCATAGATGAAGTGACGTTGCATATAGAAAATCCTTAGGAAACCATGCAAAGACTATTAGCTATAATAAACAAATTCAGCAAATTTGCAGGATACAAGATTAATATGCAAAAATCAGTTATACTTTTATACACTTAGAAAGGATAATCTGAAAATGAAATTGAGAAAACAATTCAATCAGCAACAGCACCAAAAAAGAATAAGACTTAGCAATAAATTTAATAAGTGCATGATTTATACTCTGAAAATTATCATACATTGATGAAAGAAACTAAAGTTCAAATAAATGGAAAGACATTCCATATCCATGGATTGGAAGACTTAATATTGTTTCCCTGGTGGCTAAGCTGGTAAAGAATCTGCCTGCAATGCAGAACTGGGTTTGATTCCTGGGTTGGGAAGATCCCCTGGAGGAGGGCATGGGCCACTCCAGTATTCTTGCCTGGAGAATTCCATGGGCAGAGGAGCCTGGGGGGCTAGAGTCCATGAGGTCATAATGAGTCAGACACGACTTACTCTAGTGAGCGTGTATACATTGAAGTTTTGCACAAATCACAATTTAACTCAGGGCTTCGGTCACAGCTGGCCTTTCTAAGAAGAGGGAAAGGGCATGGGAGAATGTGTCTGGGCTGTGTTCCCACTTGGAGTCAGTTTAAGCGCCTCTTGAAGGTGCTGAGCCTCAGGTATGATGTGTCAGTCTGGGGGTTTAAGGTGGTCAGCTGGTGGAGAGCCCTGAACGGGATGTGCATTGATGAGGGGCTGAGGTCTGCCTCCCTGTGATGCCCCCGCAGGCCCCAGCTTTGTCACCTGTGCCCCTGAATGCTACCTGCTCCCCCCAAGCTGGACGCTTCTCCAGGCAGACCCCACTTCAGCTCCTTACAGGAGGGGTTCCCAACCCCCTTCCCATTCCAGCTGTCCCCTCCAGCCCCCTCTCTAACGCCAGACCTCCTCTCTGGGGGTTCTGGGAGTCTGGGGGAGTCTATCTCCTGGAGCTTGTGAAGGACAGAGGAACCCTAGAATCCCTCAGGGGAGGAGATGCCAGCGTCGAGGGGTCCTGTGGGTCACACGCTCCAACTTCAGGGAAGATCCATCACGGTTCCTGCCACCCGCAGTCTGGCCACTCTGGACCCTGAGCCTGTGGCCAGGGTGGCACCGCCGGGCTCCTCGCCTCCCAGGAGCACCGCGAGGTGGTTTCCGTAAGTTGGCGGCGATTGCATAACTCCTTCACCAACTGCCGTGCCGGATATATTTTGCAACCCAGCCTGCTGTGCCACACGTGTTGGCTGGCACCGCCAGGCCTCCCGCAGAGGCCGGAGGAAGTCTGAGAGTGAAGCATGCTGATGGCGCTGCCGGGGACCTGCTCCCAGCCGTCCTCGGGGACGCTCCCAGGGCCCCGCCGTCCTCTGGCCAGAAAGCGGAGCCGTCGAGCCCACGGAGCAGCCCCAGGAGGCATGGATCTCCGAGGAGCTGCTGTTACCTGCCAGGAGCCCTTTTTGGTGTTTACAGGAAGATCGGCCCCAAAGGCGCGCTGGAGGGAGACTGGCACAGGTCAGCCCGCAGGCAGACCCCACGGGTGCCGCTGGGCATCCTTCGGAGCAGGGTGCAGCAGGCGTCCGCTGGTGACAGAGGAGCAGACAGGAAGGCCACCAGTCTGGAGACACGGCCATCTGCCCGAGCTCTTGGGGCGTCGAGGCTCCAGGGACTGGCAGGTGATCCTGACCCTGCTGGGATGCTCCCATTTCCTGGAGAGGTTCTCGGCAGAGTCAGCAGGCCCAGTGGACCCGGTGACGGGACTCGGGCTCTGCACTCATCCCCCACCTACCTGCCGGGAGCTCCCAGCCGCATCCATCACTTAAAGCTCAGGGGAGCTGGGTCTCCCAAGGCCAGGCCCCATCTTGGGGGTGGCCGGCATCCAATGCCTACCTAGTGTAGGAGTCTAGAGGCGTAGCCCCCTCTTGGACCAAGGCCACCCAGCCACCAGGGCTCCCCAAGGGTTGGCAGAGCCTCGTGGTGACTGCATTGCAGCCCAGCTTCTCCCTGTCCACTCGGGCAAATAATAAACCAAAATAAAACAAATCTACAAAACCTCATATACGGAGATGAGAGGTGAACTAACAAAGCGGAGACGCGTAGCACGGTCATGAACCAGAAGTCCTGTGGTGCTCAGGTGTCAGTCACCCCGACTGCCCGACACATTCAGTACACGCCAAGTCAAAATCTTACGGACCTGATTAAAAGAAAAATTGACAAGCGAATTTGAAAATTTATGTGGAAAGGCAGAGGACCTAGGAGAGCCAAAATAATCTTGAAAAAAAGAAACGGTAGAGCCGGGAGATTTACACAGTCTGCCCTTGAGACTTTATACAAAGTATAGCCAAGAAGACAGTGTGATATTGGTATTAAGAGAAACCTGCAGATCAGTGAAAAAGAAGAGTCCAAAAATAGACCCCACAAGTATACAGTCAACCGAGTTTTTTTAAACAAATTTTTATTGGAGTATAATTGATTTACAGTGTTGTATTAGTCTCAGATGCACACAAAGTGAATCAGTGATTCATACACATATGTCCACTCTTTTTAATTCTTTTCCCACATAGGCCATTATCGAGTATTAAGTAGCGTTCTCTGTGCTATATAGTAGGTTGTTATTCCTTATCTACTGTATATAGTAGTGTGTATGTGTCAACCCCAATCTCCCGATTTATCCCTCCCTGGCCAGCTGATTTTTTACAGAGGCACCAAAGTAATTGGATGGAGGAAAATATTGCTTTTTAAACATGGTGGCTGAACAATTAAATATCTTTATGGAAAAAGAAGAATTCCAGCTCTTACCTTGCTCCATACTCAGAAATAGCCCAAAGGGATCATAGCTCTAAACCTAAGAGCTTTAGGTCACATACTTAGCACACATTCTGTGTTAGTTTTTCAAAGTTCTTACTGGTTTTTGGATTACAAAAGAGATATGTTTTTTTATTACAGTCCAAACCGTGTCTCTCCCAGAGAACCCTGAGGAGTGCACCGACAATTATCATATAGGCTTTTAAAACAACCTAGCGGGATTATACCTGTTGTTCTATAACTTGGTTTTCCCCCACTTGAAATAAAGTGTGAACCACATTCCCTATCAGCACATGCATGTCTACACTCATCCACTGAAAAAGCTGCAGAACAAGTCAAATAATTGTTGTCGTTGTTCAGTCGCTCAGTCGCGTCCGACTCTTGGCGGCCCCATGGACTGCAGCACGCCAGGCTTCCCTGTCCTTCACCATCTCCTGGAGCTTGCTCAGACTCATGTCCATGTTTATATCAAATGTATTTAACCAGTCCATATTTATGAACGTTAAAGCTCACCAACAAATGAGGTTGGTACATTTATCTTCTCATATGCTAGTAATAGTACTTCTGCGTGATCTGTTACTAAGTGTATGCATGCTTTACACTCAGGTGGCTTCCGGCTAACTGGTCGTGCATACAGGCCTCGCCAATCTATATTCCATCAACAGTGGAGAACAGGATTCACGTTCCTGTGGGTTCAGGCTCGCAGTCAAGGGTGATATCACTCTTGATGCTTGTGTGAGTTTTCATGCATGGCCAGTCTGCTAATGACTGGTGGCATCTCATTGTTGTTTTTAATTTTTGTTTATTTGGTTGCAAAGGAGGGCATGCTTGCTTTTCATATGTTTATTGACCATGATGTTTCTTCCTAGGCGAATGGCCTATTTCTCTGTTGTTTGCCTTTTCCTTATTGATTTTTAGGAGCACTTTGCATATTACAGATACGACTGGTACTTCATTATATGCATTGCAAATACTAATTCTCTCTCTCAATCGGTTGTCGATATTTTAAGTTTGTTTATAGGACCTTTAACTATACGGAGGTTGGCACTTTCTATGTAGTCCAATGGAGCAATTGTTAAATTAAAAAAAAAATTAATTAAAGTTTTTTTGGTTACACTGGGTCTTCGTTGCTACACACGGGCTTTCTATAGTTTCAGGGAGCAGGGGCCACTGTTGCAGTGTGCGGGCTTCTCAGAGCAGTGGCTTCTTGTTGCAGAGCACAGGCTCTAGGCACGCAGGCTTCAGTACTTGCAGCACTCGGGCTCAGTAGTTGCGGTGCAAGGGCCTAGCTGCCCTGTGGTGTGTGGGATCTTTGCAGACCAGGCATCGAACCCGTGTCCTCCTCTCAGGCAGGCAGATTCTTAACCACAGGACCAGCAGGGAAGCTCAATCCTTTTTCTTTATATTTTCTGCTTGCTGGGTGATGCTTAGAAAACCCCTTGCTACCTCCAAGTTTCAAATGAAGTTGTAGTATGTAGTGAATGCCCGTGTTTCAACTATATCGGTGATGTTTTAATGCTTCAGCTAGGTGTTGGCTACATAAGTATCTTTTACATTCTTCAGGTACTTGCGTGTACCTGAAATATTTCACAGTCTGTTTTTATAATGAGATAAAGGGAGGAGAAAACCAAATACATTTTTGATGGGGTTGCACTACCAGAAACAACTACAAGCCTGGCAGAAACAAACCCACAAAACCAAAAAAACAAGACTACGTGACATTGTCTGAAATGTCTGAAATCAGCACCGTCAGGAATTGGCTACCACCGAGCAGATGAGAAGTCCCAGTGCCCACGGCAGACATGGCCATGGAGTGGGGGTGGGCAGGGGGCGGCCACCCAGGGAACTCTGGGAGAAGTTTCAAGCATGCTACGACACGGATGGACCTTGACGAGATCGTGCTAAGTGAAAGAAGACAACAGAGTGGAGTGTGTGGGTCCGTGCACCTCAAACATCCACAGCAGAGACAGAAAGCACATTATTGGCTGCCACGGGCTGGTGGGGACAGAGAAAGGAGAGGGACTGCTGATGGATAAAGGGTTTGGGGGTGATGCAAATTGTCTAAACTTAGATTGTGGTAATGGTCGCACAACCCTGTCAATATACTCAAAACCACTTACCACTGCCTTTTCCATGTTTTAGCGTGTTTCAGGGCTCCGTTCCCTTTTTACGGCCAAGTAATATTCCACTGTGTGGCTGGACCACTGTTCAGCTGTTCATCACGTGATGGGCCTCTCTCCACTCTGGGGCCGTTGTAACCACACAAGTACAAGCCTGTGTGTGGACACGTTTTTCTGTGTCTTGGGCATATACCTGGGAGCTGTGCTGCTCTGGTGGTGTGGAGAACACATTTTCTAGTGTTCTTGCTCGCAAGCCTGGAGACGTGCTGTGGTTCATGCCCCCTGCTATGGTCATGCCCTCTCGTTTCGCCAGGGGTTGGAAGGCCCGACTATAAGAAGTAGCAGTTGTGTTCTCCTGCAGCCTTGCCTGGGCACGGGAACTGCAGCTGGGTGCACCGCAGTTAGAGTGCCTGGAGCAGTCCTGTCTGCATGGCTGTTTTTCACTCCCCTGCCTGTCTCTGTCTCTCAGTCTCTCTCTCCCTCTCTCCAGAGAGCCTGCAGCACCCATCTGCTCTCTGGCTATTACCCACGGCTGGCCTAGTCCTCACCAGGAGGTGGTCCAGGAAGGCTCTCGGGGAGGGTGACCTTCGGGCAGAGGCCTAGAGTATGTGAAGAAGCCATGTGGCTCTCTGAGCAAATGCAACAACATCAAGTGCAAATGTCCTGGGGTAGACGTGTGCCAGGTCGGCTTGAGGCACAGCCAGGAATCCCTGCAGGCTGGATGTAAGCAAGCAAACGCATGAGATCAAAGTGTCAACAAGGGGCTAGATCAGATGGTGTGGGCTCCTTGGGGTGAGGAGGAGCAGGCTCACATTTTCCCAGGGTCTCTCTGCCGTGGCGGTCTGAGGGGATAGTGGGGAAGCCTTCCATCCAGAAGCCTAGTGCAGGAATCCAGGAAAGATGTCAGCAGGTTGGACCAGGGCTGTAGCTGTGTTGATGCTGGGGAAAGGTCAGAGTTTGGAATAACCGACTGAAGGCAGGTGCCTGAGGAGGAGGGGCGGACGTTCCCTGTGACCTTGGCTCATGCCTCACTGTCCTCTAGGGGACCACTGCTCCGACCCCGCTCCCGTCCCTCCTGCCCACAGAGAGACTTCCAAAACTCACACTGAACCCACCCGCCAAAGTTTCCCATCTTGATAGTCAAGACATTTATTGCCATGTGCATCAGAAAATACTAGCCCACCGAACCCATTATCTTGTCAGTAATATAAAATTATCTCTTAGTGACAATTTACTGTATAAAGACATCCATCGATTTAAAGAAAAAGATGAATGAAACAGCAGAGGAGGTGACGCCCGGAGGCAAACATTCCTGCAGAGGGCAGTGGATAAGCCCGGGCCTTGGGGAGGCCCTGGACATGCCTGGGCACCCCCCAGCCCCGCGGGCAGCTGCCTGCCTGCCCAGGTGCCCCGAGGCCGCCACCCTCTGGCCTTTGCATTTCATCCGTCCAGGTTTCATGTGCTGCCTCCGAGATTTTTTTCTTTTTTTTTGCAAGATTGCTAGTCATTTATTTTTCACATTCACATTTTCAATCCATCTGGAATCTGTTTGGCTCTATCTAAGTGCGGTCCAGTTTTCTCTTCTGCCAGAAGAATGTTCACTTGTGCCAACACCGCTTATTTCACAATCTGCCCTCTTCCCACCGAGCTGAACTACTACCTTTGTCGTATATTATGTCCTCATGTCCGTGGGAATCTATTTTTGGATTCTCTGTTGTTTTCCATTGTCTGTTCCTCTGCCAGAGCCATATTGATTTGATTACAGTGACTCTAGACTATGTTCTTATTTCCGGGAAGGCAAAAACCCCACGTTACTCTTTTTCCAGTTTTCCTTGGTTATTCTGGGGCATTCATTCTGCCACATAACCTTTGAGGTTGTTTTATCCAGTTTTGCTTTAAATCACACTGTTGGTATTCCAGTTTGAATTTTGTTAAATTTGTGCCGAAAATATGGGAGAATTGACAGTTGCATGGTATTAAGTTTTCCCATCCAAGAACATGGCCTGGCATGCTCTCTTCCAGATCTTATTATGATATCTTCCAGAAGATTTAATCCCATTTCTGTCTCTATACTTCTACTTCATGTGCTTTATTTCCACAAACAATATACGGTTCTGTTTTATGTTTAAAATTCTGCCAGTTCTTCCTCTGACCAAAGCCCTGTGCCAGCCACACAAGGTCAGCACTGCACGGCGTTCCATCCACGTGTGCTGCCGCTCGTGGCTAATCCAGCTCCCTTGAGATGGGCCATTAGCTCTTGTCCATAGTTTCTTTTTAATTTCCGTTTTGTTTTTTACAAATAGTGCCCCATGAATGTCCTTGCCTACATCTCTTCTACTCACGTGTGAGGGTTTCTGAAATGCCTTGATGAGGAAATGCTGAGTCACATGCATTTCTGTCTTCAGCTTTACTAGATACAAAGGACTCTGCAAACTACTTGGATCAACTCACCTTTCAGCCAAGAGGGCCAGAGACTTCTTCTTTCCCTGCGCTGTAGCCAGTGACGGAATTTTCTCCAACTTCTCTTCTTGGCAGACTTCTGTTCCTCTATTTTCTAATCAAAATATTTTGTTCTTTAACCTTCAATTTTTTATATAGGATATGTGTATATCCATTTGTATCTCAATCTCCATCTGTCTATCATCTGTGTAGTTTTAAACAGTGATCAAAGCTTCCACAGTAAAGTCCTTCTCTTCTCCCTACCCCCAGCCACCCAAACGTATATCCTTTTGTAGGTGCAACCACTGTTAACAGGTTCTTTCGTTTTCCATCCAGAGAAATTCTGTCAATATGTAAGCAAATCTGTGTGGATACTCTCGTCTTATCCCCGTTTTGAATCACACCACACTTAGGCTTCTGCAGGGCGCTACTAATTCTCTCTTGGGATCACTTGATATCCGTATAGAGAGCTGCTTCTTTCTTTTCTTTTTTCTGCCTCCTTTCTTTCCTCCCTCCCTCCTTTCTTCCTCAGCATAACAGTCCACTGTTTGGCTGTGTGACAGTACTTTTAAGAGTCTCTTCCAGGAGAGCATCTTGAGTTTCCAATCGTGCCATAATGTACAAGGCTGCCATGGATTCCCTTACAGATCGCACAAGTCTGGGAGCGTATCTCTCAGAAAAGTCCTATAAATGGAACTCTTGGCTCCAAGCATAAATGCATTTGTAAATTCCATAGTATCACATTTCCCATGCCACCCTGATGGTGCATCAGTGGACACTCCTGCCAGCTTGTCTCCCCCACTCCCCCGAGGAACACAATATGCAATCATGTGTTTTGATACTTGCTAGTACCGCTAGGTATCAAGCGGTATCTCAAACTGGTTTTTAGCTTATTTTTATGCATCTTTATCAGGCTATGATTTATGCCACATAAAGCTAGCTTAGTTGTATGTTTCAGTGAGTTTTAGTAAGTTAATGGAGTTACAGCCATCACCACGGTCTAATTTTAGAACACTTCTCTCATTCCAAATCTCTCACATATTTTAAATTTTCTTTTCTCTGAGATTAAGCATGTTTTCATTAAGATCCTTTTCTCTTTTATTTTCTTTGAATTTTCTTTTTATACTTCTGCCCACTTTTTAATTGTACTTTTTTTCTTATTGATTTGCAGACACTCTTTACATATAATGCTCCCAGACTAGGGCACATGCCTTTCCTCACGCAGGCACCGGGGATTCCAATTCCCCTAGACTAGAATGGGACGAGTGGAAACTCTTGATGTGCCTGTACCTCCACCACAGAGTGACCGTACCTGGTTTTATTCCACCCCACCCCCCGACCTCTCAGCACAGGAGGCCCAGAGTATGTCTCTGCAAAAAAGCCTCGGTTCGATATTTGTAAATGCGTGGTCTTCCCCCCCTCACGGTTATTCTCACAATTTGCAACAGTGTGTTCATAGGTGTCAAGTCTGCTCACTTACTGAGGCAATCCCTAGACAGGTACCATCACCATTTTGTTCAACACTGTGTCCCTAGGGTGCAAAACACTTGCCGAGCGCTTTAAAGTGCCCACTGGATCTATTAGCTCACAAACACTAAGTTGTTTACAGAACCGAGGGAGATATACACTGGAAATACCACCAAAGCGTGCAGAGAAGGAACACAAGAGCAGCGTGGCCACAGCCCCCCTTATTTCTATGAAGGACACATCCCTGACCCAGGGGCCTGCAGTGGGGCCCAGGGCTGGTGAGACCACCTCCACCATGCCGAATGTGGGCCCGGGACAACCAGGTTTTCAAGTGAAGCTGGAAACGAATCTCTTCACGTGAACTCTTCCACTTCCAAATATCGGTAGTAGTGGGTTGTTGCATGCGACTTGCTGTTCAAATACATGCTTGTGAGGAATTTTCGTAACAATGCCAGGGCCTGACCAGGCTCAGAGTAGGAAAGCAGCTTGCTAAAGGCCCCCCTGCCGGAAGGGGCTGTGTGTGCTGGGGGCTCCTGGCCCCAGAGCCTGAGCTGCTCCAGGAGGAACGGGCACTGCTGAGTAGTTCCTGCGGAGGGAGATGGGCAGGCCGAGTTCCACCTGGAAGCCCACTGGGGCCGTGGCCTCTGTCGGCCCGCTCACAGCAATTCATCGTTGCGCCTGCTGACAAGGCTGGGGCAATTATCTTGTATTATGAGTGAAGTCTCCTGCTGTCCCGGTCCTCTCAAACACAGCACACGGTGGGGGTCCTCAAGCCACACCCCCCCCAGACTTGGAGGCCGCAGCAGGTCAGGGGAGCCAAGCACCCCGGGGACCAGGGTGCACAGTGCATGGGTGGTGGGCAGAGTGTAACCATGGAGCAGAGATGCTGGGGCTGGCCCAGCTGCCCGCATTCCCTGGACCCCCAAAGATTCCAGGGCTGAGCTGCTGCGGGGAACAAGACAGCCCTCCACCCCTGGGAGCAAGCAGAGACAGACTGGCCGAGTTTACATTGTGCCCAGTCGGCACTGTAAGAGAAATACTCAGTACAGACGGAGAACGGAGGGGCAGGCAGGGCGACACCCAGGCAGAGAGCCTGGGACGGGAATGTTCCAGCCCCTGTGGCTGTAGTAGGAGACTGGGACTCCAGATCTGAGGGTCAGTGAGGCCTGTTAGGTAGGTTCTCAAGGGTCCTTCTGAGAGATGATCTTGCTGCCAACTCGGCTGCATGGCGTTGACAGGCGGCCCCGTCTGTAATTTCCTGCCGATCCATCCATCCTTTCGACAGGCACCTGGGAGGCAGGTCCCGAGGCCCGGCGGGCCTGGGGACGCCCGGTTGGCGGACAGAGACCCCGGCCCGCGGCCCCCGGCCCGCCGCTCCCGCGCGGGGCCGCCAGGGGGCGCGCAGCGCCCGCGCGCCGCCGGGGGTCACGGGCCCGGCCGGGGGGCGGGGCGGCGCCGCAGGTGGGGTGACTTTGGGTTTGACCTGCCCGGCGACGAGCTAATCCCGGCGTATAATAGGCTCCGGGGAGACAAGGAAAATGGCTGCGGCGCTATCTGCGTCGCCATGGGGACCATCGCGTATGCGTGCATGTGTGTGTCCATGTCGGTGCGCGCGCGCCTGGAAAGCACGGCCTTTGTCGGCGGGGCGGGTCGCTCGCGGCGCAGGGACCTCTGGCGGCGGGGCTCCCGTCTCTCTCGCCGCAGGTCCTCAGCGAGGGGGCTCTGGGGCCCCGGGCAGGCGCGCCCCGAGGCGGGCTGGGACCCCTGCCCCCTGGGTGTTGCCGAACTCCTCGTTTGGGTCACAGGCAACTCATGGTACCTGGCACACATCCCCTCTGGCTGGAGGGGGCCCGGCTCGTGTGTGCGGGGGGCGCCCACCCACAGGCAGGCCCAGGGACAGGCCCCTGCCCCCTCCCCAGGGCACACAGCAGATACATAAGGCCGCAACCTGTGCAGAGGCACGCGTGGAGGCACGCGCCTAGGAGCACGCGGGCCCGAGGACCTGTGGCACACCCACGCCCGGATACGCACCGCCTGGCCTGCTGTGCACTCCTAGACAGCCTTGCGGAGGGCAGACACGTGCAGAACCCCCCAACCACGCCTGCACCCGCAGGCTGGCACGACCGCCCCTTCTCGCACGTGTCTGCTCACGCTGGGGGACACGCATGCCCGCATGCTCACGTAGCACCCCTTCCTCAGGCAGCCTCACCTGGACCACCTCCTGCACTCGGCCTGAGCACACACCCCGGCGCTTCCTCATCTCACACTTGTTCAACGTGCCCGCAGTTACGCCAACACCCCTGCTCGTTCGGTGCTCACCCACTGGCACACCGCCCTGCTCATCTACACATGCCGGGCACACCCAGGGACACACACTTGGGTGCCCTCGGCAGGCAGGCAGGCCGGCGGCCCGCGCGTACCGGGCGCCCGAATGCCCCCCGCGAACGGCTATCTGCCTGCCCATCAACGCGCGGATCTGCGGTGGTAAATGATGCATTCGATGGCGGACGCATTTGTTGTGAGCGCTCTGAAAGGGCTCCGATAATCTGGAAGGCAGAGATAAGGAACACCATTTATTCCGCGGCACTTTGGAAACAATTCCCTAACCCTGTACAGCCCCATTCTCGGGCAGCCTCCGGGAGCCGGGCAGATAACGATTGGCTATTCATTATCTTCGCCGGGAACAAAGATTAGCCGGCCGAGATGAAAAATTACCCCCGGACAGCGGCGCAGCCCCGCGCGGACCCCCCTGCCCGCGCCTTGGGGCCCCGCCCGCCCGCCGGCGAGCTCCCCGCTCACGCCCTCCGGCCGGTGGGCCTGGGCACTCGAGGATGCTCCGACGTGCGTGGTGGGGGGTGGGGGCTGGGGGGGGGGCCGGCTGGCGGGCCGTCTCCGTCTGCCACCCCGCCCAGTCTGTCTTTCACATCCCCTCTCTCCCCTCCTTCCCCCGGGGGTCCTTTCTCCGCTTGTCCTTCCTGCTGAGGTCTAGGAGCCCCTGGGGTGCCCTCCTCTCTGTATCTCTCCTGTCTGTCGGACCGTGTCTCTTTGGTTAACACTTTCACTGCTTTTCTTCCCATCTCTCCAACCCTTTCTGCCACTTTTTTTTTTCTTTCTGCTACTTTTTGGTTCTTTATATCCCTGAGGGTCCCCCAACCCTCCACCAGGCCCTCTATTTCTGTTGCTTTTTACAGTCTGTCCTGGGGTCTCCCTGCTTTGTCCCCTTTACCTGTCTCTCTGGGCCTTTCAAGCACAGACTCTCCATGTCTCTCCATCCACCCCAGGGAGGCTCCAGCCAGGCTGGGAAGGGAGATGGTACCTGGGGTGGAGATGGGGAACTCCCCCTCCCAGGGAGCAGGGCAGACTAGGAAAGGCCCTGTAGACATAGCCCCTGCTGGGTTTGTGGGGGTGCGCTCCTGCGCGCCCCACCCCCGGCCCCCCCAAGAGGGCCACCTCATTAGAGCAGTTATTCAGCGTGGCGCTGGCTTTGGCAGATAAGCCTTATCAGCTCATCTCCCCCTCCCACAGACAGACAGTAAGTGTCCTGGCAAATGGCACCCTGGTTCCGCTGGCGGCCTGCCCTGCTGGTCAGAGAAGGTGCGCCGGCAGGCAATCTGGGGAGACACACATAGTGTCATCCAAGACACACTCCTCCACAGCCCGCAGACACAGAGCGACACTGGGAGAAGAGCCTCACACGGCTCACAGATAGATCCACGCACACGAATGCCCACAGCCCAGTTCACAGATGCAGGGGACCCAGAGACACTGCTACTACCGCCCACTCCTGTGTGTGCCCACAGGGACACGCAGCAACGTGTAGACAGACACTTGGAAATACTCACTTCCTATCACAAGGTCCACGGTCCCAGAGATCGCACAGATATACAGGGGCACGCATCCAGTTCCAGAGCTACTCCCTCCCGAGTGCACTTGCGGGGTCACACTCTGAAACAGCCACACACAGTGCACAAACTTGCAGGGACCCATAGAACAGAGACCAAGGGCACAAAGTATCTGGGACCCACAAGAGGAAGCGGACAGACCAATAGCCTCAGCTTTGCAGACTTCCCTCCAGTGTGCTCACAAATGTCTACAGACGCACGCCGGCACTCAGCCCAGAGGACGCACACAGGCAGCAAGCTCACTACCAGCTTCCAAGAAAGCCCCGCACGTGGAGGATGCCTGCTGACCCGGCAGCTTGGATGCACCTCCTCGCTGAGCGCACTTGGGCAAACACTTCCCAGTCTTTTGGAGGCAAAGCACTTAGTCTTTGGGCCAAAGGTCCCCAAGGGCACTTTCACTCTCCCTGGGCAGCTGGGATGGGATTCCAGCCACGGTGCTGAATCTCCTGGTAGAAACTTTGGAAGTTCAAGAACTGGCCTTCCTAGCTCCCAACCCCAAGAGTTTCTTGGGGTGAAGACTCCCGGCTCCTCCACCCAGCCTTCCAAGAACAGCCCTCTGCCCCCACTGCCCGCTCGCTCCAGGGCTCTCCTGGGAAGGGCCATGCGGTGCCTCAGACTCTACTTCTAAAATCCCCTGGCTGCTCTGGAGTTGGGGTGGGCTATAGGTGGGCCAGGGTGAGGGCTTTGTTTACACTCAGCCTGATCAGCCTGGGAGTGAGGGAGGCAGTCGTGTGAATGCCAGATGTACGTCAAGCTACATTTGAGTGTGTGCATGTCGGTGTGACCCAGACCTCCTGCCAGAGGATGTCCATCCATGCCGAGTGTGCTAATGCGTGTGCATGGATGTATGTGTGGCCGTGTGACTGGAGGTGGGTTGGAGGAGGAGGAGCAGGCATCTGTGTGCGTGCGTGTGTGAGCGCGTGTGCCCACATCTCTGGAGGTCCCGGGGGAGAGTCTCGGAAGACGGACTGCTGGCCTTTCTGAGCGCATCCCGGCTTGTGCGCCCCTGCCAGGGTGGGAGTGGGCTGGAGTGGAGGCGAGTAGGGAGAGGCGCCCTGAGTGCACACCACCCGCTGGCCGCCGGTGGCTGGACGAGGGAGGCTGGGCCCCGAGCCCCGGGCACCCTCCTGACCCCCCACGGTGCTCCCGCCTCCCCCCCCCCCCCCCGCAAAGTGCTGTCGAAATAAAAGCAGACCGCGGCAGCGGGGGGCAGGGAGGGCCAGCGCCGCCGGGCTCACCGCTCACGTCTCCTCCTGGCTGCCGTCGCCCTGTCATCCACCCCGCAAACAAAAGCCGCCCGCCGCACACCATGAGGCCGCTCTCCGCGCCGCCCGGGCCCCGCTGGTGACGCGGTCTGCCCGCCCGGCTCCCTGGGCGCCCCGCTCCGCCCCGGCCCCATCCACCCGGGGGCGCCGCCCACCGCATCTCCCTTGGTAAGTTGACCCTTCGCCTGGCCAGGGCCCTGCCAGCCCCCAGACTCAGCCCACCTGGCATGCTAGTTCCGCGGTCCGCCTGGCCCGGTGCCCCCAACATGTGGCCTTCGGGGCTCACCCTAGCCATCCGAGCACCTGGAACCCCAGGTCATAGGGGCCAAACTGGAGAGAGCATTCCGGGAGTTGTGGCCAGCAGGCCCGACTCGGGCGGGAGCCTTCCCATTTCTCGGACGGAGCCGTAGGCCCCGAGTCCCGGCTATTCTGAGAGATGCAGAGCACACCCTCCCGGAGCTGGGCCCTTTGTGTTGGCCGCCCCCCACCTCCAGGCCTTGGCGACGATGTGCCCGAGCCGGGCAGCCGATCTCTGGCTGCACCTGCCGGCTGGTCCCGTGCGCCGGCTTTGCGCGGCTTAACCCGGCGCTCTCTTGCGTGAGCCCCCGCGCCGCGCCCCGCGGTCCTTTATCTTGTGTGGCTGGGGTGCGGGTGGGGAGAACCTGGGGTCTGAAAGTCTCCCCCCCTCCTCCCTGCCCCATGCCAGAGTCGGAATCCTTTTAGTGGAATTTCAATAAGAATGGGGCGGCCGCCGGCTCGGGGATCTGCCTCCGGGGAGGCGGGAGGCATAGACGGTGGGGGTCTGGGTTTGTCTACACCCAGGGCATTTAGAATCATTCCGCAGAGGTCAGGCTTGAACTCCAGGTTTCCCCACCCACGAGGGGAAAGGTCTGGCTTTCAGGGCCCCCGGATGCCACAGCCGCTCCTTTCCCGGAAAACACGGAAGGAAATTCGTTGTTTTGGAAAAAGCCAGGTCTCCAGGGGTCGGGGACATCTGGCCGTGAGCTCTGGTCTACGCAGGCTCTTCGCGCTGGGATTCGTTCATGAGTAGGCAGGATCCGAGAAGCAGGAAGGGCCAGCGGCAGCCCAGGCGTCTGGGGCACGTTTCCCAGCCGGGTTGACAAATTGCAGACAAATTGCATCTAACGAAACGGATTTACCCGTTGTCCTGCTGCCGGGCCGCCAGGCCGCCAAGCAAACTGTGGTGATTCGTGGAGGAGGGGGAATCGCAGCTAGATTGTCTGCAGGTCTCAGCAGGGCCCCGCGCTGTCGGGCTTAGAGGTGGCGGGTAGAACCTCCCAAGATCTCCCAGGAGCCTCGGCCCAGGGTGCAGACACATGTAGGACGCTGGGCCTTGGTCTTCACGAGTCAAAAAGGCCCAGAAAATAGAGGGAGTGGGAGAATTAGCAGGGAGGCGGGTGGAGAGGGAGACTTGGAGTTTAGGGGGCTGGAAGTGAACCTGAAAGAGCCGGGGCAGCAGTTGGTTCCTGGTCCCTGCATAGGGGTGCCCCTCTGGAGGATGGCTGAGGCCCGATCTCAGGCTTTGCCTTAGAGACTTCTGAACCCCTCTGGCCAGAGCAGTCCCCTCTTCCTTCTCAGGACCCCTCAAGTCACACTGCCAGAGTGAAGCTGGGGGGCTGCTGGGTGGCAAATTAAATATCCCTATGGAAGGCAGCCGCTAAGCAAATGGATTTCTTTAAACGCCCTGCACTGATGACCAATTAGATGCCCACGGGAAAAGATGAGAAGAATTTGGTTACAAAGAGAGCACGAACTTACGGTCCCAGAGGGGAGCGAAGTTTAAACAAAGGGCGAGGAAGAGGGTTGCCCAGGATGGGGGAGCCCTGGGCAGCTAGGCGCGGGGCTGAGGCTCCGGATGTCTGCACCCCCAGCTCCCTGTGAAAGCACCCAGGCAAGCCACACTCCACTGGAGAGTCTCCAGTAATTTGGAAAAGGTCGTTAAAAAACTCAGTTTTCGCGGCTGCCCTTCCCCAGTCCTTTGTAAAATCTTGTTCCCATGTAAGGAAAGGGACACAGCTTCAGTGAGACCAAAGGGCAGCGACCCGCATTCGCAACAATCCTTGCAAGTGAACAACAACAACAAAAAAAGGATAGAGAGAGAAAGAAAAAAAAAAAGAAAAAGGAACACGTGCCTCCAAAGTGGGTGTCTGGAGACCCCCAAAGTCCAAGGCCCTAAGTTGACATAAATCCGCTCTCTGCAGCCGGGGTTTCCCCACCCCAGCCCAGGCTATCCTGGGAGTTGGGAGCTGCCCTCAGCCTCCCTGGAGGTTTGTTCCCCCAGCAGTGATCCAGTAGTCTCACTGGTCAGTGGGGGAGGCCCCTGGTTAGCATCCATCAGTCTGTCCAGCAGACACACTCACGGGGTACCCCCCATTACTGGCCGGCTGGGGGCCGAGCTGCCTGCTGCCCTGCTTTCCTCTCCCCGCGGGTTCGTTCCTGCGGGAGAAGGCAGCAGTCCCGGGTCCAACGCAGGGGCTGTTACCGTGAAGGCCGCGGCTGAGCGGGCCGCCTGCCTGCCTGCCTTCTCCGGGAAGGCGACCCCTCCCCACTCCCCGTTCCTGGGAGACCGGTTTGGGTCTCCCTTTTCCTTTTTTCCTCTAGGCCGGGATTGCAGGAAGGGGGGCTGGTGCGGATCTCCGGAGGCCCCCCGCTCGAGTATTGCTTAACTGCGCTGCTAAGCTCCTCTTCGCGGCGATTTTCTGAGCCGCCGAGCGGAGTAATTAAATCCCCGTTCGGGCTTCGAGCTGCCCCGGGCCGGCGGGCAGCGCGGGGCTGCGGCTCGAGCAGCGACCCACCGGGCAGGTCACTCCATCCCTGCGGTGGCCGGGACGCTGCCCCGGAGGGGCTTCAGGCTGCCCCGGAGGAGCTTGCAGCTGAGCTCGTGGTTATGAAAACTGCAGACCCACCCAGCCCCGGAGATCATTTGAACTGCGCTTTGAGGGGAAAAAGGCGATTACCTGGTCTCCTGAAGGCTCGGAACGACTGTCTCCTCGCGAGCCGACGCTGGGATCGCGGCCGGCGGTAAGCTTCCGCTCGGCTCCGGCGTTCACCGCCTCGCGGCCAGCCTGCGAGTCCGGGGCCTCCCGCGCTCGGTCCCCGAGTTTGAACTCCATGGGGCGGCCACCCGGACACCGGGGATTGTCCCCGGTGCCGCGTTGTCTTTGAGAAGGCCCTGCTGGGCTCTGAGGCGGCCAGACAGGCTGGAGGCTTCGCGGCGATCGCGTTTTACCCGTTGATGAGTCGTAAGCTACAGGCAGGGAAGAGAAACAGACGTACCGAGAGACCGCCGGTCCGGGCCAGGCCGCGCGCGTTTCGGGCGCGCGAGCCGGGAGGCGCCGAGGCCACTCACCTGCCCGGGCTGGCAGCCGAGGCTCGGCGCTCAGGACCTCGAGCTCTTGCTCCCGGCCCCGGTGCGCCTTACCCGGTGAGCGCCGACCTCCTCTCCCGCGGAGCGGAATTCCTAGAAGCGCGGGCTCCGCGCGCCCCGAAGCAGGAGGCACGGAGGGAGGCCAGGGCAGATGGGTCCCTAAGGGCCAGAAACGCTCGGGTTCCCTCGGCCCAAGGCTCTGCACCCCTGTCCCCCCCACTCGTTTACCTGAGCCAAGGCCTCGGACAGAAAGGGCCAGCGGGACGCCGAGGCAGGGGGAGGCCCCCGTGGCGCTGCCGGAGCTGGCCTTGGAGGGGGTGACGGGGGCATGCCGGCGGAGCCCGGCCTGGCCTGGTGCCCCCCGAGCCGAGGGGACCGAGGGCTTTCCTCCCTCTTCAGATTATTAAAAAGTTCATTTCCTGGCGAATCGGGTGACGTCAGGGGCCCGGCGTCGCGGTGGCGGGGCTGCCGGCCGGAGAAGCCGCCTCCAGTTACCCAATTACCGACTGTCAATCCCGCCGCCCCTCCCCCCGCCTGCCGGGGGTGGCCGGGACCCCGGCTCTCCCCCCTGCCGCGGGCCCACCTAGCATCCCTCTGGGCTTCTACCCCCGAGGGCCGTGGGCCTAGCGAGGGCAGAGGGGCTGGAGGACGTCGGTGACTCCCCGTTACCCCCGCACCTGTTCCAGGCCCGCTCCCCAATTTCCCTTTCCCGACCCCCTCCCTGGGCGCCTCGGTCTCCTGTCTGTACAATGGGAGCGAGCAAAGACAGCGGCGCGCGGGCCGCGTTCACCCGCGGCTGCCTCTCCGGACTGGACGTTTGTGGAGAGCAGCTCTGGGTGGCTGAGGTCTTAGTTCTCAGACCACTGTCTCCTTCTGCCCAGGGGCCGCCTTAGGGAGCCCCCCACCCCATCCCCCTAGGAAGAAAATGCCTCCTCCTGCCCCGAGGCGTCTCCTTCGAGTCGGCGCCGGCGCCAGTCCGGGTCTGCACGGCCTCGCCCCAGGCAGTTCGGCCCGTCGGTCTGCGAAGGCCACGCCCGGGAAGGGGGCGCCCCCTCCCCCTCCCCGGAGCCCCAGCCAGGCCACCTCCATCGGGTCCAGCGGTCCTAAGCGGCCTCTCTCCCGAGGCCCAGGTGCCCACGGGGGGCCCTGGAGTTCCTGCCCCTCGCCGCTCCTGACCCGCAGCTGTCCTCCGACCCCCGGCCCCCGGTCTGGCCAGAGCCCCCGCTGGGGGATGGAACGGCCTGGGGAGGTAGGTGGACCACCGTGGCCACGTCCAGCGGTAAAGGAGGCGGGGTCCGAGAGAGTGGACGGACGGGGGTCCCCGAGAGAGGACACCCGAACGCCCAGAGGGTGCGCGGCCCAGGCTCCCGGGGAGGGGGCCCGGTTGGAGGTTAGTTACTGGGAGCAGGGCCCGGAGGGTAGGGGGACCACGCGGGCCCGGAGAGGGGACGCAGCAGCCGGCCGCGGGGCGCGGGTCCTGGGGGGGGCGTCGACAGCAGAGGCCGCTGGGAGGGGGCGGGCGGGTGCGGGGGGCGGCCCGCGGGCGCGTCCGGAGTCCGCGGCCCGGGAGCCGCGGGCCGGCCAATGGGGGGCGGAGGCTGGGCGGCGCGCGGCGCTGATTGGCTGGCGCGCGCTTCTTAGGCGCGCGCGGCCCCCTCTTCATGTCTGTGCCGGAGCCGCGAGCTGGCGCCAGCGCGGCCGGACGATGCGGAGAGGCCGGAGCCGGGCGGGCCCGAGGCCGAGGCGCGCGCTGCCCCCTGCTCGCACCCCGTGAGCCCAGCCGGCCCGCCGGACGCGCCGTCCCCGAGCCCGCGCCGAGGCCGCGCCCCTCCCGCGCCGCTGCGTCTGTAAGTTCGGGCTGCGAGAGCGGGGTGGGGTGGGCCTGGGGCGCGCCGGGCTCCAAGAGGTCACTGCGGGGGCCGGGTCGCGGGTGACCGCCGTACGGAGCCTCGGTGAGAAGTTCGGCTTTTGTCGCCGGGGAGCGCGCGGGGGGCTGGAGCTCGGCCCGTGGGGCTGCGTGTGTGTTTGTGTGTGTGTGTGTGTGTCTGGGGGGGTGAGGTCAGCGCCAAGAGTAGTTTTGTGAGTGTAGCCAGCATCGTGCGCCCCGCGGGGGCTCCCCCGGGCGCCAGGCTTTTTAACTTTTTAGTCTGTGTTTATGCGTTTGTGCACAGGGATGGTGCGGGGCGGGATGGGGGTAACTAAAGTGCGGCTCTCTGCGTGCGTCGGGGTCACTGATGCTGGGGTTTTGTCCCCGCGTGTGTGACTCCGTGCGCAGAAGTGTGTGGCTCTGGGTACTCGGGTCACCGTGTGAGCGTGCGTGGCTGAGCCGGCTCCCTCGCCCCTCCTTTCGTTTTGAGCTCTGGGCTTTCCTCCTACCCGGGACTGGTCCGCGCCTGAGCTCGGCTGGGGCGCAGCGGCGCGCGGGACGCCTCACGGAGGGGCTTGGGGGGTGTCCGGCCGCCGCGGCGCCCCTCACGGCCCCCCTCACGCCCCCTCCGTCGTGCAGGCGCGCCGCCACCGCCTCCGCGCAGACCCCGCGCCTCCGCCGCCAGCCATGGAGGTGGCTCCCGAGCAGCCGCGCTGGATGGCGCACCCCGCCGTGCTGAACGCACAGCACCCCCCGACTCGCACCACCCGGGCCTGGCGCACAACTACATGGAGCCGGCTCAGCTGCTGCCGCCCGACGAGGTGGACGTCTTCTTCAACCACCTCGACTCGCAGGGCAATCCCTACTACGCCAACCCGGCCCACGCGCGGGCGCGCGTCTCCTACAGTCCGGCGCACGGTGAGCCCCGAGCCCGAGGGTGACCCGGAGCCGGGACGCCGAGCGCCCGGCGCGGGACGCGGGGAGGCACGCTGGCTGCTTTTCGGATGTGGGGTCCGCACCATTCGGGGCGCTGAGAAATCGGGGCGGGAAAGGAGCGGACAGCAGCCTCTTGAGGAGGCTCCGGGGCCCCTGGGGCTTCTGCCTGTTTCCAGCTGGCCTGAGGGGGCCCCTCCAGGCTGGTTCAGGGGGTCCTTCTGCGCCACTTGTCCTTCAGCTGCGGACTGACGTTCCTGATGAATTGCCGGTTGGGGTGTGATGTTTCCGGTTGTCTTTGGGGAAGGGTCGCGGGTCGTGGGCGTCCTGGTTCCGCCTGGTGCACCCTGACGCCCCCTCCCCCCGCAGCCCGCCTGACCGGAGGCCAGATGTGCCGCCCGCACTTGCTGCACAGCCCAGGGCTGCCCTGGCTGGACGGGGGCAAGGCAGCGCTCTCCGCCGCCGCCGCGCACCACCACAACCCCCTGGACCGTGAGCCCCTTCTCCAAGACACCCCTGCACCCGTCAGCTGCCGGAGGCCCCGGGGGCCCCCTGTCCGTGTACCCGGGGCCCGGGGCTGGGGGCGGGGGCGGCGGCAGCTCGGTGGCCTCCCTCACCCCCACCGCAGCCCACTCGGGTGCCCACCTCTTCGGCTTCCCGCCCACACCACCCAAAGAAGTGTCTCCGGACCCCAGCACCACTGGGGCTGCCTCGCCGGCCTCGTCCTCCGCAGGGGGGAGCGCCGCCCCCAGGGGGGATGACAAGGACGGTGTCAAGTACCAGGTGCCGCTGGGTGAGAGCATGAAGATGGAGGGCGGCAGCCCCCTGCGCCCGGGCCTGGCCGCCATGGGCACCCAGCCTGCCACTCACCACCCCATCCCCACCTACCCCTCCTACGTGCCAGCCGCCGCCCACGACTACGGCAGCGGGCTCTTCCACCCCGGAGGCTTCCTGGGTGGCCCGGCCTCCAGCTTCACCCCGAAGCAGCGGAGCAAGGCCCGCTCCTGCTCAGGTGAGCTAAGGGCCCAGGGCCTCCCTGGAGTGGGGAGGACTTGCACTTCGGTGGGAGGGGGCTGAGACCCTGGCGAGGGGGCAGCCTGGGTCTCTCCGATCTGGAGGTGGCTGGCGTCCACCCCTGACCAACCTTTGAGTCCCCAGGACGGGGGAGAAGGCACCCGCAGACCTTGCCCTTAGATGCTCCTGGTGGCCCCAGAGTTTGCTTCCTGTCCCCATTCCTTACCCTCCCCTCCAAGGTGGGCCACTGCCCGCCCGGGGGTCCCCCACCCTTTCCCTGAGCCTGAAGCGAACGCTCCCACACTGGGTGTAGGGAGCATGGCGTGGCGGCTCAGACGTGTGTGTCCATGTGTCCGTGAGGTCTGTGCTGCGCCGGGCGCCCTCTGCCCTCCTAGGGGCTCCAGACCCTTAAGGAATCTAGATCTGCAACTCCGTCAGGCAGGTCTTGGGATCTCATGGCTCCCAATCTCCTCGGGAGAGTTCCCCCAGGCCAAATTCCCGGACCGGTCCGCTCCCTGCCCCCTGGCGGGTCCTTCCCTCTCCCTGCCGAGGTCTGGGGGGTCAGGGGCCGCAGGGACTGCTGGAGCTGGCTGGGGAGCAGACGCCCAAGGCTGCTGTGGGGCTCCTGCCGTCCTCACCTGCTTCCAGCCCTTCAAGACCACTTTTAGAATGTTCGCTCCAGAGTCCAGAAGCCGCACATTCCTGCCTGTGTGGGCTGACGATTTACACGACTTGGGGAGAAACGTGCAGGGTCACCTCACACTGAGGCCACCGCCCATGTCCACTTGGGTCCTGACTTGGGGGGCCCTGTTCTGCTCCGACCAGCTCGCTGGCCTTTTAAGTAGTCCTTTTTCTCAAACTTGTTGTACGTTCTATTCGAATTCCAGATGGTCTTTTCACAACAACAAAACAGAATGCCACCACCAAGCAGCAACCCAGCAAGGTCACTTAGTCCACTTAGCCTAAAAACGAAAGGGCTGATTATTTACTTCGTTTGAAAGAGCAGCAACTTCCATCCCAGTCCAGGGCCTCGGCGGAAGGCAAGGGAGGTTGGGGAGAGAGAAGGAAGTGACCCAGGACGGGGGACGGAGAGCAGAAACTCAGAGCTGGGACAGGGACCCAGGAGAGGCAGATGCAGCTGGGGAGAGAGGACGGGGCCCAGCCTCCAGCCCGGCTCGAGCTGGTGCCCCGAGCAGAACCCCCGGGGCCTCTGCCCTCCCTGCTATACGGGGCCCTCTGAACCCCACCTCCTGGTCCCTCTCCAGCCCGGCTGGAACTAAGAGTCTGCCTGCCCCTGAAGCCGCCTGGCCCATGTGACCGTGTCCCCCGTCCCCTTGCAGAAGGCCGGGAGTGTGTCAATTGCGGGGCCACGGCCACCCCTCTGTGGCGGCGGGACGGCACCGGCCACTACCTGTGCAACGCCTGCGGCCTCTACCACAAGATGAACGGGCAGAACCGGCCGCTCATCAAGCCCAAGCGGAGGCTGGTAGGAGCCGTGGGGGGCCTGAGGGTGGGAGAGCGCCGACCTGGGCCGGAGCCCGCAGTTAATTACACACACAAAAAACAAGCCTTCAAATGCAGGTGCTGGAAATCTTTTATCATGAGAATCACTTGCGTGGCAGTTGGGGCAGCCCGGCTTTTAGGCTAGATTCTTTTCAGACCAGATTTCCCCTGGGCAGCCCACCTGGTACCTTCAGGGATTCCCCCCCAACACCACTACCAGAGCAGAGCATCCAGGGGCCCAGGTCCCGTCCCCTGGCCCCTGTTAAACTTTTAAAAATAGGGCCGTGAAGTCATTTTCCCTGTAGCCTGGGGCTGCTCTCCCTGGCTTCCCAACACACAGTCTCCTCGTGCTTATTTAAATAAAACACACACACCAACCACCAAAAAAAAACCTGCCCTTTATTATTTTTCCATGGAGTCACCTATACTGTGTATTTTCATTTGAGTGATTTTAAAAAAAATGCCCTTTCGGATCTCCTGCCGGAGTTTCCTATCCGGACATCTGCAGCCCAAAGATAAGGAAACTTCGCGTATCTGTTTCCGGACTCTGCGAGTTTTCAGTCGCTCTCCTCGGCTCAGTCCTGCCTCTCGCTGGGCTGTTTTGAAATTTCTAATACCCTCCACTCTGCAAATAATGCGTAAAATGCTAAGAATAATAAATATATTTTTTCAGGGCGAAGTGATTTACGAGGGAGGCTTAAATCGCTTGCCGATTCGGGGGCCCCTGTTTTTTTTTTTTTTTTTTTTTGGGAGCGAGGGCGGGGTGAGGGGCCGGGCAGAGGATGCGAGGCCAGCCCCTGAGTCAGAATTCCAGCTCCGGCCGCTTACTCACCCTCACCCCTCCCCGCCTGCGGCTGCAGGCTGGCCGCTCTGGACCAGGCTGGGGCCTGGGGTCACGCCTGCCCCTGCTGGCCTGGGCTCCCTGCCCCCAGCCCGCCCGCCTGCCCGCAGTTCCCTGGGACGTGCTGCTGCTGTGGGGCCAGGGAGGGTGTCTGCTTTCTGGGGTGAAGCTCCTCTCACCCCGCCTCTGGGGCGCCTGCCGCCACCTTCTCCTCCAGGAGCCCAAGGCTCCGGGTCAGGCCTGCATTCCCCGAGGGGCTGGGGGACGGGGCGCTGGACACGTCGATCGGCGTTGTCCAGTGAGCTGTGACTGATGGACGTCTTCTGTGGTTGCCTCCAGCTGTGCTGGGATTAGGGATCCCCTCACATGTGGCCGCTGCGACTGAAGAGACTATTTCTAACCTGGTTAAACTGTAGTTCAATTGAATTTAAATGGCCACGTGGCCAGTGGCTACGGCGCTGGACGGTGTGCAGCTCGACTCTTGAATGTTTCCCCTCCCTGCCCTGGGCAGCTGCGGGCCCCATCCTCTGGCCCAGGACTGTGGATTTTGTGGGAATGCAGCCCCCGCTCGAGGCGCCCAGGGGGACCGGGCAGCCATCTAGACCGGATCCCTCTCCGAGCCTTGGTTCCCGTCTGTGGCATTCGTGTTTGGGGGGCTGGGGGAGGTGGCTGCTTTGCCCTTCCAGCTCTTGCAGCCCCTTTGGTTCTGCAAGTGCTTTATTCTGAAGTTCTGTGACAGTTTAGGTTTCTGATTCTGAGATGCCGTGACTCCTGTGAGATTTGCACTCCTGGGCTCAGGGGGTTGGGGAAGGGGGCCGGGGTGGCGTGAGGGTCAGGAGGGAGGTCGAGGAGGGCCGTGGGAGCCCAGCTTGCCAACCCCGCCCCACCCCTCCCAGTCGGCCGCCAGGAGAGCAGGCACCTGCTGCGCAAATTGTCAGACAACCACCACCACCTTATGGCGCCGGAACGCCAACGGGGACCCCGTGTGCAACGCCTGCGGCCTCTACTACAAGCTGCACAATGTGAGTCGCCCCGTCCGGCCCGCCCCACCCCTCCCCCGGGACCGCGGGGCTTTGTGCCGCCAGGAGCCTCCTGGGCTGCCATCCCCAGCGTGGCTTGGCTTGGGAAGTGAGCGTCAGAAGGGCTTCCCACGAGGGGGGCGAGCTTGCTGGAGGACGCCCCCATGGTCGGGCATCTCTGCTCCGAAGCAAAGCCTGCAGCGGGTGGCTTCAGCAGGGTGGGTGGGCCGGGGGCAGGCGCCTTTTTTGGGAGGGAGGCAGGGCTGGTGGGAAGACCCTGGAGGGTGGTGGGCCTTGGGAAGGGGCCCCTGTGTCCCGGACAGGCTGGGGGTGTGTCTGGCCGGGAGGGGAGCTCCGGCCTCTGAAAGCTCTGCGTGGCCCCCCCAGGTGAACAGGCCGCTGACCATGAAGAAGGAAGGCATCCAGACCCGGAACCGGAAGATGTCCAGCAAGTCCAAGAAGAGCAAGAAGGGGTCCGAGTGCTTCGAGGAGCTGTCCAGGTGCGTGCAGGAGAAGGCCTCCCCCTTCAGCGCTGCCGCCCTGGCGGGACACATGGCGCCCATGGGCCACCTGCCGCCCTTCAGCCACTCTGGACACATCCTGCCCACCCCGACGCCCATCCACCCCTCCTCCAGCCTGTCCTTCGGCCACCCCCACCCGTCCAGCATGGTGACTGCCATGGGCTAGGGACCGCCCCCACGGACCAACGGACGGACGCCGGGGACTGCGCTCCCAGGGTTCCCAGTGGCCAGCCCACCCCGAGACCTCAGCCCTTACCCGCCCAGCTGGACACACGCGGCCTCATCTGTGGGCGCCCCGGCCGTCACTGTGAAGCTGCTCACGGGCAGGGCGGCGCCCAGGCCTGGCTGCGCCCAGGCGGGGTTTCCTCCGAGGACGACTGTGAGCATAAAGGACGACTCTGTGAAGAGACACGAGGGGGCGAGGGGCACTCGGGGGCCACGGAGAAGGCAGGGGAGTAGGCGGAGGAATTTATTTTGCTCTGGTTTCTCATGAGGACGGTGAGACTTGGTTCTCGGGACCAAGTGCCACGTGGCCAGCCCGCCTGCCCGGCTCTGGGGGGACCTGGGCCCCCTCTGCAAGCTCTGAACCCAGCTGGGCTGAACCTCTCCAGGGGGGCCGCGCGGGCCCTGGAGGGCAGAGACAATCATGGGCGGCCCTGTGCGGATTCCCAGGCCAGGGCTGGGTCACAGGAAGGAAGTGCTTTCTTGAGAGGGGAAACGTCTCCCACATTGCTCCCTGGTCCTGAGGCTGGAGCCAGCCTGACCCGAGCACCCTCCATGGCCCCGAGCCTCCACCGCCGCCTCGGCCGGGGGGACTCTGTACATACGTCCTTTTTCTGCTAGCCCCTGAACCCCCTCTTCTCCAACACCGACGCAAAAGAGAAACATATTAAAAAAAAAAAAGAAAACCTGCATAAGCTTAACTCGCTGATGAGTTGTTTTATTTTTAAACTCTTTGGGTCCAGTCAATTGTATGTTGCCACGAGAGCCCTTGCTGTGGAAAAGAAGAAAACCTACAAACCAAGGCTGTGGCTGGAAAAACTCTCAGATCGCACCGTCCTCGGACGGGGCGCCGGAGCCAGGGCTGGGGCCTTGGCTGCTCCAGGCTTCCGGGGGCTCATCCCGCAGGTGGTCCGAGCCTGGACGCAGGCAAGGCCGCCACACTGCCGGGGTCCCACTGCGACGCGCTGTGGGTGTCTGGACCCTTCCCAAGGTACAGCTGTACATAACCGTGTCCGAGCGGAGAGTCTGTGCGGCCGCGGCGGGTGCGGCGGCTGGCCAGGGCCGGCCCAGGAAGACGACTGCTGATGTAGTCCAAGTGCAATAGGGGGGCACCACAGCCGGAAGTAACTTATTTTGTACTAGTATCCGCATAAGAAGAAGAATCGGCAGTATTTTCTGGTTTTATGTTTTATTTGGCTCGTTTTATTTTGGATTAGTGAACTAAGTTATTGTTAAATATGTACAACATTTATATATTGTCTGTAAAAATTGTATGCTATCTTCCTATTCCTTCAAAGTGAATACTGTTAAGAATAATAAAATACTTTTTGTGAATGCCTCTGGCCTTGTCTCCTGGGCTCGCGGGGCTCCCGAGTCCCGCCTGGGTGTGGAGATTGTTAGGAGCGAGCTGGTCCTACAGCCCTGGGATTCAGGCGGAAGGGCTCCTGGAACACGGGGCCCTGCGCCTCCCCTGAACGGCGCCACCTGAGCTTCCTCACCACCTGGTGGGGTCCTGGGGCCTCGGTGGGTACGGGGGAGGCTCAGGAAGGCCGTGGGCTCTACACCCTTTAGCCACATGCTGGCCCTTTTCCAAAGGGCTCACGGGGCTCAGGAAAAGCCCCGCAGGGATGGGCCCCCCTGCTATCCTCGCGAGCTCCGGTGTCTGAGCGACCTGCTCACCAGTGTCCGTGTGTTTGTGTTCACCGGCGAACCCAATCAGCGGCGTCTTTGATCACTGATGTCATGGACTCCTGTTCTCTAATCAATGATACTGGTTACTGGAGATAGTCATCGTGACTGACATTCCTGATCAATGACACATCTGATCACTAACAGCTGATCACCAACTCGTGATCACCAGTGTTTCAGCAAGGCCTCTGCTCAGGGATGTCTCTGGTCACTGACTGTGCTCAGCAGTGTCTCCAGTGGCCAGCCCTGCTCAACGGCCACGTCTCCTCATCACCACCTCTCACCACCCGTGCTGCACCCTCTTCAGCAGCATCTCCACCCGGGGTGCCTGGCTGCCGCCGCCCCTGACAGCCAGCACGTCTGATCGCCCCTGCTGCTGACCACCATCGTGCCCTGTCACTGCTGTCCCGGGTCACGCAGAGTGTGGCCACCAGTGTCACCAATCAGGACTTTCTAATCAGGGCCGGGTCTGATCACTCACACATGATCAGGGTCTGCACGCCCACGCCGCCCCAGCACCGGCGTCTCTCGGCGATGTCCTTGGTCACTGTCTCCAGTCACCGTCTGTGTGCCTCAGGACCATGGCCCCTGGTTGTGGAGGGGCCTCCTTGCCATCAAATCTTCCGACTGCCCACTGAGAGTCATTGCGTTCAACACGGATGACTGCCACGTCTTCTCTTCCAAGTCCCTGATGACCAGTGTCCCTCATACCCTGATCATCAACCTCATAGGTCACTGGGAACACCTCAGTCTCTAACCACCAGGGCCGTGACCCCTGAAGATCACACACCACAGAGACTTCTGGGTGGTCACAGTCACTGACGAAGTGACACTGATGCCCCCATCACCTCTTCACTCCCCACGGCCCTGGTCTGTGACTCATGGTATCTGCTGCCAAGGGTCCCTCTCGCCAGCAGGATCTCTGATCTCCCTGAGGTCACGTCCCTCCTTAAGTCCTGCTCACCATCCATGACCCGACCCCCACCGTCTCTGCTCCCCGGGCCCCTGACGATGCATATCTGAAGGCCAGCTGCCTGCTCCCAGGTAGCCCTCATGTCCACTGCCCAGGAGGTTCCCCTTTCATGCTCAGTCCAGACCGCAGGCTGGAGGGCGTGGGCTCGAGTGCCTGCTAGGGCTCTCAGATGACCCCCCCCAGTCAGGACAGAGGGAGGGGAGTGCCTGCCTGGGGCCCTGACTCAAGCCGCCCCTGCCCCTGCTGTGCCCCACCCCGTCCGCGCCCTCGGTGGAGCGGGAACAGCCCGCTCTGTAGTCCCCGGTGGGCTCTCTGCTGCTCCCCTCCCGGCCTCGGTGCTCGGCCTCCCCTCCTGGGGTCTTGCTCCCCTGTGCCCTGGCTCCCAACTGCAGGAGAGGGTGAGTCACTCGGACGCTGCGTCGAGCACGCGCGCACACCTGGCACCGCTGTGGTCAGGGGCTATGTGGCCCACACGACCGGCAAGAGTCTCTGCTCCCGAGCAGAGTACGTTCCAGACTGTGAGCGGCACGGTGACCCCGCCCGGCCTGTGGCCAACGGGCCCTCAACCCAGAGTCCAGGGCCCCCGCCTGGAGCCCAGAGACGAACCTGCACCCCGAAGCCAGAGCCCGAAGCACAGGGCACAGAGCCTGACCCCCGACCCAGAACTTAGCACCGACCTGCAGGGACTCAGCCTGAGGCCCTGAGCCCGGACCTCAGAATCCCCTGCTGTGGGCCCTGAGCCTCAGTCCAAGGCTTGCAGCTCAGAACCAGAGCCCAGCCCTGGCCCAAGGCCAGAATCCATAGCCCAGGACGACCCCTGGAAGAGGCCTCCCTGTCCCCAATGCTTCTCTAGCACCTCCGTCTCCCTCCTTCCTTCTGCCGATGGAGTCCCTGCAGGGACCCGGGCCATGGCTGCAGAAGGTTCCGAGAGCCGGCTGGACACTGGGCCGCTGGTGGGTGCTTCTCAGACACCCGTGAGCCAGACCTGGTCACTGCTCCCACACATGGGAGCCAGCCCTGTTGGATCTTGGCGTGGGGGTGGGCCCGAGGCACACGAGGCTCCTTGCTTAGGGGGCCTGTTGGCAGGACGACTGGCTTGCAGGGCTGGGTGGGGGGTGGTGGTGGCCCCCGCAGCGGGGAGCTCGTGCTGGACCCGGAGGCCCAGGTTCTAGCCCCAGCAAGTCCCTCCTGAGCAGCAGGACCAGGCCTGGGGCTCCCGCTCCCGCACTGCTGTTCCCACCCCCTAGCCATGTCCCCCACAGCCCAGGGTCATTGTGCTAGAAACAGTTTCGGTTCTGTGGCCGCGGAGCTCCCAGGCAGGGCGGGCGTGCTGGCGGGCTGCTCGGGGCGATGGTGCCTTTATGACTCTGCGGGCGGCGCCGGGCGCCTGGGGTGGGCCGGCCTTTGTTCTGTCTGTTTGCACCCAGGGGGGCAGGCGGCCAGGCCCTTCCTCCTGCGGGGCCCCGTCTTCCCATTTGTGGGAGGAAGGACCCAACTCCTCCTTGTAATTCTTACAGTCCAGCTCGGTCCCCCAAACCCCCTCCCCCTCCTGGTGACCCTCTGCCAGGAAGAGGGCAGGGAGCCAGCGTTCCAGGCCCCAGGGTCCCAGACCAACCCCACCCCGGGGAAGTAGGCGTGGGAGGGGTGCCTGCGTCCAGCTCACCTGGGAGGAAGGAAAGGTGAGCCACGGGACTGTCCCGGAGGGGGCGGCGCGTCCTGAGCCACAGCAAGGCCGGCAGATCAGAAGGTGGCCTGGTTTGTTTTGCTTTTAGGCAAAATGATGAAATGATTCCAAACTTTATCTGGAAAAACTAACAAGACCAGCAGAACAAGTCAGAAAATTAGGGAAAAACAGAGCGCAGTATGTGTGCGTGGCTTTCCACTATTAAACAAGATTCTATGATCTCGGTCGGTCAAACCTCGTGGCTGTGCGGACAGAATAAGCCGATCAACGGCTCAGACTCGGGTAAGCCCGAAAGAGACCTGATTATTTACAAGGTAACGGGTGATCAACGAGGTATCCTGGATCGATGCAGGGGGCAGGGCTATTCGGTCCCGGGGGTCGGAACACCCAGCCGGCAGCACCTCCACGGGTGAAGGCCTGCTCAGGTCTGGGACCAACAGCCTGCAGCCGGACCGGCCAGTGGACAGATTTTGATTGGGCTGCACGATGTTTGACAAAAACATGATTAAGTTGCAAATATTTTTAAGTCAGGAGATTCAGGGAGTTCCCTGTCGGTCCAGTGGTTAGGGTTCCGGGCTTTCACTGCCTTGGCTTCGGTTCACTCCCTGGTCAGGATACCGGGATCCTGGAAGCCGTTTGGCACAGCCAAGAAAAAAAAAAATCAGAGATTCACTCAAAAAGAGCCCGAAGAGTTGGTGTTGAGGAGCTGCGTGTGTGCAGGGCCGTCTCTGCACTGCTCCCCTCAAGAAGCCCTGCTCCGTCCCCACCTGGCCCCTCCCGCCCAGGCCTGTCTGGGTCTCGGGGACACGGGGCTTGAGGCCCAGCGTCCCCCGGAGTCTATGCCACATCCTGACTTCTCAAGGAGTTGTTCTCAAAACCATTCACTGCAACCTACCCAGCTGGGTCACCCGGGTTGGTTCTCCGACAGAAAAATTGGCCAGGGAACACTGCAAAGCCCTAGGTGAAGTCCAGCCTTTGAAGGAATCGAAGAGAAAAAAGGGCCCATTTTAAGGAAATGGGCTAAGATGCAAACCTTCTGGAGCAGGGAGGGAGTGGGGATAACGCCTGGGGTCGTGCGGTGTGTCTGAAATGAGCCCTGAGACCACATTCCAGCTCCAAGGCTAGAACGCTGAGTAATCTTCCAAATACCTCTAGCAAGAAGCTCTGACACAGGGTACCATTACTTATAAAACTGAGAGGCTGGGTACAACCTACATGCTCAGGAAGAGGGCATGGTGAGCAATTACTCACTGAAGAAGTAAAAGCAGCGACTCAAGCGGGAATTATTGGCACCCATGTTCACCGCAGCTTTATTCACGGCAGCCCAAAGGCAGCGGCAACTCAAGTGTCCGCTGATGGATGAGTGGATAAAAGAAACATGGTCCATCCACACAGTGGAACATTACTCAACCTTGGAAAGGAAAGGAATTCTGACACCTGCTACAACACGACCATGAACCTTGAGGATTTCATGCTCAGTGAAACGAGTCAGTGACACAAAGACACATACTGGCTGACTCCACGTGTCTGAGGTCCCAAGAGCATCCAGATCCAGAGAGACAGAGGAGAGGCTGGTTACCAGGGCTGGGGGGTGGGGGGCGGGGCGGGGCGTTGTTTACCGGGGACAGTTTGGGTTCGGGCAGATGTAGAGGTTCTGCAGATGACGGTGGTCAGGGCTGCACGTGAATGGAAAGCCCTTATGGCCACTGACTGGACACGTTACAACGGTAACCTTTACGTTAGGCATATTTTACAATAAAAAAAAGGAGGAACGTGAGGGAACTACAGGACACCCACTGACAGCCTTGAAAGGGCCTCCTGAAGGCGATGCTCTGAAGCTGAGTGTGTAGCTCTGTGACAACAGTCGCTGCAACGTCTGGGGAAGGAATTGTCCCCAAACGCTAACAGGTGGTGACGTCTCTGTGACAGACGATTTCTCCTTCTTCTCCCCATTTTCCAACTATTCCGTAGTGAGCTTTAATAGCTTTAATTATAAACAGAATTATTTAAGAATAACCATTGCAAAATGGGAGATAAAGACTTTGCAATTAGACCGATATGCAAACGCTCAAAACAAAAAAATGCAACAGTTCAGTTCAGTTCAGTTCAGTCGCTCAGTCATGTCAGACTCTTTGTGACCCCATGGACTGCAGCACGCCAGGCCTCCCTGTCCATCACCAACTCCCGGAGTTTACCCAAACCCATGTCCATCGAGTCAGTGATGCCATCCAACCATCTCATCCTCTGTCGTCCCCTTCTCCTCCTGCCCCCAATCCTTCCCAGCATCAGGGTCTTTTCCAATGAGTCAACTCTTTGCATGAGGTGGCCAAAGTATTGGAATTTCAGCTTCAACATCAGTCCTTCTAATGAACACCCAAGATTGATCTCCTTTAGGATGGACTGGTTGGATATCCTTGCAGTGCAACGAACTCTCAAGAGTCTTCTCCAACACCACAGTTCAAAAGCATCAATTGTGCGGCACTCAGCTTTCTTCACAGTCCAACTCTCACATCCATATATGACCACTGGAAAAACCATGGCCTTGACTAGATGGACTTTTGTTGGCAAAGTAATGTCTCTGCTTTTAAATATGCTATCTAGGTTGGCCATAACCTTCCTTCCAAGAAGTAAGCGTCTTTTAATTTCATGGCTGCAATCACCATCAGCAGTGATTTTGGAGCCCCAAAAAATAAAGTCTGACACTGTTTCCACTGTTTCCCCATCTATTTCCCATGAAGTGATGGGACCAGATGCCATGATCTTAGTTTTCTGAACATTGAGCTTTAAGCCAACTTTTTCACTCTCCTCTTTCACTTTTATCAAGAGGTTCTTTAGTTCTTCTTCACTTTCTGCCATAAGGGTGGTGTCATCTGCATATCTGAGGTTATTGATATTTCTCCCTGCAATCTTGATTCCAGCTTGTGTTTCTTCTAGCCCGGCGTTTCTCATGATGTACTCTGCATATAAGTTAAATAAGCAGGGTGACAATATACAGCCTTGACGTACTCCTTTTCCTATTGGAACCTGTCTGTTGTTCCATGCCCAGTTCTAACTGTTGCTTCCTGATCTGCATACAGGTTTCTCAAGAGACAGGTCAGATGGTCTGGTATTCCCATCTCTTTCAGAATTTTCCACAGTTTATTGTGATCCACACAAAGGCTTTGGCATAGTCAATAAAGCAGAAATAGATGTTTTTCTGGAACTCTCTTGCTTTTTCGATGATCCAGCAGATGTTGGCAATTTGATCTCTGGTTCCTCTGCCTTTTCTAAAACCAGCTTGAACATCTGGAAGTTCACGGTTCACATATTGCTGAAGCCTGGCTTGGAGAATTTTGAGCATTGCTTTACTAGTGTGTGAGATGAGCGCGATTGTGCTGTAGTTTGAGCATTCTTCGGCATTGCCTTTCTTTGGGATTGGAATGAAAACTGACCTTTTCCAGTCCTGTGGCCACTGCTGAGTGTTCCAAATTTGCTGGCATGTCGAGTGCAGCACTTTCACAGCATCATCTTTCAGGATTTGAAATAGCTCAACTGGAATTCCATCACCTCCACTAGCTTTGTTCGTAGTGATGCTTTCTAAGGCCCACTTGACTTCACATTCCAGGATGTCTGGCTCTAGGTGAGTGATCACACCATCGTGATTATCTGGGTCGTGAAGATCTTTTTTGTACAGTTCTTCTGTGTATTCTTGCCACCTCTTCTTAATGTCTTCTGCTTCTGTTAGGTCCATACCATTTCTGTCCTTCATCGAGCCTATCTTTGCATGAAATGTTCCTCTGGTAGCTCTAATTTTCTTGAAGAGATCTCTAGTCTTTCCCAATCTGTTTTTTTCCTCTATTTCTTTGCACTGATCGCTGAGGAAGGCTTTCTTATCTCTCCTTGCTATTCTTTGGAACTCTGCATTCAGATGGGAATATCTTTCCCTTTCTCCTTTGCTTTTCGCTTCTCTTCTCTTCCCAGCTATCTGTAAGGCCTCCTCAGACAGCCATTTTTCTTTTTTGCATTTATTTTCCATGGGGATGGTGTCTTGATCCCTGTCTCCTGTACAATGTCACGAACCTCTGTCCATAGTTCATCAGGCACTCTGTCTATCAGATCTAGTCCCTTAAATCTATTTGTCACTTCTACTGTATACTCATAAGGGATTTGATCTAGGTCATACCTGAATGGACTAGTGGTTTTCCCTACTTTCTTCAATTTAAGTCTGAATTTGGCAATAAGCAGTTCATGATCTGAGCCACAGTCTCCTCCCGGTCTTGTTTTTGCTGACTGTATAGAGCTTCTCCATCTTTGGCTGCAAAGAATATAATCAATCTGATTTCGGTGTTGACCATCAGTGCAACATGTAATAAAAAGGCAGCTCCCTGCAGACCCCACCCCCCTCTCTGGCCCCCGCAAAAAAAGAAAAAGAAAAAACAGGCAAAGGAGAGACCAAGAGGTCCTTCCAACAGCCACGTAAGTAAACACCTGGCAAGCACCTGGACGGGAGCTCAACCCCAGAGAGAATCAGGTCCATGCAGATTTCGCATGGAGGCACCGCTTTTAACCTCTCCTCTCAGGAAGATGGAAAAGGCGGGCAGACTGTGGGAATGGCCACTGGCGAGTGCCATTTGTGGGAATGCTGATTGGAATTCCACATGCTCCCTGGCCCAGCAAGGTCATCTCAGGAGCACTTCACGGAAACACTAGAAATCAAAAGTTCAACTGCAGGGGGTTTTTTTTTTGGGGGGGGGGGGGAGGAAAATGCAGAACAATATAAAAGGCATGACTTTTTTGTTTTAAAAAATATTTGTGTGGGTATAGAAAGAAATGTGGGAAGACACGCCTCATGAGTAGTAGTTGTTACTTCTGGGAAGTATGAGAGGCCACGGGTGGGGAGATGGTAGTTTTCACTTTAGAAATTTGTGTTATTAGTGTAAGCTGCCACTTGTGTTATGTAGAAAATAAAGAATCATTATCAGAACCTTTTTTCTTTGCTCAGCCTTGTTTCTGGTTGGTCTCTCTCTCCAGGGGGTTCTCCCCTTCATATCTGCCTGGAAAACTCCTCTTCACCCTTCAAAACCCCAGCCAAAGATCCTAGAGGAAGCCTTACCTGACTTCTCCCTCCCCTCAGCCCCTCAGGGCTCCCTAGTCCCTAACCAATGTCACTGCCTAGCTGTGGGGCAGACAAAACTGCCTCTCCCTTGCTGTGCAGCCCTGAGCAAGTGACTGAGTCCCCCTGAATCCTCACTCCTCATCAGTAAAGGCAGACCACACCTTGCAGGGATGGTAAAAGGGTAAAATAAGGAAGGCAAAGGGTCCGCCGTCCTTGGAAAGCCCACCCAAGCAGGAGATGGCCTTCTGGGGCCATTTCAGCTCAGTGGGCTTCAGATGGAGCCCCAGGGCTTGTCTCTACCCCTGGAAGCCCACGTGTTTGGCGACCTCTTTGTTCTTGCTTCCTCAGGGCACCTAAGGCTGGCATGGATGGGAGTGCTAAGGGGACGGCCCTGGCCGTTCAGCAGGTGCTTTCTGCATGTCCCACCGGCCTGCCCCCAGCAGGGCGGGGTGCCCCCAGAGGACCCTCCTGCAGGGCTGGATACACTGGGGACTGCTCCCTGGGAGGGGCGGGCAGGGTGGCTCCCACTGGCATGCGGGCTGGAGCTGGAGGTCCTCCCCCGGAGAGGGGACTTGGGGGGCCCAGCCCAGGTGCTTCCTTCTAGCCATCTGGCCCCCTAGCCCCTCACCCCAGCCCTCACTGCAGGGCTCCCGGGGAGACCCTGGGAAGATGCCGGCTTCTTCCTTCTCCCCACCCCTCCCTCCAGGTGTGGCTGTGCTGATCTGGGGGAGGCCATGATCCAAGCACGGAGCGGATGCTGGGGGTGGCCCCCTGTCCTCAGGAGCAGGCAGGCAGATCTACAGACGCACGTAACCCCATGCCACCACCGTGCTGCCCGGCTCAGCCTGCACCCACGGGCAGCACCCTGGCCTCCTCCCTCACTCCCGGCCCCCTGCTCGGGCCCTGCCACCTGTCTCTTCTGCCACGGGGATCGCATGCAACCTTTTCATTTCAATGGCGAATACCCAGAAAGAGAGCCAACCACACACCACCACCAACCCATTCCAGGATCCTTGCCTAGAGAATCCAACGCACAGAGGAGGCTGACAGGCTACAGTCCATGGGATCGCGAAAACGCAGACACGACTGAAGTGACTGAGCACGCACCCCACCGGGTACTGGTTTTCTATTCAGTGTAAGAAACCGCCGCCAACTCAGAAGCTCAAATGTGCATGAGTGTCTGTCCCACTGTCTGTGGATCAGGAGCCCAGGGCTCCATGTGGCTGCAGATGAGTTGCCACCAGGGCCGGCCTCTCAGCAGAGGCTGGACTGTGGAGATACCCGATCGGCTGCCAAGCTCCTCAACTTCCCCGCAGCTGCACCATCTGGCAGCTCCTCCTTCTAAGTCGGCAACAGACAAGACGCTGTGGGAGGGACCCACCGGACAGAGCTTGTATAAAGCTCCATAGTCCCAGAACGACACCCCCTCGTAAGTCAGAGCTCCCCTCTTCTCAGGGAGGGGGAGGAGCCTAGAACTGCAATTACTGAGTCAAGGGACTCCCCCTGCCGCCCCCCACCTGTAGGCTAAGGCCAAGGAATTTCCAAACTTGTCCAAGTTAACATTCCCACCACAGGTTGTGGGAACTTCATAGCCTCGCCGCCACTTAGTACATTTTGCACACTGTATTTATACTAGTTTGTTGGGTATGAAATAGTCTCTCGCTGTGGAGAGATCTTTCTGGAACCTGCAACTGATCAAGTCCCTCCCCTACTCCTGATTCAAACCTTCCCCAGGGCTCCCCAGTCTGGGACACATCCACACTCTTGGGCCTGGCACCTGAGCCCTGTGGTCCAGCCCTCTGCAGCCTCTGTACGCTCAGGCCCGGCAACTCCTTGATGTTTCAAGGTTCTGACTTTATTAATTTATTAGGAAATAGCCAAACAGGTCACCCGTATGCTTTTAAATGTTCATATGAATGAAAAGAATGCCTCTAGTCCATCAGTTCAGTTGCTCAGTTGTGTCCAACTCTTTCCAACCCCATGGACTGCAGCACGCCAGACTTCCCTGTCCATCACCAACTCCCAGAGCTAACTCAAACTCATGTCCATTGAGTCGATGATGCGATACAACCATCTCATCCTCTGTCATCCCCTTCTCCTCCTGCGTTCAATCTTTCCCAGCATCAGGGTCTTTTCCAATGAGTCAATTCTTTGCATCAGGTGGCCAAAGTACTGGAGTTTCAGCTTCAGCATCAGTCCTTCCGATGAATATTCAGGACTGATTTCCTTTAGGATGGACTGGTTGGATCTCCTTGCCGTCCAAGGGACTCTCAAGAGTCTTCTCCAACACCACAGTTCAAAAGCATCAATTCTTTGGTGCTCAACTTTCTTTATAGTCTTAACTTTCACATCTGTACATGACTACTGGAAAAACCAAAGCTTTGACCAAATGGACCTTTGTTGGCAAAGCAACGTCTCTGCTTTTTTTTTTTTTTTTTTTTTAATTTAATTTATTTATTTATTTGACTGCACCAGGTCTTCGTTGAAGCATATGGGATCTAGTTCCCTGACCAGGGATCGAACCCAGGGCCCCTGCACCGGGAGCACAGAGTCCCAGCCACTGGACCACCAGGGAAGTCCCTGTCTCTGCTTTTTAATATGCTGTCTAGGTTGGTCATAACTTTCCTTCCAAGGAGTAAGCATCTTTTAATTTCATTGCTGCTGTCACCATCTGCAGTGATTTTGGAGCCCAAAAAAATAAAGTCTGTCACTGTTTCCATCTATTTGCCATGAAGTGATGGGACCGGATGCCATGATCTTAGTTTTCTGAATGTTGAGCTTTAAGCCAACTTTTTCACTTTCCTCTTTCACTTTCATCAAGAAGGTCTTTAGTTTTTTTCACTTTCTGCCATAAGGGTGGTGTCATCTGTGTTTCTGAGGTTATTGATATTTCTCCCGGCAATCTTGATTCCAGCTTGTGCTTCCTCCAGCCCAGCGTTTCTCATGATGTACTCTGCATATAAGTTAAATAAGCAGGGTGACAATATACAGCCTTGACGTACTCCTTTCCCAATTTGGAACCAGTCCGTTGTTCCATGTCCAGTTCTGTTGATTCTTGACCTGCATACAGATTTCCCAGGAGCAGGTCACGTGGTCTGGTATTCCCATTTCTTTAAGAATTTTCCAGTTTGTTGCGATCCACACAGTCAAAGGGTTGGGTCCCCTTCAAAGCTGGTCGTGTCTCTGTCTTCCCCAGAGCCCGGGGCAGGCCGTGTAGGGTGGGGGAGAGGGAGGGGACTCAGCTGAATCCACCTTAGGGGACATCGTGCCCTGACCCCCAGGCACAGCAGCGCTTCGGGCCTCACGGGGGGGTTGCGCATGCTTATGTACACGCGTGTGCAGAGTGCATGCCCTGTTGGCTGCCCCATCAGAAGCAGAGGCTGTCTTTCTCTTCCTTCTTCATGGCACCTCTCACTACCCGACATTATATGAAACCTTCACTTGTTATGAGTTTCTCGTGTCTTCTACACTAGAGCCACCTCCACAAAGGCAAGGCTCCATCGAGTGCCTTCACTGGCATATACATCTGCAGCACCCAGGAGAGGGCCTGGCACACAGCACGGGTGTGATAGGAGCTCAAGAAATGTGTGAGATGGATGGTGGGTGGATGGGTGGATGGATGGATGGATGGACAGGTGGGTGGATGAGTGAATGGGTGGATGGATAGGTGGATGGGTCGGGTGGATGGGCGAGTGGGTGGATGGATTGGTGGATATGTGGGTGGGTGGGTGGGTGGAGGGATGGATGGATGGATAAGTGAATAGGTGGATGCATGGGTGGGTGGGTGGATAGGTGGAGGGTGGCTGATTGAATGGATGGGTGGATAGGTGGATGGGTGGGTGGGTAGGTGGACAGATGGGTAGATAAATGAATGGGAGGATGGATGAATGGGAGGATGGATAGCTGGGTGGGTGATGTATAGATGGAGGGACGGACTGACTGGTTGATGGATAGATTGGTGGGAGGGAGAATGGATGGATGGGAGGATGGATAGCTGGGTGGGTCATGGATACGTGGAGGGATGGAGGGATGAGTGGGAGCATGGTTGATGGGACGATGGATGGTGGGTGGGTGGATGCAGAGGAGGATGGGTAGATAAGTGGGTGGGTGGGTGGGTGGGAGGAAGGATGGTGTGAACGCATTCATATGTATGCAAGCTTCAGACTTCTTTGTTCTGTACTTTTCCCAAAAAGACCCAGGAAATCGCACAACTTGGAAGCCTCAGAGGCCGGTGGGTGTTGGTGGAGCTTCTGGGGGTTGGATTTTCCTAGATGCCTGGAACCAGCTGCTGGAATTCAGACCAGAGCCCTTCCCAGGGCTGCTGCCGGTGGGGGTGGGGAGGGGAGGGTGGCTGCCCTGGAAGCTGGCACACTCTGGAACTTGGGGGGTGGTCCCACATATAACGCCTTCTCTCAGGTTGTAATCGCCCACTGGAGGCTGGACCTGAGCCTCCAGAGACCACGCGGCCCACCCCAGGGGTGTAACCCGGGTGGGGATGAGGGGGAGGATGCAGAGACTCGGTGGGCACCTGTCACTGGCAGGACACTTCCCTGGAGGTCCAGGGGAAGGCCGGCAGGTCCGAGCCTCGTCTGTGCTGAGGCCATCCTGGGGTGTCTGGGGGGACAGGCCGCCCCCCACCCCGCCCGCCCAGCGGCCCCGCTCTCAGCCACCAGCCTGTACGTCCCTCCACCACTTGCCCACGACTCCTCGGACCGCCCGTCCACCCTTTCTGCCTTCACTCATCTGTCCTGTCCTTCCGTCCGTCCACCCTGACCTCGCCCATCACCCACACTTCCGTCATTAACCTACGGTGGCCGGCTCCTCCGCTCTCCTCCGCTGTCCTCACAGCAACCCGACGGGGAAGATGCTGTTTCTACCCCCATTTGACAGAGACCACCGAGGCACAGAGAGGCGAAGTGACCTCCTCAAGAACACACAGCAAGTAGACGGCACCACTGTCTAACCTGATGGGCCGAGCGCTCAGCTTCCCGTCCATCCGTCCGTCACTCAGTCCCTCTGCTCACCGGTCAGCATCCACCCAGCGGTCCATCCGGTGCTGTCGCCCATCCATCCTGGAGGTAATGCACTTAGCACGCCGGGGGCCCTGAGGGGAGAACAAGGCCTGAACTGCCCATCTGGCTGGGCTGGGGGCGCGGAGGGCGCTGGGGGGGCTGCCCCAGGCCGGGCAGGGCTGCATGGGGCTGGGGGGAATTAACCGAGTGACTGCCAGGATCATCTAATTAGGGACGCTAGTGATAAGCAGATAGGATCGGGGGTGATTAGAATCCTTTTAAAAAGCCACTCCATTAATTACAGAGACAGAGAGGGGCCTCTGGCCGCTGAGAATACCAACTGGCTGCCTGGCTGCCCCCCCGCAGCTCGCCCTGAGGCCGCTGTGTGACCTTGGGTGCACCCTGCCCTCTCTGGGTGTCCCGGGCACGGGGCTGGACATTGCTGGCCAGCGCCTGGTCACCCAAGGTCCTCTTTCTTGCCCTGGGCTGGGGCTCCAGGTGGGCCTGAGACCAAGGAGGCCAGGGGCTCCCCAGGGAGCAGGAAGCCCTGCACGGAGAAGCCTCGCCACCCACAGGCGGTCGAGGCAGAGAGGAGGGTGGGGGATGGCCGGCCAGCGTCGCCTCAGCCTTGAGCCTTGGCAGGTCTGCGGAGGGAACCAGGGCCCACCGCTCCTGCAGTCTCCGCAGACACTTCTGGCTCCTGGGCCTCGGAGGACGCCGGTTCGAGCCCGGCAGAAGGGGACCCCTGTGCATGCAGCCATCCTTACGGGCACTCCCCCGGTCCCCGGCTGCCCTCCATCCTCGCCCCGCGGGCTCCTTGCCCGGCCGGCCCACCCCGAGCCTCCTGCTGTGCGCCCCGCTCCCCAAAGCCCCCGCCCGCCCACCCACTCTGGGGGCCTTGGGCTAGCCCAGGACCTGGGGGAGAGCAGGGCAGGGAGCCCGCTGAGGAGCTCGGGCAGCAATCAGCGGTCAGGGGAGGTTCCTCCATGGGAGGCCAGTGGAGGCCGGGGGAGCCCCAGGCAGGGTGGGGAGAGGGGGCCTGGGCCAGGGTCGCGTCTGGGGGATGCCCCAGGGTTTCACCACCCTGGGTCCCATGTCTGGCCTTGCTGTGACCACCTCACACTGTGCTGACCATGCTGTTACGGGGCCCAGGCTTCCACCAAGTTCACACCCCTGTTATCATCAGGGCGGCAGGCCAGCATCCGCGCCTCCCCCACCCTCCCACCCGCACGACGGGCATCAGCCTCACACCGGGGTCGCCACCCCCACACCCCAGCAGCCCCGGCGCCACCCGCCTCTGATGTCGCCCGCCTCTGACGCCGCCTGCCGCACCCTGTCCCTGCCACCCCCCCCCCCCCCAGCCCGTGTCTGTGCTGTCGTGGGCACCTGCACTTTTATCCCCCATCCCTGTGTCGCCGCCAGCATCCTGACCTCGGCAAACGGCAGTCACTGTGGCCACCGTTACTGCGTCGTGACCACAGCCTTCTCCCCACCCCCAGCCACATTGCCCCCATTTCCATGGCCACCACCCCCTTCACCTGCGCCACTGCCATGGGGTAGACAGTTATTGACCATGTAACAGGCATGAAGACGTGGCACCCAAGGTCACAGCCGCCGGCCAACCTGGGGCATACAGACCAGGGAAGCAAGTTGCTGATGATCGCGGTCTGCAGCTCCAAAGCAGTGGCTCTCGAGGGTCACCCGGGAGCTGCTCGAGCCCCGGGACAATCTGGCGAGCGTGCCCTGAACACCTCAGCCTGCTGCTCCGAAGAGTGGCCTCCGGGAGGGTCACCCAGAAGCTGCTGCAAACCTCTGGGCTGCCCTCTGCCTGCTCCTGCCTCTTTCTCGTCCACGTCCCATGCCCCTGCAGACTCCAGCCATAAGGGGCTCTCCAGGGTCCCCGCGTTGAGTGCTGGCTGGCGGGACCGCGGTCTGCAGGGCTGTCACCATCGTCCTCGGCGCTCCCGCTCCTGCTCAGCGCCGCTCCCCCCTGCATCCCCCCACCCCTGCCAGCACCCTGACCAGTCCCTGCCACAAGCCGCCACCACCATCACCGCCCCCAGCAGGAGCGAGGCTGGCCTCCCCCCCAGGACCACGGCTGCCTCCGTCCACTGCAGGGTACTGCCCTCTGCCAGGACCGCGCCTCTCAGGGTGCTGTCTGAGACGCACGGACCCATCCTGAAGGACTGCCACTCTCCACTCCGCTGAAAATGGCCTTGCCTGCATGCCGTGGGCAAGAGTGACATTCGCGACGTCCCAGGAGGGGCTGTGGGAGGGTCCCCAGTGTCTGCCAGCTCTCGGGGTAGCCTCTCCCCCCCCCGGAGACCCCTCAGTCTGGGCTCCAGGAGGAGGAATGTGTCTTGCAGGCCCAGCAGCTGTCCCAGGGGTGCTGACGAGTAAAGCGGGCGAGAGCCAAGCATTGGTCCTAAGCCTCTGCAATGTGGGGGAGGCTCTGGCCACCGCCTCTGCCACCAGGCCCCTCCTGTGGGCCCCTTCCTTCAGCCCCAGCGGACAAGCCTGCCAAGATCAGGTTCCTACTGCAGCGACAGGCCCCGAGCTTCCCGTCTACAGAGCTGCCTGCACCTGCATCTGCGTCCAGCGGGCTCAGTCCACCGCCGCGTGTGTCAGGCGTGCCCGCGGGCGGGGGGGCGGGCTGGGGATGGAGGGTGAGCCGTCCTCTGGGCAAGGGGTGTGAGGAGACTGCGCTTGTCACTCCGGGGTCCCCACCATCTGCTTTCAGCCCCCCCAGCATTTGGGGTTGATTGGAACATGCTGTCCCCACGAGGTGCTTGAAGCCCAGCACCCGTGAGAATCAAGGGAAAAGGAACCATCGAGGGGGAGGAACAGGAAGGGGTGCAGACCAGGAATGGGAGCAGGGAGATGCTGTCCCACTAGCTCTCAGTGGGCCCCGCTGACTCCCCGGGGGGTGCCTCCGTCTCACCTGGAGGGGGCGTGGGGCACAGGGGGACCGGTGTGTTAAAGCGCTTGTTGACGCTGCTCTGGATGCGCCCCAGCGTCAGAACAACAACAAAAGACAGGAACGCCCCCCGGGCACTGCGGGCTCCTTACTCCCCGCAAAGCGCCGCAGACAGCCGTCCTCCCCCGGGCCGGAGGCCCCACTCTCAGGGTGGGCAGGGGCTGCTCCCCCAGCACCATCCCCAGGGCGGGCCGGTGTGTGGGCCCTGCTGTGTTCTCTGCCCACCCTCCCCCCTTTGCTCTCAGTGCGTCTCTGTCTTTCCCAAGGACTCCTGTCGTGGATTTTGGACCTGCCCAGATAATCCGAGGTGATCCCTAATTGCATACGGAGAGACCTTTTTCCCTAACAGTAATACGAGCACGTTCACAGGTTCTGCAGTTCGGACAGGGGCCACTGTTCGACCCACCGCGCTTACTGACCTCCACTTCCTACCAGGCCCTGCCTTTCCCACCAGCACTGAGCGGAACGCCCCTTCCAGGGTGCCGTCCACCACGGCTCAGCACCTCCTCTCACCAACTTGTTGTGTGACCTTGAGTCTGATGCCACAAGTCTCTGGGCCTCATTCATTCAAGGAACATGTACTGTCAGCCAAGCGCAGTCCTAGATGCTGACAAACACCCCTGCCTCTGCGGGGCTCATCTCAGAGGACCTGAGGGGACCACGGGCGCCAGCAGAAGGAACTCCAGCCCCGAGCCCCACCGGAGCCGATCCCCTACCTTGGGCCCCTCACTCAGCTGACCACCCAGCTCAGTCCACTTGCACCCCAGGGGTCCCCTCCCTGACACGCAACGTGGACCCCGGGGCCCACCTCCGGAGGCTGTTCCTGTCTCAGCTCCTGGGGCTCAGCCCCGTGGCTCCAGCAGCCAGAGCTCCAAATGTGGACCCCCAGGCGTGGCCTCCTGCTTAGGGCCGGCCTTGTACCCGGCTCCAGGTGCTGGGCTCTGCCCCGCCCAGCCTCAGGCCCGATGTCACAAAGAGCCGGGCAGCTCTGCGGGGGCCTTGTGGCCGAGGGGGGCCCCCGGCGGCACTGCCCTCCCCTCCCCCCCGCCCCTCTAGCGGAGGCGCCCACCCGTCCCCTGGTGCTGGTACTATGAAAGGGTAGTCGGCCGGGCAGAACCGCCCCCCGGAGCCCCAGAGCCCAGCCAGGCCCCCGCCTGAGTGACCCGCACTGCCACTGGTGCCCCCACCCACCGGCCACCTGGGCCCCGGGCCCGCGTCTCCCCGCCGCCGCGCCCTGGCCCTCAGCATGGCTAACTACTACGAAGTGCTGGGGGTGCAGGCCAGCGCCTCCCCGGAGGACATCAAGAAGGCCTACCGCAAGCTGGCCCTGCGCTGGCACCCCGACAAGAACCCCGACAACAAGGAGGAGGCCGAAAAGAAGTTCAAGCAGGTGTCCGAAGCCTACGAGGTCCTGTCCGACTCCAAGAAGCGCTCGCTGTACGATACCGAACCGCGCGGGCTGCGACGGCTGGCGGCCCGGCGGGGCCGGCTCCCCGCACGGAGGCTACACCTTCCGCAACCCGGAGGACATCTTCCGCGAGTTCTTCGGCGGCCTGGACCCCTTCTCCTTCGACTTCTGGGACGTGCCCTTCGGCTGCGAGCGCGGGGCCCGGGGCCACGGGCTGCGCGGGGCCTTATCGGCCGGCTTCGGCGAGTTCCCCGCCTTCATGGAGGCCTTCTCGGCCTTCGACAGCCTGGGCCGCGGGGGCGCCGGCCGTACCACCCTTCTCGTCCACGTCCTTCGGCGGCTCCGGCTCGGGCGGCTCCGGCTTCAAAATCGGTGATGTCGTCCACCGAGATTGTCAACGGCCACAAAGTCACCACCAAGCGCATCGTGGAGAACGGGCAGGAGCGCGTGGAGGTGGAGGAGGACGGGCAGCTCAAGTCGGTGACCATCAACGGCAAGGAGCAGTTCAAACGGGTGGGCAGCAAGTAGGCGCCGCCCGCGTCCGCCGCCTGGCAGAGTTTAATAAACGTGCTGAGTGAGCTTGCGGGCGCGGTGGCTCGCTTGGGGGGCCGGGGGGGGTGTCGGACGGCCGGGGACCGGTCAGCCGTCCGGTGCAGGCGGACCTCGCCAGGGCGCTGCGAGGGCTCCGGGCTGGCACCTCCTGCGCCTGCGTGCGGGTCCGTGCGTGCGGGTCCGTGCGTGCGTGTCCGAGCGCGCCCGTGCCTGCGCCCGTGCGTGCGTGCCCGTGCCCGTGCGCGCGCGTGCCGTCGGGGTCGTGAGGGTCACGACGGTCGCCCGCCTTCCCGGCTCACGGCTCGGGGTCCCTAACCACCATGGGCATCCGCCGCCGGCCCGGGGGGCCGCTGCCCGGCTTCAGCGTGAAGATTTCAAGCCTCGCCCTCCCCGCGAGATCCCGGCGGCCCGGCCGCTGTCCCCCCCGTCCCCGCCACAGGGCAGCATCCCAAGATCCCTAGGGGCCCCGCGAGTCCCCTCGGGTGCTACAGGGCCCTGAGCAGGAGCACACCGCAGGTGACCCGCTGCCCCTCCACGCTCAGGCCTCCTGGGTCCGGCCCCGCGGAGCCCCGGGGATGGGCCAGCAGCTGGAGGCCCCCTAACTGCGTTAGCCGAGGGGCAGCAGAGCCCCGTGGCGCACAGAGGGTCCCACCGCGGCTCCCAGTCGTGCAGCCGGACTGACTTCATCAAAGCCCCCACGACAGCATTAACCACCCGACCTCTGCCCCCGCCGACCTGCTAACTTCACCAATTACTGGCCGAGCGCGGCTGCGTCAAGTGGGCCTGCTTAGCCCCGACAGCTGCCCGGCAAATCCAATTACGGGCCAGCAGCCCACCAGCGGGCGCAGGGTCCCGGGGCTGAGTGGTTGCAAGGCACAGGGCGTTCACAGGCACCCCGAGGACCTCGCCTCCGTGTCTTCCCCCAAAATCACAGGCTGGTTGTAGAGGTCCCCTGTTCCAGTCCCTCCGACTGGACGGAGCCTGGCGGCTGCCAGACCTGGCTCAGCAGGCCACACATCCTCAGCCCCTCTCTGCATCCTTGTCTCTATCTGTAGCTCCATCTGACAGACGGCAGAGCTGAAGGCCAGACAGAGACCCACGGGAGGGGGGCTGAGAGGGGCCTGGGAGGAGGGTTCCAGGCATGGTGTGGCCCGTGCAAAGGTCCTGAGGCAGGAGATGGTGAGGCCTCCATTCAGAATGCAGCCCCCAAGCTCACTGCCTCCACCGGGCCCACATCTGCTCATGGCTCACCCGGACAGTGCCCCAGCCTCCTCCCTTCACCCTGCTCTCATCCCTGCAGCCGGAAGGATCTTGTGAAAACCTGAGAGGTTCATGAGACACTCAAAGGAAAAGTCAAGCCCTCGGGGTGGCCCCTGAAGCCCCCACGACCTCCGTGGTCTCCTAGCACACTCTGTGCTCCAGCCCCAGTGGTCTCCTCCTGCTCCTGCATGCTCACCAGGGGGACTCCTGCCTCGAGACCTTGGCACGGGCCGTGCCATGCTGGGAACCCTCCCCCTGGACCCCTACCTCCCCGCCGCCCCTGGGTTCCCACTCACCTCCCCACCGTCCCGTCCCTGTGCTGGAGCCCCCCCCCCTTCCTGAAGTGGGACTTTTGCCCAGACCAACCCGGTTCCTGAAACACCCCGCTCTACCCAGGCCTCTGCTGCCACCACACCCTTGGGGAGACCTCACACCCCCTCTTCCACATGTCTCTCCTGGTTCCCCACTTCCCTCCAGGTCCTTTAAATGTCCCCTACTGCTGGGTGGACATGACAGCATCCCAGCATTGCCCCTCGGGCACTAGGTTCAGTGATGCTGGAGCCTTTACGAGTGAGGGCAGCAAAGCCCCGGGAGGGACGCACCGTGGCTCACAGGGCAGGTCTGCAGTCTCCGACCACGTGTAGTCTGAGGCCACCTGGGACCCTGATGGCCCAGGGTCTCCACCAGGGATCTGGCTTCTCCGTGGACGGGAAAGGGCCATGTTCTCAGCCCTACTGAGCCCCCCAGGGCTCCTCCTGTGGCCTCTCCCCAGGGACACTCACTGACTCCACAAAACAGGGATGGCCACTTGCCCCCATTTTACAGATGGGGAAACTGAGGCTCAGAGGCTGAGAGACGTGGACGAGGTCACCCATCTGCACTGGAAGCCCATCTACCCTCCTCCTGCTCCTCTCGCCCTGCGCCCAGGCCTGGGTTGGGGTGGGTGCGGCCCGGGCAGCCTCCTGCCTGCCCCCCTCGCCTGGCCAGTCGATGTTATCACAGCTGATTTAATTTCAAAGACGGATTGAGCTGCGGCGGGAGGGGGAGCAGCTAATCGCAGCCGCCATCTGCCCCGTTGTCATGGGGATGGGCTCCCAGCAATCGCCAGGGGCTGGACCCAGATAAGGGCACTGGAGTGGGCGGGAGGGGGCTCCATGGGCAGGCAGGGGCGGGCAGGACGGTGGGGGTGAGGGGGGACCCAGAGACCCTCGAGGGGCGGGGCCTTGGAGCCGGGGAAGAAGCTCGAGGGTGCCCAGGCAGGAGACACGAGGCAGTATCAGGGGGCAGTGGGACTGACGCCCAGCGCGGCTCGGGGTAGGGCTGGTGGGCAACAACGGTGACAGAGACCGCCCTGTCCAGAGCCCGGCTGAGCCAAGCTCCGGCCCTAGCGTGGCCCCCACTGCAGCCCTCTCTGCCACCCCCCTGGGAAGTGCTGGGGTGTGTTCAGACCTCCCTGGTCTGCCCCCTTTGCCACAAAAGGGCCACAGACCCGAGGGTCCCTCCCTGGCCAGGCAGGGGCCGAAGCTCAGTGCAGAGCGGCCGCCAGCGCCCTTGGTCTGGCCTCCAGAACAGTCGCGTCATCAAGACTCCTGCCATCAGGGATGGCCTCCCCCTGAAGTCAAGGGTGGGGGCTGCTGAGCACCTACCGCACACCTGTCTGCCGCATGGCACTCCCGCCTCCCAACCACCCTGCGGTCTTACAGCCCAGGAAGGAGCCCCACGGCAGCTTCGTCAACAGACACCGGCCCGTCTTCCCTGGGTCCGGGCCTTGGGGGGCGCGGGGACAAGCCGCGGGGCTCTGCTGCCCGCCCACGAGCCGTCCTGGCTGAGACCCGGCCTCGGACCTGTCCCCAGGGCAGCCCGCCCCCCACCCGCACAGTCAAGGCCCGGCCCGGCCCCTCCTCGGCCTCTGCCCCTCAGCAGGGCCCCTCCCTGGGAACCTGCTGTGGGGGGAGCCCTGGCCCCCAGCTCCCTGCGCGGACCTCCTGCAGGCCCTCCCATGCTGTGTGCCTCTGCGTCAGGACTGCAGGTCTGGATGCCCCCGGCGGCCACCAGGCGTGTCCTGAGGACCCTGGGGGGCACTGTGGGGCCCAGGAGCCCGAGCGCCTGCCTGGTGGGGCCCTGCCCGCCAACCACACGGTGCTGTCACCCCCCCCAAAGCAGGAACCTGCACCACCAGCCACTTGAGCCCCCAGGCGCCGTGGTTATGCCTGCGGTCACCCGAGCAGCCGGTCAGGAAACCCCTGGGGTCGTGGGGTTCCGGGGTGGCAGCAGGGGTATGTACCAGCTACTTTCCGCTGCAGACGCCGGGCCACCCCGTGCCACCCCAGACCTGCAACACGCCTGCACGCCCCTCTCCACCGCCATGCCTCTGGCCTGGCCACGCCCGCGCCCAGCGTGTCCTTCCAGCCGTCGTCCTGCGGCCCCGGTTTCTCCTTCCTTGGGATTGTGGGAACCAGTCACTCGCAGGTTTCCGAGTCTCTCCCCTCCAACGTTCAAGAGGCCAGCTCCTCGAAGGCAGGGCTGGTTCCTGCTCCGTGTCCAGTGTACCCAGCGCAGTGGTGACCGCAGGGCCGAGCACACTGTCCCTGCAGCTGGAGGAGACAGGGCTGGTGTCCTGGGGCCCCCGTGGCTCTGGGAGCGGAGGGGTGGGCCGCCCGGGCTCCTTCCCCGCTCTGTGGGATCCTGTGTGCCCGCCCTGCCCATGTGGCCCTGGAGCCTGGATCTTCCTTCCAGCCCCTTTCCGAAAGCAGAGCGAGGGTGTTAATTGTAAGAGACTGATTCCCATACTTGTTTTAAATTGATATTTAATTAAAAAGTTAATTATTAATTAGGCTTATTGATTGCCTGCCAGTTGCTGGCTGGGCAAGGCTGACTGGCAACATCACCCGGCCGGTGAGTGTCTGCACATCTCCATGAGCCCAGCCAGCATCAGCTCAGCCATGAATCTCGCTGCTGGGCCTCCTCCCGGCAGGCCAACTGGCTCAGGAGCCTGGGCGCCGCCCGACACAGGGCTACGGGCTGGCCTTGCCTGCTGTCTAACTCCGTCCCAGGCTGCAGCCTGGACCCACGGAAGCTGCTCGCGCCTCGGGCCAAACGTGGATGTGACGTCTCCCTCCCCAGGCCTGCCCTGTGCCAGGCCCCTGCAGAGGGCTGGTCCCTCTGGCCACGGGGCTGCCCACCCAGACCCCTGATGGTCACCCAGAGTCCTTGCCTCGTGGACTCCGCCTCCTGCGGGCTCCACGGCTCTAAGCCCTCTGCTCTGGGCTCAGCCTCGCAAGCCCGCTCTTCCTGGGAAAGGCGAGGGAGGTGTAGGGTGAGTGCTCCCTGCAGGGGGCATGTGCCCAGGCGCCAAGGCAGCAGCTTCTGCTGAAGGGGAAGCAGCTGTGGGAAGGCCTGGGTCCCCTCTGAGGGCTCTGTCCGTTCTGAGATGGGACAACGGTGGGGCGGGGGGAGCCAGGGAGCCTGTGGAGTGTGACATGCGTGATAGGCGGCCGTGAGCTCGGGTTCAGGAGGAAGGTCACCCCCAGTGCCATCGCCACCACCAGACTCCTGCACTCCCCTAGGGAGGATGGGTCTGCGTGCCCGCTACACCCCGGACAGGGCGCTGCATCATGTCGACACTGTGACGAGCGGAGATTGTTCCCACCTGGGAGGGGACTGCAGTCTAGAGGGAGAGACGCTTTGACCGCTCGTCACAGAAACAGACAGGACACAGGCAAACCTGGGCTCATTTGCCCCAGACGTGACGGTGAGAAAAGGCTGCCCCAGGGCAGACGGGGGTGGAGGGGTGTGCATCGGGCAGAGTGCCCATGTGTGCCATGCGTCCGCCAGCCGCGGCCCCATGGAGACCGTCCCGCAGACCCGGCTGATGGCCCGGCTCTCCCTTCCTTGCCCAAGAGCTGCTCTGACCCAGCATGAGGACGCCTGCAGGACCTGCTGGGCACCTGTGTGCATGAGCCCTGGAGGCCGACGGACAAGCCTTGCCGGATGGGGTGAGGGCTGCAGCCACGCCCCTCTCATCTCTGGGGCGGACGGTCCTCAGCACATCCGTCGAGATTTCTCAGCTGGCCTCCTCGGGGTCCGTACCCCACTGACCGCAGCCAGCACCACCTCTTCCAGCTCGCTTTCCCCCTTGCCTGGCCTTGTTCCCCAACCCCAGGCTCCCCCTGTTCCCCAGGGCCACTTCCCATAACTCCGTCCTGCACGCAAAACCCATTCTCCAGGCAGATCCAAGGGCCACCTTGCCCAAGGCCCGTGCTGAGCTGAGGGAAGCCCTGTCTGGGGGACTAAGGGCTCCTGTGTGGCCATCCCCACAGGGCTCCTCGCCCTGAAGTGCGGGGACCACAGCTGTTCCCGAGGGCTTTGGGGCCCCAGAGGTCTACTGGTCAGGGTCCCGGCAGGGGAGGGGTGACACCAGAACCAGATGGGAGAATCAAATGAAGAGACTTTCGCGGGCGTGGTGATGTTAGAGACAGCAGGAGGCTGGCGGCCACTGAGGCCGGGCCACCAGGAGGTCTCAGACACAGCCAGGCCTGGGCCCTGCTGAAACGTGGGGTCCTGAACAACCTCACGCCCGGGGAACCTCAGTCCGCCTGCCTCTTGGTGCCAGAAGCTTGTCGTGTGCCTGCGGCAGGTCTCGTCTGGGCAACCTTAGGCTGGGAGCCCCCTCCCCAGGGTCATCGCTTCATGTGCCACTCTCACTGCAGGGAAGGGGTTCAGACAGGGCGCCTGTGTGGCCCCCTCAAGGCCGGTGCCAGAAGCTGGGACCAGACTAGCTCAGACCCCAAGCCACCCTTGAGTGGGCGGGGTCCTGGCCACCCCCTTCTTAGCCTAGCCGACCTGCACACGCCTTATCTCAGCCATCCATCAGGGCCACCTAGACCAACCAGTCCTGCCAGAAACCAGATCTGGGCACGGAGGCCCCTCCCTGGAGGTGTGTTCAGGTGAGCTCCCCACCTTCCAGGGTCTTTCCCACCAGCCTGAGCAGAGGGCGGGGGCCTGGGCCTCCCCCACTGGGCCTCCCCCACCCTCTCCTGTGACAGGCAAGGGGGAGTCTGGGCTGGGACTGACACCCCTCTCCCAGCCATCAGAGCTTGGGTGCAGGAGGGTGGGTGTGGGGGCTGGACAGACCCAAGGCACCCGGGGACGGGGTCTCATCTCCATTTGTCAGTCACATCAGGAGCCCCGACGTGCAGGGTCTTCACCCTCCTCAGGCGGCCCTGGAGGGTGGCGTGCCGATGTTCCCGCCTGCAGACAGGACACGGAGGTCGGTGCCCAAGGTCACACGCAGCAGGAACGCCCCTTGAAGATGAAGTCCTGGGAGTGAAATCTCTGGACCAGAGCTTCCTTGGAACTACTGGCGTGATTGGGATTGACAAACTGGTCCCCGGTTGGGGTGCCCTCAGGGACGACCCTGGGAGGGGGGCCCTGCCCACTGCCCAGCTGGGCTGCCCGAGAGGACCCACTCCTCTGGTGGAGTGTCCCAGACCCTGAGCATCAGGCCCACGTGTGGTGGTTGTTTCCGCAGGTTATGGCGTGAATCCCAGGCAAGCATCGGCTGGGGCCACGGGGCAGATGCAGTGACCCTGAGCTCAGGGCCTGATCCCACCCAGGAATGTTCCTGCTCCCGGCCTGGCCTCAGGCCTGACTCCTGACACCGGGCAGTAAATAACTTTCCATTTGATCACCTCTCTCCTGGTGCCTCTGGCTCCGGGGAAAGTGGGCGTGTCCCCAGGCCAAGTCCCAGCTGCCCGCCCTGGGAGTGGGGGGTAAGCCCTGGGGGGCTGCGGTCCCAGTCATCAGCCTCCGAGGCCCCAAGGCCACGCGCTCAGCCCCGTCACCTGGTCACCTGCCCTCAAAGTACAGATGGGAAGACTGAGGCGGGGGCGGGGCGGGCCGCAGAGCTCAGGAAAGGCCGAGGACCCTCCGCGGGAGGGATGGGGGCTGGTCCTCAAATGTGCTCCCTACCGCGCAGGGGCGCGAGGAGACAGGCCCAGAGACGCCCGGTCCCCGGCCCGGGCTGCCCAGCACCAGGCAGATCCGGTTGCGGCGGACGATCAAGCGGGTCTGGGGCGGCCCGGCCGGCCGGCGCGGGGCGCGGGCGCCCGGGTCAGCTGGGGAGCGGGCGCGCGCCGCCAGCGGGCATCTGCATGACAAAGCGCGGCGCCGGTGGGAGCGGCCGGCCGCCCACCCGCCCGCGGTCGCAGCTGCCCGCTAAGCCGCCGCCCCGCGCCCGCTGCCCGCCCGGAGCTGGGGCCCGCCGAGCCGGGGCGGGGCGGCACGCGAGCCCGGCGCTCAGCTGTGTTTGTTCGGGGGGCGCTGCGCGGGGCGGGACAAAGGCCGGTCGGTCCGACACCGCAGGTGGCGTGGGGGAGGGGAGGCCCGCGGGCCCCAGCCGCCGAGGGCCGTCCGGTCCAGCGTCGCCGCCCCCCGCCCCTCCACTGCCGTCTACACTCGCGCCCCCTACCCGCGCGTCCACGTCCAGGCCGGGCTGGACACTGGAGGTCATGTCCCCAGTGGGCCCCTGCTGCAGCCCCGAAGCCGAAGCCTGGAACCAGCTCTCTCCGCCTCTCCATCCCAGCCTCCAGGGGCCTGGACCAAGCCCAGGCGTCCCTCTACCCCCTCCCTGTGCCTGCGGGACCTTCACCGTCCTCCCAGCCCCACTGTGGCCGGGTCAGGCCCCTCACCCCTGCCTGGACCACCTTCCTGGGCCCCCACCTTCCCACCAGCGGCCTTAGCGGCAGCCAGGAGGCTCCTGTGGACCCCAGAGGCAACCTCGCCTGTCCCCAGGCTCACCTGACTCAGGGGGAAAGGCTGAAGCCCCCACAGCCCCCAAAGGGCTCATCTCCCTCCCACCCTGCCTCCCACCCCTGACCCAAATCTCCCCCCCAACCCCACCCGCTTCAGCCTAGCTATTCCTGGAACGGCCAGGCCCCAGGGCCTTTGCACTGCCCTTTGCCCTGCTTGGGTCACTCCACCTGATACCTGTTTGCCTCTTGGTCCTATTCTCTCTCCTTGGCCTCCTGGACACATGGCAGTCCTGTGGGGTGACCACTCATTCATTTCCTGTTCCCCGCGGAGGGTAAAGCACCAGGGCGGACACTGTCTCTTTCGTCCGCTGCTACGACCCCCAGACCACTGACTCGGAGCCGCACATGGAGGCGCCCAGCAGACATCTGCTGAATGAATGGATGCCGTAAAGCTGTGGTCTTCCACGGCGGCCCCTTTTCAGGTGGAAGCACTGAAGCGCACAGAGAGCAGGCAGCCTCCCCAGGGGTCACACAGCCAGCAAGTCTGGGAGGCAGGACTTGAATCCACGCCCCAGCTGCCCAGGGAGGGGGCTTCCGTGGTGGCTCAGATGGTAAAGAATCTGCCTGCAATGCGAGAGACCCAGCTCCGATCCCTGGATCAGGAAGAATCCCCTGGACAGAGGAGCCTGGCGGGCTTCAGTCCAAACACTTTGCAGTTTCACTTTTCACTTCTGAGGGAGGTCTTGAACTAGAGGCCCACAGGCTTGTTTTGGCCCTCAGAACAGTTTCAGGAAAAGTACAACTGGTTGTGGCTATTTAAAAAAAAATCGAGGTTTTGGGTCAAAACCCAGACCGCCAGCTTTTCTTGGTGAATTTGAACCTCTGGCCACACTGGGTGCTCAGGCCCCGTGTGCCTGGTTCCACCAGGCTGCTCTCAGGCCAGGCCGTCAGACCCCCACCCTGTACCCGGGGCGTCCCTCCTGTGAACGTCCCGTCCTCTGGGCCCCCACCCTTGCAGTTCCTCTGCCTGGAATCCTCTCCCAGGATTCACTCCTTGGCCCCCTGGTTCTTGTCGCCAAGGCAGGTCTCAGTCCAGATGACCCCTCCTCAGAGAAGCCTGCCCGGATTGCTCTGGCTAACGCTCGTGTTCTGAAATCGCTCGCGCCATCTCTTTGATGTGTGCTCTCCCTCTTTCCCAGCAGAGTGGCATTCCTGGGAGGGCAGGGCCCGGGTCAGGCTTGCCACGCCTGTCAGGACGGCGCCTGCCCCGGGGCACTGGGTGCACATCTGGTGACTGACCAAATGAATGAGCGAGGGGCCGGCCTGCAGCGCCTGGTTCTGGGCACTTCTCAGAGCTTGGGGGTCACACCCGTGCCCCCCGCTCCCAGACCTCGGCAGGAGCTGTGTGGGGGGCAGCATAAGCTTGCAGGGTCAGGCCTCAGAGTGCCTGCTCTGTGACCACCTCCGGAGGCTGGGGGAGCCTCTTCCACCTCAGCCCCAGCTGCCCGGCTCCCGAGTCTTCCGAGCCAGCGCTGGGGTCGCCCGCCCGCCTCCCTCGTGGTCCGGCCACGCTGCCTTCAGGAGTAGAGGGGACGTGGGGGGCTGACCGGTGTGCAGGCTCGCTTGAGATCCCCTCTGTGACCTGAGCAACTCACCTGGCCTCTCTGAACCCAGCTCCGCTGCCCTCTGTGAACCTAGGACCCCCACCCGCCCTGCCTGAGACCCATGCTGGTTCCTGGATCACACAGGGCCGCCAGCACCCAGGGGACACTCGGGACGAGGGTGCCCCCGGCCCGTATGTAGCCTCCCCAGGCCAGCGGGCTCTTGGAGCCCAGCCCGTGGTGGTCACTCCTCCCTGTGTGCTCACTCAGATGTGGTCCTGGGTGACCTGTGAGCACGGGTGGGAGTGTGTATGAATGTGAGATGGTGGGGGCGAGCTGCCTGGGGTGGCTGAGCCAGGCCTCCTCAGCCAGGGGTAGGTGGGTAGGAGCGGGGTCTCCCGCCTTGCAGGCAGCCCTGGAGGCAGGAGTCTGCTGGGCCCCGCTGACCGGGGCTGGCCGCTCCGCCTCGGCCGGAAGGGACTGGTTGGTGTCGGGGAGGAGAGCTTGACCCCGGGGAAGCCGGTTCCCAGGCCAGGCCCTGCTGGTCACGCTCCAGATCCCAGGCCCGGCGCCTGGGAGGGAGGCTGGACCCTGGTGTCGGGCACCACGGCCCCGGGGGCCCCCTCTGACCCTCCTGCTCGGGAGGTGCCCACCCACCTCGTCCTCCCCCTCGGCCACAGCTTGGCTTCCCGCCCGCAGCAGCGCCATGTTCTGCTGGGGCCCACTGAGGGCAGGGGCCTCTCATGTCACCGCCCGGTGCCCAGGGGACCCTGGGCACCACTCAGCTTGCAAGAAGCCCTCTGCGTCTGCTGGCCGGAGGAGAAGGCTGTGCCTGCGGAGATGCGGCTGCTTGCACCCTGGCGCCAGCCCCTGATGCCGTGGGCGCCCCGCTTTCAGACGGGCCCCAAGGGATGGGCCCTTTACCCACCCACCTCACTCCACGCAGGAGCCATTTCTGACCCCCAACCCCCGAATCAAAGGGATTTCCACGGCCCCCTCCCAGGAATCTGGGCTCGGGTGGGGGTGTCCACCGTGCGCCCCTGGAGGTGCCTGCCCGGCCGCTCCTGAAGCGTCGAGCCTGGACACAGACAGAGACCGTGTGACCAGGAGACACATGCACACACTCAGGGACCCGACTGGCCGGCAGCTGTGGCCTTGAACCCGCACCTGGAATGCCAACCAGGAGCCCCCAGCCCCGGCCGGCCTGAGAGTCACCCCGATTGCCCAGGGGTGACCGACCGGCCGTCCACCCGCGGTGCTGGCGCAGGGCGTGGCCGTGTGGCCTGGGACGCGTGTGGAAGGGTGGAAGCAGCTTGCTGCTTCTGTGTGCGTGTCTGTGACCGGGTCCACCTCCCTGTGTGTGAACGTGTGTGACACGCAGCCACATGGCGGCCTCCCGCATGGTGCTGCATGGCTGCGACCCCGGCCCTGGGCCCTGAGTCGGGGGCCCAGGCTACCCACCTCGGGGGCTTTTGTCCATTTCTGAAGTGACAAGAGATGTATAAAAGGGCTTTTAATTAAATCAAAGGAGGAAACGGGCGGGCTGGGCCGCTATTATGTTACCAAACGCGAAAATGAAAACTTATTTTTAAAGCTCTGGTATTAATTTGAGATTATTCAGATAGTTAATTAAAAGTGCAGCATGTGTTAAATATTATTTCAACAAAGATTATCATCGGGTCTCCACGTAATGCGATCCGCGGGCTTGGGGAGCGTTATGCAAATGCTGTGTGGCCGGGAGGAAGGGCCCACAGTCTGGGTGCAGGCCACTCGCGGCCCGCTCCCTGCAGGGGTGGCCTCGCAGACCCGCCTGCGGTGGCGGCCAGGCGCCCCTCTCTGGGCCTGGGGTGACCGGGAGACCATGACCCTCTTGGGGCCTGTCAGGCAACAACAGGACCCCCACAGTCATCCAGGTGGGGCTCGGGCCTTCAGGGGATCAGGGCGCACAGCTGCGGGTGTGGGGGGTGTGCACGAGTGTGCTGGCCGGGGGTGTGGGTGTGTCTGAGCACTGGTCTGTCCATCTCTTGCACATGTGCCCCGTGCACAGGACACACGTGTTTGCACTGGGCCAGGGGGCGGCCCCAAGAGCGCCTGCTGTCCCCTCTCGGAGCCCCAGCTGTAAATGGAGGTCGTGGTGGGGCACGCCTCGCGGGGAGGATCACGGGGGTCACTGGGCGTGAGGCACACTCCCGTCTGCACACAGTGCCGCCAGTCTGTGTGGAGCTTGACCCTAAAACAGCCACGTTTAAGGAAAGTGAAGCTGACTTTCAGGTTTTATTTAACCTGGTGTGTCCAAAAGCGTGTCGGTTCAACAAGTGATCCGTGCAAACACTGCTGGCCGTGGTGGTCTGCGTTCGCTTCCCACGCTAAGCCCTGGAGGTCAGGGGGTGCGGGGCCCGCAGGCACCCCCGGCCAGGCCAGGTGTCCCGGTCGGCGCCTCTGCGCCGGCCTCGGAGGCGCGGGCCGCTCCTGCCCTCTGTCGGCTGCCGGCGGCAGCGCGGGGCCCGCGGCTCGCCCCGCCTGTGGGCCTGTGCAGGTCCGCGGGTGGCGCGGTGCCATTTTCCACCAAGGGCTGCGGCACGGATGGGAGGGCAGGGCCTCAGAGAGGGCCCGCCACCACCCGGGGTCACACTGCATGACCCCAGAGAGGGCCCCAGCTCTGCCTGCCTGGCCGTGACCCCCACGGTCCCTCAGCTGTGATCAGGGTGTGTCTCTGAGGTCTCCTGCACGGCCCGGGCACAGGCAGGGCCCAGTAAATCCATCCCGGGCACGGTACCATGCCAGGATGCGCCTGCCCCCGGGCCCGGGGTCCTGCTAACTGCCCTGGACCTCAGGCCAATGGCTCCCCTGGTTTGCGAGGACCTCACCGACCGTCCCCTCCTCGTCACCCTCGGAGCCCCAACACGAGCCTGCATGTTCACAACTCTTGTTTCTCGTCTCCCCTCTACTGAGCTGGCAGCGCTTCGCCTGGCTCAGCGCCTGGCCCCCCAGGGAAGGAGCAAGACAGCTGCGTCAGGAGGGAACACAGCTTGCTGGTCACCGGGAAAGTTGGACACCACTAACCTCACATCCCAGCGTTCTACATCCAGCCCCTTACTCAAGAGAAGTCAAACTCAGGTTCCTAAAAGTTCAGCGGCTTATTCACAGTTGCCCCAAACTGGAAACCACCTGACCACTGCCCAGCTGGTGGGCACGCACACTGTGCAAGCTGCCCAGCAGCACTGGGAACCACTGCCCACACTGCAGACGGTGGGTGGACCCAGAGGAGGAGACACGGCCACGGCCACGGGACACTCGAGATGACGCACGACTGTAGGGACAGAGAACTGACCGCAGCAGGAGCGGTCACAGGCGCCTGCAGGATCTGCAGGGGGGAGACTCGCCTGTAATGGACCGAGTGTGTTTCCCCAAACTAACAAACTGTGCGTGTGAAAAGGGCATTTTTTTCCTGTACACAGCCAGCAATGGTTTCCAAAAGCACAGCTAGTTACAGATTTTCAGAGTCTTGGGTGCACTCAGGCCCCCCCCCGCCTCTGGGCCGGATGGTGAACTTTGATCCTGCAGCCTGGGAAAGCAAAGGAGCGAGTGGCCTCCTCCTCCTAAGCAGGCCTGCTCCCCACGATGACAGGCAGGCTGGGGGTCTGCAGAGGCTTGAGCGTGGAGCCTGGAGGGTCCCAGTGGCTGCCCCAACGCCGCACTTCCCACGTGGCTGTTGGTGGGAGTGCATTGTGTTGCGCTCTGTGCATTTCTTACATGTTTGAACTAGTTCCCTAATAAACACGACAAATACTGAAGTGATTTAAAACAAGAACAACATGATTCCCCCTGCAGAACCCTGCCGGCCTCTGCTGCAGCCCTGGGAGTCGACAGCCACCGCGGGCTGGTGCAGAGGCGGCCAGGGCCCGGGCCAGGCCGCACATGAGTTTCTGGGTGTCCCCGTCCCCGCCGCCCACCACCAAGGCTCCAGGCGCACCCTGTCCCGCAGCCCCTGGGGGAGGGCGTTGGCTTCCCACCAGAGAGGACCAAATGGTGAGGGGCCACTGCTGAGGACCGGCTGTGAGGCCGGGAGGACAATGTTACACAATCCCTGTGTTAAACAGTTGGAGACAGAATTTACATGCCGTAAAGCTCCCCAAAGAAAGGAGGACGACAGTTCAGCGGTTTTCGTGTGTTGACAACATGGTGCAACCATTACCACGATCTAAGTTGAGGACATTTTGTCCCCAAAAGGGAGCCACACCTATGAGCTGTCACCGCCATCCGGCCAGGTCCCCCGGCCCCTGGTGGCCACAGGCTCCTGTCTATAGCTGTGGGCTTGCCTACTTGGGACCCTTCTGAAAATGCCATGATCCGATGTAGGACTTTGCTGCCTGGCTTCTTTCACTGAGCCTGTTTCCAAGGTTCATCCTTGTGGAGCCTGTGGTGCTGGTTTACTTGCTAAGTCGTGTCCAACTCTTGCGACCCCATGGACTGTATCTGCCAGGCTCCTCTGTCCGTGGGATTCTCCAGACAAGAATACTGGAGTGAGTTGCCATTCTCTTCTCCAGGGGATCTTCCCAACCCAGGGATTGAACTCGGATCTCCTGAACTGCAGGCAGATTCTTTACCAACTGAACTACGAGGGAAGCCCATGTGGAGCCTGTACCCATATTTAATTTCACGTTTCACTTCTCCACTCATCCGCTGATGGAATCGGGTCCTCTGTACTGTCCTGCTGTCCTGACTCACACACGTTTTCCTGTGGACCGATGTTTTCAGCTCTCTTTGGTGCAGGCCTAGGAGTGGAATTGCTGGGTCATATGGTAAATTTATTGCTCCTTTTTTTTATTTTAAACAGCTTCACTGTGATATAACACACACCACACAATTCACTCCATGTGTGTAATTCCGTGGCTTCAGTACAGTCACAGAGCTGTGCTCCATCACCACAATCAGCTTTAGATCCTTGGCAGCACCTGGAAGAGAAGCCCTGTCCCCCACGATCACCACCCTCTTCCTCCCCTCCTCTCCTGGCCCGAGGGCACGCCCTCTGTGTCCACAGACTCGTCCGTTCTGGGTAGCCCACACATGGGGAATCACAGAACACAGCTTCCTTAGTGTCTGGCTTTTTCTCATGGGCACAGTGTTTTCAAGGTCAACCAGTGTAGCATCGGCACTGCATCCCTTTATCACCATTCTCATCGCTGGAGAACGGTTCAGCTGAATCTGTCTCACGGGGTAGCATTCTGGGTGGTATGCAGGTGTGCCCAGCTCGTGTGGTTCACTGATTCATCAACTGATAAATGCCAGTGCCGCTTGCACTTTGGGGCAGTAACTGTTTCACTTTCTAGGAGACCCCCCAGCGGTGGCCACGGAGCACGCGGTGGGCACCAGCTGTGTGCCCCTCTGTCCTCACCGCTCCCCAGCAGGGCAGATCCCGCCAGGCGCTCGTCTTGCTGGGGCCCACATCTGCTTGTGCTGTTGAGAGCGGGGTGCTGGGGGCCATGGGGGAACCTGCAGGAAGGACCTGGATGCTGACACTCCCTAGAGAGAGGCCGGACTGGGACTCCCAGACTTGAGACCGGTGCCCCTCAGAGGGGGCAGGCTGTTCCAAAATGCCCCGAGGCCCTGGGCAGCGTGCAGGTAACTCCGGTCCTGTTACTGGTCAAAGGAATCAATGAGGCAACAAGCCTCAGGCAGCGGCCGACAGCAACCGGGGCGTCTCGGGGCGCGGGGTGAGGGTGTGGCGGGCTTCTCGGAGGTGCTGGCCGGGGGACGCCACCCCGCAGGCCAGCCCTGGGGTCAGGCAGCTGCAGGTGCTGACTCGGGGCCCCAGTGTCCCCCCGCGAGGAGCTGCTCGTCTCGGCTGGGGTGGGGGGCAGATCGCCCCGTGTCTGGAGGTGTGCAAGCAGGGGATGCGGCAGTGGGCCCTGCCTGGCCCGGGGTCCTGGGCGCACAGGCCGGGTGAGGTCCCCCCTCGGGAGCACATGGTGTCCACAGGTGGGCTGGGGAGGGGTGCTCAGGGCTCCGGAGGCATCTGGCCCCTCAGTCCTGTGGCGATGGGATAGGCGAAGGCCGGCAAGCTGCACCCCGGAGGAATGCGCCCGCCTCCCGCTCGTAAACCTGCTCCTCCCGCCTCTCATGTGCTGGAGGAGGTTATGCAGAGGTCACCGACAGGAGAGGCTGGCACAAGGCACGGCGGCCAGCTGCAGGCTGCCCACTTCCTGGGCTGCTGGACCCATGGTGGACCAGCTCCAGGCTGCAGGGCCCTTGGTGGACCAGCTGCAGGCTGTTCACACCCCCGGGGTGCAGGACACAGGGTGGGCCGCCAGGCAGCACAGGGTGGGCGGGGAGTGGAGGTGAGCATGGCAGGTCTCAGGGCTACACGTGGCTGAGAGCCCAAGGTCAAATTCTTGGGGCTCTCAGGGGTACTGCCCAGAGGCCGCACTGAACACAGGCCCTGAGCCCTCAGGGACTGCAGAGACGCGAACGAGACCACTGGCCCCCGGCCTGAGCGGGGGCTACTCACAGGGGCCCCGGGGTCACACGCCCCGGCTGTGGGTGGGCCTCGGCCCGGGCAGACTGGGTTCGCTCAGAGGCTGTGTGGGCAGGGAAGGCGGAGAGCATGGTCTGGCCCCTGTGCCCTGCCTGCCGGGGACAAGCTTGGGATACCCGGCCCGGGGACCTGGGTGTGGTGCCCTTGGCATATGCACCTGGGCTGTTGTTTTCTGCCCCTGGGCCCCAGTTGAAGGTGCAGAGATGGAGGCCGTGGAGACCCAGCGTTTCTCTCCAGAGGGCCCGGTCGGGGGCCCGGTCTGTGTCCTGGCCTGGGCTCGGCTGGCTGCGCCTGGCGTGGTGAGTGGAGGCCCGGAGGTGGGGGTGCCGTAAGCCGCGGGCACAGAGCCGGGCGTCCTTGGGGGACAGGCTGCCTCTCAGGGCCATGATGGGCGCTGGGGTGGGGGGTAGCCCTGGCGCCACCGGAGGCTGCTCTCCCCCGCCCCCCTTTGGCCCACCTGCCCGCTTGAGCCCGCCTCCAGCAGAGCCACTCTCCTGTGTGCAGTGAGGAAGGAAATTGCAAATTAATCTTTATTTCCATCTTGGAAGAAAATCTTAATTCTCTGCATGGAAATGATCCCCGTCCTCCCAGGGAATCAATTACAGGCTTCCACTGCAGTCAGCCCCGGCCAATCGGAGCAGGGCCAGCCCCAGGCCCCGAGCCCCCCTGTCTCTGGGGCCCTCCCCAGGGTGCACGCAGCGCTGAGGGTGCCCCGGCCCCACTGTGTGTCTCTCAGAGCCCACCCCGCTGTCTCTCCTGGGGTCTGTCTGTCTCTCCTTCTATTTGTCTCTGTCTGTCTCTGTCTCTGTGGCTCCCCGTTTCCAGCACCCAGGGGGCGTCTGAGCTGCAGCCTCAAGGGTGGGCCCAGGTCATGGCCCAGCCCTGCCCCCAGGGTGTCCTTGGGAGCTGCCAGCGTCCACACTTGTGCCGGTGGCGCCTCAGGCTGGCCGCCCCGTCCAGGCCCGGCCCCTGGCGTCGCTGTGAGGGTTTCCAGATGGGGGCGGGTGGGGGGCGCCCTGCCGGCCCATCAGCCTCAGTGTTTCCACCCGAGATGTGGGCCCCCCCGGGGGGTCCCCTCCCAGCGCCTCCACCGCTGCGAGATGCTTGTCTCTTTATCAGTGGCACCCTGTGACTCTGACAACGGTCTCTCCTTATCAGCATCTACAGGGTGGGGGCGGCTGCGGCCCGCCTCGTGTCCACCCGCGCACCCAGACCCCACTCTGCGCCGGACCCGCCCTGGGGGGCAGAGGACCCCATCTGCCTCCATTTCCCCATGAGGAGGGGGCCCAGGAAGCAGGGCGTCTGCTCCCCAGTCCGTCCCCGGCTGGAGCCCCCCTGCGCCTGGCAGGGACCGGGGTGGGTGCGCCCATCGCCCACCTCCCCCGAACCCTGAGAACCGAGGGCGCCGCTGACCGGAGGCCCCACATCTGACTGAGGGCAGGTTGCTTCAGGCTGGTCCCTGCCTCTTGCACAACAGCCTGCCCACCCTGCCTGCCCCCGGAGGTGCCCGGCCACCTCCACTGGACTCGCCCTGGCTGAGCATCTCCAGCCGCATCCAGACCCCGTCTGCGCCCCTCCCGGCCCTGCAGAGCATGGCCCGATTTCCCTCCTCTCCCGTTTGGCCTCACTGCCCCCCTCCCCGGGTGCCACGTCTCCTGGGAGCTGTGGGGCTGGGCTCAGCACATCCAGGAGTCCCGTACCCCTTCCTCTGTGGGCTCCTACCTTGGGGCGGATGTGTGCTCCCCGGTGCCAAGGACAGAGGCCATGCAGCTCCCCTGCCCAGCCTGGCTGCGGCCCTGCCTGCCCGTCCTCCCAACAGGTCCTGCCCATGCAGGCCTGGACGGGACCCTGGGCTGAGGCGGGGTGGACAGGGCAGGGCCCGCCTGGGGTGGGAAGCGGGGGTCGGTGCACTTAGGGCCCGGCTCTGCGGCCCAGCGCTGCAGGCCTCGGGGAAGCTGGGCCCCCAGGACCTGCCCAGAGCTCCGGGGAAGCCTGGGTCCTGCATCCGCCTGGTCCGCTCCCACCTCCCCCATCCCCAGATGGGGTGGATGGCCCCCCGAGGCTGTAGGGTGGGCTGAGTGGGTGTGGCCGCGACTCGGGGGCAGGTGCCCTGCTGGGTGGCTGCTGCGGGAAGCTGGGTACCGGGCTGAGTCTGTGGGTGTTCCCCTCCGGGGACGAGGTGGGAGGCAGCCCGGGTGGTGGGAGGCAGCCCGGGTGGTCGGCTGGGCTCCTGGCCACCCTTTATCTGCAGCCCAGCTGTGGCCGCAGGAAGCAGCCGTTTCTCTCTGCCGAGCTGTCTCCCCACCAGACCCAGTGATAACAGAGGGGGGGGACGGTGTTGAGCAACTCCCCATGGGTGCATGACCTCTAACCTGCTGGCCCGGGGGGGGGTTGGGGACACAGGGCCGCCCCGCCCGGCCCGCCGAGTCGGCACACAGCAGGTGCTCAGTAAGTGCACACTGACCAGCCCCAGGCGTCTTCCCAACCCCGTCCCCTCCCTCCCCTTCCTCCCCGGGGACTCGGCGCAGCCTGCACACCCCCACCTTCTGCCTGGCTCCACCCCTGCTGGCCCATCACCAGCCTGCCCTGGGTGTCCGCTTCCAACCCGTGATGCCCCTGCCCCTCAGGAGGGCCTGGGGCTTGGCGAGGGGTGCCCAGAGCTGGTGGGAAGTTGGGGGCTGGGGGGCTTCTCTTGAACGCTGAGCTGACAATCTCGCTGCATCCACGGCTGTGCCCCCGCCCCCCTGCCCTGCCGTAGGCCCAGGGCTGAGGTCGGCTGCCCTGGGGGTACGGTACCCCATGCCTGGCACCCTGCGGCCTGGCTCTCGAGCCCTTACCCAGGCTGAGCTGGCTGATGGCTGGCCCTACTCCGTTATCAGCCAAATGCTAATGACTCTCTTTAATCAGAGCTGCTGGTGTGGAGGCTCCCAGGGGCCCAGCCAGGGCTGCGGGACGTGACCTCACGCAGCCGAGGGGGACAGACACGGCTGAATTCAGAGCTGGGAGGCCGTGGCCAGAACGGCCTGTGCCCCTGAAGGGAACCTGGAAATTCCACCCGCTGTGAGGAGGCCTGAGGCCTGAGGCCTGATTACACAAGGCTGGGCCAGGCCTGAGAGGGTCCTGGGCCCCCTCGGGGAAGCTCCGGTGTGCGCAGTGGGGCAGTGAGTCCCCGCCCACACCCCACCAGGCCCCAGGGACAAGCTGGCCCGGAAAAACGCTGTTGCCCTGTGCACACCGGACCTGACACCCGCCTCGTCACCCCACTCCCACAGGCATGCCAGACACCCAGCCTGATGGGCAGGGCCCCCGGACGGGGCACCCCCCCTAGACGGGCCCGCGGGCACACGCCGGCCGGGCAGGAGCCGGCGAGGACAGAAGCTGCCCCCTTGCCTGCCCTGGCCCCCAGGCCTTCCCATCGACGAGACTTGATCTGTCAAAACTGTATTAACCCAGAAGCCTGTTTCCATCAGAGTCTCGATTCCAGAGACGCTTCCAGATAAGCCTTATCGCCTGGCTGGTGCATTAGCCCCGCCAGCCAGCTGGGGGCCTGTGAATCACAGCCACCCCTCCCCGTGGCAGGACGCCCGCCCTGGCCTGTTCCCTGCGGGCAGCTCTTTCTGAGGCCGCAGCGGAGGCGTCGGGGCGGGGTGGGGGCTTCTGGGGGCGTTCAGACCCTGGCTTCAAAGTGCAGCTCCACTGTGCACGGGCGGCCCCCACTTCTAAACTGGACCCTTGCTTCCCAGGGCACCTGGCGGGCGGGGCGGGTGCAGACACCAGTGGTTGTCACAGGGGCAGCACTCTGTGGCCCTCTCTTCCTCAGTGAAGAAGGTCTGAGAGTGCCTGGAGACATGGGATGGGGCACTGCCCGCGAGAGCACAGGGCGCCAGCTGACCTCCCGTCTGCCCGCCGTGCTCCCCCTTGAAGGCTGTGCCCAGCTGACGCGGCTGGGGCGCTCAGGTTTCGACCGATGCCAGTCCTGATAGCGTCCCCTCTCAGGCCGCAGGCCACGCAGGCAGGCACGTTGCTCCGGAGCCCCACACCGTGGCCGGGGGCCCGCCGCCCTGTGCCTCAGTGTCCCCGCCCGGGGCCCTGAGGGAGTGGCCACGGGGCCTCTGCCTGAATTCACCCCTGGGGACCCCGTCCTGGAGAGATGGGTGCAGCAGGGGCAGGGGCTGAATGGGAGCAGGGCCTGGAGTCTGAATGGGAGTCGGTGCAGGGCCTGGAGTCTGGCCAACTGGGATGGGGAGGCCCGGACGGTCCCTGGCCCTCTGCCAACTGGGATGTGGAGCCATGCGCATGGGTCCCGGGACCTGGACTCTCCTTGCCAGGGCTGCCCCGCCCTGATCACAACCTGTCTACTGTCCTGGACGCTGACCGATCCAGGGTAAAAGGGAGGCCTCTGTGTCTACCTGCAGCAAACAGCCATGCGCATGGGTGAATCCGGCCCCTGTGATGTGTCGGGACCACAGGGGGCAGAGGAGCCCTGCCCGCCAGGGCCCTGGCTCAGGGCTGACCAGGCCCTAGTCACCTGATCACAACCTGTCCTCTGAGGCAATACTGCGGGGCTTAATGCCGTGCTTGCAAATTAAAGGCTCTGATGTACTCGATTACTGGGCAGGGTAAAAGGGGCTCTGAGAGGCTCTGCTCTGTGTCTACCTGCAAGCCTCTGCGGGGGGCTCTGCTGGGCTCTGCTGGGCTCTGACACTTCAGGGGCTATTGCTGGAGTGTCTGTCTGTCCTGCGACTGTCTGTGAATGCCTTGATGCCCTGTGATGTGTCAGCAGGGATGGCTGGGCTGCAGGGGGCAGAGGAGCCAGGCTGGGGCTCTGCGGGGCTCTGCTGGGTTCTGAGGGGGGGCTCTGCGGGCTCTGCTCTGCTGGGTTCTGAGGGGGCTCTGCTCTACAGGGCTCTGAGGGGGGCTCTGCAAGGGCTCTGAGGGGGGCTCTGCTGCTGGGCTCTGCGGGCTCTGAGGGGGGGCTCTGCGGGCTCTGAGGGGGCTCTGTGCTCTGGGGGGCTCTGCTGGGCTCTGCAGGGCTCTGAGGGGAGTCAGGGCTCTGCTGGGCTCTGAGGGGGCTCTGCTGGGCTCTGAGGGGGGGGGCTCTGCGGGGCTCTGAGGGGGCTCTGCTAGGCTCTGTGGGGGCTCTGCAGGGCTCTGAGGGGCTCTGCAAGGCTCTGCTGGGCTCTGCGGGGCTCTGCGGGGGCTCTGCTGGGCTCTCAGGGGCTCTGCGGGGCTCTGAGGGGGCTCTGCGGGGCTCTGCGGGGCTCTGTTGGGCTCTGGGGCTCTGAGGGGGCTCTCTCTCAGGGGCTCTGCGGGGGGGCTCTGAGGGGGCTCTGCTGGGGCTCTGAGGGGCTCTGCGGAGCTCTGAGGGGGCTCTGAGGGGGCTCTGTGGGCTCTGTCTGAGGGGGCTCTGCGGGGCTCTGAGGGGGCTCTGGCTGGGGCTCTGCTGGTGGGGCTCTGAGGGCTCTGGGGGGCTCTGCTCTTCAGGGGCTCTGAGGGGCTCTGCGGGGCTCTGAGGGGGCTCTGGGCAGGGGGCTCTGAGGGGGCTCTGAGGGGGCTCTGCTGGGCTCTGGGGCTGCGGGGCTCTGAGGGGGCTCTGGGGCTCTGGCGGGCTCTGAGGGGGCTCTGCTGGGCTCTGAGGGGGGGGCTCTGAGGGGGCTCTGAGGGGCTCTGCGGGGGCTCTGAGGGGGCTCTGCTCTCTGCTGGGGCTCAGGGGGCTCTGCTGGGCTCTGAGGGGGCTCTGAGGGGCTCTGCGGGGCTCTGAGGGGGCTCTTCTGAGGGGGCTCTGGGGGCTCTGTGGGGCTGCTGCTCTGCTGGGCTCTCAGGGGGCTCTGAGGGGGCTCTGTGGGGCTCTGCGGGGCTCTGAGGGGGCTCTGCTGGGCTCTGAGGGGCTCTGCGGGGCTCTGAGGGGGCTCTGCTGGGGGGCTCTGAGGGGGCTCTGCTGGGGCTCTGGGGGCTCTGAGGGGGCTCTGCTGGGCTCTGAGGGGGGCTCTGAGAGGGGGCTCTGCGGGGCTCTGAGGGGGCTCTGCTGGGCTTTGCTGGGCTCTGAGGGGGCTCTGCTGCTGGGCTCTGAGGGGGTCTCTGCTGGGGCTCTGAGGGGCTCTGCTGGGCTCTGCTGGGCTCTGAGGGGGCTCTGCTGGGCTCTGAGGGGGCTCTGCTGGGCTCTGAGGGGGCTCTGCGGGGGCTCTGCGGGGCTCTGAGGGGGGCTCTGCTGGGGCTCTGAGGGGGCTCTGCTGGGCTCTGAGGGGGCTCTGCTGGGCTCTGAGGGGGGGGCTCTGCTGGGCTCTGAGAGGGGGCTCTGCTGGGCTCTGAGGGGGCTCTGCGGGGCTCTGCTGGGGCTCTGAGGGGGCTGGGGGCTCTCAGGGGGCTCTGAGGGGCTCTGCTGAGGGGGCTCTGTGGGGCTCTGTGGGGCTCTGGGCTCTAAGGGGCTCTGAGGGGGCTCTGCGGGGCTCTGAGGGGGGGCTCTGCTGGGCTCTGAGGGGGCTCAGGGGGCTCTGAGCGGGGCTCTGAGGGGGGCTCTGCTGGGCTCTGAGGGGGCTCTGCAGGGCTCTGGCTCTGGGGCTCTGAGGGGGCTCTGCTGGGCTCTGAGGGGGCTCTGAGGGGCTCTGAGGGGCTCTGCTGGGCTCTGGGGGCTCTGAGGGGGCTCTGAGGGGGCTGCTGGGCTCGGAGGGGCTCTCTGAGGGGCTCTCTGAGGGGGCTCTGGGGGCTCTGCTCTGGGGCTCTGAGGGGGCTCTGCTGCGGGGCTCTGCTGGGGGGCTCTGCTGGGCTCTCAGGGGGCTCTGGGGGGCTCTGCTGGGCTCTAAGGGGGCTCTGGCTCTGGGGGCTTCTGTGGGCTCTGCAGGGCTCTGAGGGGGCTCTGCTGGGGGCTGAGGGGGCTCTGCTGGGGGGGGCTCTGAGGGGGGGCTCTGCGGGGCTCTGCTTCTGGGGGGCTCTCAGGGGCTGGGCTCTGAGGGGCTCTGCTGGGGGCTCTGTGGGGCTCTGCGGGGCTCTGGGGGCTCTGCGGGGGCTCTGCTGGGGGGCTCTGCGGGGGCTCTGCGGGGCTCTGAGGGGCTCTGCGGGGCTCTGCGGGGCTCTGAGGGGGCTCTGCTCTGCTGGGGAGGGGGCTCTGCGGGCTCTGCTCTGAGGGGCTCTGAGGGGGCTCTGTGGGGCTCTGTGGGGCTCTGAGGGGGCTCTGCTGGGCTCTCAGGGGCTCTGCTCTGGGGGGCTCTCTCTGCGGGGGGCTCTGAGGGGGCTCTGCTGGGGCTCTAAGGGGCTCTGAGGGGGGGGGCTCTGCTCTGGGGCTCTGCTCTGGGGGCTCTGAGGGGGCTCTGCGGGCTCTGCTGGGCTCTGCTCTGCTGCTGGGCTCTGAGGGGGCTCTGCAGGGCTCTGAGGGGGCTCTGGGGCTCTGAGGGGCTTTGGGCTGGGGCTCTGAGGGGGCTCTGCTGGGCTCTGCGGGGCTCTGAGGGGGCTCTGCGGGGCTCTGAGGGGGCTCTGCTGGGCTCTGAGGGGGCTCTTCAGGGGCTCTGCTGGGCTCTCAGGGGCTCTGAGGGGGCTCTGTGGGGCTCTGAGGGGGGCTCTGCTGGGCTCTCAGGGGCTCTGCGGGGCTCTGAGGGGCTCTGCGGGGCTCTGAGGGGGCTCTGCTGGGCTGGGCTCTGAGGGGGCTCTGCTGGGCTCTGCAAGGCTCTGCTGGGCTCGGAGGGACTCTGAGGGGCTCTGAGGGGGCTCTGCGGGGCTCTGCGGGGCGGGGGCTCTGCGGGGCTCTGAGCGGGGCTCTGCTGCAAGGCTCTGCTGGGCTGCAAGGCTCTGAGGGGAGGGGCTCTGCAGGGCTCTGAGGGGGCTCTGCTGGGCTCTGCGGGGGGCTCTGCAGGGCTGAGGGGGCTCTGCGGGGCTCTGAGGGGGCTCTGCGGGGCTCTGAGGGGCTCTGTTGGGCTCTCAGAGGCTCTGTAGTGCTCTGCGGGGCTCTGAGGGGCTCAGCGCCCAGCCTCGGAGCTCCTGGTGCCGGCATGTGGGGGCAGCCCCCGGCCTGCCTCCTGCCCCGTGGCACTGGCCTGGCCCCTGTGGCTCCTAGATACCCCACAGGTGCTCCTGGGAGGTGCCCTCCCTGGACGTGGCTGCTCTCTCAAGGTCCAAGAGACCCTGAGGGACACCCAGGCTGCCTAAGGGCCTGACACTTCGTGGACACCCTCAGCCCACTGGGTGCTGAGTCTGGGTCCATCCCGCGGCTCCAGGCCCATTAGGAGCCTCGGCAGTTCCTCTGATGTTTGTCTTGGGAGAGTGTGTGCCCGTGAAGTCAGAGGGACCAGCACAGCAGGTGGGCACCATGGGGCATTTATTTGCTGCTGCCAACCGGGCAGCCTAGTACCCCCTGACCCTTTGGACATGGCTCTTCCTGCGAGAGGCACAGGGGTTTAGGGCCAGAGCCCACTCTGGGGGCTTGCGTGGGGCCTCCGGGGAGCACCCAAAGGCAGAGGCACGTCTGGCACTGTGGCCTGGCTGGGTCTGGGGGCTGGCGGGCACTCAGGGAGACTGGACCATGCGCTTGTGGGTGTCGAAGACGTAGCGCTTGAAGGCCAGGCTGAGGCCCACAGGCTGGGCGGGCTCCGGCCGCTCCGCCTCCTCCGGCTTGGCCGCCTCGCCCCGGCCGGCGCGGCCCCGCTTCTTGAGGGCGGACGTCAGGATCTTCTTGGACTCGGGGCTCAGGCCATCTGCAAGGAACAGAGGGGGAGCCCGTCACCGCCACTGGCCCTGCTCCACTGAGTCTCCCACTCTGCAGTGCCCCCCGCCCCTCCAGGGGAGCCAGGACCCCAGCACCGGCCCCACCAATTCTGTGCCTCTGCTCCCCCCACGCTGGTCCGGCCACCAGCCCATCTGGCCTGGGGCTCAGCGAGGCTCCCGCCAGTTCCTAGCCTCCTGCCGCGCCCACCCTGTGCCCAGGCCCCTGGGGCAGCCCCATGCTTGCTGGCCGTGTCCTCTCTTGCCGTGAACGGCCTGCTGCCCTGGGTGCTCACGCTGACACTCTCCCGCCTGGGGTGCCTCTGCATGTGGCATCATCGGGGTGGTTCTGCCCCAGGACCCCAGCGGATGGGAGGGTGGAAGGAGGGGCCGGTGGAGCTCCGGCTGGCGCCCCCTCCCTGGGTGCTGGCGGATGCTGTCCCCTGACTCCAGGCCGAGTGGGACGGCCCCCACGGCTTCTCTGAGCACCCATGCCTGGTGCAGACCTGCTGTCTCCCCTGCTGGCTGAGCAGCAGCAGAACTCGCTTCCTATCCTGGTCCTCTGTGTGGATGCCCTGCCCTCCCCAGCGCCAGGGCCCCTTTCTCCAGGGTTTGTCTTTACGAGAAGCCTGCCTGGGGGCAGCAGGAGGCAGCCTCTTAGTGGGCTGCGGGCGGGGGCCACCCTAACCCAGGAGCCCTGGGGGGACGGGCCGAGGCTCGGGCCAGCCCCGCACCAGCGGGCACCCCAGGACCAGCTGCTTCCCTTCTGTGAGCCCCGTGACCCTGCCGGGGGTCCTGGTGGGAGCGAGCTGTGCCCTTCCCCTCTGGGCAGCGAGGGTCCCGGCAGGCTGTGTGCCCCAGGACGGCACTCCTAAGGCACACAGAGGGGGGCTCTATCGGCCACAGACCCCCGGCTGGGGGTCCGGAGCCTGCGGGGTGGGGGTGGGTGCCCCCCACCCTGCCTGCCCTGCCTGCACCATGCCTGGGGGTCCTCCCCACCCTGGCCTGCCCTTCCCGGGTGCTGGCTGGCTCCCCGAGGGGCGGAGCCGGCGGGAGCTCCCACCTGTGTCACACCAGGAGGACCCCTGTGGGGAGCGGGGTCTGAGGGGGCTGGGCTGGGCGGGCGTGTGAACTCTGGGCCACGTCTGGGGCTGAATGCGGGCTGCCACCCCTGCCCATCACCTAGGAGCAGGGGGTGTCCACCCAAGGCAGACTGTGGGAAATGGTGCTGCAGGGGACCCACACTAGGACTGCTGTGCCCGGCCCTGCAGCTGCGGGGCATCTGGAAAGGGGACCAGGGGGCTGGCTCAGGACGATTGCAGACTCGGTCAGGGCAGCCCTGCTCGCTGCACAGGGGCTCCATCCGCCTCTACATCGCCCACCTCAGCCTGCGCCCCCCAAGGGGGCTGGGCGCTCAGCCGACGAGGCTCTGGGACAGGGTGGCTGAAGGGCCCACTGCCCCGGGGAGCCAGCCTGCTGCTGGGCAGCGGACTGTGGAACTGCAGGCCTTGGGCCGGGGCGCAGGGCGTGGGAAGGGCCCCGGGCCAACCCTCCCGCAGGTGCCAGGCCGGCAGTGCCCTCTGCCTCCTGGCTCCTCCTGCAGGGCAGGGGCTGGCACCGACCCTGGTAGACGGCACAGGCGCCCGGGCCCTCTGGTGCCACGAGGTCTGACAGCTGCAGGGCTGTGGGGCTCCCGGCATCCGTGCCCGGCATGGAGACAGGCGTGGCCCAATCTGCGGGCCATCTTGCTGCTAGGACTCTTGTTACATCGCACAGACCTCGCGCCGCCCGGAGCAGCGGAGCCGGGAATCCACGGGGCGCTGGTGAGGTCGCGGCTGCTTATCTGCCAGCCTGAGACGCCAGCCCCGCTTCCCTCTGCTCCGTTATGGGGAGGCCTGGACACAAGGCCAGCATGCCGACCAGCAGAGATTGTCCGCTGGGGCAGCTGGGCTGTTGGGGTTCCTGGCAATGCTACTGGGAGCCAGGTTGTTTCGCGGTGGCCTTTCCCCTCGGCCAAGTGGCCAGTGGTGTGGACTGAGGGCAGGTCAGGGCATCGGTGGTCACCTGAAGGCCTGCACAGAATTCTCCTGCAGGCCACCAGGGACCGTACCGAGGGCTGGCTCCTCCAGGAAGGACTGGGGGGGACCTGGCGCTGGGCACCGGCCACGTGGAAGTGCTGAGGGCCGCGGTCTGAGCGTCTGGTCCTGGGGGGAGCGTGACTCCCGGGGACAGCAAGCGTGCAGCCCCGTGCTGGGGGCGCTGTGGGGCCAGGCCTCCGGGGGGACCGTGGGCTCTCTGTCCGCAAGGTGCCCCACGAGTCGGGCTCGCGGGCAGACAGGGAGGGTCTCAGGCCCTTCCTCGCTTCTGTGGAGGCCATGGTGTCTGACGCTGAGGCTGAATTCTGGCGGCCCTTCCTACCGCCTGCCTGCACAGGAAGTGTCCCTGGAGCCACCCCAGGGACCGCTGCCCTGGGTGACTGCTGACCGGGGGCTGCCGTGTGGACCTCCGCCCAGGTGACAGCGCCTCTCCCCTCCTTCGACATCTGGGTCCTGAGTACGGCCCCGCGGCCACCGCACCAAGGGCGCCGCGTCTGGACACGTGCCCTGCCCTCTGTGCTGACTCCTCCTCAACCACCATCCCAGCCAGGCTGGCGGGACCTCCTGGAACCCCCCAGGGCAGGAGCTCCCCAGCAGCCTGTCGGGGGCGAGGGCTTGGACAGGGGTCTGGCCTGCGAGTGCAGGCAGGGTGTGTCGGATGAAAACGCAGGGTGAGTGGGTCCCGCCTGGGTGCGCAGGGCAGCAGACAAGGGGAACAGCCAGTGGAAAAGGCCATCCACCGGGCAGGCGGCCCCGCCCGTGACCCGGACCGGCGGGGGGCAGGAGGGAGGGCTGCCAGGTTCCAGGCTCACGCAGCTCCCGAACCCAGGCTCAGGGCGACCCTGCCCCTTCCCCTAAACCTGGGGACCCCCCCTGGGCTCACGGCGTCCCTGCCCCTTCCCCTAAACCTGGGGACCCCCCCTGGGCTCAGGGCAACCCTGCCCCTTCCCCTAAACCTGGGGACACCCCTGGGCTCAGGGCGTCCCTGCCCCTTCCCCTAAACCTGGGGACCCCCTGGGCTCAGGGCGACCCTGCCCCTTCCCCTAAACCTGGGGACGCCCCGGGCTCAGGGCGACCCTGCCCCTTCCCCTAAACCTGGGGACCCCCCCCGGGCTCAGAGCGACCCTGCCCCTTCTCCCTAAACCTAGGGACCCCCCTTGGGCTCAGGGCGACCCTGCCCCTGCTCCCTAAACCTGGGGACGCCCCCCGGGCTCAGGGTGACCCTGCCCCTTCTCCCTAAACCTAGGGACCCCCCTCGGGCTCAGGGCTACCCTGCCCCTTCTGCCTAAACCTGGGGACTCTGGGAGCCCGGCCGGCCTGCTCCACCCCCGATCAGAGGGCCCCACGCCTGGGGGCGGCGGGTGTGACCCTGGGGGTGGCGCTGCTCCCCCCGGCTCCCCTGGAGACACTCTCCCAGGGCCGGGCTGGCCTTTCTCAGCGAGCGCCAGCCCCACACAAAGGCACAATGGGCCGGAGGCCACTGGCCGGGCCGGCTCGGTAATCAGGGAAGAATGTGGCCGTGCTGTTTCCCAAGGCCGGGCCGCGGGTGCCGCCCGACACAGCCATCAAAGCCGCCAAACTGCCTCCAGCTGCTGGCGTGGCTTTCATGTCAGGGGCCAGCCCGGGAGAGGGGCCTCCACGCTGGTGGGCGGCCCGCACCCTCCAGTGGGAACTGAGCCCTGCGTGTGGCTCGGGGTCGCCGCCCCCTCAGTGGCCCCTTGGCCGGCCCAAGCCCAGCCATTCCAGCCATTCCCCGGGCAAGCAGCTCTGGGGAGGGCTGAGACGCTGGGGCGGGGGGGCGGTGGTTTGTGGGGGTCGCATCATGGGGTGACGGGGGCTGGGGAGCCCAGAGGCACACAGGGACCTTGAGTTCAGCCAGAGCCCCACTCTGGATGGGGCGGGTGTGGCTGAGGCTGCTTAGACTGGGCCCGGGCTGACCTGGGCCAAGGACAGGCAGCCGGGCGTGCAGTGGAGCGTGGGAGGTGGGCGAGCTCGGCCCGGGGCGGACGGGCGGGGCAGAGCCACGTGAGGACTGGCACCCCCGGCTCCCCTCCTGCTGAACCCCGACTCAGGATGGCGACTTTGGATGGATCGCCTCCTCCAGGAGGCCAGGCTGCTCACGTGCGCTCCCAGCCTCGAGCTCGGCGGGCTGGGTGGAGGGGGCCTGGTTTCCCTCCTTTCTCTTCCTGCTATGGACCCCATATGTAAACAAAGATGCAATTTGCTTTAAAAAGATAAGGTGATTAAGCTTTTATCAGACGTGTGCTCTGCCGTCCCTGCGACAAAGGGAATCAGGGGAGGCGGTGGCAGCAGGCCCTTCCTGGAGCCATGCGTCTGAGGCTCCCGCGCACTCGACGGGTCCACGCAGCTCTTTGATGGGCAGAGGCGAGGCAGTGGGCGCCCGCACCCCTATTTTGATGTCTTAATGTTGTCTAATTCCTCCTTTAATTTATATTAAGCTTCTTAGCAGCAATGATGAATTCTTCAAAAACAAAAAAAGACTCTTTGCAGAAATCTTCCCCACACTGTGTAAATTGAAATTACAATGCAGCTAAGGCTTTGGAGACTGGGGGTGTGTAGGGAGGGAAAGCAGGGTGCTATGCGGAAGGAAGGATTTTGTTTTGAGGTGAAAAAGAAAACCATGCTAAAATAGGAAATGACTTGGTTGCGAGAATCAGACAGAGGGTGGATCATGGGGGCGGCCTGGGCAGAGGCATCAGAGGTCGCCTGGGACGTGCACAGCTGGTGCGGGGCTGCTGGGCGCCCGGGGACCCCCCAGCACCAGTGTCGGCTCCCGCTCCCCTTGGCCAGGGCAGGCGTGACAGGGCTGTTCCCGGGCTGTGGCCTGGAGCCCCAGGCGGGCCTCGGACCCTGCAGTGGCGGTGGGCGCCCCAGCGCGGGGGCTGAGCAGGCCCGGGACCAACCTCCTGGCAGGAGCCTCCAGACTCTCGGGCCAGCTCCCTCTCTGATCTGCCTGCGGGTCGGCAGCCAGAGATCCTTCCAGAACAAAGACCCGAGCACCCCTCTCAGAAATCTTTAGCTGCTCCTCAGGCTGGCGTCCAAGTTCTCCAGCCTGGCCTTGCCAGCTGTCTCCTGCACACCTGTGCGCCCGCACCCGCGGCTTCGCTCCTGCCAGCCCCCTCTGCACCCCCTGCCAGGCCCCCGCCTTGCCCCCCACCCCGGCACAGCCCCCATTACCCCTGCCCAGCACCCCCACCACAGCAAGCCCCCCCCGACACACACAAGTCCTGAGGTGGGCCGGTCTGCAGAGAACACAAACATACGCACACGCCTCCCGTGGGGGCCTCCTCCACCCACAGCTTCCCGAGGGGTCTGGCGGCCTCCAGTGCGGGCCTGGGACCCAGTGGCCCCACCGATATGGGCCCCACCAGCGAGAAAGCTGAATCTGAACACTCCAGACACTCCCTAAACACGTACACTCTCTAACAGCAGTTAATCTTCAATTAAAATACCTAGAGCAGAAACTATGATAACTGATTTAAAAGGTAGAGCTTATTGACAATAAAAGTCTTCTTCATATTGCTTTTCTTAAAAAAAAAAAATCTACGTATTAAAACTGTCATTTTTATGAGTCGGGAAAAAGCCTCATCCGGGGTAACGAAGGGGCACAAAGGATGGGGTGGTCGGCTCCAGGGCCCACAGGTGGCGGCCTGATCGCGCATCGGCCCCGGCTCCAATGCGGGTGGGCACCGGGGCTGCAGTCCTCACTGCCATGGGGGGTTGGGGGTGAGAGCCCGGGTCCCTCCACACTCTGGCTCGGACACCAGGGGCTCCGGGGGTCCACCCTCCCTGGCCGGGGCAGAGTGGGCTGGCAAGCTCACGCAGCCCCAGGGGAGACAGCTGTTGGGGGGTGACCACCCCTCACCCCGGTCGCCCCAGCGTGCCCTCTAAGGCTGGTGGGACGGTCACTGCGTCCCCCCGGCATGGATTTCAGAGCCATCTGCCACGTGTCCACGAGGGACCAGGGAGGAAGCAGCTCTCACACCATGTGACCGCGAGGGTCCCCGACCCTGAGGGGCCTGGCACGGGGCAGCAACACCTGACTCTCAGCCCGTCCTGGCTCCCCTGCCCTCACGTTACCTGGTCACTGTGTCTGGCCTGATCTTTGTTCCCCTTTCTGCCCCTCCACCCTGGGTCAGCCCTTCCTCCTGGAGCCAGGACCCCCAGTCATCTTCGATCCTGCCTCCTCAGAAGGCGCCCCACGCCCCACCCAGCATTCCCTCGATCCCCATATTCTGGGCGGCAGAGCCAGAGCTCCTTCCGCCTGGAACAGCCCTCCCCAGGCCACCTCCCCGCCCCCTTCAAGTGAAGCTCAGTGCCGCCTCCTCCGAGAAGGCTCCCGCCCTGCCCAGGTGCAGCGGCCCCATCTCTGCGCACAGGCAGAGGTGTCTGGGGACTCCCTCCTGGGGCTCGTGTTCTCATCAGAGACAGAAAAGAAAAACGGCAGCCCAGGAGCAGGAGACAGGCTCCATGGCGTCTCTGAACTGCGGGGCCCATGGGAGCTCATGGGACGCAGAGCACTCAAGACAGCGTCCAGCACAAAGCGAGGTCTACGCAGCACGGAGCACGGACAGGCACACCCATCAGCCCCACCCGGGGCCCACCAGGCACGCATGACCGCACACAGAGCCGGGCTCTGCTCTCAGCGTGGACACAGTGTGCGTGGACACCTCTGCAGGGCACACACCTATCGCCGCTGTGGGAAGGACGGAGGTGCAGCAGAGCACTGGGCAGCACGCTGAGCTCTTGGGGGCGGCGGGGGGCAGCTCGGCCAGCGAGGGGCAGGAAGGAGCCGGGGGGGCTGTGCAAACCCACCCGTGTCGGCCGGGCGAGCGGCTCCCTGGGGCGGCAGGTGCCCAGCCAGACCCTAAGCCCACCCCTCTGTGGGCACCGTGGGCTGTACCGACCACCCTCCCACGAGGCTGGGGGCGGCAGTGGGGACAGGAGTGAGTCTTCCTCTCCCACTCTTCTCCGCGTCCAGGCTCAGCCCAGCGCGCTACGAGGGCGCGCAGGGAGAGGGCAAGAGTTGAGAGGCAGGAATTCATGAGCTCAGAGGGCGGCCGCCTTTGGAGGGGTGGGGGCGGGGGCTCCCTTTGCCAAAACAATAATTAATTTTTTTTTTAAAGCAGCTACAAAGCCATGATTAAGCTTAGGGCCCTAAAACAAGCCCATAAAATCGAAAAATATTTATCTGGAAGGGTGGCAAGTCCAATAAAAGTTTTATGAATGTTTTACAACTGCCCTGTCAGGAAGCTGGCCTCTCAGTCACCCCCCTTCTATGCAAAAACAACACACACACAAGTGCACTCACGGGCACAGACACACTCACAGGAGCGCAGACTCACACGGACACACACTCACGGGCACAGACTCACACACAGGAGCACAGCTCACACTCACGGGCACAGACTCACACACACGGGCACAGACACACACACAGGCACAGACTCACACTCACGGGCACAGACTCACACACAGGAGAGCAGACTCACACTCACGGGCACAGACACACTCACAGGAGCACAGACTCACACGGACACACACGCACGGGCACAGACTCACACACAGGAGCACAGCTCACACTCATGGGCACAGACTCACACACACGGGCACAGACACACACACAGGAGCGCAGACTCACACGGACACACACTCACGGGCACAGACTCACACACAGGAGCGAAGACTCACACACACGGGCACAGACACACTCACAGGAGTGCAGACTCACACGGACACACACTCACGGGCACAGACTCTCACACACATGCATACACACACACACAGGCACAGACTCACACTCACGGGCACAGACTCACAGACACACTCACAGGAGTGCAGACTCACACGGACACACAATCATGGGCGCAGACTCACACACACGTGCACAGACACACACACAGGCACGGACTCACAGAAATGGGCACAGACTCACACACATGGGCACAGACACACTCACAGGAGCGCAGACTCACACCCCCCCACACACCACCCCACAGACACACACCACAACCCCACACACACCCACACCCCCCACCCACCCCCACACACCCCCCCACAACACCACCCCACACACCCACCAACCCACACACCCACAGGAGTGCAGACTCACACCCCCACACACCACCCCACACCCCACACCCCACACCACAAAACCACACACACAGGCACAGACCACACTCAACAACACCCCCCACCCCCCCCACACCCACACCACACACCCCACCCAAACCCACCACACCACACACACCCCCCCCCCCCCACCACCCCACCCCCCCACCACCCACCCCCCACACACACACCCCCACCCCCCCCCCCACACCCACACACACCCCCCCCCCCCCCACCACCCACCCACAACACCCACACACACACCCCCACCACCCCCCACACACACACACAAAGACCCACACCCCCCACACCCCCACACCACCCCCACACAACACCCAACACACACAAACCCCCCCACCCCCCACACCCCACCCCCACACACCCCACCCCCAAAACACACCCCCCCCCCCCACAAACCCCCCACACAAACCCCCCCCCCACCCACCCCAACCCCCCCCCCACCCCCAACCCCCCCCCCCACCCCCACACCCCCACACACCCACCCCCACCACACCCACACACACCCCCCCAAACACCCCCCACACACAACAAACACACCCACCCCACCACCCCCCCCACACACACCCCCCCCCCACCCCCCCCCCACCCCCCCCCCCCACCACACACACCCCACACCAACCCCCACCCCCCCCCCCCCACACAAAACCCCACACCCCCACCACACACCCCCCCAAACCAAAACAAAAACACCACCCACACACACACCCCCCCCCCCACCCACCACACACACCCCACCCCCCCAACACCACCCCCCCCCCCAACCCACCACCCCCCCCCCCCACAAAAACACCCCCCCCCAAACACCCCCCCACACCCCCAACCCCACCCCCCCCCACACCCACCACCCCCACCCCCACACCCCACCCCCACCCCCCCACCCCACCCCCCCAACCCAAAACACACCCACCAAACCCAAAACCCCCCCCCCCCCCCAAACCCACCCCACCCCACACCAAACACCCCCCACACCCCCCCCACCCCCCCACCCCCCCAACACAACCACACCCCCCCCCCACCACCCCCCCCCCCCCCCCCCAACCCCCCACACCCCAAAAACCCCCCCCCCCCCCCACCCCCCCCCCCCCCACACCCCCCCCACCCCACACCCCACCCACCCCCAAACACACCACCCACAACACACCCACCCCACCCACCAACCCCCCCCCCCCCACACCCACACACCCACCCCCCCACCCCCCCCCCCCCCCCCCCCCCCCCCCCCCCCCCCCCACCACAAACCCACCCCCCCCACCCACACACACACCAACCCACCCCCCCACCACACCCCCCCCCCCCCCCCCACCCACCCCCCACCCCCCCCCCCCCACACCCACAACACCCCCACCCCCCCCCCACACACACCCCCACACCCCCACCCACCCACACCCCCACCCACCCCACCCACCCACTCCCCCCACCCCCACCCCCCCCCCCCACCACCCCACCCCACAACCACCACCCCCCCCACACCCCCCCCCCCACCCCCACACCCCCACCCACACCCCCCCAAAAAACCCACACCCAACACCCACCCACCAACACACACCCCACCCCCCACACCCACACACACACACCCCCCACACCCCCCCCCCCCCCCCCCACACCCCCCCCACACCCCCACCCACACACAAAACCCACACACAACACCCACAGACCCCACACCCACAGACCCAACACCCACAGACCCACACACACACTCCAAACCCACAAACCTCACCCACCATTCCCACACACACACACAGACACACACACACCCAACAAAAACACACACCCCCAGACACACCCCCCCACACCCCACACGGCATGGACTCACACACACGGGCAAAGACACACACACACGGACACAGACTCACACACACAGGGGCACAGACTCACACACACGGGCACAGACTCACACACACGCACCTGGCTCCGGCGGCAGCTCCGTCTGCAGCTCCGTCCTGAGTGCGTGGATGGAGGCCCAGCCGACCCCTCTGCTTGGGGCTGAGCTGCGGGGCCTCCGCAGCAGCCCAGCGACCCTTCATCATGGGCCGGGTCTCGTGGAGACGGCGCTTCCCCACGAGAGCTCCGCGTTCCTCCGACCACAGGACCCACGGTGCTCTGACCCCCCGTTACAGAAGGGAAGGGGCTGGCGGCACAGACGGGGCCCAGCGGACGAGCAGCCCAGTCTCCGCCTAAATGCTGGGCTGTCCCTTTGCCCCCCACCCGGTCTTCCTGCAGAGCCTGACACTTAGGGCCGACCTGGGCCTCCAGGAGGCCAGGCTGAGGACGCGACTCCGGAGCCCAATGACCGCGTCCTCCGCAAGGCGGGGGCCAGGCCAGCCGGCCGCAGGGCCCCCCGGGAAACGCCCACCTGTGCTCAGACATGGCAGGCGGGTGGGTCGGTGAGGACCCCCTGGGGCTGCAGCACCACGTGGGTCCCACCCGCGAGACCCAGGCAGGAGCCACAGCAACCTCAGCAACGCCGCCTGTGCCAGGATGTGGCCGCAGGAGGAGGTGCAGGGGTGTGCGGGCGGGGCTCCCAGTCAGGTGGGGGCAGGGCTCGAGCCCAGGAGGCACACGCGAGTCTGTCTCATCTCGCTTGTTTCAGGGGATTCTCTTCCTTTGAACTGTGGTGTTGGAAAAGACTCTTGACAGTCCCTTGGACTGCAAGGAGATCCAACCAGTCCATCCTAAAGGAGATCAGTCCTGGGTGTTCATTGGAAGGACTGATGTTGAAGCTGAAACTCCAATACTTTGGCCACCTCATGCGAAGAGCTGACTCATCTGCAAAGACCCTGATGCTGGGAAGGATTGGGGGCAGGAGGAGAAGGGGACGACAGAGGATGAGATGGTTGGATGGCATCACCGACTCAATGGACATGGGTTTGGGTAAACTCCGGGGGTTGGTGATGGACAGGGAGGCCTGGCGTGCTGCAGCTCATGGGGTCACAAAGAGTCGGACACGACTGAGCGACTGAACTGAACTGAACTTTCTGGTCTTGCTGGTTTCAGGGGAGTCTCTCCTCATCTCGCTGGTTTTGGGGGAGTCTCTCCTCATCTCACTGGTTTCAGAGGCATCTCTTCTCATCTTTCTGGTTTCAGGGGTGTCTCTTTTCTTTTCTGTGGCCAAAGTTTTTCCAGGGTTAAAAATAACCTTTTTTTTTTTAGAACATCAAACACTGGTTAAAGGTGAAAGGGGTGCAGGGATCTGCTCTGCTGGGGGCCGTCCGTCCCCTGTGGACGGGGAGGGAGCGGGCTGCCACCCCGGCCTGTGGTCCTGCCGCCACACGCTGCCCGAGGCACCCCAGAGGCCACGGACTCATCCCTGACCCCCGGGACACAGCTCTGCATCGAGAAGCTGGGAGGAAGCATCGGGCGCCATGGGGATACGGACGGGCTGGCCTTGGCGGGGGCAGGCCTGGGAGAGGACAGCCCTCAGCCCCTGGCCCTGGCCTGCTGGGCACAGATTCCCAGGGGCCTCTTTCCGACCCAGCCCGGGGGCCTGGCCCCCCCGGGGCACAGGGAGCCCTGGCACGGCTCGCGGGGATAACCAGGGACCCGGCCGGGCGAGGGGCCAGCAGATGGTTTCTGTCCATGGGGCCGTGTTCATGTTAATTGCAGATATTTTTACCGTATTGTGTTACTCCATCCATCTTTGTGAACGGTCCGTCTTGTAAAATTCTTTTAATGATGTTACTTTTTCTTGCCTATCTTCATCATCTACAATTATTTATAATATCATTGTCTTTGTTTCAAATACTGGGTATAAACATTGTTGTAACAGTTCTTCGATGGGGTTCATATAATTTTTACAATTGCTTAGAAGTGCTTCAATGGCCAAATAGGGAGGAGGCGGGCCATTCTTCTGGGGAGAAGAGGCACCCCAAGGGCTCCCCGCGCTCGGTGAAAGGTCCCTCCCATCAGGATGCTCCGGAGAGGGCGGCGTGGGGCTGGCTCCAGACTGGGCCTCTGAGCAGCCGTCCCCACAGACGGAGCCAGAGCCCCACAGGCCCCTGTCGGGGGAGACGCCAGGGAGAGACGGATGGTTTGTTTTCACTTTACAGGGATTTTCTGAAACCTCAGCTCTCGCCCCTCACCTCTCTGCAGCCCTCTTTTCTCCCTGCCGGGCTGCTTTCTGGAGTCTCCTCAGCCGGCTGGGGACAGGACCTACGGGGAGGCTGCTGACCACCCGGGGATCCCCCTGGGGGGTGTCCGCACTTCAGGGTCGCTGCCCTGAAGAAGCCGGCTTTAGGCCCTGGTGGGGCTCCCCGGGCAGAAGGCAGCAATCGGAGTGGGCTGGCCTGGGGCTCGGGCAGAGGCTCTCCAGCCTGCTGGGACCTTGCGGGGGCTCCCTGGGGGGTGTGCAGCCTCCCTGGAGGCGCCCCCACACCGCAGACCCTGGCTGCCTCTGCTCAAACATGCGCGGTGGCCCCCTCCTGGAGTGAGCGCACTTCCCTCCCTAGGCTCTCACCTAGTCCCGGCCCCCTGTGCTGCCCACTGGCTGGAGGCAACCCGCCTGCCCTCCGTGACGGTGAGGCCCTAGAGGTGGGGCTCGGGTCCCACGTGGGTCCTGCCCTCCAGCTCAGGCCGGCCGCGGTCCAGCGAAGGGTGACTCATCCACGCGGGAGGAGTCTGAGACCCTCACTGCCTCCCCAGTCTCCCAACGGCAGGGGCCCGGGTCTGGGCTGGGTGCAGGGGTCTGAGCTGAGTGGGGTGGTCTCTGTGTCTTCGGCCCAGAGTCATGGGTGCACCCACCCGCTGGTTCTGTGAACTCTCTGTGCTAAAGAAAACTAAAGAGGACCAGGCCTCCACATGGCTGCCGTTCTCACTTGGCTCCTTTCTGCTTTTCTCTGCAAGACTTTCCTTTCACGCAGTTGGGCAGATGCGCTGTGTGCAACCTCGTGTTCCGAGTCCTTTCAAAGGTGACGTCAGACGGCAGCCACGCCGCCCCTGCCTGCCCCGGCCACGTGTCCCCTGCGGGTGGACTGGCTCCCCCAGGACCCCGGGGCTCCTATGGGGATGTGACGCTCTGGGATGGGCATGGTCCTCCTGGGTCCTCCTCCCGGGAAGGGCCCTTCCAGGCACCCTGGGAGCAGGGGGAGTGGACCGGACTGCGTCTCCGGCTCTAGCCAGGGTGATGGTGGCTGCGCGGGAGACGCCGTCCTCAGGGGTGTGAGTGGGCACGTGGGGGTCGCCATGCCTCCTCTGCCGACGTCCAGGCGGCTCAGCACATGCACACCAAGTGTGATGCAGTGCCGACAGGTGTGAGATCTGAGGACCGTGAGTGTTCACTACACTTCTCTTTCCACTTTTCCCTACGGATCAAGTTATTTTTAAAAGTTGGGAAGAAAAAAAACCCTCACAAAAGACTCATCTTACAGATGAGGAAACTGAGGCTCAGGAAGGATTCCAGCCAGGATTTCAGGGCGGGTCTGGTACACTGCAGGCCCTTGCTGTTTGCAGGAGCCCTGCTTCCTGCCTCCCGCGCAAGCAGGGCTGCAGAACCTGCACACACTCAGCCCACACTGTTTCCAGAAAAGGTTGGTGTGGTCTCGGGGGGCGGGTGCCCCTAAGGGGGTGTCCCAAGCACAGGTTCCTGCAGGTGCCCGAGAATCCACTCCAGGCAGCATATGTAGGCAGGACTCATGTCTGGGGTGGTGTGTGTGGGGAGGACATGTCTTACAGGAAAGAAAACAGTTTCATTTCGAGCCCAGAGGGCTGGAGCAGCCCAAAGGCCCCCTGTGTGAAGCCTATGGGGGCACAACCACACCCGTGACCAGGACTCCAGGCCCCTCCCTTGGCACCAACGTGAGTTTCCACTTCCCCTGTGTGCGCGGTCACCTGTGCTGCGGTGGCCTCTGCCTTCCTCAGACAGTCGTCCAGGGGATGCTTAAAACTGTGAATCCAGTCGAGACCTGCCTCTGGTGCTCCCAGGCCTCCACCCGGGGCTGACCCCACTGTGTCTCCATGACCCCTGCCCCCGCTCGGGGGCCCGCCCCCCGGGTGCTGCCCCACGGCCAGGTTCTGGGTCCCTCAGAGGCCTGACCTGGAATCAGGGGAGGGTGACCGGGTGGCCACCGGCAACATCCCCCACCCTCGCCACCCGTGGCCCAGCGGGTCCCCAAGCTGTCTCGCAGGGAGGGCCTCGGCCTTCCGGGCCTTACAGACGGAGGCGGCCCTTTGGAAGGGGCAGCTTTGTCAACGCGGGCCCTTCAACCATGAGGCCCTGGACTTTGGGGGAAGCTCCTCGGGTATCACGGGGAGGGGTGGTCCCTCGAGCCCGTCCAGCTTCGAGGTCTTGGAGGGCAGCGTCCACAGCGCCACAAGGCGCTGCTCCCTCATTACAGCTGAGCGAGGCCACATGAGCCTGATGCCCCGTGTCCGTCCTGAGGCCCAAGTAGGGGTCACGGGTCACGATGGGCAAACACAGCCCAGAGACAGGTTTCCTGTAGTTCAGACCATTCTAGGTTTTCATCAGGAAGTTCCACATAAAGTACATCAGACGAAGCCTGACTCCCCGGCCTGATTCCCTGGTCAATGCAATCCCTGCCTCTCCCTCTCACCTGCAACCCGGCCTCCGATCCCTGGCCTGGCCCTGTGGGCCGTGCGGCCCCCTGTGAGAGGCCCAGCACCCTGGGCCTGGGGTGGGGTGGGACGGGACACCCAGAGGACTCCCTGGCTTGCGGAGCCAGCGAGAGGCCCATCCACCACTGCAGCCTCCACGACTGCGGCCACTGGCTGGCACAGCGGGGCCCCAGGCAGCAGACCCGCACGTTGACCCCATGGGGACCAGGCCCGCCTTAGAACGAGCGGGAGGCAGGAATGGGGGCAGCAACTCCAACCCCAGAGAGCCGCATGCCCTCCGAGCTGCTGGTCACCCCCGAGTTGCCGGTCAGAGCGTCTCCATGCCCCATGCAGGCTGGGCAATGTGCCCTGGGCGCTCAGACCAGATGCGGTGCCCACAGCCACCGTCTCCAGGACCTGCTGGCTCTCGGGCACTAGGCAGTGGGACCAGAGGCCACGAGGCCCCGCGGGCTGAGCCTGGCAGGGTGGCAGCTCCCGCGAGCGGGAGGAAACCGCCGCACTCACCAGGGACGTGGACCTTGAACTTGCCGCTCTGTCCGAAGGCGCTGTCGATGACCCCCAGCTCGCCGGTGGACAGGTGCACCCTGAGTCCCACGAACAGCTGGATGTTGGTTTCCTTCTTGAACAGGGAGCGGCCGATCACGCTGTGGTCGTCCAGCACCTGCGCCCACCCGCCGGGGGAGAGTGTCAGCGCCAGGGGAAGGCCGGCCACCGCGCACATGGGCGCTCAGCCAACGTCACCGCTGCCGACCAGCCCCTTCCCTCACCACCTGCAGGGACACGCCGAGGTGACGGGAGCCCACGGCCATCCCGCCTGCCCATTCTGGAGCCGACAGCTCCTCAGGAAGGCCAAGGGGGTGCCGTCCACTCCCGAGCCCGCCCTGCACTCGCTCCAGCGACCTCCCAGCCCCGCCTCGGGCAGCTCCGGCCCAGGCCTCCTGCCAGCTCCACTCCACGGCCTCTGCAGAGGGGGGAAGGGGGTGTGCATGCGTGTGTGTAAGCAGCAGCTCTACCCAGCCTTGGAGTGCCAGGGAGGCCTCCTCCTGCCCTTTGGGCCCCGGGCACTGCCTGGGCAGTGTGCAGAGGCGGCTGGTGTGGTCAGCGGGGACCTGCTCCTGGGCGCCCGCGAGCCAGGCTCAGGAACATCGCACTTCTGCCCACGATGCCAAGATTTGGCCAAGGACCCGGATGGGTTGCTCTGAAGAGCGGAAACTGCCCCATTTACCCTAAAAACCTTTCAGAAAAACACACCCTACCCTGCTAGATTCATCAGCCAGATACCAGGCACGTGCGTGCCCCCTCTCCCAGTGACAGGCGGACGGGACACAGGCCACGGGGAGAGCCGTTAGCTTCGCCTCCACGAGAACTGCTCCATGCCCTCCGCACTCGCAGACCCGGCCCTGCCCTCCGCGTGGCAGCTGGCAAGGTGGTCTGAGGGGGCCCCGGTCCTGCTGCGCGTGCACTGTACGGAGCAGCCACCCCGACCCCCAGAACCGGGGAGTCCAGGTGAGCAGGCGTCACCAGCCTTGGACAGCCAGGGTGCCTGTCGCCTCCACAGGCCCCCAGCTGCAACCCCGCAGAAGGGCCTGCACGTGAAGCTCTGTCCCAGCCTCGCGGGGGGTCTGGTCAGCCAGCAGGGCCAGGATGATAGCCAAACGGACCCGTGAGTCCAGACCAGCCGTGCACGTCCCCCACCCTGGGGGCTGGTCCTGAGCTCGGCCTCGCTGCTGAGGCTGCCGGCCGGAGGGGGAGGCCCTCAGAGCCCTGCAGACCCCGCAGGCCCTTGTCTGCAAGGGTTTTCCTGAGCTCAGGGACAGGGTCTGAGCGGCTTGCGGATGCAGGAGCGGGAGACAGCAGGGACAGATGCCCGCCGGGGAGTCAGGAGGGGCCAGGGCACCCCCTGCACCCAGAACACAGCCTCCAGCAGTAAGGGGGTGGGGCCGTGGGTCCCCGCAAACCTCTGCCGCAGGAATCGCGTTCAGTGACCCCTGGGGTCAGAGGGCGAGGCCTCCTGCGGGTGGCGGTGAGGCCCAGGCCTCTGCAGAGCTGCAAGAAGGCCGGAGGCGGCCTCCTGTGGACGGCAGGAGGCGGGGGCTGGGGGAGAGGCCAGGGCCCGGCCCCTCCATGTCTGAACATGTGTGCGCCCCAACGGTCAAGCTCATCTCCATGCACCCCCAGCCTCAGCGGAGTGCTCGGGGATCAGACACCAGCACGCCCCACAGGGAGGCTGGCTTCCCCGTGAATCCACCCAGGACATCGGGCGGGGACCGCGCTGAGCCTCGGCAGTTAAGACGGCTCCGAGGGGCTACGGCGCCCATGAAGGATCCGCCTGGTCGGCTGGGAGCGGCTATGGGCCCACTCCCTGAGTGCAGCAAGCCTCACACGGAGTCCACATCAGGCACGGCCCCTCCGCCCGGGCCTCCGAGTGGGACTTGGCTGGCGGCGCACCTGATTATGTCGCCACGCGTGAGTCTGTCTCTGGGCTGGCTCTGTGGCGTAGCCTGGGACTTGCCCAAGTCCTGAGGCGACTGTTCTAACTCCAACCGGAGGACGGGCACCAGGACAGGGGCGGCCGCTGGAAGTGGGCCTGGTCCGCCTCCCCCAGCCCTGCAGCCTGTGCCCGGGGCTTTTCTGAGCCTCGGGGGCTTCTTCTGTAAGGGCTCCCTTCAGGAGGGGGTGCTGGTGTCGACGAGAACAGGGGAGACCTAGTAGCAAGAGGACTGCCCAGGGGCCAGAACCTTGACCGGCAGAAGATGACGCTGGGGGCAGCAGGGGGTTCAGGGGCGGGCGGCCTCCGACGTGCCCGGGAGCAGGAGGGCAAGGCGCCCAGCTCACGGAGGACGGGCACCGGGAGGGCCCCACGGGGAGACCTCTGCCACCAGCAGGCCCTCGGAGCCACCAGGACCAGCAATGAAGGCGACGAGGCTCGTCCATCCTTTCTGACCTAAGGAACACGCTGCCAAGACTGTGCCTTCCCCCAGCACAGGGCGGGGCGGCCAGGCCCTTCCCGGTCTCGGCATCCCATCCTGGGAGTGGTTGTGAGGGAGGCACACGGTCTCTGGGGGCCACTGACCCCACGTAACGCCCCTGGGCAAACCCAGGGATGGAGACTGGCTTTCAAGTCATCTCATTGTGTCAGGCTAGGTCCAGCCGAACGCCCACTGACAGGACGCCCTGGCCCACTCCTCCAGACCAAGGCCTGCCCAGCACCCAGGGCGCCAACCAGCAGGGACAGGCCCGGTGTCCACGGCCCCGACTCACAGCCCCTGCCTCCCTGACACTGTCCCCATCACTGGGCGCTAACGTGGGTGGAGCTCCTCCGGTGCTGACAAAGGGACAGCAAAGTGCCATGCTCCTGGATGAAAAGCGGGTGGACGCTTGGCTGGGCACCTCGCAAGGGCCAGCCTCACTCCTCAGGCCAGGCCCTCCCACGCGTGGTCTCACCAGCTTTCCACCAGCTCCGTTAGAGAGGCCACAGCTCTGGGCTGGGGGCCGGGGGGACTGTTCCACAGCCGGGCCAGGCCAGCACCTGCTCGGGACATCAGATCCAGAGCCAGCACTTTTCACCATGGCCAGCCACCCTGATCCTCTATCTATACAGAAAAAGCCCTTTTCAAAGAGGAGCTAACGGGCACTGGCTATGAGACGCCGTGGGGAAGGCAGGAGAGACCTGGGCGCTGGGCCGGGGCCAGCACTTGCAGGCGGCCATCCGATCTCCCCGAGGGGGCTCTGCTCAGCTGCGGCTCCAGGAAAAGTCTCGATTTCCCTAAGTGGCCTGGGAGCCGGGTGGAGCCCAGGGGGCCGGGGTCAGCGCTGCCGGACAGCAAAGAGCCTGTGCTGGCCAGAGGCAGTCTCAGGCCACCCGCGCCCGGGCCGGCGTGCTCCCCGGGGCCCCGGGCACAATTACCGAGCCGTCAGCAGTGGAGCGGGGCGAGCCGGGAGCCGCGGCAGAGCCGCCCCAGACTTCAAAGCCGGCCAGCGCGCCTGGTGGCGTCTGTGCATCCACACTTGGTTGGGCCGATGCCGCAGGCTCCTCTGCCCAGCCTGCAGGCCCTGCCCATCCGGCGCCAGCGGGGGCCAGGCCCAGGGAGGCTGGCACACCCAGGCTGACCCCGGCACGGCGGAGAGAGAGGTGCCAGCTAGGGACATGGGCAGCTATGCCAGGAGGGAAGTCCAAGAGAGCGGACGGGGCCCAGTGCTCGGGGCTGGCCCTGCCCACACGGCAGAGTCCCCACCGTGGCCCTGAGGGCTGGGGTACACAGCCCCCGTTTCTCCAGCAAGGAACCTGAGCGAGAGAGACTCGCCAATGCCCGGCCGTGCCAACTCTCACTGACACTCATCTCCAGGAGGCTAGTGTGGGGCGCACAGGGCAGCGTGGGGGCACATGGGCGGTGGTGTGCTGAGGCCCCTGGGGTCAGGGCTGGGGGCAAGCAGAGGACGAGGCACAGGGGTCAGAGACGAGGCCACGGACCCCGCAGTCACGGGCTCCAGGGCCCTGCACACCCCACCCATCGCCCGCGTCTGCACAGACTCAGGGCTGCACCAGGACGGCCAGCCCTCCTCTGCCACCCGGGGATCAGGACTGCGGGGCCTGCGGAGGCCTCAGGCAGGCTCCACGGGAGCCTGAGGTCCCCAACACCGGGGTATCAGTGTGCGGCTCTGAGCCTGTGGACACCGGTCAGGTCCTGGACCACCCGCACCCCATCTCTGACCCCCGGAGCCAACGCCAGGGAGCCACAGGGACAGGGCGGCCTGCATGCGCATCTGCTCAGGGCCCAGCGGGTGGGGGCCCCCAGGTGGGGCTGCGGGGGACAGCTGACGGTGGGGTGCCGCCCAAGGAGCCACCCGCCTGCGCTGACCAGCTGGGCCAGGCAGCTGCAGGGCCCGCCTGTGTGCTGGCCTGGCTCCCACCGGCTGAGCGAGAGGACATGGATCCAGCTCCCCATCTGAGGACCCAGGGGCAGGTCTAGGTCTCTGCGGCCTTCCAGGCTGGGGGTCTGGTGGGTGCGGGCGGACGGCGTGCTCACCCGCTCCACGATGCCATGCTTCTGCTTCAGCTTGTACACCCCAGCAGCGCGGGCAGGGCGCTCTCCGCGTAGTTCCGGTCCTCCAGCCCGTGCAGCAGGATGCCGTGGAAGGCCAGCCGGCACGAGTTGGCGTGGATGTCGGCGTCCAGCCTGGAGCCGATCACCAGGCACAGCCGCGGGCAGGTGACGGGCTTCTCGAACTCCACCAGGGCCCACTGCTGCCGGGGGCAGTGGCCTGCAGAGGCCTGGCCCGTCTTCTCGTCGGCCTCAGTGGCGTCGGCCGCGGCCGGGCACAGGTACTGCTCCTGGAAGAGGTACTCGCGGGACCAGTCGAAGGAGTCTAGCATGGGCTCGCGGTCAAGGCTGTCGGGGGCGGGGCTGAAGAACATCACCCGGCCCATGACCGTCTCGTGGCCCACGGTGATGTGGAACTTGGCCTTGGTCTGCAGGGGCCCCCGGAAGTAGGGGATCTTCTCCACGGAGACGACGGCCGCGTGGACCGTGTGCAGGGACTCGGGGGCACACACCAGGCCGCGCTCCAGCAGCTTGGGGTCGAACTGGGTGACGCAGATGCCGAGCCGGTCCCCCTGCATGGCGGAGCTGACAGGCGTGTGGAACATCTGCATGGACTTCACTTTCCTCACCACCTAGGCGGAACAAGAGAGCGGGTGCTGAGTCTGCGCCTCGGGGTGGGGGACCCCGGCAGAGAGGTCCGTGTCCCAGGGCTGCCAGCAGCCTCACGCTCCCAAACAAGACACCCTCACACGGAGCAGGTCCACGGGGCACCGGGCTTGGCTGTGGGCGGTGGTCACTGCAGCCTGACTGCACCACCAGGGTCCTCTTTCACTCCCCCGCCAGGCTCCGTCCTGAACTTTCTTCCCCAGCCCTCAGTCTAGCCTTGCTTCCCCCGCCTGCCTGGCCTTGCCCGGCTGCCTTGAAAGTGAAGGACAAACACAGCTGCCCAGACCCCTGTGGGCAGAGCAGTGCCCCAGCACCTCCCAGCCACGCCGCCCGCTGTGCCGCCCCTGCCTGCTTGGACTCGCCCGCCGCCAGCCTGCAGGCTTCGCCGGGCAGAGCCGCTCCTCGTTCACCAGACACACGGGCCCCGGGGCCGCTGCGTGCCAGGCACTGTTCCGGGTATGGGGACAGGGCCAGCTGTGTTCGCAAAGAACACAGCATCCAGAAACAGCACTACAGGTACGTTCATAGCAACAACGCCTATTAGCATAAATAAGATAGACACAGGGCGTTTTGTGTGTGTGGGTGCGTGTGACTCACACGCCCACCGTCTGGGCATCATTCATGCCCTGCTTAGAGGAACAACACAGCGGGATGCTGGGGCGCAGGCTGGGGGCTGGGAGAGTCCGGTTGCGTGGGGGCAGAGGTCAGGGAAGACCACCGGGGAGACCGTGTCTGAGCTGACACCCTGATCACAAGAGCCAGCTGTGTGAGGGCCAGAGAAAGTCCACTCAAAACCAGGGCACCTGAAGTTGTGGAGGCGGTGGGGGGCTACAGTGGGGGTGAGGAGTGGGGCGCGGCTGGAAGCCACCAGGGGTGACAGATCTTACCTGTCCCCAAACCTTCACACACCCACCCCAGCAGCACACTTCTGTGCCCAAGGAAGGAGCAGATGCAGAAAAGGCCCTACAAACATGCAGAGCGTGACCAACGCCTCTGCAGAGACCCACGTCGGGGTGACGACAGTCCCAGGACCTCGGCTTAGAGCAGCAGAGGAACAGAAACCCACCACCAGCACCCTCACACGGAAGGCAACGCCGGCCGCTAGGTTGCGGGCACCCAGTCTACGAGGTCGGGGTGTGGAAACCCCGTTTCCTCCCCGTGGTGGCGGGGCTGGGCCGACGTGAGCCACAGGAGCTCAGTCCTTCCCTGTGGAGCCTGAAACGCCAGTGTTTGTTTAAAGACCATTAACCACCTAACCAGGAGGTCAGGGGACAGAGAAAGTGAGAAGCACGGTGTCAAAAGCCACCGTCAAGATCAATCAGAGAGAGACGCGAGGCACCCCGAACGGTCCGCACGGGCGCCGGGCCGAGGCCTTTCAGGAATGCGGCGCGGGGTGACCGAGTGACCACGGAGTGTCACCTTACACCAGCCCTGCCCGGCGCGCGGGGCCCCGGCCGGAGCTGTCCGCGGGCGCGCTCCCCAGCACTGCGGTGTGCTCACCGCCCTCCGCAGGGTCCCGTCCCTGCAGCGTGACTGTCACACCGTGTGCGCGGGGGCACCTGAGCCTCCATGGGGGAAGATGGGGGCCCCGGAGCGGGGCCAGTGCCCGCAGCATGCGGCGGGACCGGCGGGACGCCAGTGCCGGCCAGAGATAGGGGAAGGGAGCCACGGGGGGTGGGGGTGCCGTCTCCTGGGGCAGGAAGGCCCCCCCAGCGCCTGCAGCGCCTCGGCCTGTCTCCCCGGCAGCTGAAGCTTCTGCGGGGGACGGGCTGGGAGGAGGGGAGAAGGAATACCATCAAGCAAGCCAGCTCTTTTTCAAACTCAAGTTCATGCCTGCTAAGCAGTTTGGCCCTTTCTGATTAATAAACAAGCTTTACCATCCTCTGGGTCAGTTATTCTTCATAAAACCCTACGAGGCAGGTCAATATTTTTACATTCAATTTTATGGATGAGGAAACAGAGGTTTTTGATGTCTCCAAGGTCACAAGGCAAACAGGCTGAGACTTGGCCTGATAAGCTCCAGGACCTCGAGGCAGGCCTGACCCCCGGCCTGACCCCTGACCACCTGGCCAGCTGACCTGGGGCGGCGCCGGGGGCTGCGGGGTGCACACCCCCCCCACCCTCCCTATGAACCCAGGGAGAAGGCTCTGGAGCTGGAGGCAGGGCCCAGCCCCCTCCGCTGCCCCGGCTGAGGTCAGCTGCGCCTCCTGATGGCCAGCCCAGTAGACTTCAGACCTGGCCCCTCAGAGCCCCTAGGCACCCCTCTCTGGCCAGCAGGGCCCCAGCGGGACGGGCCCTCCCCTCATGGGGTCTGGGACGGACTAGTGGGAGGGTAGACAGACGCCCTGTGGGCCCCGGCCCCATGCATTCAGGGGCTCTCTCCATCTTCTGAGCCTTCCCACTGTGGTTTCCGGCGTCTGGGGCCCTCCGTGGGAGGCTGGGCTCACAGTGACCGGGGCACTTTCTAAGGCCACTGAACACCGGCAGGGAAGTGGCCCAAGGCGGGGTCCCGAGGGGTTCGTCTCTGCCCTCCACAGCACCAGCCTGGAGGATCGGACACCCAGCCAGCAGTGGTGAGGGCAGAGGAGAGACACGGCATCTGCGGGATGCTGGTCGAGTGACGAGCTGGTCCTTACCGTTCGCCCAACCACCCCCCAGGTGGCTACGGGGATCGCACTTGATAGACCCGGGACCAAGGCCCCGGGGATAAGGCATGTGCCGGGGCACCCGATCTACCCGTCTGGAAGCCCCCTCTCCCATCACACCACACACTTCGACCCCCCACCAGTCCACAAGCACCGCAGCCCCTGACCCAGCTCTCTGCAGCGCTGTTCCTGTAGCGTAAGACACAGCGGAGCCAGAGCCACCACGCCACAGTGCGAAGGACCAGCGCGCGGGGGCCCCTGACATCCTCCAGAGTCAACAGATGCCGGAGAGAAGGGGGCTGAGCCGTGCTTCTGGTGGGCAGAGGCTGCTGTCATAATGGCACTGGCCGTAATGAGATCGGACCCGTTATCCGTTTTCGCCACTAATGAGCCTGGACGCTCCTGGCTGTGCCAAAGGCGAGGGTCAGGGCCCTGTGACTGCATCACCGCTTAATGAAATGTAAGTCGGGAGAGGAGAAGAGACACACAAGGTCGACACTAATAAGCTTACACCAGGATCAGTTACTGCAATTCAAAGAGGTTCAGACCGGAGGGAAAAATGAAATAAGCTTTTAAAGATCCGTCTAGGTTTGGCTCCATCAGACCTAACCAATTTGGTTTAATAAGGTTTCAATTTGGCTGCTCTTATTTCTCCCTCTTCTTTGAGCCAGGCCGGGAACAGATAAGACATCCCCCGCCTAGTGCATTAACTGTGTCTTGCACAAGAAGCCAAACTCAGGACGCTGCTGGGGAGAGGGCGGCCTGGGCTGTTGGGGGCAGAGGATGGGCCCTGGGGGTCAGTTCCCACCCACTTGTATTCTAGAGGAACGAACCATTCAGAAAGCTGCCGGGGTCAAGCAAGGTGCCCACTGCCTGTGCTCCCTCCTGGGACGGACCCATCTGAGCCGCCACTCGTCCTCGGTCTCAGGGTGGAGGTGAAGGCCTCCACCCAGTCTTCACGTGTCCCACCATAGGCATCCACAGCCTCGTGAGCACCCCGCAACATACACGCGCTTGTGAGTGTACCGGGCAGGGCTGTGCCGCTGGCCCAATTGATGACTCGTCCCCTTGCCCTGGGTGGATGTCTGCTCATGTTGGGCGATGCCTCTGCGTGTGTAACTGCCTCCGGATTGGCCTGCAGGTTCACCCAGCGGCCGGCCGGGCCGCATGGTCTCTCCAGGTCACTCCTGACTGCTGCGGTCCTTCCTTCCCTTACCCATGCCCGCACTCGTGGGCATGCCGCCATGGGGGCCCTTCCTGTCGCACCTCCCCTGTGCTCCCCAGCACTGCCCTGCAGGCGTCGGGATGGAGACCCGTGGTGGGGCGCATGCCTGCCTCAGTCTCCCTCATCAACCACTGCCGCGGCCACTCGCCCCCAGCAGCGCCGGGAAGCGCCTCCACGTGGCGCCGTGGGCTATTTGCTGCCGCCCGGCTGTGGCTCACTGGAACGGGGCCCCTCGGGGTCCCTGCTGCCCCCACGTCACCCTGAGGCAAAGGGGCGAAGCTCCTCCCCACAGTGGACCGGCCAGGCCCAGCGGCCCCCAGGGCGTGCTCCTGGGGAGGCGACATCGCAGGAGGCCAGGCCGGCCCCTCCCTGTCCTGGCAGCACTGGCCCGGCCCCTCCCATCTGGCCTCGTCCCGGGAGGCTGCACTGACTGCCCAGCAGCAGGCTCTGCTCCATGTGGATGTCCCCTGGGGCCTCAGCCAAAGCCAGCTGCCCCCGCGGAGGAGAGCGAGGAGACCTGCTTCTCAGGGGCCCCTGATAAGAAACGAGACATGCCCCCTAAGAGGAGGAGGCCGTCTTCAGAAGCCTGGGGACCACACGCACCCCCGGGCCCAAGTGCAGGCTCAGACGGGGGCTCTGCCTGCCGGCGCATCTGTCTATTCCAGCCACCGCCCTGCCCCCCAAGTGCCCAGCCAGGCTGCGTGCCCGGAGCTCGGTCACCCCCGGGCCCGAGGTGCCACCCCAGCTCAGGCCCTGCCCAGAGTCTCAGGGCCCCAGCGAGCGCCAGTCAGCAGCAGCAGGCCCCACGGGCATCACCACGCCTGCACGTCTGGCTCCACTCTGCACCTGCGCCGGGTGGACGGCTGTCCATGGCAGGCCATGCCATCGTGCTGGCCGCTGGTCCCCTCCTGTTGCTGTCCTGGTGGGCACCCGGCGGTGGGGGGGGGGGGGAGAGGGGGATCGAGTTTCCTACCACAGGGCCCAGCAAAGGCCCCGCCCCTCCACTGCGACCTCACAAACTCACCCAGGTTCTTAGCCACCCAGTCCGGCAACAATGGAAAACTGTAAAAGTGACAAGGGGCCTGCCAGGAAGCTCCACGCTCCTCCTCCCAGCCACCCTCTGCGCATTTGTCATCCCATTAAAGTTTAAATTGAATTACAATGATGTCTGATTCTCCTGTTTTCCATACAACTGGGGCTTTAGTTGTTTTTAACGACATCCTCGGGCTTTTTGGGGGGTAAGGAATCCTTGGGAGGTGAGCCAAGGGGGCCAGCTCTGACCCAGGGCTCAGCTGGAGAAGCGTCCCAAGCAGGGACATGGCCACACTTGGGCCGTGGAGAACCAACCGGGAGGCCTGGGTCCTGGGCAGATGACGGGGTTTCAAAGGAGGAGTCCACTCAGACGAGACCGGGGGAGTCTCAGAAATGAAAGAGTAACCTCTCCCTCTTGGGCCCTACGGGGCAAGCTGCGGGGCTCACAGTGCCGGGGGAGCCTGCCAGCCCATGGGCCCCGGCACCCAGTGGTCCCGGGAGACAGCAGAGGGGGGCAGGTGCAGGACGCTGGCTGCTGGGGGCACAGAACTGCTTCTAAGTTTCAAGGTTCATGGAAATTTTTGTGTTCGACGCCTTAATAGGTCCATGTTTGTTATAAAATAAAAATAAAGTTTGGGTTTAACTGCCCCCTTGGAAACTGCCACTGTGGGAAACTCACCCACTGGCCATGGGCTGCCAGCCCCTGGCCCGTGGGGCAGTCACCCCGAACGCCCGGCCACAGAGAACTACATCCGGCAGGTGTGCAGGCTCCAGGGTTGCAGGTGACAAAGGTCAGGGGCACTCACCTCCTCCTGGCACCAGGCCGGGCTCGGAACCCCAGCCAGAGCTGGCGAATCGGCTGCAGCGCACAATGGCACCTCGGCCCACCGAGCCTGGCCTGTGAGAAGCCCTCCGTGGGGAGGGCGCCGAGGACCCAGGCAGCCGGCGGGGCAACGAGGCTCAGCTTCGGCCGGCAGAGTCTCTTCCAACCCGAGAGATCTCCCGAGGCACTGGCAAAGCCTAGGCTGACTCAGGTCTGCCTGGAAATCTGGAGAGGGTTCTCAGACATGAAAGGTTCCCCAGTGCAGACAGCCAACACCTCCACCTGCTGGTGGGGCGGAGAGGAGCTCTGTCACGTCATCCGAGAAGCACAGGAGACGCGAGTGAGATGAACAAAGATTAAACACGGAAAGCAAGAACTCGGAGTGGAGAAAGCCAAGCAAGTGAGCGGCCCGGGTTGGGTGGCGAGTCGCGTGGCGTGTCCCATCAAGGGGACGGTTGGGCGTCAGGGGAGCACGGGGCACACAAGAGGCGCAGCACAGGTAAGGCGGTGGTCACAGTGGGGGCAGGTGGACCCCAGCCTCCTCCATGCCTGTGGCCTCGGGGGCCCAGCACCGCTCACCGCGGCTCCAGACCAACGGCCAAGGTCCACTCCGGTCTCTGGCCTGCAGCTCGTGGTCTGCAGACCCCTCTGCTGACGCACTAGCCAATGGGCCACTCAGACGTCTGGGGATCTCGTCACCTCCCCCCACCACTGCTGACATTCAGGGAGCACGTACTGTATACCCTGGGCAGTGTTGCAACAAGCTCACGTACACCAGCCCACTCAGCCCTCGCAAAGGCCAGAGGAGTCGTCGGTCTCACCATGATCCCCACGGAATGGGGGCAGACGGGGCCCAAGGCCTCCCCGACGGCAGTGGTGGGGCCGGAACGCAGACCCTGCCGGGGAAGCTCTGGGCCGGGCCTCGCGGAGGACATGGCAGCCTGTGTGTCCTGCCCACAGAAGGGGCTGGCACAGCACTGGGGCAAAGCTGCTACATGAACTCGCACTTGAGGGCAAAGGCCCCAGCGGTGCAGGCTCTGCAGTCAGACTTCCCGGGTCAACTCCCTTGAGTCAGCCCGTGACCCTTGGCACACAGAGCTTGCCTTCTCTGCTTCCTCAGATGGAAAATGCACCTGCCTCCCCGGGCAGTGGGGGCATTACCCCGGGTAACCCGTGTGGAGCCATTCTCACGGCATCAAAAGCTAGGAACTGTTTAGTAAAGATGAGCCATGAACACAATTACTGTTAATACTGTGTCATCAGCAGAAAGGAGACACGTACCTCAGCTTCATTGGGGTTGCTGTGATGATGAAATCGCGGGAGGATGTAAGGGCCAGGGCTCAGCCCAACATGGGGCTCTGAGGCCCATGTCCCCTGAAGCTGAAGGACCGGGGGCTGCAAACGTTTCTGCAGAAGGCCAGACAGCCACCGCCTTGGGCTCCCAGGCTCCGTGGGCTCCGTCGTAGCGCGAAAAGCTTTACGTCTGAGAGGAGGCAGTGGGCAGCGGCTGGATGCCCCTGCCCAGCTCTGAGCTGCCTGTGAGAGACCTGCGGCAGCCAGACACCCTTGCCTAGGCCCGGCTCTGCCCGATGCCCCGTGGCTGCTCCCGATCGGCTGCGCCAACAGAGCTGGATGCCCCGCGGGGCAGGCCGCCGTCAACCGGCCTCCTTGGGTGGTCACCTGTGAGCACTTTCCCAGCTCTGGGCACATGGCACAGGCAAGGCCTGGTCCTGCAGCCCGGGCCAGGGGGCAGGGGAGACGGTCGTGGGAGCAGAACTCGTCTCCTCGTCTGCAGCCTGCATGCGAGAACTGCATCATGCCCTGAGGAGCGGACACAGAAGGACGCGCGGCCGCCCCCAGCTGGGTGCTGGAAGATTATTACTCCTGCGGTCTCCTAGGAAGCGGGGAGAGGTTGATCCACTCAAGAGGACTTCCAGGAGCTTAAGGGTGGGAGCTTTGCGCAAAGTCTGTTTGGGGTAGACCGGGTAACACACAGGCCAACGGGAGTCATGTTATATCGCAAATAAAAATCGGCCCATGAATATACATAATCCCCAAGGTAATTCTCCCAATCTCACGACGGTAATGGAGCCACCCTCGCTCACTGAGGCATGAATATTTACCGTCCTCTGGCTTTACTGCTCTCGATCTGGGTTCAATTTTGCAAATTAAAATGAGGGCCGTGTGGATAGAGAGATTACAGGAGAGCCTCCTGAAGTCTGCTGTCCCCGGCGACGCAGCCGGGCACAGGCAGCGGCCCCTTTCCGCTGGCAGGCGCCGCGGCCTCGAGGGTCAGGAGCCGGAGCCACGGGGCAGGGGTCGCAGACGGGTCGGGATCGGGTGCCTGGGCAGTGGGCTGATGGGCCCTGAGGGCGGAAACGTGTCCCTGAGGAAGGAAAGGTGTGTGGTCAGCCCAGGGGCCTCGCCTTGAGCAGCGGAGCGAGCAGGGGCTTTGATGCAGGCAGACCGAGGCTCAGAGCCTGGCCGGGATGCGGGGCTGGGGCGCATCACATCCCCGCTCCAGCCTCGGTGTATTCATCTGTGAAGTGGGGATAAACACCACCTCCCCCCAGGCCAGGCGAGAGTGAGGGGCTGTGCAGGCACCGGCAGGGCGGGCTCCGGGGTTCTGCAGCCCACAGGCAGGGGCCAGATGGCCCACCGGAGCAGGAACGCCAGCCACTCTGCCGTGCCCCCGGCAGTCCCGCCCCCTTCCAGCTGGGGAGGCAAGGGTGGCCCTGGCGTGCCCACTGGGCCTTGCCGAGAGCAGGCATGTCCTGCTGTGTCCTGGGTGAGAGGGCAAGGGGGTACAGCTGGCGCAGCAAGGGGTGAAGGGCACCTGACGGGTGCTCAGGGAGCCCGCTGTCTGCCTGTCCCAGGCCTGGTTCCCTAGAAACCGAAAGCCAGAGGCAGAGCCACTTAATCTGCCCCTGTGGCTCCGAAAGCCGGCTGGGACAGAACCTCCGTGGATTTGGTCCAAAACTCCCCGGCAGGGACGGCACCACCACTGCCGGAGGGCCGGCTGTAAACGCGGGCCCACAAGGGCCAGGCCACCCCAGCTCGTGGGGTCCTGGGCAGTCGGGGTCCCCACGCACCCGGACGGCTGGGCCAGGCGGCACACAGGCCAGACCCCTGTGCGCAGAGCCCGCTGTGTGGCCGGCCCTCTGCGGGGTATGAGGAGACCAGATGCCAGGACATAAGCCCCCCACCCCAGTGCTTCTGGCACTGATGGCCACTCCCTCCCAGGCACCACACACCAAGGGCTCTCCCGGGGCGGCCAGGATGCAGGGCTCGAGGGAGGAACCATGGTGCCCAGCTGGCAGGGACTTGTTTGTGGGGGCCTTGAGGAGGGGGGCAGCTCATGCGGAAGAGGGGCGCATGCGGGGTGGGAGACGGGGGTCCATGAGCGCGGGGGCTGCAGGGCCCTGGGGGTCGGGCAAGGCTGGAGCCTCACCTGCTGGCTGGAGGAGCTGGGGGGGAGGTCGGAAGACCCCCAGGCAGCCCGCGGGGACAGAACCCGAGGGCAGGACAGACAGGGCCGAGGCATTGCTCACCCGCGGCCCCCAGAGCACTCGAGGGGCACCGCACACCGTGGGCCCTGCCACGGTGCTTGCGGAGTGAGGGAAGGAGCAGAAGGAGGGTCTGGATGCAAAAGGTGGGGCTGGAGGCAAGGCCAGGCTGCTGGGCGGGGAGCGCGGGACCTGTCGGTTTGCAGGGCTCACGGGCCACTGGGGCCCGGGACCAAAGGGTTACTGGCTGCGCTCGGAAAAGCCGGAGCCCCAGCCGGACTAGACGTCGTCTATTTTCCTTTCTGCTCTCTTTGAGACCCCAGATGTGCTCCTGCACATCAAAAGGGAGCAACTTATAAAGTCAAACTAAATCAAGGGCTTTTGTTCTGAGGCATCGTTGCCGAACTAATTATTCCTGTATGTTGTTTAATGAAACAGTGGTGCCATACATCAAACCAGGGAGCAGGATGAGCACATGAGTTACAAGGAAGGTCGGGGCTGGGATTATAAATTTAACTTTTCCTTAAGAAGAGATGAAACAAGCTGGCCAACTCCCCGCTGTCGAGTGTCACGCAGGGAGAATGATGGCACCGCGCGATGAGGGGGGCCGGCCGGCTCGCGGAGGCTGGGGTACTGGCTGCCCCCGGCGCGGCCCGCTCCTCTGCACCCAGCTCCGGGCGGCCCGGGCGCTCCTCATCCCCCGCGCGGGGCCTTCAACCCCTGGGACCACGTGACACCGCACACGGGCCAACCGGTCCAGAAAGCTGGGATCAGCCCTAAGGAGGCGCTCATGGAGGGCCGTGTGCGGCCAGGGCCCTGGGGCAGCCGGAGAGCCCATCCTGGGGGACGTGGGGGCGTGGCGCCTGCCTCCTGTGGACCAGACCCAGCGCGTCACAGGAACACGGCCACAGCCAAGGGCCACGGGGACCCAAGGGGCCTTTACTCCCGAGGGCGTGGGTGGGTGTATGCATGTGCCTGTGTGTGTGTGCCTGTGTATGCCTATGCGTGTGTGCCTGTATGTATGTGTGTGTGCATGTGTGTACACGCGTCTGTGTGTGTGTGCGCACACACAGACATCAAACGGATGTGCACATGCTCTTAACACTGGTTCTTTCTAGGGAGCAGAATCTTAGGGAACTTGACTTTCAGCTTTAGGGGACAGTGTGTGAAGCTTTCCACAAGTATGCATTTCCACTATAATTGAATAAGGCAATACATAACATCGTTCTTCAAAGCACGGGTCCACAGCGGCCTTGGGACTTCCCTGCTGGTCCAGTGGTTAAGAATCTGCCTTCCAATGCAGGGTATGCGAGTTTGATCCCTAGTTGGGGAACTAAGATCCCACATGCTGCAGGGCAACTAAGGCCGTGCACCATAACAGAGATTCCACATATCACAACTGAGACCCAGCACAACCAAATAAAAAGCTAAAAATAAAGAACACAAGGGGCCAGACCCCGTGCCAGACCCACGCGGAAGGTGCTCAGAAAGGGCTGCGCTTCCTGGCGGCGTGAGGCGCTACAGAAACAGCGTTCCTCAGGCATCACCAGCATCGCAGGAAGTGCTTCAGGAAAATTTAGGAAAGAAAACAACATAAGGATAATAGTAAGAAACAATGAAATAGCAACGAGCCAAGTGCTTTCAAAGATACAGGATGTACGTGTGAAACTGGAGCTCCATGCATCAGAAATACTGACATATTAAGTAAAAATTAAACAGAGTGATGTCTGCCATATACAAATATATAGCCTATAACACAGGAAAGTGAATTAAAAGGATCACAATCATATAAAAGTGACTGATAGAATTATGGTCAATTTCTCTCTTTACTCTCGTCTGTATTTTTCCCACTAGGTATATACACTGCTTTTATAATCAGGAAAAAACATGTGTTTGACAAAGAAGAAGAAAAAAATTTGAAGAAGTGCATCCAAGTCATGGCCCGCAGTCCTGTAGCCTGGGCAGGGCAGGAGAGGTCTGGGCGGGCTAGAGGCGCTGGCAGGCTGGGGGGCCTGGGCACGATTTCTTTATGTGGCTGTGCTGGGTCTCAGATGTGATATGTGGAATCTTTGTCATGGTGCATGGCCTTAGTTGCCCTGCAGCACATGGGATTTTAGTTCCCCAACCAGGGATCAAACCCGCATACCCTGCATTGGAAGGGTGGGGCCTCCAGAGGAGGACCCTCAGCCTCCTGTGCCAACGCTGCGGGGGCCGCGGGCCTCTGCCCAGCGGGGAGCGGCTGCAGCGTGGCCGCCCCCAGATCCCCTTGTCCTGCAAGGCATGTCCTGCCTTCTGAACCCATGAAGCAGAAGCCGCGGCAGGCCGAGCTTGGCTGGTGGCCTTGCCCACCCCCGACGACCTGTCTACCCTGTGACCTGAGCGTGTCTGGACATGGACCCCCGGGCCTGCAGCGGTGTGAGCCTGAGCGCCCTAGAGGCGCCCGCGTGGCCATCGTCACCCCAGCCCACAGCGGGGAGGCGGCAGCATCTCACCCGGACCCTGTGAGGCACCTGGTCGCCAGGCGTTAGTGGGTTGCCTGCAGCGGCGCTGAGATGGGCACAGGCAGGAGCCGGGCCCCACGAGGCCACAGGACAGGACCGAACCTGAGTTCAACCAGCAGCCGCCCGAGTCCCCAGGCCAGGCCGCCTTCCTGGGGAGCTGACTCTGCAGAAGGGGGCAGGCGTCCCCAAGAGACACGGTGAGCCAAACACTGCCTCTGAACTTCACAAGATGACACAGCTAAATGGTCAGGAGGGAGGAGAAAACCTGACCCCCCTCCCCCCCGGGCCTGGCACCCTGCCCTATCCCGTGACCAGGAGGCTGGGGGCCGCAGTCTCCCGCCCGGCCGCTGCTGCACCCCAGGGAGACGTGAGGCCCACCATGGTGAGCTCTCCTGGGACGGGACCCCCGCCCTCCGCCGTCTCTCAGCGGCTCCTCATTAGCCAACGTTCCAGTTTTCAACAAGCAAGGACGGCCCTGTCCTTCCTGGAGGGCGCGGGCCAACCCTCGGGAATGCTGGCACGCTCCCGGTGGGCGCTCAGCCGAACAAAGGCTCCCCTGTCCCGGCCGCAGGGCACACGTGGGCAGCAGGGTTCCTCTCCCGCCTCCACACGTGGCCGCGGCGGCAGAGGGACTGGGCATCACGGTAGTTCCCAGGGCTGCTGGGGCTAAGCCAGAAGCGAGGACGCGCAGAAGACGCTCAGCCTGCAGCCCGCCAAGGAGCGGCCTCCTTCCTGCCGCGGCAAGTCCCCTTGCAGAACCTTCCTGACACAGGCCTCCCGGCTGCCACGCCCGAGCAGCCGCGGCGGACGCTCTGCACATCTGCCACGCGGCCCCCGGGGGCCAATGGCCACGCACGAACCTGACGGTGGCCCGGGCACCATCTGGAGGCTGGGACCCCAAGACGGAGCAGCCGGGGAGCTTCGCACAAGAAGCAGAACCAAGCAGGAGAACTGACTCCCACGTGGACCTCGCCAGGCTCCGGGCCAGTCGGATTTTGAAGGATTTCCAAGAGCGTCTCCGACAGCTGGGGGAGGGCGGAGCAGCCGACGCAGGGGAGCAGCCGCAGTGGAGGGTGGGTCAGCGGATCCTCAGAACCCTCTCCAGGGACGAGGGGGGCCCTGCCGAGCTCCCTGGGCATGGGCGCTGCAGAGGCTCCATCCGCACACCGGAGGCCATGTGTCCTGAAGGCAGTGGGCCGCGGCTCTGAGCTAAAGGCCGCCCCCCCCCCCCCCAAGCCAAGAAGGCCTGGGTCCCTGCCTTTCCCAGGCTCTCTCCTCGCTGACCACCCCTCAGACTCTTGCTTTTCGGGGAAGTGTCTCCACCAAGGTAGGGGAGGGGCCGGGGGCGACCACAGAGGGGAGCCCCGGGCCCCGTGGCGGGACAACCCGTCACATGCCCCACGTGCCAAACGCTGCCTGCTTCTGAGAATGGCAGGGATCAAACTCCTGTAAAGACAGCTACACTCCCGTGAAGGAAGGAGCCGTCAGTGAAAGATGCTGCTTGGTTAGTCCTTTTCCACAACACGTCACCGCTGCTTCACGTGACTTTGGTCTGAATCCAATGTTTAATGTTTAGAACTTTTTCGAGGGTTCTCTCCTGTGCTGTAAATAGCCTTTGCTCACTCACTTCCCACTTAGCTCATGGTGCTGCGTAGTTTGTCTCCTTACCAGAGGTCTCGAGAAAACCTGAAAGCTTTTCTGAGCAGGCTTCTCCCCATGGAGAGCACTTTCCCACGGCCTTCCCCAGCCCTGCCGCACACACACCAGAGAGAGAAGGGGACACACGGGAAACCCTGCGACCTCCTCCCGGCTTTACCCCGTACAGGCTGGCGGTCCTGGTTGGCTGCCCTCGCGAGAGGCTGGGCATCGGAGGGATGGAGGGTGAGGTCTGTGCGCCCCTCAAGGTGCAAATGCGCGCGCTGCTCAGGCCCCTCGCGGCCGCGTTAAGCTGCTGCTTTGTTCTGCTTTTGTTTCCTTCCCTAAACGTGTCTCTTTCCCTGAGTCCCTGCATGTTAAAGTCGGTCGAGAGGGCCGGGAGCCAGAGTGCAGGGTGTGGCACCAGCCTCTGGGAAGTGCCGCGCTCCCCTCCAGGCGGGACCTCCAGGAGTGGCAGCCCCGCAGGAGGGCACTCGGTGAGCTGGACCCAGTGCCCCGCGCCTCAGCCACTGGTGCTCACCACCTGCTTGCACCTTCGCAGCCCAGTCACAAGGGCTGAGGGCAGAACCCATCCATGGTCTGTCGCAGCTAAAACTCCACATGTGAATGAATCCCCAAGGTGCTTCCTTGTACCTGTTCCCCGTCTGAAAACTGGGGAAGGGGCCTCACCTGCCAGGACCCAGCGAGCTATCAGAAGCGGCAGTCCCCTGCCCACCCCCCGCCAGGAGGGTCTTGACTCTCGACTTCCTGCCCAGCCTTCCTGGCTGAGCCAGCCTGGGGGCCTCCCCTAGGCTCTTACCAGCAAGGACTCACCTGCAGGCCCCGTGCTGGGCAGATCTGGGTCTCTGGGCAGGTTCTTGCCCTTTCCCTACCCGCCACTCATGACCACCTGTCCCTGGATGGATGCGGAGCCCTGGGAAACACTCACCCAAACCTTGGATTCCCTGCAAGGCCCCTGCCCTCTCCATCACGGGGACGCTCACCCTCCGCTGGGACCTCCCAGCAGCACACGGCCCCGGTCCATGGTCCAGGTGGCGACCAGGTGCATGGGAGGCCCCCAACACCACCCTTTCCAGCTAGAGAGGACAGAGCTGCCACCCAGGGGCACAATGGGCGCTGGGAGGAGCCGCCCCATGGGCTCTGACGCCAGCGCCGTGAGACATGGTGACACTGGCCTCCGTTGCTCGTCTGCATGATGGGGCTCAGAGCACCGGCCCCAGAAGGTCCTTCAGAGGGTCAGAGGGTGGAAGGCCGGCTGAGCACATGGCAGGAGCTTGGTGGGTGTGTCTGCCCCTACTCATGCCTCCCTGTCCCCTGGGTGCCCAGACGGGGGCTCGCACCACGCCAGGGTGGACCTGGCCCCAGAAGGCCTGAGCTCCCAGCCTGGCCGGGCCAGCCGGGCCTCTGCAGCCCGAGTGGGCAGGACCCTGGCCATCGGGCGCCCAGAGGCAGAGCCAGGCTGGACACTGGCTTGCAGCCCCTTCTCCCGAGGCCAGCTCCGGGCCGAGACAAAGGCCTGAGCTCACTGCTGAGGGCTCGGCTCCTCCAGTCACGCTTCTCTACCCGCGCAGAGAGCCCCTGCTCCTGCTGGAAGGTCCCGTTCCCCGGCCCGCTCCCCTCACCCACAGCTCAACCGCCAAGAGGGACCGAGCGGTGCCCAGGGCGGTACTGGGACCACACGGGGCAGGCCCACGGCCAAGGGACTGAGGCAGGGCGCACCTGCAGCCGTCCTCAGCATCCCCCAAACGGAGCGGGGCCAGGCCCGGCCCTGCAGACAGAGGAGGCCGAGCCCAGTAATGGGCGCCCACGGCAGCAGGTGGTGCGGCTGGGCCCTTCCCACGCGGGGCAGGCTTGGGCCGCAGGTTCGTCTCGGAGCCCAGGGCCGGGTGCGCCCTGACTGTCCCCAAGCAGACAAAGCAGCCGGTCGTCCAGCCGACCAGACGCAGGCCCTGGAGGAACAGAGCCAGAAGCGTGGACATGGCCGCCCCCCAAAGCCACACTGGGCTGGGGGCTTCCAGCCACAAGTCCTCGGACCTCCTCCCTCCAGCAGGCCCCGGAGTCCCTCCTCCCCCCGGTGGCCTGAGGCAGTCCACCCCCGGGAGGGTCTGCGGCGGACCCCTCACCTCCACGACCCCCATCGAGGAGGCAGGCCCTCCGCACATTCAGCACCGAGGTCGCGGCCCCAGGAGATGAGGGATCGGCACTGGGTGGCCTTTTCCCCCAAGTCTCTGGCTCCATCTGCTGTTCCTGGCGGTCACGAGGAGCCAGAAGCAGTGTCCAGAGGACGGCCCTCGCGTTCAGAGGACGGGCGGGGCAGGGGGCGCTGCTGAGGAGACTGTTTGCTTGACCCTGAGCCCGCCGCGGTCTGCTTCCAATTAAGTATAAAAGTGAACCTGGTTACTAGGTTACCCTACGTGCCACAGCTCGTCCAGAAAGCCAGAAATCATTTCACACAGGGCGACCTGGGCTTCCATCGATGATGCGATGGCGGCTACAAGGATGAGCAGAAAGAACGCGGGCTGTGGACGTGGGGAGCCCTGGGCAGGGGGTGATCTCAGCCCACACACGGTCGGTCGGGCGGCTCTGGAAAACCCACCTCCCTGGACCTGCTTGGCTCGTCTGTCAAAGTCTGAGGAAGAAATATCTTGAAAAGGATGGCGCTGGCGACATAACCTGTACAGTAAACCGCTCACGACGTTCTGGTTGAAGAAAGCTGCCCACTTCACAGACAGGGAAGCTGAGTGCAAAGAGCTCCGTGGGGCTTAAATATGCATTTTGATTTTTCCAGGCCATGGTGTATGGTGCTGCAAATAAGAATCACCTCTAAAACAAAATGACTCAGAGATGTTAGACGTAAAAAAAAATCAAGATTATTTCCTTAACAAAAAAGAGGCCTGAACTGCCAAATTGAAATCCAACAAGCCTGAATTCTGGGCAGAAAAAGCTGAAATGAGCCTAAGGGCCATTGGTGATTCAGGAAGGTCTTAATCCACAGGAAGAGGTGAGTCGAGAAGGGTCAGAGCCCACAGCGGAGCACAAAGTGTTGGGAGCAGAGGATTAAGAAGGAGCAGACCACGCCAGCCGCCCCAGCGAGCCTCCCGCAGAGCACGCAGGGCGAGCCGGTCAGAGAGGACGGGGCAGAAGGAGCCGTCAGCTCGCACCGACACCCACACACACGGCGGGAGTTTATCTCAAGCTCGGGAACAGATAAGTCTTCTTTTTAAGAGCCCCTGGAACATGTACAAAATCATGTATTAGGCCATGAAGAAAAACTCAATAAACTCCGAACAGCCAACATGACACAGGCCACGTTCTCCCCCAACGATGCAATAAAAACTCTGAATGCACAACCAAACGAACAGGAAAAAAAAAAAAAAAAAACCCAACTGGGAAACAAAGATTTTCCCATTAAACAGCTCTCGGGTCAAAGGAAGGCTGAAAACAGAAGTGGCAGAATATCTAGAAAGCAGCACAAACACACACAGTGGAACGCAAGTGTAACAGGGTTCAGAGGGCAGACAGCCTCACACTCGGTAACGGCCCGGACCCATGCGCTTAGCTTCCGAGTCAGGATGCCAGAGGAGCAGAGAGCCAACCCAGGCAGAGAGGGGCAGCGCAAAGACAAACGCCCAAGTTATTCATTCAGAAAAGGAAACAACGGAGTTGATACACAAATGTAAAAGCTATTTCTTAAAAAACGGTAAAGCACAAACACAAAATATTAGAAAGAAAAAACAGGGAATGACAACAGATAAAAAAATTAATAAGAGTTTTACTTGCAAAACTCACTGCAAATACATTTGAAGATATAACTGAAATAGAAAATTTTCTAGTAAAATCTTTCACCAAATGATCCCTGGAAGAGATGGAAATCAAAAAAACCAACAAAAAAGAAAAAAGTTTACTGTTATCAAAGTGCTAACCCCCCAAAAGCACAAAGTTCAGATGGTTTCAGAGCCCCTCAGCCTTCTAAGGAACATACAACTTGTTTAAACTGTTTAAGAAGATTAAAGAAGGAAAGCTTCCAAATTCCTCCCGTGAAGCTGGTATTCTGATGCCCAAACCTGAAGGGACAAAAACTGACTACTAGACCTTGTGATCATGACTATGAACACAAACGCTGCGACGACTGGAGTGGCAAGTACAGCTCGGTGGGATCTTAAAATAATGATACACTGACTAAGCAAGGTACACCCGGGGCTGTAACACTAGAAAAACGACTGATATAAAAGCACGGAGCAGGCCAAAGGACAGAAATCACAAATCACTCCGAAAGATGCCAAGGAGGGTTTCAACAATATTTGACGTTAAACTTGACTTTAAAAACTTAGAGGAAATGAATATCTGCTTCTTAGAGAAGGAAGATACATGATATAAAAGCTAGGTCTCCTTTGGATAAAACATTAGGCACATTCTGATCACAATTATAAACAAAGGACGCCTGCCACTTAGCACTGTTATGGGACCACTGAGCGATGTAATAAGACAAAAGAAGGGAAGGGGAGTTCTAAGTGTTGAAAACAAAGGATGGAATTGTCCCTGTTTGCAAGGGATATAATTATATACCTAGAAAACTCAAGAGAATCCGTGGGAAAAAATAAGAAAAACTACAGAGAAATTTGTTTCAGTAAAGTAGTGTGTTACTCATTAATGTTAAAAAATCAACAGTCTTTCTGTACAAAGACAAATTGAAATTACAATGAAAGGAAAGATCCAACTGATAAGAGCAACCAAAAAGATGAAATGCTTAGGTAAAAACTGAAGAATGTGCAGGATCTAGTTGAAGAAAACTCAGAATCTCCAGGTAAATGGAAAGACACAGTGGTGTCAGACAGGAAGCCTAGAGATTACAAAGATGTAAACTCTCTTTGAATTAGTCTACATTCAGCTCTATTTCAATTACAATATCAAAACTGCTTTTTGGCAATTGAAAAAATGATATTAAAGTTCATCTGAAAAATAAACACGCAGCAACAGCTACAAAGATACTGAGACAAAACAGATGGAAACATGGGATTGGGAAGAGGCAGAAACCAGTCTCAGCTGCTAAAAGTCTGTTAATACGGAGCTGAGAGAGAACCAGAACCAGAGAGAGAGGAGAGAAACAGTTTGACTGGAGAACAGTGAATAAAGCCGTGAAAGACAACAGTGCAACAGAAGAGAGCTCAGAGAAGCATGTAAACAGCTGATAACCAAGGTGATGTTTCAAACGGCGCTGGCACCACCTTTCAACTGTATGAAAATAAAGTCAAAGATGAACTGCAGACGAATGAAAGAGTAAAAAACAAACTTCAGAAGAAAGTGTGAGTTTGTCGTTTTGGAGGCCGTCCTGGGAAGGTCGGAGCACACAGCAGAGTCCTGAGGGGCTGACACGTCCGACCACGTGAACGTGGAAAGGACCAAAGACGCGTGGGAGGGAGGGGAGACCGGTAATTGACAACACAGCCGGCACAACTAGCTTCTTCCTGGTGGAGGGTGTCCAGTCATGAAATGTGAAAGAGACAGCCCAGTGCAGAGACGGGCAGACTACCCACGGGTAATTTACTGACAGTGAAGCACAAATGGCCAACAAACAGATGCAGAGATAAGCTCGTTTGTAAATTAGGGGAACGGCACTTTGCGGGATCTGGTAAGGAAAGCGTGACTGAGGACACCCGACGTGGGCAGAGGTCTGGGATCGGTGGTCTCACGAGAGACTGCAGGAATGCCACGTCACACCCCTCTGCTGAAGCGGGGTGAGGCGGTAAGCATCAAAACCGTAAATGCAGGGATCACACCGTGGGGGACTGACCTGTGTGCATTCTCACACAAGTCCATCGGGACATCCAAAACAGGCCGTTTATGCAGCATCAGCTGTAATTTTTAAGAGGACGACTGTCCATCAACAGGGGTAAGCAGTGGGTGAGTAAGACGCAGTACGTTCACACGACACGATCTATAGCCAGCAGCAGCTTAAAGGGAGACAGGTGTGAACACACATGCCAACAAACACCTCAAAGGTTACAACGATAAACAAAGGGCAAGCACTTTTCTGAACTAATTATTAACAGAATTTTACATATATATATGTATGTGCGTGCGGATATACACACACACACACACATACAGAGCTATTATATGCCAACATTGCCTAAAATTTTTTCTGAGAAAAACGTAGATAAATCAGTAACCCTGGCTGGGGTGGGTCTGGGGGTGGGGTGGGGACATCCCCTCTTCAGCTGTGACCTTCGTGCTATTTGAGGGCTGTGAGCGGGTACTTGGCTGACCTTACAGAAACGTCAAGGAGCATCTGAGAAGTGAGACACGGAACCGTTTTCTCTTTTTCTTTTCTGTCCAAGAAGCCTTTTTCTTATAAGCCACACTTTTTTTCCCATAATTATTTTAGGATGTTAATTTCTTTAACCACATGGCTGAAATCAGAACACAGCATCGTAGGGTCACCCTCTCCTGCCACCAGTGTCGCTGGGGTGTTGGGTGTTGACAGCCCACCACGTTTCTTTCCCTGCTTTGTGAACGCGACCGCCAGTGTCCCCATTTTAGTACAGGCCCGCGGGTACAGCTACGTGAACGCTCTGCTGTCAGTGATAAAAGGAGCTAAGTGCTATTAAAATAGCATTTTCCTCCCACAGGAGGACCAGGGAGTCATATCGCTCTGGGGACACCTTCCCGCCTGCCCCCGACCCCATCCCCCATTTGGACCAGGATGATAAATGCCGCGCCAAGAAAGGTATCATTATAACCAATCCGCCAGGAAATGGAGGGAAATGATTTAATTTTGACAACTAAATGAGCTTTGACAAATGACTTAACTAACACTCTAACCAACTTGCCCTGATAAAAATCGGGCAGCTTTTCCCCTTCGATGAGAAAACTCGTCTTCTTTCGGTAGAGGTCAGCAGCCACCCGGGCCTGGGGTCAGCGGCCACTCCGCACAGCCCACCTGCCCTGGGCCCTGCTGGCCCTGAGACAACCCAGCCCCCGTACGTCACCCGGGGCCCTGGTCCCCCCACCCAGCTCCTGTCCCTGCAGCCTGAGGAGGCTCGAGGTCGGGACGCAGGGAGGGCCGTCCAAAGCGGACCCTGGGCTCAGGCCACGGTGGGTGGGAGCGGGCAGCTTACGGGCTGGCATCCGGCTCCGCCCCTGCATTCTGCCCACCTCCAGCTGGGGGGCTCCCTGCGACTCAGCTGTCAGGTCCCAGCGCCCCCCGCCCCCCGCAGACACCCGTCCCGGGGCCCCGGGCACACGGCCCCCAAGTCCTCAGCCGCTCCGGGTGGCCACAGTGCTGGTCACGGCACAGCCCTGACGGGGCGCACCCCTGGCCGGGTCGAGCCTCCTTGGATGCTCCTGCAGCGGCCGACACGGAATAACATAGTCACACAGTTCATCTCAGGGCCTTTGTATCATTAGTGCAGCCTCTCAAGACTCAGAGCGCTCGACACACACAGGGAGCGTGTGGCCTCTGTGCTGGGCTGACTCCCTGGGGCCACACACACACCGCTCGGGACCCCGCACCCCTTCCTGCCCCAGGGCCCCCACCCGCCCAGCTCCTGGACCCCCGCAGCCAGCGAGCACTCAGAAATCTGCAGGGCGGCCGGGAGCTCCTGCACCAGGGTTTCCAGTGGAACTGGGACAGCCATCTGCTTTGAGCCCAGCATCTGGGAGAGGGGCCAGAAGACCCGGGTCGGCATCTTCACGTGCCGTGTGTCTGCCCTGCTGGTGTTTCCAACTCTTAGAGGATGCACTCTTTCCAACCACGGGAGAGTCCCTGGGACTGAGGCTCGCGGCCTGAGCGTGAAGCCCCTTGAAGCCCTGCCCTCACGCCTGATGCAGCCCCTGGGAAGTGCGGGGTCGGGAGGCAGGAAGCCCTGGGATCTGAGAGGAAAGGTCGCAAAGACTCCAGATCACCTGGAGTCTTGAGCTCTCTGCGCCCACGGCTGCCCCCCAACTGCAAGGCTCTCTGCCTCTTCCCACAAGGGATGCCCTAGAAATAGAGGTGGAGGCCCTGCAGATGCCAAGTCCTCGGGAAGTTGTCAAATCTAAATGTAACCAAGGGACGGGGTGGGACGCCGGAGCGGAGACCCCCACCTCCCAGTCTCCACGAGCCTCATGGGCCAGCCCACGTCTCCCTGACCTCCCCGCACCACTGCCCACGATGGTGTGCGGGGGTTGCTCCGTCGGCCCCCACCACACACTGTGGTTTCCCAGGAGCTCTGCCCAGACTCAGGGGCCTGGGCAAGGCCCTCCCTGGTGACACACAGCACGAGGGGCAGCTGGGCGGCGGCAGAGGCCACAGGTCCCCGCCACCCGGGGCCCCCGAGGCGCACCCTGCCGCAGGGTCACTGCACGAGGCTGCCGTAGGGCAGACATGGGGGGCACAGGGGAGGTGCGGGATGGAGGGGGTGGCCCCACGACTGCCCGGGGCTCGGGTGCACATGTGCAGGCCTCGGGGGCCAGGCCGTGAGAGGAGAGGAGGTCAGCTCCTGGGGGGAGCCCCACGGTGGCGGCCCAGGGTTGTCAGCTCAGACTCCTGCCTTGGCCTCTGCCCCCCCACCTTCCCACCAGGGAGGGCCGGGAGGCCGGACCCTGCGGGTCACGTCCCCAGGTCTACAGGTCCAGGGGTGGGCCTCAGCAGAGTGACGAGGGAAGCGCTGGCCTGGGAGGGGACAGCCCCTCTAGCTCTGCCAGGACGCTGCCCCCAGAGGCCCCGGGCTAGGTCAGCCCTAGGGACCAGGGCCAGCCCACCCCCACTTTCCTTCGTCCCCCCTGAGAGACGCATGTGCGGGCTGGGGACCACGCTGGACACACTGCTGTGGGCCTGCTCGTCCCCTCCGACGGGCCCCACATGTCCCGCGCTCTGTGGGCAGGAGGATCGCTGGGCTGAGGAGGGTGGAGGACTTCCTGGGTGTCCACCACCCCCGGGACCCCCACGTTGATGGGGGTGGCTCTGCTGTGTCGTTGGGCATCTGGCTAGCGCTGTGACCTGAGAGGAATCAGCCTGGAGTCACACAAGCCCTTCAAGTGTGGGTCCTTCCCTGTCTCCCACCCCAACCCCAGCCCCAAGGAAGAGCCAAAAAAGTCTGAAAAGAGCAGTGACTGTAGGAAGGCCGCGTTGTGCAGTTGGGGATTGTTGACTTTGTAAACAAACCAATGGCAATAAATTATGCTGAACTTTTAATAAGATGCACATCATATTAGGCCTGTATTTTTGCCAAAAGAGAAAAAAACGATGGGGGAAGTAGAGAGAGAGAAAAATGCCTTGAAGTAAAGATCACAAAAGGGTTTCCTGTTATGAGATGCGGATGCATTTCCTTGACCAGAAACAGACTGATCAAAATGCCAAATCAGAAATTACGAAAACTACAAACAGGTGACAGGCTTGAACTCGCTTCCTCTGCTGCCCGGGCCCGAGGGCAGCCTGGGGGTCAGTGCAGCTCGGGGACTGGACAGCGGCCTGGTCCAGTGGCACCAAGGGCCAGCGCTGGGCAGGACACATCTCGGGGTGCCTGGACCCCCGAGTAGCGGCTCCCAGAATCGGCCCCCTTTCCTTCACTCGAGTCTGGACGCCCGGATGAAACACTCCCTGACCAGGCGCATCCCTGCGGCCACACGATGCCCCCGCCCGCCCGGACCACGGGATGTGCCTGCTTGGGGCACAGTGCAGGCCTGAAGCGCGCACAAGAGGCGCTCAGTCAAGATGGCAACCGCACGTAACAGAGGGGCCGTCGGCATCTCTGCTCTGTAACGACGACCACGCAGACGGAGGTCACATGCAGGGGCACAGTCTCGGCTGCTCCCTGCTCCCGCGGGGCCGCACACGCTGCTCCCCCAGGGAAGCCCTTCCCTCCTCCACTGGGTGATGCCGGAGTGGCCGCTAGTCTTTAAGGGACCGTCCTCAAGCCCCCGGGGTCCCTCCCCCGACAGACCTGAGCTTCAGAGCAGGGCCGGGTCACACTCAGGTCTGGGTACTGCTAACGCCTCAGTCCCTCTGTGCGGAGGAGAGAGCTGACCCGCCGTCGGCTGGTTCCCAGCGTGAACACGTGACGGAGCCGACTCACTTTTCCCTCTAAGCTCTCCTGGTGAGGACGAACTTTCAGGAAGACGTGGCTCTCCCCACCAGCCCTTCAAATGCCAGGTCCTGGTGGGTCAGCCCTGGGGGCACAGCACGAGCTCTGGGGGGAGGATGCCCGGGGGCACCTGGCCGAGGCCCCCAGCCTGGCCCTGGGGGGCTCTCCACCCCAGCACGCCCGGTCCACAGGGGCCTGAGTCTGGGTAGGGCACAGCCGTGGCCATGGAGCAGCCTTCTCGTATTTATTGCTACTTTGAGGCAAGAAAAAAAATAAGGCAAAAAGGTAGGAAAGGGTCATATGTGTTTCCAGGAAACATGACTGTTTACAAAGAAAGTCGTAAGGACTCCACAAAACAAGCACTAGATTCAGCGAGTTGACTTTAGAAAGACTGCAGGATACAGGGTCAACATACAGAAACCGATTTTATTTCTTCACTCTAACAGCAAACAGAAAATTTTAAAGCACTGTTTAAACAGTGTCAGATAAAATACTTGGTGATAGATTTACTAAAACACTGCAAAACTTTGCACTGAACACAACAGAACACTGCTGACAGAAAATAAAGACCTAAAGCAATGGGAAGGTATACCATGTTCATGGATTGGAATATTCAGTATCTATAAAATGTCAATTGCCCCCATAGTGTTCTATAGATTCCATACAAATGACAATCAAAATTCCAGTACATATTTTTTTTAATAAATTAATTTGATTTGAAATTTTACATGGATGCAAAGAACCTAGAAAGGACAAAAAAAAAAAAAAAACTAAAACTAAAAAGAACAAAAACACTCACTGATTTAAAAATTCACTATCTGACTTCAAGATTCACTGTAAAGCTACAGTAATCAAGGCAGACTAGAAGTAGAATAAGGGCAGACAGATGAACAGTACAGACCAGGGTCTACACACAGACCCGGACATATTAACTGATTTTTTCCTATAAAGATCCCACTGCAATTCAATGGGAAAGGTAAATCTTTTCAATAAGTGGTAATGACAGAAACATACAAAAAAAATCATAAACTTCAATCATTTCTTCATCTCATACAAGGAAATTAATCTGGGATGGAACATAGAACAGAACATGGAATATACAGCTAAAACTATAAAGCTTCCAGAAGAAAAACATAGAATATATTCCTAACTGTGGGGTGGGCACATGCAAAGATTTCTTAGAGACAAAAAAAAAAAGACAAGCCATGTACTTGAAAATTGATGAACTGAAGTTCTCAAAATTAAAAACCCTGGAAAAGACATCATCAAGAAAATAAAAAGGCAAGCTACGGCCTGACAGGAATCACCTCAATACATGTTATCTGACAAAGGACACGTCTCAGTAAACAGGAACTGCAGACCCACAGAAAGATAAACAACCAGGTACAGAGATGTGTGAAGGGCTGAGCAATCATCTCAGAAGATGACCGACCAGCCGACACGCACGCGAGAGGACAGCGTCCTGCTGATTCCACCTCGCGGGGCTCCATGGCCGCGGAGCGGGGAGGAGGCGGTAGGGCAGCCCGCGGTGCTGGGGGGGGCGGGGGGCGAGCACAGGTCGCGGGCGCGCGCAGGCGGCTCTGCGCTATCGCCACGTGCTGGTGAGAAAAGAAGGCAGAGCTTGGTCCTCAGTCTGTCTTAGGAGACAGAGCTTCCATGGGGAAAAACCAAGGCACAAAACAGTGTGCTTACCAAGGTATCATTAATCTAAAGGAAAAATAGGGAAAGGGCTTGAGAGTGCACATACTCCTGGAAAGAAACTGGGAACGGTGCAAGGGAGGGACACGCACTTTTCATCTCTCTGGAGCTTGGATGTTTCCATCAGGAGAAAGCCATCACCCAGGTTAACGACAGACTGGAGGGGGTGTTTTGCCATCTGATCTGCCAAGCTAGCTCTCCGCGCTCACACCGTCTGCAAGAACAGCCACCTTCCTGCAGCCAGGGACTGGGGCTCAGGGGCCAGTGGGCACCCATGGACACAAACAGCACCTGGGGTGTGAGCTCACGGTCCAGCAAAAGTAGCTCAGCAGATGGGAGGTTGACAGAGGGAGGGCAGTGGGGCCTGGGGGCTGGGCTGGTCCCTGTGCAGAGGGGCTCCACTGAGCTCACGTCAGTCTGGAAGCACCTGCATGGCCAGGTGGAGACAGAGACGGATGGACACGTGCGTGTCTGTAATTACAGATGTGTGTGCACCGCTTGTGTGCACACTCGGTCTCCCAGCTCAGGTGCGCGAGAGGCCCAGGCGCAGGGACAGCCCAGCCCCAGACCCTGGCGTCTGTGCCCGGCGCTCCCCGGGGAAGCAGTGGGCTCCCTGCGGAAAAGGCTGACCCCGGGGCCAGGTACGGGGGCCTGCGGCAGCCTGCAGCCCCAGGAGTGAAGGAAGGGCTCAGAAGGCACAGGATGGGGCTCGTCTGGCGGACACAGGAGCCTGATAAGCGGGGACGGCTGAACAGCAGGGTAAGGAGGTACCACGCTGCGGCCCAGCATACGAGACACGGATACACACCGAACAAGCCAACAGCAAGAAGCGACAGAGCTCCCGTAAATAAGAATCCAAATAGTTTATATACACACCTCCCCCAGGAGGGACACCGTCACAGCCCCACCGGCAAAGGTGCACCAGCAGAGGACGCAGGCGGGAGCAGGGGCACAGGCGTGTGAGCGCCGCCTGGGGCGTGAGGCAGAGCAATGCCTCTGTGGGGGCGGCATCTGCGTCAGTCCCAGACAGGAAAACGTGCAGCTGGCTGAGCACACTCGTGGGCTCACGGATGTTATCACACTCCCTCTTCAACTTAACGAATGTAAAGGTGTTGGCTAAACTACGAGGAAGTACACAGAGGCACAGGTAAGGCACCAAAGCTGAACACAGGCTGGGGGACAGCGTGAAAGGGGCTGGAGAACCTGGGTGGTGTCCACAGTGCGGGGGCGAGCGTGAAGAGGCACCTCACACACACACACACACACACAGCACATCCCACGGTTCTGCAGAAAGCAGGCCTCCTCTTTAAACTTCTCAAATGACCTCACTCCGCCCATGGCTCCAGGGACCTGCCATCCAGGACGACTCCTGGCTCCGCTCCTGCTCTGGACGTCGGAGCACCATGTGGTCTGCCCGGACGTCTCCGGCACCACGGCCCCAACACCACGGACACCTTCTCCCACACCCACGCCCCAGCATCCAGTGTGTCGCTTGCTGGGCATGGCCATCCTCTCTACCAGCACCACCCTGGACCGAACCTCCACCATCCCTTGCCGGGACCAGCCAGATCTCACACCCACTCTGGCCCCCACAGTCAACTTCTCCCCCCCTCCTCCTCTGATAACGCCCCTCAGTGTCCCCTTGCTCTTGGGGTTAAGGCAAATGGGAGGGTTCCCCCCTCATGAGGCGACCCCAGAAGTGCCCAGAAGCCCACCTGGACTCTCTCTCACATCTGGCCTCTGCAAGGCCCCATAACTAGGCAAGCAGCCCCATGGCCTGCACAGTGAATCCCCTCCCACTGGACAGGCTACCAGGGCCCCCTTCGGAGAGGCAAACAGACCACACACTTCAACGCCAACCCTGCAATGTCCACTGGTTCATCTAAATGAGCTGAGTCATCACGTGCAGATGAAATTATGTGCAGTATTCTAGGAAGAGCTGGGAAGTTCAAGAAAAGAGGGGAGTATGAAATACATTCTAGAAGATTCCCAAACACAGATAAAGACGTAGTTACTTTTGTTCTATACAGTCAGCTTCATAACTGCACAATCTTTATTTACACATTGAAAAGGAACAGCTCACAGGTTGTGTGTGTGTGGAACACACGGCCGCACACGTATCAGGGCCCCATGCGTCACGCTGTCCCATGTGTCTGCACGCCCTCAAGTTGGCTGAGGGTGCCGACAAAGGGGCTCAGGTGGGACTGGAGGTCACCTCCACACCCTTTTCAGAAGCTTCAAATTTTTAATGATGAGCATTTTCTTTTAATGTGAAGAAAACGTTAAGACGTGAGTCTCCCTGCTCCCATCTGGGGAGGAACAAAGCTGTATCCAAACCCCCCTGGCTGGACCTCCCTGCGCTGGGGGTGGAAGTGGGTTCCTGCAGGCTGGCAGTGGGGGGAGGGGGTGACTACATCACACAGCCATAATGTCAGGGACACCAGCCCCAACACTGGGAGACTGTAATCGTGCCCGGGTCCAGCCTCAAGACGGCATCCCGGGTCCACGCAGCATCACTGGAAATGAAGACTGAGCGCAGCTCAAGGGGCTCCCGGGAGCCGGAATTGGCCCAAGGCCACGCCACACGGAGCAGAGTGAAGTTCAGACACGGAGGTGCCCCGACAGCCTGCGGCCCCAACTGAGCTGAGCTGGGCAGGAGTGGGCAGCTGCAGGGAGCAGACCCAGTGTCACGTCAGGCTGCTCCTCCGTGCGGGCCCCTGTCTCAGGTAAGCCAACCTCAGAGAGCCGACACCCCCACCCCTCTGGGCACAGTGCACCCTCCAAGCAGGAAGAGCTTTCTAAGCAGCCCCGCGTGCGCACAGTGGGTCCCGACGGCAGGAGAGGCGTCTGCGGAAGAAATTTCCGCTGGCACCGGGGCAGGAAGCAGATCACCTAGGCAGGAGCCCCACTCAGGCCCAGAGCTCCACCTTACTCCCCTGGCTGGGTCTCCTGAGGTCAGCGCCCAGCTTCTCCCACCTACAGTCCTGCCACTGCTGTCTCCTGAATGACGGCACTCTCCCCGCCGCAGCCCCCAGACCCCCCCGTGTGCCATGTATGTTCCAGGGCCCTGAGCGGTGTGCACAGACCCTGCGCGCGTGTGCGTGCACGTGTGCACGTGTGTGTGCACGCACGCGTGTGTGCGCGCGCGCGTGTGCGGCTGGGCGTGGCTCAGGCGCATGTCTGCTTCCAATTGTGCTGGAACAATTCACCTGATAAACAAAAACAGATCCAAAATAACCTTTGGCAAGCGGCATGTTTTTAAAAGAAAGAGAAGGTCCGAATGAACTGGCAAGGGCGATGCTTAAGCAAACAGACATGGTCAAGCCAAACATCCAAGCTGTGCATCAAAAGCGCTCGCGGCTCCCGTGACCCGCAGCCGCAGCTGGGAAGGGTTTGGAGCGCGGGCATGCCGGGCCTGACGTGGCCACGTCTGACCCGACGCGGGCACGCCGGGCCTGACGCGGGCAGCCCGGTACTTCATCAGGTCAGACTGTCTCCTCCAGTGGTCTCTGGGCGGGGGACAGTGAGGGTCAGCGGGCAGCACAGGACCCTGTGGGGGTGTTGAGAGTCCCCGCTCTGGGAGACGGTCAAGTTCACAAGGCGGCCCTTCGGAAACCCGTTCGGGCCCGCAGGCCAAGTCAGAACCAGGCCTGGCTGCCCGCTTGGACCCGCACAAGAGACAGGCCAGCATGTGCGCCACCTCCCTGGGGGCCGCCCACCTCCCCTCAGCAGGGTCAGGGGCTGGGCCACCCGGCCTGTCCGCAGGTGAGGCCCTGGGGGCTGAGGGAGGAGAGGAGATGGATGGGCAGGACAGAAGCCGCTCCTCCGCTGAGTCTGGTTTTTCTTCCCTAAAAGCCACACGAGAAACACGAGTACAAGCTTGTTGTAAAGGTCTGAACGCCAGCCACTGGGACGAGAACATGGAAGCCACTCTGTGCCCCGATTCCACCACAAGACAGACCCACGATGTGCAGTGTCCTGAGCCGCGACTCAGGTCTCTCCTGACGAGTTTACACACAAACACGTGTACGCGCACACGCTTTTGCACACGTCTGGAAGCATGCCGTACATGCATGTGACCCCTTCACCCACAGAATGTGCTCTGAGGGCCCAGCGCAGACCAGTGGGCACCCATGCCATCGCAGGCCTGGCGGTCCCAGCGCAGTGTCTACACCCACAGTGACATCACCCTGTCGGGGATGCTCACGTGTGGACACCCTGGGCTCTGTGGCTGCTGCTCTGGGAGAGGCAGGGGAATGGATGTGGTGGCCGGTCCTCCCAGGAAGCAAGGTCTACAGCCCCAATGGCAACTGGGGACGCTGATCAGGCAGAGGGGCCCGGGCCCTGCACAGAGCTGTAACCGGGGATGCTGACCCGAGGGGCCCAGGCCCCACACAGAGCTGTAACCAGGGACCAGGTCCCACCCCAGCCCCGGGATCCTGGGCGAGCTGCCCCTCCCTGTAGACCGTGTGGCCACCTTGTTCCTGAGCGAACGTCTGCCACGTGCTTGGCCCGGTCAGTGCCCTGAAGGCTGCGTCCGGCAGTCGAATGACCAGAGACGCCCCAGCACCGCGACGGGGGTGGGGGCTCCCGTGATGGGGAGTGGGGGCTCCCGTGATGGGTGGGTGGGGCCCAGGGCTGACTGTGGTCCGACCACAGCACCCGAAGGGTTAAGCGGCCCTGCTGGGCCCTTCCTGCCGCAAGGACTGCATTAGGCAGGAGATGGGCCGCGTCTGGATCGCATTAGCGGAGCTCCGCTTGGCAGCGTTCCCCAGCGGGCGGCCTCCCTCCCTGCCCGACCACTCGCCGCAGCTCAAAGCAAATACCAGGATCCACACATAAACCCGCGCACTCCCTCCTGTCTCTGAGCCCCGTCTCGAATAAAACAAGCTCTTAAACTCCTGACCTTCCGCCCAGTCACCCCGCTTGTCTCTGGCGGCGGCGGCAGCGCGGGGGCTGGGGGCACGGCGGCCTCTCTCTGCGGCCAGACGCTTCGCAGACCGGTGCGGGCACCGGGCAGGCCGGGGCAGCTCCGCCTGAGGCCGGCCCGGGGGCCCGTCATCCTGGAGAGTGTAAGCAGCCCTGGGAGGACCCTCTCTCCTTCCCGAGGTGCCAGTGTGGGGCCTCTGGGACCTCACCTTGCAGAGCTGGACGGCTCCCAGGCCAGGGCCAGGAGGAGGGCTGGGGGCCTCCAGGTATCAGGAAGAAAACCTCAGGAGCACAGCTGTCTTGCCTCGCCAGAGGCCCCCAGGCTGCGCTGGGCACGCCAACAGTGCACGATTTCGTGCCTTCCCACACATCCGAGCTTCAGCCCCAAGACCTTCCCTCCAACTGGATGCCCCCAAAGACCCCAAACTTACTAAAATCCAGTGTGTGCTCCCCTCCGCTTCTGCCCCCACCCCAGACTTCTCCTGGCTCCCCCTCCACAACGGCCGCACCAGCCCACCTGCTTCTCAAGCCAGAGGCCTGGGAGCTGCGCTGGACATGCCCGCCCCTGCACCTGGCCCCATCAGCCCAGCCCCAGACTTGGGAATGCTGCCTCCCAAACCGTCCTGAGGCCCACCATGCTGCTGCCTGCCGGACCCCGGTACCCCAACCTACCTGGGCCACATGGCAGCCCCTGACCTGGCCCCCTGTGGCCTGTCCCGCTGCGCGCGCACACGCACGCTCTGTTCTGCAGCCTTCAAAACCTCCTGCATGTTACAGGGACCACCGTCTTCAACAGGCTGAAACCGCCGCACCCCCGAGGTCTGCTCCCACTACCTCCCTGCTGGTCTGACTTGGCCCATCTTCAAGCATCAGCTAAAGTGCCCCTCCCCAACTCAGGTCGGCACATTCACTAAGCTGCCTCTCAGCAGGGCCACTGCAGGCATGTCCTCTGCCACCCTCACATGGGCACCTGTCACCTGCTCTCCGGGAATCTGCCCTGTCACGAGGACCACAGTTCCACCTGGGCGTGAGGGCAGAAAAGGAGAGGGTGCCCATGCAGGAGAAGAGAGGGCATGCAGGCAGGAGGAGAGGGCGCGCGGGCAGAAGAGGAGAGGGCACATGGGCAGGAGGAGAGGGCGCGCGGGCAGAAGAGGAGAGGGCGCGCGGGCAGGAGGAGAGGGCGCACGGGCAGGAGAGGGCGTGTGGGCAGAAGAGGAGAGGGCACGTGGGCAGGAGAAGAGGGCGCGCGGGCAGAAGAGGAGAGGGCGCGCGGGCAGGAGGAGAGGGCGCACGGGCAGGAGAGGGCGTGTGGGCAGGAGGAGAGGGCGCATGGGCAGGAGAGGAGAGGGCGCGCGGGCAGGAGGAGAGGGCGCGCGGGCAGGAGGAGAGGGTGCGCGGGAAGGAGGAGAGGGCGCGCGGGCAGGCAGATGCAACAACCCACCGGACATGTCCTAACCTACACACCCCTGCACGTGTCCTCACACACAAGAGTCACAGCAAGCGAGGATGTGACTGCGGCTGGCTCAGTCCCCCAAGGCTGGCTCGACTCTGATTTACCGCTGCCCAGAAGCACCTCATTTAAGTACTTTTGGAAAGACAAAAAAAAACCCCAAATTATAATGGCCAGCGTTTTTTTTTAAACAAGAACAGGTTATACAATAAAGCATTTGAGCAAAACTTCAAACAAAAGCAGGCAAGTGCCTTTACTTTAGGAAGACATCTCAGTTGCCGTTTCCCCGGGATTATTACAAGTTGAAGCCTGTGCACAATTAAAGCGATGTTTACGGTGTTTTTATTATTGTTTGATTTCTTAAAAGAAAGAATGATAAATATTCAGTGTAAGTGGTACACGGGCTCTACGCACACTCAGGGTCACGGCAGCTGCATCAAAAGCCTACTAGGAAACAAGCTGCTTATTCGCTCTCTGGCTTTCTCTCGCTGCTTCGTTCACTAAACGGTTTCTGGAGCCTGCTCTGGGCTTGGCTCTGGGTCGGGTGCTGAGGGTGCAGAGCCAGGCAACGCGCTCTCTGCCCTCGAGGAGGTTCTCACGGTGGGACCCCAGAAGAAACACACGTGGGGGCGCGTGGCTGCCTGGGGTGCGGCCAGGAGCTTCCAGGAGAGACCCCTGCGGACGGGGAGGGTGCAGGTGAGGCCTGGCCAGAGGCAGGGGTGGCAGAGGTGGGGGGAGGACCGACTCCTCCCGGAGTCCCTTCCCGGGGATCAGCTTCCCAGCGGAGGCGGAGGGAGGGAGACGCCGTTGGGTCCTGTTTCAGAATGTGTCTCCTCTGTGGGGTCTGAGTGAGAGGTGGGTCCACCTGAATGCAGGCTCCATCTGGAGGAATACGCGATCGAGTTCTGAACTGCCTCTAAAAGCCCCATCACTAAACAGGTGTCCACACCCCTGGTGATGTCCGCTCCTCGTCAGCCCGACGGGGCTCTCAGTGGACCCTCGGGCTCTGACACGCACCCCACTTCAGGTGCCCACTCGACGTCCGGTCCCCACACATCCAGGAGAGGACCCACATTCCCTGCGCATGGACCCACACGGATCCCCGTGACGGCAGTGCCGAACAGCAAGGCGACCTCCCGGCGCTGGGTGCTCTCCGCCACCACCTCGGTCGGGGACGGGGGGCCCTTGGGGTTTGGGCTGTGATGGCCAGTGGAGCAGAGGGCGGAGGGACCTGCCTGTGGCCAGCCCTGGGTCCCTCTTCCCTTCCTCACAGTCTGCACCTCTGACGGTTCCTGATGACACAGCTCTGAAAGCGGATCACCAGTGGACACATCACCAGCTGAGCACCCCAAGACAGCGCCTTACTGGAGGGTCCCCCAGCTAAGCATGGAAAGGTCCCGGGAGCCTGAGGGGTGCGGGGTCTGGGGTTTAAGCCGTGAGGTCTTGGTTCTCCTCCTTCACCCCCTCAGCTAATGGGCCCCAGCTGGGGGCGTACACGGCGGCAGGGCCGGGCCGGGGTCTGGCGGGCTGCGGGCTGCAGCCAGGAGGGGACAGGGCTGTTTACTTGGAGGGGCCGGGCTGCACCGCCTGGGCAGTTCAGGCTGTCAGAGGCACCCGGGTCGATTAGGGAAGTCTGACAGGGATGTCATGGCCTCGGGGCAGAGCCGTCCAGTTCAGAGCCAGCCCCAGCGCCCTGGGCAGACGATGGTGAGCCGGGGCTCCCAGGGCAGCAGGCACAGTGCCCAGAGCCAGCCTTTGGCACTGCCCAAGCGGCTTCAACTACTGGCTCCTCGGTCAAGGCCTTCCTCCGGGTCAGGTGGGGTCACGGGGAGGGGCAGGAGAGCGGGGTCGGCCGTCAGCGAGTGCCAACCACCCGCAGAGCCCCGAGGCCCGGTCACCCGCATGACAGCTGGGAGGGTGAGCTGTCTGTGATGCCACAGGAAGGGCCAGCCTGAGGCCCCAGCGGGCGGGAAGAGCCTCCTGACCTCAGGCCTCTCCCCTGTAATCCCCACTCACTCCTGGGACCACGGCGGGTCACCCCAGGCTCGGCCACAGTAACAGTGGGTGGGCGTCCTCTTGCGCCTCTGGAGCCACGCGGCCAAGGTCCCAGGTGTCGGCCAGGCTGAGGCCCCGGGGCTTCCGACGGGACGCCCCCACCCCTCCTGGCTGTGGGCGGCCGGGTGACCCGGCGCGCCCCTTGGCTTGGGCTACAGTGCCCCAGTCTCAGCCCCCAGCTTCACACGCCCCCTCTCTGAGAGTCCCTGCATCACCGGACGCTTGTCATCGCGTGGAGAGCCCTTCCTACCCAGGGTGTGAGCCTCACCTCTCTCTCGTGGGGGCTCTGGAGGACATAGTGCTTGTGGGGCACAAGCCACCCACAACTGCCCATCCTCTGGTCCCCCAATGTCACACCAGGTTGTGTGCAAAACGCTGTCACCCCTCCCAGTATCCCAGATCCTCACCCTGTTACAGCCTTAACTGTAACGAGCTCTAAACTCTCCTCTCAACATCACCAGCTCATGTCTCACCATCTAAGCCCCTAGATCAGGCCTGAGTGGTCTAGGGTGCTCTCTTCCGGGCAAGACACCTCCCTGTGTGGATGGTGAAACTGGACAAGTTATCAGCTCTCACACAGAGGCACACGGAGAACATGGAAGGAGCTCAGAGGTCATGGTCCCGGGCAAGTCTGAAACCCAGCAAAACAAATTTCAGTGGGCGTCCGCGCCTGCCCTGCAGATGACCCTCCGGGCCCACGGAAGCCCCACGGGACACATCCCTGGCCTTGGACACAGCCGAGATGTGGCCTCGGACACGCCACTGCCCTAGTCTAGCTTCCTCTGAGGACCAGAGAACTTCCCTGGGCCCCAGAACGCCTGGGGGTCTCCCAGGTTCTCACTCACCCACGTTCCCCACCCTGTATTCCCCATGGACGAGAGGACGGGTGGCCTATCCGTGTCTCCTTTCCAGGAAACAAAGCCCCCTGAGGGGAGGCATCGGGGCCGCTGGACACCGGGCCGGGAGGGACCAGGAGGTGGGGTGGTGAGGACCGCCCCGCGGCCACCCTTCTCTCAGGTCTCCACGGAGGACGCAGTGCCTGCTGGCGACACTGGGAATGCGCCATCATCCGGGGGTCCTCAGACTGTCCCGCCCTGGGCAGCCAAGGTTCTGACTGGGTTTAATGTGGAATCCCTGTGGTGAGCACACGGACTCAGGAATGAGCGCCCACACGTCCTTGCCGCCCTGACTCGGGGGCTGGCAGAAGGCGGAGGGGCTCTGCCTGGCGCCCGCTCTCAAGGCCCCGCACTCCTGGGCCCAGACGCCCCCGGAGGCCTCCTGTCTTCATTGGGAACACTGCCCGCGAGGCTCCAGCCACCGGGCGCTGCTCTGGGCACTGAGGCGAGCGCTGGTCCCAGGAGGTGAGCAGGACGATGGAGAGAAGACAGAGCGGCGGGGCCAACAGCGGGGGCACACGGGGCCGGCCCCCTCCCCGCCTGCTCGAGAGGGGCCCCGGGGAAGGGGCAGCGAGGCCAGACTGACCTTGAGGGCCGGGATCTCCACGCTGTCGCCGAGGCTGACGGAGCCCGAGAGGATGGTCCCCGTCATCACGGTGCCTTGGCCTTTGATGGAGAAGCAGTGGTCCACGGACATGAGGAATGGCCCCGAAGGGTCCCTCGTCGGGATGGAGATCTGGGACGTCAGGAGCTGGAAAGACAGGCTTGTGCCACCCCAGTGGGCGGGGAGCTGGCGGGCATGGCGGGGGTTCCCCTTCCCCAGGCCTGGTGGACACAGAGGGACCTCAGCCCCGGGCCTGGCGCCTCTACCGCGGGTCTGCCTCTGGTTATGCGGGCTCGTCCCGCGTGTCTCCGCCCTCAGCCACCCACTGTCTCATGCTCTGAGGGGCTTCAGGGGGCAGTCAGGGCCGATGAGCAAGAAGCAAAGGGACAGGCAGACCGCCTGACTCTTTCTACTTTGCGCCTTTCTGACTTCATTAGAGAAGACACTGTCGAGAGCTGTCTGGTCCCGAATGGTCCAGACTCCTGGTCTTGTGGTAACGACTCTTTTGGAAAAAGACCAGTCTGTGAGCAGGCCTGTCTCAGGGTCCCAGACCAGTGCGATCTGGAGCTGACGACAAAGTCACCAAAGCTTCACCCAGAAATGGTTTTGCTAAGTCAGCAAACTCGGCCCTGTATAATCACAGAAACGGAGGCTGCACACGTGGTCACACCTGACCCAGGTCTGCAGACCCAGGGCAGGCGGACCCCGGAGCCAATCCTGCCGGCCGACCTAGGTCTGAACCCCAGCTCCACCTCCTGCTCACTGTGGGAGCTCGGGCAAGTCACTTAACCTCTCTGAGCCTCAGGCTCTTTCCCGCCAAAATGCGGATCAATACCTGAAGCCTCCCAAGGCTCGTTAATAATCATGTAATTGCGAATGTTCATAATCACATTCGAGTAGAGCTCCGTGCGGCTCCTGGAATGTGATGACCAGCCTCCCCGTCAGAAGTGCTCTGACAGGACGGGGGTGGAGACCCCGGTTCTGCTCCAGTTTAATGCCGTGAGGAAGGGCAGGGAGGTGGAGCCCCGCGTGGATGAGGCCGACGTACCTCAATGAGCTCCGGGATGCCCTGCGGAGCTTCCGTTTCAGGGGCGTCTGGTCCCCCAGGCTTGGCCGCAACGGGTATGACAGGCGCGCCCCGGAACCTGGAACAGAGACACGCCCGCCGAGGTCACCGAGCACGTCTGGGGCCGCCCGGAGGACCAAGTGTGACGGAGGCCTCCGCACCCGCACTGCCGGAGGGACCGCGAGGCGGCCGTCACACTCCCGCCCAGCACACCCGATGCAGAGGCCCGAAGGAGCACCTCGTGTTGAGCCACAAACGTTAAAGGGGGGCCCCTGGGTTTAACATCCTCGCGGAACCGTCCTGAGGAGGTGCAGTGAGGCCCAGGCCCCGGCCCTGAGTAAAGACCCCCTGGGGGAAGACCCCTGGGCCCTGCCCAGCCTGCTGCAGCCTCGGGCCTCCCAAGACCTGCCTCTTTAAGCAAAGACTCCCACTGAGTAGACATTGACCTTCCCACCGGAAAACAAACAAACAGAAAAACACAAAACACAGAAAAGAGAAAACATTCAACTTGTAATCCCATCACTGTGGTATGCTTCTTCCAACCTTGGTCTCTCCGCGCATTGCCAAGGAACTACTTTTTGCATATTTTGGTTGCATTAGTCATACAATTTCATATCCTTCTAGCTTATTTGCCATTACAATAAGACTTATTTGACTAAGCCAAGAACATGACACGGATGCTCTCACTGAAACCCCAGAAACCCAGGAAGGAAGTGTCTACATTTTACAGACACGAAGGAAAGGCTCAGAAGGTGAGCTGGTCTGCTCTGAACCCCGCCGTCAGCGGCAGGGCCAGGCTGCAGGCGGCCACCTCCAGAGCTCGGGCTCGCGACCCGGGCCGCCGCCTCCACCCTTAACAGCTGCACCACCGTGAGGCCCGGAATGCACACGCTTTCCCTACGAATGTGACTCATCCAGAACATTTCAGATTTTTCACTGTTACAAATAACACTGAGATAAACATGCTGGTGGATGTGCCTTGATTTGGGGTACATTCACGAGGTGTATGTCTAGCCTCAAGCACCCGAGTCTCGGTCAGAGTGGAAACCAGCAGCCCGACGGCCACTGCGAGCGCCAGTGTGTCTACACCCCATCGGAGCCCCTCCCCAGAGAAACGGCGTCATTTCTCCTATTTGGCGGCTCCCTGGGGAAGCCAGCTCTCAGCCCGAAGTGGGGCACAGGCTCATCTCTCGGTCCAAAGCGGCCGCAGGCCTCGGAGACCGTCCCACGCGCGCACCTCGGCCCGCGCTCCGCCAGCCCCGGGCCCAGGGCCGCAGACGGGGGAAGGCAGGCGCTGAGAATTCCAGCGATGAACCATAAAGCTTTCGGAAATTCAGTTATTGTTTATCCAAACCCTTTTGGGCAATGCACTATAACAGAACGCAGCAGCGTGCTGGGCTGGGGTCTGGCCTGGTCCCAGGCTCCCGAGGACCTGGCCTGCTGCTTTGCTGAGCACGCCATGCGTCCTGGCTGCTGGCTCCTGGGGGAAAGGCAGCCCCCTGCACAGTTCAGACCTAGGCTGCTGTCTGGGCTCTAGGGGCACAGGGGCGCTGGCCAGACACGGCAGGAAGAGCCCGGAGCGCAGCCCCTCCACCCAGCAGCGTGGGGGGGTGGGGAGCTGGCCCCAAGTGCGCCGAGGTCGCCTCCTCTTCCCAGGCACCCCACCCCCACCGCCGCCGCTGCGGCTCCTCACCGTGTGAGCCGGGCCCAGACCTGCTGACTGTGCATGCAGGCTGACTTTCGTCAACACACAAGACCCACCTCAGATCAGCTAAAATCACACACACGGGTATCTGTGTGTGTGTGTGTGTGTGTGTGTGTGTGTGTGTGTGTGTGTGTGTGTGTGATGCACATAGAAAATGTACACAAAGGGAATCTGAGCTTTAGGTTTGGAATAGCAAAATGAAAAGTAATGGTCTTAAAAAATATGAGCGATACTTATGATTCCTTACTTTGCTCACAAGTCAAGCCAGACACAAAGCTGGGGGTTACTGTGAACAGCTGGCTCCGAGGGAAATCCCCAGCCCAGGGCTGAGCACACAGTAGGTGCTCCTTACGTTATAGCTAGTTACGAAGCCCCTTGACGTCCGGGCCCCACACCCAGGGCTCCCTGATGATAAACACGCTGAGGCCAGACGTACCAGCTCGCACTCCACAGAGGAAGAAACACAGAGGCCGGGAGAGGAAGTCAGTGCCGGAGACCACGTCAGCTGCAAGCAGGTGTGCAGCACGCGCCGTGCAGGGGGCCTCTGGGGCCAGGGGCTTGTCGCCCCACAGGCCCAGGGAAGGGGCGCTGTAAGCAGACAGCTTGGTTAGAACGGAAATAGGAGGAAACCAGAGGGGGTCTGGGAGAAAGAGTCCCCAGGATGCTGTCCGATGACAACCTCGGTGGAGAAACAAACAGAACAGCCTAGAACACGGAGCAACATGGATGATAACAGCCACCTCAGAGCGCGTGCGTGTGCGGGAGGCTGACGGGCCCGCAGGAAAAGGCACGGTGATTCGATGTGTTGGGAAGATACGGGTACATTGTTACCTTCTATTTTTATTTCTGTTAACAATGATAATTTCTTATGCAAGAGTAATTTTAAATGCCTTCAGAGATAAAGAAATCACAAAGAGAAATAATCAAAGAGCTTGACTACATAAAAATGAGAAACTTCTGCACGTAAAAAAAAAAAAAAATGGAAAAACAACAAATGCTAAAGACTTACTTATAGGAAATGTGACAGGCAAAGGGTTAATTAATGACAGCCTTACTGATATTAAACACTCCTGAAAATCAAAAAGTAAGCATTAAAATTGCAAGAGGCAAACAGACAAAACATACAGGCACAAGTTAAACACACAGAAATACAACAACTTATATACATAAGAAAAAATTTTCAGTCTTACCAGTAATTAAAGAATCATGTATTATTATAACAAGAGTGAAACAACATTCTATCTTAATGTTTCCAAATCTTTTTTTAAATTAGACACTAGAGTTCACCTGTGAGAAACGTCAAAGCACCCAGAGATGCACAAAGGGTTTGGAAGGGCTCCTGCCCTTTGACCTGGTACTCTCTCAAGAGAATAAACTGAAAGCATGGACACAGTTTAATGATGGTCAAAGATGTTTATCAAGGATTATTTATTTACAAGAAAGAAAACTTACGCCATTCCCAAGGGTCAGCAACTGAGTGACGGTCGCATGAAGAACTGCTCTATAAAATGTTAAGTAACAGAAGCACAAGTCAGGAAGGTACACACCTCATGACCACAGCTGTGCGCTTCAAGGGGGAGACTGAATTCAGCCAAGTTGCACGGTATGAGGTCAACACACAAAAATCACTGTGTTTTTATATACTAGCCAGAACAATCTGAAATGGAAATGAAGACAGTAATTCCATTTATAACAGCATCTAAAAGAATGAAATACTTAGGAATAAAGCTAACCAAGGACATGAAAGGCTTGCATACCAAAAACAACAAAACTTGGATACAAGAAATTTGTAAAGATCTAAATAAAGAGAAAGACGTTCGTGTCAATGAACTGGAAGACTTACTCCTGTTATGGTGTCCATTCTACCTAAAACCATCTGCAGATTCGATGCAGTCCCTATTATAATTCCAACCACCATTCTGTGCTGAAATGGAAAAGGAAATCCTCAAATTCAGATGGGGATTGCAAGGAGACCCCAAAGTCAAAACAATCTTGAAACAGAAGCAGAAAGTTGAAGGGCTCAGCTTCCTGATGTAAGCTTTCCAGAAAAGGGCAGAGACTGAGGCAGTGCAGTGCTGGCCAGGACAGACAGGGACCTCTGGAGCCCACACGTAAAAGGATAAAAGGGAGACCTATGGTGCTGGGAACACTGGACATCTGCAAGCAAATGGAGGTGAGTCTTTCATGCAGACCATATATAAAAGATAACCAACAACAGAGGAAAGACCTATACTTAAGAACTAACACAATAAAATTCTCAGACAAAGAAAATTGGGGAAAATCTTTGTGACATTGAATGTGGCAACAATGTCATGGATATGACACTAGAAACACAGGCAAAAAAGAAAAAGAAAGAAAGAAATTGGATTTCATCAAAATTAAAAATTTTGTGCATCGAGGAATACTATCAAGAAAGTGAAAGACAGACAGCCTACAGAATGGAAGAAAACATTTACAAGTCACCAAGAGAATCCCCATGCGACCCACTCCCAGGACCCGCACCCAAAGGGACGGGAATGGAGCTTTACACCCCAAGTGCCTAGCAGCGTCACTCCCCACAGCCAAGAGAAAATGGCCCGTGTCCATCAAGAGACGAACGCATAAGCAAAATACGGCCGAACCACAGTAGGAAAAGAGACTGCGAGTCTGACATACGCCCCAATGCGGATGGACCTGGAGCCCTGTGCTCCGTGCAACAGACCAAATGCAGCCTGATTCCACTGCCACGAGGTCCCAGAACAGTCAGACTCCCAGAGACAGAGGCAGAGCAGAGGCCAGCGGGGCCCGGGGGACAGAGGGGAGCAGTGACCGGTCACGGGGACAGTTTACATGAGGACCAGGAACAAGGGTTGCAGACAGAGGTGACGGGTGCACAGCCCTGCGAAGGCGTTCAACACCGCAACAGTGCGTGCACAAAGGGATAAAAGCATAAACATCATGGCATATATATCTGACTACACTCTCTGAATGTGGAAGACAGGGTGGGGTGATACACCGCGCGGTTAGAAGACAGAAACGAGATAAACAACATCAGCAGCCGCTGCTCTGAGAAATCTTTTCGGGGCTTCACTTTCTTTTGACAGCTTTTCTCTATTTTCCAAAGTTTCTTTCAGTTACTTTCTGGATAGGAAAAATAAAGTACCGTGTGTTTACCACTTTCTAGGTTTTGATACATACATAGGTTGGCTGTCCAGATTTCTCATTTCTAGACAGGAAGTTGCTTCACGTTTGAAGCAGCTGTTACAAAGGATCTACCTAACACAGGACTGTAAGGAAAGGAAAAGTGAAAGTGAAAGTCGCTCAGTCGTTTCCGACGCCTTGGGACCCCATGGACTGTACAGTCCGTGGAATTCTCCAGGCCAAAACACCAGAGTGGGTAGCCTTTCCCTTCTCCAGTGGATCTTCCCAACCCAGGGATCGACCTGGGGTTTCCTGCATTGCAGGCAGATTCTTTACCAGCTGAGATATCAGAAACCAAATGAACAGATGTGAAAGTTGCTCAGTCGTGTCCGACTCTTTGCGACCCCGTGGACCTCCAGTCCATGGGATTCTCCAGGCCAGAATACTGGAGTGGGTAGCCTTGCCCTTCTCCAGGGGATCTTCCCAACCCAGGGATCGAACCCAGGTCTCCCGCATTGCGGGCGGATTCTTTACCAGCAGAGCCACCAGGGAAGCCCTGTAGCCGCTGAAAAGGGCTGAAGGGAGCTCTCAGCTGCACGGAGGTAACAGCTCAGTTCTTCCCACGAGATGGCCGCCCTGGCAGGCGCGCCCGAGCCTCGCCACCCCCAGGCGCCACGTGAGGAGAGCCGAGGTGTCAGCGGCCCTGCAGAGGCCAGTCTCCTCTGCATGTGCGATAAAGGCTGTGACTGACCTTCACCCAATAAATTTAAATTGGAAGGGTAATTTAAAGGTGTACGTGAGAATTTTCCTTAAATTTACCTAATCTAAATAGGTGGTATTAATTGACCCTTAGTAGCATCCTAAACACCTCCCAGAAGGTCTCGTTTATAGCAAACGATGCTGACACTGTATTGGGCTTTTAGGCAGGAGTCCCAAGGACCTGTCTCCCCTTTCTGACAAGTAAATAAAATGGCAGGGAGATCAAATAACTCACTAAAAAGAAGATATAACTTTTTATCTTCCTTTTTACAGTCTCATATCCACTTCTGCTGGGAATAACAAAGTCTGAATTCTTATGCAACACTTATCTAAATGTGTCGATTTTATCGGATTGATGAATTTTGCTAACAAAAGGCAGCGCTGGGAAATCTTTTATGACACATTTGGCCCATTCTCGGGGCTGAAGCTTTAATTTAACCAACCGGAGAATTCTGAGCGAGAGCTGCAGGTGTTAGAGCCGAAAAAAGCATCATAGAGGGGAAAGCATATCCATCTTTATGACGGGGAGACAAAACCACCTCCGCTGTGTGCCCCCCAGGTGGGAGGAGCAGGGGCTGAGGCTCGACGGAGTTGGGGGCCGAGTGGCAGGCGGCGCCCACGGGTCTGCCCTGATCAGAAGGTGCTGGCCGCGAAGGGGGCCCAAGGACACAGCCGGGCGCGCGGACACCCATGCTCTGTGGGCGTCTTCTGCCCTACGGTGCCCCCACCCCTCGTGCCCCCGGACCCTGAAGAACAGCAGCCGGAGCGGGACAAGGCCACCCGGCCGCCCTCTCCCGGGGCTCTCCGCTGTCTGCGGGACCCTCCCCACCACAGCCTGCCTCTCAGTCACTCCCCTGCACAAAATTCAACGACTCCCCACTTCCCACAAGACAGAATCGTAAACCCCTTGGCATGAAATACTCCAGAGGGCCCTGTGATCCAGCCTTTATCCATCACCTCTCCATCCGCCTGTCCGTCTGTCCCTCTAACTCCATTAGCCTCTGTGACAGTCACGTCCAGCCACCACCCAAACCCGCCCGCCTTCCAATAACCAGGTCTCAGCTGAGTAGGCAGTGAGCAGGCAGGGCTGAGACCTCACCCACAGGGTCTCGGGTCAGGGGAGGGGGGGCTTGTGGCTCTTTCAGACCGTGTGATCCCCGGACCCTCGTGGGTCGGGAAGCCTCCCTCCCACACCTCGCCCTCTGGCGTGGGCGCCGCGGCCTTCACCCCGGGTGCTAGCCGGCGCCCCAGCGCCCTCGTCGCAGACCTACTTGGTGCTCTCCAGGGTCTTCTGCATCTTCTTGGTCATCTTGTCAATCGCTGCCTGTCTCTTCCCTTCGGGCAGGAGGTCGGTCTTGTTCAGCACCACGACCAGCTTCTGGCAGGCGATCTGCCCGATGACGAGGCACTCGGCCGACTGGGTCTGCATCCCCTTGGTCACGTCGATGACCAGCATCATCAGATCGATGATCTGGGCCCCTGGGGGGAAAGAGGATGAGGTCAGAGGGGAAAGGGGCGGCTGACTCTGCAGATCCAGCAAAACCAGCTGAGGGTCAGGGTGTGGGGGAGCAGGGCGGTGTGAGTGGCGACCGCAGCCCCCAGATGCCGGGTGGGGGGTCACCTGGCCGGGAACGCTGGCCCCCTCCCAGTTCTATAACCGGACTTCCTCATCTCTAAACGGGCAGCCGGGCAGGCTCGCTGGGGGCTCCAGGAGCCCGTGTGCGCAGCGGCCTGGCAGGTGGAGGACCTGTCTGTCCTTTTGCTGTGGTCAGTGTTATTTTGTCAACCCACTGGGGGAAAACCAGAACCTCCACGCAGCCTCAAGTCGCTTCTTCCTGATGCTGGCGCAGAGGGCCTCTAACTTGAGCTGCTTGCCTTCCATGTCTCTGCCCTGCCTGCTGTCTGACAGCTCCCCAGCCTCTGTGCTGGGCCTCGGACCCCCGCCACCCTGTGGGGTCTCTGCCTCGGCCCCTGCCCAGCCTCTCCGAGTCCTGGCTCTGAATTTCCCGTCACTGAGACTCGACTGACAGCCAGACTAGGATTGCAGCCCCCCCGCCTCCCACACCGTCCCAGCCTTCTTTTCCTGGCCTGCTTCCCCAGGACACTTAGTGCCCTCTGCCTCGGCGGGCACTGGGCACTGCCTGCGGCTGGCCTGGCCTCCCTGCCCGCTGCCGCCTGCGAGGGTGGGACACGGATGGATACTGTTTCCCCTTCGGGTTGGACTGTTACTCTCTGTTGCCAATTTAAAGACACTTTAACACTGCTGACCCAAGAGGAGGGGTTGGGGGTGCCTGCAAGGGCCCTGCTGACAGTTTCCTCTGTTGCCAATTTAAAGAGATGCTGTAAACACTGAGAAGCTATCCTGGGTAGGGAAGGTACATTCCAGGGCTCTCCCCGAGTCACCTTTGGCTTTTATGAATCTTTCCCTTACATGCAGAAATGTTTCCTTTTTATGTGGAAATGGTCAGTCTTACCTTTTTTTCCCTTTTGTTTCTGGGCTTTGTATGTTACCTAGGTATTTTTACTTCTAAGATTATATGTATTTTTTCCACTGGTTTTCTTCCAGTCCTTTTATACCTTTAAATGTCTATGTTTCAGAGACTTCGCTGGCAGTCTAGCAGTTAAGAATCCATCCTGCAATGCAGGCAACATGGGTTCGGTCCCTAATCGGGGGACTAAAATCCCACATGCTGCAGAGGCACTGAGTCTGAGTGCCACAAGCAGAGGGCCGCACGCCGCAGCAGAAGGTCTGCCAAGACCTGAAAGACGCAACCGAGACTCGACGCAGCCAAATATGTGTATGTGCACTTACAAGTCTATGCTTCAAACTGACCCATTTGGAATTTATTCTGGTGTAATATGCAAGGTGGAGCCCTGACTTGAGTGTTATCTGGATGGCGACCCATCGTCCCTGAGGGATAACGTGCTCTCTCTCCTTTGCAGACCCGGGCAGTGAGACTCGGGGAGGAGAGGCACACACAGGGGACCCTGCAGCCGGCACCCCTCCCCTGGCGGCCTGCCCTCAGCCCCGCGGGTGCCGTGTCGCGAGCCTCCGGCATTTGCTGGCTCCCGGTTCTTCCTTCTCTTGGCAGAGGTCCAACACCTCTCTTTGTCTGCTGTCTTGTCCTCGCCTGTTTATTTTTTTCTTGTCTCCGACACGGCTGGCTTTGTTGCTCCTCCTGTTCCTCCTCTGCTGACATGGCCCTGTCGTTCTCCCAGGCTCCTCAGGGGGTGGTGAGTGAGCGGCCCCGTGCCCCTAGGGACGGTGCTCGGCCCGGGTCGTCCTGAGGACGCTGGCAGCTTGCCGCTGCGCCCTGTCCTCTCCCCGTCCCTTCGCCTCCCCGGAGGAGCCTGGCCCACCTGCTCTTCGGGACGCTGCAGGGGCCCAGAGACTCAGGAATGCAGGCCCTGGCCAGCAGGCAGCTGGCGATGGAAAGAGTGGACGTTTGAACTCGGACAGCTGCGAGCTCGCGCCCTGGTTCTGCTTCTTGCTGTCCTGCACCCGGACCTCTGCCTCCCCTCTGTGAGAAGGGGGTCTCCTCCTCGCGGGGCCGAGCTGAGGGTCAGAGCTGGTGCGCAGCAGGCAGGACTCACAGCACAGACGCCAGGCGGCCCAGGGTCGCCACAACCGCCGACTCCCAAAGATTCTACCCGACCCTCCTCGGGCTGAGTGTGGGCAGTCCGTGCGGCTGAGCAGTGTCCTTCCCCGGGCCGCTGTCCACAGCTGGCCCTGCGCAGCCCGCCCCCAGCCCGGGGGCCTGTCCCCGGGGCTGGCGGCTGTTCCGGGGCTCCTGCGGGTCCAGCGGCATGCCGGGTCTGCCGGATGCAGGGTCAGCTCGCCACTGACAGGAGCTGGTCAGACTGCTGTGGCCCCTCGCTCTCCTTGAGAACAGGGAGCTGGGCCTCGCAGCTAAGGCGCCGTGGGCCCCGGGTGACCTGGGGGGACATGGCCGGCCCGGCCCAGGTTTTCCGGCCCGGCGGCTCCCTGCTGGGCAGGATGTGTGTGTGTGTGTGTGTGTGTCTGTGTCTGTGTGTGTCTGTGTGTGTGTGTGTGTGTCTGTGTGCAGAGGGGAGCCCCCTTTGCAGGTCAGGTTCAAACAGCCCGGATCTCCTGCCCACCAGGGCACACAACGCTCCAGGCCCCTGCGAAGGGCCTCACGGATGCAGCTCGGAACTGTTCCACGCGGCCCGGACTCCTCTCCCTCGCCCACCATGGAAGAACCATCCCAGCAGCGCACGTCCCAGGGTTCCCACGGCCCCTCACGAGGCACCTCCTGCAGCCTCGCTGCTGTCCAGCGACTCCACCCGAGGGTCCACACACACGGAGCTGCTCGCTGTGCTGGGAAACGGTCCTGGTGATGGCAGGATGCCGGCTTCCACCACAGCTTTACCCTGTGGACTGTGTGCACCTACACCACTTCTTGAATATTTAATGTCACCAGTTATTTTTCTTTAAATTCAATATTACTTCTTGTTGAGGATGCCCATAGCTTTTGATTAAAAATCAGACTTGGGTTAACGATCTGGTTTGCTAAAATGGTCAACATTTTCAGTTTCTCCTGCTGAAAACTTTTTCCCCCCCGAACACATTTTCCCCCCTTTTAGTCCCAGAAGGAAAATTTCATCTCACAGATAACTTGTTAAATGCTGACCTTTGTAGGTTTTCCTTTACTTTTATTTCCGAAACGATTAAGATATATAATCTATGGAATTGGAAATGGTAATTTTTAAAAGTACTGAGAAACTTCAGCCCTGTTCTAATTACTCTGCAAACCTTTAAAGGACTCTGCAGTCCGCAGAAGCAGATGGAAAGTGCTGATAGACCGAGAAATATAGAGGGGCACTTGTGAGCTGCGAGTTTGCAACTTGTGTTTCCCACCCACTTGCTCCTTCTGCCCCTGCAGCCTCAGAGTGATTTCCTACCCTGGATTCATGGGAATTGGAAAAGACACTGTTTGATTCATTCTGTGGAAATACTGGGGATTAAGAGAAAGACAAGACGGGCCAGTTATGTCACTTCCTGTCCCCGGATCAAAGTGTGATGAAGAAACACTGACCGGGGCTGGTGCCGGGCGCGGGTGGCTCCCAGCACTGACCCGGCTTCCTAGGGGCCCCTTGAGTCACTGTGACCTCGGGACCCCTCAGGAGGCCCTGGGGTCGGCCATGCCAAGGTCCTACTGCGGAGGCGGCATGTGGCGCCGGAGTGAGGCCGCGGGTGAAGTCCGAGCGTCCGGGTCCCGCCTGCACCAGCCTTTCTGGGCCCAACGGTTTCCTCCCCCATCCCGAGGACCCCAGGAGGCACCAGAGGCGGGTGGGCAGGTTGGTGGACAAATTGAGCCTCCCCTCCCAGGCCCCTGGCCACGACAAGGCACTCAGGCTGCTCTACACGCCAGCAGGGAGTGGGCCCTCAGCGTCAGGACTGCACTCCTGGCCAACCGAGGGGAGGTTGGGGAGGCTGCCGTCTGCCCGCTCAGCCCACGGAGATGGATTACGCCCTGCCCCAGCTCGAGCCCGTGCTGAAGGCCGTGAACACAGGAGAAACCCAGGCCCTGGTCTGTGAGCTGCAGGGCGGGAGGGAAGGTCTGGGCAGAGGAGCAGGCGTCACAGTGGAGGTGCGGGGGGAGACGCCACGGGGCCTGCCCGATTCTAGGGTCCAGTGGAGGCAGGGGTGGGGAGGACCACGGGGCTGCCCTGATTCTAGGGTCCAGTGGAGGCGGGGGGCGGGCTGAGGTGGAGGCAGCTGGACTGGGTCTGGTCCCCGTTCAGAAGGACAGCCCGTGTGGCCGATGGGATCTTAAATGGAAACATGAAACGCTCTTCAAGAGAGTCTTTAAGAGTAGATCTTTAAGAGAACTTCTTGAGAGGCAGGGCTGATAATGATGGGGCGCGGAGGGAAGACCTGGAGCTCTTCACTGGCGGCCTGGAGAGCAGGCGAGCCTACGTCAGGGAGGACGTCCCAGTCACCCGGCGCCCCACCCACGGACACTGCTCCTAGTATTGGGCACTTCCGTGTGTTTAAAGCGAGTCCTTTTTTTGGAACTCAAATGCACTTATATTAAACACAACTTTGCTGCTGCTACTGCTAAGTCGCTTCAGTCATGTCCGACTCTGTGCGACCCCATAGACGGCAGCCCACCAGGCTCCCCCGTCCCTGGGATTCTCCAGGCAAGAACACTGGAGTGGGTTGCCATTTCCTTCTCCAATGCATGAAAGTGAAAAGTGAAAGTGAAGTCGCTCAGTCGTGTCTGACTCTTCGCGACCCCATGGACTGTAGCCCACCAGGCTCCTCCGTCCATGGGATTTTTCAGGAAAGAGCACTGGAGTGGGGTGCCATTGCCATGACAGTAAATGCATTAAACTTCCTGTAAGTAGAAATTAACTGGACTTCACTGGTGGTCCAGTGGTTAAGCATCTGCCCTGCAATGCAAGGGACACATGTTTGATCTCTGGTCTGGGGCTTCCCTGGTGGCTCAGACGGTAAAGTGTCTGCCTGCAATGCGGGAGACCAATCCCTGGGTCGGGAAGATCTCCTGGAGAAGGAAATGGCAACCCACTCCAGTATTCTTGTCTGGGGAATCCCATGAATGGAGGAGCCTGGTGGGCTGCAGTCCATGGGGTTGCAAAGAGTCGGACGCGACTGAGTGACTTCACTTTCTTTCTTTCTGGGAAGACCCCGCATGCAGCAGAGCAACTAAGTGCACACGCCCCAAGTACTGCAGCCCATGTGCCTAGAGCCCACGCTCCACAACTAGAGAGACCCCTGCTCGCCGCGGTTAGAGAGAGCCCCAGCACACTGACAAAGACCCAGAGCCACCACAAGAAAAAAAGCTAACAGAGAAGATAAACGACAAAGCAAAACACGGTCCTGCCCAGGAGTCTGCTGCAACTCGAGGCGACGCTCCGAGCCCCAGGCCTGCTGTGCACAAGGGGGTTGGCAAGAGCACGTGAAGAACACGCTAGACCCAATCCACTCTCTCCCTACAACAGAACAAGGGCTGGATGACAGTCAGGAAAGGCATGACCCTCACCCTCTCCAGGCAGGGGCGTGAAGCGGGTGCTGGGCTCACACCTTCTCCCCGCCTCTGTCTCCCCAGCCACCCTGGACGCCCGGGACAGAGCGAATGCAAGGCTCGCGGCACCCTCCCTGGAGGGCAGCACAGCAAGAGCAGGCGGTCTCCGCTTCCTCGGGGCAGAGGGCTGCAGTGGGTCGGCCGGCAGGCCTGCCCAGACGGAGGGGACGCGGGGCACACGGGCGTGCCGGGCTCCAGAGCCACCGCGAGCCGGCAGTCCCGGCCACACTCGCCTCCCTAAGCGACGGTGCCGTCGTCTACCTGGGGTAATCTTTTTAGCTGACTTTGCACAACAGTGCGACTCCTGTTCAAGAGCAGCGAGAAGGAGCAGAAAATGGAATTTGAAATGTAGAAATAAAATAATTGTGGGCCATGAGCTATAATTTGATTTCATGCTTTACAAGGAAATGAAAGAAGGCTTCCTTAAAATGTGGGGTTTCTGCTCTCCTCCCCTCCCGCCTGTAACCATTTTAGGATTTCCTCTCGCACCGAAGAGAAAATAGGATTGTGGAGAACGCTGGGCTCTCAAGTGTCACTGCCACTCAGGGGCCAGCTCGGTTTAATGTGAACTTCCCATTCTGGGTAAGAGGAAATTCTTCAATTAATAAACCGGGTGTGCGGAGGCCAGTCTTTAAGGTTTAATCAATTTCATCTGTACTTAGGATAAAAAGACTGACTATTCTACTTTTTTTTCCCTCGTCTTTCCTTCTTTAAAAAAAATAATAAAATGAATGTTTTATTTTAAATTCTTTGAGGTTCGTATCTCCTGTTTCAGGAAATATTGTCTATTTCATGCAGTGAGTATGAAAACTCCCCCCTCCTTTTTGACTTTTGCTAAGACTCTTTTTTCAAGAATAACTAAATTATCCCCTGCCCTCATATACTGTAACAGCTTGGGAGATGACACGAATTATACAGGATTTTGGCAGACACCTCGGAGGGGCGGGGGAGAGAGACAGATCGCCAAATATGGATGGGAGAGCTCCGTGTGGACAGCCACTGAGGTGGAAGCAGGAGCACGAGCCTGCAGCGCCCTCGCCACCAGGGACGTCTGGGCCGGGCGGCCTCAGCCAGTAGGCTGGGACACACGGCCCACGGGCACCAGACCTCAGGGTGAGCCAGGCCGGCTCCCAGGCAGGACCTGCTCAGCAGCCAGAAACAAAAGGATCCGGGACAGACGACTCCTGAGCCTTCACTGCCTGGGCCCTGGATGCGCATGGTCCGCTGGGATTCGGGCCCCGCGGTGACGAGTCTGCACCTCCACCCCGCTCCCCAGTGAAGCAGCGGGTGTGTGCTCATCAGCACGACGGGGAGCAGGCCGCTGAGAGCCGCAAGAGCCCCGACCCGGGTCCTCTCCGCACTCATGCGTGCCTGGGGAAATGCTACTTTTAAGTCCGTGTTTTTCACTATAACTCTGCAAATCCGGGGCCCATCGTGGGGACAAGCCTGAAAGCCTCATCACTGCCACACGGCTGCATGGACTGGTCAGTTGCAGCCGGCAGCCCATCACCACAAGGGAAACCCGGGGCTCAGAAATGCAGCCTCCGGGGCTCAGTGCACAGTGGGGGCTCACGCAGTGGGGTGGGGCATCCAGGCAGGGGGGCCTGGGGCATAGCTGGCCCCACCTGGCCCCGGGCCCCTCGGCCTGCCTCCTCCTCAAGTGGCACTGGAGATAATTTCTCCTGAAGACGCAGCCTGTGATCCCAAAGCGGAAACGTCCCCAGGTTTCGGGCTAAGCCTTCCCTCCCTGCAGAGGGAAGTGAGGGCAAGGCCTGCAGACACAGGTCACCGGACGTTGGGGGCACACGGGCTCGCCCTCAGCACTCTCCCTGCCTGCCCGGGGAGGCCTGGCCACAGAGCCTCGCTCTCCCACCTGCGAATCGGGCTTACCTGTCACCCACGGGGCCATGTGTGGACTTCATAGCCCCGGGCCTGCCATGGCGGGTGCTGAACCCGTGGTCCCGGCCTCACCGACCCCAGCCCTGGACGAACGCCTGTCCTGAGGTGCGGGCAGTGGGCAAATTCGAAGGCCCGCAGGGCTGGTGGGGGCCTCGACCTGGAGCGAGAGGAGGCCGCGGTCACTCCTGGGGCCGCGCTGCAGGGACGGCCACCCTTGGCTCCAGCCCACATGACCAGAGAGGAATGTGGGCCTGGAGTTGCCAGATCTTCTGATTTTTCAAAAGAAGCCAAAAATCTGGACCACTATATGAACTGTGCCAATTTTTAGATGTTGACAACCAATTCCAAAAACATGTTTAAACTGTATGGCCCAAACAAAACATGTTTATTGGCCAAAGCCGGCCTGCAGCTCCCAGGGGAGGGAGGTCTCCGGAGGGGGCTGGAGGACGCGGAGCAAACGCCCACTTCTTTAGTCGGTGAATCCTGCTGAGCCCCCTGGGCCCTCCCGCCCCAGGTCTCGGAAGGAAGGCAGGTGCCAGGGAGGGTTCCTCCAGGAGAAACTGCGCAGGGCCTCCATGGTCCCCAGGCGGGCCCCCCAGGGGGCTAGAGCAGGGCTTGAGGCCTCGGGCCTGTGGCCAGACAAACCTCAGCTGAGCCCCGAACTCTCGTGGGCCCCAGGGGCGGCGCCCCCAGGCCCCCCCGGCCTGAGGCCCCCTGCAGCCTCACGGCCTCCGCTCTTCGGCGAGTGTTCCCCCGGGGTCAGGCAAGGTTCTCACGCTGTCTCAGCGCCCGGGACACGGGCAGCCCGGCGGGGGACCCGAGATGACGGCTCTCCCGGGAGAGTGAGGCGGAGCCCTCGGCGGCCCTGGGCCGGAGTGTCCCTGAGGAGAGACGCCGTCCGCAGCGAGCCTCAGGCTGGCCCGGTCACAGGAGCCGCACGCTGTCCTCGCCGCTGGCATCCAGCGGGGCCGGGCGCCCCGTCCAGCCATGTCCCAGCCAGGGTGGAGAGCGGTGGCGGCGGGCACGCAGCCCTCGGCCCTGGGTCCACGAGCATAGGGCCCCCTGAGTCGGCGAGAGCGTGGGACGGGGCGAGCCCCCCAAGGGGCAGAGGGCAGGGCACTGGGGCTGGCCCCCCTCAGCCTCCCCCACGAGCCCCGGCCGGGCCGTCAGCCCCGCGTCCCGGGACCTGGGCACCCATGCTCGGCCGGCGCCCCTCCCGCCTCTCCCCTTCCCCTGGCGCTGCACGCAGGGGTTGCAGCTCAGATGCCATCGCCCCGTCTGGACCAGGCAGCCCTCCCCCGGGGTTCCGGGGGCCTACGATGTCCAGCACAGCCCCATCCTGTGTCCCCCAGGGCCCCCGCAGCCCCCTCTCCACTCGGAGCCGGCGGCCAGCAAGCCCCTCTGCAGGGAATGCAGATAACCGGGCGGCAGTGAGGCCCTGAGCAGGCCCGCCGTGAGCCACGGACGGACTCCTCCCTGGCCTGTGGCGTGACGCCCCCAGGCACACAGAGGGGCCCGTGTGCCAGAAATGGTGAGGAGGAGGAGGAGGGGGCAGGGCGGGCGGCCACGTCCCAGGCAGGAAGGCGCGCAGTAGGCACCAGGCCTGGACCTGCAGAGACTGCGTTCCTCGGGAGAAGAGCCCCGGGACCCCAGTGACAGGAGGAGGGGCCCTCGGGGGGCCAAGTGGGAGACACGGCTGAGACTCCAGGTCGCAGGTCCCGCCACCCCCCCCCCCCCCCCCCCCGGGAAGGGGCCCACTCTGAGCACCAAGACATCAGGGCCATGTTCTGGGAGTTCTGAGCAGTGGTGCTCGGCGCCGTGGCCTCAGACACAGGCAGCCCCTTCCCAGAATGAGGCCCCTGCCACGGTGAGCCCCGAGGCAGAGAAGGTACCGCGGGCGCAGGGGCTGGAAGGGTGAGGCCGGCCGGCTGCCCCGGCCGACGAGGTCTGAGCGTGGTCTCAGGAATCTGTTTACTGGGGAAGCAGGAGAAAAAAAGAAGGAAAGAGGGGGAAATCTACCATAAAAAGTAAGTAAAATCAGCAGAATTCCTTCATGAAAAGGGTGGAATTAGCATATGGCCTCAGCTGCCAAGTGAGGCCACTGAAGCAAGCAATGAAAATGAGTTCAAGACACAATCAGACGTTTTTCTGGACGGAGTCAGAGGGACCGAGCAGCGGCCGCCCCCCCCCGGGCCCTCTCCCCGCCGCGCTTCCCTCCCAAACTGCCCCCGCAGCCTCACTGGGCCACACTGGGCCCCTCCGCGCTCTGTACTCGGTGCCAGCGTGGCCCACCCCTGCCCTCAAGGAGCTCTCAGTCCAGGGGGGAGACCCACAGACCCACAAGGTCAACGCAGGGAAGGACATCAAAGCAAGATGCCATGTCTGTGCTGAGCAAGAACCGAAGAGGGGAATTCGGCTGCTGGGGAGGGAAGCGGGGGGCGGGGGGGGGAGGAGGGACGGGGAGGGGCCGGTCCAGCGAGGACGGGCGGGGCTTCAGGGATGTGTCCTGTGTCCCCCGGACCCTGGGGATGGGCCAGACCCCTCGGAAGGACCGGGGGCGCCGACCGCTGGCTCGGGGACCAGACCCCGCTCTGCCGCAACAACTCGGGATAACTGCTCCCCCTCCCCCTGGAGTGCAGCACACGGCCGCCAGGGGGACGGAGACACGGGTCCTCGTGGGGACAGTCCGTCAGGCCCACCGGCCCAAGGGGCTCCGTGCCTCCTTCAGGGACTCCTGACGGCGGTCAGCAGCACAGGGCCCCCGGGTGCCTCTCTTCAAGGTGGAGTGACTGTTCCCTCCAAAGGGACCACCAACCTCCCGTCTGTGATCACGGTGCGTGGGCTGGCCCCTGGGCCCTGTTCCCGAGCATCTCCCCAGGTCCCAGTCCCGAGCATCTCCCCGCCCCTGGGCCCCGGTCCTGAGCATCTCCCCGGGCCCTGGTCCTGAGCGTCTCCTTGTCCCTGGGCCCTGTTCCTGAGCATCTCCCCAGGCTCCAGTCCTGAGCGTCTCCCCGCCCCTGGGCCCTGTTCCCGAGCATCTCCCCACCCCTGGGCCCCGGTCCTGAGCATCTCCCCGGGCCCCGGTCCTGAGCGTCTCCTCGTCCCTGGGCCCTGTTCCCGAGTGTCTCCCCACCCCTGGGCCCCAGTCCCGAGAGTCTCCCCGCCCCTAGGCCCCGGTCCTGAGCGTCTCCCCACCCCTGGGCCCTACACCCGTGAGTAAGAGCCCACTCTGACGCCTCTCGCACCCAGGAGGTGAGCCTCGCAGACTCAAGCCAGGAGTGACAGGCCGCACAGCACCCTGCGCACAGCCCGGGGCGGGGAGACAACACCCAGCAGTGTCCCCCGGGGCTCCTCGCAGCCAGGCCATTTCGGGGTCGGGGCCCCTGCCATCCCTGCCCCAGGATGAGGTCTTTGAGAACAGACACAGAGAAGGTGCCACCCCCACAGGACCCAGGACAGGGCTGCCGATCACAACGTTACTGTGCAGGACACGAACCTGGACAAGCCGAAGGAAGAGATGCGTGGGCCACACAAGCCCCCGCCTCCCCGATGGGCTCAGGGCGCCTCGCCCGCTGTCAACCTCTGTACCAGCCAGAAGGCCCTGCAGAGCCCTAGGCCCAGACTTCTGCTGGGGTCTCACTACTTGGGCGTGAGTGATTCAGACCCTGGCCACGAGGCTGGACTCAGTCCTCCTGCCCCTGACCTCAGAGGTCAGGCAGTGAGGCTGCTGTCCCCAGTCACACCGCTGGTCTCTGTCTCCCCCAGTAGGAACTCAGATGCGCTCCAGGGGCCCCACCACGACCACCGGGCGAGTCCCAGGACAAGACCGGATTCCTTGTCGGACTACAGTAAGGCTGAGCAGGTGCACACGTCACTGCCCCCCACACCTGCTGATGAAGCCATCTCCTCTGACCACTGCTCTGAAGAGCAACCGGAGACACCAACAGAAGTCACTTGGAGAGCTCTGTACCTGACGTGTGTGCTCCTCAGGGTGGGGTGGGCAGGGGGGCCGGCAGGACGAGGGGCACGTGGAGCTGCTGAGCGAGCCGTCAGAGCCCATGTGATTCAGGCTCCTCACCAGGGAAGACACCATGTCAGATGCTCGCAGGTGGGGGCTTCCCGGGTGGCCCAGCGGCTGAGACTCTGAGCTCCCAGTGCGGGGGGCCCAGGCTTGATCCCTGCTCGGGGAGCGAGACCCTACAAGCTGCACCTGAGGAGTTCACACGCCGCAACCAAGCACCGCACGGCCACACAAACAAAACTGAAAATAGACGCTCACGGGCGTCGTCCTGTGACTAGACTCTCAGCTGCCCCTCCTCCTCTCCTCTATTTTGAGAATCAGATTCTCAATATGCATAAATGACTAGGGCGGGGAGACACTTTCCTGTGAGGAATAAAATCACATACACTAACTCCCAAGAAGCGTTACTAAGCTTCACGGGCGGCAGTCTGCAGGAGGCGGAGGGGACGGGCTCTCAGGCCAGGGCGGCAGGCAGAGGCCCTGGGGGACGGTCTGTGCAGCAGACACCACACGCTTCGGGGGGCCCGGACCCCCCAGACCCCCCATGCGGGTACCGAGGGCCCGAGGCGGCGTGTCAGGCGGGCTCACGGAGGTCCATGGGGCGGCGGTGTGTCCAGGGAGTGGCTGGTGGGGCCTGCTGCTCTGCCCCCCACGAGCTCCTTCAGAGCAGCCTCCCTGCTTCCCTCTGCGAGCATCTCGGCCCCCGCAGCTGACGGGAGGGGAGAGGGTCCCAGCCTCCTTGGGAAGGAGGCTACAAGGAAGGCCCAAACCAGAAAGAGCACAGCACGCTGACGCAGAGAGCCACCAGCTGGGAGCCGGGGGAGGGGGCTCTGCCCTGCCCTCGAGTGCGCTGCCGGACCCCCGAGGCCCCCGCCGCCCCAGCACCACGCCCAGCAGAACCGGGGAGACGGGGGAAGGATGGAAGGAACAGAACAGACGTGATGAGCCCGGACGCGGGCCCTGCGCTCGGCCCGGGAGCCCACCCATCTCCTGTCTAAAAGCAGCGAGAGCAGAAACTGTTCTGAGCTACAGCTGGTGTCTGGGCCGCTTTATCAAGAGCGTGAGACACGGAGCTGATTATTTTTCTGGTAACAACGAGAACAGAAAGGCTGAGAGCACAGAGTCTGTCACCAGCTGTTTCCGGAGCGGCTCTCACAGGCCCGTCTGGGCCGGGGCCAGTCGGCACACAGGTCCGCGCGGGCAGCCCACGGCGGTGGGGCTTTGTGTTTCACTCTCCTCTGGATTTCAGGGCCGTGAGTCACGCAAAGCGTCCTCTTGTGCCCTCAAGGCCACATGCAGAAAGCCCCGTAAGAGGGACTTGGGATGAGAGAAAGCATGTGTGCCCTGCGCCCCTGCTGCGGCTCTGCCCCTCCCGGGACGGGACCTGCCCCTGCTCACCCCACTGGCCAGGCTCTGCAGCCACCCTGAGCCCCAGCGCCTCAGGTGATGTTTATTTTCCTCTTCCTGCACTGTTTCCCAAAATTGGGACAAGAAAATATACTTCACGACAATTGCAAATATTTTATAACAAAAACTACTATCTACTAAGACGTTAGTGTGAAGATGCTTGGCTACGTTTTACCCGCTGACAGTCCACCTCAGACGGCTCCCTTGGCCATGCCAGGGACCTGAGAGCCGTCTTCAGGACACTGCCAGCAGGGGAAAGTCTGCCCCTGCCCCTGGAAAAGCTTCCAACCTCAGTGCCCAGTCCTGCAGCTCAGCACCAGGCACAGCCAGTGGGACCACTGGGCCCTGCTCTGCCTGTGACCCTGGTTTCTGCAGGCGGCACACAGGGCCCCGGCGAGCGTTCCCGGGAGGTGGGGAGAGCGGGTGGCGTGCCAGGGAGGAGAGGTGTGGGGAGACCCCCGTGGAGGCCTGAGGGGGCTGCCTGGGGGGGTGGGCTCCCCTGGACTGGGACGGGAGGAACGCCTGCGCAGACCACCCGCCGCTCCAGCGGGGGCTCAGGACGCCCAGCCTGAGCACAGCCCTGCCATTCGGAGCCGGTTCCCGCCCCAGGCTGCCGGCCTGCCGTGGACACGACACACCGCAGAGCAAGCGGGGCCTGGTGACCGGCCAACCTTTGATGTCCCTCCAGGCCACAACTGGCCAGGTCCTCAGATTTGTTTATTTTTCCTGTATAACTTTTGCAATGTTTCAACTAAACAGACAGTTTTTATCAACAATTCCCAGAGCAAGAAAAATAGCCGAATGCTTGGTTTGTAACGGAAGCCGGTAGGTCTGCGGAGCTGGCAGCCGTGAGAACAGCTCCCGCTCTGAGGGGCTGGAGACCCACACGGGGGCCCCACCTGTGGCCGACTCGGGGACCCCGCGCCCTGGCCGCCGGCTGCCAGGGCACCGCTCTCCTCTGGGACCCTGGTCCCGGCGCAGCCCCCGTACGTGGCAGGAACCCCGGGCCCAGCGCCAGGCAGAGGCTGGACCCGGCTGGCTGCTCGGTCTGTCCTGCATCTTCGGCCAGGGGCGCCGACCGGCAGAAAGGAGCCGCGCTGAGCACCCGGGGTGGCTCCCCAACCACACAGCAGCAGCGGCAGGAGGTGGGCCTGGATCCAGCTGTGCCTGAACCCGGCCCACAAACCACGCTGGTTCCAAGCAGCCATTTGGGCGGAATTTCTGCCCTTTGCAAATGAAGACTACACACTAGCAGGCTTCAGCGATTCTCCTCCCCTCAGCATCCTGACTTTAACCTTTCAGGGCATTTTCCAAGCAACCCCAGTGCCAGTTTGCACACTCGTCTCGCCCAACCTGCCAGGGCCGTGCAGTGCGCATCCCACGGCCCTGAGCTCACAGCGGAGGCCGCCACCGCTGTCACGCCCCTCAGGGCTGCTCCCGACGTCACACAGAGGGGAGGGCCACCTCCTCGGAGCCCAATCCTCCCGGGAAAGGCCCTGCGGCCTCGCTGTGTGCGGTCCCATCCTAAATGTGTCACCTGGATGTCAGCCTGGGAGCCCGCTGGGCAGACACCCAGCTGCAGGGAGCGTCCACTGGGCATCCAGGTGCAGGGAAGGGCGGTGGCTCGGGGCTGGAGGCTGTGCCGCCACCAGGGCCTCGCGACCGAACACCCTGCCTTCCAACTCGGTTCTCCCCCTGCCCGACACCACCCCGCAGACACTCTGGGGTCTCCCGATGGCCGTGGGTCTGTGCTCGGTCATGGTCAGTGGAGAAAAGAGTCTCGAAGGAGATGTCACAGACTGAGGCAGAATTTTGCTTAGATGCCTCATTTGATGCAACTGAGGAAGCTGAAACTTTTCAATCTCATACCGTATTTCTAACCAACTTATGTTATATTAGTGATCTGTCATCAAATGATTTTTCTTAGGCCGAAACTTTTCCTTATCAAATCACAGTGTAATGCTAAGGCTGGTCCAGAAATGCAGAGTCAGCAGGGACCACGATGGGCGTGCAGGCGTGCCCCTCCGCACGGCGCCTCCCCCACGCCGCGCCCTCCAGGCACGTACACATGCCCTGCACGCACACACCTCCCGCCTCACCCACGGCTGCAGCGAGAGCACAGGGAGAGCTGCGTGTCCGCAATCTCAGCGGCCGCGTATGATGGGGACAGGCCAGGAAGACTCTTCTGCTGTTGTGACGGGCTGTGACAAGACTTGGGGTCTGGTGGTGAGCGCAGCCCCCGGCAGAGAGGGGGCCTCCCCTTCAGCCCTTCCTCTGGGGCCTGATGAGGATGCGGACAGCATTCGAGCCTGGTGGCTGGTTACCAATACGGGGACCTCCTGCCTGCCCTGGGGCCCGCGGGGGCCACTAACCCGGGGCCGCAGATTCTGGCCAGAGGAAGGACCCGACGCCGCCCAGGTCCCCGGGCAGCCCCCCAGAACGCCTCACATGGCACGGGCCATGACACCAAGTGCCAGAGGGCTGGCGGAGCTCCAGCCCCTGAAGTCATCAGCACGGCTCCCACTACAGGGAGGTCCTCCCTACAGACTGTCGTCCCGGCCACGCAGGTGAAGCCAGATCCACGGGGCGAGACTCGGAGAAAATTGGGTCAAAGGGTAACAAAGCCTCTGGAAGAGCAAGAGTTTCAGAAAAGTGGACATGTGCTCACGGCCCTCTCCGGAGTTAGTGAGCGTGGGAGAGCTGCAGGCCACTTAATGGTCTAATAAAACGTTTACAGGCTAAGCTTCTCGCAGAAAAAGGCCGCCTGAGACCGGAGCACCCTGTGCCAGGGTCTGGGGCCTTCCATCAGGCAGATTTCACTGTAGTGGCAGGAATGCACCCCTAACGACAGTAAAAATTAACAACAAAGGAGTGTGCAGAGAAGACAAAGATCGCCAGGGTGCACTGTGAACAGCTCGAGTCTGGGGTCACCCGCAGTAACCAAATGATCAGCAGTCAACTGTCCCAGGCTGGGACAGCCTCGAACTTCTCTCGTCCCTGAGCACCTCCACGCCACCCTAAGGTGCCACGTTCACCCAGTGACCGCAACCGTCCTAACGGGACAACCCTGACCACGCAGGACAAAGGTTCACTCCTCCACAGCTCCAAGGCAGTGGTTGTGAGTGAAACCTGCGTCCCATTCATTTTTGCACAGTTCTGTGCTGCTGTGGTTTCAACCCACACTCTTCCCCGACCTGCCCGAGGCATGGCTGAAGAGCTGTAAAAACTCGGCCACCAAGGAGGGCTCACACCAGCGCTCAGAGAGGGGACGTCTTCCTGTGTCCCCCGCAGGGGATTGGAGGCTGGCTCACAGTGGGCACACAGTAAAGGCAGGATGAACAGGGGAGAGGTGATTAAGCTTTTCAATCCCAAGTCTGCAGACCCCGGTGTGTGAGCTGGTGTGCCAGGGTACACCGTCTGGAGGTACGTGTGGTCCTGAGAGTTTAGACACAGCCTTCATTTCCTTGATGGTTCAGTTCAGTTCAGTTCAGTCACTCAGTCGTGTCCGACTCTTCGTGACCCCATGAACCGCAGCACGCCAGGCCTCCCTGTCCATCACCAACTCCCGGAGCTTACTCAAATCCACGTCCATTGAGTCAGTGATAGCATCCAACCATCTCATCCTCTGTCATCCCCTTCTCCTCCTGCCTTCAATCTTTCCCAGCATCAAGGTCTTTTCCAATGGTTCTTCGCATCAGGTGGCCAAAGTATTGGAGTTTCAGCTTCAGCATCAGTCCTTCCAATGAATATTCAGGACTGATCTCCTTTAGGATGGACTGGTTGGATCTCCTTGTAGTCCAAGGGACTCTCAAGAGTCTTCTCCAGCACCACAGATCAAAGCATCCATTCTTCGGTGCCCTGATGATAATGCACTTAATACATTACTTTGATAAAACCAAGACAAAGACTACAACTGCCAGGTGGGTGGCATGTCTATTAAAACGTACTTGCCCTTTCGGTCTCTACCTCTAAGACAGAAACTCTCAGAGATTCCACAAGGTGCCGAGAGGTGTGTTCTAGCAGAGCCAGGAGACAGCGTGGACTCCAAGTGTGGAGAGCCTGGTGCCCACGGGCCCTGAGGGCGGCAGACGGCTTGGAGGCCAGGGCGCTGCACGGGAAGGCCATCCTCTGCTAGAGCGCCGCGACCCAGGGTCCCCACGTGTGCAGCCGGGCTCAGCCGTGTCAGCATCCACCCTGCTGCCCAGGGAGCATCTTCCTGAAGCCGAGGGCACGACTGCCCGGTCCCATGCTTCTGGCTGTTTTGAGAGGCCTAAGGTTATTCACTGAAGATCCTTTCTTGGGAGTTTTGCTTTTATGTAAATATCACAGATGTAATTCAAGCACAAGAACTATTCCCAGGAGGAAAAGCTGAGAGGCTGTCGGAAGATGTAACTTTATAAAGACTAAGCTAGCCCGAGGCAGACGGGGCTCTACCAGCTCTGGACGAAGGGCGAGGATGGAACCGGGTGCTGGCTGCAGAGCTGCGTGGAAGCACGTGTGACTGAGGCCCTGGGGACGCCACGAGCCAGGACGGCCACTGCCCACCCGGCCGCAGCCCCCAGCCCAGCACCACTCAGGGCCACGGGCATTGGCGCTGCCAGGGGAGCCAGCACACTTCCAGAAGGCCTGGACGCAGGGACACCGGGGCAGGACCCGCGCAGACACGAGGCAATGGGGAGGGGGGGAATAAAGGCTTGGAGATGAAAGTCACAGGCAGAGTCTGCCGGCTCTGTTTTTTAATAACTGAAAACACGAGTCGGGCCTGAATGTGCTCATTGTTCAGCAGAGGGGCGTCTACGCAGGCAGGACTGGCTGGCGGCAGCGAGGCCTTCCCACCAGAAGGAAGGTTCCCCAGGAGGGGAGGGGCCCGGGCCGCCCAGGGAGGGTGGCGTGGCCACAGGGAGGAAGGGGCAGGGGAGGGGCAGGGGCACAGGGACTCAGGGGCCGATGACCCAGGGCTTGCCACGAGCCCTGCTCAGGGTTAGGGAGTGCAGGTAGGTTCTGCCTTCTGGGTTCTGAGGGGAACCCGGTGGTGCAGATCAGAGGCGTGAACACAGACGTGCCCGTGGCCCTGCAGTGCCACGTCTATGCGCAAGCCCCAAGGAGTGACCCAGCCCAGGACGGCCCGGTGCTCAGACACACCCTGGGCACCACCATTCACGAGAGCACAAAAACGGAACCAACCAAAGTCCAGAGCCGGAGGGGCGGCTGAGTGTGTGCGCACTTCTGCCTTGGTGCTAAGGGGATGCACAGCAGCTCCCACACACATGCGGGACACACACTCGGGTGCGAGGGAGGGAAGCACGCAGCAGAGAGAAGGCTGTGTTTCAACGGCGAGGCCGGAGCTGGGTGCCGTTTCTTGCTGCTCTGTGGAGCCCGCTGGGGCCGACCAGGTCCCCAGGTCACAGGTGGGGAGCCCAGGCTCCATAGCGAGTAGGACCAGGGAGTCAGTGCGGCTTCTGAGCACACGTCTCTGAGCCAAGGCGTGGCGGCTGTCCCCTGCGTGTTCACACAATGGGACGCCTGCGGACATGAAACCACAACGCTTAGACAAGGTGATTAATGGTGTGGGGAAAGCTGCCTAGAATACAATGGCAAAGTTTTAAAAGCCACAGAAAAAAATGTACATAAAATTTATAATTTCAACCATGTCAACTGGATGATGACTTTCTTCCTTATAATTTTGCCTATTATCCAAATTTTCTAAAATAGGTCTGTATTAGTTTCACAGTCAGAAAACAACGGCTTTGTATTTGAGACTGTATAAAGGGCCTCTGTGTTCCCATGTCAGAGCATGCGTCCCACCCGTGTGCCCAGCAACTCCCTCCTGCTCCATAAAAACCCTGCGCGTGCAGGAGGGGCCAGAAGACCCAGCACAGGGGCACCTGTGCGCGTGTCCATCGTGCAGTTCATCATGAAGGAACGCTTCTTTTCACTCCGAACTTTTCATGAGCCGTCTGGGCTTACGGAGGTCAGAAGACAATCACTATAAACGAGCTGCTTCCTCCTCATTTTTCTCCCTGGGCAGCGACCCTCACACAAGCCGGCTGAGAGGCACCGGCGGGGAGGGCTGCCCACTCTCTAGCCCCACACAGGCAGCCCGTGACCCGGGTCCAGCCAGGCCAGAGCTGCCTCCGCAGGCCTGGCGTCCCGGCCCTGCTGGGACAGTCCTGCACCTTTTGCTGGGGAGACAGGCCGGAGCGCCCCCCCACCCCGAGCCCCGTTTGGCTCTCTGGCCACCATGGGGACGTGCTGGCCCCTACCTCGCAGCAAGTCCTTGCGGCAGACCCCCAGCTCAGAGGGCTCTGCCCTCTGCCCAGCCCCCAGCCCAGCCTCCAGGGCCAGAGCGAATGTTCAGCCATCTTCGAGAGTGGACAGCATCCTGCAGCTCCGCCTGGGAGGCGCCTTCTGCTGCCGAGGACGGAGCGCCCCCACCCCCCGACGGCAGAGCTGCCAGCGACAGTGGCTCCGGGGGGCTTTGGGACGCTCCTTCCTCTGCTGTCACCAAACACGGCGCTTAGCAAGACCCAGGCTCAGTTCTCTTTTATGAGGCAGCAGAGTAACAAGCCCCTGAGCGCACGGCAGCTACTTCTGTAAACTCTGCCCCCTCCATCACACGGAGCTACCCGTGGGCGAGCCTCCAGCCCCGCACCGCGATGGCAAGTCAGCTGGGTTTTGGTGATCTCAGAGAAGGAAAAATAATATTTTAAATGCTTTAGTAGTTTAACAAATACGAGGAAGGCAGATTTTCTTCATGTTTCCTCAGCAAAAGCCACAGAACTGCCTGGCCCCGAAACCTTAAAGTGCATTTAGATGAAAGGAAAAGCCCCAAAGTGCCAACGGATGCCAAGCGGAGCCTGTGCAAGGCGCCGCCCTGCCCCAGCGGGCCCTGTGCGGGGCTGGGTCCAGGGACCTGCGGGGGAGGACGGGCAGACCAATGATGCTCGTTAGACATTTGGGGAAATAACACGGGCAAAGACAAACCCGGGAGAAGCCCCTCCTTCATAATGGAAACCGACCGACACTCCGCCCCCTGAAGTTGCTGCTGGACTGACGTCTCCAGGAGCCGGGCACCCCTGAGCCGGGCAGGGACGGAATTCCTGGCCCCAGAGTTTTCCTGGTTTAAATCCCTCCGTAAACACCATTTCCAGGAAGGGCGGCACAAAGCCTCGGTTGCCCGCTGGGCGGCTGCTGTGGGAGGCGCGAGGCCGTCTCTGAGCACACAGCGCCGGCTCACGTCGACGTTTCCTAGAAGGTGAATTACGAAATCACAGATAGAATGTATTTAAGGCTCTAGAGAGATTTTCCACAATCAGTCCCCAGAAAGGCTGGGCCAAGCCCACTTTCTAGTAACTGCTGCTGAATGGACCGCGGTCCCTGCCGCCCTGAAGGTGTCTAAGGCTCAGATGCCCGAGAGGCCGTGTCCATCCTGCAGGGACAGGAGACAAGGCCACCGGCCGGCATCGGGGCCGCTGGGGAAGGACCAGGGAGGCAAAGGGGGGCCCCGCGGGGCTGGGAGCGGCTGCCACCCCAGCCCCACCAGCCTCAAGGAGAAACCTTCTTCCTTTAGAGAAAGGGCGTCCCTGCGATGCCCTCCTCGCAGGGAGGCTGCCCGCCTGCAGGACAGCCCCTCGTCTACACCCAGGAGAGGGCCCGGACAACAGGTGGGCAAGGCTGGAAGGATGGCTCCTGGGCGGCCCCAGCAGAGAGGAGCTGCGGGCAGCCCGTCCTGCTCTGCGGCTGAAATGTACAAGGACGCTTGGAAATCATCAATTAGATGTGATTCTGTGGAATAATAATGCCAAAGGTCGGGGTGGAATGCATTAGCTATGCATTCCAAATACCTGATCCCCGGCCTGGCCTGCAAGGCAGATACTCTCCCATCCAGTACAAAGGGTCAACACGGCACCACACCAAGCTTCCGCCCGGGGCCACGCGGTAGCTCGCCAGGGACCCAAGGGCAGCACCTGACTGGCATAAAACACAGCCGAGCGGAGCCCCTTTCATCTGCCCCACGACACGGGGCCCTGAGGCGGCTGCAGCCTCGCCCCACCACGCCCCACGCCACCCTGCTCCGGCCCCGCCGCCATGCGGAAGGCGGTCACCGGTGCCCAGTGTCTGCTTCCTATCCCAGGCGCCCCCTCCCTGTCTCCCGGCCCTGCCTCAGCGCTCGAACCCAGGACCAGACAGCACATCACACACCCAAACAGCTGCAGCCACAGAGCCAGGAGACCACAAGTGCCGGCGAGGCTGTGGGGACGCCAGGCCCCCATGCCGCTGCAGAGAACACGGGGGGTCCTCAGAAAGCAGGCGCAGAGTCTGCCAGCTGGGGGGGCCCTCAGAAAGCAGGCGCAGAGTCTGCTGGCTGGGGGGGCCCTCAGAAAGCAGGCGCAGAGTCTGATGGCTGGGGGGGCCCTCAGAAAGCAGGCGCAGAGTCTGCCGGCTGGGGGGGGCCCCTCAGAAAGCAAGGGCAGAATCTGACAGCTGGGGGGGGCCCTCAGAAAGCAGGCACAGAGTCTGACGGCTGGGGGGCCCTCAGAAAGCAGGCGCAGAGTCTGCCGGCTGGGGGGGCCCTCAGAAAGCAGGCGCAGAGTCTGCCGGCTGGGGAGGCCCTCAGAAAGCAGGCGCAGAGTCTGCCGGCTGGGGGGGTCCTCAGAAAGCAGAGGCAGAGTCTGACGGCTGGGGGGGCCCTCAGAAAGCAGAGGCAGAGTCTGACGGCTGGGGGGGGGGCCTCAGAAAGCAGAGGCAGAGTCTGCCAGCTGGGGGGGCCCTCAGAAAGCAGGTGCAGAGTCTGACGGCTGGGGGGGCCCTCAGAAAGCAGAGGCAGAGTCTGACGGCTGGGGGGGCCCTCAGAAAGCAGGTGCAGAGTCTGTCCCAGCCGTGCCTCTCCTAGGTAGAAACCCAAGAGAGGGAAAACATACATCCACACAAACACCTGAACACAAATGTCCACGATGACTCATAACTTGAAAAATGAAAACCACCCACATGTTCCTCAGATGATGAACACACAAAACATTTCCTATTCAAACTATGGGATGTTATCTGGCTACAAAAAGATATGAGGTAAGACTCCTGCTGCAAGGTGAACAAGCCCCTAAAACACTCTGCTCAGCGAAACAAGCAGACACAAAGGGCCATGTATTACATGGGATTCCACTTTTACAGAATGTCCAGCAGAGGTGCCTCCAGAGACGCAGAAAAGATTGTATTGAGCAGCTGCCAAAGGCAAAGGGAGGGGGGATGGGACTGACTGTGCTGGGCTGGGGTCTCCTTCTGGGGGGTGGACCATCCTGACGGTGGTTGTGCTGACGCTCACACGATTCTGTGGATACCAAGCGCCCCTGAATCGATACTTTACATGGCTGAATTTTACGGTATACGAATTAAATCTCAATAAAGCTGTTATAAAAAGTTTTCAAAAATATATACTTATCATACAAAGGAATGTTCTATTACAAATTAAAAATGTCTACCTTGTATCATTAAGTAAAAAGGAGCTACTTATGAAGTACTTCAATTACCAGATTATGAATACATTTTTAAAAATTACCCATAGAAAGGTAATTCTACACAAATAAAAATATACTATACATCATGTAGTGACATAGCAGGGATGAGGCATTACCTATATTCACACTAAATGGGAAAAAATAAAAAGTTTACAAGTCAAGGTTCATAAATAACTTTTATAAAAAGTTATTCATAGCCTCAGTCAGTTCAGATCAGCTTACACGCAAACTCCCAAAAAGACACTGGACTTTTAGAGGTTGTGGAATTTTGGAATCACGTGTCAGATATGGTGGCTCCGCCTCGTACAGGATACAGCCACAGCAGCTCACCCGTCCTTTAGACCTTACGGTGCAACCAGGCTTCTCAGAGGAGAGTGAGGCAGAGCAGACCACACGCTCCCCAGTGTCCCCAAGAAATGCCGCCAGCTGTAGAAACACGCGGTGAGTTCCACACAAGTAACTCTGTAAGAGACTAGGAGAACAAATAGCCTGTCCTAAGCACGGTCCAACACGACGTCGCCACTAACAACACTGACAAAGACTAAGCAATACCACGGGGAGATCGTGCTTTAAGTCAGGGCAACACGCAAAACTACAGAGATGGTTGTAAATAAATACATACTGGCACATACAGGTGTGTGTTTACGTACTTAACCTATGCTTTGAAAACCTGGAGAATATACAGATAACAGAGCGTTTCTCAGCCTCAAAAGGAAGGAAATTTTGACACACACTGCAGCGTGGATGAGGCCTGAGGGCACAGAGCTCAGTGGGACGAGCCTGTCAGCAAGGCTGTGTCTACAGCTCCTGGAGGCCTCGGTTTCCAGGAGGTCCCGAGAGGGTTTGGGGCACAGAGACCTCCGACGCCAGAAGCGCCCCCGCACCGTCCCCGCCCAGCCTCCACCCGGTGCTGCCACGGGCAGCGGGACAGGAACCAACTTCAGGTGGGGTCAGAAGCTCAAATTCCTCTCCAGGAGATTTACGAACTGGCCGGGTAAGAAGGAAACAGCCAGCAGCTGAGGGCGGACCTGCTCCGTGCCGAGCCCCGTGGGGGTGCTCACGACGCGCGAGGGGTGAAGTGCTGCCTCCCCGGTTTACAGACGTGGAAACAGGTGGCGGGAGATGGGGCGTCTGTCCCAGGTCACGTTCCTAGGAAGCCAAACTCCAGGAGCTTTCCTTGGTCCTTGGGAAGACGTGACTGTCTCTGGAACGCACGTGTGCGCACAGGGCTGCAGTGCGCCAGTGGCAGAATGCGGAGTGGACACCAGACAGCAGGCCACTCCAGCCGCATCCACGGGAGCCCAGCACAGCCCAGCGGCCGAGCCCGTGGGCTCCGGGGCGGCAGTGTGACGTCAAGGTCCAGGCCACTGCTGTTAGAGGTCGGCCCTCTGCAGGGACCTCGCTGAAGTCCCTCAGAAGGATGAGGCCGGCGCTTTATCGGGACCAGGTGAGACAACAGAGGTCAGGCCAGAGGGGTGACGGCAGGGCCGACTGACAGCGGGAGGCACGGGCTGGAGTGTCATCCCTGTTTCCTTATAGCAGCCTCACGGGGAGGGTTATGAGCCCCATTTTCACTTGTGACCCAGCTGAAGCTCAGAAAGGTTAAGCAGTACCCTGAGGTCCCTCAGTGAGGCATAAAGCAGTGGACCCAGAACTCAAGCTTGGGTCGGTGGGATTCCGAAGAGATGCCAGAGCACACACAGGGTAAGTGGAAAGAAGGCCTTTTACTGTTCCTTCCATCAGCCACTCACCAGAGACACGGCCCTAGAGGCCAGCTGGGGCAGCAGAAGGACAGGAGGGTGTGGGGGGTTGCCACCAGGCAGGACTGTCTCAGGACTGCACCCCGGGACCCATGTGCAGAGACAGAGGACACCCCAATTCCACACCCCAGGACCCGCGTGCACAGAGGCAGAGGACACCCCGATTCCAGCACCCCAGGATCCATGTGCACAAGGCAGAGGACACCCCAATTCCACACCCTGGGGCCCATGTGCACAAGGCAGAGGACACCCCGATTCCACACCCCAGGACCCATGTGCACAGAGGACACCCCAAGACCCATGTGCACAAGGCAGAGGACATCCCAATTTCACACCTGGGAACCCATGTGCACAAGGCAGAGGACACCCCGATTCCACACCCGGGGACCCATGTGCACAAGGCAGAGGACACCCCAATTTCACACCCGGGGACCCACGAGCACAAGGCAGAGGACACCCCGATTCCACACCCAGGGACCCATGTGCACAAGGCAGAGGACACCTCGATTCCACACCCCAGGGCCCATGTGCACAAGGCAGAGGACACCCCGATTCCACACCCCGGGACCCATGTGCACAAGGCAGAGGACACCCCGATTCCACACCCCAGGACCCATGTGCACAGAGGACACCCCGATTCCACACCCGGGGACCCATGTGCACAAGGCAGAGGACACCCTGATTCCACACCCAGGGACCCATGTGCACAAGGCAGAGGACACCCCGATTCCACACCCGGGGACCCATGTGCACAGAGGACACCCCGATTCCACACCCGGGGACCCATGTGCACAGAGGACACCCCAATTCCACACCCGGGGACCCATGTGCACAGAGGACACCCCGATTCCACACCCCGGGACCCATGTGCACAAGGCAGAGGACACCCCGATTCCACACCCCAGGGCCCATGTGCACAGAGGACACCCCGATTCCACACCCGGGGACCCATGTGCACAAGGCAGAGGACACCCCGATTCCACACCCGAGGCCCATGTGCACAAGGCAGAGGACACTCCGATTCCACACCCGGGGACCCATGTGCACAAGGCAGAGGACACCCCGATTCCACACCCCAGGGACCCATGTGCACAGAGGACACCCCGATTCCACACCCCAGGACCCATGTGCACAGAGGACACCCCGATTCCACACCCAGGGACCCATGTGCACAAGGCAGAGGACACCCCGATTCCACACCCGGGGACCCATGTGCACAAGGCAGAGGACACCCCGATTCCACACCCCAGGGCCCATGTGCACAAGGCAGAGGACACCCCGATTCCACACCCCAGGGCCCATGTGCACAGAGGACACCCCGATTCCACACCCCGGGACCCATGTGCACAAGGCGGAGGACACCCCAATTCCACACAGGATAGTGAGCAGCATCACCCTAGGGCGGCTCCCAGACACGAGGCCGGAAGACATCCTGCCCCTGCGTCTTCTAGTCCCCTGTGCTTTCCACCGCGGGCGGGAGGCGCCTCAAGGAAAACAGAGCACTTTTCATAAAACCTCTGGATCAGTCACTTTCCCACTATACAGTGTGGGGCACCCTCTGAGTCATCTCTTCTTCATTTATTAAAAAGCAACAACAAACACAAAACAAACGTTCCTCTCAGAAATCTTGCAGGGATCATTGCGGAGCAGGGACTCAGCCGCAGCTTTGTGACCGTCAGCCGCCGTCCGCAAACTCAACCCGGGGACTTTCTTCATTGGGCAGAAGAACAAACCAGAAAGGACTTGACAACGCCAGCCCTGCAGTGCTCACGGCCACGTCTCATTCCTCGGACCTTCCCGAGGGTGCGGAGCCCACCCCCTCCCCGAGCCAGGTCGGGGTCCACAGGACAGGCCATGCCAGGCCAGCACACTCCTCCAAGACCTGTCAGAGGAGAGACGCTTCCCACCCTTATCGCGATCTCACTAGATGCCGCCAAGTTCTACTTCCATTTTACATCAAGGCTCTTGTTTTGCTTTCTGCGTGTGTTTTGTTTCCCCTTAAATCTGAAATCAGGCTGGAGGCTTGCAGGAGGATCCCTTGGGAACCAAGGACCATGGCTGAAAACATAGCAGAGTGCTCAGAAAGCGCACCGTCTGCCAAGCGCATGTGATCTGCTGGGAGGAATGTCGGCTGGAACGCGAGTCTTGGTGGAGGGCGGCAGACAAACGGGCAGACTCAAGAGTGCGCTCTGCACGGCCAGGGCGTGGGGCTGCAACAATGACCACCGTCCTCGCCAGCATTGTATCCTTCGTTCACAGAAGCAGGGCTCGGAGGGAACCCTGCAGCCCGGTGCCAGGGAGGGGCTGCCACCCACGTGCGCCCGGAACGCGTCCCCGCGTCTCCCGCGAAGGACGTGGCGGGCCGTGTCCTCAAGTGCCCCCACATGGCCGGGGCTGCACGCTTTGAGGGGAGCTCAGGCCCTGAAAAGGGAAGAATAACAGCAGACGGTGAGGCTGGAGCTTCCAGAAGGAGAGGGTCTCCACAGAAAACACAGACCTGAAAGGCCGTTGCCACCCTGGGAGCCATCCTGCTCTTTGTTTTGCTTTAGTCACAGATGACGACTTTGAAAGACTGCAGTGTTTGGCTGTACCAGGCCTCCTGCCTTCAAGAATCAGGCCGCGATGCGGAGCGGTGACCTGCCAGCTCCCCGAGCCGCGGCGACGCCCCCAGCTCCGGCCCGTCACAGGCCGCCCGTTTAGGCGGCATCTCCCGTTCTTGGGGCCAGAGGCGGGGTTGCCAGGCCACCCGCCGTGTCGGCTCCCTGGGCACAAGCGCCTCCTCACCCCTCTGCAAGGCTTCGCTTTCTCGCTTTAAAGACAGGGGACTAGACGAGGGACGCCTGACCCCGGACTGCACAGCCTCGCGTGCAAGGCCCAGTGTCCGTGAGAAACACACGTCGTGCCGGCTGGGAGGCGGGTGTGACGGGCTGCCTTAGACAGGGGCCGGGGCTGATCCGGGAAGTAGCCAGGCCATCAGGCTCGGGAAACCACGGCGGCTGAGGGCGCTGGGCCAGAGGAGGGGACGCAGAGGCAGCATCCTCCCCAGGCTCGTCCTCACACCCGGCCTCACGGGACGAAGCAAGTTCAGGTGCTCAGATCACCTCGGTTTTTTTATAACAAAGAAAATGAAGCTTTCTCTCGACCTATATGAGCAAAACCAAAACAATAACACCCCCCCCCCCCCCCTGCCCCCTCGGGCTTCCTCTATGCTACGTATCATGCAGATAAAAGAGCAATTTTTCCCCCATTTAATGCAATTATTCCATCGTGTGCATTTTACTGGTTAAAATCTGCAATTTGAAGTCGTCACTCTCAGATGGGAACCTCAAACAACAGGTTTTATCTACCTCCTGAAAAGTATGGATCATGGGGAAGGAGTTTTTTTGCCCTGATAAGACAGTAGTCCCCTACCTTGCTGACTCAAATGCTCTTGCATATTAATTTGCTTCAGACACCCCCAATCCTTGCTGAAGTGGCTAAACTGTGGGCCAAATTCAATAATCCAGCACCCTCCCATTCAATGCCTCACCAAGATAAGTTTGCATGTTTAATTTAGAGGTACCGATTCGCTTTTCAATGAAGTGCTAACGCCAGCCAGCCCCGCTGCCGCGGCCCAGGGCTCTGACAGGCTCACTGCAGACTCCGATCTAAACACTTCGGACGACGAGGTGCACAGCCCACGTCTCTTCCGAGTGGTGTCTGTTCGTCCAAATCACTGAACTCAGAAACATGCCCTGCTAGGTTCATTTCCCTCACGTACAGGCAATGAGATCGAGCTTCAGATACGCAAATATTATCTGGGCCGATTGTATCTGATTAGCAAGAAACACTCAGTCCTCCGGCCAATGTGAATGCCCAGCTACTCAGCTGAACTGACCTAAGGCATTTTTTCCTTTCTCTTCGGCAACTGTGTTCCATGTTTGACCCCTCAAATTTATTTTAAGTAGTTTTGCAAACAGCTTCCTCCCCCTCCTCCCCCGTGCTGCCGGCATCTCACGTTTCTTGAGCACAGAACATGTTTTGTTCACCCTGGGAAGCGGTACTTGGGGAAACGGAGAGACCGCCTCAGTCAGGTCGGAATCAGAAATAGGCCCCATTCATCCCAGAGGCTCAAACGGGACCGGGGGCTTCCTTTCCTTTCACTGGAACAAGTCGGTATGAACACTGGCATCCCCCAAAACTGGGATTCACGGCTGCCCTTCCAGGCTGTGAAACCAAGTCTCCCTCCCGGCCGCGAGGTGCAAACGCTTGCAAACCCAGGCACACTCCCTGCGCGGCTTCTTGTGCGCTGGGTCAAAACGCACGGCAGCATCTTCTCTCGCGGAGACCCACACTGGTTCAGCAGGAGTTTTTACGCGAAAATAACAATTCCAGTAACAATAGCAGGGGGTGGGAGATTCAACCGAAGAAGGCAGAGCTATCGGTGAGAAGCAGTTTCTGGGCCCGGTAAAGAAAGGTCTGGGAGCTGCACAGGAGAGGAGCGGGAGGCCAGGCTAACCCGGCTCGGGTCCTGGGCTTCTGCGATCACAGATGTTCCTTGGGAAAGACTCTGGAAAGCTGCACAGTGAGTGAGCTTCACGGGAAAAGAAAGGTGTGTCTCTGAATCTGAAGTCTGTGTGCCACCTCTACCAACATGCCGGCCCCTGAATGCACCTACCTCCAGACAGTCACATTCAGAGACATCACCATTAAGCTAGCTTCAGTCTGAATGCAGCCGAGGTACCGTGGTTACGGCTTAGAGAATGTTCGCCCCACGGCCTGTCTGGGTGCTGCTGACTTCCTGTGAAGAACTGTCTTCAGAAGCTGAATTTTTCGCACTCCTCAGCCCCCAAATATAAGTTACTTATGGAGACTGCTTCCAGTTTCACTTCATATGCTGAAAATATCACGGGGAAAAAGTGTTTAAAAGGTTCACTTGTGGGAAAAGAAGACAGTTTTCATACTTCTCATTTGCCCAAGAGACTTTCCTTTAAACCAGCTTCAGAGTCCAGTCCCTCTGTAACAAAGCCCTCAAGGTCCGAGTCGTGCCCGGTCCCTGCAGACCCCAGCTCAGCACTATGTGTTGGGCGCACCATGCTGGGCCTGGGGTGTCCAGGCACACGTTGACCCCTCCCGAGCCCGAAATCTGCTCTCAAGGGCCACGCGTCTGTGGATAGCACCTCTGGAGACCTGGACACTGACCATTTACACAAAGAACGTCTACCCGCAGCTCACGGGATGACACCTCCAAACAAGCCCCGGGGGTGCCACGGGCCCTCTCTCTTCTGGACGCGTCACCCGCCTCCTCGCAAATCAACCTTCCTGTTTATAAACACGAACTGGAGCCTGCTTCTCGGAGACACAAACCTCTACACTGTAATGCCCCCCGTGGCCTCAGCCCCCTGCACCACAGCACAGTGAAAGCGGGCAGGTCTGTAAGTTCGCTGCACTGAGGCTGGCTGCCCGTGGGTCTCCCCGCATCTCTAAACGGAGGTGTCGTCTGCTCAGCCAGACAGACAAAGCTTCCAGAAATGTCACTCATGCAAACCTGGGGGAAACGGAAACTCAGCAAGGCCATTTAAAAGCCTCATAAAGGGTTAATGTTTGTCAGTTTGGCAACTTCAAAATACATCAACATTATGTATTATATTTGACATACTGGGAAACATACACGCCCCCAAATAAAAGTAAACTCGGGGGGAAATTGTTTCCCCAACTGAAAGAAGGGCACCCCATCCAGTCTTTGGAAAAACCTGAATTTTCTGAATTTTTCCCCAGGTGTACCCACAGGCTGAGCTCAGGTTTCAAGCACATTAGGCTTTGTCCTGGTACTAAAATCAGGAGTGAATGAAAAGAGCTTTCCAAGGCTCAGTCACGTGAACTCACCTACGAACCTCCCGTGACACGGAAGTGATGGTCCAGGGGTTCGTTCACACGACAGAAGGAACCAGAGCGTTTCGGGGAAGCCCACGTTCACGGCCATAGAGACGGGGCCCGTTGCCGGGGGAGCAATGCTCACAAGCAGCAGCGTTTACCGAAAGCTCGTCTCGCACCAGGCTCGTTTCTTCTTACCCTTAGGACGACTCTTTCCTACTTTGCCGACCGGAAGTCCAGGCCCTGGGAAGTCGGGGAATCTGTCCAAGGTCACACGGCTAACGGCTCAAATTCAGCTTCTCAGACTCGAAACCTCAAGGTTTTTAAGCTGTTCCGCGTTTCCGCTTATGCAGTTGTGTGCTGTTCTGTGTACTTTTGCTGGAATATGGATGCCCAGATCACTTTAAGGAAAGCTTGTTCGCCATCACATATTTTGGGTCCGCTCACATTCAGCACAGACAGGCACCTCTCAGTGTAGACACACAGAACAAGCTAGGGCCTCCGGCAGCCCGGCCTCCCCTGGCACACAGAACACGCTGCTTTCTAACAAGTGTCCACATCTCTCCCTGCTTTCTGGCCCTCTTTGCCGCTGTGGGCCCTTCCTCCTCCCAGTTCCAACTGCCTCGCAGTTTTACAGCCAGATCCACGTAATGAAGCACTTGGACTTCAAGTGTGTCAATTCAGTTTCTCCCCAGTGACATCACGGCCGATGTCAAGGTAGAGCCGACAATCTTACATTCCCACCATGTCAGATGCCATCCATCCCACCTTTCTTTCCCACCAGATACAAGGAGACTTCTGATGAATGGTTTATTTTTACATGAACTGTCTTTTAAAAATTAAAACATCACATCACACTCAGCTGCACTCCTAATACCTAGTGCCACTTACTGAGACCTTGTAGGTTGCAGAGAACTCTGTCCGTCTGAGTCGTGCACTGAGATAAGGGCCACAGCTTATCCGGTGGAGCCTGACAAAGCCCGCACCATGACTCCTCAGTTTGAAGACGAGGAAACGGAGGCTACGAGCAGCCACTGCCCCCCAAGGGGTTCCCACTTGGACCCTGTCCCCCCACCCGGGCTGTGCAAAGGTGTGAATGGGAGGCGGCGCTGGACTTTACGGCCCCCTGAGACAACCAGCGCCTGCCAGCCTCCGCCTGGCCTGCGACCCCAGGCTCCCGGGACCCAGCAGTCAGCCCCCAGCTTTCTGTCCATTTCCCTTGCAAGCCCTGGCTGCACAGCAAGGGACGGCAGCCTCCCCACGACGGGGAGCCTCCTCGTGAGACCCAAGACCAGCCCCGGGGCCAGCACCAGCCACCCCACTGCAAACACACACGAGGTGCTGACCAGGAGACCAGAGACCGCCAAAGAGGAAACAGCCCAGCATCAGTGCATCTCCAGTATGAGACGCCGCCGTCCCTGGCCAGAACCTGAGCTCAACCTGAGCTCGACTTGGGGAGGAGGGTTTTGTTGCAGTTTGAGTAGGAAGCAGGGGGAGGGAGAAAGAGAAAGAGAAAGAAAGTCAGCCGATGATGCCATTAGACCCGGGTTGCGGGGGGGGGGGGGAGCTCTGTCCTGCATCCTGTGGAACAGCCAAGCAAAACAATGAATCTATTTTCCCTCCCCTTCTCTGCCTGAAAAAATGCAAGAATTTCGCTTCCTTCTTTGAAACATAGCTCTTGCATAATTTCAGAGCTCGCTCCAGCTGTCTAAAGTGCTAAGGGAAGGGGGTGCTTGACTTTCTCAAGCCCTCAGAGGGGGGCGTCCCGTGCGGACCCTCAATGCTGGTCTGCACACTTCCGGCAGGGAGGGCACCAGGCCAGAGCCGACTGTATCACGGCTGCCACTGGGATCCTAACGGCAAGTCCCATAAAAGAGCCATCATTCCTTTCTGCAGCGTGTAAAGAGATGAGGGTTCAGAAAAGTCAAATGCCCAGTCACACAACAAGCTACCACAAGAGCCAAAATCTCCTTTCGGTCCTGGTGGCTGCAGGGCCCAGCCTGGCAGCCTCTGCCCCTCAGGGAGGTCAGCCGCGGACCACCTGGAGGACACGCAAAGGACCCAAGGTGACCGTGTCTGCAAACCAGCAAGTCTTACTGGCTCCAAAGCTGGGCATCCTCAGGGCTGAGCCGACTGCACTAAGGGAGGCGAGACGGCCCCCGAGCACACAGGGTGCACGGAGGAGGAAGACACGCTGGGAACCTGGTCAGGGACGTCCGCTCCGTCCTCTGCCCTCCAGGCCCATGAGGGCTCAGAGCAGCCTCCCCCAGGGCAGCCCCCAGGCGTGTGGGCAGACCCCAGGAAATGGGGTTGGGGGGCTCGGAGGGCAGAGGCCAGAGCAGGCATCTCCTCCAGGCTGCAGGAAGACTTTCCCAGCCTCCTCCTAGTTCCCGGGTCCACGCAGCCCCTCACCCACCCGAGAGGCACAGGCAGGCCCCGTGCCCTCTCACGCGTGGGCACACAGCCCTGCTCTCTGCTCCTGGGCCACGCTTCAGCACGTCCCCTCCACCCGTGGCTGCCTCCCGGTACTGCGGGGTATTGGCAATCAGCTCCAGAGGCAGGGGTGCAGAAGCAGCCTGTGTTTTGAAGGGCGGATCATAATTCAGGTTGGAAGCTGACACTAATCAGTTGATGTTCACTTGAAAAGACCAGATAGGCTGTGCAGGAACATTTCAGCAGGGGCACCGATAAGGAGAGGGAAATAAAAATTATTGGTATTTACTCGGGCTGCAATGCTAGAGGAAGGACTTCTTTTAAAAGGGAGCACTTCAGAATGGCTATTCAATCTGAATTTCCCAGATAGCGCGGGGAATCTGTGCTCACAGAAAGCTCCCTATCTGCCATCGCACGTCTGCGGGGCGCCACTCACGTCCTCCACAGCAGGAACTCTCACTCTGTGTTGCTCCGTTACGAGCTGACGGTGACCTGAAGCACATATGGCATTCAAGAATCTGCCTGGAAATTACTCCCAAGGAACGTCTGTACCATTCCCTGCTCGCCACCCCTGCCTCAGGCACCAAAGATGGAAGCCAGCTCAGGATCCCAGGCGGAAGCAGCGTTTCATCCCCTCACAAACCAGGCTCCCTCGGAAGTGGAGGGTTCCGGCGTTTTTCACAAGTTGTGTTCCTGGAGCAGCATGGCAGGAGGCTCTTTTGAAAGCTTCAGCTCAGGCTCCCTGCTAAGAAAAGCCGGAAGAGGGGCTTCACAGGGATGCGAGCCAGAAGGCCACCCAAGGCTCCCGAGCAGGGCGGTCACTGTCAGATTCTGTGTCAGACACCGCTGATCTACGGACGACCCCGAGGGGACAGGCGTGCTCACACACCCACTGTGCACGCCTCATCTGTCCTGTGGATGCAGTCACCTTGGAAGACGGACGCTGTAACTAGAAAAGGTGAAAAGAGGGGACTCATACAGGCCAAGCCTGGGAACCCAACTTTCCTCCCAATGGCTCTCGGAGGTTCCACCTAGACCCCCACCCCCGGCCACAGGCACGCAGAGGGGCCTGTGACAGAGAACCAGCAGCCACCCCCGTCTGTGCCTCTGGCCTCACATCCAGCACCTCCAGCCGTCGGCTTCCTGTAGCGGGGCAGAGGGTCGACGTCATCACAGCCTCTCCAACCACGTGCCGGCAGTTCTGCAGCCCATCCTCTGATGCACCCAGCCGAGCGAGCGGGGTGACCACCCGCAGGCCAGGGGCGCAGCCGGCGGGGAGGGAGGTGGCCTTGCACCGGACCGCCCGGAGCCGGGGCGGGCCACACCTGGGCTCCACCCACTTCCTGGGGGGGCTTGGCTGTCCCCTCCCAGAGGCACCTGAAGCCTGCACTTCCAGTCTGAGGGGAACAAAGAGGCTGTGAGACCCTGAATCTGAGGGGCGGGCAGGGTCAGGAGGACTGGGCACCAAGACATGTCTTCCAGCCTTGAAGGCCGCTCCGGGAAACACCGCAGAGGAGCTGGAAACAGGCAAATCCTTGTACAGGAGCAGACGTGGCCGAGTTCAGACAGAACCGTGACCCTGGGGAGGCAGGCAGATTACCTCTTTTTTCTCCTGGAAAGTCCCTGCATTGGCTCATACCACAAACTTGCAGAAAAAAAGAAAACCAAGTGAAGAGGGCTGACAACTGAGCCCACATCTTCAAATGCTTTAAAAGTTAAGCCCGATAATCTTTACACTGACGCGAAAGGGGCGGCATATACATTTGACCCCTTGCTTCAAACAGAAACCCTCCCATATGGCTTTTAATTGGAAGGCGGTTGTTTGGCTTTCGCAACACTCTTTAACCTCTGCCATTGTACGTACAAGGCTGCAAACCATATTTCCATTGATTAAAAAAAAATGAAAAATAAACGTTGAAAGAAACAATATTTTTCTTTTTAAGGAAAAAAAAAAAAAAGACAGCAAGCAGCTATTTTCTGGAGGGGTCAGCGCTTAAAGGCATACATGGGAAGCCACCCTGGCTGCGGCTTACGGTTTATTTTGTCTCGGAAAAGCCCGAGGTCGTTCTAACTCCACTGACCTGTTACCCCACACGGATGTCTCCACCCAGGACCGCAAGCAAACACTGCCCTCTTGTGCACCGAACGGGCCCGAGTCGGCAGGGAGATGGGGACGCCTCCGCCCAGCGCTGCCTCTACGGCCCGGACAGCTGTCAGGAAAGGGTGACACACACGTGTCACCAGGGAGCTTGCTCCAGTGTCGCCTTCCAGGACAGACGGTGAGAGAAGAGGAAGACAGAGTGAGTCAGCTGACGAAATCAGACCCACAATAACTGCCTCTTATCTTTCCTAGAAAAGAGGCATTCCTCGAAGAGAAACTTCATGGGTTTCCATGGCAGGTTTTCTTCTTTTCTACTTTTAAGAACTTCTAGAAATGACTAACGAGTCTGCAGAACAAGTGTATAGTACTTCTTTTAATCTGGGAAATATTTGCCAGGAAAATATTCCACTTGATTCCAGGGGGGAGAAATAAACAGGTGGGGGGACCCCAGTTGCTGCTTCTCAGAGGAACCCCCAGAGCTCAGTCAGGGTTCTTCTTCTTTCTGATGGGCCCCGACCTGCAGGGTGACCTGCACCCCGGGGTCAGGGCTCCATGCCCAGAAGACCACTCCGGCATCTCGAGAGCCTCATGGGGTGTAAACCACGTCCCTCAGCACAGGACCCGACAGGAGCAGAGGCCAAGATCCAGCCCAGCGGGAGGCCAGCCTGCCGGCAGGAGCCCACAAGGCAGGCCCTGGGCTTCTCGGGGTGTCTCCAGGTCTGCTCTGAGCCACAAGCCACCTGGACACTGTGCCCACACGCAGCCTTGCGGGCACAGTCAAGATGGGCCAAATCTCAGGCCAGACTCATTTGGGGGAAAGTGACAAAGAAAGTGAAAGTCGCTCAGTCATGTCCAACTCTTTGCGACCCCATGGACTATACAGTCCATGGGATTCTCCACGCCAGGACACTGGAGCCTTTCCCTTCTCCAGCAGATCTTTCCAACCCAAGGATTGAACCCGGGTCTCCTGCATTAGGATTCTTTATCAGCTGAGCTACCAGGGAAGCCCACTTCAGGGGAAGAAAGTGCAAGACCTGCCCCCAGTGCACCCCCTTCAGTCCAGTGGGCACCCAGAGGGAAGGACAGGGGTGCCAGCAACTTCAGCTCCTCCAGTCCCTGCCCGTGATGCCCAGCGCTTGGCTTGGCAGTCCTAGCATCCTGGCTTCTGTCCAGCTCACATTAGCCAGGAGAATCTGCCGCTTCCTGTTTCCACATGGTCCTGCCCTCCACCCTGGGAAGAAAAGGGGGTCCAGGGCCAGACACAGAACTCGGTGCGTGAAGCTGGTGGGGCCCTCCCTCCTGGCCTCTGTCCTCCAATCAGGACCACAGGACACGCGCTGCCTTGTCCTCTGGCAAACCAGAGATGGACACAGACTCCAAACAGTCACATCTGTCCAGACAGGCCAGCCCACAGCCGGTTCCTATTGTGGACACTGGCTCTGACAGTCGGCCAGACCGACCTCTGACGCGTAGGACAGCCTCAGGACCCGCCTGCCTGCTGCTCCGTCTGCGCGTGTCCTGCGTGCTCCTCCCCGCACACTCACAACACACAGCACTGCCCCCACGGCGGACACTGGGCTCCACTTCTGTCCCGCTCACCCACGCAAACCCCGCTCCGAGCGTGTGTGTGTGGCTCAGGGTTTGCAGAATGAATGAATGACTGAATGCATCAGTACACCTTTCCTTCCTCAATATCTGATCGTAAGGAATCAGGTCACCTCGCCAGATCTTCAGGGTGCTATGAACCCTGGGAGGAAACCAAGCCACAGGGGCGGGCTGGGGGCTCTAACAGCCCCCAGCCTCCTGCAAAGAGCAGCTGCCAGGATTCAGGAGGACCCGTCAGGATGGAGGTGGGCAGGGTCCACCTCAAACGCCAGGGTGCCTCGACGCCGTGATCAAGGTGCCACACACTCCCCGGGTCTCGGGGCCCTCCTGTGGGCAACACAGGGAGAACTCGATGGAGACTCTGGCAGGCCCCGCATCCAGCCTGCGCCCTCAGGCCTGGGGAGCCTGGCCCCTCTCCCCAGGAGGGTACAATCACAGGCGCGCCCTGTCAGGGTGAGGGGCCCCGGCTCAAGTCCAGCCTCCCGGGGTCCTGAGGACCTGGAACTCGGGCCCCAGGCTGGACCACCAGGGGCAGGAACTGCTTTTGGTCATGCTGCCGACAAGAGCTGGCCGAGGTGGGTCACCGCGGGAAGCCACCACGCTGGCCCGCTCCGGAGGCCCCCCACCTCCATAGCTACTGCAGGACCCCACGGGGCCCACAGGCTCGCATTAGGTTCATTTCCCTGTCCCCGAGCTTGGGGGCAAGTTCAGAAGTCCTCGTCCTGTTGCAGATCAGGTCTGAATTAATACCCTTCCTCCAGAGAACTCCAGTAGCAAAGTGGAAACAGACGCCCAGACAATGGCCTTTGAGAGCCCCAGCAGGGATGGCTGGTGACAACGCAGCCCCAGGCTCTCCAAGAAACCTTAAGGTTAAAGGTTCACAGAGGCAGAAGAATTACCAAAGTACAAGTTTGTTCAAATTTCCTCCGGCAGATTTAAACAACCAGGGTCAAGCTGAAGATCGCTGGTGAAAAACCTGTGAGACAACCCAGCCCCTTTGAACTGCGTGGAGAAAGGAAAATATACGGTGTGGGAGGGATCTCTGTTGCAGCTTTTAAAAATGTTCTTGAAAAGGTCACCCTGTTAACTCCAGAGCGCCGCGCTGAAGGATGCCTGAGACGGCATCCCTAAGACAACAGGCTGCGGGCCCTCGCCCTGTGCGGCGCGCTGCTCGGGGTCGCCGCGGCCCCGGCCCCGGCATGCTGACCCTCTGCGGGCCATGAAATTAACCATCAGCGCGGCAGAAATCTGCTCCGAGTTAAACTACTTTGCTACGCAAAGTGGCCTGAAAATGAAATATGAGGATTGAATTTCCACTGAAAGATTAACTCGTCTGACCTCCAGGCAGGTCTGCTCCGCAGTGAACCCTGTGTGGCCGAGGGCTGCCAGCCCCACGGGAGGCAGGGTGCGGGCCGCGGGCGGAGGGGCCGGCCTGCTCGCCCGCGCGCGCCTGCTGGTCTCTGCGCCTGCGTGGAGGCCCTGCCCTTGGTCCTGGAGTCGGAGGAGGCAGGACCCCCACCTCGGAGGCATCGGGCCCAGCGAAGGCACGGACCACAGAGGGGAGAACACGGGGTCTGGGGGCCCAGCGGGTGGGTCAGGCCCTCCCCCGGCCAGCGTGGGGACGGGGAGGCTTCCCAGAGACGTGGCAGAGCCAGAGAGACCCTGGTCTCTCTGTCCAGAGACCTGCAAGCAGCTCGTTAAGCCTGGGGTCCTGAGAGACACAGCCACCCTGGCCCCTCAGGAAGGGCCCTGTCAGCCTACTGCAGTTTGGCCTTTACACCAACAGAGAGAAAATGAAACCCTTTTAGGCAGGGAAATAAAATAACCGTATTAGCCGTTCAGAGAGAGTTCTCTGCTTGGGTGGGAAGGACAGCCTGCAGAGGGACTGGAACCCGAGATGCTGCAGGCAGGTGGTGCTCACCTGGTGCAGGATGGGCGGAGGCCCGACCAGGGAGCGGCCGTGCTGGGCAGAGGGACAGGCGGGGTGCCTGGTGAGGACGCCGGTGGAGGAGCAGGAGGGGGAGCGGGGGTCACGGGAGCCCCTCCCGCCCCGCTGTGGAGAATCGGGGCGCTGGTCAGTGTGAAGGGGGCACTGGGGTCTGGGAACAGGGAGTCTGGGGGCCTGAAGCCAGCTCCACAGGTGCCTGGAGAGCAGGTGGAGAACTGCCTGCTGTGACAGGACTTCAGCACCCTTGAGTCAAACTGCAGTGTCACTGCGTGAACTGCACTAGCCACGGGCAAGGACTCCGCAGTCGCCCATGGCTCCTGGCTGTTGCTGGGCTGTGCTGCAAGGGGACACACTGGCAGCCTTGAGCGGCCTGCTGGTGGTGCTGGGCACGCCCTGCACCGGCTCTCCAAACACGGCCGCGTGCAGCCAGTGGGGGCCAGCCCTCCCCGCCCGGTTGACGCTGCTGGGGACCCCAGAGTCCTCCCAGCCTCCTGTGCTCTGCCCGCCCGTGGACTCCAGAGGTGCTTGGGGAAAGCAGCCCCACTTACGGAAAGCCTTTTTTCTCTGGGGCAGAAGCTCTGAGGACCACCTCCGAACGGATCGCATTTTAGAGAGCAGGGAACACCGGGGTCACACACACAGGAGGGTCTCGGGTGCCCAGGGCAGGGGGCCCTGAAATTCACCTGGAATTGACGCCAGCAGAGTAAGCGCCGCCCTGCCGCACAGCCGGGAGGCAGACAGCCTTCATCCCGACACCAGGTGACAGAGGCTGAGCCCCCCACTCCTGGAGCTTTACGCCACCGAGTGACCCCAAGTGGCAAAGGATGGGTCCCGTGTCCAGGGAGCCCAGCAGGTCAGCGCTGGCATTTCCCCAATACTAACTCTAAGAGGGAACAGTCAGGTTTATCTGCAGGTAGCACCTGTGCGTGCCAGCAAATAGAAGTCCTCGGGAAGTAGGTTAGAGACAAAGGAAGCAATCGCAGTCTCCTTGAAGCCCCGAGACACAGAGGCATCATCCTAGCACGAGAGATACGGCACAGGGAAACTCAACTTCTCTCTCAACAGCAAACTTGTTTCTTCTCCTGCCAAGAGAGGATCACCACGTCAACTAAGTCCCCCTCCCCCCCAGCCTCGGCCACTTCAAAGCAGCAGGAGCCTAATCACAAGAAAATAAAGACCCAATTAACAACACACAAAACTCCAATAATCCAGGGAGAATGGACGCACAATTCTGTGCTTTGGACAAACTGACTTATGTACAAACTGCTGCTCAGGAGCCGGACTCCCCCCAGAGCAGTGTGGGCTGATCCTACACACGACCTGGAGCCGCTCTGACCGAGCACTGGCAGCCTCGTGTCTGTGGGCGACCCCCGAGTGTGGAGGGAAACCCCTGCCTTGGGGCCGGTTGGCAGGACGCGGTGAGACGATCAGGGCCCAGAGGAGCATCTGTCTGGACGGAAGATGCTCCCAGGCACTGTGCCGCCCCGCCGCGCCTCCTGGGGCCCCGTAAAAGCACCCGAGGGCCTCCCCTGACAGGAGGCGCCCCAGGCTCCGGAGCTCCGGCCCCGTGGACTCTGCATTCGGGTGTACACTCGCTCACACCTGAAGTGGTGGACTTCTGGGCTGTTACATAAAAGCTCCTGCTTTTGACATGCTGGCAAGGAATTTTTGTAAAAAAAGACTTTGACACAGGGGCCATCAAAACATACCTGCACAAGACCTCAGTGTGGGGTGAGACCCTCCATGGGCGGACAGACGGGAAAAGCCTCCTGCCAGCACTAAGGACGAGGGTAGGCGGGTCCAGGAGGAGGATCGGAGGGGCCCTAAGAGCCCCCCAGAAACACGCAGATGGCACTTCCAGACTCCCCTCACCCCTCACAGCCGGAATAAGGTCGGGCACACATGATCCTCTCAAACTACATCCATTTAATTCAACTCACTTATTTGTTTACCTCAAATAATACTGAGTAAAGACAACCCATAAAGGGGAGAAAATATTTGCCAATCAGATACCTAATAAAAGATTGGTATCCACAATACATAAAGACTTACAACTCAATAACAAAAGCCAAATGACCCAGCTGAAGAAAAGGGCACAGGATCTGGATACACAGCTCTCCAGAGAAGACGTACAAATGGAACAAGAAAACATCAGAGAAATGCAAGTTTAAGTGTCAGTGAGCTATCACCTCACACTCACCAGGATGACTATGGTCCAAAAGCCAGGCAATCACAAGTGCTGGCAAGTTTGTGGAGAAACCAGACCCGCACACGCTGCTGGTGGGAGAGCACAGCGGAGCGGCTGCTGCGGAAGACAGTCGGCAGTTCCTCGAAAAGCAGACACAGTTACCCTCTGACCCAGCAACTCCATTCCTACGATATAAACCCAAGAGAGCGAAAACATACGTCCACACAAACTTCTGAACACAAAATGTCCACAGTGGAGTTTCTCATCATCGTGGAAAAGTGAAAACAGCCCAAATGTCCTTCAACATGATGACTGGATTTTTAAAAAGCGATGTATCCATACAATAGGTACTATTCAGCCATAAAATGGAGGAAGGGGGAAGAGGAGTTGAACAGGCACGGTTTTGCTTTTATAAGAAAAGAGCTCTGGAGATGGAAGCTACTGAAGTACAGACTTAAAAATGGTTCAGACAGTACATTTTACGTAAAATGTATCTTACCACAATTAAAGACAAAAATGGATTTTTAAAAAAGGAATGAAGTATCGTGCACACTATAACATGGATGAATCCTGGAAGCAACACACTTGGTAGAAGAAGCCAGACACAAAAGGCCACATCATGTGTGATTCCATTTACACGAAACTCCAGATCAGGCACATGGACCGAGACACGGAGCATACGAGAGGCTTCCAGGCCTGGGTTAGGGAGTGGGGTGGGGACCGCCATGGCTCAGCCCGGGTCAGGGAGCGGGCTGGGGACCGCCGTGGCTCGGCCCAGGTCAGGGAGCGGGCTGGGGACTGCTATGGCTGTGTGGTTCTTCTCACACCGATGGAGCTCAGGCTGCGGCACTGACCACACAGCTCTGGGAACAGGCTGAAGACGCTTAAATGTGCACCTGAAATGGTCAGATTTTATGGTTTGTGAATTATATCTCAGAACAAATGCTTAACAAAACAGCCTTAACTGTCCACTGCCTGGTCTAAGAGCCACCCAGAGGCCTCTAGGCTCATGGGAAAAGCAGGTGGAAGGCCTCCCAGTCCCCTTGGGTCCCCCAGAGCTCCAGAGACTGTTCTCCCCATCACCTCCCACAGCATGGCCTCAAAGGCCTGCTGGTCAGAGGGAGCCTCAGGCCCAGCCTGGCCCAGGACCAGCCAGTGCAAGGACAAGCGTGCAGGGAATGGGTCTCAAGGCTTAATTGACTGGTTGGTTTCTGGGACGCCTGCCCAAGTCTTATTCCAACCTGGATGGAGTGAATCTGAAGACAAACCCAAGAGCCAAAAAAGAACGGCTAAGTGAGAAGTTTAAAAGCAATTAATTTTAAACAATCACAGCTTTACCAAAAGCTGTGGCTATGGTTTCCTCCTGACTTTGATTATAACCTTCCAGCAAAACATTTGCCTCGCCAAGGCAAGTCTGCATTATTTTCTATTCCTAGCATGACTAGAAAATATTCTTTGATTTAACATTTGATATGTTTTGTTCTCAAGGGCAAGCCCCACGAGAAGAAAAATGTACCCCAGCAGAATGAGATATAACTACCTGCTTCCATTTTTCTTACCAGTTGGTTCCTGCTCAAATATTCTGCATTCATTTAAACTCGAGGCCACGTCTCTGACGTTACGTGGCTCCCACACCCAAAGCCCAGCAAAGTCACCCGCTGGCCAGCGGCCGCTGCTGCAGACAGAGCTTGGCTTGGGTCTCCTAGAAATGCTGAGGGCTCTGGCCTTGGAAGAAGGGGTCCTACCCGGTGCACACTGAAGAGCAGGGGACAAAAGCCAATGGATTCTAGGAGCCAGAGGAGTTAGAGCTGAGGAAGGGCCTCCACTCATGTCATCGCCCTTAAATATGCCTCAGCGTTTGAGGACAAGCGTAAGGTGCTGTAACTCAACACAAAGAATTTCTAGACAGATCCATTGAAAGACTAGGGGTGAAGAAAACAAGAAGTGTCTTTTTTGCTTGGTTGGTTTTGCATGAGGAAAACACTTGAATTCCTGGGGTGGCCAGGCCCCTGTGTGGCACCTCTGCTTGGGCCACGCAGCCTGCTCGGCACTAAATGCAGACGGCCCACAAGCAGAGTCAAAACCTGGGGGAAAACACATGGTCATTCGCACACGAGCCTTCTCATGGGTCCAAAGCGAGCATCCCAGACAGGCTGCAGGCATACTCCCGGAGAGACGGCTGAAGGCACTGTGCTGCTCTATGCTGTCCCCTGAGCTCGGAGACGTGGAAGAACAGAGAACGGAAGAAGCTTAAGTGTCATAAAGAATGCTCCCTCCCAGGCTGCAGAGACAGGCTCCCGGGGGCTGCCCACTGCCCTCCAAGGCTAGGAAGCCCAGGCCACGCGTGTAAGCCTGTGACAGCTCAGTAGCTCTGGCCAGGCAGGCCCAGCGCGGGGCAAGCCCAGCGGAAGCACCACTGAAGCAGGGGCATGGGAGGCCGGTGATCAGGGTGACGGGCGCGGCGCAGAGCAGCCGTTTATTACCCACAGGCACGAGAGACCGGGCGACACTGCACTGTTAATCCTAGCAGCCACAGACGACTACAAATGGCCAAGCCCAGCCGCCAGCATTTGTCAGAGCTCCTGCTTCCCGCCAGGGCAAGAGCGAGGATGGGTCCAAGTCCCTCAGCCCCACTCAAGCCCCATCACTGAATCTTGCCGAAGTTCCAACTCTGAAAGATTTATACTCTAAAATGGATCAGAGGAAAATACTGCCCAGAAACACCACCACAGGGGCTAGGCGGACGTGCACCTTGTCCACCCACACTGAGAGTGCCAGTGCTCCGTGGGCTGGTCAGCGTGGCTCGGGACGAGCTCTGACCTGCGTTCTGCTCACTCTCTGCTCCGCTGTCAGTCCCCAGGGAGGAAACCCTGCTGGGGACTTGTTACCACCCCTGTCAGCCTCGGGGCTGGCACAGGGCTTCAATCATTCGGAACTCACCGAGTGCCTCCCATAGGCCTGGCTCTGGTCATGGCACTCAGAACAGGCTGGTGAGACAGACACTATTCCCGCTTGCTCCCACAGGGGACAGAGGCCCTCAACAAGCAAGCACATCAAGCGTACAGCACAAAGGGCTCGCAGGAAACATAACGGGACACGAGAAAGTAGGAGGGCAGAGAGCCAGGGACACTAGGTCAGTAGGTCCGAGAGGGCCTATCCGAGGTGGTGACACTCAAGCTGAGACTTAAGTGAGGAGGAGTCAGATGGTCCGAGAGGAGGGAACAGCAGACGCAAGACCAGCCCATTCAACAAGGAGAAGGCCAGTGCGACGGGAGGGCAGGAGACAGGGACGAGGCTCAGGGGCGGGCAGAGGCCAGACCACGGTTCCCAAGAGGGCAACGAGCAGCCTTAGGACCGTCTTGAGGCTGAGAGCTGATCTGATCTGATGACCATCCATCCATCATGTGATGACGGATCAGCCGAGGGAGGAGAGGGCCCGTGGTCCAGAGAGGAAGGACAAGGTCCAGGACGCAGGGGACAGAAGCCAGGACTCAGCCTCTGCAGCCGTCTCGAGAAGACCAAGACGGGTGAAGCCTATAAGGCAGGGGATTCACACACCCAGGTCACCGGCAGCAGAGCGGCTTCCGACCCCTGTCCAGGGAACTCCCGTTTCCTCAGTGGAAAGATGGGGCAGCACTCCCCCAACACACCCCTTCACTCAGCATTGCTGCACAGACACAGGTTTGTAGCCACAGGCTGGCAGACACTCAAATGCAGTTCCCTTCCACTCAAAAGAAAAAGCCACTTTTTTCTTACTTCCTCGAGGGGAAGGCGGGCATCTGATCTATTGAAGGAGGAAGAGCAGCATCCTGGGGCCCATCGCCTCCATGTGCTCAGGTCTTGCGTTAACAACTGTAAGAAGTGCCTCCATTTCCTCTCCTGAAAACAGGAGACATCTCAGATTGCCCGCAGCATGGACCAGTCGGGAGGTGCCAAGGTAGAAATATTTGACACTCATCATACAGCCGGGGCCCTCTATGCCCAGTGACCAGTGATGCTGTCCAACAGCAGGTCAATGAAAGCATCTGAACAATCTGTGCTCCCACATGTGCCGTGGGCCCAGGGAGTGCCGTCAGAAGGAACAGGAGAAGACAGGTGGGAGATACCAGGGTCCTGGGTCCACAGTGAGAAGAAGAGTCTCTGAGCTACACATCCTTTGTGCCATGTGCTTGTGTTAAAGCACCGTTTTTCTATATAAAAGGAACATGTTTTAAAGCCCTGTCTGTGCAGTCCAGTGTACTGAAATGGGTGTGAAAAGGTAATTTGCCAGAGGTACACTAGTGAGTTCCTCTGGAGAGACGGGAGGGGTAAGTAGGGGCCTTCTACCTGGTCTGTGATGTTCTATTTCTTCAGGAGTAGAATGTATTCATGTACTGTTAAAATTAATGAGATGGTACATCCCAGGAGGGCATCTGAGAAGTACCCACCAAGATCCTCTGCCCAGGCATGTCAGTTCTCGGGGCTCTCCTCACAGACACACAAGCTCACCCACCAAAGACGTCTGTTCTAGAAAACTCACTGAAGAAGCATCATTAGCAAAAATGGCAAAGGACATAAATGTCCATCATTAAGACATGAAGAAAATGGTGGGGCAAGTGTACAACGGATTTTCACGTGAGGCTGAAAAAGAAAGATGTATTGTGGTGTGTGAGTGTGCTTAGTTTGCTCAGTGGTGTCCGACTCTTTAAGACCCCATGGACTGTAGCCCACCAGGCTCCTTTGTCCATGGGATTCTCCACGTAAGAACACTGGAGTGGGCGCTGCTTTACACATAGGGACGGGCAGCTTGAAGTATCCAGTGAAATAGGGCATGTGGTGTTACCACCTTGTTTACAAAAAAAAGAAGAAAAGGAAGAACAGGAAGAGGAGGGATCGACCTATACACAGACTCCCTGTCTCCAAGTGGAGCTCCCGGGAAACGGAAACGGCGCGAGGGGGGGCGGCCGACCCCCGGGACGGGCAACAGGGCACCAGGGGACAGCGAGTGGACGCCTTCCGGGCACCGTGCGGGTCTCTGAGCTTCCCCAGATTGTGCTGCGAACGAGTGGACAAGTGTGTCACGAACACAGGTGGTAAAAGGCCCGCAACGCTCGGGGTGGTCGGGGCGGCCCTGCCGCCCGCCCGCCCCCGGCCCCCGGCCGCGCTCACCGCCGATGATGGTCCGGATGAGGGACGCGTGCCCCGGGCAGTCGACCAGCGTGACCTGCAGCCGCGGCTCGGCCTCGGGCTCGGGCTCAGGCCCCGCCCCCGGCGCCGGCCGCAGGTGCGCGGGCAGCGGCACCGAGAAGCACGAGAATCCCAGATCGAGCGTGATGCCGCGCTCGCGGCTCTGCGGCTGCTTGTCGAAGGCGGCGGTGGAGGCCGTGGTGCTGAGCGCGCGCGCCAGCGCCGTCTTGCCGCTGTCGATGTGGCCCAGGACGCCCACGTTCACATTCACCCGCCGGCCCGCCATGCCGCCGCCGGTCCGCCCGCTAAGCCGGCCCCGCCGCCGCCCGCGCCCGGCTCGCGCGTTCCGCCGCCGAAGCTTCCGGCCTCGGCCCGCCCGCCCGGGAGCCCGGGCAGCCCGGGGCCGCCCTCCGCTGGTCCTCACGTTCGCTCGCCCGTTTCGAGGGCGCCGCCCGTCCACCGCGCGGGGACACGGCGCTCTCCCCGCGCGAAGTGCGGGGCGCGGGCTGGGTCCGCGGCCCTCACGCCCACAGGAAAGGGGTGGCCCACGGTCAGCCGCACGGACCACACTTCCAAATGCCTGCCTGGGCCCGGCAGGTGGCTCTCAGGAGAGAGACGGGCAGGGTTTAAAGTGCCCAGAGGGGTCCTGCACGGACGGGGTGCCGCTGCTCAGCTTCAGCCAAGCGACACCGGCTGGGACTACCAGCCCCGCCTGTCAAGAGTGTTTCTGTATGAAATCCCAGGAACATTTGCCTGGTGAACCTCTGAGTCTTGGGGCTGTGGGCTGCAGCCATGACCTGGCCGGACCTACACCTAAACGCTCACCGGCGGCAGGGCTGCAGTGCCAGGTCTTCCTGTCTCCAGTCCCACCGCAGCTGGCTCACACGCAGCTCCTTCCCCAGCAGTGGGCCTCGGGGTGGGGCCTGAGCCCCCTGGGGGAGTCCAGCCCCATCTCCACAAGCGCCAAGGAGGTGGCAGCTCTGGGTTGTCTGAAAGTCAGCCAGATTAAGGCTGTATCCTGCGGGTAGCGGTGTGTGGGCATGGAGCAGGGAAGCACAGAGCTCTGCCTTGGCAGGTGTGCCAGGAAGAGTGTGAGGGACACCCTGCAGGAACTGGAGCACTGTCGCCAGCAAGATGCAGGTCCCATCACACCTACCTCTCTGTCCTTTGTCCCAGTGCTGGCTTCTATTCCAGGGAAGCCACTTTGCTTTAGACCAGCCCGGTGCTCTGCTGCCCGCCCCCGTCCCAATGGGCTGAGGACCTTTGCACATCTTTGCTTGCCCCCAGGCTGGTACATGCAAACTGTTTGAGTGGAGCCACCCCCAAATCTCTAGCCCACAAAGATACCCTCCTCTGCTGCAAACTCCTGAGTCCCAGCCTGAGTTCCAAGGTTAGGCCCAGTCCCTGGGAAATGATTGACAGGGAGCGGTCTGCAGAAGTGCGATTATTTGGGATTTCTTCTTAATGTTAATGCAATGCTGGTTCTTTTCTGTTCCTTTAATGCTATTTTGTATTAAGGTAGTTCAAAGTTCTTTACAAACAGCTAGTAATTAATTCAACTTCATTAAGGCCAATTAATCCAGGATTAATTATAAATTTGCCCAGAGGAAGTTATTATACTTTGCTCTTTGATTTGAGTTTTGGCTTTAAAGATTCTTTTAGGAGTGAAATGGAAATTTCCATCTTCTCTGAGGCTATCCACCTTGCCAGTGACTGTGTTAACCATGTACCTTCCTCGGCATGTCCCATACTAACCTCGGATCAGGTTGTCACCAGGCCACCACTGTGCTCCACAGCACTGCCAGTGTTGAGCAGCTCTGCTAATGCCCCCTTAGCTGCAGGGCGGGAGCTGATATCCTGGCAAGAACTGGTCCCCACAAGTTGGAATCAAGCCCCGTGTCCCCCGTTTCTTCCACCTGAATATGGATACGAGCTCTTTAAGGTCTGCAGGGGTCGGGGCCCTCTCCCTCTTCTGTAAGCCTCCTCAGCTGTCCTCGGAGGCATCACGCTCTTCTCCTCTGGGTCGCCATGGGGGCTGACCCCACTGTAGCTCCAGGGATGGACCTGAGACTCGGGTCCCTTTCACTAGACACGGCCACTGGTTCGGCAGTGAGCATGTGACCCAAGTTTGCACAATTGGAGAAAAATCTGAAATCTTTTTCCAGGACAAGCAGTACAAAAGTATGCTCTCTGATATGGACTAAAACCTGTGGAAATCAGTCTGGGCTGTGACGGGACCCCTGCGGGGGAGGCTGGCCATGCAGAACAGTGACCTCCAAAGATGTCCACATCTTGGAACCTGTGACAGTGTTGGCCTGCATGGCCACAGGACCTGGCGGGTGTGACTCAGTTAAGGATCTTGAGATGAGGTTGAGGGGGGAGGCTTACCCCAGATTATCCCGTGGGCCCTGGGAGGGAGGAGGGAGAAAAGGAACCAGAGACGGCGAGATGAGAAGACGTTGCAGGCCGTTACTGTCTTTAAAGCTGGAAGCGGGACATGAGTCCAGGAGGTGGGCAGTCTGTAGAGGCTGGAAAACCCAGCCTGTGGGAGCTCCCCAGAGCCTCCAGAAAGGAACCCAGCCTGCCCACACCTGGATTTTAGCCCAGTGAGGCCTGTTTTGGACACCGATATGCAGAACTGTAACAGAATGCATGTGAGTTGTCTTATGACACTGTTTGTAGGAACTGGTTACTGCAGACATAGTAAACGAATATGGACATTTAACTAGACTGTGGAGACTATTTTCACGTTTATTAAATTAGTGAATGGCTCATAATTCCCTCCCACCTGGTCAGAAGATCACAGTCTGACAGCTAAAACTTTACACCGGAAACAGCCTTACGACCTGTCCTCTGGTCAGACCATGCTCCCCTGACCTCTGACCCTGCTGCCACGTGACACCAGTAGGACGGGGTGGGGGAGGGGGCGCAGCCAGAGCCCTCGGGACCTGCAGGCTTCAGCTGCTTCCCCAGCGTTTACTGCCAGGTTCCCCTGCTGCAGTGGGGCGTGTCTGCTGGCATGGAGACAGGTCCCAGAAGAGAAGGCTGGCTGACTCAGGCTCCACAGCAATTCCCAGGAGAGTCCTTGGGGGAAAGCAGGGCCAGATGACTGGAAGGCAGCACACACGCAGGAGGCAGATGTCAAAGGGATGAAGAGCCTGTGCCTCTGCGTTGCAGAGCACGACTACCACTTTCTGTGCCGCTTCCAGTGCTCAAGCCCGATGCCAGAGCTCTCACTGAATTCTCTTCGTAACCCATGGAGGTGCTGTTAGGGCTGTTTCACAGCAGAGGGAGGAGGGCCGCGAGAGGTGACTTGTTCAGGCCCTCTGCTCCCTGCCAGCTGATCCCTGTTTCATGTCAGCTTTCTTCAACCCCCATGATATGAGCCATCTTCATCATTTATGCAAGATCCAGGTATACACAGTTTTCTTTGAGTTTGACTTAAATAAAAGTATTTCCCTATACACGGAAAAACATTATCACTTGCCACAAATAGGTGGGAACCACAAAAATCTCAATAAAAAGTGAGACTAGCAAGTATTAAAAAGGGAGAGTCATACTTCACCTCCTAAGATTCACTGAATCAGAATGAAAATGGCACAGGAATTTCCTGGCCGCCAATGGTTAGGACATGGATTTTACTGCTGTGAACCGGGATTTAATCCCTGGTCAGGGATCAAGGTTTGATCCAACAAGCTGTGCAGCCAAAAAAAAAAAGTGTAAAAAAAGAAAAAAAGGATTAAAAAGGCAGCAATGTTCTCACTATGTGGATCAACGTTATTTGGTTGCGTGTCTTTGCACCACCTCCAAGGTGCCATCAACATTATTTGGTTGTGTGTCTTTGCACCATCTCCAAGGTGCCAGCAAAATCATCTGTCCCTTCTGTCCCCAGAAGTCAGCCTAGAGATGAAATATCAAGCATACCAGTGCCCTCGGCAACTATCGGAAAGGGAGGTCATTCCAAATGCTGGTGAGAATGTGGGACTATAAGCCCAGAGACGAAGCCAATTAGCTTAAAAGGGGGCCTCCTTCCACAGGGACTTTCTTTGGCTTTGATTGTGATTGGTTTGGATCTTGGGGGGCATGGCTCTGAAGTGCACCCCAGACCCTGGGAATTATCTTGCTTATAATCATTGTAATAATCTTCATAGGGCATTGTATTCTCTCAAAAGCTTTAAATGTGTGTTCGCAGCCGCTAACCACCAAGCAAATGATCTGAGACTGAAACGTCAGGAAAAGAATGAATTACTGAGTTAAAGAATGTGACATCATGAGCTGTCAGCACCACACAGAGGTTCAGCAGAAACTGCAAGGGCTCCAGAGTGCTAGCTGAGAGTAGCGCTAACACCTTAAAATTTTTATCGCATCTCTCAGGCTGAGACACTGATCAGAAGGAGGAAACTGTTAAAAAACAAGACAACAGGCCCCAAATACAGTCAATTCTGCTAAGCCCCAAGTCACCAAAACTTAATTACAGTTTCAGCACTCTTTCCCCTGTGAATGGGCTTGGCTCCGCTGCTCATATACTGAGGTTGTTTCTGGATTCTCTATTCTATTCCATAGGTCTCTGTCTGCCCTTATGCCAGTGCTGCACTGTTTGATTACTGTAGGCCATTATTAAATGTTCTATTAGGATACGCTCTGAGCACTCAGCTGAGGCTGGAGAACATGATGGGTGTGTGGCTCCACAGGCCCCTGAGTGACTGCCTCCCTCCATACGCAGCGGTCTTCTCAAGGTGTGGAGAAGGCAGAGGCAGGCTTGACCTGGCCTGTGGGTTCAAAGGTCAGATGTGAATGAATTCAAAGCAAGGAGGGAGCAGAAGCACTGGAAACGAAGCAGCTGAGATGATCAAGCCTGGATGAAGAAATGGGGGGTCAAGGGACGGGCGGTGAAAGAGCAAGGGCCAGGGGTTAGAGTGAGCGGGCGGGCCAGCAAGCAGGCCGGTGCCAACACGGCACAAGCTGGGAGGCAGTGTCCACGCCGTCCCTTGTATATGTCACAGCACAGGCCCATGGATGGAAACCTAAGTCGAGCCATGTTAAGGCCCGAGGTCCGCGCTGTTCACCCTGCAAGTGGGGCAAGGCTGGATCTGGGGATGTAAAGGACTGCCTTGGGAGTCTCTGCCAGCTGACCTTTCCTCTGTGCTGGATTCATTCTCTGGTGGAGTCTTCCTATGAAGTGGCAGAGATGACCTGGAGACCCAGGACCAAGGCTCTTTCCTGTTATTTCCCGTAAAGGCGCAGGACTGAGTGTCACTGGACTGTCTGCTCACATTTCTGAACCAATCACTATTCTGGGGACGAGGGGACACGTTGATAGGCCAGGCCAGGGTCCCGTGTCCATCCCTCAAACAAAGCTGAGGGAGGGCCAACCCATCTAAGCCATGAGGTACCCAGTGGGGGAAGGGTGGTTCTCTACAGAAAATTAGAGAGGGGTCAGGAGGTAAGAAGGGTGCTGGGCAGGCATAGTAATCACGTCTACTGCTATGGGCTCACCTACCTTCATGCACCTTGGAGACTGGCCTGCTGTATCCTCTTCTGTTGAAACAGAAGGAACTGCCTGACTCTGCAGCCAGGTCCAGTTTCTTTGCACACTGGACCTGGAGTCTAGGCCTGGAAAGGCATTTGCTCAATTTGTGATTTTAGACAAACTCCATCCTCCTTTAGGGTCTCAGTTTCCACACCTGCAAAAAGAGAATGCTGGGTCAGATCAGATTTCAGACCCCTTCTTTAGCAGGAAAAAAATGCAACTGCTCTGGCGGAAGAGGAGGTGGGGGATAAAAGTTTCCGTTCACTGACAGAAATAATTACCAAGTCCGGTAAGATCCAGTGTGTAAAATACATGCAGCAAAACTGCATGACTTTGTGTGTACGTGGGGGTCCAGAACTGGTAAGAAGCCTTAGCTATGAGCCAGACTATGTGCCAGACACTGACGTTAAAATGACGAACAGCACCGACATGGTCTATGCTTTCACAATGCCTGCAGTTTAGTGGGAGAGACTAACACTGACCCGATAGTCATGCAAGTAACTGGAAACCTAGACTCAAAAGTTATGATGGAGAAGTACAAGGAGACGTGACAGTCAACAACCGCTGCAGCAGGATTTAACTTCAGGTCTGTCTCAACCCTGATGCAAAGCTCCCCCCTGAGCTCTGGGCAAGTCCCTCCTTTCTCTGGACCTGAGTCCACTTGTCTGTGACATGGCAAAGCACCATCTGCTTCTGAGGACGTTAGCCCACCGTCAGGGTTCCATGCAGACATCACCAAACCACCTCATGGTGCCCTCCTCGGCTCTCCAGCTGTTCCAGGTGGCCTGCTCTGGGCTTGCACACCACACCGGTGTACCTGCTCCGGCACCTCACTGTCGCAAGCTTCCCAAGTACGGACTGGGCTTGCTAAGGCTGGAGATTTTGTATTTAAGTCTGTATCCCAGTGCGCTGGAGTGTTTGGCTCATAGCAGGTGCAAACAAATGTTTGTTGAACGGGTGGGTGGATGGGAAGGGTACGCTGTTCCAGGCAGCGCTGACATTATCATGGAACCGGACAGGACGCAGCCGCGGGATGACCGTCTAATCTGAGGGATGGGATGAGGGTTCCACGGGCTGCCATGCCTTAAGTCCTCAGCAGGAATTCCAACTGCTGATTACTTGCTGCGCGTTCTCGGGTGAGTTGCGGGGCCTCTTTTCGCCCGCATCTTCATCCGGACTGGGAATTACACTAAACGTCACCCACAGACAACTTAATCTAAGGAAAGGGAGAGGTGGAGGCGAGGGGAAGCCGAGGACAGGCCCCCTGAGGAAGCTCAGCACGGCCTCCCCCAAGACGGTGAGAGGAGTGGCTGTCAGAAAACAGCTCAGCGGGCGCAGGTCGAAGCTTAAGTTCTAAACCTGTCTCTTCAACTCCACCACAGAGGTCGAACCTGAGCTCCGCAGAGCGGTATCGATTCGAACGCGCTCACGGATCGGAAGGCGCGGTAAAGAGCCAGACGCGCGCCCTTAGGGATGTATAGTGCCGCCCCTCTAGTCACCGGCCGCGGCGGGGGAAGCCAACCCCGGGACACCGCCGGAAGCTGGTGGGCGGGGCCTCCCCGGCAGCCGCGACGGGCGCAGCCGGGAGCCAATAGAGAGCGCGGAGGCGTTCCCGCCGCGGCCAATGGGACGCGCCGACCTAGGCGGGCTGGGACCAACCGCCTGGTAACGGCCCTCGTGGTAAACAGGGTGCGCGCTGCCTGGGCTCTGCGGGCTCCGGGGCTCCGGTTGTCAGGATGAAGATCGAGGAGGTGAAGAGCACCACCAAGACTCAGCGCGAATCGCCTCCCACCACAGCCATGTGAAGGGGGCTGGGGCTGGACGAGAGCGGCCTGGCCAAGCAAGCGGCCTCGGGACTCGTGGGCCAGGAGAAACGCGCGTGAGGTGTGGCGGCGGGCGGCGGCGGGGCCGGGGGCAGAGGGGCGGGGCTGAGGTGAGGAGACTGAGGCGGGGGCGCTGAGGCGGGGCGCGTGAGGCTGAGGGTGGGCGTGGGGCTGAGATGGGGGGGGCTGAGGTGGGGGGCTGAGGTGGGGGGGGCTGAGGTGAGGCGGGGCGGGGCTGAGGTGAGAACTGAGGTGGGGGCGCTGAAGTGAGGCGGGGGGCTGAGATGGGGGCTGAGATGGGGACTGAGGTGGGGGGCGCTGAGGCGGGGCGGGGCTGAGGTGGGGGCTGAGGTGGGGACTGAGGCGGGGCGGGGCCTGAGGTGGGGACTGAGGTGGGGGCGCTGAAGTGAAGTGGGCCCTCTGGGGGGGGGGGGCGGACCTGGGCCCAGGCGGTCGGCGCGGTGCGGGGGTCGGCGGGGAGAAAACGGGCGAAATCCCTGCTCTCCCCGACCTTGCGTTTCGGACACAAACGTTTAAACCGCTAAACAGAAGGAGTGTTAGACTTTGGGGATTGGTTCTGAGGGGGCCTCTGCGGGCCCCAAATTGGGGTTTCTGAGAGCGCATTGGGAGGCTCTGGGGTTTTAAAGTCGGAAAGTGACCAGCCTTGGCAGGTGACAGGTACCGAGTCCTTTTTGACCATTCCAGTTAAAGCCCACATCTACTAAGTGATGATGGTGCCCAGTCCTTTCACCTACATATTATCACAGAACTATGCAGGCTCTTTCTTTTTAATTGTTGTTTTTTGTAGATGAAAAAATTCAGGGTGAGAGACGTCACTTCAACTATCCACTGGCCTCTCAGTTTAGTAATAGTAACACTGGAATTTGTGCCTGTGTATTTCTGACTCCTGAGAAAGTGCTCTCTGTGTAGTACAGTCCCCCTCAGCCCATTGCCCGTGGACCTCTACTGTGGCTCAGCAGCTACATAAGTCCAGGTTAAGACTTGCTCTCTAGCCTAACTGTGCTAAGAAACGGCCAAAGAGAACCGTTCATTTTGAACACCATCCTTCCACAGGGGAAAATGTGACAGGATTGAGGTAACTGAAGTTTCTCTTTATCCAGCTTCAGTGTCTGAGAGGCTGTCACTGCAAATAGTTGTTGAGTGATCTCCATGTGCTAAGCAGCCCCATTTCCATTGTCTTATTGTTCCCCTCCATCCTTATACTGTCCCTCCTCACTTTTTCATGACACTTTTCTGACATACGACAAAATTGAAAGACTTGTGTACCTGTGTGCCCGGTTTCTACAAGTAACATTTTACACCGTTGCTTTATCTTCTATCTGCTCATTTATCCATCCAGCAATCTGCCTTTCCATTTCAAACTCAGTTGTAGACATTAGTATACTTTACCGTAAATCCGTTAGCATTTGTGCCTCTATGTTATGAATTCTGTTTTCGGATGAGGAAATTGTGTTTGACAGAGATTAGGTTATGGGTCTGAGATTACTCAGCTGGTGATTGGTAGACCTAGGATTTAAAGCCAAGGCAACCTGACTCCAGAATCCATACTCTTAACTCGGATGCTGTATGCCTCCATATGAATATGAGCTTCCCAAGGATAGAGACCTGGTGGTGTTAAATATCCAGAACCTGGCTTATTATAGGGACTCAGAATTTATGTACTGATTTATTAGTCATCCCACCTCTGCTACCATGTCCTTGTTTGAGTCTGGTCACATCACCAGCCTCCTTGATGTTTAATAGCCTCATCTGAAAAAATGCGAGTTACAGTTTTTTAAAGGCCCTTCCAGTTCATACTTTTTAAATTTTGGAATTCACTGAAAGTATCTCACTGGAGAGAAGGAGCCTAAATGGAGGAATATTAAAGGGAAAAGGAAATGTGTGAATACGAGTACATAGACAAGGCTTGAAAAGTCTTCTACCTCTTTTGAATTGCCCAGAGAGTTCCAATGCTGAGGATTATGATATCAGAGGTTACTATGGAAAGACCACAGTGGCTCTTTTATCTTTTTAAAAATGCGACCTCTGAAGAATATCTTCTAGGCTGTGTAAGTGTACTGTGCTTTTCCATCTGAGCCAGAAATGGAATAGAGCACATCCACATGCTTTCCTTGAACCTGTGTTTTTGAGGGGCTGTCTAAGTGTGAGAGCAAGGTACATCTCCATAGTCCATGGGGAAAAGTGAGAGAAGAGATAGATGTGTTCACAAGACGTTGTCAGCAAGGTACTGCCCAGGGAGAAAAGCTGTGACCTGCCTTGAGGCAAATAGAATGCACCTTGTAGAGAGTCATGCTTTAAATCAGTGTAAGAAATCTTGTGTTATGTAGTCTCGAGATACAGGTGTTCAGGGAGTGTGACTTTCTCAGCCTTGCTCCAATATAGTTAAATATTCTAAAATGCACAAAATCAGTAACCCATTTATAGAATTTCTGTGTGTGTACATACATGTATGTGTCAGTATACAGTCGGCCCTTGAACAACATGGATTTGAACTGCATGAGTCCACCATATGCAAATTTCTTTCAGTATGTAAGTATTAGGACACTTGGCTGCTGAACTGCAGGTATGGAGGGCTGACTGTATAGTTATTTGCTGATTTTGGACTGTGTGGAGATTGCGCATCCCAACTTCAAGGGTTCATGGGTCAACTATACATATGGATGTATGTGATTATATATATATATATACACACACACAATGTATATGCTGCACAAAATGGCTTAATACTCAGAATATTTAAAATATGCTAACAAATAATTTAATCCTGAGGATTTGAAAGGCATTTCTTGGAGCTTATGATGCCATAGATTAAACATCGCATGCAGCATTCGCTTGCAGCATTCTGGAATAGTTAACTGATGGCCAACTAGTAGAATATGTCATTGATTCTTAGTACTTAGTGTTAATTAGTACTTAGTACTTAGGTTAATTTGAGAATCTAGTGAAGGCTGTGGATCCTCTCCCTGGAAAAATGCACAGTTGAACATATAAACACAGTTTCACTTCCAATTTCTAGAGGGCCCCTGGAGTATATGCCACAGCTCCCATTTCCATTCTCCATATAGCAGCCATCAAGAATCTTTAAAAACAAATCTTCACAACATGACGTGTAGCCTAAGACTTTTTCACTGGTTTCCCATTACACGCAGAATAAAATCCAAACTTGACTATGGATTGGAAGGTCCTATTCTAAGTTCTGCCCCTCCTGCCTCCACAACCTCATTTTCCTTGTCTGCTTGTTTTCTGAACTCTGGTTCATGCAGCCTTTCTGTCCCTTGGGTGTGCCAAGCTCATTCTTGTATTTTGAATTGCCGAGAACACTGACTTCTGCCCTGCCTGGAGTTTCATGTATCAAATATAATGTCGAAGAGGCCTTCCCAGATCACTCTATAGAGTAACCTCTGCCCCCAGCCACTTGCCCTTTTGTTGTCCTTTTTTCTTCATAGTGATTTTGTGTTTGTCTCCTCCCCTAGAACAGGAGCTCTGTGGCCCTCATGGCCTCCAGCACCTAGAACAGCCCCTGTGGTATCCTGGCACTCAATGAATGAATCTGTGAATTGTGTGCACCAGAGACTAGACTTTTTCCTCCTGTGAAACATTTTAATATTGATTTACTATTTCTTTCCATTGTGGTATCTAGGCATGTGGTGTGATAGTAGAATTAATCAAAAGCAAGAAAATGGCTGGAAGAGCTGTCTTGTTGGCAGGACCTCCTGGAACTGGCAAGGTACTCATTTTCTCTCATTTTAAAAATCTGCCCAAGAGGTTGATCTTAATGTCTAAACCAAATTGAATTTGTGTCTTAACTGGTCTTTGTTTAGCTGAATTGGTTATATGTATGTTTTTAAAACTGATGTGCAATAATACATTTGAGTATCTAAAATCCATGCTTCTAAAATTCAAATTATCCTGGCTGACCTCCAGAGAAAAGAGAATGAAGTCCTCAGAGGGGTCTCATTGTCTGTAATTTGTCTTTTATCTCTTTCAAGTCTCCTTTGCTTTGGAAATACATTTCTGTTGGCCTAGGGCGTCATAAAATCTTGGGAGTGACATCTTATTTGGGAGGGAAAGAAAATCGGTCAGCAGGCAATTTTCCAAATGCTGACTTGACGCAACACTGTTCTGGCTGTGAGAGATGGCAGGAGAAGGGAAAAAGATTTTTATCTTCAAGGATTTTTATCTCCAAGGGCCTCATAGGCTCTCCATGGCAGAAAGGAAACCATGGCAGCAGGAAAGTCTTCAGTTGAGCGCTGAGCTACAGGGCATCGGCTGGCCATAAATGCAACTGGCATTGCAGCAGAAGGTGGCACTTGGGCTGGTATGGCTGGAGGAGTTGAAGCTTGACATTTGCTCTTGGAGCTGGGAGAGGGTTTGGCTTTGGAGGAAAGAGAAGGGCCTTCTAGGCCGAGATGCCTAACAGCTTGTGGGATCTGTAAGGAGCTTGGCCGGGTGCTTGAAACACACCATCTAGGCCTGTTTGTTCTTTAAGAGGGCCGCTTGATGCTTCCCTCATAGTTCAGTTGGTAAAAAATCCACCTGCAATGCAGGAGACCCCGGTTTGATTCCTGGGTTGGAAAGATCCGCTGGAGAAGGGATAGGCCACCCACTCCAGTATTCTTGGGCATCTCTTATGGTTCAGCTGGTAAAGAATCTGCCTGCGATGCGGGAGACCTGGATTCAATCCCTGGGTTGGGAAGATCCCCTGGAGAAGGGAAAGACTGCCCACTCCAGTATTCTGGCCTGGAGAATCCCATGGACTATATAGTCCACGAGGTTGCGAAGAGTTGGACACAACTGAGCAACTCACTCACTCGCTTGGTGCAGGAGAAGAGAAGCTTGGAAGTGAGCTTGTAAAGAAAGGGGTTCCAGCCCTGGTGCTGAGACCCCAGGCAGGTCCCTTAGCCTTTCTGAAGCAGTAGCACCGCCCTCCCTGTTGAAGAGTTATTAAACTGGTGGTTGTAAGATGATGACTTGATCATTTTGAAGTCATGATTGAATTGACAGTGTATCTTATATTGGTGTCTCAAAGTTGAGGAAGAAGTGCTGTGTTTGTGGACAAGTGAACTTCAAAGGGCTGTAAACGTGAGCCTCAGCTCCCTTTCTGCCCGTCCCTGTGTGTGTGTTAGTCGCCCGGTCATGTCCGACTCCACGCGACCCTGTGGACTATGCCCCACCAGGCTCCTCTGTCCATGAGATTTCCCAGGCAAGAAGACGGGAGTGGTTGCCGTTTCTTCTCCAGGTTCATCACTGTATTTACCATTTATTTGCTTACTATTCCTTTTCATATCTTAGACCTCTGCTCTCCTTCCATTTTCTTCTTCTTAAACCACATCGTTAAGAAGTTCCTTCTAGAAGTTTACTGGTGGCAGAGTCAGGTATGTGTTAATTGTGTTGCCCTTGTTTGGAAAGATAGTTTTGTTGGATATATAATTCAGCTGACAGATGCTTTCTCTCAATGGTATTTCCTACCTTTTCGCTACTAAGTGTTGCTTTTGAGAAGATTAATTTTGAGGATTTTGTCTTTTTTCTCTGGGTGTTTTTGGGAAATTTTGGTTTTGGCGTTTCACTGTGGTATGTCAAAGAGTGGATTTATTTTCATTTATCTTGCTTGATATGGATCTGTGTGTGTAATACGTCTGGCTAGCCTTTTTTTCTTCAGTTGCTGCCTTTCTCTGGTCTCTTTCCTCTCCTGAAGTCCAGTGAGGTGACGCTCCACTGCAGAGGTCCTCCGCCTGGACCACCTTTGCCCTCTGGGACCCTTTGGCACTGTCCTGAGACATTTTCGATTGTTGCAACTTGGTGGGGCAGTGAGTACTGCTGGCATCTGTGGGTGGAGGCCAGGGGGCCTACAGGGCATCCTGCATAGAGCGGTCCCTGCAGCGAGTTCTCCAGCCTGAAGTGCCCTGGGCCAGAGCCTCTCAGTTGGTCCTCAGAGTCTTGAACCTCTTTTATGTTTTCTGTTTCTTTGACTCTGCTGCATTCTGGGTAGCTTCTTTAGACCTCTGTTCCAGTCTGCCTTGTAACCTGTGAGAAAGCTACTCTTCAATACCGTCCATTGAATATTTTTCATTTTGAAAAATTTGAAATCTACAAAAGAGTGGAAAGAACAGTTTGATGAACCCCCCTGTACCCTACTCATAGGTAACTAATGGTGAATATTTTGTGACATTTGTGTTTTCTGTATTTTACGTCTGAACCATTTGAAGGTTAAGTGCCAGGACCTTCTTTGCCATGATACTATTATCCACGAAGAAATGTAATGTTGCTAGTATTAGCTAATATCTAGTTCATATTAAAATATCTGTAAGTCGTTTCAGGTTTTGGCTCTTTCATTTTTTGTGCTTTTTTTTGTTTCATTTTGTTTTCATATTTTATACTTCTTATTTGAATTATAATCACGTATCTCAGATTGCATTCACAGTAGTTTCTTTGTAGTCTCTTTATCTAGAGCAGTTACCCTTCCCTGCATTTTTTTTATTCCTTTTACAATGTTGACATTTTTGAAAAGTCCAGGACAGTGGTTTTGTAGAATGTCCTACAGCTGTCCTACAGCGGTTGTCTGATTGTGTCTGAAACATTCAGCACTTTGGCAGAACGCTGCATAGGTGGTATTGTGTCTGGAACCTGCATCACAACAGAAGGCTGACACCACACCGTGTTCTCCTTTGAGGGAACTGGCTCCCTCTGAAACTCACAGTCTTCTGGGAAGTGACACTGAGATGTTGGGAATATCCTTTTACCCGATGGTTGTAGCATTCTTCAGTGGTCTTTGCCTTATCAGTTATCACACTGGTGGTTGCAAAATGGTGACTTTCTAAATCTCTTGTATCCTCTGTTAATACATATGTGCTGTGCTGTGTTTAGTTGCTCAGTTGTGTCCAACTCTTTGCACCCCATGGACTGTAGCCCGCCAGACTCCTCTGTCTGTGGGGATTCTCCAGGCAAGAATATTGGAATGGGTTGCCATGCCTTCCTCATTAATACATATATTAGCTTGCTTTTTTTTTTTTTTACTTTTTTTTTGTAATGAAGAAGCCTCGCCCTCCTCTTCTTATTTTTAAATTTTTTCATTTCTTCAAAACCTGGCTGTTTTTGACAGCCTCTTGTTTCTTGTCCATGAAACAATTTCTTATTCATTTTATATCCTGCGTCTGCCTGTGGACTTGTGTTTGATTAAATCTGAGGCTTCCCTGATCTCCTGATTAGGGCCAAGTACTTCCTCAGAGGACTTGTGAGGGGCCCTGCTTGCTACCAGCCCAGAGCACGTGATGGGAATTTTGTGGCTTGGGTTTTCTGGCCATCAGGCCGTGTAGAGTCCAATCCTGAATCTGTCTGAAAGCCTACCAGGGAGACCTCCTCAGCTGGAGCTGTGTTGAGACTGACAAGCTTGTCCTTGGCCCTTGGAGATTTTCTTTGTGGTCAGCTTGTCTACTGACATGTGTTCTTTAAGGCTTCTTTGTCTCCATGGTTTCTGGCATCTGTCACACACACACCCAGCTCTCCAGGCATGGTAGTTTTTCTCTCTGGATCTATCTTGACTGTTTACTCATTCTGGATGTTTTGTAACAGGAAGGAGTGGCTGTGGCTCGCTCGGCCAGTTTGCTTGAACCATGGGTCCTTGGTGCTTTGGTAACTTCGTACCATTTTCCTTCTAGGAGACACGAGAGGCTCTCGGCACCTGTGGGCTGTCCAGTCCCTCTCCACATGTTCAACGCATGTGGTAACTTTCCTGTGTTACTGTGTGCCCAGGGGCCCCAAGGTTTAGGCGACTTAGCTGAGTGGCCGGCAGGAATGTTGTGCTTGTTCAGAATGTGGCCATTCCCCTCTTGAGGCTGCACACTCATAATAACGGGGCTTTGTGTTTGGGTTTTAGAAAAAGGTGTTCATATGAGATTGAAAATAAAGTTGATTTTTTAATCTTTTGGCAACAACCTCTTTGTGCCACTTGCTTGGGGGTGGTCATGCAGAAGTAGGTCCTGGAGACTGGGGCCCTGATGCTTGCTAACTGACTTTGAGTGAGTTGGAAATTTCTGAGTTTCAGTTTCTAAATCCATAAAATATGAACTAGATCATCAAGTTCATAGGCTGGTTGGGAGGGTTCAGTGGGATCTCTTGTGCAAGTCAGTCAGTTAGTCGGTTCACTCAGTCGTGTCCGACTCTTTTGACCCCATGGACTGCAGCATGACAGGCTTCCCTGCCCATCACCAACTCCTGGACTCAATGGACTCAACATCCTTAGAGTCGGTGATGCCATCCAACCATCTCATCCTCTATTGTCCCCTTCTCCTCCTGCCTTCAATCTTTCCCAGCATCGAGGTCTTTTCCAATGAGCCAGTTCTTCGCATCAGGTGGCCGGAGTATTGGAGCTTGAGCTTCAGAATCAGTTCTTCCAATGAATAATCAGGACTGTTTTCCTTTAGGATGGACTGTTTTGATCTCCTTGCAGTCCAAGGGACTTTCAAGAGTTTTCTCCAACACCACAGTTCAAAAGCATCAACTCTTCTGCACTCAGCTTTCTTTATAATCCAACTTTCACATCCATACATGACCACTGGAAAAACCATAGCTTTGTCTATAGGGACCTTTGTTGGCAAAGTAATGTCTCTGCTTTTTAATATGCTGACGATGCTTGTCACAGCTTTTCTTCCAAGGAGCAAGCGTCTGTTAATTTCATGGCTGCAGTCACCATCTGCGGTGATTTTGGAGCCCCCCCAAAATAAAGTCTCTCACTGTTTCCATTGTTTCCCCATCTATTTGCCATGAAGTGATGGGACCAGATGCCATGATCTTCATTTTTTGAATGTTGAGTTTTAAGCCAGCTTTTTCACTCTCCTCTTTCACTTCATGAAGAGGCTCTTTAGTTCTTCTTCACTTTCTGCCATAAGGGTGGTGGCATCTGCATATCTGAGGTTATTGATTCTTCTCCTGGCAATCTTGATTCCAGCTTGTGCTTCACCCAGCCTGGCATTTCATATAATGTACTCTGCATATAAGTTAAATAAGCAGGGTGACAATACACAGCCTTGGCGTACTCCTTTCCCAATTTGGAACCAGTCCATTGTTCCATGTTTGGTTCTAACTTTTGCTTCTTGACCTGCATACAGATTCTCAGGAAGCGGGTAAGGTGGTCTGGTATTCCCGTCTCTTTGAGAATTCTTCAGTTTGTTTTGATCCACACAGTCAAAGGCTTTAGCATAATCAATGAAGCAGAAGTAGATGTTTTCCTGGAACTCGCTTGCTTTTCTATGATCCAGCAGATGTTGGCAATTTGATCTCTGGTTCCTCTGCTTTTTCTGAATGCAGCTTAAACATCTGGAAGTTCTCAGTTCACATCACGCAGTCTTCATGCCAGTCACTCTGTCCTATATAGTAGGTGCGGGTATAGATCATACAGTAGCCACATCTTATGCCATCCTTCTGAGAGCCTTTAAATGAAAGGAACTGGACACCGCCGAGGCATTTCTTAACCACGCAGTTCTCATATGTTACAGGAATATATTGGTCATTTCTGCTGTATTTGGCTGCGGTGGGGGTCTGCACTACATCAGGTGTGGCCCTGTCTTCGAGTTCACAACTGAGGGAGGGGAATTGGGGCCTGTAGTGTTAGGGGAAGAGAAAGAAGAGTGACTGGGAAGGTGAGTAGTTTGGATAGAAGGTGGGCCTGGGTGCCAGTGGCTCTTCCCATGGGAGTCCTGGTTGAGTGTGCTGCTACCTTACTGTTGTGCTCTAGAGATTTTCCCCTCATTCTCAGAACACAGGAGGGCACAGCTCTAGAGATATCAGCCTCGAGGGCACAAACTCAGATGCCTGCTCACATGGGCAGTGGGGCTGAGTGAAGTGCCTAGGAGCCAGTACGAGCCCTCACTGGGGAGGCAGCTGCCTGGGTGTCTACTCTCAGTGCAGCCATGTGGTCACTGGGGCCCATTGTGGCCAGAGCTCCTTGCTTCTCAGAAGAGGCTAAATAATTGTATTTTTCTATGAAATTTCCCTACATTCAAGCATGGGCAACAACTAAGTTGAAAAATATACCTGAGACTCTGCAGGCCAAAATAGGAGCAGTCTGTGGGCAATCAGCTTGCTACCAGTGACTAACCCAGGACTTTGATTTGACAGGTGAGAAAGTCAGGCACCAGGCTGGCCATGTGCTTAGGGTCACACTGAAGATTAAACCATCAGCAGAGAACAGAAGAGGAATTTTTACTGGGCCAGTTTGAAAACTGTCTCAGAGATCCACGTCATTCTTCAGCAGCAAGCTTCTTGTCTTCCTTAACCTGTGCTCCTTGAGAGCTGACCTTAACCTGGGCTTTTGTGTCAGAGTTGAGGAAAGCTGAAAGCAGCATTTAAGTTTCTGGCTCTTCGTACTTGATGTTCGATCGTACATCTGTTAAGTCTTCGTCTGTTCAGCAGCTGTAGTTATTTTAGGAAAAGGCATTTTGTAGTTTATATGGGCATGTTCAAGTGTGACTTTACCAACTCATAGCCTCAGAATCCCAGCCTGGGTGTCATTCTCCAGTTTGTGGGGCCACTCAGCATAAAGTGAGCATCCGGTCATCTGTTCCTTGATTACTGATTTGTGATGGGCTGTAGTTGATGGCTTCCTGAGTCTGTAAAGATAGAAAGTAGTATCTCAGAGACCCAGCAGAGGTGTTCTACTGCGAAGTGGTCAGAACCGTGTTTTGACATTGAGGGAACAGTTTTGGAAGCCTCTGCTGATTCTTATGGGAACATGATCTCTGCAACCCTGCTGCCAGACTTTAAGGGTCCACTCTGGCATTTTCTGGATTACGGTACCAAGGACGAGTTATTTAATCTGTGTCTCAGCTTCCTCACTTGTGAAATGGGGAGAGTAGTGGTGTCTGATTCGTGGGGTTAGTGGGAGGAGCGTCTGCAGCATCGGGAGCTGGACCTGTACTGGCCGAGTCTCAGTCATGACAGCCATTGTGATGACGGGGACCGTTGGAGATGCCACTCACATTAGAAATCGACTGTCCACAAGTGTCATCAAATGTTTATTGTGAAACATGCAAACGGTATTAAAACTAAAAGGACTAGAATTTCAGTTCCTAGTTACTATTTCTGTTTATAGCATATGTTCCTGAATTATTATATTTCAAGAATGTGAAACAAGTGCACTTCCTTTGTTTTCTTGTGTAGACAGCTCTAGCTCTGGCTATTGCTCAGGAGCTGGGGAGTAAGGTCCCCTTCTGCCCGATGGTGGGGAGTGAAGTATACTCCACGGAGATCAAGAAGACGGAAGTGCTGATGGAGAACTTCCGTAGAGCCATCGGTGAGTACCCGCACGCCCTCCAAGGCTTGTCCTCACCTGCCTCCTCCTGGCGAAAACGCCTCTAGGACTTGTATTTGTGGCGCTGCTCTTTTTCTTTTGGCACCATTAGTGTTATCTTTCCAAATGAAACAAAACCCCAGTTTTTCTAGAAAAGTGCTTTAGCAACCAGCAAACGTGGGCCCCAGCTATGGTTTGGGGTTTCATCTGACAAAGTAGATTCTCTTGGCAGCCTTATTGTGCTTTCAGAGATGACAGTCCACTGAAAAGGTTTTGGACGTGAGCCAGCAGCACTCTGTGTGGTGCTGTCAGAGCGCCCAGCCTGCATGCCGAGCCGGTCAGTGACCAAGGAGCTGTGTTGGGCTGCAGAGCTTTGCGGCAGTGGTGCCGACCTCGCAGGGCCTGGAGCTCCCGTGCTGAAGGCTTGTGATGTGTCAGGCCCTCTACTGACCGTGGCCTTTTACTGCCCAAGAGGAAGTTCTCTGCATTTTGCATCTGACAAAACAGAGTCTCATAAAGTTAAATAACTTGCCTGTGGTGATCTACCTAGTAAGTAGCAGCAGAACCATAGTCAGAGCCTACACCTGTCTGACCCTGGAGCCCATGTTCTGACTTGGTACTGTGAGCAGAAAGTGACTGCTCTCTCGAAATGTCCCTCACGCCAGCCAGGACTTCTGGGGCATTCTCCTGGCCCCGTGCCCGCGGGTCTGGGTCTGGGGAAATCTTAGTCTCCCTCAGACCTGCATTTATCTCTAGGATGTACTTGTTGAGTAATGGGTTATGAATACTTGTCAGAGCACCTGTGTCACTGTGTAGTCCCTTTGGTTGTCAAAGCAAGGTGAGTATTCTTAACAGGGACATTTACTAGAAAACTTCAAGGAAGTTTTCTTCAAAGTTTAAGAAAGAATGCGTTTGTCTAAGCCCAGAATTCTTTCCTCAAGAATCCAGCGTCTAGTTTAAGGGTATGTTGAATAGGGCTTTTGCAGATTATGCTGAGTGAAAAGAGAAGCAGTTGAGAAGTGGTTTGGGGTTCACAAGAATCCCTGTGGCTGGGATGGAGAGGGAGGGCAGAAGCAAGGAGCTGATGGGGGTCTGAGCGAGGTGGTGGGGTGTGAACCAGCCTGGTGGAGGTAGAACGAAATGGTTGGATTCTGGGTCCAGTTGGATGGTAAAGCAATGAAATTTCCTGAAAGATTAGACGTGGGGCTGGAAGAGAGAGGAAGTGAGGGTGATTGCCGGGTGCTGCCATTTTCAGTGGAGGGGAAATGTGGGAAGGAGGGTCTGTTGAATGTCACTGTGGGTGCAGTGGACCACGTCCCTCAGTGTCGCCCTCGTTCCTGGCCCGTGGCGGGGGGTGCTCAGTGATGTTTTTCTGAATGAGAGCAGGGGTGCACTTTGAAGCAGGTAGAAGGAAACAGAGGCTTCTGCATCTCAGTTCCGTGTCTGATCGATAGATGTTGTTTGGTTTACACAGTGTTTTTTAATAACTCTCGAATGAGTTGCCAGTGTTTGGAAATTGGGATGTCCTGTAAAATGAGAAAAGCTTTCATTCCTGCACCGCCATGGGGGTCCCAGCAAAGCAGGCTAAGTTCTGGATTTTTTCAAACTGCAAAATATTCTGACTGAAAATATTTTTTTACCCTGAAACACTGGATTTTTTTATGTACCTATTTTAAATTGAAATATAACATACACATAGAAAAGTGTAAAAATACCTATATTTTAACAGTAATGAAGTAGATGCTCATGCAGCCACCGTTCAGCTCAGGGTACAGAGCATCAGCCATGACTCCTGCTCTCCCAGGTCATAGCCCCTCACCTCCCCACGTGTCCCCACAGAGCGTGAGAGTGTCGTGGCTTCTGAGCAGTCATAGCCCTGCACACCCATGCATGTGTCCCAGGCAGTCTGGCTTAGTTTTGCCCCATTTATAAACTTTCTCTGGACAGAATTCACTGTAGGGGCTGTGCCTTGCTTCCTTACAGCTTTTATCTTTGTAAGGTTCAGCTCCTGTTATTAGATGTTGTGTTCTCCCTGGAATAACAGTGGAAATGGCTCACAGGACCCTCTTCCTGGTTTAACTTCTTTCTGAGTACTTTTCAAGAATTTAAGGAACATGTGCCAGAGATTTTATTTAACTCAGTAGCTGATGAGATAAAAAGTAAGATGTTACAATTGGTTCCAGTATCTGAGTACTTTTAAAATACATTTTTATTTAGAAAATTATTTTCTGAAATTAGTATAAGATGACAAAGCTCACCTTTACATGAATGCGTATGTCTGAGTTGCTTTAAGTTAATTTAAATGCCTTAAAATTTGAAAAAAATAAAGATTCCTGAGCATCTGTCTTGTGATTTGCCATTTTTGAGGGGAGGGGGCAATGTTCTTTTGATGGCAGCAAGGTGAAGAGGAATTTCTTGATCCTGCCGCAGACTAGAAAGGCAGGCCATTGACTGCCTTCAAAAAGGAACCCTATGCATCTTCCTCTGCCTTTGAGTTCCTGTGAAGTGGCAGAGGGGGTGGGGAGGAAGCAGTAAGCTGACCAGAAATAAAAAGCAAGGAGTCTGTGCTGTTTCCTTGACGTGATGAAGATCCCTGTCAGGGATTTAGAAACCTGAGCCAGCAGATGAAACCTGTGTCGTTCACGATGTCATTGCCAGAGAGAGCGCCAACCGAGCCCCTTTCCTGGCTAACAGCCGGTTTCATTGTCAGTCCGCACGTCCCCTGCCTGCTTGTCAGCACAGAGCAACTTCTAAACAAGTGCAGGGCTAGTGAGAGACGGGAATGCCTTTCTTCCCCACTCAGGAATCTCGTGTCACCGTCATCTGCCAGGAAATAGAAGGAAGCCTTCCATTTGAAGGAGCTTGTCTCTGTGGGATATAAGTTTTGATTTAAAAAAAATCAAAGTTCATTGTAAAAGTATAGAAATTTCCATGTTGTATCAATCTTCTGGTGCATTCATGTCATTTGGAAAACTTTTGTCTTCATTCTCAGGAACTAAGCATCAGGTGCGGTAGAAACGAAGTTCAGCCTCCCCTTTGGGGCTATTCTAAGACTTCCGTTTGTAGTCGGTCAGGTCTAATGAAGGAGAGTAAAACTGTTCCTTAACTCTAATATCTGAGTCTTTGTCCTGATTGGGTTTCTGGGCAAAGAAGGAAAACAACCCAGTGATAGTGGCTGGGTTTGAAAGTGAGAAGTGACTGAGAGTGTGTGACACCACAGGCCAGTGGGATCTTTCTCTGTCAGGACAGAGAAGTTTGATGGTGAGGCACCCAAGCCATTACAGGGCTTCCCACCCTCACCAGTTGATGCCTCCACGTCGTGAGCAGAACAGAGTTCTTGGTTCATTCTGTAGATGAGTGTCTCAGCTGGGTTTGTATGTTGTGATCATCTGGGGAGCTTTAAACTCATAGTGATGACAGGGCCCCGACCCCTGAAATCCGGACCGCAGTCAGGGTGGGGTCAGGTGAGTGCAGAGTGAGCGTGTGACTGGACACAGTAGGGACTTGGAGCCGTGCTCTCTCAGCTTCAGCCAGCAGTGTTCTTCCTTTGCTGGTCCTGCGGCTATTCTTTACTTGAAGTGAAGTGAAAGTTGCTCAGTCGTGTCCAGCTCTTTGCCACCCCATGGAATTCTCCAGGCCAGAATGCTGGAGTGGGGAGCCTCTCCCTTCTCCAGGGGATCTTCCCAACCCAGGGATCAAACCCAGGTCTCCCACATTGCAGGTAGATTCTTTATCAACTGAGTCAACAAGAGAAGCCCCATTATTTACTTAGACATCTCTTTTTATTTCTTTTTAACGTGACTTGGTAGTTTGGTGCATACATACAGAAGGGTGCACGGAACATTGGTGTGTATCTCGGTGGGTTGTTATAAGTTGAAAAGCCATGAAACCAGCACCCAATCAAGAAAGAGATGATCGCCAGCACCCCAAAGCATCCGTATAGTGGCAGCTCTCCTTCCGTTTCTGAGATTCATCCCTATGGTTGCGAGTAGCCACAATCGTTTCTCATTGCTCCATGATATTCTTTTGTATGAATACATCACAGTGCAGGTGGGTCTTGCACTGCGGGCAGACGTGGGGAAACATTGCCAGTGTTTGGCAAGTAAGCATGGCATTGCGTGACCGTTGCTGGCTGCGTCCCTGAGTGCACATGTGCACCGCAGCCTTGCGAGTAGAAACCTTGGAGTTGAATTGGAGGGTCAGAGATAGTCATGTGTTCAACTTTAGGAGATAATAAACACCACATTGCTTCTAAACCAACTCACACTCCCACCAGCAGTGTTCTGCATCCTTGCCAACTCTTGGTGTTGCCCGTCTTTTTAATTTTAGTGATTATGGAGGCTGTAAAGTAGTATTTCATTGTTTTTTCTTTCATTAAAATTTTTATTTTGGAAAATATCAAGTATCCAAGAAAAGTAGTCAAGTGGTAGGATGGCTCCCCATGGCCCTACCTGATTGCAGACCTGCTTTCTGACCTATAAATATTTGTGTGTATCTCTGGAAAATAAGGACTTAAAAGTGCCATTTTCACCCCTAGAAGAAATTAACAATAAATTCTTATATATCAGCACATAGGTAGTTAATGTTTGAATTTCAAGTTGTCCCATAAGTGTCATAATGTGTTTCTATTATAGTATTATTGTGCGATTAGGATACAAATAAAGGTCCATGTGATGGATTAGTTGGGATGTATCTTAGACCTTTTAAGTCTGTTTCCCTTATGTTTCTATTTTTACCTTTGGGCAAAGTATAAACTAGATAGAGACGGCAGGGAGGTCATACTCAAGGGCTGGCAGAACGGGAGTGATGGGGCCTGTCAGCACATGTTTGGAAGGGGAAGGACAGGGCAAGTTTCATGGGAAACGCTGTCAGTGAGTTGGCCCTGTAGTGTGTTCGGAGGAAAGGGGTCCTGGAGACTCGGATCCAGTCCTCAGTTCCCTGGAGAGGGACGGACCCTTCACCTCACCCCTGGGGCTGCGTCTGCACAGCGCTTCCCTCCCCAGGACTGTGTGTGAGCGAGGCTGACTCGCTGATTCTTGTAACGTGTAGGTTTTATGGCTGAAAAGACTGTTGAAAAAGTGAGAGGGCGTCGAGTTTCTCACCGGGGTTTGTTCTTCTGGCATCTCTTCCAGGGCTTCGGATAAAGGAGACTAAGGAGGTGTACGAAGGTGAGGTCACGGAGCTCACCCCATGTGAGACGGAGAATCCCATGGGGGGCTACGGCAAGACCATCAGCCACGTGATCATAGGCCTCAAGACGGCCAAGGGGACCAAGCAGCTGAAGGTGAGTACGTGCCTGTGGGCACTGCTCTGCCAAGGCACCCCCTTTGTGAGTGCGTCTGTGCAGGGGCAGCAGATGGCACCTGTGGGCAGGGCTGGCACACAGACGACTCAGGATGGCTCCTCCTTGTTGACGCCGCGGAAATGGTGTGTGTTAGGAGCTGGGCTGTGGGGCCACCCTGTGTCCCACCAGGGGACTGCATGTCTTGGGCTGGCTGCTGACTGCTGGGCCCCAGTGCTGGCTCAGGAGGAGCAGCACCGAGGGATGTGCTGAGAGCTGAAGCGCCGCGGCGGCGGGGTCTCGAGGGGCCCAGTGCGCAGTCCCAGCTGCAGTCCCTTTTGTGCATTAGGACCTTGAAACCGTGATGGCTTCCCTGGTCGGTTCTACCAGGGCTCTGTGGAGAGTGTGGTGGTGACAGTGGAGAAGGTCCTGGGTGAACCTCCCACCCCTGTCCCGTAAGCCTTGAGGAAACTCTAGTATAAGATAATGACTGAGTTTGAAAGTGGGAAGTGACTGAGAGTGTGTGACACCACAGGCCAGTGGGAAGTGGTAGCTGTTGATGTTGTGAAATGGAGCAATCTGATTGTGGCTTTGCCTTGTTAATAATAAGGAATAACCTTTTCTTCACAGCACTTATTTATTGTATGTGTCAAGCCCTGGGCTGAGTGCATCAACAAATCTGTGTGTGTGTGTAATTTCCCTTATTTTACAGATAAAAGAGCTCTGAGGCCCATGAGGAGGTTAAGCATTTATCCTAGGATTGCATAGCTAGTTAGGGGCAGGGCAGATTCTCCAAGTCCTGCCGACGATGCTGCCTGCGCTGTAACTTGCTGTGGGACCTTCAGGAGTCAGTGGAGCTCTCTGGGGCTCCATTTCCCTATCTGTAGACTGCAGTAGGTTGACCGTATAATGTCTCCATCTTTGCTTTCCTCTGTGATTTTATTGTTCTTTGATTCTGTAAGGTGGTTTCTTGGTCACTGCTTTATGGAGATCATAAAAATGTCACTTCTCCAAAGCGCCATTTTTCTTTGTCCTAACAGGGTTTCCATCTCAAGAGCTTGCCTCTGCAAATATCTCTCTTAAACCTCCCCCTCATCTCTCCCATTCTGTATTAATTACATTTCTTAGCAGGATCTGCCACCTTTCCAGTAATTACATCTTTAGTCAATTCATTTGGGAAATTAACTGATACAAAAATGCTAGACGCCAAAAAAAGAAAAAAAGAATGTGTACTATCCAATGCAGGATAGATAACAAGGTGTATAGTTTAAATCTCAGTTATCCATGAAGCTGTTTTGTACAGTTTCTTTAAGAAAATAACAGAGGATGAATGTTTTGCTTTCAAAATGAGTACTTCCTGCCATATTGAGCATCTGTGCAAGCTATTTGGAGAGACGGATGTTTCAGTGTGAAGGACGAGCCTCGGCCTTTATGGAGTGCCGCCCTTGTCCCAGCCCCAGTCAGGGGCCTGCCACACCCCAGCCTCACTCAGGGCAGTGGTCCAGGAGAGTGGAGCCCTGGACTCCTTCTGTGGTTACTGTTTGTAACAACTTCATTGAGGTCTCATTCTAAGTAAAATTCACCCATTTTAAGTGCACAACTCAAGGAATTTTAATCGGTTTACAGAGTGGAATAGCTATCATCACAATCCAATTTTAGAACATTTTCATTACCCCAGAAAGAAACCTCATGCCTATTTGCAGTAACTTCCCATTCCCACCCCTAGGCCCTGGCAACCACTAATCTACTTTGTTTCTGTATATTTGCCTTTTCTGAACACTCCATAAAAATAGAATCATACAACATGTGTTCTTTTATGTATGGCTTTTCCTACTGAGTCCTGGTAAGTTTTTCTTCTAACTTTGTTTGAGAGTTGAGAGTAACAGCTCCCCTTGAAGTTTAACAGAGAGAAACATTTCTAAATAAAGACTCCTTACAAAAGATGCTCTCCCAGAATATCGATCACCTAGGTGGCCCGAGTCTGGACGATCGGGAGAAAGGCAGCTTTTCCCAGATGTGCTGCTTTTCCTTTCTGGAGATAGAAGCAGTTGGGCCCAAGGAGCAGACACTGGGATTTGAATCCACTGGCTTCAGAGAGATCCTGCTTTTATGTTTCCTTTGAATGAATCGCATTTGTGATGTGATTACGCCTGGGTGCTGTCATGTGGGTGAAGAAAGTGAAGCTCAGAGAGCCTTGTCTAAAACCATAGGCCTGCTGAGGGGCAATCGTGGAGAGTGAACAGGTTCTTTCACTGCCTCTGGTGCAGAAACTGCCACCCCTGCCCGAGGTGGGGAGGGCCAGGAATCGCAGCAGGGAGAGCAGTCTCAAAAGGGGGTGTTAGGGTCTTTGGTCCCATGAACAGTGTGGGCCCCACCTGGAAGTGGTTTAGAGCCATGTTTGCCAGTTTGCAGCCTCTGGAGTGAAAGGAAGGAGGAGCCTAGGTCTCCGTTTGTGCCCCTCTCCTGCCTGCTCTCTGGGACACTCAGGCTCTAGAGCCTGCTTCACATATCCTCACATACACACATTCTTTCTCCATATGGTCGTTGACTACCTCAACTCTCATATGGGAAGCTACCTTACACTATGTCAGAGTATAATGTGTATTATAGTTCTCTGGTTCACTTTTTTTCTTTTTTTAAGCTGGACCCCAGCATTTTTGAAAGTTTGCAGAAAGAGCGGGTAGAAGCTGGAGATGTGATTTACATCGAAGCCAACAGTGGGGCTGTGAAGGTAACACCACAAGGAGACCCAGGGGGCGGGAAGTGGCCTTCTCTCTCCATGGGGGGGGGGGGGCCTGGGGGTGTGGGGGGAGGGGCGCTGGATCTGCCGCCCCTTTATGTTTCGTCAAGTTTGCTTTCCCGTTATCTGCGTTCTTTAACCTTCTCATGATGAAAACAGACAGTCTGTTAGAAAAATACTAAAACCTGTTTGGAAGGGGAGAACAGTGAGGAGGTGAAATAGTGGTAGTCATTTCCAAATTGAAATGTGCAGGGTATTTAATCTTCCTTTTATCTCTTTGGTATTTTCTTCCCAAGATATATGCATGTGGAAAGGAATGCTGCATTAGTATCTGATTTCCAGGGTCCTGTACAGAGTTCCTCACTGTTTAATGGATGAGCATAATACTTCGTATCGTACACTAAATCACCCACCTACAAAAGAGTCTGAGCAGCCCCTCCGTCTCCAGTTAATCTACTGGATTTGCCCTTTATCGGGAATTGCATACAGTTAAAACAAGGAGGGAGATTCTGGGAGAAAGTGTCTGGTGTCCTCGGCTGGGTTTTTGGAGCCCAGCGATGAGCAGATAGCTCCTTCTCTTGGCAGCAGGGGACCAGGCCGCGTTTGGAGTTTGTCAAGGCAGCTGTTGGCCGCAGTTGGGACTGGAGACTTTTATCTCACTCTGAGTGGCGTGGGGACTTGGCAGTGGGTCTCACCAGGCACTCAGGCTTCTCTCTTGTCTCCGTAGAGGCAGGGCAGGTGTGACACCTATGCCACAGAATTTGACCTTGAAGCTGAAGAGTACGTCCCGCTGCCCAAGGGCGACGTGCACAAGAAGAAGGAGGTCATCCAGGATGTCACCTTGCACGACTTGGACGTGGCCAACGCACGACCCCAGGTACTGCCCCCCGGGTCCTGCTGGGCAGCCGCCCGCCGGCCCTGCTAGCGCGGGAGCCTTTTGTGCGCTGGAGGCTCCTGGATGAGCTGTCAGTCTTGCCGCTTCTTAGGGCAGACAGTCCTTTTCTTTCTGTAATGTTCAGCAATTAACATCGACAAGAGCGTCGAGGGGCTCCTTTGTTCCAATTCAAATGCTCTAGTCACAGATGGCTTCCTGCGCATTGTTCCTTCTCCTAGCCCAGCCTCTGGCCTGAGCTGGCCAGCTACTCCCTGGCTTCTCTCCAGCACTGGCTCAGGCCTGGGATGCTCTGGGTGTGAATGGTGGAGGGCAGGAATGTTCTTTGAGCCCTTTGCAGGATTTCAGAGAGCCTCACAAAGCGGTCTTCCCCCTGCTTAGCAGGACCCCCAGTTGTATAGCTTTGAGCTGGAGCTGTCCCTGCTCCTCATGTGAGTAGAAGATGAATGGATGCTTGTGTCCTGACTAATAAAACGTGGGGAAGCACGGGATGACTTTCTGCCGTCTCTGGGGAATGAACACTTCAGAGAACTGACTCTTTCCCTGCTGGTGGTCTTTGGGTCTGGTTTCCTCTTCGTCCTAAAAGAGGCTATCCCCCTAGCAAGGGAACAGGCTTTTTAACCTGAAATCCGATCAGTGGGTGTTTTGTCCCATGGAGACTTGGCCAAGAAACTGCTGAAGAACCTCCCCTCTGTCTGTGCAGTGGCTGTCCCAGAGCAGCCTGTAGGGGCCACTCACCCAAGTCAGCTAGGGGTTGTGTTGCTCCAACACTGGTTGGCTCAGCTAATAGTCACTTTGGGTCTTTGGGTTTTCTATGATTTAGGGCTCTCTGATTTTCTCTTTGCTCCTCTGAGAAGAGGGCATAATATTTCCTAGCTGATGGGCCTGCTCTGGGGATTAGATGTCCTCAGTGGTCAGGAAACATTTGCCACCTTTCACTGCTGTATGTTCAAGGACCACCTGTGTGCCTGGTAGGGCGGGCAGCCCCAGGTGATCATGGAAAGCTGGCTTCTGGCTGCCTGCACGGAGGCGCTGGTGGCTGGAGAGCCTGCTGTGGGGCGGCCTGCTGCACGGTCAGGCTCCAGGTCCTGAGCAGCTCCGGTAGCTAGGCCTTGAGAGGACGCAGGGCCAGAGTCGATGCCTCCCCACAGGGCTGGGGCAGCGGGACGGGGTTGGAGCTTCCTAGGAAGCAGGATGTGATTCCTGGCAGGTGGGCTTGAAGTGAGTCCTGGAGAGTCAGATGCCCAGGGAAGGGTTGGCAGTCCTGTGGAGTCAGGCAGGCATTTGGGACTGGTAAGAGACGTGGCTGGGATGGGGGTTTTGCTAGATTCTGGCAGGGTGGGGGAGCCTCTTAAAATCCCTGTGTTGAGAAGCTCCTGAAGCTTCCAGTGCCGGTGCCAGGGGTCTCTGCTTCTCAGGTCCCCTGTTGAGTTGACCAGTTGATGAGGGGCCCTGGGCGTGGTGGCGATGAGGCGTGTGCAGCTGCTTTAGGAAGCGAGACTGACTCCTGAGCCTTCTCTTGTGCAGGGGGGACAAGACATCCTGTCTATGATGGGCCAGCTCATGAAGCCCAAGAAAACGGAGATCACAGGTGAGACGAGACGCAGTGCTGGGGGCCCGAGCCTGGGGGTGCGTGGGGTCTTGCCTCACCTGACAGCGAGGGCTGTGCTGGATCCTCACACGCATGCCGAGAGGGAGACAGGTGGTCACGGGGGCGACCCGCCTGCAGCGCACTGCCCGCTCGCCTCAGTGGCCCCTGCCTGCCTCCCCGGTGAGTCCGCAGGCTGGCTGCCCCTTTGGGGCCTGTGATTTACCTGCTCCTCTTGCTAACTGGATGCTCCTCTTTTTTCTAATTACCACACATAGCTTTGTCACTTGAAAACTGTCAACGTTAAAGCTGTTTTCTTTCAAATTTCAGCCAGTGGCACAATGTGAACCCCCAGAACAGTGTCCTTATCGTAATATGGCCTTTCTAGCCCCACTCTGTAGCTGTGGTGGAAGGTGTTGGGTGTGTGGGCTGCTCCTTTCTGCTGATGGTACAGGCACTGGTTTGGAGGAGGAGAATCGTGACCTTGGACAGTTATTCAGCTTTTGAGATGCTCGTCCCTCTTCGAGCTCTGAGATGGGACCTCTCCTCAGACCTTGTCATTCCTCACAGGTTTTCCTCCAGAGAGGATTCTGAACGCACCCTATTCCTTCTGGGTACTTGATTGAAAGTTAATTAACCAAGCTTTGTCACACAGGCCACAAGAAAGGGTCATCTCCTCAGTGTAGCGCACAGGGAAATTTGCATATGAAAACTGCCAGCTTCCAGGGGCTGGTGTGAGATAATAAGGCCTGGTGGGGAGTGTGACAGACCAGACCAGTGGTGTGTGCCCTGGTGAGGGCAAGCGTTTACAAACTTAACACAACTTCAGGGGAGCGTGCCAGTGTTCTGGCCTTTAGGTCACATTAGCGGTGTTTTCAGGTGAAACTGAAGCCTGGAGTGGGGTGGTGGCCTGATGGGGGCGTCACACGGCTCGCACTCAAGCCCAGCCCTAAACCTGGGCTCGGGTGGGATTCGGAGGGAGCGAAGAGAAAAGCGCCCCTGACCCCGCCTGTCCCCCTCGTCAACCCCTAGATAAGCTCCGGGGGGAGATCAACAAGGTGGTGAACAAGTACATCGACCAGGGCGTGGCGGAGCTGGTCCCGGGCGTGCTGTTCGTGGACGAAGTCCACATGCTGGACATCGAGTGCTTCACCTACCTGCACCGGGCACTCGAGTCCTCCATCGCCCCCATCGTCATCTTCGCGTCCAACCGAGGCAACTGCGTCATCAGGTACCCGACACCTGCCCCCAGGCTCCTTGGTGTCTCCTCTCCAGGGTCAGTTTCACCCTGTCACGTCCCCTGTCGAGGTGGGGAGGAGGGCCCCCTGTTCATCCTGAGGGAAACACTCGGAGCGGCTTGGTTTCACTCCAGCACAGTCACCCTGTTTCTGCATGTGAGGGCTTCCTCGTGGTAACTGGGGTTCCCGTGGGTGTGACTTGGTCATCTGGTTGCAGTGGGCAAAGGAGAGGTCAGGTGGGCCAGCCCTCAGCAGCACGGCCTGTGCTGACTCCCGTCCCACCTGAGCTCCCCGAGCTGTGTGTGGCGACTTCATTTTTCAGGTGAGGGGACAGAGTGGCAGCATGGCGTGCCCCTGGCCACAGATGGGACAAGAGCCCAGGCCTCTGACAGCGAGGCCTGCCGTTTCCTTCTGGCCCAGAGCTTTTCCCGAGGCCGCACTGGCACCTGCCCCCGGTCCCCAAGGCCCACCTTCAAGAAGGGAGCCCAGGGGCGTTCCTGGTGGTCCAGTGGTTAAAATCTGCCTTGCAATGCAAAGGACATGGGCTCTTTCCATGGTCCAGCAAGATCCCACATGCCGCAGGATAGCTAAGCCTGTGTGAGCCCTTACTCTGAAGCCCACGTGCCCAAGGGCACATGCTCTTCAACCAGGGGAGCCACTGCAGTGAGCAGCCTGCGCGTCTCCCCTGGGGAGTAGCCCCCACTCAGCTCAACTAGAGAAAGCCCACGCGCAGCAACAAAAACCCAGCTCAGCCAAAAACAAGTAGGGAGGGCAGCTTGGGCCAGGTCCAGGCCAGCCGGGGCCTGGCTACCTGGGCAGCATCTGGAAACGACATGTGGCCTGGTGAGCCTGGTGTCCGGCCACACAGACCCTGTGTGTATTTTCTGGACTTTGCTTTGGGCCTGGCTTCAGTCTGACAGCGGGCAGACGGGCCCAGCCTGGACAGATGGCGCCCCCTGCCGAGGGAGCCCCGCTGCCAGAGCAGATCCCTGCCGAGAGCTGGGCCGAGAGCTCTCAGGATCAGAGTCTTCTTAGTCTCTTGCCATCTAGGGAAAAAAGAGGCACAGCAGGGTGGCCCTGACCCCAGAACCTACCCAGTGGGGCCTGGGGAACTTGGCCCCAGCCCCATCCAGAGGGATGTGTGTTCCAGAAACCATTTTCTCTAATATGCTGTCTGAAAGAAACTTTGTACCTAAGAGTCAGAGCTTGAACACATTTCCGCAGTCTTTGGTCTTTTAATTCCTGAGGAGTGCTTAGTATTTTTTAAGCAGAGTTTTTGTGGGGTTTTTTTTTCTGTTTAAATTTTTAGTTTTATGGACTCAAAACTATAAGAAAAAATTTTAACATATTGATAAATTCTGTTCCTTTGTGGTTTTTTTCCTAATCTTTTTTTCTTTAGACTTTTTATATTTACTATCTCTGAAATGAAGATAATTATCATGAGTGTTGTAGAATTTGGGATATTTTAAGATGGCAAATTAAGATCTTTTAAACTTTTCCCGGGAGAATATCTAAATAGGATTTAAAAAGAGAAACATATGGCCTAAACAGAATTAAATAACTGAAAATTAAATGTAGTTTTTAAAGGTTATTTTGTTTAATATGACAATTACAGGTATACCAAATACTAAGATTTTAATCGTGATAGAATTTTATCTTTGTAATTCTTTACTATTATTTTTAGAATTTTTGTTGGTGAAAACGGTTTGTTTTTCTGATGGTGTCTTAATGTTTGTATTTGCTACTAGTCTGTTTCCTTTTTTGTTTGAAAAGGTCTTAATTATTTTTAAGTATTAGATTTCACAATTATTAATGTAGCATTTTATTTTTTTTTCATTGTGGTAAAATGCATATACCATAGTTTGCCGTTTTAGTTATTTTTAAGTGTACAGCTCAGTGCTGTTCATTACATTCACAGTATTGTATAGCTGTCACCACCATCTATCTGCAGAACTTTCCATCACCCTGACAGAAACTCTCCCCACTAAGCAGGAAGTCCCATTCCCTTCCCCCAGACCCTGGTAGCCTCTGACCTACCCTACTTCTGTGCGTTTGCCTCTTCTGCATATTTCCTGTAGGTGGGATCACACAGTGTTTGCCCTTCCGTGGCTGGCTTCTCTCCCTTACCATTACAGTTTTAAGGTTCATCCTGTTGCAGCATGTGTCCACGACAACATTTTATACTTGCAATAATCAATATACACTTACACTTCAACTGGCTGGATAGAATGTCAACAGATACTCTTGTACTGAAGTTATATTTCTAGAATGTTTGCTTGTATAGGAAACTGAGTATTCTGCTATTGAAAGTTAAAGCTAAATGACCTGCCCTTTTTCTTGGTTGTGTTGATGAGTGATGACCGTAGACTGCAGTTGGTTAAGTTGGGGAGGCCAGAATCGGGGGCCTGCTGCTGTGGCTCCCTAGAGTGGAGGCAGGAGCTCCCGCTCAGCTCACTGGGCTTCCAGACACGGCTGAAGCCTGGCACGCATGCCACAGGGTCTGCCCAGCACACAGCCCATTGGGAGCTGGTGCTGCTCAGCCTGGTGGGATGGCCATTCACTGGTTTGGCTAAGGATTCAAAAGAGAGAGACAGACAAAGGATGTGATCGGACAGTTCCCAGAAAGAAACAAAATAACTAATGAACATAAGCGGAGGCATTCAAATCGTTCATTAATAATCAAGGAAATGCAAATTCAGATGAGGTGTTAGACCTTCCTTTTCCTAGACCTTTAAGCAGCAAACTGTTTGAATGCTCAGTGCTGGTACAGTGTAGTGGGGCCAGATCGCTCGTGTGGCTGCAGAAATTAAGACATTCCTTCATTCATCCACTCATGTTTTTAGGGAGATATTCAGGGTTGTGTCAGGCTCTGTGAGAGATGCTGAGGAAATGTTCATGGCAGTGTGCCTAAAACACCATTAATTATAACAGCAACAACTAGGAACTACTTGAATGCCCAGTAGTTTGGGTCAAGTGAAACTTGTCATGGGCTATAATACTGAAACAACATGGACAAAAGCAAAACAGAAAAAAATCTACACACTCAGTATAACGTAAGAAAATTTGGCAGATACCTGTGTGAACATTTTTAATGTGATTTCAGTTGGCTTTTTTCCTCCTCCCGCAATTTCCTATGGTGTTGATATTTGCAAAAATAACGACGTGGTTTCTGATGCCGCCTGAGTTAGCCTGTGTCCTCTGCGGTCCTGCTTCTGACTCTCAGGATGAGAACTAGCTGCTTTGTTATCACGGGGGCCTCAGCCATGTATCCACTGTCCAGAGAGGCCTGAGTGACTTGGAACTTGTTGGCCTTGCAGGGGCACGGAGGACATCACCTCTCCTCACGGCATCCCTCTCGACCTTCTGGACCGAGTGATGATCATCCGGACCATGCTGTACACCCCGCAGGAGATGAAACAGGTGGGCAGCTCCGCCCCCGCCCCGCCCTCTTCTCCCCACCCTTGCTCGCCCTCCGGGTCCCCGACGCCGAGCAGGACGGCACCCGTGAGTGGCCCTGGTCCGCCACCGCCCCCCACGGAGCTGCCGGCCACGGGCATGTCTCAGTGCTCCCAAGCCTCGGCCCACCTGAAGGATGCATGAGCCAACGGGACGTTGCCTCCAGTGTCCCAGAACCTCAGCTGCCTGGAGTCCTGGCGGTCCTCTCTTCTACTCCATCCCGCCTGGTAACCTTAGGACAGGGACGGTGGGAAAACCAACTGGAGGACCGCCAGTGAGGAGGTCCCAGCTCTGAGAGAGGAGGCAGAGCACCGCTCAGTGATGGGCCCACCCTGGCGGCAGCCCACCAGAGCCCACAGCAGCCTGACTCCCACGGGCAGAGCCCAGGTCCCAGCGGAGGGCACGTGGGTGGGGGTCGTGGAGTGACGCTCACAAGGAGAGGCGCGCAGGGGAGCGCTGAGCTCAGGGCCCACACAGCGGCTCTGCATGTGCTGAATCAGGAGAGGTGAGGGGCTGTGCGGGACTGGCCTCGTCCCTAGGCCGCAGCCCCAGCTCTCTGTGTAAGCCGCAGCCGTGTGCCCGCAGTCTTGGCAGCCCCGTCCCTTTTGGGCCTTCTGAGATAACCCTCTCCCCCTGTGACGGCTGAGCCCCGAGTGGCGATTCCAGGACACAAAGCCGGCCGTGTGCTGTGGGGCCCAGCCATCTGCTCTGCCCACCCTGACCCCAGATGGTCTCGCTGGGGCATAGGTCTCTCACTGTGGGGTCAGCGTATGGCCACGGCTGGGCACCTGGAGTGGCCCAGGGCTGCACTGACATCTTGGGGACTCTGCCAGACTCTCTCCTCCCGGAGCACTCTCTTGGCTGTTGTACTGAGTCGTTCAATCCCGTCACTTGAGGTCGGGAGGACAGTTATTACTGATGTTCGTAAAGAGCCTGGTGCTGAGACGTAGACTGGTTAGCTTGCCCAGGTTCACACGGCCCATCTGTAGTAGGGCTGGGACTGGGACCCAGGCTGTCTCATCCTGAAGCCCCTTTCCTGATGTCTCTGCCACCAGCCTCCTCCCCGTGAGCAATGTCTCACCTGGGAGGGAGTCTCTGTGGCAGTTGATCAGCAGGCCGCTCCTTTCGGAGCTCAGAGGGCCTCTCCTGGACCCTCCCCAGCAGCCCCCTGCCTGCCTGGGCCTGTCTGGCCTGGCCCTGCGTGTCTTGTTGACCAGCACCCAGGAGGGCCCATGACGTGTAGAGCCAGAGCTCTCCCTGCATGACCCGCGTGGATCGGACACCCAGGTGGTTATAGTTGACGGCAGCAGCTGGGTAGGAGATGGGGTCCATGGCTAGAGGCCTTGTCCCCACATAACAGTCTCTTGCTCTTGGATGAACACTATGTTGAAGCCAAGGCTTTCACTGACTAGGAGCAGAAGCAAAAGCGGAGGAGAAATCGGTCCCTTCCTCACCCCAACTGTTGTGGCTGGGGCAGCGCCCTGCACCCCCGCGGCGCTTCGTGGCTGAGTGGTGTCCTCCACGGGCCTCTGCCTCTGCTCACAGGACAAGCACTCCCTCCTCTCAGGGCCGTTGTGAGGCCCCAGGGGAGAGCGCAGGACTCAGGGAGGCGTGACTGCTGCTCACAGGCTCCTCACAGCAGCTTTCAGTGACCAGGGCTCCAGGCTGGCATCGCAAGATCAGCCAGCCAGCCAGCCTCTGTGGCCTCCTTTCCACCCGGAGCACGCTGCCCTACCCCCTGGCACATGCTTGCTGCCCCAGGGTCTGCAGACTCAGGGGGGGAGGGAGAGGACAGACCAGCTCCAGGACAAGCCTGACTTTGCTCATGCCATTCAGGGGACAATCTCAGCATTTCTGCTGGAGCTTAGGTGGGTTTGTTAAAAGCAAAGTGACGTAACTTGTGTGCTCTGCCACCAGCGCCGACACCCTCATAAAGTATCCCTTGCAGGTTATTAAATGATTAAAGATCTAATTTATGGACTGTCGCTGGTGAGCGGTCTGGAGCAGGAGCGCCTGGCATTGCTGTGACCTGCTCCAGGGAGATGAGAGCGCAGCGTCCCTGACACCCTGCAGTGCTGGCCGCTCGGGCTAGGCTCTCCCCACCAGGCTCCAGGACCCGGTGTTTGCGTCTCCCTAGAGTTCCCCAAGGCCCTGGGGGACTTCCTCGTGGCAGCTGTTGGCCAGTAGCTCTTCTTGCTCGGAAGTGCAGAGCTGCCCTGCTCTGACGGGCGTGACGGAGGGGCATCCTTTGGCGGGAGCCTTCCGGCCCTCCTTTCCCCGTCGTCCGCGTGCCTGTCTGGTGACTTCTTTGCTCAGCTGCGCTTCCCTGCAGCACCCAGATGGACCCCTCATGCACATAGATGCTTTTGACTGAGATCACACCTGGCAGCCCGCTGGCTGAACCGATAAGTTTGATGTTGCCACCGCAGTGTTTGTGAAATGTTTAAATAAGTGGACAGCATTTTAGCACTCAGGACATTTCATACAAAAGTCTGAGTTGAGACCTTCCTGCCAGCAGTACCTGGCCCTTGGCCCTGGTGGCACTGCTTACTGCAGAGGGGCCGCCTTCCCATCCACCTTGCCCCTGCCCGCTCACCGCTCACGTCTGCGGGACCTTCTTCCGAGCAGGGTCTTCCCTGGTGACACCTCCTAACCCTCTGGTCCCTCTGCCCTGGTGACACTTTAGCCTGGGGCTCAGTCTTTCCCACTTCCATGGCTGTTCCCGAGTATGTTTTTATGGCTTTAATTTAAACAAGGGCTTCTTGATATCTTGTTTACGAAGCTGCCAAAGTGAAAAATTCCTGTATTATATGAGGCTCGACGTCCCCGAGTTATCGTGGCTGCACAACACGGAGCATCATTGCCCCGCTGCCCCTTATCAGTCAGCGCTGCCGCGCGGGCAGGGTCCTGGCGCCACGTGCTGCCGTCCCTACCCAGCCTGCCTCCCGCCAGCTCCCAGGGTCTCAGTGCACGTGGCAGCCTCTCCTTGACAGATGTGATATCTCCCGTGATGTTATGAGGGCTGGGGAATCTTTAAAAGTAACTTTTTAAATTTATTTAACCATCATTTGTCAAGCAGAGAAAAAGTGTGTCTCCTTGTTGACGCGCTTCCAGGTGGTGGTGCCCACCCTGGGGAGGGAGGTTGGCTGCCCTAAGGGAGCCCCTGAGGAGCAGGGCGAGGAGCTACAGGCTGCCTTCCCGTGGGCGTGTGGCTGCGTCCCCAAGGGGTGCGAGGCCTGCAGTGCCCATGGGGGTGGCTCTGCCCTGCCCACCCAGGTTGGACCTCTATGCTCCCAGGAGGTGGGACGAGAACGTTGAGGTCGGCCACTCGTGATCACAGTTTTTCTCCCAAAGATCATTAAGATCCGAGCCCAGACAGAAGGAATCAACATCAGCGAGGAGGCACTGAACCACCTGGGGGAGATCGGTACCAAGACCACTCTGAGGTGAGCTGGCTGCCGGGCCCTGTCTGGATGGGGGGCCCGGCCCGGCCCAGGGGCAGGACTGCCCACTGGCGGTGTTGGGAAAGCTGAGCGGCAGGCAAGTCCTCTGTCCCCGAGATGGTGCCCCTGCCCGGCGGCCCCTGGGGTGCAGGAGAGGGACAGGACTGGACACGGGGGTGGGCAGGCGGCCCCCTGCAGCCCCGGTGCCTCTGTCTGGCGGGCAGGGAGGGGCACTGACAGAGGCGGCTGTCCTGACTGCTCACCGGCGGCCAGAAGCCGGTTGCTGTGGAGGCACCCTCTGAGTGCCCTGATTCCTTCCTGTGAGGCACAGCTTCCCAGTGCTTAGCCCGGCCCTGTTCCCTTGGCGTTGGCTCCTCACTTGTAAGGGGGACGCAGAGCTGAAAGGTGGCTGGGTGGCACGGTGCGTGCAGAAGCGCTGGGACGTCCTCGCCATTGGATGGAGCATGTGCTCTCAGGGGCACGTGTTCCTTTCCCCACTGTGTGCCCTCTCCCCGTCTGGACCTGGCATTGCCTCCCCACTGCTGTGTGCACCCCGCTTTGTGGCCCTTTCCAGTAGCACAGGTGCCTCCTGCTGGAGCACTTCAGGCAGTGGGGCTTACATCGTGTTGGTGACTTCTGGCTCCTCTGGTGGGGTGGTGGGCCCAGATCTCTGGGAAGTGACCACTGTCCTTGTCTGCTGTGTCTGCAGCAGCTGGCACAAGCTCCCGGGGCTCATCAGTGCTCCTGCTGGCATGAGGAGGGGCTCTTGCCCGTGGCCCCCATTCAACCCTGCCCTGGCCGCTCTAGGTACGCGGTGCAGCTGCTGACCCCAGCCAACCTGCTGGCCAAGATCAACGGGAAGGACGGCATCGAGAAGGAGCACGTGGAGGAGATCAGCGAGCTCTTCTACGACGCCAAGTCTTCGGCCAAAATCCTGGCCGACCAGCAGGACAAGTACATGAAGTGAGGCGACCGAGGGCCTCTGGCGGGGACTGCGGTCAGCCAGGCCCCGGTCCAGCCCGTGGACAGGAGGCTCCACCCACACTGGGTTCTGTCCCCACCCAGGTGGAGAGCGGCGCTGTGAGGTTGGCGTGGAAAGGTTTCCTTTTAAATTATTGTAACTCCTCCCATGGTTGCTTTGAAGGAACCCTGCCACTGGTGTGTTTTCTAATAAATCCTGATAGGTTATTTTGACGACATCTGACTCCCTTAATTTTTTAAAAGGAACCTTTGTGTTTCGGAGCAGCTAGAGAGGTGTGGGACTGTGAAGACGGCCCAGGGGTCCCTTGCCGTCAACGTCTCGCCGCCGTGTGGCATGTGTCACGTGTGCTGAGTCCGTGGCGCATGTCCTGTGCTCTGTGCACGTGCCCTCCGCGGCCTGCTGCCCTCTGTCCACCCCAGGAGCCGTCCAGCGCCCACGCCACCTTCCATCATCACATCTGCGTTTCCTCGTCTTTGATGACCTGGACAGTTTTGAGGAGTGCTGGTCAGGTACTCTGTCATATCGCCCTTACTGGGGCTGCTTTGGTGTTTTTCTCATAATTAAACTGGGATTAAGGGTCACTAGGAGAAAGAGCGCAGGTCAAGGGCCGTTGCCAACACGTCCTGTGAGGTGTGCCTGCTAGCGAGACTCCTGCTGTGGTGTGGGCCTGGACCCTCTGGCCCGGCCTGTGCCGTCGGGTTCTCTGTCCACCTCCCTCACCATCCTCCTTGGAAGGCGTCTCTGAGCACGGCCCTCCCAGAGGGCTGGCACCTTCACTTCACCTCCTGGAGGCTGAGGGTCTTTGCTCCAGAAATCATCTGTTCTCGTTTGTGTCAGGATGGACTTCTGGAATTTTTACTTTTATTATTTAATTTATTTGGCTGCATTGGGTCTTGGTTGTGGCGTGGAGCTCCCTGGACAGGGCTTGAACATGGCCCCCCTGTATTGGGAGCACCGGACCACCAGGGAAGCCCCCGGATTTTTATTATATACTTTGGGGTTATAACCCAGTATGATGTTATTTTGTTGCTCAAGTTGTTCAGCTTTGACCACTGGAATCCCTTTTAGTTAGACCCTGTGTCCCTGAGCCGTGCCCCCGTCACGGGGACGACGTCTTTTGTCAGGGTCTGGGAGGGAGGGCCTGTGGCACGTGGACAGACGCCACCTGGGTATCCTTGCCCGGAGGAGGGACAGCACGCTCTGCCGGGCCGGCCCTCGTCCCTGCACCCGCTGCTCACCAGAGGCAGCGCTCAGCACAGGAGCAGTCCTCACGGGCAGGGTCTCCGGGTGGGTTCGTGTGCATGAGAGGGGACCCGCCGAGACGGGAGTCTTGAGCAACACCGTCACGTCAGCCTGGACACCTCGGCTGATGGTCACCGGAGCCTGAGCAGGAATCCAGGCAGGAGGCTGGAGTGCCGGGGTCCTCAAACTCCCGCTGCCAGAGTGGGTCTTCTGTGGGCCCTGCTGCTCTCCAGCAGGGGGGTCCTGAGTGGGGGGTGTGAGGGAAGTGGGCACAGGGAGGGATGGTGGGGTGCTTCCTGAGGCCAGGGCCATGCACTCTGGCCTGACCTGGCTACCCCTCTCCCCTGAGTCCGCGCCCATGTCTCTGGTCTCCCAGCTTAAGCCTCGCCAGACCCACAGAAGCATGAACCGAAGATGAAGATGATGCAGCGAGAGCTCTCCCTGCTGGGCCGCGATGCCGCGCGCCTCCTCCCGCGTGCTCGCAGCAGTCCCCTGGCATTGGACTGCGGGGCCCCTTGCCCAGCTAGTGACAATTCGTCCGGTGGTTGGAGGCCTGCTCCTCAGTGTGCCAAGATGTCGGGGGGTGGGCCCTCGAGCCCTGGGGAGGATGGGCGTGTGTGTTCACCGCCCCCTGTTCACACTCCCCAGGTCTCCTGGCCTCGGTGGTGCCCAGAGAGATGGCCTGCTCGTCCGTTGGCACTCACAGTGAGGGAGATGGGTCTGGACAGGTAGGAAGGCTGGGTTATTTTAATTTCCCTCCTATTTTTCCCAGCAAAGCTTGTGATTATTACATTAATCTTCCAGGCGAAGTTTTTACGACCAATCCCTCGCCGACTATGAGAAGTTTCTCCATCCATTACCAAGAGGGAAACAGACCCTGGTGGGGAGGAAAATATTTGTTACATCTTATCTGGCTGACACACAATCTACCAACAATTACAGCAGCCCCATTTTTTGCACTATTTCAGCTCCGACGTGAAGAATTGTTGTAATATTAACGTGAGGCAGGGAGGGGGCTGTTTGTAGGAAGTGGCGAATCTTCCACGCTCTGGTCTCAGGCTGTCGTGGGTGCCTCCCAGCAAGCCAGTTGGGTTGAGCTGCCTGTATCCCAGCTCCCTGCTCCTGTGCTAATGGCCAGGAATGCATTTGAGGGCCAGGGGCCTAAGGGCTCTTGGAAAGGGGGTCCCTGCTTCCATTTTCTCAGCCCATGTCTTTTCACCACCACACCTCTTAGGTTACACCCCCAAGATTGGTTCTTAGAGGATATTGGCTTTTAGAACTAAACAGAGAATGGTGACTTCTTGGCTAGCAGACCTTTCTCAACCATCTTTCTAATAAAATGGAGCTCCACAGTGGTGGGGGGTGCGTTCCCTGTTGGCCCCTCATCTCAGACCCCAGCAGGCATTGCCCAGGAGAGCAGCAGACATGGGTGCCCCACAGCGTCTGCACCAGCCTGAGCAGCGCCGGCTCTGGAGGGTTCTGGCAGAGGTGACAGGTGGGCGGGAGCAGGGGCCTGGGGGCCCCGGCAGGCAGGGGCACAGCTTGGGTTGTCTTTCACCCTTGCCCTTGATCCCTCTGGCTCTTGAGGGATCCCTTTGTTTCCTCCTGTGAAGATGGACTGGTGTGTGGACTTGGGGGGTCTGGTGTGGGTGCATCAGGCACTCCATTTATTGAGAAGAGACCCACAGAAGCATGAACCGAAGATGAAGAGTCCCGACCCCTGTCCCTCTTGGAGGAGGAGGCCACACTTCATCCAACAGGAGCCAGAAGCGTCTGGGCACTGGGCCCTGCCCCCCCGGGTCCAGACAGCTCATCCTGGGAAGGCTGGAGGTCCCCTGCAGCTGGACCCTTCAGTTAGGCCCACAGGCTGGAGAGGGGAAAGAGCTGGCAAGGGTCTGGGCCTTTTCCTCAATGTCCACTACTTCCAGGAAGGGTGTGCTGGCCCCCTCCTCAGTGAGGTGCAGGCTGGGCAACGGGATGGGGGCGCTGGTTTCCCGCCTTGTCTCAGCCTAGCCCTGCCCTTTGGCGTCTGGTAACAGGCCTGCTTAGAGTAGAACGGGGTCCACTCGTCCACTCCTTGTCCTGCCTCCGTTTTCTGGGGACAGGAGGCCCCGAGGAAGGGGTGCCAAGGCGGCCGCGGGGCTGGCTGTCGCCGGCTGGCCCCGTCGCCCTGGCCGTCACTCGCGGCAGGCGCGGTGATTAATGGCCAGGCCGCGCCGCCCGGGCCGCCGTCAGCGCGCGTCTGCGGCGATGGATGCGCTGTCAAGCGCCCGGCCCGCGCTGACCCCGGCCCGGCCGGCGCGATCAATGGGCGGCGCGCGCGGCGGCTGGGCCGGCGCGATAAGATGCGCCGATGGGCGGCAGGCTCGACACTGCCGTCGCCGTGTGATTAATGGGGACGCGGCGGTGCGGGGGACGCACGCGCGCTCACGGGGCCGGCGGTCCCAGGACACGCGTGCGCCGCCCTGCGCGAGGGCTGGGCGCGGAGACTGCTGTTCGGCCTCCGCCCGAGGCCGCCAGCCCCTCCCCACCGCCCGGCGTCTGAAAACCTGGGGTCTGGCCCGATTGCCCGCATTCTCCCCTGGCCCCGTGCGCGAGGGCTTACAGGCTCCAGACAGCCGACGGCATACGGCCGGGGAGGAGCGCGAGCCGGTGCTGCGGGGACGGCTAGGAGGGCTTCCCCGAGGAGGTGACGGGGGCGAGCAGCAGCCGGGCTCACACCAGGCCCTCCTACCCCTTTCCGGGGTCTCTGCAGCCTACCGGCCGCGCGCCCCCCCGCCTCTGCGAGGCCACAGCGCCCCCGCGCGGCGCCCGCGCACAGCGCCGTCGCCCCGCCCGGCCTCAGACCCGGGGTGGCCAAGCCAGGCTGGAGGACCCAGGATGGAGACGAAGCCCATAGAGGGGCAGGAAAGGAGTGTGTGTCCAAATGCCCACGGGGCAAAGAGCATCAGGGAACCTTACTGAGCCCGGCTTTTAATTTAAAAAATCTCCCTTGCCCCCTGGCATCAGCCACCCTCTGCTTTTGAGCATTTTTATTAGAAGCCAGGGTGATTTTTCATCTCCACTCCTTTGCACTTTTTTCGTTTTTATACATGTTCACTTACATACCACTCAGGGCAGTGCGATGCCCCCCCACCTCCCCGAGGGTCTGTTTTGGGGCAGGGAAGTTGGGGGGCACAGCCCAGGGGGCCCCACGGGACTGTCTGGAAGCAGGCACTAGCAGGTGTTGGTCTGTGCAGAGCCTTCTGCTGACCCTTGGATAGGAACACTCGCCCACCCATTTCCCCTGCAGCGAGGTTCCTGAGGACTTAGCCTGGTGGGGAACTGGGCCCAGTAAAGGCCTTCAGCTGGAGCAGGCTGGGGAGGGTGTGGGGCAGGGTCGGGGGTGGAGGCCGGCCGTGGGCCTGGAGCAGGGTGGCTGGGTGCACCCCAGGAGGCTCCTGAGTGGACAGGGTGGGGCGGCCTTCCCCAGGCCCCTCTCTCCTTGCACGGCAGAAGCCTCCGGCAGAGGCACCTGTGGGAGCTTCCTGGGGCCTGTTTCTTCTTGGGTGGGGTAAGAGGAGCCCACCCTCCAGGAAAGGCCCCACGGGGGGAGCGAGGGCAGGGGGCTCCAGGGCTCTGCTCCGCCACAGGCAGAGCCGAATGGCAGGCGGGGAGGGCTGCCACGCTCCGCCGGGAGGGGGCCGCTCTTCTGACGGAGTTTTCGGGGTTTGATGGGGCACCCTGTCTCACATTTCAGTGCTGGCTTCCGCAGGCCAGGCTGGAGCACCTGTCCCTCCAAGGGTCCCAGGATACAACCTGCCTTGCCGGCACAACCCGTCAGAGATGTTTCCTGGATGAGACGAGGGCCAGGGCTCCATGTGGACAGCTCAGGAGGAAGACCCTGTCCACGGGTTGCTGGGGGCCCCTGAGGAGGCGGGGGTGGAGGGCTTGAGGCCTTGTCTGGACGAGAGCAACAGCTTACAACACGGGCTCACATCACTGTGGAAACGCCTACTGTTCAGCTCAATGGAAACTCTTCTGCACAGCACGTTCTTGGGAGTGGCCATCACGCCTGCCACCGCCGCCCAGTGAGGGGGTCCAGGGCAGAACAGAGACCCACCGAGGCGACAGTCTGTCAGTGACCAGGTGTGGAAGGACACTGGTCACAGCCAAGGGCAGCAGCCTCTTGGCCTGGACTTGGAGGTGCTGGAGTGGCCCGCACGCGCTCAGCACCAGACACCTGGTCAATGACGCTTTCCAGGTTCCCATCGAGGGGGAAACCCAGGCACCCCTGTGCAGAACCAGGACTCAAGTCTCATACCACCCCTGTGCCCCCAAAGGCAGCCAAGGCCAGGCCCTCCTCTCACCGGCTTCGGCAACAGAGCTGAAAACCAAGAGACCACCACCAGGCAGCTTGTAAAAAGTTGGCTTTATTTCTCTTATTCACCTTAGCTCAGTTATGCCACTTGGGCGTCCACAGTGACAGTCCCCTGGAAGTCGGGGTCAGCCCGCCTCCATGACCAGTGAGTGTGGGTCAGACGCCCGAGCTGTGCCGTGGTCAGAGGCTGCAGCGGGGCTGCGGGGCACCAGGTCTCCGCGTGGGACTGGGTCGGACAAGGCCACGTGTGGTATGGTGGGTGCCCTGGCCTAGGGGGGACGGGGTGGGGCCCATCCTGGCTCTGCTGCCAACTTGCCAGGTGGCGCTGGGCAAGTCTCCTTGTCCCTCAGCAGTCTGTTTCCTGGGGAGCATGGCCAGTGAGGTCTCGGAGCCCCTGGACTCAGATGCATGCCGAACTTGCCACCTCTACCGGCTCTGTGAGTCAAAGGCCACCATGTGCCCGTTGCTGGTGGGGTTTGGTCTCCGAGGGGCTGTACTCACCCAAGGGGCTCCCTCCAGGGAGCACCCCTCAGGCTGCAGTACCTAACTCTGCTGGTCCCCAAGAGGGGCTTCCTTAAAGGCCTTTGAGAAGGTTGTAATTCTTAAGATCTAGGTTACCTTTTATTGCAAACAGAATTTGTCTCAGACGTAATTGTCTTTTTATATCAAACATGGGCGAAACTTAGAAAAAACCACTGTCTCTGACCCTGATGTCGCCGTGGGTCTAGACCTAGCTCCTCTCTGCTGGGCGGCTCTGGGGACGGTGGAGGTCAGAGGCGTCCCATCATTTACTTCACTTGTGTTTGGTCCTAAGCACAGTAAAAATGTTCTAGAAAAATACCAACGGGAAGTCTTCAGCCTAGAAGGTAGTGTGTGAGGCCGGCCACAGCTCCTCCCCTCTTGAGGGGCGTGTGGGAGGGACGCACCAGGGACAGCAAGTTCAGTGATGGCCGGGGAACTGGACCGCCAGCACCCCGGGGTCCTCCGCACAGTGGACGCGCGCTCAGCCAGGCACGGCTGCAAAGCTGTGGCATCACAGCCTGGCTCCATCACCAAGGACAGACGGCAGAGCCAGATCAGCCCACACAGAGATGCACAGATGGGCCAAGAGGGTCTTCTGGAAATTCATCCCTCTTTTTTGGAAGAAACTCTTTCCTAAAAAAGTAACTTCAAAAGGGAAAATGATTGTCTTCCAGAGAAACCGTTTTAAACCAGATGTTCCGGCTGGACTGTGAAGGGGACACACCAGCGAGCCACCACAGGCACCAGCAAACACATACCCTGCTGCCAGGGGCCGCCCTCCTGCCCCGAGACAGAGACGTTTCAACAAGGTTTGTGCTTCTAACCAACGAGACGCTCCCTTCAAGTGGGGCAGCCGAGACTGCTGCAGTCGCCGGCAACACTGAGAAGGTGCAAAGGCTAACACAAAAGTGACATGGACATGAGGGACAGTAACGGCCCATCCCCGCCTCTGGCAGCGGGCTGAGCAAGACCTCACTTCTGCAGTTCCGCTGCCAATGCCAGAATGAAAAGCAAAATTTTAAATTGGAAAATTTCTAACACTTTACAAAGTGGAATGAAAAGAATATGAAATTCAAACGCATGACTAAACCGAAGTCCTTGTGCCCCAGCAGCGCCTGAGACGAGCCCCCGCAGCGTGGCTCCCTGGTCCCCCTTCTCGGCTGCGGTGGGGCTCGCCGCCTGGGCCGGGCCCAGAGCCGCAGCTCAGAACAGAAGGGCCCCCATGCTGCCGACCTCGCTCTGCTCCTTCACAAAAATCTCGAAGTACTGGTAGATGATGGTGACCGCCAGCAGGATCCCGGTTCCAGATCCGATGGCGCCCAAGAAGTCAGCCAGGACCGAGAGGGCCCCGATGCACAGCCCGCCGAAGGCCGCGGCCGTGGGGATGTACCTGGGGAGGTGCACACGTCAGCCACAGGCCGCCCGGATTCCTCCGGCCTGACCCAGGCCACGGGAGGGGCTGTCCAGCAACCCGCTTACCTCTGACTCAGGGCCCTGACGCCCGCAGGGGTCACTCCATGACCCCGTCAAGTTTCATCTACTCAGGCAGCCTAACGGTCTAGACTGGGGCTTGCTGTCTAGTAAGGTGCCACACATGTCACTTGTGGCTACTGAAATAGGACCAGTCTAAATCGAGATGTTGAAAATATCACAAAAGATTTTTAAGACAGAGACGTTAAGATGTCTCTTTATGACTTTTCATTTTATTTCTTCTGAACAGCACTATAAATCTACAGGAGTCAGAGAATTCTCAAAGGAATGAACGAAAACTGCCCACCGCCTCTGTTAGGCATCTGAAAATGACCTGGCATTTGCCATACTGACTTCCTGTGGTTGAGGCAAGCGAGCTGTGGTCCCCAGGCCCTGACGACAAAACCCGTTCCTGGAAACAGTTGCATAGGAAACCAGCCACGTTCGTTCATTCATTCATGTACCGGGGAACAAGTGAGCTGAAATACGGTGGCTTAGGAGTCTAAGACGCTCACTATGGCCCACCCTGCTTTCCACAAGGCAGCCCCACCGTGGGGGAGAGGCCTGCAGACCGCCGCATCCTCCTTACCCCTCCCACCCGGGCCTGCCACACGCGGACCCCTCCCAGCGGCCTGCGCCAGCCTCTCTGACCTCCCTGCACTCGGATGCTCCTGAGACGCCTGACCCTCCACCCTCCTCCTGGAGCGCTCCCAGCACCCTGCCAGAGGACCCGCTCACAGGAGCATGGCGAGGAACCTCTCGGTCAGCACCCTCAGCGCACCATTCGCCACAGGCTCCTGGTCTCCCGCTCTGGCCGCCCCTCTGCAGGGATGCTGAGCTGACCTTGCCGGCATCCAGCACTAGCAGGCTCGCGGGCGCCTGAAGACCCCGGGACCCTGGCAGCCTCAGGGTCGGCACTCACCGGTTGAGCTCGTGGACCATGGACGTCTCTCGGTGGCCCCTCATCACCATCTGCTGCTCCTTCAGCTGCTTTGCAACCTGTGTGATGCCCACGCGCGAGGGCAAGGTTCAAGTTCAGACATGAGTCTGAGGCCAGGGAGACACTCACCACATTACCAGATGCAGGCGCTACCCCCAGTTCCCTCCCAGCACTGGGAAGAGGACTGCAAACCGCCGCCAAGGAGGCGGAAAGGGAAAGTCAAGTTTCCTCTGCCTGCTGCTTCCCAGACGAGCACGGGTTCCTTTACCCCGGGGTCCGGCCACGGTCACTAATTCTTTGGAACTGGCCCTTGCAAGGACTAACTGCCGTGTGTGTTCACAGGCCCATCCCAGGAGGAGGGCCAAGCCAAGACCCCTTACACCAGCCGCAGGTGAGGACGCTGGTTCTGTGTGAACCACCTCCCAGAGACTGTAACTCCTACTCACGTCCTTGGCAGAGGAGCCCGAGACCTCGATCCACGTCTTGGAGAAGAAGGCGCAGGAGCCCAGCATGAACACGATGTACACCACGGCGTGGACGGGGTCTTCCAAGACAGAGCCGAACGACTCGGGCGGGGACAGGTAATAGCAGAGGCCCCCCACAGGGTAGGCCCGCGCTGGCCCGCCGGAGGAAGTGTCCTGGGGGGGTTTCAGAGAGCGGTGAGGGCCGCTGCTCACACCTCAGCACAGAAACAGTTCTGAGCAAGTGCCCACAGTGCAGCTGTCTTACCCCAAAGAAATGTCACTGAATCTGTAACAGGCTCAACAAGAAAGCATCTTAGAGTGAAACGAAATACTGGTCGTGAGCAAGACACACGGGTGCCAGCCCTGCCTACCCACAGCCCTCACACACCAATGTCCGGCCCTTCATGGGCTCCTGGCGCGCCGCTGTACTTACAGACCAGGTGCCTAGCAGGCTGACCAGCAGGTTGCCGCTGAAGCGGGCGGACAGCATCTGGGAGATGACGTACAGATTGGACACCAGGGCGGACTGCAGTATGATGGGGATGTTGGACGTGTAGAAGAGCTTGATGGGATAGGTGTTGTACTGGCCTCGGTACCGGGCCGACTTGATGGGCAGGTCCACGCGGAAGCCCTAAGGAGCCAAGCAGAAGCGAGGTTCTCACTGCTGTGCTCCAGCCTCGTGCAGGGCTCAGACCTGGGGCCTCCACGCCGCCCCCCACCCGCCACCACACTTGGGGGCAAATGGACAGGAGGGCCCGGAAAAGCTGCTTAAAATGCACCCAAACACAGCAGTGTTTTTGTCTCAAAACACAAGTCCACTGCATTACAGGGACACCAACGTGGAATACACAGGAAGTGCTATCGGTGGCTCACCAGTGTCCCCCCTGCTTCCCCAGCAGCCCGGGACAAGCCCACACCCAGCAGGGCCCTTCTCGGAGGCGCTCACTCGCTGCAGAAAAGCTAGGCTTCTCTACTTGTCTATGAACACAACCTTTCCCTCTGAAACCCTTGGAAAATAAAAACGATTTCCTCTATGTACTTGTTTGTTTTTTTAAACAATCTTCCAGTGCCTAGGACAGAGTTCAGAATATTTAACATAAAATCTCAACAATCCAACCCCAAGACCCTAAGGAGCTAACTTGTCCTTAACCAGCATCATACTAAAGGAACAGACGTGCTCAGTCCTCAGCACTTGGGGGTATAAACACCTGTATGTCAGGATACAGAGCGGCTGATCAAAGAATACAAACATGAGTCCAACTATAGAGAAAAGCCATGGGCAGTTGAGGTCTCCTGTCCAGAAGCAAGTTATGCAGACTCGCAACGTAAGAGTTGACAGCTTTCGCGAGGACAAGGAAACTGCCTATAGGCGCCTACAAGCCTCAGGTAAGCAGCAGCAAGGTCTCAGACCTTGATCACTCTCACTTCTCTTGAATTAAGACCGTGAAATGTTAGATCTGCCTCACCTTGTTAGTTCAGGCAAGTTCCCGTAAGTCCATGGAACTCACTCCGTCAACTGCCACCTGCTCATTTCACTGCTATACGATGGTTCACACCACCCCTGGGGTGTGGGCATGGGAAATGCAGACCCTAACTTCCCAGGGCTGGATCTGAACTCACCTGGAAGTAGATGACCACCGCAAAGACAAAGATGGTGGCGATGAGATTCATGAGGTTGGGGAGGTTCTGGCGGTAGAACGCCTCTCGCAGGGCTCGGACCTTGTCGGTACGGGTGGCCAGCAGGTGAAACAGCGCGATGATGGCGCCTTCAAACTCCATTCCTGTTACAGGCGAAGGTAGAGGGAGGAGCTCAGGGTGGCCCTAAGCACCCTGGTGGCCGGAACCGAGGAGAATCGGGTCAGCTCCGTGACACACGGTGCCTGCTCCGGGAACCGCAGGGCAGTGAGGCCTCTCAGCCCGTTTCTGTTCCGCAGACTTCAGCCTGCAGAGGGGGGCTAGTCTTCCTTTTTGAATTAACTGATCTTACTTTTGTGGCTTGTGAGTCAACAGCCATCCGGCATGTGGAACGATTGTCTGAACACCAGGATTCCCAGGTGGCTCAGACAGTAAAGAGTCAGCCTGCAACGTGGGAGACATGGGTTCCATCCCTGGGTCGAGAAAATGCAATCCAGAACTGGCAACCCACTCCAGTATTCTTGCCTGGAGAATTTCATAGACAGAGGAGCCTGGCGGGCTACACCATGGGGTTGCAAAGAGGCAGACACGACTGAGTGACTAACACATCCAACGTCTGAACAGCTGTGTCTGTGGAGCTCCAGCTTAAGGGGTCCTGCCTGACGGGCTCAGAGCTGCCCACCCCGTCCCTGGGGGCTCCCTGGCAGCACAGCGCCCAGCTCTGTGGTCAAGCTGCCCAGACGAGGCAGGCTTGGGCTCTCTGCTCCTCACCTCAACAGCCAAGCTGAGAGGAGACACGTTTGCCCACACACGGCTGATTTCTGTCCGAGCTCACACCTCCCCACAAGAGAGCGCCCGCGGGGGCAGGCTGGCAGAACCAGGAAGAGGGCCAGGAAGCAGAGCGCGCCCAGAGGAGGCGCAAGGAAAAAAGCCAGAGCGGCCTTCACTGGTGTGGGACCTATTGCAGTCTAATAACGAGATTATGTGGGTTCTGGAGGCCAGGGACTGTTTTCGGCACTCAAAGAAAACAGTCAAATGTGTGCAAATATTTGCTTCTCCTGGGCCTCTTCTGAGTGAATAACGCATTTAGTGATGAAAAACTTTCCTAGGAAGTCACACTTCCCTGAATGTTCACAACTTTTCCTTGAACACACCCTCTGTAACCCGGCGCCGTTACTCACAGTCACCACGCACCTGCTGTGAGCCTGGAGTCCCGCAAGTTCACGCTATTTGTCATTTAATCCTGGCAGCCAAGGGTGTGGCCAGGATCTGAACTCAGCTTGCAAGTGCCCACATCCCTGCCTCTTGCATCCTCTTGCCTCTTATAAAGCTGCCCCTTGCAGAGGCTGGAAGCAACTGGGTGTCCACCAGGGAAGCCCTGCTAGGAGAGCTGCCCTGCCCGCGCAGTGATGGCCAGGCTGTGCCAAGTGTCCAGGAGGGGCCAGTGTTTGCAACATGCTCTCCAGGTGAAAAATGCAAGGGACACATTGGTGTCAGCAGAAACCTGTACCTTCAAAACCTTTACAGATATACACACAGAAAAATCAGAAGCAATGTACCTAAAACTGATCCTTCTTCCCTGAAACGGGGGAACGCTGGTACTTTTCATCGAACCCTGTCCACAGGGCTCCTGGGGCCTCACCTCGGCCGGTGTTGACAGTGGTGGGGCTGAACGCCTTCCACACGATGGTCTCGCAGATGTTTGTGGCGATGAACAGGGAGATCCCAGAGCCCAGGCCATACCCCTTTTGCAGAAGTTCATCCAGAAGCAGAACAATCAGGCCAGCCACAAAGAGCTGTCAGTATCAAAAAAAATAAAAAGTACAGAAACCTAAAGAGATTGCGTGACTGCTCCCCATAGCATAGTTCTGTCCTTCCTTGGGAACTAGCTTCTCTGATGTGAACCCCTGAAGGCAGAGGGCACACCAGCCGTTGGGGGCTCTTCTGTGAATTCAGAAGGGAAGACAGGGCCCGGGCCTCTTCTCAGGAGGCTTCTCTTACGCCTGACTCAGATCTGCTGTTGGGCAGGTGTGGGTGTGAGGGTGCCCCCGAAGGGGGTGCCGGCCTGACATTACCTGGATGGTGATCAGCAGGCAGATCCCAGCGCCCATTTCGGACGGGTCTCCATACATGCCCGTCATCACGTACACAATGGACTGGCCAATGGTGATGATCATGCCGAACACTAGAAATGAGAAGAGAGCCGTGTGCTCAGGCGGCCAGCACGCAGCCCTGGAGGAGACGGTTACAGACACCCAATCTGCGCCACGAGGACAGAGGGGAAGACAGCAGACCCTGCCCCCGAGGAGCTCGGCCAGCAAATGCTTGACAACCATGTCAACAAAGTGACAGGAACGCATGATAACGCAAACTCCCTGAACAAAAGGGCGTGAGCTCTCTTAATTCCACCTCCTCCTAGGCGCATCTCCTCTCAGTGACGGGCGGAGGGAAAGACTTGAAGCATCACCACCCAGCTTCTTACGACAGATGTGAACACAACTCAGGGGCGTCCCCAACCTGCACACAACACTGAGGGCATCCTCAGGGGCCCAGGTCCCAGGAGCACTTGGCCAGGCCACCCAACAGGCTCTCGCTTTCAGGGCACAGAACACAAACTCGGCGATAAGGTGAGCCTTCCCAGGTTGTATTTAATGTATTATTTAAGGAAAAACCTATCACGCCACCAATTCACTCAGCCCACTCCCCCGCCACACAGCTCTCCCGGAGCTCTCCTAAAGGAGGCTTTCCTGTTTATGGACAGTCTTGTATCCTGTATCATTCACTACATTCCACTGGGATGCACAATGGAATCTACACTTTTTTGTTGGATTCCACAATACGACATGGATCTTAGAGTATGCAACTGGGATTCAACTCCAGCTTTTCTGCTTAGTTTGCCCCCAACACCAAAATATATATATTCTACTCCAAAGTGCCTGTCACATATAGTCCCTTTCTGACTTCGTAAAAGTGCTCAATAAGACCGAATTCTTAAGTCAGAAAAAAGAGCAGAAAAAAATTTTTTTATAAAGTCCAAGACCAAAGAGAAAACAGCTGATCTATACTTCCGAAAAATAACACCCATATATATTTTAAAATCCTGATTTGTGTCTGAAACTGACAAGTTTAAACTAAATTAGTCTTTTGTTCTCAACTCTTTAACCTACTAACTTAAGATCTTAAAACATGCTGGTGTGGAAGGAAATACAGCTGGGTAGGAAAGTGTAATAATTATTTCCTGATTAATACCTGTCAATCCATAGTCAGGCTTAACTTGGTTAATTCTGATGACTGGTCATGGTTACCAGTGCCGCTTATGATTCACTACTGGGAAAATATAATTGTTCCCATTTTTACAGGTGAAGAAAGTGGGACACGAGCTGCATTTAACTGCCCCAAAGTCACACAGCTGGTACACGGCACAGCCAAGCTGAGAGGACCATCATTCCTCTAAAGTGAATCCTTTTAAACTCCCACAAGGAGAAAACCCACCCTGCCAGGTACTACCACTGGCTAGGCACTCACTGGTTTTTTTACACACGATATTCAAACGAATTCTTACCACAGCTCTGCTTCTAGGTGGGAAGGCCAGGGCGATGGTGGAGGGCGGGCCCTCCGGCCCGGTTCCCCCGCCTGGAGCACACAGCCTTGGGCACGGACACCCTTCCTCTGCCTGCTCCAGCCCCTCCCAAGTGCCCTCCTGCTAACACAGGCCACACCGGGCTGGAGGGCCAAGGGGATTACAGCAATGATGCCCCCACCCCTGCCAAAGACAACCAACCCCACCCCCCGAAAAACCCCAAGCCAATTTTTGATGACCCAAACATCGTACCAAATTCAAATTCTCAACTACAGACATTTGAATGTCATTTAAAGTCCCACTTACACTTCTGGGCTCCGTTGAAGAGGGCTCGGTCTTTCGGGGTATCACCAACCTCAATTATTTTGGCGCCAGCCAGAAGCTGCATGATGAGGCCGGAGGTGACGATGGGCGAGATGCCCAGCTCCATCAGCGTGCCTGAGGAAGGGGGGCAAAACAGAGCTGACGTCAGTGTGGAGAAGCAAGATGCTGGTAAGAAAGTGATCGCACACAGCTGGACTGAGTGCCCTAGCACAAGCCCAACGTGCTTCAGTCTGCCAGCAACATTTAATTCAGAGAATAACCCCAAAATATCTGCAGTTAGAGGGTAAGTCAATTCATTCTGTTCAGTCTGCCAGGTAACATTCTGTTTAGGAAGTCACATGGCATTTAAACTGATTGCTACATTTAAATTCATGAAAACAGATTCACGCCAGTTGTACAGAGATAAGATAGGTTTGTCTCTTCATCAGCTAACAAAAAAGGATAACATTAGAATAATTTCCAGAGTCTGGAGATGAGGGCCATACGACTGTACCTAGTTTCGAGTAAACCTCCATTTCCATTATACTAAAACAAGCTATACTGCCAACTCATTTAGAACTTAATTTGAGCCATATTTTAAAAATGAGTTAATCAAAAGCAGTATCAGCATAAACATTCAAAATCCCCCCTCACCCCAAACACGTAGCTGGTTAGAATATACAATACACTGTTTATGCATTTATTTCTTTGGACACGTATATGTAACCTGTAGATATGGACAAGACACAGTTGAGAAACAAATTACATATTCTAAAGAATGTTATCAAAACAGGAGAAAGATAGAAATGTCATCATTTCAGCCGTTTAAAAAGCACTCTAGTTTTTCCACGTTTTTTAAAAACCTCTGCCACGTAGACTTATCTTCCCGCTACAGGTTTCGCGCTGCATACAAAGCAGTTCTGAAGAAGGCGACACGCTTGGTGCTGAACCCAGCGCTCACCAAGGCTGTTTTTAGCACAGCAGGCGAACACTCTCTCCAAATACTCTGGACTTCATCTAAAGCCAAGCCTGTAACGTAACTGAAGGCGGCCAGTCAAGCCCACGCAGCATGGGGGTGCAGAGGGCCAGCCCTACCTCTGTTGGAGGCGAGGATCACCCTCATCCAGTAGAAAGGGTCGGCTGAGTCTGAAGACATGATTCCAAACAGGGGGATCTGGAAACAAGCAGAGAGGAGCCAGGCACATGCTTCTGGCCCACTCACACCCCATCCAGACCCCAGACCCCAGCCCTGTGCTCACCTGGCAGCACACCAAGAAGATAAAGAGGGTGATGGCGGTCCACAGCACCTTCTCCTTAAACTGAATCTACAGCAGAACAGAGCAAATCAAGACAAGTTATCTTCATAAGCAAATTAACAGAAATGGACTCCGATCAGACGCCTCTCTGCTCACAGAAAAGCAAACCTTGGACACTCCACACTACGCACCAAATGTAAGTATGTGTATTGCACGCTTTCTGTGTACGTGTGTGTGTGCACGCGTGTGCTCAGTCATATCCAACTCTGTGATCCCATGGAATGTAGTCCGCCAGGCTCCTCTGTCCATGGAATTACCCAGGCAAGAATACTGGAGTGGGTTGCTATTTCCTCCTCCAGGGGATATTCCCGACCCAGGGATCAAACCCACATCAGATTCTTTACCACGGAGCCACCTGGGAAGCCTTTCTGTGTATAAGGCACAGATGCAAAGACCTGCATATGCATCTTCTCACTTAATCTTCACACAACGTGTAATGTTATCCTTACTGTTTCACAAGAAAACTGAATCTTAGAAAAATAGGCTTCCCTCATGGCTCAGACAGTAAAGCATCTGCCTACCATGCGGGAGACCCGGGTTCAATCCCTGGGTCAGGGAGATCTCCTGGAGAAGGAAATGGCAACCCACTCCAGTACTCCTGCCTGGAGAATTCCATGCATGGAGAAGCCTGGTAGGCTACAGTCCATGGGGTCGCAAAAGAGTCAGACATGACTGAGAGACTTCACTTTCACATTTGTCTCAGATCCCACAGCTGTAATGGATTTGAGTAGAAAGCCTGCGCTCTTAACCATCAGCAATGAACAGTGTAGGATCTGACCCACAAAGAATGCTGCAACAGAAAGCGATTCCTAAACCAGACCCGCCCTTACAGCACAGGAGCATCACTTCTCACTTGAAAGGGTTTTGTAATGGACAAAATCTTGCTATGCTGGAGTCAACTAATCTGCACCCTGTGTTTCTTTGTGTATTCTCCATGAACTAAGGGTAAAACATGTAATATACACTGGAGGAGTAGGGAGAACTGCATATTCAACTGACTCGCTAACTACTGGCAGCATCTGTTTAACACGAGTTTTCACATCTCCTCAGGTTATGTCAGTAGGACAGGTGACTATTCAGAATCATTTTACAGATGACTGAGAAGCATCACTGGGGAAGCTGAGACACCCTGCCCAAGCCCCCTCTGCTCTGAAACCTGAGTGTCTTCATAGCACCTGCTGCCTGCACAGCAAGCATGAATGGCTTTAAAGGCTTAGAAAACACGGGTTATTCTGTGGACGAAGAATCCTAACGGAAACACCTTGTGAGTGAAGGTAGTAAGTGAACAAAATCGTGTTCTTCAAAAACACTTTTTAAGCTTTGTTCTAAGTGAGCATGGCTCTCTGGTCAGCACAGGGCTACAGCGCCTCTGCGCTGCCCACTGTGGACAGGGCTCAACAGGACAACCGCACCACGGTGGGGGGATCAGATACTGAGATACTCCACGTGCAGCTGGGGGTAGTCCACAGAACTCCTCTTGAGAATGCTCCACGCACCCCTTCCCACCGGTCATCAGATCCCAGCGAAATCAGGAGGCAGCCAAGGAAAGCAACACCCTGTCAGGCTGACTGGTAACCTAACAAGCTAGAAATGATTCTTTATGGGGAAAGATAGTGGAGAAGTCTTACAGGACTCCTCATTCCTAAATAACCAAGTCTCCTCTCCTGGAAGCAGCCAAATTCAACAGCAAAACATCAACAACTGTTTATCCTAGTTTTGCCTCCCCTACCTCTGGAGTTCCCTCTCTTGGCAGAATCCTCTCAACCTCTACCCCAAAGCAATTTTCTAATCTGTCTGGCTCCCTGCCCAACCTTTCTGTTCTATCAATACTGAACACCTTCCCACCCACTGGTCTTCTCTGCCTTAGCACACTCCATACACCTTATGCCATTAGAATTCCTTTCCTTTCCTTCAAGGACACTTCTATTTTCCCTTCAAGGCTGCCATCAGACACAATGTCTTCCAGAGTTAATCCCTTCTGGAGCCACTACTGTACCCTGAACAAATTTCTACTGCTCACCCACCACACTCAATTACACACAAGGCCAAGGTCACACATTAAGAGGCTGTGTGAGGGTGGATCCCAGGAGAGCCTGCCTCCAGAGCCAGCCCCTTTATACTGTGCTGGGGACACACACACACACACTTTGCATATCAGCCCATCAAAGCCAGCACATACGTGGAGGAGATGCAAAGAATGTGAGGACAAAAACATATTCCTATTAATTCTCCCTAAGAACCCGATGAAGCTTTCCTTCTTTGTTTAACAGCTTCGCTTACACTGGCAGCTCTCACTGTTTGGGCCTGAAGCTGTGCACGTGCAAAAATTCTTGATAAAAGAGTCAACAGAGCTCTACATTTCTCTTCCCATGTTTTAACGAACCTGCTGTAAAGACAGGGGTCACAATATGCCCTCGTTCTCCGTACAGTGAGGGCACATGGAAAAGGGACAAACTCAGTCACACATAGTAAAGTGACTGCTCTCAACTCCCTGCAGCCGCTGGACAGAAAGAGCATCTCCCGGAAGGACGACGGCCGGCCATCCGCTCCCGCTGGAGCGGGAGGAGGGAGAGGAGTTCAAACAAGAGGTCTGAGGCTCTCGAGGCCTTCCTCACTCGGGCGAGGGTCCTCTTCGGGGCACCCGAGGAACGTCCACAGAGGACGCTGCAACCCAAGCTCGGCGCGGCTCGGGGGAAGGGGCGTCCATTCGGCGCGTCGGGGCCGCTTCACCGGGGTGCAGCAGTCTCCCCGAGCCTTGCTCCAACTCACCTTCCGCTCCGGCTTCTGAATTTCGGGCAGGATGACACAGAAGGGCTTGATGACTTCCAGAAACTTGACTGTGTGGGGAGAGACAAGAGGCGAGTTAGGGCTGGGGGGCCCCGCACCGCCCCGGGGAGCAGGGGCGCGGGGCCGGGAGGGCTTCCCTGCCGGGGGAGCGGGGTCCCGCCCGCGCCCGTGCTGCCCCGAGGGACTCACTCCCCATGGCGGCGGCTGCTCGGCTCCGGGTCGCGCTCCGGGTCCGCCGCGCTCCGAGTGCGCTCCGCTGCCGCTGGGCCTGCTCTGTAGCGCCGCGCCTCGCCGAGAGACACGTCAGTGCTAGCGCCGCAGCGGCCGCTTCCGCTTCCGCTTCCTGCCACGCGCCGCGCCTGCGCGCATCGCCCGCGCCGAGACCACAACTCCCGGCGTGCAGCGGGGCCGCGCGGCCTGTCGGGAGGGAGGCCGGAGGGGCGGGGCGAGGCGCGGAGCCCGCCGAGAGGGGGCGTGCGCCTGCGCAGTTGGGCCCGCGTGCTGGGGCCCGGAAGACGTTCCCCACGCCGGCGGGTCCCCTCACGCCTCAGGGCAGCGGTGGTTCGTTTCGCGGGTGTAGACCATGAGCTTCTCGGTGCAGGCCTGTCCTGGGGCCGTCTGGGTGTCTGGCGCCCGGCAGGTGCGCGGCGGCGGGACGACGGGCATCCTTCTGTGGGCTCATCAAGCAAGCCCGCGGCCCCGCCGACGGCGGGGAGGGGGCGAGGCTGGGGGAGTCCAGGGGGCCCTCCCGGCGGCGCCCCGGGAAAGGGGCCTTTGCGAGCGCGGCAGGCGCTGCGCCTGCCCGAGGTCTCCGGGGAGAGGAGGCCTGCTTGGCGGAGCCTAGCTGTGTGAGGGGAGCGAAAAGGGTGAAGGCTCTTGGGGCCGTTGGGCGGGGCGGGGGGTGCTGGACGCGGAGTTGGGGCTTTCTGTCCGCGCGGCTGTGATCGCCGGTGGCACGCGAGAGGTGATCTGAGGAAGGAGACTCCGTGCCGTCAGCGTCTGGAGCAGGCTGGCGCTACTGCCTGGGGTGAGGGGAGGTTCCCGGAGCGCAGCCCGGAGCTGGGCCGGATGGAGTAGGAGAGGCCCGGGTGGCGAGGCGCTTTCTGCAGTGTTAGTTTAGGGATTGCTGTTTCTCTTTTCCCTTCCTTCCCATTTCTAGCAGGTAGCCAGGATTTGTAAATCTTTCCCTCAGGGTTTTTCCTAAGACGGGAAGTCCTTTTTTGGAAACCTAACCCGTGGGTGGAAAATGCAGATGCCAGCAGGAAGTGGGCAGGAATTTCAGTGAAGTGATCAGGTGTGGTAGCACTTGCTATGCATCCCCCACAGAATAAGTCCGACCCTCGGCCTGCTTCTGAGAGCAGCCCCATCTTCCCGTGCAGGAACCCTTTGTAGTAACTGCTGCAGTTTTGTGTCAGCCCCTGGACGCAATTCAGCACGTAGCTCAGAGCTGATAGCACATGTGACCCTGCACCATCCTGATGGTGAGACTATTGAAACACTTAATGGTAAAAATTATCATAGTAATTGTACTGTTGTTGTTCAGTCACTCATTCGCATCTTTGTGACCACATGGACTGCAGCACACCAGGCTTCTCTGTCCTTCACCATTTTCCAGAGTTTGCACAAACTCCCATCCATTGAGTCGGTGATGCCGTCCAGCCATCTCATCCTCTGTCATCCCCTTCTCCTCTTCCTTCAATATTTCCCAGCATCAGGGTCTTTTCCAATGAGTCAGCTCTTTGCATCAGATGGCCAAAGTACTGGAGCTTCAGCATCAGTCCTTCCAATGAATATTTAGGGTTGATTTCCTTTAGGATGGACTGGTTGGATCTCCTTGCAGCCCAAGGGACTCTCAGGAGTCTTATTCAACATCACAGCTCAAAAGCATCAGTTCTTCGGCGCTCAGCCTTCTTTATGGTCCAGCTATCACATCATACATGACGACTGGAAAAGCCATATCTGTGACTGTACGGACGTTTGTCAGCAAAGTAATGTTTCTGCTTTTTGATACTTTGTCTAGGTTTGTCATAGCTTTTCTTCCAAGGAGCAAGCGCCTTTTAATTTCATGACTGCAGTAACTGTCCGCAGTGATTTTGGAGCCCAAGAAAACAAAAGTCTGGCACTGTTTCCATTGTTTCCTTGTCTATTTGCCGTGAAGTGATGTGACTGATGCCATGATCTTAGTTTTTTGAATGTTGAGTTTTAAGCCAGCTTTTTCACTCTCTTTTTTCACTTTCATCAAGAAGGTCTTTAATTCCTCTTTGCTTTTTGCCATTAGGGCGGTATCATCTGGATATCTGAGGCTATTGCTATTTCTTCTGGCAGTCTTGATTCCAGCTTTTGCTTCGTCCAGACTGGCATTTCACAGGATGTACTCTTCATATAAGTTAAATGAGCAAGGTGACAATATACAGACAATACACTCCTTTCCCTATTTGGAATCAGTTTGTTGTTCCATGTCCAGTTCTAACTCTTGCTTCTTGACTTGCATAAAGATTTCACAAGAGACAGGTAAGGTGGTCTGGTATTCCCATCTCTGTAAGAATTTTCCACAGTATGTTGTGATCCACACAGTCAAAAGCTTTAGCATAGTCAGTGAAGCAGACATAGATGTTTTTCTGGAATTCTGTTTTCTTTTTTTCTATGATCCAGCGGATGTTGGCAATTTGATCTCTGGTTCCTCTGCCTTTTCTAAACCCAGCTTGTACATCTGGAAGTTCTCGGTTCATGTACTGTTGAAGCCTAGCTTGAAGGATTTTGAGTTACTTCGCTAGTATGTGAGATGAGTGCAGTTGTGCGGTAGTTTGAGCATTCTTTGGCATTGCCCTTCTTTCAGATTGGAATGAAAACTGACTTTTTCCAGTCCTGTGGCCACTGCTGAGTTTTCCAAATTTGCTGGCATATGAAGTGCAACACTTTTAACAGCATCATCTTTTAGGATTTGAAATAGATCAGGTGGAATTCCATCACTTCCACTAGCTTTGTTCGTAGTGATGCTTCCTAAGGCCCACTTGACTTTGCACTCCAGGATGTCTGACTCTAGGTGAGGGATCATACCATCATGGTTATCCGGGTCATTAAGATCTTTTCTATAGAGTTTTTCTGTGTATTCTTGCCATCTTTTCTTAATATCTTCTGCTTCTGTTAGGTCCATACTGTTTCTGTCCTTTATTTTGCCCATCTTTGCCTGAAAAGTTCCCTTGGTATTTCTAATTTTCTTGAAGAGATTTCTAGTCTTTCCCATTCTGTTGTTTTCCTCCATTTCTTTGCATTGTTCACTTAGGAAGGGTCTTTTATCTCTCCTTGCTCTTCTTTGGAACTCTGCATTCAGATGGGTACGTCTTTCCTTTTCTCCTTTGCCTTTGGCTTCTCTTCTTTTCTCAGCTATTCGTAAAGCCTTCTCAGACAGCCATTTTTGCCTTTTTGCAGTTCTTTTTCTTGGGGATGGTTTTGATCACTGCTTTGTTCACTAACAGAACAATTGTACTGTTACAATTAGCTAATGAGAGGGTAACAGGCAGGAAGGCCAGGGGTCTCCAAACGGAGGAAATAGGCTGCAAGTGTCAGACATTTTTATCTCTCTTAAACGGCAGGAGGAAACAAACTTCCCTTCTCTGTACAAATTTAAAAGAGGTTTCTCTTAAAATACTGTGTTGCCATGATACTTGGTTCCACCTGAAGTTAACTATTCTCAAACCTTGAGTTAACCAATGCATTTTTCTTACGGAGATGTTTGTCTTAAGCTATGTTAATGTACTATGCATTTACCCCAAACTCTGTTTTCTAGTCGGTTCCGCCTAATGGCTCAGAACAGACTTGACAAACCAGTATGTTATACTCAGACATTGTTCCCTTAATCTGTATAAACGAAACTATTTGCATGGTAATCTGCCTTTCTGCAAGATTCAAGTCAATCATTTTATGGCCCGGATAACCCGCCTGGTGCCAAGATTATCCCAAAATGCATCTTATGGATGAGGGGCCTCTTGCCGTTCTGAGTTTTAAGACATTCCTTTCTTTCATTAACAAACTGCTAGTGACTATATAACATCCAGCTGAAGACTAGCAGTGGGGCACTCTTTCTGCCCCCTTCTGATGCCTATGTCAGAAGTTTTCTCTGTCTCCTTTATGCTTTAATAAAACTTTATCACACAAAAGCTCCGAGCGATCCAGCCTCGTCTCTGGCCCCGGATTGAATTCTCCTCCAGAGGCCAAGAATCCCGGCTGTCTTTTCATGGTCCAGCAACAACCTTTCACTAATATAAATTTTCACATAAACTGAGTGGTTTGTGGTGACAGTTTTAGGACATTAGTACCGTAGAATATGAATCTGCTGTTGGAACCACATCTGAGGAACATTCATGGCACAGTTTGGTCTGTGTCACTGAAGGGACTGTGGCTAAGTTGTTTGTGTTAACAGAATGCAGATTGCTTTAGGAGAATCACTGACTTAAAATTTTCTCTGCACAGTGTAATTCTTTTAAATTATAGCAGCAAGTATGCAGTGTTTTTATGCTTATACACTTAAGATTGTATTATAAATATGAAGAACAAGAGATGATAAAATCTGGATAATTTTTAATATTTTTAAAGATAATAAATGTGAGTCTTGTTAGTCTGCAGAACAAAGAAGGAATTATAATAGTAGTGAGTCCCAGCCTGACACTTGTTTTGATACTGTGCAATAATCTGCACAAAATAAAACTTGTGTTAAATACATATTGTTGGGTTAGCCAAAATGTTCATTTGAGTTTTTCCATGATATATTACAGAAAACCCAAATGAACATTTTGGCCAGCTCAGTACAGAAAATCTGTAGTCCTGGAATAAAAAATGACTTGATTTTTTTTCAACCAGAAATTTGAGTTAGTGCTAAAGACAAGTTTTGGCTACAAATAGTGCTCAAAAGTTACGTGTTAAAAGATCAAAGTGCTAAATATGTACATTTCATCAGGATGCTGTTAAAACGTGGTTCAGGTGAAAAAATTTGTGATAGAACTTAATTAATTTTGGATCAAGTAATCAGTTCAGTTCAGTTCAGTCGCTCAGTCCTGTCCGACTCTTTGCGACCCCATGAATTGCAGCATGCCAGGCTTCCCTGTCCATCACCAACTCCCGGAGTCTACCCAAACCCATGTCCATCGAGTTGGTGATGCCATCCAGCCATCTCATCCTCTGTCGTCCCCTTCTCCTCCTGCCCCCAATCCTTCCCAGCATTAGGGTCTTTTCCAGTGAGTCAACTCTTCGCATCAGGTGGCCAAAGTATTGAAGTTTCAGCTTCAACATCAGTCCTTCCAATGAACACCCAGGACTGATCTCCTTTAGGATGGACTGGTTGGATCTTCTTGCCATGCAAGGGACTCGCAAGAATCTTCTCCAACACCACAGTTCAAAAGCATCAGTTCTTCGGCGCTCAGCTTTCTTCACCGTCCAACTCTCACATCCATACATGACTACTGGAAAAACCATAGCCTTGACTAGACGAACCTTTGTTGGCAAAGTAATGTCTCTGCTTTTAAATATGCTATCTAGGTTGGTCATAACTTTCCTTCCAAGGAGTAAGTATCTTTTAATTTCATGGCTGCAATAACCATCTGCAGTGATTTTGGAGCCCAAAAAAATAAAGTCTGACACTGTTTCCACTGTTTCCCCATCTATTTCCCATGAAGTGATGGGACCAGATGCCATGATCTTAGTTTTCTGAATGTTAAGCTTGAAGCCATACAAGATCTAAATTAAGTAATTTCCTGTATTTTTCTCAACAAATTATATTTATTCCCACGTGTCATACAAATATCAGGAAGAGCTGCAGATTAATTAATAAAATTGAATCTTAATGGACAGCTTGAAGTGCAAGAGCAGCGGCAGCAGTTTGGAAATAAGTAAATTGTGTGTTCACTCTGATACAAACTGAAGCTCAGAGATTTTAAGAGTGTTGGCCTTTAATGAGAGATGTTTTAAATGGGAATATAAATATTTTAGTTTTATGAGAAAATAGCGTAACTATTAGAGCTGCCATCGTTTTAACGGACTATAGAATGATTGAACATATGTAAATTGTAGTCTGGGTCAGGCTTGTTAACAACACCATTGGCTGGGTGACTTCTAAATAAAAGACTTGTATTTCTCACAGTTCTGGAGGCTTGGAGGCTGAGATCGGGGGGCCAGTGCCTTGGGGCTCCGTGAGAATGCTCTGGGGTGCAGACTGCCAACTCCTGGGGGACAGCGGAGCAGAGAAGAGCAGGCGCTCTCGTGACTCTTGGATGTGTGTGCTCGGTCATGTCCGGCTCTTTGGATCCCATGGACTGTAGTCCACCAGGCTCCTCTGTCCATGGGATTTCCCAGGCAAGAATACTTGACTGGGTTGCCATTTTCTCCTCCAGGGGATCTTCCTGGCCTAGGGATTAAACCTGTGTCTCCTTCATGCTCCTGCATTGGCCACCTGGGAAGCCCAAGATTTGTATTTGTTTAAAATCCTTGCAAATGGCTAGAATCCATTACTGCAAAGGAGTGAAGGAACTGCAGGAGTTAAATCAACTCTAGCTCTGTGTCTGAAACCATGGAGCTCTTCCAGTTGTCCCTCCCAACAATTCTGCTTCCTGAAAGTGGAAGCAGCATGTTGGGACTGTTTGGCACAGACGGGTCACAGCACTGTAGTGGGTAATGGAAAACAGCTCAGCCATGCAGGGCACCTGCTCAGGGAGAGGGAGACAGCTGGCTGGAAGGACACCTCTCAGGGCAGCTGCCGCCCAAGACCTTGGCTCCCCTGGTGAGTTACAGCCCCTGCAGAAGGAATGAAGGCTGATGTCTCAGCTTGCATGTTGGCATGCCCTCCCAGGGGCGAGGTCGAAGACTCCAAGAAAACACGCTGCACACTGGCTGCTACTCGGGGGCCAAACACCAGCTAAAAAGTGAGAACCTCAGAGGAGAAGTGCTGGTGTTACCTAAGAGCTTGTTAGAAATGCAGGTTCCCAGGCTCACCGTCTGACTCAGAATCAGCGCAGAAGGGGCTGAGGAAGCGGTGTTGCAGCAAGTTCTCAAGATGATTCTTAACAGTTTGAGAAGAAATGACCCAGAAGAAGGGCTCTGGTCCGTACGACGTCCACCCTTCCCACCTCACCTAGCCCTGATTACCTCCCGAAGGCCCCATGTCCTAAAACCGTCACATTTGAGGGGAGGATTAAGACTTTTAACATGAATTTTGGAGAGACACTCTGCGACCCCTATGGACTATAGCCGGCCAGGCTCCTCTTGTCCACGGGATTCCCAAGGTAGGCTTACATTTGCATAACAAGTAAAGGAAACTTTGAAACGTAGGTAAAAAGTAGGTACACTGAAACAAAATGAAGATCAATTCCAGGAGAAAAACTATTGGATTGTCTAATCAATAATATAACAAGGGTTTGGGTGGAAAAACGAGTGATGAACTTTTCAGTTGAATCTTGAGATTTGGCTAACTGCTTTGTGAAGCTTCATGGATGGAGGCTGAACACAATAGTAAATTAAGCCTGCTGGTTAAAAGGTACTTCAGAAGTGATTTTTGTGACTTAGTTGTAAAAAAGAAAAAAAATAAATATTTGAGTCTCAGACTGTTTGAGTTGCCTGGAGGTTCTCTGGAAGACCCTACTTGCAAAGCTATTTTTATTTGAACTGACTTGGAGCTCAGAGTTTATCCAGTGCAAAAAGCCTTTTCCCCAGCAGTGGTTTAACATCACAACTGCCTGCTGGAGGGAGTGAATAAGCCAGAAATTTAAAGGAGAAGGAGGGGAATGGGCAACCAGGGGTCCTGGGGCCTTTGAGAAGCCCTAAAGCATCTGCTCTTCTGGAAGGCCCTTTCTTGGGGTGGAGCAGGCCCGTGCCCAAGGCTGTAGGAGACCTGGGAGGCGCTGTGCTGTCTCAGGGACCTTGAGGCCCCACAGCAGGAGTGAGGGCTGGGCAGACCTGCCGAGGGCCGGGCCCCTCAGCATACTCTGCAAGCCCTGTCTGATCACTAGCTGACCACTGAGCTGTCTCCACAGAGACTTCAGTGCTCACATTGCTTTACAGAGTCAGTTCAGGTAAATCAACAGCAGCAGAAACTGAAGCTAACCTTGGGGAGGGGAGGGAGTCCAACTTCCAGAGTTGCTACTTTATGTTGCTTAGAATACCGTGCTGTCAACAACATATTATGAAACATGCTAAGAAACAGAAATGAAAAGAAAATACGGGCTACACACAGGAAACGAGCCATCCATAGAAGCCATCCCTAAGGATACCCAGACATTGGACTTAGTACACCAAGACAAAGTCAGCTGTTGTAAATATGTACAAAGTTACCTCAGGTCTAAAGACAAACATTTCCCTCGTGGCTCAGTGGTAAAGAATCTGCCTGCCCACGCAGGAGATGAGGGTTCAATCCATGGGTTGGGAAGATTCCCCTTGAAAGGGATATGGCAATCCACTCCAGTATTCTTGCCGGGGAAATCCCACACACAGAGGAGCATGGCAAGCTACAGTCCAAAGTGTCACAAAGAGTCGACCACGACTGAGCAACTACACATGCATGCCTGTGAGAACACTGTCTCACCAAATAGAGAATATCAATAAAAAGAGAAATTTGGGAGTAAAAAAAAGATATAATTGAAGTGGAAAAAGTCACTTAAGGGCTTAACAGATTTCACTAGGCAGGAGGAAAGAATCCAGCCTTACGGACAGATCAGTTGAGATGATCTAGAGGCAACAGAGAGCAAAAAGGCAGTGTATGATAGTTGCTAGTACTGATGGCAGTGAGACCAAAAGAGGGCTCAGTCTGGTGCCTTAGTCTTTCCTGAAGACCGTAAGGTATATTTGGTATGCAGTCAGGTTCCTGTTATCCCAAAGTGTGTCACAGGTCACGGGATAAACTGGACTCTAAAACATTCTGCTAGCATGTCTGTTACTGGCAGACATCATGTTGCAGACAGTCCCTTGGCTTGGGCATAGTTACCTCCTTTACCGTCTCTGTGACACCTTCATCCCCTCTCAGAAACCACATCTAAAGTGCAAACAAATTCAGTTTGATGTACATAGAAGCAAATCTTTACTAACAGGTCACTCATTACACTTGACTGCAGTCTAGTCCCATACATAAGTTTATGGGTTTTTTTTTTTATAACATGATACAAATACTATTGATCTGGAAATATACTTTACTAGAAAATATTCTTCCATGTTGGATAATGAAATGTATGCACAAGAATGACATATTTCCAAAACTCTTGAGGAACTATGGGACCAACTTGTATCTGTCTCCTAGGGGTTCAGCTTGGATGGGCAACAAAGCCAGAGGGTGGACACTGTCGCAGCCACGCGTTCGGGAAACAAACTCACTCAGGACAATGCAGAGAGTGGAGAGCAGTTTATTACACCGGTGGGCCCAAGGCAGAGTCTCCTCTTAGCCAAGGACCCCAACCGGTTTCTGTGAAAACCTTATATGAAAACCTTATATGCCCTCAGTGTACGTGCCCAAACCCCCCTCCCCAAATTCCCTGAAACTAGTCTGAACAAAGGAAGAGAAAGATACAATCAAAGTTAACCCGTGATCGTATGCCTTAAGCCTAGGTGGTTAAGAGTGGACAGTTATCAATAGGCCTGTGGTCATACCCCAATAAGCACAACAGAATGTATGATTCTATTTGGTTACACAGATAATTAGGGTATTCTTTTAGGCAGAGAGTCTAGCTACGAGCCCTGGGGCTCTTCCTTCCAGGGGCCTGGTTTTCCAGTTGGTATGTCGTTTCCAGAGATACCGGGCATAGAGCTCAGAGTCCACAGTGCGGCCCCAGATGGAGTCCTGCTTTCAAAATAGAGCCTGTTCTGTCTGTTTCCTCCTTCAACACGAACAACAGGACAATCAGTGATCGTTGAGTAACAGCAGTTAACAACAATATCATTGGGAGGGTTTGAGGGCAGCAGGTTAAGTGGCAAATTCAGAGCCGGTACAAGAGACAAAATTGCCTATAAGCCCATGAAACCCAAGATTCGGTTGAGCAACTGACCTGCAGGGCGGGTGTTGCCGTCACTGCAGCTGGGCCTCACGACACCTAAAACCAGATGCCAAGAGCCAGCGTTTCTCACCGTCGTGCGTTTGTGCTCGTAACCTCATGCTTCCCTCTCGCGTCGTCTTCCTTCATAAAGCAGGAGAAATAAGTGCCCTGACGTAGGAGTGTCAGGTGAATCCTGGGGTCTTGAAAACGCGTGAAGCAAGCTTGGGTGTGCGCTGTGGGGTGGTGGGGACGGGGGCAGAATGAAGCCGGATTCAGCCCGACTCACCCCAGCCTGGTGCCAGGAGGAATGTGAGCCCAGCCTTTCAGGCCTTTCCAGGGAGGCCCGCCCCACCCAGGAGGGCAGGAGTGCCCTCGAAAGCCTGCCCAGGCTTGTGGTCCTGAGGCGTCCTCTCCCCCATGCAGGCTCTGGGCACAGGGCGAGGGGGACGTCGGGTCTCGCCCGGCTCTGAGGCTCACCCGGGAGGAGGGAGGAGACGGTGACGGGGTGGAGGTGAGCAGAACAATGTCTTCTCTCTGGTGGGAAGGCGGGGTCTCAGCAGACACGACACCCCTGTTCTGATTATAAAGTAACTCAGGGCATTAAAGGTGCTAGAACATGCATAAACGCACAAACAAGTGATGGAAAGTTTCCTATCATCTTCCCGTCTGGAAAGAAGGTCGCTTTCTTTTCTCTTTGTTCCCCACCTATTTGTAGTATGATTGTGACCACATGTCTTTTTCTGTATTGCTTTTATAGCTTAAATCATTTTTGATTTTCAAAAATTTTTATATTTAGATAAGTATTCTCAATGTTACTGTGTACTATTTTCCTTGTATCACTAACATTTTTTTCCCCATAAACCATATCTGAATATTCTACTCATGGGAGGTGCCTCCAGGGAGTTACATAGTGGTGTTATATCCACGGTGCTATATAGCGATTTCCCTGAAGTTAGGGGTGTAGAGTCTCCACTGTTTTTTTTTTTTCCTGTTACAAATCACACTGGGATGCATTTCTTCATGACCAAAATGTTGCCTACATATCGTCTTATTATTTCTCTGAAATAGAACTCTGAAAGTGGGAGTTTCTGGCTGGGTCAACAGCAGCAAACATTTTTCAAGTCCTTGGCGTGTGTTGCCAAGTTTCTTTGAAGATGAGCTGCACCTATTTTGACTCTGAAGCGATATTTGGCAAGTGATATTTTAAACACGAAAGGCCCATGTTCTCAGCTGGAAGGGAAGAGGGCCGTGTGTGGGCCTCTCGGGATGCAGGCTGACCTGGCCTGCAGGACCGGCTATACCTTCTAGAATATTCCCACCCTGTCCCCATGGCCTCCCCCGTGCTTGGCACCTGTGGTTCCCTGCATCCTCCTCACCTGGACAACGTTGCTCCCAACAGGTTCCAGCCCACCAAAGCCCGTCTGTTCCCGACCCTTTCGAGTTGGTCCCCGGCCAGGGTCCTTTTGCGCTAGGTGGTTGGAGCCCACAGAGCAAGAGTGAGTTCAGTTCAGAAGCAAAGGAAGCCTTTGTCTTAAGAAGTGACAGGTGTGGGCTTGTACCCCCAGAGCCCGCGCTCCTTGGCCGGCTGTTCTAGTGAGAGGGGTGCCCGCAGCGCAGAGTCTGTGCCCCGGCGTCTCTCACAACCCGAGGCGTCCGCGTGGTTGTTGGACGCCAGGACCTCCTCTGAGGTGACGGGTGCAAGGGCCCTGCATGCGGCTTCCTGCAGGCAGGTGAAACTGGGGTAAGCACAAAGGAGAAAAAAATGTTGGAGCTTTTTAATTACCAGATCCTACTGTTATTTCCCGGGAGCTGGGCGACGGCAGCGGGCTGCAGCCCAGGGAGTCCCTGACCCTCCGCCAACCCCCCGAGCGCAGGGGCTGCTCCTGGCGCCTTCTGTGGGGATACTGGGCTGGCATCTCAGGGGAGAGGTGCCCCAAGGTGCGGGCTGGCTCAGCCTCCTGTCTGGGTGCTGCCCTGCCCCTGGGCTCTGAGAAGCGGGGCGGCCCTGGCCCTTCTGTGCTGGCTTCAAGCAACGGGCACTGGTGGCTTCGGGCCGCTTCTGCTGCAGGAGTCGGGCCACTGGGAGCTGTAAGGCTGGGGGCAGTCCAGCGTCCAGCGCCGCTCCACCGTCCCGAGTGACTGGGCTCCGGGGGTCAGGTCGGGGGCCGTGTCAGCGGCTCTGCTTTGCCCGTCTCCTTCCCGAGCCCACTTTCCTCCTCCTGTTACTGCCCCATCGCCTGCAACACCTCATCGTCCAGCATACCTGCTCAAGCGCCAGTCTTGCATCTACATTCCAGCCAGCCAGCAGGAGGGAGGAAGGGAAAGTCACACTCCTCCTTTTAAAGACCCTCTTCAGAAACTGCACACACACACCTTCCACGTAGCTCTCATAGGCCGGAATCCAGTCACTTGCCACACAAGGGAGGCTGGGGCCTGCATCGCTGAGCCTAAGTAAGATACGCAGCAGGAAAGTGTTCACATGCATCTACACCTGGGTGACCACGTCCAGGACCAAGACGGGACCTCGGTGCCTCCACAGGCTCTTTGCGTGGTCCCACTTTCGAGACCTCCCCCAGGTACGTACTGTTTCAGCCTCTGCTGTTGTCAATTTGTGCACGCTCTGGAGCTCTGAGTACACGGAAGCGCTCATCAATGACTTCTGAACGTCCTGGAGCTCTGAGCACACGGAAGCGCTCATCAATGACTTCTGCACGTCCTGGAGCTCTGAGCACACGGAAGCGCTCATCAATGACTTCTGCACGTCCTGGAGCTCTGAGGACACGGAAGCACTCATCAATGACTTCTGCACGTTCTGGAGCTCGGAGCACACGGAAGCGCTCATCAATGACTTCTGCACGTTCTGGAGCTCTGAGCACACGGAAGCGCTCAGCCTGGGACCTTTTGTGTCTGGCTCTTTTTGCTCACACGTCTGTGAAAATCGTCCATGTTGCTGTGCGCGCAGTGATTTGCTCTTTTTAAGAATCCTGATTTTGGCCGTGCTGGGTCTGTGTTGCTGTGTGCACTTCCTCTCGCTGCAGCGGGCAGGGGTTACTGTGGTCGCCGCGCGGGCCTCTCATTGCAGTGGCTGCACTTGTCTCGGGTCCCAGGCCCGGGAGCACAGGCTCAGCAGTTGTGGCCCACAGGCTCGGCTGCTCCGCCGCCTGTGGGGTCTTCCCAGACTAGGGGTCGACCTCGTGCCCCTGCACTGGCAGGTGGATTCTTTTACTGCTGAGCCACCAGGGGAGCCCCCCAAAGTTCACCTTTCTTCCTGGACAGCTGTGCAATGTGTGGCGAATGCATGCAGTCCCTCAGCCACCACTGTAGTCAAGATGCACAAGAGTTGGGTCCAGTGTGCCTCTGTGGTCAGCGCCCTCCCCACCCCAGTCTCAGCTCCTGATGACCACGGACGGGTTTTCTGTCCCCATAGTTTTACCTTCTCTACGCCTCTATATGAATGCAACAATGTCGGCTCTGCTGCTGGGTCCTCCGGCTCGGCCGACGCCCGATTCACCGAGTTGTTGAAGCCTGTCTGTGCCGAGCTTGCCTCTTCACAGCTTTGCAGACCCACCAGCCGTGTCCAAGAATTCCAGTTGCTCTGCAGCCTCACCAGCAGTTGCTCGTGTCAGATTTTTAATACAGTTTGTCTTTCTTGTGTGGCATCTTACTGTGTGTCTTATATGGGAGGATATTGCTGCACGGTGTCGTGCTAGCTTCTGCTGTAGAACAACGTGAATCAGCTATATGTGTACATATACCCCTGCCTCATGGACCTGCCTGCCTGCCACCCAGCCAGGTCATCACAGAGCACCGAGATGAGCTCCCTGCGCTACACAGCGGCTTCCCATTAGCTGGCTGTTTCACACATGATAGCGTATAAGTGTCACTGCTACTCTCTCAGTTCATCCTGCTTCCCTACCCTGTGTCCACAAGTCCATCCTCTACGTCTGTGTGTCTCTTCCTGCCCTGCAGATAGGAGTGTTGGTACCATTTTTCTAGATTCCACGTACATGTGTTACTATATAGTATTTGTTCTCTTTCTGACGTACTTCACTCTGTATGTGAGTGTTAGTCGCTCAGTCGTGTCAGACTCTTTACGACCCCGTGGACTGTAGCCCACCAGAATCCTCTGTCCATGGGATTCTCCAGGCAAGAATACTAGAGTGGGGTGCCAGCTCCTTCTCCAGGGGATCTTCCCAACCCAGGGACCAAACCCAGGTCTTCCACATTGCAGGCAGATTCTTTACCATCTGAGCCACCAGGGAAGCCCTTCACTCTGTATAACAGGCTCTAAGTTCTTATTGTGGTTTAAAATTATATTTTCCTAGTGACTCATTCTATTGAACCTCTTTTCATGCATATTTGTTTTTATTTTTGGTTGACTATCTTTTCAAGAATTTTGACCATTAAAAAAATGGATTGTTTGGATTTTCTTATTGAATTTTGAGAAGTTCTGGCTAAAGATCCTTTATTATCAAAAGCAAGAGAGTTCCAGAAAAACATCTACTTTTGCTTTATTGACTACGCTAAGCCTTTGACTGTGTGCATCACAACAAACTGGAAAATTCTGAAAGAGATGGGAATACCAGACCACCTGACCTGCCTCCTGAGAAATCTGTATGCAGGTCAAGAAGCAACAGTTAGAACTGGACATGGAACAACAGACTGGTTCCAAATCAGGAAAAAGTACGTCAAGGCTGTATATTGTCACCCTGCTTATTTAACTTATATGCAGAGTACATTATGTGAAATGCCGGGCTGGGTGAAGCACAAGCTGGAATCAAGATTGCCGGGAGAAATATCAATAGCCTCAGATATGCAGATAACACCACCCTTCTGGCAGAAAGTGAAGAACTAAAGAGCCTTTTCATGATGTGAAAGAAGAGAGTGAAAACATTGCTGTAAAACTCAACATTCAGAAAGCTAACATCATGACATCTGGTCCCATCACTTCACGGAAAACAGATGAGGAAACAGTGTCAGACTTTATTTTTTGGGGCTCCAAAATCACTGTAGATGGTGACTGCAGACATGAAATTAAAAGACGCTTGCTCCTTGGAAGGAAAGTTATGACCAACCTCCTCAGTGCCCTGTCCGGGCCTCCTGGTCATGTCACTGGGCCTCAGCTCCCAGTCCAGTCATTCTGCTCATTTCCCCAGATGTAGATTCAGGGCCTCATGGCCCTTTCCTGGCCTCCTATTCATTTCCCCAGATGTTGGTTCAGGCCCTGTCTAGGTCCTCCTGGTTCATGTCACCAGATGCAGGGTTGCCTACAGGTACACTGCCGGTGGAAATTTAATATGCTGTCAACACTTTGGAAAATAAGTCTGGGTGTTCCTCAATGACTAGGTGACTAATGATTAAATTAATTGAATGATTTATGGCTTAGCCATTGAATATTCTTCATATGAGTTTTCCTCCGTGCTTAATCACTCAGTCAAGTCCGACTCTTTGCGACCCTATAGACTGTAGCTTGCCAGGCTCCTCTGTCCATGGGATTTCCCAGGCAAGAATACTGGAGTGGGTTGCCATGCCCTCCTCCAGGGGAATCTTCCTGACCCAGGGACTGAACCCGCATCTCCTGTGTCTTCTGTATTGCAGACACATTCTTTACCCGCTGACCCAGGAGTGCTTAATTATAAGCCTCAAAGAATTGAAAACAGATGTTCAATCAAAAACTTGCACAGGAATATTGATAGCAGCACTATTCACAATTGTCAAAAAGTGGCAGCAGCCCAGCAAATAACAAATAGATAAATAGGAAATTCCCTGGTGGTCCAGTGGTTCAGATTCTGGGCTTCCACTCCAGAGGCCTTGGGTTTGATCTCTTCTCAGGGAAGTTCCACATGCCCTGGTGTGACTGGGTGGTCCGTTCTTATGGCCGTAGCAGAGAGAAGTGAAGTGCCGAGTCTCCCTACAATGTCGCTGAGCCCTGAAAGCATGGTGCTCAGCCAAAGGAGACAGTCCCAGTAGCCAGCGTGGTGCGAAGCGTCCGGAACACGCCGTCCTAGAGACGGAAGTCAGGTCAGTGTTTTCTGGGGGTTGGGAGTGGGGATGCAGAAAGTGAAGGGGTACCTGGAAAGTGTGTGTTTGTGTGTGTGGGGGGTCTCTCTTTTCTAACGAGCCCGAGTAGGCTGATTTCAGCTCCTGTTTGGATCAGAGGACACAGGAGGAGCAGAGATCTGTGGTTGGCAGTGGGGTCTGTTCATCCTAACGTCGCAGCCCCAAGTGCCTTTTCCCCGTTATTTCCTTCTCTCCTTGGGATTTCTTTCTGGGGTGATAAAAAATGTCCTACACTTGGTTGCACAGCTCTGAATGCACTGAATCACTGTGCATTTTGAGTGGGTGAGCGTTACAATGTGTGAATTTAATCTCAATAAAACAGCTACAAACCTGCGCTGGCCTGTTTCTCTCTTCTGCCAATGATCGCTCGACTCCTTAGCAGAGCCTTGTTCTTTTTTTTCTTTGCTGGAAATTCCCCGTTTTGACGCCCACTGGCCTGGCCTCTGCCGAAGGTGTTTCTGGAAGCCGGGTGCACAGTTCTTGGGCTGCCGCAGCCTAGCGTGTCTTCCGTCTCTGGACCCTGAACTCCTCTGACTCCTCCATTCCGCCCCTGCTCAGCTGTGCCCCCTACTGGCCGACCCGGGGGCAGTTTGCGTGTCCCTGCGGCCTCCCTCCCCAAGCTGAGGGGTGATGGAAAGACACGGAGCAGGCTGATCTGGGACTCGGCCCTCTGCTTGCTTGGCTGAGATGTAGGAATGGAATAAAACTGGCAGGATGAGGGTGGGAGGAGAAGGAACCGCAGGTGGGTGGTGGCGAGCTGAGCGGGGGAGGCCAGCTGCTGGTCCCGGGCAGGGCTGGGCTTTGGCTAACAGAGCCACAGCCACACGTCCTGTCTGTCTGCCGGCTGTAGGCCAGGCCAACCAGGCCAGGGGCACAGGGACCAGGTCTGCAGGGGATGCCAGGCCTGCACCCGGGTGGCTCGGGCCTGCTGGGCCTTCCTGGAGTCCTAGGGGACGGGCAGGAGGGGCCAGGGGGACACCCTCTCCCTGTAGGAGGGCCTGGGTAGGGGTGGGGTGAGCTGAAGGGCCGGAGCCGGGGTAGAGAGAGGTGGCTGCCCTCGAAAACGCAGTCTTGGCCTTCTCCTGGACTTCCCGATGTAAAGCGTCTGGGCTGGGGCCTAGGTCCCTAGGGTGCGCACCCCCAAGTGATTTCTGTAACCCTACAGGCCTCAGTGCAAGAATTGCACTTTTAAAGGATGTGGAAAACACCCCACCCCAACAGAAACCAGCAAAGACTGTAACTCAGACCATCTAGCCCACAAAGCCTGAAATATTTGCCATTCAGCTCTTCAGGCAGAAAGTTTGCTTATTACTGCTGTGAACCCTGAAGTATGGGGACCACCCTGCCCACCGAGTGCTTCCTCGGGTGCTAGCCTCCTCTGCCCGATTGTCCAAGGAAGGCTGGTCTTTTCGGTGTAAAGGGAGGTGAGCTTAGGTTGGAGAAAAGTAAAGACGCGTGTGCCCCGTGGGGACCTGTCCTGGACACAGGAGGTTGTAAGGTAGCTGAAAAAAAAGGAGCTTCTGTGTCAGGGTGCATCTGTCGTCGCTGGCTGCCCTGGGAGGTGGCCCACGTGGTGGGGGCTCGTTTTAGGTACCCCACTCGCCCTCCTGCCCCCGTCTTCTGAGCAAGGGCGTCTGCTGAGCCTCGAAGCCTCTGTGTCCACCTTGCCCCCTGCCTGGCTCATCACAGCCCCCGGACGACTCGCTGGAGGACTGACTCCCTCGCTTCTGCCAACAGGGTCAATCTGAGCGTCTCCCCGACACCAACATGAACAAGCGCAGCTCCAGGCAAGTTGAGTGACCAAGGCCACACGCTGATCAGTGGGCACCAGGCCAGGTTAGTCCAGGGAGCTCTCGCTGTGTGGGTCTCCCTCCAAACAAGGTTCAAGAAATGCTGTAACCAAATGATTACAAAATGTATCGTAAAAGCAAAACAAAGTATAGAGAACAGGGTAAAAGATGCTATGGAAACCCTGATGCTGGGAAAGATTGAAGGCGGGAGGAGAAGGGGACGACAGAGGATGAGATGGTTGTATGGCATCATCGACTCAATGGACATGGGTTTGAGCAAGCTCCGGGAGTTGGCGATGGACAGGGAGGCCTGGCGTGCTGCAGTCCATGGGGTTGCAAAGAGTCAGACATGACTGAGAGACTGAACTGAACTGAAACACCCAGGACAGACAGATACTACCCCGTGTGGTGCGTGGCGTGGGTCAGAGTCACTGAGCCCGCAGAGCCACCCCCTGCGTCGTGTACCCCGCCTCCGGGCCACCAGCCAGGTCACAGAGTCCTCCCGCTGACTGTTACTCTTCTGTTACACGCGGCCCTGCCTCTGAGTCACGCAGGGCACTCTTGTGTGTGTTTCCAGCCTGACCACAAGGTGTTGTGCACAATTGCTGGTTGGCTGCCTGTCTGCCCTTGGCGCTGTATTTCCGAGGCTCCCCCCTGCAGACGGATGCCTGCTCTGATCTGCTTCACTTCTGTGGGTTTGCAAGCAGGACCATGCCTGGACGCTGGTGCATTCTCCTGTCCTGGGCGCTGGGTCACTTCCTGACCCCACATCGCGGAAACCCTGCTGTCAGCATGAGCTCAGGCCACCGGGCTCTGCCTCCGAGGGTGGGGATGACCTGGTGACACCACGCCGCTCCCCACAGGGGCTGCTCGGGCCCCGCCTGCACGACCACCACTCGGGGTCAGCCCAGCGCCCCGGGGGCTGCCTCTGCTCCGGCTCACACGGGCGTGAAGTGGTCCCTCCTCCCTGGTGGACTTGCTGCTCCCCGAATCCAAGCGCATGAGCCCCTTTTCCTGGTTTCCTGGCCCCTCCAGGCTCCCTTTCTGTGAAGCCTACTCATCCCTTTTCCCATTCTCCCAGGTTTTTTTTTTGCTCATCTCCGGTGTGGGCTGGCTTCCTGGGGGTCCGAGCTGCTCCTGAGCGCAGCCATCCAGGCGGTGTCCCCAGCAGCTGGCCCCCGGGCCCTCCTGGAGGGAGTGAGTCCTGGCGTCCGGCTGCGGCCTCGCAGTGGGAACACTGCCGGTGCCGCCGCCAGGGGGAGCAGCTGCTCCACGGACCGCGCGTCCCCGCGGCTCGAGGCTCCAGGACACGCCAGCCCAGCACGGGAGGGCGCGGGGCAGGCGGGCACCCCAGGAGGAGGGACCAGCTGGACAGCACTCGGAGCCGGCCCTCCCAGCCCGGCCAGGGTGGCCCCCTGCCCTCACCCTGCCTGCCACGCCCTTTCCGAGTGGGGCCTGGGCACAGGCTGCCCCTTCTGTCCACCTGCCCCACGGGAGGAGTCCCCCAGGACCCCCCACCATAGGCAGTACCCCCTCCTCAGTTAGGGTCACTTTGCTCCAGGAAGCTAGTCACTCACACGACGGCTCGGGTGTAGTGCCAGCCTCCATCTTTGAGTTCCGGGGCCCTTGTTAGAGCCAACTGGAGGTCGCCCCACAGGCGAGGGGGCCTGTCCCTCATTGTCCCGCGAGCTCGTCCCCAGACTCCGAGGGTCCAGGCTGCACCCCCCTCGCCCCGCCTCTGGGCACTGGACGCAGCAGCCGCTCCTCTCAGGTACCCGCAGTCTCTGCAGCTCTGGGGCCTCAGCCTGGAGAGCGGCCTGTCTCTCCCTCTGCTCGTTGAGGGTCTTCTGTGATTGGTCCCATCTCCTCTGGGGCTTCAGCTGCCCTGGGAACGGGAGCACATTCTGTCCTTGGCCACCCAGACATGGCCTGTCCTCTGGGCCTGTCTTCTGATGTCCCTGAAGATGGTCCTCCCTGACTCTGATTCCCGCCTGGGGAGTGCTGAGTGCCCCCTCCTCAAATGGGAGCCACCCTAAACCGCAGGAGGAGAAACAAACCGAGAGCAAGATTTATCGATGAGACCTTATTTAATGATTCAGTTTAAAGCACGTGCTCACTACAAAGTCAATCAGTGAGAACCATGATGCTTCAGCGCCCGGATCACTCCCCCTAGCCCCACCCCGTGCCCCGTGCTCAGCCCCCAACCATCCTGTCTCACAAGGAAGAGAACCAGCAACGGTCCCAGTTTTATGAGTCCCCCACTCCCCCGCCCCCCCTACACACACTGGGACAACCTTCATCTCAGGTGAGGACAGGGCAGACAGGGAAACATTTGAGGCCGGATCACTAACTGTCCAACAAGAGGAGGCTGCTGCTGTTGGGTCTCTAAGTGCGTCCCACTCTCTGCGACCTCATGGACTGCAGCCGCCAGGCTGCCCCGTCCTCCACTGTCTCCCAGAGTTCAAAGTCACGTCTAGATCCAACCAGTCCATCCTAAAGGAAATCAACTGTGAATATTCATTGGAAGGACTGATGCTGAAGCTCCAATCCTTTGACCACCTGATGTGAAGAACTGACTCATTAGAAAAGACCCTGATGCTGGGAAAGATTGAAGGCGGGAGGAGAAGGGGACGACAGAAGATGAGGTGGTTGGAAGGCGTCACCAACTCTCAATGGACATAAGTTTGAGCAAACAACTGGAGGGCAGAGTTACAAATGTGGGCCAGAGGGGCCGCACCAGGACTGGGTTATCAACCCCCTGCCTGGACCTGGAGTGGCAGGGGGACTGGGGCCAGGGCATCTCAAGGCTGATGCCCCTCTCTCCCTGGAACCCCAAGTTCCCCTCCAAGGGGGGTGTTCTGGGCACCCTGCTTTGGCGGATGCTGATGATGTGATACTGAAAGGAGAAGCAGCCGCAGAGTGCAGCCCGTGGTGCTGTCTCTCAGGCGCTGTGCTCGGCGCTTTGTCACTCACTTCTCACCAGCCCTACAGGGCACTTTCCTTCCCTTCCTGCACAGGAGGAGAACAAGGCTTCAGAAAGGTTATGCTTCCAGGAGCACACAGCGTGCTGAGAAGCAGGGCTGGGACCAGAGCCTAGATGCCAAACCCAGCGCCTCTAGAAAAGTGCGCGACCTGCCCACAGGGCCCCTCACCCCGATCCAGGGGAACGTGGCAGCTTCCACTGTGATCACGTGGCTGGAGCAGGGGCATCTCCACGTGTGTGCTGGGGGCTGCCATGGCCGCCAGGGGTACACCTGCAAGGAGATAGGTATGACCTCGCCCTCCGAGAGTCTGGCCTACTCAGGACAACCCACCCTGGGTCTGACTGGCCCCCTCTCATGGTGACAGAAGTGGGTTTCCAGCTAGCTCCAGTTTCCATGGACTGGCCCCTCCTGCCTGGATCAGCAGCTGGAATGTGGGGACGTGGGGTACAGGCCGCCCAGTCTTGGGCTGCAAAATCACTGCGAACCGTGACTGCAGCCGTGACGTTAAAAGACACTTGCTCCTGGGAAGAAAGGCTATGACAAATCTAGACAGTGTATTAAAAAGCAGAGACATCACTTTGCCAACAAAGGTCTGTATAGTCAGAGCTATGGTTTTTCCAGTCGTCATGTACGGATGTGAGATTTGGACCATAAAGAAAGCTGAGCACCAAAGAACCGATGCTTTTGAACTGTGGTGTTGGAGAAGACTCCTGAGAGCTCCTTGGACTGCAAGGAGATCCAACCAGTCCATCCTAAAGGAGATCAGTCCTGAATATTCATTGGAAGGACTGATGCTGAAGCTGAAGTTCCAGTACTTTGGCCATCTGATACAAAGAACTGACACCTTGGAAAAGACCCTGATGCCGGGAAGGATTGGGGGCAGGAGGAGATGGGGACGACAGAGGATGAGATGGTTGGATGGCATCACTGACTCGATGGACATGAGTTTGAGCAAACTCTGGGAGATAGTGATAGACAGGGAGGCCTGGCATGCCGCAGTCCATGGGATTGCAAAGAGTCAGACACGACTGAGTGACTGAACACCAACAGCACAGTCACACGGCTCTGCTCCAAAGCTGGTCTCCCCTGGGGAAGTCAGAGGGGATCCACTGACTGTTCCTGCTTAAGTAAGAGTCTTGTGCATATGAAACTCTTGGGAAATTGGTGAAGGACAGCTACCAGAATGCACTCTTTGGATGCAGTGAGCTTCCAGAAGCAGAGATGACGCATGAAATAGACAGGTTTCCACGGGATATTCAAACACCATTCCTAAATTATATTGGAAGAAAGCTGTTTCCCGAAGCTGCTCATCTGTGACTCAAGCAGGCAGCTCCGTCCTTCCCCTCCAACCTTGGGGAAGACATTGCAAAGTCTGGGTCACCTCTGTCTGTATAACCTACATCCCCTGCAGCGCCCAGCACGCGCTGCTCTGCTTGGGGGTCACTACGCATGCAACGCACATGTCCCTGGTGACAGACGTACGTGTGGACCCTCCATCCCCAGCGCCTCCTCCACAGACACCACGGGAGGCACCCCCAGCGACGCTGACCTCAGCACCCCGCGCCCTCCTCCAGCAGATCCGATGGCGGCGGGATGAGGTCGCGGGGGTTCATCCTGGCCACCAGGCAGACGTCGTAGCTGTCGTGCATGAGGACGTCGACGGCTACAACGTTCCACTGGTTCTCCCAGGGGTCCAGCTCCAGAATCTCCTTGCAGATAACCTCGTGGCGATCTGAAAAGCAACAGAATCAGACGGCACTGAACCTAGAGGTCGTCATCACCATCATACAGCTTCCTCTAGGAGGCACCGTGCACCAAGTCAGGTAAGAAGCATGACCATTGTGCTGCGGAAGACACGGTGCTCCTGACACTTAGGAACTAAGCAGGGCTATGTGAGACCTCACGTTCGGGCGCTGTTCAGATGTGCGGCGACTGAGCTGCACACACACTGTGCAATGGCCGCCACAGCCGAGCTATTCACACCCCCCTCATCCCCATGGCACCTGTGTGTGCTGAGAACACTCAGCAAATCTCAGGTACACAATACAGTGTTCTTTTCTGTTTTTTGTCTTTTTGTGTGCTTTTTTTTTTTTTTTTCCCAAATGGCTTGTAGGATCTTAGTTCCCTGACCAGAGATTGAACCTGGGCTGCGGCTGGGAAAGCGCCCAGTCCTGACCACTGGCCAGCCAGGGGCTCCCAGTACCGTCAGCTGCAGTTCCCAGCCAGGCCTTAGATCCCCAGAACGCCCTCACCTTGGAGCTGGAGGCCTGGCCCTTCCAACCAGCATCTCCCCGTCTCCCCCCTGCAGAGTCCCTGTCACACACGTCTCCACTGTCTGCTTCTGTGAGTTTGGCTTTTCTGGAGTCTGCGTCTCAGTGAGACCACAGGGGGATGGCTTTTTGGTCTGGATTCCCCCACTTAGCGCCATGTCCCCCAGGTTCACCCTTGTGTGGCGGTCACGACCGGCTCTCTGTGACCCCTTGGACAGTAGCCCGCCAGGCTCCTCTGTCTGCGGGATTCTCCAGGCTGCTCTCTCCTCCTCCAGGGGAACTTCCCGAGCCACCGAACTCTGATTTCTGCTCTGCTCCATTTCCCCTTCTTATTTTCGGATTACTTGAATTTTTTCCTTCTCTTTCTCTCTTTTTTTGCTTCCCTGGGTCTTTGTTGCGGTATGGGGGCTTGTCAAGTTGCCCTCTTTCGGAACACAGACTCTACACCAGCGGGCTGAGTAGTTGCAGCTCATGGGCTTAGCTATTCTGAGGCACTTGGAGTCTTAGCTTCCCGATCAGGAATCAAACGCGCGTCCCCTGCCCTGGAAGGCAGATTCTCAGCCACTGGACCACCAGGGAAGACCCTGGATTGCTTGAATATTTCAAATATCCCATTTCAGTTTATCTTGAGCTTTTAAGCCTCCTTTTTTTCCTAATTTTTTTTATTAAGCATACTTCTTTGTACAGCTATTTTTCAGTAGTTGTTCTAAGGATTACAGTACCTTTGAACAGACTGTTTGCATTTATACTTCATCACGTAAGTGGAGGCAGGAACTCCCCTCAGACAATGCTAACTTTTTTTTCCTGTCAACAGCCATTCACGTGTGCAGAAATGGAAGAGGAGGAACCGTGGTCTGTTACATTCAGCCCGCTCTTCACTGTTTCCCTCTGTTTCTCTTTCTCCTCCAGGATACCTTCTCAGCGATACCATTGCCCTTCGTTTAGAGAATTCTCCTTCTCGCTCTCTCTTTTTAAAGCAGGTCGGCTGGCAATGCATTCTCTTAGCTTTCCTCCGCCTGAGACCACCTGAGACCGTCTGATCATCATTTTGCCCTCGATTCTGGAGGCTGTTTGTGCTGGGTCTATAACTCCAGGCAGCCGGCTGTCTGTCTGTCTGTGTTTTCTGTGCTCAGATTCTGCTCCGTTGGCTTCTGGTCTCTTTGGTTGGAGAAACCTGCAGTCATTCTAATAATTTTTCCTCATACTTTATCTCTTATTTTTCTCTGGCTCTTAAACATTCAGTTCAGTTCAGTTCAGTTCAGTTGCTCAGTCGTGTCCAACTCTTTGCGACCCCGTGGATGGCAGCACGACAGGCCTCCCTGTTCATCACCAACGCCTGGAGTTTACTCAAACTCATGTCCATTGAGGCGGTGATGCCATTCAACCATCTCATCCTCTGTCGTCCCCTTCTCCTCCCGCCTTCAATCTTTCCCAGCATCAGGGTCTTTTGCAACGAGTCAGTTCTTCCCATCAGGTGGCCAAAGGATTGGAGTTTCAGCTTCAGTATCAGTCCTTTCAATGAACATTCAGGACTGATTTCCTTTAGGATGGACTGGATGGATCTCCTTGCCGTCCAAGGGACTCTTAAGAGTCTTCTCCAACACCACAGTTCAAAAGCATCAATTCTTTGGCACTCAGCTTTCTTTATGGTCCAACTCTCACATTGTTGTCTTTTTTTAATGAACAATTCAGTGGTTCTTAGTATATTCACAGAACTGTTTCAACCATCGCCATCATCTGGTTTGAAGACATTTTCATCACCCCCAGAAAGCAACCCTGTCCCCATTAGCAGTACGCTCCTGTTCACACTCGCCCAGCCCCTGACATCCCATCTCCACACACTTGCCTTTTCTGGACATTTCTTACAAATGGACTCATTTGGGGTCTTCTGTGACTGCCGTCTTTCACCGAGCACAGCGTTTTCAAGGTTCATTCCCATTGTAACCTGTGTCCGCCTTCGTTCCTTTATCGCCATGTAACATTGTATGGATGGACCGTGTTTCATTTATCCATCCTTAGTTGGTAAACACTTAGGTTGTTCGTGTTTTGCGGGTTACAAGTACTGCAGCTCTGTACACTTGCACGCTGCTTTTGTGTGGCCAGACGTTTTCATCTCTCTGGTGTATATGCTTTGGAAGGGAATTGCTGTTGTCCGTGGGGTTACAAAGAGTAACACAGACACACACACACTGTGACTCCAAAAACCTCAGGTTTCAAACTCCACAGCAGCTCCTCCAATTTACATTCCCACGAGCCATGTAGGAGGGTCCGGTTCCTCCAGCTCTTGTCAACACTTGTTATTACCTATTTCTTTTTATTACAGTCACCTTAGTAGGTGTAAAGGATTATCTCACTGTGGTTTTGATTTGCATTTCCCTACTGGCTCGTCATGCTTGTGTGAGGTCCAAACTTCATTCATTTGCACGTGAATGAATATCCAATTATTGCACGTGGATATCCAATTATTCCTGCACCACTTGCTGAACAGGGGATCGTTTCCCCATTGAATTGTCTAGCACTATTATTGAAAATAAATTGACCATTAAAATAAGGGATCATTTCTGGACTCTCAAATATATTCCATTGATCTCCATGTCTATCATGGTGCCCCTACCACACAGTAATTGATTATTATATCTGTGAAGGAAGTGTTGAGATTAGGAAGTATGAATCTTCTTTGTTCTTTTACAAGATTGTTTTGAGTATTCTGAGTCTCTTGCATCTCCATGTAAATTTTGGGGTCAGTTTGCCAATCTCTGGGTGTGATGTCTTACCATTTATTTGGGTTTTCAATGTCTTTAGTGATGCACACTTTTCATTGTACAAGTACTGAGAGTTTTGGAGTCACATTGTATGTGTGTGTGTGTGTCACTGTTTGCAACCCCAGGGACTGAGCCCGCCAGGCTCCTCTGTCCATGGGATTTTCCAGGCAAGGATACTGGAGGGGGTGCCATTCACCTCTCCAGGGTATCACCCCAACCCAGGGATCAGACCCTGGTCTCCTGCACTGCAGGCAGATTCGCTACTGTCTGAGCCACTAGGAAAGCCCCTTATTATTTCTGATACTATTATAAATGGATTTTTTTCTTTTTAAAAATCTATTTATTTAGTAATTATTTGGCTGTGCTTAGTTACAGCACTCAGGAGCTTTAGTTGCGGCATGTGGGACTGAGTTCCCTGACCAGGGATCGAACCCAGGCCTCCTGCTCTGGGAGCACAGAGGCTGAGCCACCGGACCACCAAGGCAGTCCTGGAGTTGCTCTCTCAGTGTGATTTTTGGAGTAGTTGTTGTGAGCGTATGGAGATACAGTTGATTTTTGTACGTTCGCCTCGTGTCCTACAACCTTGTTGAAGTCATGTGTTAGTTCTGGTGGCTTTTTTCTCTTGTGAATATTTATCTGTTTTCCTACATCCGTCCTCAGTTGCAGCACATGGGGTCCTCTCTGCAGCAGCCTGGCTGCTCTGCAGCTGAGGCATGTGGGATCTTAGTTCCCCGACGATCAGGGATTGAACCCGCATCTCCTGCACCACAAGGTGAGTTCCCAAACGATGGGCCACCGGGGAAGTCCCTCTTGGAGCTTTTCTGGTGGGTCCCTTCAGGTTTTCCAAATAAAATATCATGTCATAGGCAGTTACCTATTCCTCTCCAATCTGGACGCCTTTTATTTATTTATTTCCTTTCCTAACTGCCCTGATTAGTACAATGTTGACTAGAAGTGCAAGGGGGGGCATTTTTGTCTTATTACTGATCTTGGGGGAGAGCTTTTAGTCCAGCAGTAAGTCTGAGCTACCTGTGGATTTTCACAGATGCCCTTTATCGGGTTGTGCAAGTCCACTTCTACCCCCTGTTTTGGGTGTTATACTGTGGAAGGTGTTGGATTTTGTCAAATTCTTTTTCTGCATCTATTGAGATGATCAACCTGATTATACAAATATACTGATAGTATATCACATTGATTAATCTTTGTAAACCAAGTCTTCAGGTCTGGGATAAATCCTGCTTGGTCATAGTGCGTAACTCTTTCTCCACACTGCTGCATTCAGTTTGCCAGTCTTTTGTTGAGAATTTTGGCATCTGTATTCATGCAGGGTTAGTGGCCTATAGTTTTCTTGCAATGTCTGTCCAATTTTGGTATCAGGGAGATACTGGCCTCATCAGAAGAGCTGGAAATGTTCCCTCCTCTCCTGTATCCTGTGAGTTTGTGAAGCGTTGGTGTCACGAGCGCTAATCTTTCTGAAATATAACCTTGGCTTCCTCAGCCGTTGCTTGAGGTGGACAACAGAGGTTGTGAGTCCGTCTTTTAGCCTGGTGAGTCCCAGGACTCTGGGAAAGAACTGTGAAGAGTCTGAGACTCTGCCGGTGAGCTTGCTGCAGCTCCACGGGTACTGGCAGATGGTCTGAAACTCCTGGGTCTGGAGGAAGGACCCAGTGCACCTGCTTTTAAAGCTGCCAGTAACTTGAGTCCCAAGCCCCGCGGCAGCATGGAGAGTGCCAGGCGTCACCTGCACAGCCAGTGGGCTGCCCTGTAGGAGGGTAGCCCCAGGCTCGGGAACGGGGAGCCTTTATAATGGCCAGGAAGCATGCCTGCCCTTGCAGTGCTCAACTCTGTCTCCTGGCCCCCATCTACGCTTTTTTAAAATATTTTATTTCTATGCATTTGTTTGGCTGCACTGAGGCTTAGCTGTGTGTGGCACGTGGATCGTCAATCTCCACTGCAGCTTGCAGGGTCTAGTTCCCTGACAAGGGATCGAACCTGGGCCCCCTACACTGGGCGCTCGGAGTCTTGGCCACTGGACCTCCAGGGAAGCCCCCACTTCCTACTCTTACTTGGCTTGGACGCTTGTTTTTGGTGAAGGAAAACCTAAGGAAAGGGAATGGGGGAGACAGATTTTGGGAGACATAGCGTGTCTCACGTCTGAAAACGCGCCCCCCACTAGGAGGTTCGGGAGGTACGGCGGCGCAGGGAGAAGGTGACTTTCCTGTAGGCGTTTGAAGGCATTAGCCTCCCTTTCTTCTCACTCCTGGCGTCCTGTTTCCTAAGTGTGCTCCTCTGATTCCTGACACTTTGTATGAGACGAGCCCATTCTCTCCGGGACTCTCGGGACCCTCCTGTGTCCCTGGCATCCGTGTGGTCGCGGGGACGTGCTTCACTTCACGTCTGTTTTCTCCCGCTCTGCTGGGATGGCCGTTTCCTTTCAACGGGGGACTTCAGTTCAAGGAAACTTTCCTCATTTACTTCAGGGATGTTTCATCCAACCATTGTCTCTATTCCTTTCTCTCTCTCTCTCTCTTTTTTTTTTTTTTTTTTACTGAATCTCCTGTTATTCAAATATTGGACATCGCAGACATACCCTGTCTTTCTCTCATTTCCTGCCCAGTTGCTGAGATGTTCCTTCCACCCTGCACCCCAGGTTTTCTGCTGAAGATTTCTTTCCATCATGTTCTTAACCTCCAGGAACGCTTTGGCACCGACGCACATTCTCTCTCCTCTCCAAGGACGCCTCTCCTCCTGGCGTAGCCTGGGTCTTCGTCTCTGTGTTTTGATTTCTGTCTGGTATGTACACGCTTTCCGCAGAGGTCTGATGATTCCCAGCTGTTTGCTCATCTGTAACAGAGGGACACCACGGAAGCCTTTTCTGTGAGGTTCTTTAGGGGGTGAGTTTGCTTTCCCTTTCTTGGTGGCGGGGGGGAGCACTGGTCGATCCCCAGGGGAGAATTGTCCAGTCTCCTGCCTAGAGGGTATGGCCCACGTCTGGGAGCCAGAGAAGGAACAAAGCTGATGCTCTCGAGGTTCGGGGTGTAGCTGTTCTCTTAAGTTCCCTGTTTTTATCACCGATCACCTCCCCACTCCCGCCCTGTCCTCAGCTTCTGTCTTTGTTGGAGTGTAGGAAGGGCTTTATCTCAGTGTGGTGGGAGGGCAGGAGTTGGGGTCTCCTGCCTTCTGTGCCCATGTGTTCGGCATCACCCCACTTCCCTCCTGCACAGTCGCTGGTCCGCTCCCGGGGTTCTGTGGTTGGTGCTTCCTTTTCCTGTTGCCAGGTTAGCACTGAACTCTCGTGTCTGGGCAGTTACTCACCCACCCACTTGTGTGCTTCCAAAACTGTATTGCTGTTGTCCCCTGTCCCCTTCTCTTTGTCTGACTGTGTTCATTCCACGTACTGTCCTTTTCATGGGGTGTGGGAGAGAACAGAGGTGTTCCACCTACCATTTTAACCAAAACCCTATCACTGTATTTACTGTATGCTTTGGTATCCATCAAGCCGAGCTCATTTGCTCAGTCATGTCCGACCCTTGCGACCCCGTAGACCGCAGTCCACCACACATCTCTGTCTGTGTCTCCTGCAATGCAGGCGGGTTGTGTACCACTGAGCCACCAAAGAAGCCCAAAGAAATTTCTTGACTGTGGTTTTCTGAGTAAATAAGTGGGACGTGTAGGCTTGTGTCACATAAGAAGAGAAGATTCAGTGCTTGTTTTCAGGTCCGACCCTGAGATCCCTAGTTCATCATGAGCATGCTATTGTATTAATACAGTTCTATTTTCCATAAAACCCCTGTGATGACTCACTCAGCCAGTCCCAGACAATCTACTGTCTTCGAAGCAAATAATTAAAATGGACTTTGAGAGCTCGCATGGTAAATCCGTTTCCCTCTGGCTGGAAGCATTATTAGTCCATTACTGTTCCAGGAGAAGAGGTTGGCTCAGACAGCCTTGAAAAACAGGATATCAATTCTCTAACTCAATATGATACAAAGGAAGATAAGACAAGGAACAAGATGAAGCAGTGTATCTTCTGGATCCTTAGACACTGATTACCACCCACTGCTCCGGAGGTTCCGAGGCTGCCCTGCGTCTTGTCTGCCCATCTCTTCTGGTCCAGAGAAAGCCCGCAGCCAGAGGACAGAGAGCAGGGCCATGACCAGCAGGACTTCTGTGCTTTGTTCTTATTTTCCTGTTGCCCGGTTAGCGCTGAGCTCCGTCAATGCTGGAGGGGAGCCCTAGAGGTGGGGTGGGGGGGTCAGGCCCCCAGGGCTCTCTCCTGCCCCCTCCCAGGCCTCCTTACACTCGTGGCTCCAACGAGGATCCTGACAAGATCTCCTTGCCCTGCCAGGGTTCTTGCTACTGTGACAAGTACCACCTTTATGTGAGTGTCTGATGTTTAATATAAAAGATATTTTGTTGTTCAGCCTATAGGTCTTGTCTGACTCTGAGACCCCATGGACTGCAGCACGCCAGGCTTCCCTGTCCTTCACTGTCTCCCAGAGTTTCACGTCCTTTGAGTCAGTGATGCCATCCAACCATCTCATCCTCTGTCATCCCCTTCTCCTCCCACCTTCAGTCTTTCCCAGCATCAGGGTCTTTTCCAATGAGTCAGCTCTTCACATTAGGTGGCTAAAGTATAATAAAAGCTATTAGAACCATTAAAAATACATTTTGGAAAATTCTATGAAGAACAAATAGAGAAAGGAAAATTGAAGCTTCTTAGTACGGGGACTTTCAAGCATACAGAAACTAGTAAATATGGACTTTTGGCAGTCCAGTGGTTAGAGTTCAATGCTCTCACCACCAAGGGCTCAGGTCTGATCCCTGGTTGGGGAACTAAGATCCCACAAGCCATGTGGCCAAAATGAAAACAAAGAAGTTGTAAGTAAAGTCCCTGTAGCCATTCTCCAGCTGTACAAATGGCCAGCAGTTCACCAATGTTGTAAAATCTATTCTTGGCACCCCCAGCAGCCAGTCCCCATTCAATTAAAAATTGACACAAATCTCAGACTGCATATCATTTTCATCTATAAAAACTTCTACACAATCTCTAATCATTCATAACGTTTTTCCTTTTTCTTCCTCTCTTATGTAAAACTACAGTGAAAAAAGTGAAAGTGTTAGTCCCTTGGATGTGTCCAACTCTTTGAGAACCCATGGACTATATCCCACAAGGCTCCTCTGTTCATGGGGTTTTCCAGGCAAGGATACTGGAGTGGGTTGCCATGCCTTCCTCCTGGGGACCAAACTCGGGTTTCCCGCATTGTGGGCAGATTCTTTACCGTCTGAACCACCAGGGAAGCCCTTACAACACCCTTATTATCACGACCTAACAAAATTACCAATTCCTTAATACCATCTAGTATTAGATGGTATTAATACTGCAGTCCATTTAACGCTCCAGTCCACATTCAAATTCCCCAGACTATCTGAAAAAATATCTTTCTGCAGAAGATTTGTTTGAATCAAGAGCCTAATAAGGCACACTCATTGCATCGGGTTCACATATCTCCAAAGCCTCTTAGTTCCTAATGAAAACTTTATTCTTTAACTTAAATATATTTATATGCTTTCAACACGAAGGCAGGCGTATCGTGGGCTTGGCTTTCTTCGGGGGCTCTGCCATTTTTATCTGGCTTGCGTCCAGAGTTGTGATGGCTCCTGAGGCGTGTTTTCCCTGGACCGGTCCCGGCCTCGAGCTCCATTAAGGAGGTTAGGATGGAATATCTAGTCATTTTACTGTAAGTGCTTTCCACCTTAGTTACCAGGGCAACTAATCAAACTTTGGAGACAGCAACTTATTAGATTTATGCATATTTAAGATTCTCCCTGTTGCATTAAAAATTAGAAATCCATAATGGAGATTGCAACAACGGAAGCAATTAGATTTATGGAGACTGAGTTTGGTGATGAATGCATGGATTAGGTATTATCTTAGAAGTGCTTTCAAGCAGTCTATAGCAAGTAAGTGGCAGCAGTGCAGGAGGAAGGGTTTTCAGAGGACAGGGTTTTTATAAAGCCCGATAAAGGCATGGAGAGCACCCAGCACTTCTGGTTATTCCTGTTCCCTGTGCTCCTCACGTGTTTAAGTTCTACAGTCATGCATCAGCCTTCCCTTCCCCATTCTGCCCGTCCTCGTGTTCATCTCCTATTCGTTGCGTGTCCGCCGTGTGTCAGACACATTACAGACCCGACCCCACCTAATTCCTGCCACCCACCGAGGAGGGAGCAGCCCCCACTCCGAGGGTGTGAAGACCCCAGGTCAGAGGTCGGCAGGTCCCTCGAGGTCACCGACTTTGAGTCAGTCACCTGAGAGGGTGACAGGCAGGAAGGCCGGGGGTCTCTACACAGAGGAAACAGGCTGCAAGTGTCAGACATGCTTCCCCTCTCTCTTAAGCGGCAGGAGGAAACACACTACAAGGGTTAAGACTTTCCCCTTCTCTGTACAAATTGAAAAAGGTTTCTCTTAAAATTCTGTGTCGCCATGACCACATCTGGCTCCCTCTGAACTTCACTTTTCTCAAACCTGGAGCTAGCCAATGCGATTTTCATATGGAAAGGTTTGTCTTAAGCTATGTTGATGAACTATGCATTTACCCTAGACTCGGCCTGCAAGTCGGTTCCACCTAAGACTCAGAACTGACTTGACAAACCAGTATGTTTTACTCATACACTGTTCTCCTAATCTCTGTTAATAAAAGTATATATTTGCTTGGAAATCTGCTTGTCTTCAAGATTCATGTCAATCGCTTTATGGCCCGGGATGACTCATCTGGTGCCAAGGTTATCTCAAAATGCATGTTGTGGGTGAGGGGCCTGGTGCCAGTCTCTGAGTTTTGAGACATTTCCTTTCTCTAATTAGCAGACTGCTGGTAGCTGTATAACATCCGGCCAAAGACTGGCAGGGGGGGCACTCTCTCTGCCCCCTTCTGATGTCTGTGTCAGAAGCTCTCTCTATCTCTTTTATACTTTAATAAAACTTTATCACACAAAAGCTCTGAGCAATCAAGCCATGTCACTGGCCTGGATTGAATTTCTCTCCTCCCGGGGCCGAGAATCCCGGTGCCTTTCACGGCTCAGCGACAACCTTTCAGCCCACCCCGCTCTCGGGATTGTCAGTCGCGTCAGTTAATGGTGGTGCCACAGTGTTTCCAGCCCAGTGGGTACCTGCTCCGTGGAAGCCCCCGCAGACATAGAGCTTCCCGTCCACGGCACCTGCACTGCTGGAGTTGGAGCGCAGTGAGAGCAGGGGTGTGGGCATGGGGGGCCCCTCTCTCCAGAAGTCCCCGTCTGGGTTGTAGATCTCCACCGCGTCCAGGCACTTCCGGACCTGGCCCTTGTCCCGGCCGACGCACCCGATCCCACCTGCAGAGGGGCACACACAACAGAGTGACCGGGGCAGAGCCGTGCCCGCAGGCATGCCCCCTTCCCTCCCGGCCTGTACCCCAGGCTCATGGCCTTGGTGTTCTCGTGCACCTGGTGCTTCTCCCGGGATGCTTTCTTTCTTTTTTTTAATTAATTAATTTTTTTTTATTGAAGGATAACTGCTTTGCAGAATTTTGCTGTTTTCTGTCAAACCTCAGCATGAATCAGCCATAGGTATACATATGTCCCCTTCCTTTTGAAGCTACCTCCCATCTCCTCCCCATCTCATCCCTCTAGGTTGATACAGAGCCCCTGTTTGAGTTTCCTGAGACCTACAGCAAATTCCCATTGGCTGTCTAGTTTCCATATGGTAATGGAAGCTTCCACGATACTCTCTCCATGCCTCTATCCCGAGATGCTGCTAAGCAGTGGTGAGGCCTACTGTGCACGCAGCCAAGTCCAGCCTTGTTGACCCACGGTGCCCACGGTTTATGCTCACACGTGGGGGCAGACCCGCACTGGCTGTCTCAGGGACCCTCCCTTGAGAGGAAGACTTTACGGTCTGAGTGTGAGGGTGACCCTGTTCCGACATCTGCTGTCCTATGATCGTTATGATTCCATGGACCTGGCTATCAAGCAAACGTCCTTTCCCCTCCCCATTGTCGCCAGCCCATTTCTCCCTCTCTTCTTGTTTTTATTTATTTCTGGTGGCGCTGACTCCCAGCTTGTGGGATCTTAAGTCCCTGATGAAGTATGGAACCTGTCCCTGGTGCAATGCAAGGGCAGAGTCCTAACCACTGGGTCCCCTCTCCCTCTCTTCTCAGGGGCAGGAATCTTCCCCCCTTAGGGCAGGGCCAGTCTTTGGTAAATTTTAGCTTTGGGGTTCAAAAGGAGACCCCAAATCCAAACGCTCGGTGTGTCTTCCATTTTTGAGCAACACAGTGCATTCAGCAGGCGCTCTCTGACTGCCTGTTACACACCAGGCAGCGTGCTCGTGATGAGCTGAGAAAGGAGTGACGCATGTTTCCTGCTGGTAGGAAGTTGATGGGGTGGAAAGCCACGTGGACAAATAAACAGAGAGCAGGCATCGTGACAGGCACCTCATAGGAGACACAGCTTATGCTCGGAAGTCCAGAGACTGCGACAAGTTAACAGAAACACCATGTGCATAATTATGACTTTAAGTCCCACCCTCCACCGGGGCAGTGATGGCATACGGATTTCCAGTCCACTGTAATAAGAAACAGGAGCTTGCCCCACAATGAAAGGCTGTCTGAAGTGCGGCTCCCAGGAAGCAGGTGAGGTCCCTGGAGGGGAAGGCAGTCCTCTCCTCGGTGACCTCACTGCACGCACACCCCATCAGATGAGCTGCTCTGCTCGGCCCATCCGAGTCGGGACAGTGCCAGCCTCGGCTGCCCCAGAGGGTCCCGGAAGGGTCACTGCAGTGGGTGTGGGTGGGACTTGGCCCTCGTGTTTACAGCAACTCCGAGACCAGAGCTGAGACCTCTCGGCTCTCACAGCCTTTGCCCAACAAGTCGTGTCACTTAGAGATTAATCACAGGACGCTCATGGCGTTTCTTCTGTCGTTTAACCCTTTGCCCATCCGTGTGCTGCCGATGACCCTTCCATCCACCACCACGCGGTTTTCAGTCTTCCTTCCTTTGTTGTTGTTCAGTCGCTCAGGCATGTCCGACACTTTGAGACCCCATGGACTGCAGCACGCCAGGCCTCCCTGTCCATCACTAACTCCTGGAGCTTGCTCAAACTCATGTCCATCGAGTCAGTGATGCCATCCAACCATCTCATCCTCTGTCGTCCCCTTCTCCTCCTGCCCTCAATCTTTCCCAGCATCAGTGTCTTTTCCGATGAGTCAGCTCTTCGCATCAGGTGGCCAAAGTATTCGGAGTTTCAGCTTCAGCATCAGTCCTTCCAATGAACACCCAGGACTGATCTCCTTTAGGATGGATTGGTTGGATCTCCTTGCAGTCCAAGGGGCTCTCAAGAGTCTTCTCCAGCACCACAGTGTGAAAACACCAATTCCTCGACACTCAGCCTTCCTCATGGTCCAGCTCTCACATCCATGCTCGTGTTATGCCTCACAGTGCGTGACGCTTGGCCCTCAGTGAATGCGAGAGAACTGTTGGGAATGGCTTGTTCTCACCCGGGTCGGGCCCACCCAGACATAAGAGGCGATGGAGGAGAGTGCGGGGGGAAGCCTTTTCTTCCCCCTTTTTGCTGATGGAGCCCAGCTGGTTTCCTGTCTCAGGACAAATCCAGGGATGAAGGCTGTAAACACAGGAAGCTCTTTGCGCTTTCTCTCTTCTCCGCCTGGATGAATAATTTAGCCCATTACCGTGCCAAGTCTGAGTGGCTGCGCTTCCAAGGAGGGGCCCCTCTGGCCTCAGTCAACTGCGCTCTCTGACGCTCGCAGACCCACTTCCCCCTGGCGCTGGCGTGGCCAGAGGCTGCTTCGTTCAACAAATCGGGGAGTCTCCGTCTGAGGGGCAGGACGGCCTTAAAGAAGAGGCTTTATCCGTAGCTGCTGACCCTGGCAACCACCCATCAGGTAAGAAGGAGACCGCTTACCTACCTGCTCCCTGAGATGGGGAGAGAGGTTACTGGGCTGGTTCCTATTATTAACACGAGCACTTGGGAAGACCGTCAGTGGAGACGAGCAGAGGGCATGCAAGTCACTGGTTGTCAGGCTGGCATAGCCAGCAGCCAGTGCCGTGGATGTGATCAGAAGTTCACATAAAGCCCGTCAGGGAAGCTCTTCCAGCGTAATGTATAAGAAGCACGAGGCTTATGCTGGAGGTTGCTGGGATAATTAGAGTGCTTGTCACTTTCGTCTCCCTGTCGCTGTCTTGAATGGTGCTGTTCAGCCCTTTTGCGTAGCTGTGCCTTCTGCTTGGCTGGCAGATAGTTCACAGGCTCCACTCGGGCAACACGGGCCCTGCCTTTGTTTCTGACCGTCGGCCCCTGAACACACCCCGTTTCCCCTGGATGTAATTCCACCACCAAACACACTCTCGATGTCCCTCTAGTACCAGCGACTTAATGAGCTTAACCTGAAAGCGGAGGCTGGTTAGATAAACCATCCCATGAAAGCATGGTCTTTATTAATAAGCCAGCACCGGCCCTATGAGAGAAGTCTTTTGATCCTTCAATGGGATCAGAGCATCTTTAGAATTTCAGTGAGATGACCCGGATCTCTAATTTATGTGCCACCAAAGCCTGACTTGCCTGCTGTATTCAGAAACAGGAGAACAGAAGTTATCTTTGCAAGTCCTACGTCAGCAGACCTCTGGCACAACACACAACCCTTAGTTCTTTCGGGTGAGGTGGGAGGAGGTAGATTACAGAAGAGGGTGCCTCTCTCTCCTCTTTTATTTCTACCAAGATGAAGACCTGCTCTTTGTGTGCTTGGTCATCATGGTCTTTCCCTGTTTGGAGCTGAAATGTCTCTCCACACAGAGCCTTGGCTAGGTTCTGGAGACAGCAGGGCGTGGTCCTTCCCTGACTTCTGCTAGGACCTGCTGTCCATGGGGGCTTGACCACAGTGTGGGGGTTGCTCCTGTGTCCCTCACCAGGCTGCCATCAGGAAGCTTATTCTGTCCCACTCTGGGCTGGACTTGGTTGCTCAGTCATGTCTTACTCTTTGCCACCCCATGGACTGCACCCCGCCAGGCTCCTCTGTCCATGGGATTCTCCAGGCAAGAACACTGGAGTGGGTTGCCATGCCCTCCTCCAGGGGATCTTCCCCACCCAGACACTGAACCCAGGTCTCCCCCATGGCAGACAGATTGTTTACTGTCTGAGCCACCAGGACAGCTTTGGGCAACATGATTTCTCTAAGACTAAATTTTCTTATCTGTAAGTTTTGAATAATAATTTCAGTTTCATAAAGCATTGCAAAGATTAACTTATAGGTGAAGGAGGAGAGGGGTAAGGAGCAGACGTGTGTTGCAAACCCAGGTATCACCACTAGGATAGGAGTTTGATTTCTTCCCACGCATCTATGTGAGCAAGCGGCCAGCACGCAGCAGGTCCGGGGGGATGGGCATCCCTCCTCCGTGTCCCAGGACGCCGTGTTAGTAAGCCAGTGTTCACGGGAGCCGCTGAAGTCTTCGGTTTGCTTGCTCTCAACTTAATTATCTGCGTGTCTGTGATTAAGGGCTTATTAAATGTAGGGGAGAATCTTGCTTCCTTTGAGGTTGGATGAGGGTCACTGGCAGACAGATTCTTTGTCACTGAGCCGCCAGGGAAGAGCTCTGCTTTGCTTTGGCTCTCATGTAGGAGTTACAGACGTGAAGCCTGAACCCCTAGAAGACACACCCTCGCTTCTCATCCCTTGTTACTTAACGCAGGGCTCTAATGGGTATTTTCAGAAAAAGAAAAAAAGCCCTTCAGCACAGGGTGAAAGGCAGGGTCACCTGCCTTTACAAACTCTCTGACCGTGCCCAGGAGTGTCCAGCTCACCACCCGGGCGGGGTCGCTCTTTCTGTGCGGTGTCCTGCTCACCCGCTGACCCCTGCCCGTCCATCACCAGCATTTCTTGTTAAGAAAACAACCACATGCATCCATTCTGCTTGCTCTTCAAAACAGATGACCGGGGAAAATCAAATAAAGGAGCTGAAAGGAAAGACCGAGTTCCACTGGTTAGCGCTTGACTTTGCTTGATTTTGGAGGGAAACTCAAGGGCGTGAAATGTCTGACAGTTGTCAAGTGGGAATGCAGATGGTTGACAGAAGTTCTGGCTCCAAGTCCCGGGCACCAAAGAAGCTGCAGTCTTATCTGTGGCTGATTCCGGACAACCACTGGGCTTCCCTCCAGCCTGGTCCTCCGTGGACTTCAGCGCGCCTCACCCCTGTTTCTGCAAACTCTGACCCATCTCTGCCGCCTTTCTTCCCTGGCCGTCCTCACCAGCTCGTCCTGCAGGTCCCAGCAGGTCCCGTGCCGAGCCCGCAGCGAGGATGCAGGGAGCGCCTGCAGAGGTCAGAACCTTGGGCGGGTGTCACACTGCCCTCCCGTCACCTTGCCACCCTCAGACAGGAGCCCTCTGTCTCAGGTCTGTCCATCTCCCAAGGCGTGCCTGGATTTCAGCCACCACTCTGCCCAGTCCTCCCCTTCCTGCCTGTTTCCCCTGGCTGCCCTGTTTCCAGCACCCTGTGCTCCAGGCTGGCTCAGCCTGGTCACCAAACAGTGAGTTATTTCCCATCTAGGCCTCTGTGTAGGCTGGTCTCCGCCTGGAGGGGTCTCTCCTCCCCAGGAAGACAAATCCCTATTTCAAGGCTCAGCTCAGCCATCACCCCGAAGAAAGGCGTTGTGTCTCTGCAAGCAGCCATTCCCTCCTTCAGGCGCCTGCTGCTCTCTGAGCAGAGATCAAGGTTCCTATAAAGACGCTGCTTTTGTGTATCTTTCTATGCAACTGGGCTGCAGGCCCCTGGATGGCAGAAGGGTGCCTGGTTCACATCTGTGCACCCCACGCTCCTCACTGGGGCAGTCGAGAAACAAAACTTAACTGAGTGCGTGAGTGGTCCAGCCCCTTACCCACATCGCGGGCACTGTTTTCTTCTTCCACTCTTCTGTCAAAACACCAAGTGATGACTAGCTTTCTAGAAATGGTCAAGCCCTAAGTCCAAACAGCTGAACACTCACTTCCTGTCAGATTATAAACATGATCTGCTTAAGGATATAAGACTCCCAGCGCAGGTACGGACCTTGCTGGTGTCTGCTGTTGGGCTCATCTTTTCCCCCAGCTCTGCCTGCCTGAAAAGTCACTGACCTCCCCTAACTTGGGCTGGACGTAACCTAACAGGACACAGGCTGAGTTTATACTAATAATTCTCTCCGGCGACCAAGCAAAGATGCATTAGTCAGATGTACTCCACAGCCTGCAAACCTAGACACACAAGATGTAAAGTATGAAGGCAGAGTATGCATCATTCTGTTCCCCGAGGCTCTTCTAAAGGGGGCTTGATAGTGTGTGGTGAATAATTACTGTAGAGAAAAGATCTCGGGGCTTCCCTGGTGGCCCAGTGGTTAGGACTCTAGTGTTTTCACAGCTGGGGTCCAGGTTTGATCCCTGATCTGGGAACTAGGATCCCACAAGCTACACAGAACAGCAAAAAGAAAAAAAAAAAAAAGTCTTAACAAATCTGGCATATTGACCTTGTGTGAAAATAAAATGATTTATAGAAAGTGATTATTTGTGCTCATTCCTATATCTACCCAAGAAGGGGGAAAGGAAGGGGGAAAGGAAGGGGGAAAGGGAGTATCTAAAAAATGATCACAAACATGAGTCAGGATAAATCAGTTGAAGAGAATACATTGTATTCAAAATTACAGGATTTTAAAATAGATACCTTCTTCGTTAAAGCATTAAACTTTTTCCATTTCAACTCTTCACGCTGTTTTAAAACATATATTAGGTTATCCCTGCCTTAGTGAACTGATGATACCAGAGTCAAGGTTTTCTTAAGGACTGAGAAGTAACTATACACTGTTTCCCCAACATGCTGCAGACACAGACGGGTCTGTACACCAGGCTGCGTGAAAGCACACCTAGGTTTGCTTGGCTGAACGAATTCTTGCTTTTGGTGTGGCTTTGAGCAATTTACCTCTTCTCATGAAAGCAAAGCATAGAAACTGTACTTGCTCAAGGTTTTGGCTGCTTCCTTATGCTCCTCTGCAGACACAGTCAGAGACCCAGACAGCGTCCGCCAGACATTCCTCATCTGTTCTCGGTAACGGTCTCATCCCTGCCCATCTGGGGCTTTCACACTGGAGCAGCTTCTGACATTCTCTGCTTTCAGTGTCAAAATCACTGTGAACTTCTAGTTGGTTTTTTATCTATATATACTTTTGCATATTTATTTTTGGCTGTGCTGGTCTTAGCTGCCGGGCAGGCTGTTTTCTGGCTGCGGTGTCCTCTCCGGTTTCGGAGCGCGGGCTCCAGGGTGTGTGAGCTTCAGCAGCTGTGGCTCCGGGGCTCAGTTGCTCCGAGGCCTGTGGGGTCTTCCCAGACGGGGGATCAGAGCTGGGTCTCCTGCACAGGCAGGCAGACTCTTCACCTCTGGGCCGCCAGGGAAGCCCCTCCAGTTATTTTTAAGCCATCTGTGTATATATTTTGCATATTTACTTCACGTCTCTACTGGGTGCTAGAGAACAAGTTTAAGGTTTTTGTTTGTGTGTGTGTGTTGGGTTTTTTGTGCCTAAAACTCAGTCTTGGGAAATTGAAGGCAAATATGAAATCCTTATAATGCAGCATTGCAATTATATATCGATCCAACAGAGTACAGGTTCTCACTAATTGCCACACTGAAATGTGGAACTGCCGACTCTGTGGATCTGGAGGATATCCGTGATTAAAGTGACTACAGCTAAGCTATGACGCTCAGTCACGTGGACTCTTTGCGGCCCCGTGGACTGCAGCTCGCCAGCGAGAACCCCAGGCGAACTGTGGCCTCTGGGAGCCCTGGATTCTGGGTTCCCCAGTGAGGGGCCAGGTAATCGAGACGGGAACCCTTCACAGAGTCCCCTGGAAAGACTTCTTATGGGTACTGGCCGCAAAAACACGGCGAGCCATTCTCTCTGGTTCAAAGCCACTTCAGCTGTTGTGTCTCTAAACTCAAGTCTGCCCTCAGAATAAAGGGGGCACTGGGACTCCCCACTGAACTGCTTTGGCCGTTGAAAAAGCACCTTCTTTCCTTGTTCAGCATGAGCCTAAGAAGTGTATCTCTAGGCCCAGAAGACTCTCGGAACGGGATCAGAGCACACCCAGGAGTCTGCTCTGAGGACCTGTGGACACAGGGAGCCCCAACCAGCGCCCGACCTGTCTTCCTAGGACACACACTGTCCAGGGGAGACACCCTGTCCCCTTCACCGCTGGTCTCCCCCAGAAACCAGCCTGGGGCGGGCTAATGCACCAGAGGCTTAGTCAGTGTTGTGAGCATATTAAAAAAAAAACCTCCATGAACACGGCGTCCTGTCTTCCCTTCCTCACCCAGCATCTGAACTTTGCCACGTGCAGCCCTGCGGGCATTCATACCAGAGTCGCCTGGTGCTTCCCACAGAGCAGACCCCAGGCCCCACTTCAGACCTGCGAGCCCAGAATTCGCCACAGGTTGGGGCCAGGAATCTGCCATTTTAATGAATAGCCTGGGTGATGTGAGACATGTTTATATTTTTAAAAAACTGCTTCAGGGGGACTTCCCTGGTGGCCCAGTGGTTAAGCCTCTGTGCTTCCAATGCAGGGGGCACAGGTTCAAACCCTGCAGCAGAAACTAAGATTTCACATGCCGCTTGGTGCAGCAAAAAAAAAAAAAAAAAAAAAAAAAAAAATAAATTAAAAAAAAATTTTTTTTAGGCTTACTTTGCAAAACATTTAAAAAAATACTGCTTCAAATTTTCTCAAAAGACATAAAAAGGCAAAATCAGAATGATGATGAAGCTTGGTCCTCTCATAATGTAATTCACCTCTGGACTGCTCACTGACACGCATTTACTGCAGCAACTGGAAACTTCTGTGTAACTACCCGCCTCGAGGTGCGCCATCACCAGTGAAAACAACCCCCGTGGCCACGTGGGGAGACTTGGTGTTAGCTGGCTCCCTGGACAGGAAAGTGAAAAATCTGTGCTTTGCAAAATTCCCTACAATGCCTGGAACTCTGACACTGTTTGAGGCTTTTTGCCCTGATGGAGGAGTAAGAGAGAAAGGTCAGTTCCATCAGCTGATGTTTGTGAGCACCAGTCACGTGCAACAGCCAGGCCGGCGGTCAGATCAGATGCGGACAGACGAGCGAGGCAGGTCTCTGCCCCTGGGTGTCTGAGGAGCCTGGCCAGAGCCCTGCTGAGAGCAGCGCCCCCAGTTCACACAAATCACCTCGAGGGGTGGCGTCCTGCAGACCCTGAAGGAAGCACTGGTCTAGACGCAGAGGCTTAAAGGCAGAGGCAAGAGCGGAAACCCGGCCGCAGAAGGGAGGCTTGTTCAGGGGTGACCCCCGGGGCCCGTGGTGCAGCGGGGAGGGACTTGGCTGAGTGGCCACCGGGGCCAGCCTGGGACAGGTCTCAGCGTTTCCATAAATAGATCTCGCGGCTCACTTTCTATATTTGACTTCACCTGACCCATCAAGTTAAAGGAACTTCGGAATCCAATTTGGCTTTTTAAAAACGCTTGAGGAAAACCCCAGGTATATTTATGAGTGTGCACTGTTCTTTCAGAAGAAAGCATACTTCTCTCAAAACTGTAACTGATACTATGAAATCTGAATTTTATCTCACAAAAACTTTTTTCGGAGAGAGAACCCCTGGTACCACATTCCATCAGTGTTTCATAACAGAGCATCAAGAGTTGGGTTTAATGAGGTGGAGCCCAGAAGGTTTTATCTTTCTCAAAACTTTACTAATAAGAGTGTACAGAGGACTTCTCTGGTGGTCCAGGGGTTAAGACTTCACCTTCCAATGTAGGGGGTGTAGGTTTGATCCCTGGTTGGGGAGCTAAGATCATGGCAAACGGTCCCATCACTTCATGGAAATATAAGGGTAAAAACTGGAAACAGTGACAGATTTTATTTTTTTGGGCTCCAAAATCACTGTGGATGGTGACTGCAGCCATGAAATGAAAAGACTCTTGCTCCTTGGAAGGAAAGCCATGACCAACCTAGACAGCATATTTAAAAGCAGAGATATTACTTTGCCAACAAAGGTCCATCTAGTCAAGGCTATGGTTTTTCCAGTGGTCATGTATGGATGTGAGAGTTGGACTATAAAGAAAGCTGAGCACCAAAGAATTGATGCTTTTGAACTGTGGTGTTGGAGAAGACTCCTGAGAGTCCCTTGGACTGCAAGGAGATCTAACCAGTCCATCCTAAAGGAGATCAGTCCTGGGTGTTTATTGGAATGACTGGTGTTGAAGCTGAAACTCCAATACTTTGGCCACCTGATGCGAAGAGCTGACTCATTGGAAAAGACCCTGATGCTGGGAAAGATTGAGGGCAGGAGGAGAAGGGGACGACAGAGGATGAGACGGTTGGATGGCATCACCGACTCAATGGACATGAATTTGAGCAAGCTCAGGGAGATAGTGATGGACAGGGAGGCATGGCTAGCTGAAATCCATGGGGGTCACAGGGTCGGACATAGTGACTGAACAGCAATGGGGAGCTAAGACCTGACATGCCTCGCAGCCAAAAAATCAGAACATAAAACAGAGGCAGTATTGTATCACATTCAGCAAAGAGTTTAAAAGTGGCTCACATAAAAAAAAAATCTTTACAAAGGAGTCTTCATGTAATTTCTTTTCTACTTTATTCTTCATAAAAGTAGGATTGAAAGCCTTGAAAACAAGGAATTAATAATATTTTCTCCTATCAATAGGATATCTGAACCTAAAATTACTGGACTGATAGCTTTTTTTAGAGGATTACAGTTACACTTTTGAATACAGTATGCTTGCTTCTGAAATGACAGTGTACACTCGCAACTTTATTTTAGAGGATTAAACCATATTTTGGATTAAAGTAGCTTAACTGTCTCTTATAATGAGCTCTCACTACAGATGACAAAAGAGTGTTCTTAAAAAAAATATAAAGCATCTTAAAATGCATGGCCTCAAGCAGCACCCTTCCACGGGTCTCCTCCCAGAGGATTTCAAAGGGTCCTGTCGTCAAGACACAGCCCCCCTTTTCCCTGCTCTTCCTGAGAACGGGCTGCTCGAGGGAGCTCTCAGAAAAAAGTCTACATGGAAATCAGCTCGTTTTAAATACCTGGAGTTTTTAATAAGGGCATCATTGGCTCAGTGGCAAAGAATCTGCCTGCAATGCAGGAGATTCGAGTTTGATCCCTGGGTCGGGAAGATCCCCTGCAGGAGGAAAAGGCAACCCACTCCAATATTCTTGCCTGGAGAATCCCATGGACAGGGGGGCCTGATGGACTACAGTCCCAGGGGTCGCAAAGAGTTGGACACACCTGAGCACGCACGCACTTTACTCATAAGGCTCCATGGAGACTATTTAAATTATTTCAAGTGTCCCAGAAAGTTACCCACCAGAAAAGCCAGTTACTGTGTAGGGAAGTTGGTAAAATACACATGTAACTGCATGAACCTTGGAATCACTTTAGCAAGAACTGAGACAGATGTTTTCCTGAATTTTTATTTTATTTTTGAACATTTATTTGGACGTGCCAGGTCTTAGTTGCAGCATACGGGATCTAGTTCCCTGACCAGGGATCGAACCCAGAGCCCATGCGTTGGAGGTGCAGAGTCTTAGCCACTGGACCACCAGGGAAGTGCCTGTGTTTGTATGTTAAGAAGGAAATGTACAGTTTTCCAGGGACAACCACCCAATAGCTTACTAAGGCACTGTTTGCTGGTCTGTCATAACTTCTGGAGTCATTTTCATCTAAATTCAAATTATTCATGGTGTCTATGACGATGTGGTTTTCCAATACAGGCATTTTCACGATAAACACTTAGCACAGGTTTTAACTTATATCTTTACAACACAAATCAAACCTCCTGAGCCACTTTTAAAAGTTATTTTAGCTTCAAAATGGGACAGATTTGGGCCTGAATCCCGGATTTAATCACACTGTTTGGGTGATAAAAGTAAACAAAGACCTTCCCTTCTAGGCTAGTGTGAGAACTGAGACTGTACATGGAAACAGCACCTAGCATTTAGTAATTCTTCAGTAATGATTACTTTCCTTCAAAGTAATTTCTCGTGAGATAGAGAAGAATGTGATAACTTAAAAATTTTTTTCTAGTTAAAAATGTTGGTCAAAATTTGACACTTAAAACTGCTGGCATTGGGACGTCCCTGCTGATCCAGTGGGCACACGTTGTACCCGTGACTGATTCGTGTTGATGGATGGCAAAAACCACCACAATATTGTAAAGTAATTATCCTCCAATTAAAATTGATTAATTTTTTAAAAAGAAAAGAATAAAGATTTCTCAGAGAATCTTACCAAGTTTTGCATAAATATCTTCTGAAAAATGAAATTGAAAACATATAAATACCATGGAAATACACATGAAAGAAAATAATTTTGAAAACTCTGAAAAACAAACAAACAGAATCCACCACGTATTGCAAGGGAATGCAGGTTCAATCCTTGGTCAGGGAACTAAGATCCCACCTGTCGTGGGACAACTAAGCCCATGCATTGTAACTACTGAGTCTGCGTGCCACAACTAGAGAGTCCACGCACTTCAACGAAAGATGCCAAATGATGCAACTAAGACCCAACACAGCCAAATAAACAAAATGGTAAAGATGCTGGCATCAGTTGTTTGGAAAATGTCACTATACAGACTCTCTCAATTTCCAACGCCAGGAAGTTTCTGCACTACTGTGAACTCAGACTGCAAAGCTGGATTGTCTACTCACTTAAAGGTAGTTTTATCCTGTAAGTAAGAAGATAAACCTTTTGCAGACAAAGACCTTATCTGTGTGATCATCTAGGTGGTGCTGGACAAATAACAATAATACAAAGATTCAAAATGCAAACACCCATAAATGTGAATCAGTTCAGTTCAGTTCAGTCGCTCAGTCGTGTCCGACTCCTTGCGACCCCATAAATTGCAGCACGCCAGGCCTCCCTGTCCATCACCAACTCCCGGAGTCTACCCAAACCCATGTCCATCAAGTCGGTGATGCCATCCAACCATCTCATCCTCTGTCGTCCCCTTCTCCTCCCGCCCCCAATCCTACCCAGCATTAGGGTCTTTTCCAATGAGTCAACCCTTCGCATAAGGTGGCCAAAGTATTGGAGTTTCAGCTTCAACATCAGACCTTCCAATGAACACCCAGGATTGATCTCTTTTAGGATGGATTGATTGGATCTCCTTGCAGTCCAAGGGACTCAAGAGTCTTCTCCAACACCACAGTTCAAAAGCATCAATTCTTTGGTGCTCAGCTTTCTTCACCGTCCAACTCTCACATCCATACATGACCACTGGAAAAACCATAGCCTTGACTAGACGGACTTTTGTTGGCAAAGTAATGTCTCTGCTTTTAAATATGCTATCTAGGTTGGCCATAACCTTCCTTCCAAGGAGTAAGCGTCTTTTAATTTCATGGCTGCAATCACCATCAGCAGTGATTCTGGAGCCCAAAAAAATAAAGTCTGACACTGTTTCCACTGTTTCCCCATCTATTTCCCATGAAGTGATGGGACCAGATGCCATGATCTTAGTTTTCTGAATGTTGAGCTTTAAGCCAACTTTTTCACTCTCCTCTTTCACCTTCATCAAGAGGCTCTTTAGTTCTTCTTCACTTTCTGCCATAAGGGTGGTGTCATCCACATATCTGAGGTTATTGATATTTCTCCCGGCAATCTTGATTCCAGCTTGTGTTTCTTCCAGCCCAGCGTTTCTCATGATGTACTCTGCATAGAAGTTAAATAAGCAGGGTGACAATATACAGCCTTGACGTACTCCCTTTCCTATTTGGAACCAGTCTGTTGTTCCATGTCCAGTTCTAACTGTTGCTTCCTGACCTGCATACAGGTTTCTCAAGAGGCAGGTCAGATGGTCTGGTATTCCCATCTCTTTCAATAGGAGACTTTAAACATAGACTTTAGGAAACTTTCAGTTTTCTTGGATGCACCCAAGAGTTAAGGTACAGAAAACTTTGTCCTCTTTTTTTGTACTATACCCTGGTGGCTTAGTGGTAAAGAATTTGCCTGCCAATGCAAGAGACCTGGGTTCGATCCTTGGGTCAGGAAGATCCCCTGGAGAAGGAAATGACAACACACTCCAATATTCTTGCTGGGATAATACCATGGACAGAGGAGCCTGGCGGGCTACAGTCCACGGAACCACAAAGAGTCAGACACAACTTTGCAACTGAACAACCAACAACAATTCTTTTTGTAAGTGGACTCTAATCTGAAAAATGAGCCTCAGAAAAAATACAGTGGAAATGGAAGATTGCTGATTTAGATCTAACGTGGGGTGAACATTTTCAAAGAGTTTCAGAAAGTAAACAGAACTGGACACACACCCATCAGGGATCTTAAACTGACCTCCAGAAGCATCTGGTCCATGGACAATCCTTGAACTAAGGAGAGCGTGTTCAGTTGCTAAGTCATGTCTGACTCTTTGGGACACCGTGGACTGCAACACATCAGGCTTCCCTGGCCTTCACTATCTCCTGGAGCTTGCTCAAATTCATGTCCATTGAGTCAGAGATGCCATCCAAGCATCTCAGCCTCTGTCGTCCCTTTCTCTTCCTGCCCTCAGTCTTTCCTAGCATCAGGGTCTTTTCCAATGAATCGGCTCTTTGCATCAGGTGGCCAAAGAATTGGAGCTTCAGCATCCATCCTTCCACTGAATATTCAGGGTTGATTTCCTTTAGGATTGACTGTTTTGATCTCCTTGTTGTCCAAGGGACCCTCAAGAGTCTTCTTCAGCACCACAGTTCGAAAGCATCAATTCTTTGGTGCTCAGCCTTCTTTATGGTCGAGCTCTTACGTCCATACATGATTACTGGAAAAACCATAGCTTTGACTATATGAACCTTTGTTGGCAAGGTGACATCTCTGCTTTGTTATACACTGTCTAGGTTTGTCATAGCTTTTCTTCCAAGGAGCAAACGTCTTTTAATTTCATGGCTGCAGTCACTGTCCACAGTGATTTTGGAACCGGAAATAAAATCTGTCACTGTCTCTGTTTTTTCCCTCATCTATTTGCTATGAAGTGATGGGACTGGATGCCATTATCTTAAGTTTTTTAAATGTTGAGTCTTAAACCAGCTTTTTCACTCTCTTCTTTCACCTTCATCAAAAGGCTCTTTAGTTCCTCTTCTCTTTCTGCCATTAGAGTGGTATCATCTGCATATCTGAGACTTGATATTTCTCCCAGCACTCTTGATTCCAGCTTGTGATTCATCTGGCCTGGCATTTCACATGATGTACTCTGCACAGAAGTTAAATACGCAGGGTGACAATATACAGAAGATGCACTCCTTTCCCAATTTTGAACAAGTCTGTTGTTCCATGCCTGGTTCTAGCTGTTGCCTTTTTTCTAACTGTTGCATACAGGTTTCTCAGGAGGCAGGTAAAATGGTCTGGTATTTCCATCTCTTTAAGAATTTTCCGCAGTTTGTTGTGATCCACGTGGTCAAAACTTTAGCAGAGTCAATGAAGCAGAAGTAGATGTTTTTTTGGAATTCCCTTGCTTTTTCTGTGATCCAATGGATGTTGGCAATTTGATCTCTGGTTCCTCTGCCTTTTCTAAATCCTGCTTGTACATCTAGGAGTTCTTGCTTCACGTATTGTTGAAGCCTACCTTGAAAGATGTTAAGGATTACCTTGCTAGCATGTGAGATGAGTGCAATTGTGCAGTACTTGGAACATTCTCTGGCATTGCCTTTCTTTGGGATTGGAATGAAAACTGCCCTTTTCCAGTCCTGTCGTCACTGCTGAGTTTTCCAAATTTGCTGGCATATTGAGTGCAGTGCTTTAGCAGCATCTTCTTTTAGGATTTGAAGTAGCTCAGGTGGAATTCCATCACCTCCACTAGCTTTGTTCGTAGTGATTCTTCCTAAGGCCCACTTGATTTCACACTCCAGGATGTCTGGCTCTAGGTGAGTGATCACACCATTGTGCTGATCCAGGTCATTAAGACCTTTTTTATATAGCTCTTCTGTGTATTCTTGCCATCTCTTCTTAATCTTGTCTGCTTCTGTAGGTCCTTGCCATTTCTGTCCTTTACTGTGCCCATCTTTGCATGAAATGTTCCCTTGGTATCTCTAATTTTCTTGAAGAGACCTCTTGTCTTTCCCATTCTGTTGTTTTCCTCTATTTCTTTGCATTGATCACTTAAGAAGGCTTTCTTATCTCTCCTAGCTATTCTTTGGAACTGTGCCTTCAGTTGGGTATATCTTTCCTTTTCTCCTCTGCCTTTTGCTTCTCTTCCTTTCTCAGCTGTTTGTAAAAACTCCTCAGACAACCATTTTGCCTTCTTGCATTTCTTTTTCTTTGGGATGGTTTTGGTCACTACCTCCTGTACAATGATAGGAACCTCTGTCCATAGTTCTTCAGGCACTCTGTCGATCAGATCTAATCCCTTGAATCTATTCATCACCTCCACTATATAATCATAAGGGATTTGATTTAGGTCATACCTGAATGGCCTAGTGGTTTTCCCTACTTTCTTCAGTTTAAGTCTGAATTTTGCAATACGGAGCTCATGATCTGGGCTACAGTCAGCTCCAGGTCTTGTTTTTGCTGACTGTATAGAGCTTCTCCATCTTTAGCTGCAAAGAATATAATCAATCTGATTTCTGTATTGACCATCTGGTCCTTTCCATACAATTTACAAAAATGACACTGTTGGTTTCACTTCACGTTTAACCTTGTTGTGTTTTCATGTTGGGGGGGGGGCTGGGAATCTCATTGTGTTTCCATCAACAATCACTTCTATCCCAGTTTCACTGCCTCCAACTTTAATATAATCAGTAGATCGCTCCTTTGCTCCTTGAGTTCCATATACATCAATCCCAGGAGACTGATCCTAGTTTAGATGCTATCTCTACTGGGCGATGGCACTGCATATGGTTATAACAAAAGCAACAAATGTATACCCAGAGGAAAAGCTTAATTATCATCTCAAGTGAGTCTCCTAACTGAGGCAGTCATAAATCATGTGGCATAATGTTCTTGTTCTTAAAAATCACACAACTATTAATGTTGCAGTGCATTAATTATTTTGCTTCATACTGTGCACGCAGCCAAGAGATAATGGCTTCCATTTAGCTTAAAAAAAAAAAAGAAACTACTCAGACTTGGTTTGCTTTCAGCCTATATTTCTTTTTTTTTTTTTTGCCACTTCTCTGTTGCCCATTATTTCTGCCAGTTGGCCAGCATTGCAGAAGGGGTTGAAATAAAGAATCAGCATCATTTTACCAGTGCACTCAGCATGTCTCAGCCTCTTCCCATGCTCATGCGAGGGGGAAGGCAGACTGGCAGAGGGTGACGTTAGGAGGAGGGAAGCGGCTTGGATGAGGACTGGGAGGGGCAGGGAGGCACCAATGATGCTCTGGATTTGCTTGGACCCACCTTAGTGGGAAGGAACCAGCCTCTCACCAACCCCTATTGGCCAGCACAAGACCACACACACTCATTCCAGAGATAAGGGACAAATGCATTCAGGTAAAACATCATTTGATAACACCTTAGTAGAATTCTGGTGAGTGAGGCAAAGTGAAGAGGACTGGCATAACCTGTGGCATTGTTTTTACCCTCTACCTATCTCTTTAATCAGTGCAGAGAACCAGTTGGTTGTAAAAGCCTATGTTTGATCCACATAAGGTGGTCAAAGGCTTATTGCCTTTTCACGGCAGTTTACCTGGTGGGTCTATAAGGATGTATCACTACTGTTCTTGGATTCCAGATGACTTAAAAATTCTATAAAAGTAACTTTGCTTTCAACACGTCAATGGACTTTCATGTAATCTTATCTGACTGTGCTCTAGAAAATAAAAGAAAATCAGGGGCTAGTGGTGTGTATAGTTGAACTGGGATGCGAGAAGGAAGAATATTTCATTTTCATGGAGGCAAACTGCTGAGAAAAATACAAGGAGTCATTTAGCTTCTCCTTACCCAAAACATAAATCTCACTGTTGACCACGGCTGTGCTGAACCGGTACTTTGAGTACTTCATGGGCGCCCGCTCCGTCCATTGGTCTTGGCTGGGGTCGTATCTCAACAGCTTGTTGCTTAATCGATCAGGTTCTTCGTCAGGAAGATCCATCTATATGAAATATGACAGCCAATATAATAACAGCCCATTTAGAGACCTTTGTGAGCACATGAGTGCAATTAATCAAAGCAGACAGCCAACAAGATAAATAGAGGTTAACTACAGTGACTTATATTCACAGACACTCCAAATCCCAAGGCTTGGGATTATAAGTACGCTGTCAATAGCAGAGGGATTTATATTCTGTGCTAATGGGGCTAAGGTGTTGGTTTTAGCAAAGAACCTGTGATTTGAGCAGGGAGACAATACAGTGTTTTTTTTAAATGAAGCATTGCAAAGCCTTAAAAAATGAAGCCAAGGTTTATTGAACAGTATTTAAAGTGTAATTTTATTTTACCAAACTTTATAGTGGTTGATTAAATAATACTTCTGAGAAACTAACTTTAATAATTCATAAGGCGTTTTTCTTTGTAACCTTTCTATAATCCAAATAGAGCAAAGCTACAAAAACAATTGAGTGTTTTAGTAATGAGAGTATTTTTATACCATAGTATAGGAGTGGTTTGAATTTAATTTTAAAGGTACACGGATTAGTAGAAATTATTTGGAGTTATTTTTATGTATTTATTTTACATTTGTTGTTCGGTTGCTGAGTCATATCCAATTCTTTGAGATCCCGTGGACTGTAGCCTGCCAAGCTCCTCTGCCCATGGGATTTTCGAGGCAAGAATACTGGAGTGGGTTGCCACTGCCTTCTCCAGGGGATCTTCCTGGATCAGGGATCAAACCCACGTGTCCTGCATTGGCAGGTGGATTCTTTACCACTGAGCCACCAGGGAAGCCCCATTTATTACATATATATATATAATAAATGTATATAAATATATATATAATAAATGTGTGTGTGTATATGTATATAATGTGTAGAGACATTAGAAGCTAAACACACACAGATGTATGTGGCTTTCCTTACTTCTGTCTGCGACGTGTTAGGAACTTGTAGGACGTCAGGCTACTTATAAGACGACTAAGTGTCTTTTGCTTTTTGTTTTCATGCAGGTGTTCAACACAGAAATAATTTCCTTGCTTATGAAAGTCATGCAATTAGTTTTGGCTCAGGGTTATAATCACTATACTGCAATCCCAGCCCCAGGCTATCTTGCAATTTAATGCACTGTATTCTGTACAGATTAGCAAAGGCTTTCATTATCTGGGAAATAGTCACATGTTGAAAGACATTATAAATTAGGAAATACTGACTTTACTGTTTTAAAGTTCCTTATAATTTAAGTGTTTAATCTCTATTTTAGTGTTAAAAAAATCGAAGGAAAGCTTTTATTTGGAGCATATTCATGCAAAATTAACTATGCAATGAATAGCTCTGAAAAGCTTAATTACAAATACTATGTCAGTTTCAGCTACTAGCTGTGATTAAATCTAAGTTAAGTTTTGATGCATAGCATGAACTTAAAACATGTATTAAATGTGATGTTCAAAACTTTAAAAACAAGTATGATATATCCTAAAAGGCAAAATGGAAGCTCATGAAATGATTACAAAAAGATGTATCAGACAACTGATGTATCACGAAGCAAATCTGGAGAAAGGAGAACTCATACAGGCAAAAATAAAACTAGTATGTGTTGTGTGAAGCTCCAGTCCTTTGGCCACCTGATGCAAAGAGCCGACTCATTGGAAAAGACCCTGATGCTGGGAAAGATTGAGGGCAGGAGGAGAAGGGGACAACAGAGGATGAGATGGCTGGATGGCATCACTGACTCAATGGCCAAGAGTTTGAGCAAGCTCTGGGAGACAGTGAAGGACAGGGAGGCCTGGTGTGCTGCAGTCCTGGGGGTTGCAAAGAGTCAGACACGACTTAGCGACTGAACAATAGTGACAATGTCGTGGGGACAGACAGTGAGCTGGTGAGATTAATTGTTTTTACAAACACTGATGGCCGGGGCAGAAGGCAGCCGGGTGGGACTTCTGTGACAGCCCCAGGCGCTGGCAGGGACACCACAATGCAGGGAACGGACCACCGTGGTCCCAGCCCACGGGCTTCTCCAACCTACAGCTCTGCCTCGCCGCACTTCAGTCTGGCCTCTGGTGTCTCCTTCTGCTGATGCCCAGCAGGGACACAGGGGTTTAAAATCACAGTACCCTCTTGAGAAAATGGCTATGACATCACAGATAAGTATTCCAACTTCCCACTCAGAGTGAGAAGTTTCATATGAAAAAGACCTAAGACCGGTCACACAGCTGTAGTGCAGACAGAACCGGGGTGGGGCTCTGGCTTCTCTGCCTCGAGCTTAGATATTTCCCACACATAAGCCCTCAGCGCAGGCCTCCTTCATCATCTGCAAGAATGGGGTAGGTTTTGAGGAACGCAGCACAAATGCTGACTGAAATCAGGTCTAGAATAACACACTTGAAAATTCATTCCCCTAAGCTGCTTTAGCAGGCTTCCCAGGTGGCTCATTGGTGAAGAACCCGCCTGCTAATGCAGTAGATGCAATTCGAACCCTGATCCAGGAAGACCCCCTGGAGGAGGAAATGGCCACCCACACCAGTATCTTTTCTGGGAAATCCCATGGACAGAGGAGCCTGGTGGGTTACGGTCCATGGGGTTGCAAAGAGTCGGACATGACTTAGTGACTCAACAACAACAGAGCTGCTTTCACACTTTAAAATCTTCTGTTTAATATTCTATAACATAAAAAGCATGTTACCGAAAACGTGAGCCACCCTCTTTTTGCATTCAACAACTGCAACAGTTTTCAACAGAGCAGCCAGGCTCAGCGCAGCCATGCCAAGTAGGCACACAGGAGCTTTCTTAACCTGAGGGGTCCAGCCTCCAATCACGTAGAGTTTATCGTTCACTGTTACTACCACATGACACGCCAGCTGCAGAGGAAGCGGAGACACCCTTTTCCAGGTGTCCCGTTCCACGGAGTACTTGTCAACACAGTTTGTGATAAGATACTGGTTTTTAACTTTCATCTGCCCTCCTATCACATAGAGGTCTTTATGGACGGCACCCAGAGCGTAGAGCTCTCGAAATTCTGCCGTGCATAACTTTTCCCAAAACTGGCTTCCTCTGTCGTGGTACCTGTGAATTAACAGAGAGAGAATCAGGATTAGATTTACATGAAAGCAACCTGCCAAGGAAACACAAGTTACTTTTCCAACCGAAACAACATGATTTGGTTCTTCTAGTTGGAGAAGTAAAAACCATCAATATAAGATAGTGAGACGTGTTGTTGTTTGATCGCTAAGTCGTGCCTGAAAAACCCCAGGAAAATTATGGAAAACAAGAATAAAAGGTTCTGTTTGGAAACAGATGAAAAAATTATGTGTGTTCTATAGAGAGCACAGCTTCTAAGTATAGGTTACTTATTTTGCATCAAACATTTGACAGTTGAACATATTATAGGCATTTTCCCCAGTTGTTCTAGACCGATACTTAAATTCTTCCCTAGGACGACATTTTACTTCGGGTTGGACAGGGAAGTTGGAAGATTGTTCTTTTCCACCAAAAGATTGCTGTTTTCCTTCAGGTTTGTCTGACTGGTCACAAACTGAATGCCGACATTCATCAAACCTCAGAACAGCTGTCTTCTCAGTGATTCTAGGCAGGAAACCAGAGTTCCTAGCAGCAAAGACAATATTTTCACCACTACTTTGTACTGTATGGGAATTTAGAGAAGGGAGGATTGGGTGTCTACAGGTGGGGGCTGCTGAAACAGACGGTGAATATGTCAATAGAACGAAAACGTGGGTTTTGGGGCCTGGGGGACTTCCCTGGGAAGTGGTTAGGATTTCACCTTCCAACGCAGGGAGTGTGGGTTCCATCCCTGGTGGGGGAGCTAAGACCCCACACGCCTTACGCCAAAACGCCAATACCATAAAACAGAAACAACATTGTACCAAATTCAATAAAGGATCTTACAAATAGTCCACGTAAAAGAAAAAAAATCTTCAAAAGCTGAGTTTTCATTTTCTGAAACATGGTTTAAGAGGCCAAGAACAAAAATATATCCCTTGGAGGTTGGGAAGCACATGTTTGCTGGGCAACTTGGTAATTGATTTAGCATTTTGAACTAAGAATGAGGAGCTAGAACGCCCAGATGAAGCTGTAAAGCTTACTGTTTTGGATGCGTCACAAAGAAGACAACGGTGGGAAAGCACGCGGTGTTCTTTCAGAGGCTGTCAGTCTAAAGACGACACGTCCTTAGCTGCTTGTCTACCAAAGCGTGAGCGATGAAAGAGAAGGTGCATTTTTAAAAAAGAAACATCCTACTACAGTGCGAATAATCTACCTCCTCTTTTAAGTCAAGAAGAAGGATATCTGCATGGGAATCTGTGAACTGCAGAGGAGAGGCAGACTGAAGAGCATCTCGGCAAAGATAAACAGCGTAAGAAGCAGACACGATACCGCAGAAATGTAAACAAAGACTGCGCCCTCTTACCACAAACCTCTGTCAAGTCCACACCAGTTCTGTCCTTTATTGTGCCTATCTTTGCATGAAATGCTCCCTTGGTGAGATGGAATACCAGACCACCTGTCCTGCCTCCCGAGAAACCTGTATGCAGGTCAGGAAGCAACAGTTAGAACTGCACATGGAACAGCAGACTGGTTCCAAATAGGGCAAGGAGCACATCAAGGCTGTATATTGTCACCCGGCTTATTTAACTTATATGCAGAGTACATCATGGGAAACGCTGGGCTGGATGAAGCACAAGCTGGAATCAAGATTGCCGGGAGAAATATCAATAACCTCAGATATCCAGATGATATCGCCCTAATGGCAAAAAGCGAAGAGGAATTAAAGAGCTTCTTGATGAAAGTGAAAGAAGAGAGTGAAAAAGTTGGCTTAAAACTCAACATTCAAAAAACCAAGATCATGGCATCCAGTCACATCACTTCACGGCAAATAGATGGGGAAACAGTGGAAATAGGGACAGACTCTGTATTCTTGGGCTCCAAAATCACTGTGGACAGTGACTGCAGCCTTGAAATTAAAAGACGCTTGCTCCTTGGAAGAAAAGCTATGACAGACCTAGACAAAGTATTAAAAAGCAGAGACATTACTTTGCTGACAAATGTCCATATAGTCAAAGCTATGGTTTTCCCAGTAGTCATGTATGGATGTGAGAGCTGGACCATAAAGAAGGCTGAGCACCAAAGAACTGATACTTTTGAACTCTGCTGTTGGAGAAGACCCTTGAGGGTCCCTGGACTGCAAGGAGATCCACCCAGTCAATCCTAAAAGAAATCAACCCTGAATATTCAGTTGAAGGACTGATGCTGAAGCTGAAGGTCAAATACTTTGGCCATCTGACGCGAAGAGCTGACTCATTAGAAAAGACCTGTTGCTGGGAAAAACTGAAGGCAGGAGAAAGAGGCAGCAGAGGATGAGATGGTTGGATATCATCAGTGACTCAATGGACATGAGTTTGAGCAAGTTCCGGGAGTTGGTGAAGGACAGGGAGGCCAGGTGTGCTGCAGTCCATGGGGTCCCAAGGAGACACGATGTAGCAACTGAGCAACAATAACAGCAAACACTTCTGATTATCTCTTTATTTGCCTTGCTGACAGTTGCATCACTGGGGGAAGTGAGGAGGGAAACTGATACTTCAATTCTGCCCAACGTGGGAGAGCCTGTGGGTGACGTGAAACAGGGTGAGTTCAAGACAGAGAAGAAAGGGAATGCAGGGTGTGTAGTTAGACAGATAGAGAGTGGGCTTTTGAAGACAGTTAGGAGGCGAGACATTTAAGGATCAAAACACACACTTTGAGAGGACTGGAGATTGTAGAGTGAAGTCTGATGGCAGAATTGCACCTCTTTGAGGAAGAAAGCAGAGACCGAAAGAATCTGAGGCTCCAAGGGGAAGAGCAACAGGAAGCGAGTGTCAGGGGCTCAGAGACTCCCCTCAGGAGACCCAGGCCCCCTTCCCCCAGGGACCTGGGGTCTGTACCCACCCCCGCTCAGGGGCGGCTCTGTCGCCGTGGGCAGAGGCTAGAGGGGCCGTCACTGAGCCGGGTTTCCATGCCCGCCCCCACTGCTGGGCAAAAGCGACATGCCTTCAATGTGAGGAGGTGAGGGGCGCCCCGCCAGAGCCTGAAGCGGGTCCTGCCATGCCAGGAGATGACAGCTAAAGAGAGACCCCTCCTTCTTTCTCTGTCCCCACTCTGCTATTGAGAAGCACTTCCTGAGCGAAAAGTCTGAGAAACTCTGGCTCGAGGGCCCCGAGAGGGGATAGTGTATAAGGAGAGCTTGAGGACCTACGTGCACAGCTCTTACCCACCCAGGTCCATTTCAGGGCTGAATTCCTGCTGTCTTCATACACGAGACCTAGACAGATGCGACTTCTAAGCAGACACTCCTCTCCTCCTACAGTTCCAAGTTGAAGCATTCTTTGGCAGCCAACGTTCTACACTATTAGAGGTTTAGGAAGCGGGTGTTAGTCGCTCAGTCATGTCCGACTCTTTGCAACCCCATGAACTGTAGCCCACCAGGCTCCTCTACCCATGGGATTCTCCAGACAAGAACACTGGAGTGGGCTGCCATTTCCTCCTCCAAGAGGTTTAGGAAAGACCCATTCATTAAGGGCACAGAATGAAAACTGACAGGATACATAGTACATTTTGGTCATGAAAAAAATCACTTATTACTCTGAATTGTGAACTAGAAAGTGTCAGCTCAGAGGAGTCACTGTTAGTAAACTTTTCTTCTTGTTAAAAGTTATATGCTACTACTGCTAAGTCGCTTCAGTCGTCTCCGACTCTGTGCGACCCCATAGACGGCAGCCCACCAGGCTCCACCGTCCCTGGGATTCTCCAGGCAAGAACACTGGAGTGGGTTGCCATTTCCTTCTCCAATGCATCAAAGTGAAAAGTGAAAGTGAAGTCGCTCAGTCGTGTCCGACTCTTCGTGACCCCATGGACTGCAGCCTACCAGGCTCCTCCGTCCGTGGGATTTTCCAGGCAAGAGTACTGGAGTGGGGTGCCATTGCCTTTTCCTAAACGTTATATGCAGCTATTCAAAATCAAAGCGATTATAGCGCATGGATAACTGAATATATATATTTTCACTGAATATAGCGCAGTGAAAACTGAATGAAAACACACAGAGGGATTGTAAAATATACACATTTAACTCAGCAACTCCATCTATACCTTCTTAACAATGAAAGTGAAGTGAAAGTCACTCAGTTGTGTCCAACTCTTTGCGACCCCATGGACCATACAGTCCATGGGATTCTCCAGGCCAGAATACTGGAGTGGGGAGCCTTTCCCTTCTCCAGGGGATCTTCCCAACCCAGGGATCGAACCCAGGTCTCCCGCATCGCAGGTGGATTCTTAACGATGAAAGGGAGAGGGAAAATAATGTGGATGCTTTCATTATGAATTTTACCTCTATGTAAAATACATGATGGCGGGGTAATTCAGAACAGGTGCGATTTAAAACATGATCTCTCAGCAGTAACTTCTGCTGCCAATGTCAAAGCAAGATAATGGAAACAAACTTACAAGCACATCGCTGGATACAAACCTGTAGATCTCAACGTTCTTGCTCTTTTGTCTGGAGAGTTTAGAGGCGCTGGCTTCCCCAGCCACGATGATAGTGTTGTCTTCCATGACGACACCAGTACACACGGTGCCCAAACCCTCCCCGTACTTCGGAGACGAGATGAAATAGGTTTTCCGCGATGCAGGGTCATAGCAAAAGCTGGCGTCCCCATAGTTCCTATGTCTTGACCTGATCCCTGAAGCATTGGTGCCAATGCACAGCAAGAGACTGGTGGTCTCCATGCCATAACGAAGATTCAGGGCCTGCGACTGGGGCGTCTTGATGGCTTTGAACGCGTTCTGAATGAGGTCGATGCAGTTTGCATCGCACAGAAGCACCGTGTTCCTCCTCAGGGCTTGTCTCAGAAAGGAAGGGCTGACCAGTTGCAACCTCACCTGCTTCAAAAGGTCCACGAGGTGCTCCGTGCGTCGGTCTGGGTGATGATTGACCCATCTCAGAACAAGGTCCAGAATGCTCTCCTCTCTGGACACATTCAGATCGTCCGACTGAATAAGGGTCAGGAACTGGTGCGCCTCCACTTCCAGGATCTCTTCGTGTGAGCTCACCTCGGCAAAGTGCTGATACAAATATTTCCTCGACTGATCAGCTAAGTCTTCAGCTCCGATCTGCTTTGCAAAATAATAGATGCCGATACAGTTCGAGGCATCCATGTGGGCCATCATGTACTTCTGACACACCTGGAAGACTTCCTCCATCTGCATGAAGTAGGCAGCCATGGCCACAGTCTGCACGTTGGCGTTATTGATCTCCAAAGCCGCGTGGTACATGTAATGTAATATCACCGTCACGCTTTCCGCTGTGATGTCATAAAGCACCACCTCTCTCTGGGTGCACTCGAGGAGCCCACAGGTAAACATGGCTTTGAAATAAGGGCTAAAGGCAGCCAGGACTAGTCTGTGGCAAGGGAACTTCTCCCCTTCTGCGATGATTACAACATCGATCATCTCTGCTAAATCTTTCATGTTCTTAATTTTATTCAGTAAGTTCAAGCTGTGCTGGCATTTTGCTTTCCCCTCAGACTTGCACTCCATGGTGTCCTCTCCAGCGTCTCTAAGGAAGTCTTCTTTAAACGTAGCTTGGTTCTTGAGGGCCTGTTTTCATGTCTGATTACTCACCAAGCAACAGAGATGTCATGAAACATTCCTGAGGGGAAGAAAAGAGGCAGGATTCTTCTAAGAAAAAGATTTTCTGAAATTTAAACATGCAGCATTAGTTCTAAGAAATTTACAAGTAAATATTTATTCATTCCAAGCAGAGACTTTTTATATTAAGACAACCACTTAGGGGCTTCCCTAGTGGCTCGGCAGTGAAGAACCCACCTGCCAAGCAGGAGACTCGGGTTCAATCCCTGGTTCGGGAAGATCCCCTGGAGAAGGAACTGGGAACCCACTCCAGTATCCTTGCCCAGGAAGTCCCATAGACAGAGGAGCCTGGTGGGCTATAGTCCACAGGGTTGCAAAGAGTCAGACACGACTTAGTGGCTAAACAACAACAAAAAAACAACAAAAGACAACTACTGTGGTGTCTAAAATAATGGCACTGATTTTAAAAAAAAAAAAGAAAAAGAAAAACCAATACATTATTAACCACGAATAATATTTCTCTAACTAATGGCAGAGATTTTTCTAGGAAGGCTGGAAAGACCTCCCTGCCAAGGTGAATGAAGAGAGAATAGATGGGCACCTTTTTAAACATGACTTTCTTTATCTGTGGTGCACTGGGTCTTGGGTGCTGGGCTGCCTTCTCCAGCTGCGGGCTGGGCTGCTCTCCGCTTGCGGTGAGCCGGCTTCCCACTCCAGGGCCTCCCCTGCCGCACAGGCTCTAGGGTGTGGGGGCTTCAGTAACTGTGGCACACGGGCTTCGTTGCCCCGAGGCAGGTGGAATCTTCCCAGACCGGAGATCTAACCTGTGTCCCCCGCATTGGCAGGCAGACTCTCAACCACTGGACCAGCAGGGAGTCGAGATGGGCACCTTTTGTGTGTCCACTTCCTGTTACCAGATTCAGCTGATCCGCAGGTGCAGGACGGGGGTCATCAGGACACAGTCTGTCTGTGGAGATGCAACCCCACCACCCCAAAGGTTACGCACGCCGTCCCCCAAAACGCACCCAGATGCGATCACGGCCAGTCTGCAAAATCGCAAGGGGCCTTGTAGGCTGGCTGGATAAACAGTCCACTAAAATTCTGCTCAGACTTTGCTGTGGAGTAAATACTTCGAAACAGGGCTTGGGAAAACAAAGCACAATCAAGTGTCCGTTGATGTGAGAACGCAGGGCACTTGAAACTTACAACTAAATAGTCCTAAATTTACAAAACCCACAAGAATCACCCCTTTCTCTGACCCTCCCTTGGCTCTTCCCTATCTCCCAGAGGCAGAGGCAGAGGCGGAATTACTTCTTGCCTGAAAAGGCACAAGTCTAATTAAAAATCTCTTCAAGCTTGCCTCAGCTTCACCTTCCCCAGGGGAACGGAAACAGGATGTTTCAAGGAAGCTAATTAGCCATTTTGCGCTGAAGTAGGACATTCCTAGAGTCGGAGGCTCTTGATGGGAGGAGTGGATCTCAAGTCCCTGTCACTCTGTCCAGGTGTAACGTGGCTAAAGTTGTACAGAGCAAGAACTAACATCAATGGCAGAAAAGTCAGCGGAGGAGCTAAGAAAGAAGGGGGGCTGATAATTTCAACACCGTGAAAGCAGAATCTGTCAGCTGTAAAGGTTATAAGCTTTCTAAATGTCTATAATCTGGTAAAGCGTTAGAAATCTCGTATGTCTCAAAGAGACATGGCACGTTTTCGGTGTTGAATTAAAGTTCATTTCAGGAAACAAGCGTTAAGCATGAGAGGAACGTTTGATGATACAATAGCAACTATAAGACCTAAAAAATCACTGTGCTCAAGGGTGTGGAATCATAGTGACTAGCCAGTCCTAGAATCCGTACATTCGAAATGAGAATACAGCCCTCCTCGTCGGATTTTCTGGCAGTAATGGCTCAGCTGGCTTCCCTGATGGTTCAGTGGTAAACAGCCTCCCTGCCCATGCACGAGATGCAGGTTCGATCCCTGAGTCGGGAAGATCCCCTGGAGGAGAAGACGGCAACCCACTCTTGTCTTCTTGCCTGGGAAATCCCACGGACAGAGGAGCCTGGCAGGTTACAGCCCACAGGGTCGCAAAGAGTCAGATATGACTTACCGTTAAAACAACAATAATTACAGCACAATGGCTCAGTTATATTTCAATAAGAGGTTAAACTTCCTATGTAAGAGTTTGCAGGCTAAAAGTGAACCTTTTCTTTTTTGCTTTTTCGTAGATTTTCAAAGAGAATCCAGTTATGGGTAATTAGGCAGTCATTATCTTTCTGAGCTCTCCTGCGACACATTATGAGTGGTCTGAACCATATTATGTAAGCTTCTTTATACATAAACACATCAGTCAGCTTTACAGATGACAGCTGTTGCCTCAACCTAAGAAGTATAAAACCGGTCTTATAAGGAAATAAATGTTTGAAGATTTCCATTCCATTTACCGATATATAAGACTCTTTCGAAGGGCACCTACCGCCACAGTGCTAGAAGGCCACAAGCAAGCTTCCCGGTGGGATTACAGGATCTAACACAATGCAGGCAGTTCAGCCTTGCTAGTTCCTAAAGCGCTTATCTTGATGATGCTAGAGGAAAATGAGGTACTGGGGATCCAAGTGTTATGACTGCAGCCTGGGATTTTGTATCTTTCAGGCAGGAACCAAGCCACCCTTGTTGAACTTCTTGGCTTAGGACTAGTTTCATAAAAACAGAAGTGGCATTCATTTCAAAGAGGTTAAAAACGGAATCCCTGGTCCATGATGGACGGGTTTTCTTTTTTTAAACCTCTATCTTATTTATTTATTCATTTGGCTGCCCTGCTGTGGAACGTGGGCGCTTCGATCTTCGGGTGGCGTGGGAACCCTTAGTTGCAGCGTGTGGGATCCAGTTTGTTGCCTGGGGGTGGAACCGGGGCCCCCTGCATTGGGACCGCTGAGTCTTAGCCACCGGACCACCAGGGAAGCCCCTGGGCCGGTTTTCTTGATAAACACGTCACAGGTAACGTCTTACACTCAGCTCTGTACCGACAGTGCCAGCGTTCTCTCGGCACCCAGCCTGCCTCCCTCGGGGCGGAGCGGGTGGGACTCCCCCGCCACGGCCCTCGCCCTGAGGCTGCTTCAGGGGCTGGAGGGACCCTGAGACTGGGCGGACTGCAGTGATGCTCAGCCTCTGGTGCAGTGGTTGGGGGGCGTCCGCGTGCTACACAGATCAGGGGTCTGACCCTCTGCCGCCGTGTCCCCACAGCCAGCAGGAGGACGGAGCCAGGATAGCAAAGGAGGCGGCGCTTTCAGAGCGGTGGCGCTTGAGACATGCCTCATAGCTGTGTGTTTCAGTTCAGGGGAGATCCCAGTCCCTTCGATGTCTAAGCAAGCTTGAGCTGGTGGGTGCTGCTGTTGGCACTCGGGAGGCCTCACTAGTACAAGTGGCATATGCGTGAACATGAGACAACGTTGCATAAGGAATTGCAAATACATATTTTACAGTTTCACTCTGGGTTTATCCTTATGTTCTCTGTTACTGCACTGTGGAGCAAAAGAACTGTAGAAATTTCCAAAGTTGCTCATTTCTCCTTAACAGAAGGTGGAAATCACTAAGTCAACTCTTCTGAATTTACCTCTTCACATTCAGTGACCACAACATCTTATAAGCAGAGGAACTGAGTCTTGAACCCAGACTCCAGAGCCTGCTCTCTTAATCAGCCCTCTAATGCGAGCACCCGACGAAAACCAGGGAGGAAATCTCTCAGGCTTCGTGGGTTTCTGTCTGAGTTCAGCGCTGCCACTGCAATGCAGGGATAGCCATAGACAATATGTATCAGAGGAGTATTGCTCTGTGCCAAAAATAAATGTTTTTCAGACACTGAAACTTACATTTTGTACATTTTCACATCATGAAATATTATTCTTCTTTTGGTTTTAAAAAGCCATTTAAGATGATGAAATTCATTCTGAGCTCATTGGCAATACAAAACAGGCCGCAGGACAATAAGCCTGCACCACCGTCATAAGGAAATCCACCGTCCAGACCCTATCTGGTGCCCAGTCTCCAAATCTCTGCTTAAATCCAGCTGGAGAGTTTTGAGACGGGGAAGGGTCAGATTCCTATTTTAAAAAGATTATCTGCTATTGAGATGGATGAAACTGGAGCCCATTATACAGAGTGAAGTAAGCCAGAAAGAAAAATACCAATACAGTATACTAATGCGTATATATGGAATTTGAAAGATGGTAACAATAACCCTATATGCGAGACAGAATAAGAGACACAGATGCATAGAACAGTTTTGGGGGGGGGGCTTCTTATGGACTCTGAGGGAGAAGGAGAGGGTGGGACGTTCTGGGACAATAGCATTGAAACATGTATATTAACATATGTGAAACAGAACACCATTCCATGTTCGATGCATGAGACAAATGCTCAGGGCTGGGGCAATGGGATGACCCAGAGGGAGGGGATGGGGAGGGAGGTGGGAGGAGGGTTCAGGATGGGGAACACATGTACACCCATGGCTGATTCATGTCAATGTATGGCAAAAACCACTACAATATTTTAAAGTAATTAGCCCCCAACTAAAATAAATACATTTATTAAAAAATAAAAAATTAAAAAAAAAAGATCATCTGGTTGTCTCCCCGAGATTCCCAAAGATAAATCAATTTTCTAAATAAATGTTTGGATTCAGTTTCTCTGCCCCAAACACTGGCTTCAACAACAACAACAAATAATACTTTTCACATCCAGAAGAAGCATTTATGACTTTTTTAGATGGGCACATATATTTAAGTATGTGTTCCTTCTGACCGCAGGGCTTCCCTGGTGGCTCAGACAGTAAACCGTCTGACTGCAATGTGGGAGACCTGTGTTCAATCCCCGGGATGGGAAGATTCCCTAGAGAAGGAAATGGCAACCCACTCCAGTACTCTTGCCTGGAAAATCCCATGGATGGAGGAGACTTGTGGGCTACAGTCCATGGGGTTGCAAAGAGTCGGACATGGCTGAGCAACTTCACTGGTTCACTTTCCTCTAAGCACCTTTTATACAATTCCTGAAAGCTACTCTAATCGCTATGGATTTACAGACCAAATGACTTTCTTGCTGGAGATCCTGGAAAATGCTTCGGCAGTTAAATACTTCGATAAGCATTCCCAGCGTTGTTCCTTGTACACATAAGCTGCACAGCAGACACTGATATTGCAGACGGGGGCTTTAAAGTGAGGTGGTCCTGGGTCTGGGATTCCCTGGTGGCTCAGATGGCAAAGAATCTGCCCCCAGTGTGGGAGAGCTGGGTTCGATCCTTGGGTTGGGAAGAACCCCTAGAGAAGAGAATGGCAACCCACTCCAGTATTCTTGCCTGGAGAGTTCCATGGACAGAGGAGCCTGGCGCGCTACAGTCCATGGGGTCGCAAAGAGTCAGACACGACTGAGCAACTCACACACACACACACACACCACAATCCTGGGTCCGAGTTGAGCTACTTACTTGCTGTCATCCTAGAACGATGGGACCTTTCTGCACTCTGGTTTCTGCATCAGTAAAATGGGGGGGGGCTGTATATAAATAAAGTATTCACAGTTGGATCAGTCCTTTGGGTCCAGGTACTCACAGAGGGGAGGGTAGCAGTGTGGCTCAGAGGTGAGGAACATGAGCTTTCTCTTGGGTTCCTGAGACCTGGGTTCTGTGACCTTGCTGTGCCATTTACAACACGAGCAAGTTTCTTAGCCTCTTTCTGATTCCTGACCTGAGATTAGTGTTGAGAATTATATAAGAATAGTTGGGAGAATTAAATAAGGCCATGCATCTCCAATATGTAATTTGCTTGGTGAAGCTGAATACATCTGGGCAAAAAATTTTTGAACACTAAAAATGCTTGGGCTCCTAGACAGACTGCTTGTGGGCACAGACACGGCTCACAAGTGAAAGAACTGACAGCAACGTTTCCTTGTAAGGGGGGCACAGAGGGCATTCTCCTTTCATCGGCAAAATAAAACTGTACAATGCTCTCAGTGATATCAATGGGAAGTTATTCTCTGCTCCAATTTATAGAGGACTGAATTGGTGCACCCATATTAATAGTGCCCATAACAATGGGGAAAAATGAGTAGCAAAGATAAATATGTCACAAGAATAAAGCCTAATTACTCTGCAAATCCAACGTGCAGTTTCACCCACGTCCAGAATGCTTAGTTTTAAGAAGTGGATTGCTATAAAGTTTAACGGGACATAAAAATGTGACTTTACTTAAACTGCCAATGTTGTGCTTCTACCATGTTTAGTTTTATAATCTTTATATTATCTTTAAAGTTGCTCAGTTCAGTTCAGATCAGTCGCTCAGTCGAGTCCAACTCTTTGTGACCCCAAGGACTGCAGCACACCAGGCCTCCCTGTCCATCACCAACTCCCAGAGTTTATTCAAACTCATGTCCATTGAGTCGGTGATGCCATCCAGCCATCTCTGAATAATGATTCATACGTGCCCATGCCTCTATATTTTGCTGAAGTTAAAAGTGCTTTAAATTCATAGCAGCACTGTTTGAATTAGCAAAACTTTGGAAAGAGCCTCAATAGCCAATAACGGGAGAACAGATAGACTATAGCATATTCACTCAAGATAATATTGTACAGTATTTAAAAAGAGCTTGTAGAAGCTTCAGAAAAGAATGAACTAGGGCTACATGTGTCAACATGGATGAATTTCACAAACCTTAGTGTGTGAAAAAGACTGGAAAAGAATAGAGGCTGCGTGCCATTGACATCTTGTTTAAAATATGCAAAACAACATTATATACTCTCATAGAGTAAACACAGAGGGTATATTACGACAAAGTAAATAGAAACCTTTGGTGACTGCGGTAAAGGGTTTAGGGAGTTTTTTGCACTATTATTAGAACTGTCCTGTAAGTCTGACATTATATTAAAACGAGGAGTCATGGACTTCCCTGGCTGTCCAGTGGTTGGAACTCTGTGTTCCCAGTGCAGAGGGCGTAGGTTCAATCCCTGGTCAGGGAATAAGATCCCACGTGCCACACGGTGTGACCAGAAAATAAACAAAAAGAGGAAAGTTAGAAGAATTGCATACTCTCTAAGGATACATACAGCTGTAGCGGAATATGAAGGAATGAGAGGTAATGGTACACACCATCCTCAGGACAGCGGCTGCCTCCGGAAGGCAGGAGGGGGCACAGCTGGAGAGGGCTGCAAGGAGCTTCAGCTGGATAACCCATGTTTAATTTCATCAGCTGCATGGGGGGCACCCCACGCATTTTACCATTATTCCTTATGCCTTTTGCATGTCTTAAATATTGCAAAAACTAAGTTTAAAATTAAAATTTGTATTAACATTAGAGAAACTTACAAACTTTGAAAATTGAACCTACATTGTAAACCACATTAGTGTGTGTATATAGAGAGAGACAAACAGGATATATAGATACATTACGAATCTCCTTTTAAACCTGTCACGGTGTAGGCAACCTAACTTACGAGTCACTGGAAAATCCGAAAGCTTACACTCTACTTCTCCAGCCTGAATGAGAACTGCTTTGGGAGAAAGGCAGGAACCATGTCTTCCTACATCTGCTTTGGTGGGAAAAGAAGTTACTGGATTCCTGAATTAGTGTATATGTATACATTTTTTTCCCATAGAAATGTTCAGTATGTGAGGAGGTTATATATAATCTGAAATGATAGAGTTGGTCAACAGCAAAGCCTTGAATTTTATTGATGAAAAAGACTGAAGACCTAAGAAATTACGTGGTTAGGGTCCCAAATTCCAGCCTAAAACCCCTTTGAACAGATTTCGGTTGGCAAGCCCAGAAGGTCAACATGACATCAGAAAGTGATGTCTGAGTTCCAGAGTTACCACACAGCCCTTCTGTGAGCTGGTGACTCTGTGCATGAGATCAGTTTCCCCACATTCGCAGAAATTATCTCGAGCCTATTTTCACCAGCACCAGCGTCCTCCAGGCATCAGAAGGTGCTCTCTGAGCGGCCCCTCCCAGCCCTGCCTGCCTCACGGGCTGACTTCGCCTCCTTGTGTTACCAGGCGCTTCGTGCCAGTGAACCACTGGCCGTTCCAGGGCTGTCAGCCTCACATGTCGTTCTCTGTGTCTGGAGCACCCTTCATCCGCTTCCGCCTCAAAAAATGGAACTGGCTCTTCAAAATCCAGCCCAGACATCATCACTCTCTCCAAGAAGCCTTCAGTGCCCATCCTTGAGCACAGCAGTGACTGCACTCTTGTTCAGTTCAGTGCAGTTCAGTCGCTCAGTCTTGTCTGACTCTCTGCGACCCCATGGACTGCAGCAGGCCAGGCCTCCCTGTCCATCACCAACTCCCGGAGTCTACCCAAACTCATGTCCATTGAGTCGGTGATGCCATGCAACCATCTCATCCTCTGTCGTCCCCTTCTCCTCCCGCCTTCAATCTTTCCCAGCATCAGGGTCTTTTCCAACAAGTCAGCTCTTCGCATCAGATGGCCAAAATATTGGGAGTTTCAGCTTCAACATCAGTCCTTCCAATGAACACCTAGGACTGATCTCCTTTAGGATGGACTGGTTGGCTCTCCTTGCAGTCCAAGGGACTCTCAAGAGTCTTCTCCAACACCACAGTTCAAAAGCACTGTTGTTAACTGTAATTTATTTATGCATGCACCCTCTTCCCTTTTCACTGGAGAGCACAGTGACGGTAGGGGCTCCGATCTTAACACTTTTGTATTCTTTTTAAAAAACATTATGTATTTATTTACTTATTTGGCTGTGCTGGGTCTTAGCTGCGGCATGTGGGGTCTAGTTCCCTGACCAGGGATCAAACCTGGGCCCCCTGCATTGGGAGAGCAAACTCTTAGCTACCGGACCACCTGGGAAGTCTCTCCTTTTGTATTATTAACATCTGTCTGTGACATTGCCTGGCACAGAAGAGTTGCTGAACATGGTTTGTGCAGTTAAATGAGTGCTTTGCTTAGTCCCAAAGGACAAGTTCATAGCTTTTATGCATGTTATTAACCAATATCTTGAAGATGTTTTCTTTCTATATACAAAAGTGGCGCTTGATTCTGTAAGTTACTATCCCTTTGTCCAAGGCAAATAAATCCTGCAGAATCATTACCTCGATTTCCTTGCCTACAGCTTGACACATTCTGACATCCAGGTCTCCGGCCCTCAAAATCAGTTCCCAGTCACCATGTGCTCAGGAACTTGGCCCCGGTCCTGTTCTTAGGGGCCTGAAGCCAGAGATAGCAAATTGGCAGCTCACAGACTTTATTTGGTAACTTGTCAACATGCAAAGCTGATATATTCCAGCATCCATTGGAAAAATAAAAAAGGAAGACAGGGCAACAGGGGTTCTTAATTTGCATGGCGACGACCACCAGCAGGACTTAGTAACCCCACCTCTCAGACACAGCTTCCCTGGTGGCTCAGTGGTAAAGAATCTGCCTACAATGCATGAGACCCGGGTTTGATCCCTGGGTTGGGAAAATCCCATGGAGAAGGGAATGGCGACCCACTGCAGTATTTTTGCCTGGAGAATCCCACGGACAGAAGAGAATGGTGGGCTCAGTCCATGGGGTCGCAAGAGTCGGACACGACTGAGGGACTAACACACACACACCTCTCAGACCGCCAGCAGGCCTTGAGTAACCCCGCCTCTCAGAGGGGACATGCCTCTCGATTGCCCGCCCCCACCTCCCTGGACCCGCCTCTGCTCTCATTTCTAACTCCTCGGCTGCTTTTGCTTTTCTCACCCCTACCCCCGTTACCTTGGCGACCCCTGGCTTCCCCCACTAGTCCCCAACCCTATCGCCCTTCAGCATCACCATCTTGTTCAGAGCCTGGCAGAAATGGCTCCGGGCTGGCCTGAGTGCACCGAGTCTCCCAGGGGTACTGACAACCCTGGATTTACTGCATGGGAATAAACCGCCCCCCACACCGGGGCCTCAAGGCCGAGCAGGATGGATATAAGCTACATAAGACGGCTCTCCTTTGCTCCTTCCTTTGCGGCCTCTTTGCATTCTCCCCAGAGCCTTTAGCTGGCACAGAGCTCCTCAAGGATCCCCCGGGGGTCGGGGCGGGAGGGAGACGCAGGGCGGTCAGAATCTTCAATCTGCAGTGAAGACTCTGGACAGGGTGCTGTGCCGGGCACTGTCCTCAGGTCCAGGAGGACCCCCGGGACCGGCAGGCACAGCCGCCCCCTCCCCGGCGCTCACGGGCAGGCGAGGAGGGCGCCCCAGGACCGGGCGGCTCCCGGGCGCGGGGCTGCGCGCGCGCGGCGGAGGCGCAGGGGGCGGAGGGCCCCTGGGCCGCGCGGGTGGTCCCCCCCGCCCCGAGGAGGGTCGCGCTACTCACGGGGCTGCCCGGCTGGAGGCGCGGCCGCACTCACTCCGCTGGGGCCGTCGCGATGGCGCCTGACCGGCCGGGCGCCTGACCAATACGGGCCGAGGCGGGGCGCATATAAATAGATAGACGGCGCAGGGAGGGCGCGCGGGGCCGCGGGCAGGGAACTGACCTGGCAGCTACGCGCGGACAGGTGCTCGCCCTCCGCGCCCGCGGCCGCCCCGGGCGCAGGCACCGCGCGCGGTCGTGCCTGCGTGCGTGCGTGTGTGTGTGTGTGTGTGTGTACACGCGTGTTGCACGCGCCCGGGGGCCTCGTGCCCGAGCCTCGTGGTGAGCACGGGAGGTCCCAGCCGTCGCCACGCAGTTGTTTCTTTGTCCTTTTTGGCTGTTCCGGCCTGAAGCGCTGGGAGCCCTGCGGTCCGGCCGGGCACACGATGCTCACCCTAGAGCCACACTGCAGCCAGGTGCGAACACCTCCGCAGAGGCCTCAAGCTCTGTCCTGTCCACCTTGGCATGCTGGCCCTGCAGAGAGCACATGGTCAGGGAGTGGGCACTGATGGTGGTGATGGTGGGGCAGAGCTGGGGAGAGGCAGGAAGCAGGGCTTACCTGGCGTTCTGGCTGGCCTCGGCTCCCGGAGGCCTTGGGACCTTCCGTGAGAGCTCAGACTCTAGAGAGACAGCAGTTGTTGCTGTTCAGTCGCTAAGTCGTGTCCGACTCTTTGCCACCCCCTTGACTGCAGCCCGCCAGGCTTCTCTGTGGGATTTTTCCAGGCAAGAATACTGGAGTGGGGTCACCATGCCCTCCTCCAGGGGATCTTCCCGACCCAGGGCTCGAACCTGCAGTCTCCGGCATCGCAGGCAGATGCTTTACCGTCTGAGCCACCAGGGAAGCCCCAGGGACGCCCCGGGGACAGCAGACTGGCCGCTAACACATCCGGCTCACACCCATGTTATTAGAGAGGTGAAGCTTGAAGGTGCTGTGATAGCCAGCCAGTTCCCCACGTGGTTTTCTCCTGAGGAGGCAGGTGTCATTAAAGGAGAGGGCGGGAGGATTTGAGAGAACAGCATTGAAACGTACACAGGACCGTATATAAAACAGATGACCGGTGAGACCTCAAAGAAGCATGAAGCAAGGCGCCCAAAGTCGGTGCTCTGGGACAACCTAGAGGGAGCGGGTGGGGAGGGAAGTGAGGGGGGTTGAGGATGGGATGAGGGGCACCCATGGGTATGTGTGGCTGATTCATGTTGATATATGGCAAAAACCGTCACAATATTGCAACTATCCTCCAATTAAAATTAATAAATTAATTAAACCTTTTAAAAAAAATGCAGACTCCTCTCCCCACGGGTCTTGAAATTGGGCCACGGTCACCTCTCACTGATAATACTGACCCTGTCGTGTCCTAAGCCAGAGGCAGGAACCACGTTTCTTTCGAAGGCTCTCCTGTTGTAAGAACCTGTCACGGGGAAGTGTGGAGAAGGGAGGTGTCGTCTGTCTGCTAAGCTTTGCCTCCCCACTCCTGGGATGATGAGCCCCTTATACAGCCCAGCCTAGGGGTGGCCGGGGCTGCACACAGCTTAATCTAATAGATGTGAGGGGGTTTTGAAAGGTCACGAACCTTCTAGAAGCCAAACTTCTCTCCACATCCCGAGATGATTTCATTTCCCCAGCAATGAGTTCCTCAGATCCTGAGTGCACGAATAATCAAATCTCTCTTGCGGCAGAGTCCAAGTTGTTTCTCAATAGGCCTGACTAATTGTTACTGTCTGTGGGATTATTAAGTGACTCTTCAGTTCAGTTCAGTCACTCAGTCATGTCCAACTCTTTGCCACCCCATGGACTCCAGCACACCAGGCCTCCCTGTCCATCACCAACTCCCGGAGTTTACTCAAACTCATGTCCATCGAGTCGGTGATGCCATCCAACCATCTCATCCTCTGTCGTCCCCTTCTCCTCCCACCTTCAATCTTGCCCAGCATCAGGGTCTTCTCCAGTGAGTCAGTTCTTCGCCTCAGGTGGCCAAAGTATTGGAGTTTCAGCTCCAGCATCAGTCCTTCCAATGAATATTCAGGACTGATTTCCTTTAGGATGGACTGGTTGGATCTCCTTGCAGTCCAAGGGACTCTCAAGAGTCTTCTCCAACACCACAATTCGAAAGCATCAATTCTTTGGGAAAGAAAGCTAAGTGACCATTAGTATCTTCCAAATGTGTGCGTTTAGAAGTATTATTTCAGGGACTTCCTGGGTGCTCTGGTGGTTAAGAATCTGGAGACATGGGTTCAATCCCTGGTCGGGGAACTGAAACCCCACAAGTGTACTAAGTCGCTTCCCCTGCTGCTGCTGCTAAGTCGCTTCAGTCGTGTCCAACTCTGTGCAACCCCATAGATGGCAGCCCTCCAGGCCCTGCCATCCCTGGGATTCTAGGCAAGAGTAGTGGAGTGGGGTGCCATTGCCCTCTCCGAAGTCACTTCAGTCGTGTCCAACTCTTTGTGACCTCACGGACTGTAGCCCGTCAGGCGCCTCTGTCCAGGGGATTCCCCAGCAAGAACACTGGAGGGGGTTGCCATGCCCTCCTCCAGGGGATCTTCCTGACCCAGACATCGAACCCACATCTCTTAAGTCTCCTGCATTGGCTGGCGGGTTCTTTACCACACTCCGAGGGACAACTAAGCCCACACATCACAGTTATTGAGTCTGCCTGCCGCAACTAGAGTTTTGAACTAGAGTTTGTGTACCATGAAGAAAAATCTTGCATGATGCAATGAAGATTCTGTGTGCTGCAACTAAGACTTGACCTAGACAAAGAAATAAGGCTCATTCTAAAAAAAAAAAAAGATGTATGAGTTTAGTTGCTCCAAGAAAGCACTCCAGTGATAGCTGCCTAAGAAGGGAGAAGTCTTTCTCTCTTTCACACGCCTACCTGGGAAAGGGTTCCCGGGCTCCTACGGCAGCTCCAGCATCAGTGTCCTGGGGCCCCTCACTTCCAGCTTCCCTGGAGCATCACCTTGGTCCATAGGCTCCAAGACGACTCACCACCGCGTCCAGTGGGGGAGGAAGGTGAAAAAAGAGGAGGGGAAAGAAGTCTCTTCTTTAGGGACACACTCAGGACTCACACCCCAGATACTGTTGGCCGTGACTTGGTCACGTGGTCAAACCTCGCCCCTGAGGGTGGACCTGGACAGTCTGGTCTCCCTTAGGCAGCCAGCAGCTCTGTTACTCACATTCTGGTCCAGCCTGCAGTCTCTGCCCTCCACGTTCTCCACAGATCAATTGGTGCACACCTGGTTTATTTCTCTTCCAGGAAAGCCTGGCACCACTCCATCTTAGCCTTGGTTTCGGATTTAGGTTGTGCATTTGTTGGTGTGATTGTGAGGCTGATGGCACTTCTCCCCGGGGAAGCCAGGGCAGGGCTGTGTCTGTTTCTGCCCACCCTTGTGGCCCAGAGCCTGGCACAGAGTCAGAGCTCAGTGCCAGTTGCAGAGTAAACGGATGCCCTTAGTAAGGGGATTTTCGCCCAAGAGGAGCCCAGGCGCCAGCTCCTCTGTGTGCCTGTCCCAGTACCCGTCTCCGGCAGGGTGACTGACGCCACCGTCTGTGCCCAGGGCTCTCCTGCGCTGCTGTTGGCGGGTGGCATTTAGCGCATGACCTCATGACCATGGTTTGGGTCAGACGTGCTGCTAGACAGTGGGCTTCTCTGGGCAGAGAGTGGCCACTCTCAGCCCTGAGTCCCCAGAGCACAGCAGTGGCTGGCGTATAGCAGACCCTCAGCTACCAGGAGACCCAGACGTGGGATTTTCTCAGAAACAGTCGGCTTCTACAGAGAGCAGGGCTTTTGCTTTCCTGGTCTGTGCCCTTGCCCCGCCCACCGCTCATGTGGCTCCTCTCCAGAAACCTTCTTCCGTACTTGTGCCCCAGCCCTTTCCTTCCACCTGCTGGTGCGCACTGGCGGCAGAGACCCTCACGCCACATTGCATGCAAAAGGGGTGTGGTGCAGCAGCCTGACTCCCCAGTGACACTCCAGGATCTCGATTCCTCTCTAAACTCCCAGCTGAACTCTGGATTTTGTCCTTCCCCACCACTGGGGGTAACTGGGCTTTGACACTGGAAAAGTAATGCCTCCCTTTACGTCCGTCCCTTTGTCTAGTCGAGCTTCCCAGGTGGCACTAGTGGTAAAGAACCTGCCTGCCAATGCAGGGGACTTAAGGGATGCAGCTGTGATCCCTGGGGCGGGAGGATGCCCTGGAGCGGGGAATGGCAACCCACTTAAGTATTCTTGCCTAAATAATCCCGAGGACAGAGGAGACCGGCGGGGTAGAGTCCATAGGGTCGACATTTGTCTAGTCATTTAACAGACACTGGACTTCCTGGGTGATGCAGTAAACGGGGACCCGCCTGCCACTGCAGAGGACGCGAGTTCAATCCCTGGTCTGGGAAGATCCCACCTGCGGAGCAACCAAGCCGGGGGGCACAGCTGCCGAAGCCCACACGCCCAGAGCCTGTGCTCCGAAACCAGAGAGGCCACCACAGCGAAGAGAAACCCCCGCTCGCTGTGGCTAGAGGAAGCCCCGGGCAACAACAGAGACCCTGCACAGCCATACATAAAAATAAGTACATAAGTTAAGAAAAATGAATGTGTTCATTGAGCATCTATTTTGTGCCAGGCATAGTTAGAGGCTAATAAACAGCTGTGACTAAAACAAGCTTGTTTCCTGGAAGAATATAACCTGGTGAGGTGACAGGTAACCTCTAAGCTCTCCTTTCTGCCTCTCTTTTCTTGGATGAGATGGTAGATACCACGAGATCAGAGCTGAAGCTGCATCAGAGAGAGAAGCCGGGGACCAGGGACACGCCCAAGGTGGGGGTGGAGATGGAGGAACAGGAGAAGAATATTCTGAGGATCCCAGCGATCGAAACGGAGTTCGGCTGGGGACGCCAGCAAGGAGGAAGTGCTGGGAGCAGGGTCGGGTTATGGGGAGAATTAAGAACCCAGATCGGACCCAAGGACCTGGCTGAAACATCACGGGTGCGTCGTGGTCATCTCGTGGCAGGTGGGGAGCGGAGGCTGGATAATGGGAAGATGCGGATGGGCAGCGTAGGGGTTGGGCGGCGGTGGGAACCAGCCGCAGCAGCCCAGGGCTTGGCGCAGATGGGCACGTACACCTCCCATTTCTGCGGTGGCCCTGCAGGTGTTTGCATCATCCAGGGGCTCCTCTGCCGGTTGGCTGTTCAGACACCTGCCCTGTGGCGGCGGTGCTGAGTCACGTCCGCTGGGGTCCATCTCCAGCCAGAGGGACAGCGTGTGGGAACAAGCACACAGCAGGTTTGGGGGGTCGGCGCTGGAAAAGGTGCATCTCATTCTGGGAGGATGGAGGGCATGTGGTCACACCTCGCTGAGAGGGAGGCTGGGAAACCGAGTCAAGCCCTGTGACCAAGAGGAAGGGAAGAGGATTTGCTGGACAGACGGCCGTGTCCATCTCAGACCAGCTGGACGCAGAGACACTGGGTGCTGACCAGCACTCGTGAAAGCAGACATTAGTCTAGAAGAGGGAGTTCTAAATCTGTGTTAGAACAGCGTGGGGAGTACTGCATTTCAGACCCATTTTTTTTGAGAATCAAAATGGAGCTTTAAAGGCTCTGATGACTCCCACAGGAAAGAGACAAGGCATTTCCTAACCGCACTTGACTTTGCAACCCTGGGCCTGTGATGTGACTATGGTCCCTGTGAGACACACCTGGGAAATGCTGATGGGCGGAGGGAGACCTCAGGGTAAATGAGGATGTGTTAGGCTAGAAGTTTGATGTCTGTATAAAAGCACAAGCCAAGACACCCTTGCAAAGGGGAGGTTCCACAGGTTAGAGGGGAGAGAGGACCACAGGATCAAGGCTGGAGAAGCGGGAAGGGACAGAAACCAACGTGGAGACAGGAGCCCGGCCGTCTTTGCCGGTTGCAGAGAAATCAGCTCTTCCTGGAAAGTAAGTGTGAGGCCCTTCTCCTGACTGAGGGGTAGCTGGGGGTCTGCAAAGACACACTGTAGAAGGAAGCCATGGAGAACCTCTTCAAGGACTGCATGGCTCCACTTCTCTGGAAGTGGGTGGAAACCTCCTAAGTATGTTTACTAAATTAGCACACAGTTGGATTTGTAAATGAGTAATCCCCTGTTATGACCAACCTAGACAGCATATTAAAAAGCAGAGACATTACTTTGCCAACAAAGGTCTGTCTAGTTAAAGCTATGGTTTTTCCAGTAGTCATGTATGGATGTGAGAGTTGGACTATAAAGAAAGCTGAGCACTGAAGAATTGATGCTTTTGAACTGTGGTGTTGGAGAAGACTCCTGAGAGTCCCTTGGACTGCAAGGAGATCCAATCAGTCCATCCTAAAGGAAATCAGTCCTGAATATTCATTGGAAGGACTGATGCTGAAGCTGAAACTCCAATCCTTTGGCCACCTAATGCAAAGAACTGACTCATTGGAAAAGACCCTGATGCTGGGAAAGATTGAAGGTGGGAGGAGAAGGGGACGACAGAGGATGAGATGGTTGGATGGCATCACTGACTTGATGGACATAAATTTGAGTGATGGACAGGGAGGCCTGGTGTGCTTCAGTCCATGGGGTCTCAAAGAGTTGGACATGACTGAGCTACTGAACTGAACTGAACCCCCTGTCTCTGAACATGATAAAGACGACTGTGAAGAAGTGACGTCATATCTTGCCTGCCTCCAGACCCTGTCTCCACCCTGCCCCACCCCAGCTCACAGGCTGGGTCTTGTTTAAAATATGCAAAACAGTATTATATATTCTAATAGGGTAAGTGAAGAGGGTGTGTCATGACAAAGTAAATACAAACAGTGAATCTGGTAAAGGGTCTATGAGAGTTTTTTTACTTGTATTAGAACTTTCCTGTAAGTTTGAAATTATATCAAAATGAACAGTTCTGGGGGAGAATGGATGCATATGTGGCTGAGTTCCTTTGCTGTCCACCTGAAACTATTATAACATTGTTAATTGGCTATACTTTGATACAAAGTAAGAAGTTTAATAAAAAGAAGTCGTGGGATTTGCCTGGTGGTGCCTGAGCTCAGGGGGCTGCTGTGGGCTTGCCATTTGCACGAAGCCTTTGCGTGTTTCCGCATCCAACCCTCACGCCACCCGGGAGTGTACGGAGTCTCAGGCCGGCCGGTGCTGAATGACTGGGTGGCACACGGACATTTGAGGAAGCCGGCCTTGGACACCCCCACCCCCATTCCGCGACTACTATACCAGCTGCCTCGTCAAATGCTGAGATAGGGTCAGTGCGGGGGCAATCCGGTTAGGATGAGGTCATTAGGGTGGGCTCCCATCCAACATGACTGGCATCCTTTTAAGAAGGAAGAATTTGGAGACAGGAGACACCACGTGAATATGAAGACAGCGCCTGTAATAGGGAAGGACTGATCTGACTCCATGCTGGGTCTGTTTCTGTTAACCTTTGTTTTCTATCGCTTTGGCTAAAAGTTAATCACTGAGGGAATGTTGCCCGAAGCTTAAATGATGCATCATGGCCTGTCTCTGGGAGCCCTGCCTGGCCAGGTAATGAGCATTAGGCTAAAATTACGTAGTATAGCTTAGAAAACATCCTCACCAGCTGACTGACTGGTGAATGGCTGCAGGGAGGGCGACATGAACACATTTCCCTCTGAAAGGCCCGGAACCAAGACTTGACTCCCTCCCCTTTTAGTATAAAAAGCAGTTTAGTCACTCAGTCCTGTCCGACTCTGTGTGACCCTGTGGACTGTAGCCTGCCAGGCTCCTCTGTCCATCGGATTCTCCAGGCAAGAATACTGAAGTGGGTTGCCATGCCCTCCTCCAGGAATCAAACCTGTGTCTCCCACGTCTCCTGTATCGGCAGGCAGATTCTTTACCACTGAGCCACCTGGGAAACCCCTATGTCATGCAAAGCTTTCTCCAAAACTTTGCCAAAATCAAGATACACTGGGCTGATTCTGTAATTTACCTTGTTGCCGCTCACTCACTGAGTCCCGACCTGGACCCCATAGACTGAAGTACCCCCCTGTCCTTGTCCAACTGCAAAGCTTACCATCTCCAAAACTTTGCCCAAAATCAGTTGACCACTAGGGAGCCTCACCACCCTTAAAAAGCACTTGTAATATATCCAGCTGGAAAACACATTCCAGAGGCTTGGCCGGGATCGCTTCAAGATGACAGTCTGTACTGACGATAGCCCACTCTCTGTGAATCATCAGGAGCCTTATCAGACCTGAATTCCTTGGCAGGGCTGGGCACTCTCATCCCACTTGGGGGACTGTTTCTGTTTTTCCTTTTATTTTGAAAGAACTTCAAGCATGCAAAATTGTCACAAGAATACTGCATTGAACTCTCATTCACCTTTCACCTAGGTTCACCAGTTGTTAATTTTTTGTCCTATTTACTTTCTCTCTGTCAAGATTTACACACGCACACACCACACACTCACACACATTCTTTACCACTGAGCCACCAGGGAAGCCCAAAATATATACAATTATGTTTTTATATATATACAATTTGAGGCTTTCCCGGCGACTCAGTGGTAAAGAATCCGCCTGCAATACAGGAGCTGCAGGAGACTTGGGTTCAATCTCTAGGTTGGGAGAATCCCCTGGAGGTGGGCATGACAACCCACTCCGGTATTCTTGCCTGGAGAATCCCATGAACAGAGGAGCCTGGTGGGCTACAGTCAGTGGGGTTGCAAAGAGTCAGACACGACTGAGCAACTTAGCACACAGGCATATATAAATATATATATATATTTTATATTTTTTATGTCACATATGATTTTATTTTTTTCTGAACATTTGGGAGGAAATCCCCGATATCCAGATATCCTTCACCCCTAAACAGTTGCTCATGTGATCCGAAGGACAGGATTTATTTACCATCCACACCGTGATTGTGAAAGTCAGGAAAGGTAACACAAATAATCAATTGTGGTGAGAGGAGCAATGCCGTCTCGTCCCTGCTTGGTGGTGGCTCTCCCACCGCTGCTTGAAAGGCCGCCCTAATCACGCCCGGGCCGCCTGCCTCTCACGGCGTCACTTTCTGGGCTCCCTGTTCAAATCCTCAGTCCAAAGTTTGGCCTGGCTTTTCTTACCTGCTAATTCCTAACTTTTTTCTCTTTGGAAGATGTTGTTTATGGAAAATTTGTATGTGAGCGTAGTTAACTAGATCAAGGTATGCCAAACAGGTAACAACCACAGCACCCTTTCAACAAGCCTTGTCCTAGAACCCAAGGTCGTGTGCTCTTGGAGACAAAGACACTCATCTGTGCGATTTTGTTAGGCAGGAAATACTATCCTGGGATCGTTACCAAAACTGAACATCTTTTCCTACTGCCCGTTTGTAGTCCTTTCTTTTTTCTTGTTCAACTTCTTTGTTTTCAAAGAAAACTTTTTTGTAAGTTGGCTTTATTATTTGAGGTTTGAGATATAAATGCTATCAAATTACTTTTCCTGTAGGAAAAGTATGTGACAAAAATGCATTACAAACATCTCCCCTCCCTCTCCTGTTGTCTTTCAGAGTTATGGACATTTTTAAAAGAGCTTTTTGTTCTTTACTGGGCTTTGCAACGTGGTTAGAAATGTTTTTCTGTCGCAAGATTATTTAAAATCGCATCAGTATTTCTTGTGCGTTTATGGGTTTGTCTGTTTTCAAAATCTTTAGATGTTAACCTGCTTGGGATTTGTTTTGCAGTAACGAGTGATGTGGCACCCATGTTTATTTTGTTTTTTCTGAGTGTTGAGCTGGTTGTCCCAGTCCTGTACTGAACACTCCCTCTACAGTGTCTGCTTGGAAATTCTGACTTCTTCCCGTACCACCTCTCCTTACTTACTTCTGTGCATTTCTATGCTCTCTTTTTTTCCCACCAGGCTATCTGTTTATCCTGTCTTAGTAACATTCTGCTTTAATTCATGCAACTTTGTAACATCCTTTCTTCCGCTCTCGCTCCCCCCGTCACCCTCTCTCTCTCCTCCTATTTATTTGGCTGCTCTGGGTCTCGGTTGTGACGCGCGTGATCTTTGGTCTCCGTTGCATCATGTGAACTCGTCCTTGCAGCGCGTGAACTCTTAGCGCAGCATGTGGGGTCTCGTTCCCTGACCAGGGGTTGAACCCAGGACCCCCGCATTGGTAGCGTGGAGTCTTAGCCGCTGGACCACCAGGGAAGTCCCCTTAACGCTCTTTAACTTGTTACGGAACCTGGTTTTTTGTTGGCTCAACAGGCAGCAAGTCAGACGCTGAGATGCTGAGTTTTGCCATGGAGAAAGGCATTATTTGGAAGGCAGCAAGCAAGAAGATGGGAGAGCCAGTCTCAGATACGAGTCCCTGAAGACGAGGGGCTCAGGATGCTTTTGGGTGGAGAGTCTAGGGTGGCAGGGGGCGGAGAGAGGGAGAGGCAGGGAATGGGGGGGTGGTCATCAGCGGTCCCTGCAGGTGTAGCTGGCTTGCAGGCTTCTCCATGGGAAGCGGTTCAGAAAGCAGCAGCATCAGCGTGATCCGAGGGTGGAGTTTTGGGCTCTTTGATGTCAGAACGTCATCTGTCGAACACCCACACAGGCCCAGTTGAGTGGTCTGTGATCTTGACCCATTCGAACTGGGAAAGACTAGCTTCCTGTTCCTGAGAAACCACCAAAGCAACTGTTGCTATAGTGACCCATATGTTCAAGGTGTTACCTTTCGGGAGTCTTGCCATGCCTTGTCTAAAGCTACATGAACCTTGGAGGGTTCTGCTGCTGCTGCTGCTGCTGCTAAGTTGCTTCAGTCGTGTCTGACTCTGTGCGACCCCATAGACGGCAGCCCACCAGGCTCCACCGTCCCTGGGATTCTCCAGGCAAGAACACTGGAGTGGGTTGCCATTTCCTTCTCCAGTGCATGAAAGGGAAAAGTGAAAGTGAAGTCGCTCAGTCGTGTCCGACTCTGAGCGACCCCATGGACTGCAGCCTACCAGGCTCCTCCGTCCATGGGATTTTCCAGGCAAGAGTACTGGAGTGGGATGCCACTGCCTTCTCCTCTTGGAGGGTGAGCAGGTAGTAAAGGCAGGCTACAGGAGATGGTTTACTTAGCAATAATAGTAGGTTATAGTTCAAGCAATCTCAGTGAGGACTGCTCTCAATTTTCAAGCTCATGTTGGGATAAGTTTCTCTTGTTTTTCAATATTTCTTGACTATCATTATATATCTATTTTACTTCAATTTTAGAGTCATTTTGTCATGTTTCCAAGATAATCTCTTGGTAATTTTATTTAGAATTGCAAAAAGCCTCAATATGCTGTTTTGGGAAACCCAAGTCATCTTGCCATCCTGAGGATTCTGTCTGAGACCCAGATGCGCCTTTCCGTCTGGGTGAGTTACCTGATGTGTCACTTGGCAGGGTTTCTTTTCTTTTGGTGAAAGATGCCTGGGTGTTGCCACTGGGGGCTGGCACTGCAGGCAGAAGCTATGTCATGCTTCTTGGAGAAAACATGCTTCCCAGCTGGCTCAGTGGTAAAGAATCCACCTGCCAATGCGGGAGATGCAAGAGATGCTGGTTCAAGCCCTGGATTGGGAAGATCCCTTGGAGAAGGAAATGGCAACCCATTCCAGTGTTCTTGCCAGAAAAATTCCATGGACAGAGGAGCCTGGAAGGCTACAGTCCATGGGGCTGCAGAGAGTCAGACACGACTGAGCACTCACAAACATACAAGATGTTTTCTGTGTGTTTGGACTGTCTGACTTTTTCCATATATGCAAGCTTAACACCTAACCCGCCTGGGTCCAAGATCACATCTGCTATTCTAGTGATCTCTGGAGGACCAAGTGGGCTACAGGTGTTTTTCATTCTTGTTTTTATCTGTGCTGCCGGAACTGTGGGGTCCTGGGAGAGTCGGACACCTGATCTCGCTAAGAGTCGGACACGACTGAGTTAGCAGCAGCAACCCACTCCAGTATTCTTGCCTGGAGAGTCCCAGGGACAGGGGAGTGAGCTGCCGTGTGCACAGAGTCACACGACAACCAGCAGCAGCAGCAGTGAAAACGCAGGAAACAGCATGTCGCCAACAGGAGTGAAAGGGTATCTTGTAACTTTAGCCTGTGCCAAACCCCCGAATCCCCTGAGCACTTCAGAGCTTTCCTCGTTAGTGTGGCTCCAGCCGCTGGTCGTAGTCCAAGACCCAGTGTCATGGGGTGGGTAGCACATAACCATGGACTGTTTGCTTACAGACCTGTGAGACTTTGTTTGGCTCAGGAAGTGTTTTCACTGCAATTATTTCTGACCTGTTTTGTGGCTTCTTACCCATTCCTCCCCCATCCTTTTCCTCCCTTCCTGTGTGCTGCGGCCATAAAAAGGGCCCCAGCGGCCAGGGTGATCAGTTCAGGGCCAGGGAGGTGGAATTTAAATGTAACTGACAGGATGATTCATTACTGGGGAGGTCACTGAAAATGAGCAGAAATTCTCCAGCCGTTCCTGGGCTGGTGTCAATCATACCAATGCCCTAGGCACAAGAGGTTCTCAGCGTCCTGGGGCCAAGTTGGCCCAGACAAGGCGGTGCACTTGTTCCCCCTCTCAGAGCATTACAATGCGCTGTGTTAGTTAGCATCTTAAAAGTTCCGAGGAGTGCCGCAGTGAAGCAAGCAGCGTCAACTTTGCTGAGTGATTCAGCGAGGGTGTTAGTGCAGGAACAGGGTTCTTTTGGGCTCCCCAGATGGCTCAGTGGTAAAGAATCCCTGCCAGTGCTGGAGATGCAGGTTCGATCCCTGGGTCAGGAAGATCTCCTGGAGGAGAGCATGGCTACCCACTCCAGTGTTCTTGCCCAGAGAATCCCATGGACAGAGGAGCCTGGTGGGCTACAGTCCACGGGGCGGCAAAGAGTCAGACATGGCTGAGCACACGTGCACTCACAAAACTCTTTTCGGCCGAGCAGGTTTCTCTTAGTACTGACTTCAGAAGGGCTGCAGGGCACTGAGGGTCCCAGTGCAGCCACCCTCACAGCTCGTGTCAGTGCTGGACTTCTAGAGCTAGATGTTAAATGAAATGCAATCACAATCAGATTCCACCGAAAATTATAGTTTTGTTTCTTTTCCATAATGTCAGGGATATATTTAGCTGCATTAGATACCATCGATGGTGGACCTTCTAACTCACGTGACACTTTCAGAAAATGGCCTTGCAATGCATTCGCTGATTAATTTATTCAAACAATAGGTATGAAGGGACTCCTGTGTCTTTAGAACTGTGCCAAGCAGGGGTGTTTTATTAGAGCCTGGGAGTGATGGAGACTGAGAGAGTGGAGGGAATAAAGGAAGCCTGCAGCCTTCTGGGGCTCCTGGCTGCTCCTGGCTGCTCCCGGGTGGAACCCTGCAGTCAGCTGTGACCCCAGAGGCTCCAGCCTGGGCTGAGAGGGGCGTGTTCCAAGCCAGAAAGTAGGTCGTCTTTTCACTGGGGCCCTTGAGGGTGTTGCCAGTGTCACCAACACTCACAAACTCCGTTTTTAATGACTACAACGCTGCTGTGCCACAAACCACCTCACAGCTCACTGGCTTAAGACGATGCCCAGCGCGGCAGGGTGGCTCTCCTGGCCCGGCTGGCTCAGCTGAGAGCCCCTCTTTAAGGGCAGCTCTTTTCGCAGGCCCCTCGGCTTCCCTGGATGAACAGACTGGCCAGGAGTGTTCTCCTCCGTTCAGAGGCAGAGCCGGCAGTCCAACCACGTAAGCACTTCCAAGCCTCTTCCTGCATCTCCTCTGCTAACATCTCGTCGGCTAAAGCATGTTAGAGGCTAGGAAATAGCTCGCTGTTACAGGTGGACGGCACTCAGCGAAGTGCATGGACAGCTCCCGCTGTACCCGGGTAGTGAGGGACAAGTGAGAGTGATGCTGCAGTCCACCTCTGCAGGAGACCTAGGATGGCGAGGCTGGCTCCCTTTAGGAGGTGTAGATCCTGCCCTCGCACCTGGATTCACCTGGGTGCACCTGGACTCAAGAGTTCTGTTCTCATCCAGTGAGACTGGGGGCTGGCGGCTGACCTTTGGTTTTTGTTTGTTTTTCCTTGGCCATGCCAGGCCTTATCTGCAGTGTGGGACCTTTGGTTGTGGCCTGCACAGGTCTGACCTGGGATTGAACCAGGGCCCTCTGCACTGGGAGCGCAGAGTCTCAGCCAGCGGACCACCAGGGAACCCCTGGCAGCTGACTCTGCGTTAGACACAGCAGTCCAGGGATGGAGCTTGGCCAGGTGAGTGGGTTGAGCTCTGGCCTGGGCCTTCTGGCCGCATCCTCCTCATCCACGGACTCGGGGCCTGTGTTCCAAAGGGCAGGAGTTCAGGGCTGCAGCCAGCACACGCTGGCCAGGTCAGAAGACAGCTCGTCCCCCCACCCCATGCTTTGGAGAATGAACTCCATCCAACAGCGAGATGTCAGAGGAACCTTCAGAAAGGGATGGAGTGTTGAACACCTTTGCAAGAGACATTAGGCCAAAGCAAAAATGGAACAGCATGAGGCAGACTCTGCAAGACAGCCCTTGTCCCACACAGACTGTGGGCTTGGCCATGTGCCCCTTTGGTCGGGGGCGAGCACAGTCATGAGCTGCGGGCAGACAGACAGGGAGGGTGCCCTGCGCTGGGCTTGCCCTGTCTTGTGGCCGAACATCCTTCTGTCTGCACCTGGACAAGCCCAGGCCGGCCAGCTGAGTGACTGGGGCAACTGGCTGGAGCCTCGCTGACGTCAAGTTTACTGCCAGACCCGCCAGTGGGTCCTCTAGGGACCAACCCCACTGCCAACCTCATAACTAGATGACTCGGGCAAGCTGGTCCCACATTGCTGCTCAGCTGTGGTGAAAGACGACTGTTCACTGTTGAAAACCACCACGTTTAGAGGTGCTTTGTTCAACAGCGATGCCTAGTATAAACGTCCTACGCCAGGCAGTGGGAAACAGAACAAGCATGGGGGCTGCCTTGTCTTCGGTGCTGAGAAATCGTGCCATCCACATTTAAGAATATTTAAGAATGAAAAGATAAACACTCACGGTGTTTTTGACTAGCCTATTGTGTAGCTGTTATAAATGAAGATTATATGGTTCTAAATGAAAAGTATGCCATCTTCCCTCATGGCTCAGGGGTAAAGAACCCACCTGCCAATACAGGAGACATGGGTTTGATCCCTGGGTCAGGAAGATCCCCTGGAGGAAGAAATGGCAACCCACTCCAGTATTCTTGCCTGGAAAATCCCATGGACAGAGGAGCCTGGCGGGTTGCAGTCCATGGCATTGCAAAGAGTCAGACACGACTGAATGACTGAGAGATGCCCATACTTGCTCATGTGAGGGTCTGTATAGGAACGTTTGAACATGAAATAAAGTCATTTATAAATTAGGTCATCATATGACTAACCTCAGAGCATCCGACTTAAAATTTAAAATGTTCGATTAACAGTAAGAAGGTAATCGTGACACTGAGTCAGACATTGGCCTGCTCTTTTGTATACTCTAAACATAAGCCTTGACACGGGAAGAGTATTTCCTACCAACCAGCCTTTCATTGCTGTCTACAGCGTTCAGCTAAAAGAATGCAATTATCTGGAAGAAATACAGCAAGTTCCCAGAGAATTACAGACTTCTAGGGGTGGGGGTGGATAAAATAGCAGAAATCTGAGAAATCGTTTGGTTTCCAACAAGGAAACTAAGACAAATCATGTTATTTCTTTTTTCTTTTCCTTTTTTTTTTGGCTGTGCTGGGTCTTAGTTGTGTCCTGTGGTATCCAGATGCCTGAGCAGGGTTGGAAATCAGGCCTCCTGTGCTGGGAGTTCAGAGGGTTATTTCAAAGACTTACTTATGGTTATGCAACTAGATAGGAGCAGGGTTGAGATTAGAACAAAATTAGGGCTTCCCTGGTGGCTCAGATAGTAAAGAATCTGCCTGCAATGCAGGAGAGACCTGGGTTCGATCCCTGGGTTGGGAAGATCCCCTGGAGAAGGAAATGGCAACCCTCTCCAGTATTCTTATCTGGAGAATTCCATGGAGAGAGGAGCCTGGTGGGCTGCAGTCCACGGGGTCACATAGAGTCGGACACAACTGAGCAACTAACACTTTGGCTGCCTTCCAAGAAGAAAAATGTTAAATTTCTTCCACTCCACCACCTGAGTGTTCATTAGCCTCAGAACTTAGCAACTTTTAAGATAAATGTTACATTACACGTGACTCATTTTGCGTGTGTACACATATCCATGAAGCGCTGCCAACATGTTTATGGTTTTCTGAGACTTTAAGGAACACTGGGGACTTCCCTGGTGGTCCAGTGTGTTAAGACTTCACCTCCCAGTGCAGGGGGTGGGGGTTCAATCCCTGGTAGGGGGGCTAAGATCCCAGATGCCTCAGGCGAAAAAAACCAGAACTTTACACAGAAACATTATTGTAATGAATTAAATAAAGACTTTAAAAATGGTCCACATAAAAAATATTAAAAAAAAAAAAAAGCATTGCATGGAAATCTCACACTTCACATCTTACTTGAGCTGCTTCTTCCTCAAGACCACGTTAGCACAGCAGCAAACCTTTTCTTGGGTTCTCTCTCATGGCTGTTGGTCCCTTTTCCATGATTGCAGCTGTTTTACTGACCTTCTTTCCTGACTGGGAGGATGCCCAGGCAGCTGTGGAAAACAAAAACCCCAGAAGCACAAAATTTAACAGTTGCATACATTTATTTAAAAATAACAATGCGGGCAGGGCTTCTTATGTTAAAAATCTTCTCTACACGTGTTTTGAAGCCACAGATTACCAAATTTCTGAAATAAAGTTTGTGGAAACATTGGCAGGCGTGAGTGGACTTGGTAAGCTGATGGTCCCCAAAGCCAGATGTGAAGATAAAATGCTTCTTAGAGACGCAGCGGCATTTTCCAAGTTAAACAAGGTTTGTGAAAACAGTCAACACATGGGCTGGGTAAGAACTCAGGTCAACAAGGGAACCGGGGAAGAGTGTGTGTGTGGTGCACGAAGGGAAGCCTGCTGTGAGAGATGCTTAAAGATTTGTGTTATGCACACTTATTCAGAAATATCTGGGAGAACCCACAGTGGGTCTAAGATTGCATTAGCACGCCTGACTCTCAGCCGTGTCTGACTCTTTGCGACCCCATGGACTGTAGCCCGCCAGGCTCCTCTGTCCATGAGATTCTCCAGGCAAGAATACTGAAGTGGGTTGCCATTCCTTTCTCCAGGGGATCTTCCTGACCCAGGGATCGAACCCAGGTCTCCTGCATTGGCAGGGGGAGCCAATGAGCCACTGAGCCACCTGGTAAACCCCAGCATCACATACAACAAATTGTTGAAGCCGTGAAATGTTCACCGCTTTCCATTTTATAGATTCTTTGTTGTAAACCTTCAGTCCCAGACTTAACTTGAGCTGTAGATTGGGAATGTTACACACACACACACTCTCAGTCTCCAGCTGAAACATATCTATATTTTCTGTTATGAACTGCAGAGTTGCTTTGAATTGCGATTTGTGGTTGCCATTGCTCCACTCGGGCACAATTGTCCGGAAGGTTTTCTGCCTTGTTAAATTGCAATGCAAGCCAACAGCCCTTCCAGGTTTCTAATTTCTCATGTTACATTAGGCCTTCAACAGGATACGTTCCTCTGTTTAGAAGCCTTTGTCCTGTTTTTGTTGTCATGTTATATAATCTTTGTATTTTGAAACCTTTTTGGAGACTTTTCGTTGAATGTTGCTTTCCTCCAAACAAAGGCCATTTTGTAATTCCTGAGTCTTGGGGAGGGCTCAGAATGAAAGGAAAAGGGGTGTCACATGAAATGTCAGCCTGAATGGGACTGGCTGTCACTGGCTGCTGGGAAAGAAGGCTGGGACGTGTGCTCAGGGTGGGCCCAGAGGGACGTGGGCAGCACGTGTGCTTTGCTTTGTTTTGCGTCTATTCGGCTGTACCGAGCCTTCACTGAGCACATGGGGTCTTTGGGGTGGCATGCAGCACGTGGGGTCTTAGTTCCCTGACCGGGGATTGAACCCAGGCCCCCCATGTTGGGAGCTCGGAGTCTTAACCACTGGGCCACCAGGGAAGTCCCAGCTAGGTAGTTTGGGGCCATGATCCTCGAGCCCAGGGGCGCCCTCAGGGCGACCTCCATGTTTATCATGGCTTCTAGCTGGAGGGGGTGGTGTGCAAACACAGCCCAGGGAAACCCCGTCCAGTGAAGATGACCAGCTTCCTGGGCAGCGGAAACAGAGCAGAGAGCGTAGCTGCTGAGACGGCTGCAATCCATGGGTTGGTACCAGATGGGAGGGGAATTCCTTAATGCTAGAGAAGGTCCCCTGTCAGGTCCCTGGCCAGATCCTCAACTGGACACATTTAGGGCGAGATACCCTGAGACCCAGTAGACAGTAGCTCCCAGGGAACAGAGATTTCAGAGGTCACACAGTCCTGAAGAATTCCAGCCAACCTAGACCTTGGTGACCATCGCTTCTGGGCGTTCAGTTAAAACCCCAAACGGCCTGCTTCACATATCCTGAACATCCTCATTAAGAGCAGCTCTCATGCCGTGGAAACAGGAGACTGAGGACCTATAGGACGGCATCAGATTACCTAATGGACGCACAGCTGACCTTCCTGAAGGAGAAAAGAGAAGCAACAGACCAGAGAAGCACCTGAAGAACTAATGGGCAAATATTTCCTGAAACTGATGAAATACGTTAGCCCAGGGATCCCAAGAGGCCAGTGCACTCAGAAAAATCACAAAGACCAAGAAGGCACATCTGGGCACATTATAGTCAAAATGATGGGGACCAAACATGGAGAGAGGAGTCCTGAAAGCAGGCAGAAAAATCAAGAAACTACATTCAGAGGAGCAGTAAAAAGACACTTGTGTAGGGGACAATAGAAGGATGATGGCTTTCCCCAGAACCGGCGGAGGACCCAGGGCAAGGGCCTGACAGCTGAAGAGTGTTAAAAGAAAGAAGACGTGGAATCTTAAATCCAGCCAAAAGTCTTTCAGAAATGAAGGTGAAGTCAAGACATTTTCCAAAAATAAAAGCAAAAATAAATTCTGGCCAGAAGGGCTGCCCTGTAAGAATTACCGAAGTTCTCCAGGATGAAGAGAAAGGACCCCACTTTCCTAACATATATTCAAGAAGAATCAGGACCGCTGGACAAATACACGAGCATATAAATGTAAAAGACGAATTCAAAAAACACATTTGAAAATTACTGACCATTTAAAGACAAATAGTAAGGATGTGGTGGGATTTATATCACAGGTAGAATTAAAATATCTGAGGTGGAATGTGATGAATTAAGGATGCATGCTTTAATCTCTAGAGTAGATACGACAGTGTAACATGAAGAGTTATAACTAAAATCCAATAGAAGAGGCACCTCCCTGGTGGTCCAGGGTTAAGAACTCCCCTTCCAATGTAGGGGATGTGAGTTTGATCCCTGGTTGGAGAACTAAGACCTCACAAGCTGTGGGACAACTGAGTTCATGTGCCACTACTGGAGAGAAGCCTGCAGACAGCAACAAAGGTCTTGCATGCTGCAACAAAGATCTGATGCAGTCAAATAAATTCAGTTCAGTTCAGTTGGTCAGTCGTGTCTGACTCTCTGTGACCCCATGGACTGCAGCGCACCAGGCCTCCCTGTCCATCACCAACTCCCAGACCTTACTCAAACTCATGTCCACTGAGTCAGTGATGCCATCCAACCATCTTATCCTCTGTCGTCCCCTTCTCCTCCTGCCTTCAATCTTTCCCAGCATCAGGGTCTTTTCCAGTGAGTCAGTTCTTCCCATCAGGTGGCCAAAGGATTGGAGTTTCAGCTTCAGCATCAGTCCTTCCAATGAATATTCAGGACTGATTTCCTTTAGGGTGGACTGGTTGGATCTCCTTGCTGTCCAAGGGACTCTCAAGGGTCTTCTCCAACACCACAGTTCAAAAGCATCAATTCTTCCGCACTCAGCCTTCTTTATGGTCCAATTCTCACATCCATACATGAGCACTGGAAAACCATAACTTTGACTAGACAGACCTGTGTTGGTAAAGTAATGTCTCTGCTTTTTAATATGCTATCTAGGTTGCTCATAACTTTTCTTCCAAGGAGCAAGCATCTTTTAATTTCATGGCTGTAGTCACCATTTGCAGTGATTTTGGAGCCCCCCAAAAATAAAGTCTGTCACTGTTTCCACTGTTTCCCCATCTATTTGCCATGAAGTGATGGGGCCAGATGCCATGATCTTAGTTTTCTGAACGTTGAGCTTTAAGCCAACTTTTTCACTCTCCTCTTTCACTTTCATCAAGAGGCTCTTTAGTTCTTCTTCACTTTCTGCCATAAGGGTGGTGTCATCTGCATATCTGAGGCTATTGATATTTCTCCCGGCAATCTTGATTCCAGCTTGTGCTTCATCCAGCCCAGCGTTTCTCATGATGCGCTCTGCATAGAAGTTAAATAAGCAGGGTGACAATATACAAGTAATTAATTTTAAAAAATCCAATAGAGGAGATAAAAAGGAACACTGAGAAAAAGCTTGAGGAATCTGGAAAGGAGGAATAAAGGATCAGAAGGGACACATGAGAAACAAATAGCAAGCTGGGAGACTTAAACTCAGTCATATGGGAAACTTAAATGTAATCGGAATGAACCCCCAAAGAAAAGGCAGAGATTGTTAGATTTGATAGGAAACAAAGACTGAACTCTTTGTTAACAAAGCACTCTTTAAATATAAATACAAATATAGGGAGGTTAAGAGTAAACGAACATAAAGAGAAAGTTAAGAAAGCTGATTCATATTAATACGTTGCTCTTTTAATATAGCTGATGTAACGTGTCAACTTTAACAATACGATAGGCAGCTGTTTCACCAGCAGAAGCAAGTTTATCTGGGAAGAGCAGAGAGATTGCTATTCAGGATATGTGAACCAGGATGAACCGTAGGCAAATCCAGAGAATAAGGGAGAGGAACTTGCTTTCATAGGGAAAAGGGGGTGAGTGGGGAGGGGCTAGCCTAGGTACCCCGTAACACACTCAGCTATATAGTACTGCACTGCAATAGGTTTATAATACTTGTCACGCAAGTAATACATACCAAACACAAGAAAGAACAGTATCTTTCATCTCACAGGACCGTACCTTGAAAAGTACAGCAGTACGGCCCAACAGCTGGGTGGGGGGCTGGCCTCAGGTGAGCAGCCAAGAAGGGTTACTGACTGGAGAAGGGACAGGAAGTGGGAGACGGTGGAGCTGAAGCATCATCTACAATGGGGGACAGGGGGCAGGCTGCAATGCCTGAGGTTGGCAGCACAGGTGCCAGCTTCCTTGCTGGAATCAGATACACGTTCACACTTTTGAATGTTTGCAACTTGAAAGTTTGTGCATAGGGAACTTCCTGTAATTGAAAAGACTGCAGGTTATCAGGTGATATTTGCTGTAACCAGGGTGCCTGCTCTTTAATTTGATGCAATTGAGTATCTGCTTCCCCAGAGGCATTTACACACATGCAGCAATTGCAAAATAGCGATACCACCTTGGCTGGTGAACGAAGTGACTGTCACTGGAAGAACTGGAAGAACTCCTGGAAGTTCTTGAGAAACTGGTTACAGAGGCTTCATAGGATTGACCTGTGAGCAGCTCTGTTTGGTTGCTGTTGTCGTTCAGTTGCTAAGTCGTATCTGACTCTTCGCAACCCCGTGGATTGCAGCACACCAGGCTTCCCTGTCCCTCACCATTTCCTGGAGTTTGCCCAAGTTCATGTCCGTTGAGTCAGTGATGCCATCTAATCGTCTCATCCTCTGCTGTCCCCTTCTTTTGCCTTCAATCTTTCCCAACATCAGGGTCTTTTCAGATGAGTCAGTTCTTCGCATCAGGTGGCCAAAGTATTGGAGGTTCAGCTTCAGCATCAGTCCTTCCAAAGAGGCATGGCTCACAGCTTCACTGAGTTACGCGAGCCCCTTCTCCATGACAAGGCAGTGCTCTATGAAGGGGTCTGTCCGGTTTGCAGGGAGAAAAGGACACAGCAGGACACAGTTGTGTTCTCCGGCTGTCAAGGCAATAAGTTTTCCAAGCATGTAGGGCATCCCCAAACTTCCACCTATGAAGGCGTAACCAGGGGATATACACCAGCCCCTCTCACAAATGATACTGCCTGTGGATTTCTGACACAGAGGCTGAGCATTACTTAGCCAGACCCTGACTTGCATCAGATAGTCAAAATCTTGTTTTCCCATCTCAGGGCAGGATCAAATTGAAGTGAGTAATAAGTTTATGTGGGCTTAGCTCCCTGGCTCTGTAACATGGGCCTGTGGGGTAACCTGGACTGCCCACAGCATCTGAGACTCCTGTGAGGTTACTTACAGGGTGAATCAAAGAGCCGTTGGTGTCCTGGATGGACTGAGGCTTCTGACGGCTCATCTAGCTGTCAGGGAGGATTTTGCAAGGGGTTGGGCAATGTGGATGGGAACACCGTCCCTCTGTGGAGGTGAGGGGGGCACAGGTGAGAGGCAGTGTGGCAAGAAGGGTCTTCAGGCCTCATCTGATGTTTTGGGAAAGGTGTCGGCCTCTGCTCCAGGTCTCGAGGGCTCTGTCTTCAGGCTGCTGGGTGGCGAGCAGGTCCACTTGGGGTTCAGGGCCTTCTGTAGGTGCAACTTGTGGGTCCAGGCGTCCCCTCCCTGGAGGGGAAGGCACAGAAGTTAGTTAGTCAACAGGACCCAGTGGGGCCCTTCCAGCGGGGCTGGAGAGAGTCCTCTGGATGTAGGTTCTAGGTGTGATGTTAATACTAGTTTTCATTTCACTGTGCAAAGAGTGCCCCACTTGGTTATTTTTTTTCAAAAATCTGTTTTATGTTTGTATGCACTGCTATGTTTATGTATTTATTTTTTAAATTTATTTTAGGCTGTTCCGGGTCTTGGCTGCTGCGTGTGAGCCCTCTCTAGGTGAGGTGAGCGGGCTTCTCATTGTGGTGGCTTCTCCCTTGTCGGGCACGGGTTCTAGGCCCATGGGCTTCTGTACTTGCAGCCCATGGGCTCAGTGGTTGTGGCTCGCTGGGCCTAGAGTGTGCAGCTTTCAGTAGCTGTGGCACATGGGCTCAGTTCCTCTGTGGCATGTAGAGTCTTCCTAGACCAGGGATTGAACCCATGTCCCCTGCACTAGCAGGTAGATTCTTATCCACTGCTCCGCCAGGGACATCTCGCATGGTTATTTTTAACAGATGCAGTTAGGCCTCTGAAACACAGATGTATGTCTCCATTTATCAGTTGTGGATAAGAAAGAAGTGGGAAGCAAGTGCCTTGGGTGTCTTGAGATTATTTCAAAGGGTAAGGGTTTGTGATCCCTAAAGGGGGAAGGCCTAGGATTCAGAAGGACCAGTAGTCGTGCTTTTAGCCATGGCATCTGGGACACACGGACTCCACAAATGTCCACCCGTACAGCATGCTAAAAAGCAGAGACATCACTTTGTCAACAAAGGTCCGTCTAGTCAAGGTTATGGTTTTTCCAGTAGTCATGTATGGATGTGAGAATTGGACCATAAAGAAGGCTGAGCGTGGAAGATTTGATGCTTTTGAACTGTGGTGTTGGAGAAGACTCTTGAGAGTCCCTTGGACTGCAAGGAGATCCAACCAGTCCATCCTAAAGGAGATCAGTCCTGAATATTCATTGGAAGGACTGATGCTGAAGCTGAAACTCCAATCCTTTGGCCACCTGATGGGAAGAACTGACTCACTGGAAAAGACCCTGATGCTGGGAAAGATTGAAGGCGGGAGGAGAAGGGGATGACAGAGGATGAGATGGTTGGATGGCATCACCGACTCAATGGACATGAGTTTGAGTAAACTCTGGGAGTTGGTGATGAACAGGGAGGCCTGGTGTGCTGCAGTCCATGGGGTCACAAAGAGTCGGACACGACTGAGTGACTGAACTGAGCTGAACTGAACTACAGAGCTGTTCTACACTGAGATGATGGTGGTGATTGCATTTGTCAAACTTAGGGGGAGTTTTACTGAATATAAATTCTACTTCAATAAACGTGACCTTAAAAACTTAAAAAAACAAACGAACAACAGCTTGCAATGCAGTATTAGTGCAGATATAAAGAATCAGAGGTTTATTTGGAAATTCAGATGGTTCAACCTTAAAATGGCAGGTTCTAATGGGTTCAGAAGAGCAGAGAGTGAGGGTGGGCTCAGAGGGGTGGATTAGAGTCGGGGGGGCTGTGAAGAACTCTTCTAGGGTGGGTGCAGGGCAGAGGGGGACAGGAGATTGGTGTCGGGGTGGGCTGGTGGCCGCCTGGTGGAGTCTGAGACAAGAGGAAGACACACAGGGTGGTGCCCGAGGCGAAGAAGTCGGGAGAGGGAACACAAGGAGCATGAGGGTTCAAAAGCTATTTTGCTGGTTTCTATTTTTTTAGTAATTTTGTGTGTGCATGTATTTATTACTGGCTGTGCTGGGTCTTCACTGCTGCGTGGGCGTCTCTCTGGTGGCAGTGAGTGGGGCCTCCTCTTCAGTTGCAGGGCGTCTCTCGGGTGTGCAGACTCCAGAGGCCGTGGCTCCTGGGCCCCAGAGCACAGACTCAGGCATTGCAGGGCGTCTCTTCGGTGTGCAGACTCCAGAGGCCGTGGCTCCTGGGCCCCAGAGCACAGGCTCAAGCGTTGCAGGGTGCCTCTCGGGTGTGCAGACTCCAGAGGCCGCAGCTCCCGGGCCCCAGAGCACAGGCTCAGTCGTTGCAGGGCGTCTCTCGGGTGTGCAGACTCCAGAGGCTGCGGCTCCCGGGCCCCAGAGCACAGGCTCAGTCGTGGTCCACGGCCTTAGTCACTCCGCTGCACATGGGATCCTCTTGGACCAGGGATCAAACCTGTGTCTCCTGCACTGGCATGCAGGTTCTTTACCACGAAGCCGCCATTGAAGCCCTCTCTTCTAGTTTCTCAGTTATCTGGGCCAATGTAGTAACAGAATCTTGCAAAGAGGCCATATTAGAGTGTTGTGCACATTTGGAAGCCTCCAGATACCAGTGAAGAAAAACACCCCATTCACGCTATTTAATTTTCGAGTCCTTCAATTTAATCTTAAGAAAAGCAAGTCTGGGGAGATCAAAAGTTCCCCATAATGGCCCTTGTAGTCCTGGATTACTTTTAGTTTGCTTGGTCGACTTAGTTAAAGGCATGTGAGTGGGTGGGTGGGAGAATGTCCATAGTTTTTAAACATAAAACTGGCCAGATCCCTGGAAGGAGGGCTGCCTCAGACCATTTAGATGACTGGGATCCTGTTTTCCTAAGTTCTCCTGAAAACTCATGTTGCTAGAGGCCTAGCCGAGACTCTGAAAGGGATATAGAAGCGCAAAACAAGTGACTGGACCCCAGTTAGCTCAGTCCCCAAGAGAGAGCCTCAATTTCATGCACTTTGCTGTTTTTCTTTAACATTTTAATTAAAAAATAAGAAAATTATTTTGCTTGTAATTGTTCTTATTTTTTATTTTATATTGAGGTATAGTTCATTTGGGCTTCCCTAGCGGCTCAGAGGGTAAAGAGTCTGCCAGCAATTCAGGAGACCTGGGTTTGATCCCTAGGTCAGGAAGATCCCCTGGAGAAGGGCATGGCTACCCACTCCAGTGTTCCTGCCTGGAGAATCCCATGGACAGAGGAGCCTGCCGGTCTGCAGTCCATGGAGTTGCAAAGAGTCAGAAATGACTGAGCGACTAACGCCTTTTTCCATAGTTGATTTACAACATTGTGTTAGTTTCAGGTGGATAAGACTGTTCAGTTACACATATACATATACCTTCTCTTCTTCCGATTTTTTTCCCCTTATAGGTTATTACAGAATATTGAGTCGAGTTCCCTGTGCTGCATAATAGGTCCTTGTTGATTAACCATTTCATATATGACAGTGTCTGTATGTTAATCCCAACCTTCTAGTTTACCCCTCCCCACCACCTTTCCCCTTTGGTCACCTTAACTTTATTTTCTAAGTCTATGAGTCTGTTTCTGTTTTGTACATAAGCTCATTTGTTTCATCTTAAAAAAAAAAACTTTATGTTTAATTGAAGAATGATTACAATTCTGTGTTGCTTTCCGCCATACATCAACATGGATCAGCCATAGGTACACATATGTCCCTGCCGTCTTGAGCCTCCCTCCCATCTCCCACTGCCTTTGAGTCCCCTGAGTCATACAGCAAATTCCCTCTGGCTGTCTGTTGTACACATGGTATCATGTAAGTTTCCATGTTACTGTCTCTGTCTGTCCCGCCCTCTCCTTCTTCCCCCCTGCCTTCCGTGTCCATAAGTCTGTTCTCTATGTCTGCGTCTCCATTGCTGCCTGCAAATAGGTTCATCAGGACCATCTTTCTGGATCCCATATATATGGGTTAAGATATGGGATTTGTCTTTCTCTTTCTGACTTACTTTACCGTGTATAATAGGCTGTAGGTTGATCCACCTCATTAGCACTGACTCAAATGCACTCCTTGTGTCATATTTTTAGATTCCACATATAAGTGATGACATATATTTGTCTCTGTCTGACTTACTCACTTAGTATGATCATCTCTAGGTCCATCCATGTTGCTGCAAATGGCATGATGTCATTCTTGTTTACGGCATAGCAGTGTTCCGTTGTGTGTGCGCACGTGTGTTTACACACCACATCCCCCGTATCTCCAGTGCCCTCTGTTGATGCGCGTGTGTTTACACACCACATCCCCCGTATCTCCAGTGCCCTCTATTGATGCGCATCCAGGCTGCTTCTGCATCTTGGACGCTGTGAGTGGTGCTGCAGTGAGCATTGGCGTGTGTGCGTGCATGTATTTATACACGTGCGTGTTTACGCACCACACCCTCCGTATCTCCAGTGCCCTCTGTTGATGCGCGTGTGTTTACACACCACATCCCCCGTATCTCCAGTGCCCTCTATTGATGCGCATCCAGGCTGCTTCTGCATCTTGGACGCTGTGAGTGGTGCTGCAGTGAGCATTGGTGTGTGTGCGTGCATGTATTTATACACGTGTGTGTTTACGCACCACACCCTCCATATCGCCAGTGTCCTCTGTTGATGCGCATCCAGGCTGCTTCCACGTCTTGGACGCTGTAAATGGTGCTGCAGTGAGCATCGGGGTGCATGTACCTGTTTTGAATTATGGTTTTCTCTGGATATATGTCCAGGAGTGGAATTGCTGGATTGTATGGTAGTTCTATTTTAGTTTTTTTTGTTTTTAAGGAAAACTGCATACTGTTCTCCATAGTGGCTAAATCAATTTCTATTCCCACCAACAGTCTAGGAGGGTTCCCTTTTCTCCAAACCCTCTCTAGCATTTATTGTTTCTTGACTTTTTAATGATGGCCATTCTGACCAGTGTGAGGTGATACCTCATCGCAGTTTTAATTTGCAATTAATTTAATTTTAATTTCTCTGATAATTAGTAAAGTTGAGCATCTTTTCACGTGCTTTTTGGCCATCTGTATGTCTTCTTCGGAGAAATTTATTTAGATCTTCTGCCCATTTTTGATTGGGTTGTTTGTGGGTTTTCTTTGTTTTTGATACTGAGCTGCATGAGCTGTTTGTATATTTTGGAAATCAATCCCCTGTTGGTTGCTTTGCAAATAATTTCTCCCATTTTTGTGGGGTTATCTTTTTATTTGTGGTTTCCTTTGCTGTGCAAAAGCTTTTAAGTTTAATTAGGTCCCATTTGTTTCCTTTGTTTTTATTTTATTACTGTAGAAGTGAAGTGAAAGTTGCTCAGTCGTGTCCGACTCTTTGCGACCCCATAGACTATACAGTCCATGGAATTATCTAGGCCAGAATGCTGGAATGGGTAGCCTTTCCCTTCTCCAGGGGAATCTTCCCAACCCAAGGATTGAACCCAGGTCTCCCTCATTGCATGCGGATTCTTTACCAGCTGAGTCATAAGGGAATGCATCCAAAAAGATGTTGCTATGATTTATGTAAAAGAGTGATCTGCCTATGTTTTCCTCTAAAAGTTTTATAGTGTCCGTTTTATATTTAGGCCTTTAATCCATTTTGAGTTCATTTTTGTGTATGGTGTTAAAGAATGTTCTAACTTTGGGAAGCTGACAGCAGTCCAGAGTTCAGGACACTATGCTTCATTGCAGAGGGCACAGACTCAATCCCTGGTTAGAGAACTAAGACCGTACAAGGCATGCGGTGTGGCCAAACCGAAAAAACAGTTCTACTTTCATCTTTTTCTTCTTACATGTAGCTGTCCAGTTTTCCAATTGAGGATGATATTTGCTGTGGGTTTTTCATATATGGCATTTATTATGTTGAGGTAGGTTCCCGTATGCTCAATTTCTGGAGATTTTAACAAAGGTGGGTATTGAATTTTATCAGAAGTTTTTTCTGCATCTATTGAGATAATCGTACGGTTTTTATTCTTCCATTTGTTGATATGGTGTGTCATAGCACACTTGTTGGTTTACATATATGGAAAAATCCTTGCATGCCTGAGATACATCCCACTCGATCCTGGTGTATGATCCTTTTACTGCAGTGTTGACTACGAATTGTTAGTATTTTGTTGAGGATTTTTGCATCTGTGTTCATCAGGGATATATTGGCCTGTACTTGTCTTTTTTGTGGTATCTTTGTATGGTTTTTGTATCAGGGTGATGGTGGTCTGAGAGAATGAGTTTGGGAGTTTTCCTTCCTCTGCAACTTGTGAAGAGTTTCAGAAGGTTAGGTACTAACTCTTCTCTAAATGTTTGATAGGATTCGCCTGTGAGGCCGTCTGGTCCTGGACTTTTGCTGTTGGAGGTTCTTAAATCATGGCTTCAATTTTGGTGCTTGTAATTGGTCTGTTCATATCTCCTGTTTCTTTCTGGTTCAGTCTGGGAAGATTGTACCTTTAAGAATTTGTCCGTTTCTTCCAGGCTGTCCATTTTGTTGGCATATAGTTGCTTGTAGTAGTCTGTTATCCTTTGTATTTCTGTGGTGTCCCTTGAAATCCTCCTTTTTCGTTTCTAATTTTATTGATTTGAGCCATTTCCCATTTTTCTTGATGAGTCTGACTACAGGTTTATCCATTTGTTCGTCTTTTCAAAGAACCAGCTTCTAGTGTTGTTTAACAATTGATAGAAATTGTTTTCCTCGTCTCTATTTCATCCATTTCTGCTCTCATATTTACAATTTCTTTCCTTCTACTAACTGAATTTTGTTTGTTCTGATTTCTCTAGCTGCTTTAGGTGTGAGGTTAGGTTGTTCCTTTGAAATTTTTCTTGTTTCCTGAAGTAAGATTGTATTGCTAAAAACGTCCCTCTTAGAACTGCTTTTGCTACGTCTGAGAGGTCTTGAATTGTGTTTTCACTTATGTCTAGGTGTTTTTTGATTTCCTCTTTCCTTTTTTCACAAAAGCGTGCTACAGAATAGTTTAGAGGCTAAAATTTAAAGGCCAACCGTTAACACAGGATTTCTTCTTGACGTGTGATACAAATCGTTTCAAAAGAGGTAGAAAAAGACCATGGGCTACAAACTGTATAATCTTGGGCAAACTGTATAATCTAGTTTCTTTATCTGCAACATGGAGACAGTAGTAGTTCCCATCTCTTGGAGCTGTTATGAGGCAAATGCACTAAAAGCTCCTAGGACGGGCGCTGGCAGCTGATAAGAGCTATAGGAGACCTACTGCCCTTAATCCCAAAGGAAGCACAGTTTCCTCTGAGACCATCTCCCCACTGTTCTTACGGTGGCCACATTCAGGTCAGCGCTGAACCGAGGCGGTGGAAGAGAGAATCTGAAGAAACGGGCTCCCAGACTTAGCCAGCAAACTTACCGTTGCTGGGGATCGTTGGGGGGGAGGGTGGTGGTGGTTGGGATGGACATGTACTCACTGCTACTCACTGCTGTATTTAAAATGGACCACCAACAAGGACCTACTGTATAGCACAGGAAACTCTGGTCAATGTTATGTGGCGGCCTGGATTGGAGGGAGGTTTAGGTGAGAACGGATACACATATGGGCTTCCCTGGTAGCTCAGACAGTAAAGAATCTGGCTGGAATGCAGGAGATCTGGGTTCGATCCTTGGGGATATATATGTGTGTGTATATCTACTTATATTTTTATATATATTATATATATATGTATATATATAGTTGCGCCCATTTGCTGTTCACCTGAAACTGTCACAACATTGTTGGTTAATTGGCTATATCCCAATACAAAGTAAAAAGTTTTAAAAAACTAAAAAATAAAAGACCTGTTCAAATTAAAAGAAAAGAAAATAATCATCTGAACATTTAGCATAAGCATCAATAAACGTGCTTTCTAAGCCAGGGTCCAGTATTGGTCAACTTTCCCTGCAGTTTGACTCTTCATCGTCATGTCCCCTGAAGCTGGACCGAGGTGACGGTGTGATGGAGATGTTTTGACACCCTTGCGGGGCTGCTCTTCAGCTCTGAAGGTTCTGCGAATGCATGTTAGTCAAGGTGCTCACGGTTGCCTGGGTCAACCTGCAGCAATCGAATTCCTCAGAGACTGATGTGTACGTCAGTAATGTCCAATGGGGTCTACACCTTCCTGGTGAGTGACACCCCGTTTCTGGTCTCAAGACCCCTGAGAAAACTGGACTAGGGATCCAGAGTTGTCTGGCAAGCTGAGAGTCAGAGTAATTCGAGGTGAGTTATCTCCTGAGGGCTGAGGCTTGCGTTGGTTTCGTTCAGTTCTGATACCCTGAAACCGGAAGCACTCCCTTGTGTATCAGAGGTGCTCATCCCACACATTGTTTTTACCGGAGTATAATTGGTTGACAGTATTGTGTTAGTTCCTGCCGTGTCACAAGCGATCAGCTGTATGTGTGTGTATATTCCCTCCCTCTTGGGTCTCCCCCCACCCCCACCCCCGTCCCTGCTTCTAGGTCATCACAGGGCACCGAGCTGAGCTTCCTGTGCTATCCCGCAGCTTCCCACTAGCTGGCTATTTTTACACGTGGTGGTTTGCATATGTCACTGCTACTCTCTCAGTTCATCCCACTCTCTCCTCCCCCAGCTGGGTCCACACGTCTGTTCTCTACTTCTGCATCTCTATTCCTGCCCTGAAAATGGGGTCATTGGTACCAGTTTTCCAGATTCCAAATGTATGCATAAATAAGCAGTATTTGTTTTTTTCATTCTGACTTCACTTCACTCTGTATGACAGACTCTAGGTCCATCTGTGTCTCTGCAAGTGAGTCAGTTTCATTCATTTTTTATGGATGAGTAATATTCCATTGTATATATGTGTGTGTATGTGTGTATGTGTATATCACATCTTCTTTATACATTCATCTGTTGATGGACATTTAGGTTACCTCCAAGTCCTGGCTGTTGTGAATAGTGCTTCAATGGACACTGAGGGTCCATGTGTCCTTTTGAATTACAGTTTTCTCAGAGTAAATGCCCAGTAGTGGGATTGCTGGGTCATCATCCAATGTTTTTTTTAACAAATGATGGAGTGGAAGGTCAGTATTGATTATGGCGGTTCATTCAGGCCAGCAGCATGCAGCTTAAAATGCCACTTCCTTGGCCCCACCAAGACTTGTAGGTTCAGTAAACACCTGTTTTATTAGGATGAGGTTTGATCAAGCAACAGAAGTAGCAGTGGTTTATGTAAGATAGAAATTTGTTTCATGTGCAAGAAGTTTGAATGTGGGCAGTGCAGAGCTGGCAGAATATTCTGCACCCAAGGGCCCTGTTACATTTTATCTTGTTCAGCCGTGATAGGCTTCCATTTGCAAGATCACCTCATGGTCTAGGATGACTGCTGGAGCTCCAGCCATTATGTTTGCTTTCCAGCCAGAAGGAAGGAGGAAGGTAAAAAGAGGCAAAGGGCAAACAGGAGTCACATATGAGAAATCTTCCTGGAAGCTGTAGCATGACACCTCCATTTACATCTGATTACCAAAATATAGGCACCCATTTTGATATGTAGCTGTATCTTTCTGTCTGAAAGATAGGCAAATTAGTTTTCTGCCCTGGGCAGTCTTGTGCTGAAAGATGGAGTGTGCGTTGAGATGAGAAAGGAAGAGGGGATACATGAAGGGACACCCCCCATGGTCATCACACTCAGGAACCTGCATCTTCAACCAGCAGCCTCGGTGGTTCCAGTTAGTGCAACTCAGGTGGTCCCAGAGAAAAGACAGGGTTGTTCTTTAGGTGTCCATGCTCCTCTCTTACTGCAGTGATTCAGTAAAATGCTCATCCTCGCTTCCCTTGCTAAAGGATCTTTCTGTTTATCTGGCTTGTGCTAAAACCCCCTGCATGGTGCTGTCTGACTTCGGTCATCCCTTGAGTGTCGGATGTGGGCCAGATTTTGACACCTGGCCCACTGCATAATGGTAACGAATCCACCTGCCAATGCAGGTTCGATCCCGCGGTCAGGAAGATCCCCTGGAGAAGCAAATGGCAAACCCACTCCAGTATTCTTGCCTGGGAAATCCCATGGACAGAGGAACCTGGTAGGCTACAGTCCATGGGGTTGCGAAGAGTTGGACGTGACAGAGCGGCTGAACGCACAGGCACACTTGAGGCTTACAAGCACGCAGGCAAGACGATGTCACCCTGAGAACTTAGTGGGCTACAGTTTTATAATCAAAGGAAAAGTGGGGAGAGGGGGAAGTCCACTTTCTTCCTCATTTTTGGAAGAAAGTCACGTTTCCATCATCAGCTCCTCCTCCAGGTTGGGTGGCGAAGTTTTCTAGTCCCTACGTGGTTAAGCCAGGGCTATCACGGTACAATGGAAATATTATTTCAGGTCTCAGTACAATGAGGGTCTTTACTTTAAAATGTGACCTTTCCGTAAATTACTGTTTCTTTGATGTGTTCAGAGGGCGAGTCCTAGGGATCATGAACTTATTGAGCTCCCTGGGCGGATGTGGGTCCCAGGCCACTATCGTGTTATTGTCTGGGGGCTTGCTTCATGTTTCTGTTGCATGGTTTTGTTACTAAGCAGCCTGCTTGGTTTTGTGTTTAACAAACCTGCTTTTTCGAGTAATCAGTAACTTACAGGGGTCTCCTATGTTATTTCTGCTGACAATCTGCTAGTGGGATTAACTATTTAATTACATACTATCAACACTGTCTGCAGGTTTTTTTTTCAGACTTTAAACTTTTTATTTCATTTTGTACTGGGATACAGCCAGTTAACAACATTGTAGTAGTTTCAGGTGAACAGCCAAGGGACTCAGCCATGCATACACATGTATCCATTCTCCCCAAACTCCCCACCCTTCCAGGCTGGCACATAGCCTTGAGCAGAGTTCCATGTGCTGTGCAGTAGGGCCTTGTTGGTTACCCATTTTGAATACAGCAGAGTGTACATGACCTTCCCAAACTCCCCAACCATTCCCTTCCCCGGCAACTGTAAGTTCATTTTCTAAGTCTGTGAGTACTGACTGAGGGTGAATTTGAACCACTGGGCTTGTGTGGACAGACTGGAAAGTCCCCTGACTGGTGCGTGGAGCCAGGTGACTGTCCACCAGCCACAACCTTACTGCAGCTTTGTTCTTCCCTGGGCCTTGTCCCAAATCCGTCCACGTGGTGAGTTACCGAGGTTAAATGTTGGTGATGTCAACAGTTCTCCTGGGGGTGTTGGAGCTGAGCCCCTCTCTTTTCTTCTGGATCAGAATGAGGAGGCCTGTTTAGCCCTGGGAAGGTTTTGCCTGTTGTGTTGGGGCCCTGGAGGAAATAGTTTATACCTTAGGAAATAGTTGATACCATGGAAGACAGAGCAGAGAGGAAAGAGCTCTAGAGTAGACGACAGAGTTCAAGAAAGTGATACCTAATGGCCAGAGGGAACTTTAGATAACATTTTCTTTACAAATGACCAACCCAGACAGCGTACTAAGAAGCAGAGACATTACTTTACCAACAAAGGTCCGTCTAGTCAAAGCTATGGTTTATCCAGTGGTCATGTATGGATGTGAGAGTTGGACTATAAAGAAAGCTGAGCACTGAAGAATTGATGCTTTTGAACTGTGGTGTTGGAGAAGACTCCTGAGAGTCCCTTGGACTGCAAGGAGATCCAACCAGTCCATCCTAAAGGAAATCAGTTCTGAATATTCATTGGAAGGACTGATGCTGAAGCTGAAACTCCAATATTCTGGCCACCTGATGGGAAGAGCTGACTCATTGGAAAAGACCCTAATGCTGGGTAGGATCGGGGTCAGGAGGAGAAGGGGACGACAGAGGATGAGATGGTTGGATGGCATCACCAACTTGATGGACGTGAGTTTGAATAAGCTCCAGGAGTTGGTGATGGACAGGGAAGCCTGACGTGCTGCAGTCCATGGGGTCGCAAAGAGTCGGACACGACTGAACTGAACTAAACTGAACTGATGTGAAAAATATTGAATTTCATCATTCACAGCAATTCCACTCCTGAGACATTCTTGCCTCTGTGCAGCAGAAACCTTATATGAGAAAGTATTTGGTGGCATTGTTCACAACAACAACAAACCCATATTAACCCAAATGTCCATCCACAGGAAATGCAGAGTGAATTGTATTCTATTCAGGATGGAATGTTACACAGCAGTGGAGATGAGGGGACCATTGCCAAATGCAGCAGTGTGGATGAATCTTAGAATCATAATATTGAGTTGAAAAGGCAAGTCACAATATGATAGCTCTTGCAAAGGCAGGAAAATTATATGATGTAAAGTTTAGGAAGATACATACAAATGATAAAACAATTTTTTTTTAGTGAGGCAATGAACAGTGGATGTGGACAAGATAGAATAGTTACACTTTTCCCTATTTCTCCTGATAAGTATAACTAAAACCCCTGAATGTTATTTATAAAACAGAGATGAGAGAAATCTGAAAGGTGGAGGGGAAAAAGCAGACCATCCAGGGACCCTGGGGGCTGAGGAACGACACGGCAGTGAGCTCTCTGGGTTTTCCTCTTGCCTCGTATGCCCTGGAATGGGTGCTGGAGAAGATGATGACCTGGGGACACCATGAGGACAGACACCCGTCCAAAAATAAACCTTGATAAAATCCTCTTTAGGCAAAGGCCTGAGAAAAGCACAGCTTAGCTGGACAGAAAACTTGCAGGTGATAACCATTCAACTGCCAAACACCCTAGAGAAACCATGGTCCCACTTCTATCCTATAACAAAGGCTTGCTGAAGAGCCTGGACTTTCACTCTGGCTCAGCTGTTACGAGATGACATCCTTCCCAACTGGGGGGCATCAGAGAAGGCTAAGTGGGGAGCAGGACCTACACCCAGCTGTAACAAACCCCTCTCCCTGCAGCATTAACAGGAGCCACACAAGAATCAGTACTAGGGTGTCCCTCTCTCCCCAGCCAGGGAGGATCCATGAGTCAGTGCTCAGCAGTGTTTGACTCTCTGGGACCCCGTGCGTGTGAACAAAATTGCTCAGTCTTGTCTGACTCTTTTCGACCCCATGGACTGTAGCCCACCAGGCTCCTCTGTCCATGGAATTCTCCAGGCAAGAATACTGGAGTGGGTTGCCATTTCCAGATCCAGGATTCTTCTCAATATCCAGAAATTGAACCCATGTCTCCTGCATTGCAGATAGCTTCTGTACCGCTGAGCCACTGGGGAAGCCCCCCATGTAGGTCTAGTTGGGAGCCTGAACCCCCACCCCCACTCAGCAGTGATGAGGTCTCCCCCACACTGGAGGTGTCAGGAGAGGATGAGTGTGGCACTTGCTATAAGAACACAGCATCCTCAATCCCTCACCAGCAGCGGGGGAGGCTTATTGTAAACAGAAGAGTGAACTAAGATCCAGAGGCTCATAACATAACACGCAAAATGTCCAGGATACAATAAAAAATCATGAGTCATTCCAAGAACCAGGAAAATATCAACTGGAATGACAAAGGATAATCAACAGGCAGCAAGACCAGAATAATACAAACGTTGCAATCATCTGCAATGGATTTAAGTCAGCCGTCATAAAAAATGCTTCAGTAAGCAGTTGAAAATGTGCTTGAAATGACTGAGAACACAGACAGTCTCAGCAAAATGTAGGAGGCAGACAGAACCAAGTGAAAACCTTAGAGCTGCAAAATGTAATAATAAAGAATCAGTGGATGGGCTAAAGAGGAATGCAGAAGACAAAGAAAAGAGTCTGTAAACTTGGAGCTAGAAGGAGAGAAATTACTCAGGCTGGGAAGCAGAGAGAACGGACTGAAAAAAAATGTGCAGGACTCTGGGACACCTGGAAGATAATCCTGAAAGATCTAACAGTTGTGTCTTTGAAGTTCCAGAAGGAAAGGAGGAAGAAGATGGGCCTGAAGAAGTACTCAAAGAAAAATGGCTCAAAGATTTCCTAATTTGGCAAAATACATCAACCTACAGATTCAAGAAGCTGAGGAAACCCCAAACAGAATAAACCCAAAGAAATCCATGCCAAGATGCGTGGTTTGTGTGTGTCTGAAATGAAACCCTGAAAACTAAAAATTAAAAATCTTGAAAGCAATGAAAGATAAATGACACCTTATAATTTGAAAGTGAATTTCTTGAAATACCATGATGGTCCAAAAAAAAAAATGCCATCAATACTGAATTCTATATCCAGCAAACATCTTTCAGGGAAATTAAGATATTTTCAGATGAAGGAAAACTAAGAGAATATGTTGCCAGCTAAAAAAGTAACTAGAGAGACTTCTTGAAACAGAAAGGAAAAGATAAAAGAAGAAAACTGGGGAATATCAGGAAGGAAGAGAAGACAAAATAAGGGTCAAAATAAGGTGAATGCCATAGATTTTCCTTCTCCTTTCCTTCTGGCTTTTCCCCCATTTTATCTATTTGTTTTAATTGGAGTATAATTGCTTTTCAATGTTGTGTCAGTTTCTGCTGTAAAAACAGCATGAATCGGCCGTGTGTGTACACACATCCCTTCCTCTTGAGCCTTCCTCCTACCCTCTCTCATCCTTTTTAGTTTTCCAAATTACGTTTGATGACTGGAAGAAAAATTAAAACCACGTTTGATGTGATTCTCCAATTTTGTGGGGTATATCAACTAAGTAAAACGGTCGTGAACGGGGAATATAAGCAAGGTTAGGTTTCTAAAGTTCACTCAAACAAGTCAAATGTCGACCGTACAGACAGGGATAGCTTGTGTATATAATTTAATACACCCACTAAAAAACTGATGTAAAGTGATGCACTTAAAATAGTGTGGATAGGGAACTCCTTGGCAGTCCATTGGGTAGGACTTGGTGCTTTCACTGCTGAGGGCCTGGGTTCAGTCCTTGGTTGGGGAACTCAGATCCCATAGCCCATATGGTGTGGTCAAAAGAAAAATAGTATTGATACATTTAAATGGAATTCTGGAAAGCATCAGTAAGTCAGGAAAGAGAAATGGAGAGGAAACCAACAGGAAACATTTCTATGCCCCAATTCCAGACTTAATCCACCATGTATCAAAATTATACCAAATGGAAATGGCCTAAATACAGAAATTAACAGAGACTGAAAGAGTAGATAAATATATACCCAACTATATACTGTATATAAGAATTTCACTTTGAATATAAAGATGTATATAGGTTAAAAGTAATTAAAGCCTGGGAAAGCATACCACGCAAATATTAATCAAAAGAAAGCAAGAGTGGCTGTACAAACATCAGATGAAGCAGACTTCAGAACAGCAACAATGAAAGATTACCACAGACAGACAAGGACATTGCCTAACTCACCAAGAACAAAGAACAATCCTAAATGCGTGTATACACCAAAGCTAGAGTTGCAAAACACGGCAGGCAAAGACAGTGTAGGACCGAAAGTGGTGAGGCTGGTTCTCCTCTGCGCGGGCGTGGCTGAGAACACCTGAGGTTTTGGAGGATGTCTCGTGCTGAAATCTCAGAGCCAGACCTGGGAAGCAACTCTAGTTCACGTGTGAGTAGGAGCCCCTGATCTGGGAATCCCTCATGTACTACTTCCGGGGAAGTGCTTCATGTTCACACGAAAAGCACAAAATTTGTGCTGTTGTCATGAAAAGTCTCCCACTGTCCCATGGTCTTTTCAGTTATTTTTCTCTTGTGTAAATTCAGAACTCTATTCCAACTGAATTCTGTCTTCTATTTGACTAGTCTACCAACTTCCTGAGGTCTTTCTTAGAATGCATTTGGGTAAAATGGGAATTATGTTTCATAGTTCAGTGTTCTGTGGATATTTGATATCATGCTTTCCTTTTTCTTATCCATATGTTTCATTGATCTAGGTAGATATCTTCATGAGTGTCATAGCTGAGAGTCAAGTTCAGAACTTTGAGAAGCTCACTGTAGTTTGAAATGAGCCATCGAAGCCTTTCTCTGAATTCAACGAGGTTTCAATCATCTGTGTAATTGTCATTCAGTCTGTGTCTCTGTCCACAGAATATATTGTATGTAGTATATTATATTGTCCTCAAATATATTATGATTTGTGGTTTTAGATTATGATTTATGAGTATTCCTTAAATAACCTTCATATAATCTCATCCTAAACATGGGGGAAAGGTCCAACTTGACCTCAGAAAGGAGGCCACTTTCCCTGATAAGCCACACTCATCGCTGTCACAGTGATCATAGGGGACCTGACACTCAAGCTTGAATTATCATTGGAAGTATTTTTTCCATTTGTTTAGGGGTGCCTGTGCACTCAGTCACGTCCCACTCTTTCCGACCCCATGGACAGTAGCCTGCCAGGCTTCTCTGTGCATAGAATTCTCCAGGCAAGAATACTGGAGTGGGTTGCCATTTCCTTCTCCAGGAGATCTTCCCAACCAGGGATCAAACCTGCCTCTTGCATCTCCTGCACTGGCAGGGGCATTTATTTACTCAGTATTATAGAAATAAAAATTCACACTGTGCAGAAGGCTGAGAAGTAGAAAGCAAAAGTCCTATGAGCCTCCACAGTTTTCATACCTGAAGAATTGCCAGGAACGTGTGACAGATTCTTCCTCATCTGAACAGACAGTCTCCGCTGTGTGAGCTGTATCAGTGCTGGGACTTGGGTGGGCTCCTTCTTGAGCATGAAAGGCAGGGAGTTGAATCCACTCCAGTGGCTGGAGAACCTGGAGGCAGGGCTTGTTTTGTGTGAGGCCTGACTGGGGAGCTCGGGACTCTCACCAAGACCTGCCTTCTTTCCCCCTATCTGCTCTGCTTTGGAGGGGGTCTCCTTCTGTCTTGTTTGGCTACTCCTGAGACCCCATGACCCCTTATTCATGCCCAGCAGGAGAGAGAGGGACTTCTCTTTGTCCTGTGTTTCTGGTAGAAGCCCAGAGATTGCTTGGAATGGACCAGCTAAGATGGCGATCCCCATAACATTTATGAGTGCACTTGTTCTCTGCATGTATTTCAGTTGCTTGTGTTTCAACTTAATGCAACTTGGACATCTTCAGTGCATGTAGCTCCGAGCAGCCAGCTCTGGAACGTGGAGACACAGGAGGAAACGTGCTAAGTTATACAGCTTGGGCCACTGGGCAGGTTACCAGGGTGGGAGCTATGGCTTCTCATTTTAAGGTTGCTCAGCTGGTGCTGGTGGTGAAGAAACCATATGCCAGTGCAGGAGACGTAAGAGATGTGGGTTCAGTTCCAGGGCCAGGAAGATCCCCTGGAGGAGGGCATGGCTGCCCACTCCAGTATTCTTGCCTGGAGAATCCCATGGACAGAGGCGCCTGGTGGGCTACGGTCCGTGGGGTCGCAGAGTCAGACAGGACGGAAGTGACTTAGCACACATGCATGCATGAACCAGGCAACCCTCTGTACCTTGGTTTCCCTGGCACAAAATGAAAGCATTCCAACCCAGAGTTACCTCAAAGAAGCTCATTATTCGTAAAGACATCGGTCTCGGAGAAGAGAGAAACTATCTGAGGCATGGGCTAGCGTTCGTGTGTAATCATAAACTGTAATTACTGTGTCACACTAGACAGTGGGCCTTGGCTCTGTTTCACTAAAACGCACAGTTTCCAATGCTCCAGGCGCCCTCTTGTTAGGAGAGGGAATTCATTGCTTTCCTTTTCAAGGATTGAGGTGTTGTTAGAACATCTTGCTTGATATTTTGGCTCCTCTTAGGTTTAATTTCTATCCTGAACTAAGCGTTTTTCCTTCAGAGGCTCTAGACTCTTACCAAAGAGTAGTTGGTTTATTTACAATCCAGGATTTAAAGCCACTGACATGAGACTCAGCACGTCTAGTAAATGGTTCTGGTTCCAACCTTCTTGGGAAATTAGGCTCTTGCAACCCCTGGGATCTTTCCCCAGAGTCCCTCCTTCTCTCTCCAATTTAGGGTAATAGGGCCTGATTGCAAAAGATCTGTGCAGAGGACTCCTTCCCTGGAGGCGGAAGGGAGGGTCTCATGGGTCCAGGAGGAGAGTGGCAGTTCTGATGCGCAGTCCAGGAGAAGAAGGGCAGTTCTGACTCTCAAAGGGCTAGGAATTGTCTTTAAAGGAAGTCCATGCTCATTAAGGATCAGTTCAGTTCAGTCGCTCTGTTGTGTCTGACTCTCTGTGACCCCATGGACTGCAGCACATCAGGCTTCCCTGTCCATCACCAACTCCTGGAGTTTATTCAAACTCATATCCATCGAGTCAGTGATGCCATCCAGCCATCTCATCTTCTGTCATCCCCTTCTCCTCCCACCTTCAATCTTTCCTAGCATCAGGGTCTTTCTAATGAGTTCTTCACATCTGGTGGCCAAAGTATTGGAGCTTCAGCATCAGTCCTTCCAATGAATATTCAGGACTGATTTCCTTAAGGATGGACTGGTTGGATCTCCTTACAGTCCAAGAGACTCTCAAGAGTCTTCTCTAACACCACAGTTCAAAAGCATCAATTCTGCAGTGCTCAGACTTCTTTGTAGTCCAATTCTCGTATCCATACATGACCACTGGAAAAACCATAGCTTTGACTAGATGGACCTTTATCAGCTAAGTTTGTCTCTGCTTTATAATATGCTGTCTAAGTTGGTCATAGCTTTTCTTCAAGGAGTAAACGTCTTTTAATTTCATGGCTGCCATCACTGTCTGCAGTTTTTTTGGAGCCCAAGAAAATAAAGTCTGTCACTATTTCCATTGTTTCCCCATCTATTGGCCATGAAATAATGGGACTGGATGCCATGATCTTGCTTTTTGAATGTTGAGTTTTAAGCCAGCTTTTTCACTCTCCTCTTTCACTTTCATTAAGAGGCTCTTTAATTCCTCTTCGCTTTCTGCATAAGGGTGGTGTCATCTGCATATCTGAGGTTATTGATATTTCTCCCGGCAATCTTGATTCCAGCTTGTGCTTCTTCCAGCCCAGTGTTTCTCATGATGTACTCTGCATAGAAGTTAAATAGGCAATGACAATATACAGCCTTGACGTACTCCTTTCCCGATTTGGAACCAGTCTGTTGTTCCATGTCTGGTTCTAACTGTTGCCTCTTGACCTGCATACAGGTTTCTTAGGAGGCAGGTAAGGTGGTCTGGTATTCCCATCTCTTTCAGAATTTTCCACAGTTTGTTGTGATCCACACTGTCAAGGCATTAGTGTAGTCAATGAAGCAGAAGAAGATGTTTTTCTGGAATTCTGTTGCTTTTTCTATGATCCAATGGATGTTGGCATTTTGGTCTCTGGTTCCTCTGCCTTTTCTAAATCCAGCTTGAACATCTGGAAGTTCACGGTTCACATACTCTTGAAGCCTGGCTTGGAGAATTTTGAGCGTTACTTTACTAGCGTGTGAGATGAGTGCAATCGTGCAGTAGTTTGAGCATTCTTTGGCATTGCCCTTCTTTGGGATTGGAATGAAAACTGACCTTTTCCACACCTGTGGCCACTGCTGAGTTTTCCTTATTTGCTCACATATTGAGTGCAGCACTTTAGCAGCATCATCTTTTAGGATTTGAAATAGCTCAGCTGGAATTTAGGATTTGAAATAGCTCAGCTGGAACACCTCAACTAGCTTTCTTTATAGTGATGATTCCTAAGGCCCACTTGACTTCACACTCCAAGATGTCTGGCTCTAGGTGAGTGATCACACCATAGAGGTTATCTGGGTCATTGAGATCTTTTATGCACAATTCTTCTGTGTATTCTTGCCACCTCTTCTTAATATCTTCCGTGTCTGTTAGGTCCATACCATGGTATCTATAATGAATTGTTTCAGTCTCAAGTGTTTGTATTAACTTTCTGAGAATTTTCTTTACACACTATATGTAAAACCTCAAAGCCTGAATTTGTGTGTACTTATGGTGACATATCAAGAAGAAGCTTCATTTTGTGCATTAAGCTTTGTGTGTGCATTCCCAGGTGGCGCTAGTGGTAAAGTATTCACCCACCAGTGCAGGAGACAAAAGAGATGCGGGTTTGATCCCTGGGTCAGGAAGATCCCCTAGAGGAGGGCATGGCAACCCACTGCAGTATTCTTGCCTGGAGAATCCGATGGACAGAGGAGCCTGGCGGGCTAGTCCATGAGGCTGTAAAGAGTCAGACATGACCTGAGCAACTTAGCATATATATGTGTGTATAGACACACACAGACACACACATATATTTTCCGAAATATAAATCAGTTAGACATGCTTGGCTGCAGTTAACAGAAAACCTAATGTGGATTTGTCTAAACAAGAAGGACATGTGAGAGTGTTCCAATCCCTGGAGGTCTGGGTTTACGCCCGACTCTGGAGTGGGGGTCCTTGTGTGCTGTACCTTCATGTCACTGTTGGTCCTCATTGCACGTGCTGGTTTCCACCAGTGCTCAGAGGAAGAGCGGACGTCTCTTCTGGGCTGTCTTCCCACTGGTCCGCAGCAACCCCCGACCCCTTGTGCTATGGGTCTGACTCTGTCCCTGCACCCCGTGGGGGAGGGCGGTGAGGAGACGGACCAGTCCCATGGCCCTTCCTGCCCTCCTGCTGCAACCTGGGAATGCCAGGCCCCGACTGGCTCGGGCACAGGGCACAGGGTTAGCCTGGCCACCTCCAGGGGGCAGCGGCCCCTGTGGGACCCGGATGCAGCTGGAGGCAGGCTTCTGAAAGAGGCAGGGCGGGGAGGGGTGCTTGGAGCCCAGTGTGTCCTCCCCAGTTGAGGGTCCCCACGGAAGTCAAGCGCCTGCAAGGAGCAGCGCCTAGAGAGGTTCTCTGCTTCAAGCTACTGGTAAATGGTCAGCGTGTCTTTCCTTGTGAATTGTAGCAAAAATTAAAGTAAACAGATGTTGAGGTTTTACCGTCTTATTTCCACCTGAGTCGGATCACTGCATCATGTAACCTGCTTATTTTGCTGAGCCTGACTGTGCTGGTCTGTGGTTTGAGCCCCCTGGGACCCTTGCTTCTGTGGGGCACCAGCTCCCTGTGCCAGCAGCCGCATGGACTGTGCCCCCATTTGTGGGAGGCTCCCAGCCGCAGTGGCCCGCACTCAAAACCAGCTGCTGGGTGCTAAGGACCCTCCCCCTTACCAGCTCTGTGACTCTAGGCAACTTGCTTAACCTCTCTGTTGCTTGCTTCTCTTTTTTGTGTGTCTAGTATATATGTATGTACACACACACAAAACTAAGAATTAGAACCTTCTTCATAAGGTTGTTGTTGTGACTAAATGTGTTAATACATGTGTTCGGAACAGTGAGTGATGTTAGTAAGTGCTCATGAAGTGTCTGTTTTTTTTCTCATTGTTTTATCATAATTAGTGAAGGGATTCTTTACCTATGAGGCCAAGACGTCTGGTTTTAGCAGTGGTTGGAGAACTATGTGTGGAGAATGCTGCCTGGGCCACGTGACCCGCTTTCTGTCCCCCATAAAATTCCTCCTCGTGTTGGGTGGGACAGTGTATTTCTCTTTTTACTGTGCTAAGACACATAACATAGAAATTACCGTTTTTACCATTTTAAAGTCTCCAATTCAGTGGCATCACATACGTTCACAACGTTGTCTAGTCATCACCTCCATCATTTCCAGAACCTTCTCATCTTCCCAGACGCCATCTTTTCCGTCAGACACTGACTCCCCTCCCCCAGTCCATAACCTCTCATGTACTTTTTGTCCATGAAGTCACGTATTCTGAGTTATCTGTGTGAGTGGAATCCTCCAGCATTTACCCTTTGGCCTCTGGCTTACCGCTTAAGCACAGTGTTCTGCGTCATCCACACCCTTGCAGGGGTCAGAGTTCTGTTACTGTTTGAGGCTGGGTTGGATACACACACAGTCTGCAGTACAGACTACATTTCATGTCCAGTGGTCTGTTCACGGAAACGCGTTTCTACGCTATGGCTCTTGTGGCCAGTGCTGCAGTGTGCACGGGAGCAGATAACTGTCTTTGCAAAAACCCAGCACTCCCCTTTTAAAGCTGCTATGATTTCTTGCAGCATATCCAAAAGTAGGCTGGAGCTTTCAAAAAGACCTCATAAAACATTGAGGAGAACAGAAGAGATAACCATGGTCATACGAGAAGCAAGAGACGGGTTCAGCTCACACGAGACCTGGGTGGCCTTGATGGGGACCCGGTCTCGTGTGGTCCCTGCTTCCCTTCAGGTCCCCAGGGGCTGGCACCACCAGACGGGCCCATGTCCCTGCGGAAGCCACTGCCCATGGCCCACAACTCATCCTCACACACGTGTCGTGCTGCCTGTTGCCTGGCCAAGAAAGTGATTCTGCTTTATCCGCCTCTTAGTTGCTTCCACTTGGCTCTTGTTTGGGGACAGACTTGTCTCAGGCCCCAAGTGGCAAGTAAAGCTTCAATAATCATGTCTGTCTGTCCTCAAGTAAGACCCGGTCCAAGGGATGCAAGTACAACAGATGCTGGCATCTGCTGAAGATGCAGTGGGCTCATCGTAATGGTGGGTCTGCCTGCAAACATCTGGTGCAGATGTGAGCCACCGGGAGGTCGCCCTGCTGTTCTCTGATGTTGTTTCACGTGGTGACAGACCACCCCAAGGCAGCAGTCTGAAAAGGAGCCCCCGTCTATTGTGCCCATGAGTCTGGGGTTTGACTGAGTCAGCTGGGCAGTCCTTGCTTGGGGGTCTCTCATGAGGTCATAGGTGGTAGGTGACTGGCTGGGCTATCTGAAAGTCTCACTTGTCACGTGTCTGGCACGTGGACGGTTGAACAGCCGGGCCCCATGGGCATCTCCACCTCCGTCCGTCATCTTTCCACGAGTGTCTCTCCAGCATGGCCAGGCTTCTCGTGTGGCCTCCTTCCACTAGCGGCTTGCAAGCCTCTGCATTTCCAGTTCCACCTCAACCTCTGGGATGAAGAACTGCTGATGCTCAGATGCACATATGGTCTTTGATCAAGGCCATAGCAGTCTAAAAATCTATATAGTTAGGAAGAGAAATTTCAACAAGGCCCCCAGAGTTTCAGATGCAGCCAGTCCTGACTGTGCGTCAGGCTTCTAACATCCATCATCTGCTTTGTGAGCCAGGAGCCCACGATGCCTCCTGGCAGGGCTGGGAGGAGGATCTGAAGCCCCTGAGTCCTGGGAGCTGTTGGTGATCCCCATGGGAGGCAGGAGGGCAAGGCAGGGACCTGGGCTCCGGCAGCCTGAACTTAACTCCAGCCCCGCCATGTCTGCGGTGGCAACATTCTCAAACCCTCTGACCTCCTCATCCTCTTCTGAAAAGGGAGAATCCTAGTGGTACCACCTTGTGACTGGTGGGAAGACGAGATTAGCCATTTTTTTTTTTTTTTTTACCAAAAGCCCTGAGAAAGTGGTCTGTCCCTGAGTAATGCTCAGAAAAACCATTAGCTAGTCTTACCATTCCACGAGATCTTAGAATGTTCGCCATGAAGCATAGCATTTTTATTGACAAGATTTTGGCCCAGAAAACGTTGACGTGTGTGTACATGAGGAGACACAAATAGAGGAATAAAAATGTTCCAATGGGTTGGACACAAAGGCAGCCCTCCTTGGGCAATTATGAAACTATAAAAAGCATGAAAGCAGTGCGTCTCCTCAACACATTCCCAGAACAACTTGGCTCGGGGGCAAATTACAGTACAGATGAGGACTGAGTACCCTGGGAGCTCCTTTGCTCAGCCCCATGGAAGTTTCGGGGCTGAATGCATTTGTTTTTCTGGCAGCAAGAAAATCTGTCAAGCAGGAGTGTGAAATGGGGATCGCCAAGCCTGAAACAGAAAGCAAACACATTTCACCGTTTTGAGGAGGCATCAAGGCCGGGCCCTGCAGCTGTTGTCCTGAATGAGAGGAAATAGATGCCCCTGGCTGGGGAAAAAATGGAACGTAATGGTGTTATGATGAGCTGGGAGAAGGCGGCGAGGGGCAATTGCAATGCAGAGCATGACGGACGCTGTTCTGTCCGTCGGAACTGCCGGAACACAGCGGACAGTGGAGCCACACAACGGCTCGCTTTCTCCCTTCCAAGTTGGCAAGCAGAGCCACAGCAGCACACCACGCCTTTTGTTTTGCACGTTTTTTTCCTTGACATAATTATGTCAGGTTTGTAGAACGGCTTGGAAGTAAAGTGGATAAACCCCTTGGAGGCACAAACCTGTACTTCCATCCAGGAGAGATTTCCTCTTGCTGATACATACTTGGCAAATCACACTGGAATCTTCTCTTGGGGTCACTGGCATGATGGTCAACTATTCGTCTTTGCCAGCATGGCTTCCAGGAAGTGTGGATTTTATTTACGTCGTTGCTAATCACATTTTAAATCCTGACTTATGTCACAGGCAGGAAGATTCGACTCAGATCATCCATCAAGGAGACTCGATTTGCTGTTGGCTTCTTCTGCCTTCTAGAGGCTTGGTTTGGTGGGAAGTTAATGTTCTTCACAGAGGCAGGAGGTGTATTCTGTCTTCCTGCCATATTTTAATTTCATATCTTTTCAAATTCAATAATTTTGTAGCTGAGAAAAATGAGTGTTGATTCAGATGTCTCAAGCAAATTATTCAAAGCATATTGTTTTATTTACTGGGAAATTAATTACCTCTAACTTAGCAGAACTACATGGATATATGGAGAATATATTCTGCCATACCATATTAAAGAAAAGCGATGTGTAAGAAACATTTGGTTTAACAGAAATAGCAAATATATATTACACATGCAGGTGTATGCTTTTAAAAGTAATTTTGGAGTCCAGCATGTGCATTGAATTGGCAGCTGAAGACCTGAGTGTGCAAGGACCAGTTAGGATATTATTACAGTGACCCAGCGAGGAGGTGAGGAGCACCTGACTCCAGGAAGTAGTGACCAGTTGGGGGTAAGAGCACCACTCTGATGGACAAATAGGAAAGACTCCCGAGTAGAGTGGGTGATGAGTGTTGGAACAAATCATGGAATATGCGGATGGACAGGATGTTTTACACAGGACGGCAATCAGACTAAAATCTTGTTTCCAGCATCATTTTATTTTCCACTAAAAGTTGTTGTGCGATGCATGTGTGTTCAGTCGTGTCTGACTCTTTGCGACCCCATGGACGGTAGCCCACCAGGCTCCTCTGTCCGTGGGATTCTCCAGGCAAGAAGACTGGCGTTGGTTTCCATTGCCTCCTCCAGGCGATCTTCCCAACCCAGGGATCGAACCCAGGTCTCTTGAGTCTGCTGCATTGGCAGGTGGGTTCTTTACCACTGTACCACCTAGGAAACTCTGGAAGAGTTGCTACTGTGCTTAAAAGTCAAATCACTGATTTTACAGAACTGAAAGCTCCTGAGTGTCCAGCTGTTCTTATCCTTGCAGTGTTTACCGACTGCTTTTCCCACTCGGTGATGGGTCTTTTATCAGTTCATGGAGAACGCCAGACTTTTTAAAAAATCATATAATTGTAGTTTCCTTGACTATTTGCATAAAGGCATTCACATTTTATATGTATGTGAAATGTATTTGCACATAAAACATTGCAAGGAGAAATTAAAGATCTAAGTGGAGAAATATACCCAACTTATAAACAGGAAGACTTGATTTAGGTAAAATGTAAAATCTCCCCCCAGTTAGTCTACAGATTTAATGTGATTCTAATCAAAACTGCATCAGACCCTGAGCAAAAATGGATAAATTCTTAAGCTTATATGAAGCACAGAGATTATAGAGGAGTCAAAACAATCTTGAAAAAACTCAGCAAAGCTGAGGACTCACGCAGGATGATTTCATAGCTTACCACAGAGCTAAAGAGATCAAAAGACAGCATTCTATGACCATAAGCATGGACCAGTGGGTCATTGGAAGAGAACCAGGGAATCCAGAAATAGACTCGTACATAGTCAGTTGATTTTTCATCAAATGTTGCTGGCAGATACTTCAAAAAGAAGAATTCACATCGCCAACAAGCACGTGAAGAGATGCTCACATCTTCATCATCCGAGAAATGCTATTTAAAACCCAAATGAGGGCCTGCTGTTTACCAACAGAATGGCTGATATTAAGACAGTGTTGAGTTGGCAGAGATGAGGAACAACTAGCCCACTCCTCCATTACTTGCGGGAGTGTACAGTGGTACAGCCACTTTGGAAAACTGGTGTTTTCCTACGAAGCTGAGTACACACCTGCCAGAAATTCCACCTCTGAGTTCTACCCAAATGAAACAAAAATGTTTGTTCACAAGAAGACACAGAAAAAAATGGTTAAAACCTGGAAATAGTATAAATGTCTAGCAATAAGAGAATAAATAACTTCAATGTATCCATACAGTAGAATATTGATCAGTAATGAAAAGGCACAAACAGTGATGCATACAGCAGTACGAAAAATGACGAGCCAAAGATGCCAGGTGCAAAAGAGCCTATGCTGTGTGATTCCTTTTACAGGAAGTTCTAAACCAGGCAAAATAATCTAAAATAAAATTCAGAACAGTAGTTGCTTGGAATGGGAGAGATGAGCAGAAGAGGGTAAAAGGGAATTTTCTGGGGGTTATAGAGAGGTTCTGTATCTTGATTGTTGGTTATGTGGGTGGAGATCTTTTTTGACATGTATTGAATTGCATTCTAACATCTGTGCAGTTAACTGTATGTAAATTTTACTTCAATTAAAAAATACAAAAATCCCCAATGAATAATAGTTTTATCTAATATTAACATATGAAAGGTCTTTAGAAGTCTTCTGATGTAGATTCCACATGAATAATTTAGCAAGCCCTGATAATAACAATTCCACATATCAAGACTAAGAAAACACAAGTGTGATGCAAACTGTTTCAAGGAGAACCTGTAACTTTTGTTATTGAACATTTGTAGCTCTGTGTCAGTACAGTTGACACTGTATGCCCAGTGAATGTCACCCGATCTTCCTGTGGCTGGTAAGAAAACTGGAAACCTGCTTTCCCCAGCTGACATTTTCATGGTTTAATAGGGGGACTAATTCTCTTGATTATTCCTGCCTTCCACCGATTTTCTGATCTGTGTTCTGGATTTTGCTTCCTTTGTTTCACTGCTGGTTTCTTTTTCTTGGACATGTCCCATAACACCACAGCTTTCCTGGTATCTCAGTTGGTAATGAATCTGCCTACAATGCAGGAGACCCCAGTTCAATTTCTGGGTTAGGAAGATCTGTTGGAGAAGGGATAGGCTACCCACTCCAGTATTCTTGGGCTTCCCTTGTGGTTTAGCTGGTAAAGAATCCCCTTGCAGTGTGGGAGACCTGGGTTCGATCCCTGGGTTGGGAAGATCCCCTGGAGAAGGGAACAGCTCCCCACTCCAGTATTCTGGCCTGGAGAATCCCATGGACTGTATACTCCATGGGATCGCAAAGAGTTGGACACGACTGAGCGACTTTCACTTTCATAACACCAGCAGAATATTGTCATTCTTGTAAGTACCACCGATTCAAGGTTGTGTGTCAAGCCTATTTGACTGGAATTTTTAAGCCTTAGAGTAAGTAGTTCAATATCACAACACAGCACATCAAATGATAAATAGGCTCCATTGGATCTTTTATTGGTCATTTTTTTACATTTTGTATCCAGTATCTGGCCATATAGTCAGGCTCTCCTTTCCACTTTTAGTATTTTGTCATCTTGTTCTTAACTGGCTGCAGTCCCCAGCTCCCCATTGTGGAGTCCTTCTTCTCTTCAATCTACACTTGATTCTGAGGTGCAACCTCTGATGTGTCAAAAGGTCCAGTAAGACGTTTTGCTGAAATCCCCCCAGAGGTACTTGAAACTGATTAATATCCTCTGCTTCACCTCCTCCCACAGAAAGAAGTGTAGAAAATTTCATAAACATCCTCCAATTGGAAGAAAAATGGTTGGAGTGGTAGCTAGGAAGCCTGGGGAGGAGAGAATGAAAACCTTGCAAGCGGGCAGTCTTACGTATCACCCCCAGGTTACAGAGAAGGCCACTGTCTCAGAGAAACGACTCACAGCCTCCAGGAGGGAGGGAGGGTGTCCCAGACACAAGACCCCAAATGAATGCTCAGGAGAGAGCCAGTGCCCTGACAAGGGCTGCTAACAGCTCCAGCTGACTCTGCACTGACCCCATCCACACCACACACCCTCAAGTCACACAGAATGTAATGTACACTAAGTCTTGGGAAGAATACCAAGGAGAACTTGTCCACAGAGCAGCACAGCAAATAGAAGTTCTGGGCAGATGGGTCCCATCATAAGAATGTGCAAGATGAAAGAAATGACAAGTTTATAACAACCAAAATGCATAAAATACTGCATAGAAGTAACAAAGAACCCAGTCTGGAGGAAGACGTAGTCTAAGGAACAGAAGAAAACTTCCAGGTGCGCTTCATGATATGGAGCAACTAGAGAGGATATGAACTCAGTAAAACCTAGCTCAAGGCTGAGGTATTAAAATAGATGAAAAATGCGACTCCAGCACTGTCATAGATCTAATACATAATTTGGAAACAGCAAGAAATCAAATTCCTGATATAGAACATGGAGTTTGAGATAACACAGTAATTTCAGAAGGAAAATGCAAAGAGGCTGTAGCAGTGAAGGTGATGGATTTGAAGGGATGACTGAAGGAACCAACACGAGGATAACCGGAGTAGCTCAAAAACAGAACCCAAGACACTGAACAGAAAGAATGTTCATGAATATAATAGAGTTGAGGAACCCTGTAGTGAAGAAACCATTAAATCTTTGGCTCAAAGGAACACACAGTGTTTCAGGGGAAATTTATACAGAACAATCAATACCTCCTCTGTAGCTGCTAAGTCGTGTCCAGCTCTTTGTGACCCCAGGAACTGTAGCCTGCCAGGCTCCCCTGTCCTTGGGATTCTCCAGGCAAGAACACTGGAGTGGGTTGCCATTTCCTCCTCAGAGGATCTTCCTGACCCAGGATCGTACCCACATGTCCTGCGCTGGCAGATTCCTCATCAGCGAGCCGCTAGTGAAGCCCCTAACTCGGAGTTTGTTTCTGTTTTGCATGTGACTTCATTTGTGTTTCTTGTAAGTTTCACCTAAGTGACATCACACAGTATCATGCAAGCCTCTTCTCCACTCTTGGCTGCCCTAACCCAGCGCAGTGCTTGGCGTGGAGGTGACAGAGCATATTCAGGTAGACAATGGGATCATTCACAGGAAAGCCATAAGTGTTGCTTCCCAGTGGATAGTCGTGACCACTGAGCGTGGGGAGCGGTGTATGAGCAGGGCTCTTGAGGAGGGGAGGGGAGGGACAGAGGGTGGGCGAGGTGTCCTTTGAGTTCCCAAAGCTGGGTTGGAAGGGAAAGAGGATTACAGTGACCAGACTCCCCTTGTCCTGAAATGGGCAACCTGACCCTGAATCCCAAATACCTGTCCGTTGCCGGGAGATGATAATTAGAAGACACACCCTCCCTGTGCCTGAAATTCCTCCCTAGAGATGCTCCATCTGCTGCCTGGTGACTGCCCTTGTGTCCTCCCATGCTGTTACCACCCCAAACTCCACCAAACCCAGCCCTGTCCCCCTTAGCTGCACTCATAAGGCCCTTTCTCCAGTGTGAACTCTCTGATGACCAAAGAGACCTGATCTCTTCTATTAAAAGATTTCCCACATTCACTGCACTCAAAAGGCCTTGCTCTAGTGTGAATTCTCTGATGTCCAAAAAGACTGGATTTATTAATAAAAGATTTCCTGCATTCACTGCACTCCTAAGCCCTTTCTCCAGTGTGAACTCTCTGTTGATACTGAAGGCCAGAGCCAGCAGTAAGAGATTTCCCACATTCACGGCATTCGTAAGGCTTTTCTCTAGTGTGGATTTTCCTGCCGAAACCGAGGGGGTGCATTTGATTAAAGGTGGTGTGTTTGATTAAATACCTTAGACCTTGTTAAATTATTGAAATTTAAGACTGAACACGTAATCCTTCCAGCATCTAGGTGGATAAACAAGTCATTTATCAGGGAGGAGCTCAGCAGCATTCGTGACCAGTAAATATTGTGGGGGTGGGGAGCTTCCCTCGTAGTTCAGTTGGTAAAGAGTCTGCTTGCAGTGCAGGAGACCTGGCTTCAATTCCTGGGTTGGGAAGATACCCTGGAGAAGAGAATGGCAACCCACTCCAGTATTCTTGCCTGGAGAATCCCATGGACAGAGGAGCCTGGCAGGCTACTGTCCATGGGGTTGCAAAAGTTGGACACAACTTAGCGACTAAACCACTACCACCAAACATTGCAGGGAGAGGGCAATATTACTAATGTCTGGGGGAAAGAAAGTGGGACCCTGGATACTTGTCACCAGCCCAGAAGGGAAACAGGAAGTCACACACCAGCGTGAAAGAACACAAGAAATATTGTGTATGGCACTTCATGTAAAAAAAAAAAAAAAAAAGAATGACAAGAAAGAACCAATGATGAGATGAAAATGTTGTAAAAACTTTTATGCAGTAAAAAACCAGAAATCGTCAGTGTTATGTGTTAAATTCATATAAACACAGGTTAAAACTACGCAACTGGAGAAATGTTTCTTGAACTGAATGTGTTATAACACTTGACAAAATGAACATATAAGTAACAAAGTGCTAGTGGAGAAAGAAGTTTAATACAAATCTCCTGCATAGCAAGGAATCCACAGCTTTCATCTGAAACTGAGACATGTAGATACAAGCATATAATAAATTCAAGTTTCTAATTGTTTTATAACCTCAGAGAAATATTTTAGGGACATCTTATTTTTAAAAGCCCTTTTTTTCAGAAGTTCAGCAATTTTTTCAGTTTCACACAAGTTTTCATTTTTCTCTCATGATTAAAAATTCAATAAAATCCTTTGATTTGTATACAGCTTTAGACATATGCCTGAAATATATTCATCCCATATGTAACATTATTTTCCTTCCTGCTTGATAGCATTTTGGGTAGTTTTTTTTAGATTTTCGTTTATAAGATTTTCTATATTTCTTATTTACTTTTTAGTTTTTGCTTTTAATTTAAAGAAAATAATGATTTTTTTAAAGAAATACAGAAATGGACAATACAACTTGGAAAAGGCAGTGGTGAAGAGAGCTGACTTGCCCAATCAAATATTGAAACGTTAATTTTTCAACAGAGAACATTTTTATTCATTCAATTAACTGGAGCGGGTTGCCATTTCCTTCTCCAGGGGATCTTCCCGACCCAGGGATAGAACCCGGGGCTCCCACATTGCGGGCAGATGCTTTTACCCTCTGAGCCACCAGGGAAGCCCCATTTAATGAATAATATTAATTAATTTCTGTAGAGAAATTAAATTAAAACAGTGTATTATTGAAAGAAAAAGAGATACTATTTCACCGGAAATGGATATAGTCCGTAAACTGCCTCTTGTTTATATGGGAATTTGGTATCTACAAAAAAAAATCATGTCTAACAAGAAAACTCTCTCTGTATTGATATGTGAAGATCTCCAGGTCATGTGACTAAGTGGGAAAAAAAAAGAAAGCAGAACAGTGTTATAGTGTTATGGGTTTAATTTTGTCTCCCTCCAAATTTGCATGTTGACATGGCCAAAAATAGAGTAATAAAAAATTTAAAAAGAGGTAGCCAAGTGAAAGTGAAGTCATTCAGGGGCCCTAACCCAGAATGTCTGGCGCCCTTAGAGAAGGTGGACATGTGGACACAGCCAGGTGTGCAGGGCGGCTGGGCCGTCTGCCGGCCGAGAGGAGGCTCCTGGAGCAGAGCCCAGCCCGGCCGCAGATGGTACCGATTCTGCTGACATCCTGATGCCAGACCTCCAGCCTCCAGAGCCACCCAGCGTGCGGTGACCTGTTACAGCAGCCCACCGTGCTGTGTATAAGCCAGGAAGGAAAATACGGAGATTTCTTCATACCTGCTTGCAGTTTCACAGGAAACTAACAAACATGGTCACCCAGTGGGTGGGGAGGAATGAAGCTGAGGGGCAAGGTGGGAGTGAAGCTTCTGAATATGGTGTCTCTGTCTTCCTTTGATTTGTGAATTGTGCTAGTACAGATTTTTGAAATAGAAAATTAAAATTAAATTGAACCTTAAAATTAATTTAAAAATTAGTTTAGGGACTTCCTTGGCGGTCCCCTGGTGGCTCAGACAGTAAAGCGTCTGCCTGCAGTGCGGGAGACCTGGGTTCGATCCCTGGGTCGGGAAGATCCCCTGGAGAAGGAAATGGCAACCCACTCCAGTACTCTTGCCTGGAAAATTCCATGGGTGGAGGAGTCTGGTGGGCTACAGTCCATGGGGTTGCAAAATTGGATACAACTGAGCGACTTCACTGTATCACTTGTGTCCACAGGCTAAAACTCGGGCCCCCAGGGCCCAGGGGCCCAGGTTCGATCCCCAGTCAGGGAACTAGACCCAATATGCCACAACTAAGAGGCAGCACAGCTAGATAAATGCATTAATTTATTTTAATTAATTAATCAATACATTAATTTTACATAAACTAAAATAGTTTAAAAGAAAATAAAATAAGTTTAAGGTGTTTATTTTTTCTTTGGTGTCCTGAATCATCTCTGATGCTTTTGGATCACTTACCTGCTTCAAATTTCTTTTGGTCTTTGTGGTACTTGGTGGTGGTGGTGGTCGTGGTTGCTTAGTCACTCGGTCGTGTCCAGCTCTTTGGGACCCCATGGACTGTAACCCACCATGGAATTCTCCAGGCAAGAATACTGGAGTGGATGCCATTCCCTTCTCCCTAGGATCTTCCCGACCCAGGACCTCCTGCATTGGCCGGCAGGTTCTTTACCACTTAACCACCGGGGAAAGCCAGACTTGGTGCTGGTCTCATTCACTGTTTGGCACCATATGCATTTATTAAGGAAGCGCTGTCCTGCTCGGCGCCGGGTCCGCTGCTGTGGCCTCTGCCCCCCAGTGTCGCCCCCGCCCCCGGCCCCCATGGAGGCAGGTTCTGTGTTATCGGGGAGGCCCCCCGCGGGGTTCAGCGCCCTGTGCTGACTGCAGACCTCTGCCAGCCCCCAGGCACCGTGGCAGGAAGGCTGTGTCCCTGGCAGCCCTGCCCTTGGCTGAGCCCCATCCTTCCTGCGTCTCCGTGTGCGCTGCTCTGCCTCTTGGCCGAGGACCTCCGCCGGGGCCTGCCCACCCTGGCTGCCAGGAGCTGTGTCTACAGAGGAGCAAGGACTCCACCCATCTGGAGGCAGCTCGCACACTCACGAGGGGTGCCTGCTCTCCGCACCTGGGTAGGCACAGAGATGTCTCAGGGCCCCTTGAGAGCGTCACCTTTACCCTCTGCCCCGGCTCCTGCATCCCTCTGCCTCCACTGTGTCCTCCCTGCCTGGCACTCCTCTACATTTCTGGTCTGCAGGGAGCACCCTCTAGTGCTTTCTAATGCCACATGACAGCTAACGAAACTACAAGTGTCAGTCGCTCAGTCGTGTCTGACTCTGCAACCCCATGGACTGTAACCCGCCAGGCCCCTCTGTCCATGGGATTCTCCAGGCAGGAATACTGGAGTGGGTTGCCATTTCCTTCTCCAGTATATTTTAAGAGAGGGACTTTAAGAAAGGAAACCAGTTTTCAGCTAAGGCAGGGAGGGGTGCCTTAGGAGGGTCATAAAGCGTGAGCTGTTGGTGCCCAGACGGCAGGGGGTAAATGGAGATGCTGCCCCACCCCTCCGTCCACATGCAGTCTGGGAGCATCTTTAGTATGTGGGTCCATGACCTCCCACTGGAAAAACCCAGCTGGAACCCCACTGTTAGGGACAAATGCTTCCATCCCATAAGGAGAGAATAAAGGATTACGTTGAAAGACCAAACAGGACAGACTTTCCTGAAGCAACACAGTTCCCTGTGGAATTAACATCAAGACATCTCGAGCAGATTGCTTCGTGGGTTCAGCAAACAGCCCAGGAGCCAGACTGCTGGGCTCAGACTTTGCCTCTTGGTACTGCAGACACTTCTGTGCCCAAGATCTTCGCTGGAGCACGGACCCTCTTGGGGTTGTTAGGGTATGTGAGTTAACACAGACTCGGTCTTTGAGGCAGAGCTTAGAATGTCCACTCTTCGGTGCTTTGTCAACATTCAGAGAGACCATCCTGTTTTAAAGATTTTCTTTTCTGGTTTGGTGGAACTTGCCTTTTTGGAAGGATATTTTGATACTCGTTAATGAAATAGGTCATATTTTCAAACTCTGTATACCCCTAGGAAGTTTCTGTCCGCATAGAGACCCACGTGGTGTGAAATCTACATGACAGAATTGTACCGTAGACCTTGAGTTTTAACCACTTTGAGTTATTTTCCCTCAAACATTTTTCCTACAAAACCTTTAAAATAATAGAAATGTTTAACATTGTAAGTTTAATTGTTATTTATACCCTTCTCTAAAGAAAAGTAAAATACTGTGGATTAAGAAAAAAGAGAGGCAGGGGTGAAGGGCGTATGACAGTCAAGTGTATGTGTAGAACCAAGCTCTGAGTCTCAGCCTTTGCTGTTCTCGGTTCATGAACTGCTGAAGCTAGCTTGAAGGATTTTGAGCATAACCTTGTTAGCGTGTGAAATGAGCACAATTGTGTGGTAGTTTGAGCGTTCTTTGGCATCGCTCTTCTTTGGGATTGGAATGAAAACTGCCCTTTCCCAGTCCTGTGGCCGCGGCTGAGTTTTCCAAATTTGCTGGCACACTGAGTGCAGCACTTTCACAGCATCATCTCTGAGGATTTGAAATAGCTCAGCCGGAATTCCTGCTTTGTTTGTAGTCTCAGCCTTGCTTTCTACTGTTAATAGCTGTGTGACTCCAACTCACTTAGCATAGTTTGGTTTTGTTGGCTTTCACAATAAAGTGAGGGGGGTTTGGACCAAGAGATCCCTACAGCTCTCCTAGCCATGTTAGGTTGTGGTTCTGTGTTAAGCTATTATATCATTACATTGAGATTGAATTGATTTAGCTATGAGTTACAACCGCATACATATGTGTACCTGCTCACTGATGAAATAAAGACCATTGGAGGGTAAGGGGTCTTGATTTGAGTCTCACACTCACTACTGGTACAGATGTTACCCACTAATTGTTTTCTGACTCTGGAGCACATCATCTCCTGACCTAAACCCTCCACTGCTGGAAACTGTCTGTGAACAAGGTGGGTTTTGTAAATAGTATGCTTCCCTTTAAAGCAAGTATAGCATATATTTGCAAATCTTAAATTTTTAAAAAAGTAAAAAATGATTTTCAATATAAAATAATTTTCATCTCCTAAAGATCTCCCATATAAATTTTTTGAATCACCATATTGTACTTTCCTGCTGTTGTTGTTCAGTCACTGAGTCGTGTCCGACTCTTTGCGACCCCATAGACCGCAGCACGCCAAGCCTCCCTGTCCATCACCAACTCCTGGAGCTTGCTCAAACTCATGTCCATCGAGTCGGTGATGCCATCCAACCGTCTCATCCTCTGTCGGTCCCTTCTCCTCCCTCCTTCAATCTTTCCCAGCATCTGGGTCTTTTCCAGTGAGTCGGCTCTTCGCATCAGGTGGCCAAAGTGTTGGAGCTTCAGCATCAGTCCTTCCAGTGAATATTCAGGACTGATTTCCTTTAGGATGGACTGGTTGGATCTCCTTGCAGTCCAAGGGACTCTCAAGAGTCTTCTCCAACACCACAGTTCAAAAGCATTAATTCTCCAGTGCTCAGCCTTATTTAAGATCCAGCTCTCACAACTGTACATGACTATTGGAAAAACCAAGGCTTTGACTGTAAGGACCTTTGTCAGCAAAGTAATGTCTCTACTCTTTAATATGCTGTCTAGGTTGGTCCAGCTTTCCTTCCAAGGAGCAAGGGTGTTTTATTTTCATGGCTGCAGTCACCATTCATAGTCATTTTGGAGCCAAAAAAATAAAATCTGTCACTGTTTCCACATTTTCCCCTTCTATTTGCCATGAAGTGATGGGACTGGATGCCGTGATCTTAGTTTTCTGAATGCTGAGTTTTAAGCCAGCTTTTTACCCTCTTCTTTCACACTCATCAAGAAGTTCTTTAGTTCCTCTTCACTTTCTGCCATTAGAGTGGTATCATCTTCATATCTGAAGATGATATGTTGATAGCATATTGTTTCTATTTCTCCTGGTAATCTTGATTCCAGCCTATGATTCATCCAGCCTGGCATTTCACATCAAGTACTCTGCATAGAAGTTAAATAAGCAGGATGACAATATACAGCCTTGACGTACTCCTTTCCCAATTTTGAACCAGTTAGTTGTTTCATGTCTGGTTCTAACTGTTGCTTCTTGACCTGAATACACGTTTCTCAGGAGGCAGGTCAGGTGGTCTGGTATTCCCATCTCTTTAAGAATTTTCCAGTTTGTGACTGTGATCCACACAGTCAAAGGCATTAGTGTAGTCAGTGAAGCAGAAGTAGATGTTTTTCTGGAATTCCCTTGATTTCTCTATGATCCAGCAGATGTTGGCAATTTGATCTCTGGTTCCTCTGCCTTTTCTAAACCCAGCTTGTACATCTGGAAGTTCTTGGTTCATGAACTGTTGAACCCTGGTTTGAAGGATTTTGAGCATTACCTTGCTAGCATGTGAAATGAACACAATTGTGCGGTAGTTTAAACATTCTTTGGCATTGCCCTTCTTTGGGATTGGAATGAAAACTGAACTTTTCCAGCCCTGTGGCCACTGAGTTTTCTAAATTTGCTGACACATTGAGTGAGGCACTTTAACAGCATCATCTTTTAGAATTTTAAATAGCTCAGCTAGAATTCCATCACCGCCACTAGCTTTGCTCATAGTAATACTTCCTAACGCCCTTGACCTCACACTCCAGGAAGTCCGGCTCCAGGTGAGTGGCCACACCATCATGGTTATTCGGGTCATGAAGACCTTTTTTGTGCGGTTGTCCTGTGTAGTCTTGCCATCTCTTCTTCATCTCTTCTGCTTCTGTTAGGTCCTTACCGTTTCTGTCCTTTATCGTGACCATCCTTGCGTAAAATGTTCCCTTGACATCTCCAATTTTCTTGAAAGGATCTCTAGTCTTTCCTGTTCTGTTGTTTTCCTCTCCTTGTTTGCATTGCTCATTTAAGAAGGCTGTCTTATCTCTCCTTGCTAGTCTCTGGAGCTCTGCATTCTGCTGGATCTGTCTTTCCCTATCTTTTACTTCATAAATTGACCAAAATTTATATTGAAGATGCTTTTTAGTAATAGCCTTATTGAGATGTAATTCGCATGCCATATAGTCCACCTGTGTAAGGTATACAGTTCAATGGCTTTAGGGTATTCGCAGAGCTGTGCGGCCATTGCCACCATCTGTGAATTTCAGAACATTTGTATCACCTCGTAAGACACCTCGTACCCATTGGCCATTGCTTCCCCTGCCCACCCCAGCTCTTGGCACTTTCTCATCTACTTTCTGACTGTTGCTTTGCCTGTTTTAGACGTTTCATGCATCGTTTTTTAAATTTCAAAATCTTTGGGCATTTTGGTAAAATGTTTGAAATGCAATATGACTTATACCCAGCTTTTCAGGAGAGCTTAGAGAGCTCTGTAGCATTAAGCACAGAATTCAAACCTCTTAGCAGCTATAAGAGATGAGATCAGGATCCAGCCTCTTTCTCCATCCTTACCCCTCCCTCCCCCTCCCCCACCTCCAGAACCTCCCATCCGGCCTCTAAGGCATCCCTAAGGACCATTTCTTAATGTCCTCTGATCCCAGTGTCTGGCACCCAGTATCGGTGATGTCTGTTAATGCACATCTTGACTTTGCTTTGACTTGAAAAAACAGATGTTCCCAGAGAGAGGTGTTTTCACAGGAGAGAGGGCTTAGTAAGACTGTAGGTGTCACCAAGGGCTGCCAGGCACCTTGGCCTGGGCAGGTGGCTTCAAGGAGAGATGCCCCAGGCTGCACGGGGGCAGCATGACCCAGGGGTGGAGGGAAGCATGTCAGATTGGGTGCAGGTGGCAGGGCCTGACCCATTAACACCCAGCCAAGAACTGGGGCAGTAGGACCAGGGTGAGTTCCTGGGAACTCCTGCCCACACCTCTGTGGGTTTTATCGGCAGATCTTTCCTCAGTGTGTTAGTATGAAGAGGTTTACAGAAAAGATGAATGTTAAAGCCAACTCCTATTTACCTGTCACCTGGATCCTGTAATATTGCTGGTTGCTTGCTTCTCACCCATCTGTCTATCTTTCCATTCCTTTAACCAAGTCCAATTTATAAGGATGTCTTTCAAAGTGGGTCACAGACATCAGGGCTTCACCCCTAAATGCTTTAGCATGAATATTGTTAAGTAGAGTTCCATGTTAACTTACTTTTTTCTATGGAGGTAACAGAAATCCCACGGACAGAGAAACCTGACGGGTTACAGTCCATGGGGTTGCAAAGAATCAGATACAACTTAGCAACTAAACATCAACTACAACATTTACTTATAATGACATGTCCCAGTTTCAAGCTCATGATGTGTCATTTCTGACAAGTATGAAAACCTATGTAACCCAGACCCTTTTCAAGATACCCTCACCTAGAGAGCCAAGAGGTACAAACTTTCAGTTATAAAACAAATACGTCCTGGGAATGGAAGGCACGGCATGGTGACAGTGGTTAATAATTCTGTATTGTGTGTATATATATGTTTAAAATATTTATCTATGTATTTGGCTGTATCAGCTCTTAGCTGCAGCACTAAGGATCTTTGTTGCATTGTGTGGGACCATTGCGGTCCACAGACTCTCTAGTTTGGATGCAAGGGCTTACTTGCTCCATGGCACATGGATTCTTAGTTCACCGACCAGGGATGCAACCCGTTTCCCCTGCATTGCAAGGCAGATGCTTAGCCACTGGACCACCAGGGAAGTCCCTGCACTGTGTGTCTGAAAGTTGTTGAGAGTGGATCTTCAAAGTTCTCATCACAAGAAGAAACCTCTGTAGCTGGACGATGACACGTGTTAACTACTCTAGTCTTATTATGGTGATCATTTCACAGTATATACAAATATGCGGTCATCATGGTGTACATCTGAAACCAACACAGTGTTTTATGTCAGTTATACCTCTGTGGTTTTGACCAACCTAGACAGCGTATTAAAAAGCAGAGACATTATTTGCCAACAAAGGTCTATCTAGTCAAGGCTATGGCTTTTCCAGTAGTCATATATGGATGCAAGAGTTGGACTATAAAGAAAGCTGAGTGCCAAAGAATTGATGCTTTTGAACTGTGGTGTTGGAGAAGACTCTTGAGAGTCCCTTGGACTGCAAGGAGATCCAACCAGTCCATCCTAAAGGAGATCAGTCCTGAGTGTTCATTGGAAGGACTGATGTTGAAGCTGAAACTTCAATCCTTTGGCCACCTGATGTGAAGAACTGACTCATTTGAAAAGACCCTGATGCTGGGCAAGATTGAAGGCAGGAGGAGAAGGGGATGACAGAGGAGGAGATACTTGGATGGGATCACTGACTCAACGGACATGAGTTAGAGTAAACTCTGGGAGTTGGTGATGGACAGGGAGGCCTGGTGTGCTGCAGTCCATGGGGTCGCAAAGAGTCGGACACGCCTGAGCGACTGAACTGCACTGAACTGGTACCTCTGTAGTGAAAAAGATACCGTCACCCTAGAGATTCCTTGATGTCTCCTCACAGTGCAGGGGCAAGCAGCGCTCTGATGCCCGCACCGTGGTTCAGTTTTGCCGGTCCTAGAACAGCTTGTAGATGGACTCACAGCCCTTTTTTCTTCACGGCTTGTTTCCCTGGCCATCATGCGCGGCTCACCCACACTCTTGCACGTGTTGGCCGTCTGTTCCTTGCTGTCGCCACGCAGGACTGCCTTGCACGGGGGCAGCCCAGGTGTGTACATCCAGCGGCCTCAGAGACACCTGGGTTGTTTCCAGTTTGGGGCAAGTTAGGAAAGAGCTGCTCTGAACGCTCTTGCATGAGTGTGGACATGTTTTCGTTTCTCTTGAGCAAAGGCTCAGGTGTGATATTTCCAGGTTGTAGGTGAAGTGGTTGTTTTGTTTTGTAAGGATATGATCCTGACCAGGGTTCTTGGCCTTCCCCAATCAGTACAAATTGACCAGAGGCCAGACAAGAAATCCAGGAGAGGCTTCACTGGGGCCCCTACTGCACTGGCGGGAGTGAGAACAAAACAACAGTTTCCCTTGCGTGCCAGCTTCCTGAGACGGGGGGCAAGCTTGTTCCTTATATGGGCTGAGGATAGGGGTGTGCCCAGGGGTCAGGCCGGAGTGGTGGCTTCGGTTGTTTGCCCACCACTCCAGTGGTTTTGTGTGCAGGGGGCATGCACAGTACCCTGCTTTTGCTCCTGAGAGCCTGTGTTTTAAATTATTTTATTAATTCCTTTATTTTATTATTGACTTTTGGCTGTGTAGGTTTTTCTCAGGTACGGCCCATGGGGGCTGCCCTCTCGGTGTGGTGTGCTGGCTTCTCATTGCAGGGGCTTCTGTTTGGTGCCCACGGGGTCCAGGCACTTGGGCTTCAGCAGGCGGGGCCCGTGGGCCCCTGGGCTTAGCTGCTCTGCGGCATGTGGGATTTTCCTGGACCAGGGATCGAAACTGTGTCCCCTGCATCGGCAGGCGGATTCTTTACTGAGCTTCAGGGAAGTCCCCGCCCCCCATCCTGCTTTTGCTTTTGGCTCTTCAGAAGTGGCAGTGGGGTCTTCTTGGTGTCCTTTCCCCAGAGTTTGCCCTCACTGTGTTTGCACACAGTTGTCTTCAGTTCCATACGGTTTCTTTGTATTTTGCTGCTGGGAGAGACCTTTGTCCGGGTGCAAGCACTGTAGCGAAGTGTCCCAGATTCCAGTCAGCCTCAGAGCCGCCAGATACTTTTTCCAAGTGAAAGGTGAAAGCGTTAGTCGCTCAATCGTGTCCGACTCTTTGGGACCCCATGGACTGTATAGCCCGTCAGGCTCCTCTGTCCACGGGATTCTCCAGGCAAGAACACTGGAGTGGGTTGCCATTGCCTCCTCCCAGGGATCTTCCTGACTCAGGGATCGAACCTGGGTCTCCCACACTGCGGGCAGATTCTTAACCATTTGAGGAGTTGTGCCTTTTGCACTCTGACCAACACTTAGGGAGAGGCCCATTCATCCTGTGCCCTGACTAGTACACATCCCTTAAACCTTGACCATGCTGGTGGACAGGCCTGTAGGTTTGGTACATGACAGTGTCTGGAAGGTTCTAGGGGCAGAAGACAAGGCAGCTGGGATGTGCACAAGCTCTTGGGTGGCTCAAGGAAACAGCAGTTTCCTAACCGATGCGGTAGGACTGGTCCTTCTAACAACCTCGGGGTGCCCATGTCCAGGGGTCTGCCCCAGCTTCAGATCAGCTCCATCTGAGTCGAGGGACCCCCAGATCATCCTTACCCCGCCACTAAGTTGGGGGCCACCTTGAGACTTCCTTCTGACACGTGAGGAGATAGATGGTTTCCAAGGTTCCCCTCTGCTTTTAACTCCCATGAGATGAAGTCAGAGGTGGTGGGGTGCAGACCTGCTGCTCAGCAGGAGTCCGGGGGGTGCACGTCCAGGTGCCCCGCCCACCTCCACGGATCACATCTCCTCTGACTGAGTGTTGAATAAATACTATTGAATGCAAATCTTTGGTACCAGCACTTCTTATATTATTGAAGTTGCAAATCTGGACACTTACATTTTACAAGGAGCAAACTAGAAAGTGTGTTGTTGAACTTTTTAGGGCAAAGTTTGCTTTTAATTCACCAGTTAGCATTAATTTTACTATTTTTTTTTGTTGTTTTAGTCGCTAAGTCATGTCCAACTCTTTTTTTTCTATTTATTTTTTTGTTGAAGGATAATTGTTTTACAGAATGTTGTTGCTTTCTCTTTGCAACCCCAATGACAGCCTGCCAGGCTCCTCTGTCCGTGGGATTTCCCAGGCAAGAATACTGGAGTGGGTTGCCACTTCCTTCTCCAGGGGATCTAGACAACCTACGTGTTAGGCAACCTCCTCTTTTCCCGATGAAAGGATAAAAATAAGAAGCTTCATTTTTGCTACTTTGAATATGCAAACTTTCAGGCAGGAATCATAGAGTAAATAATCAGTGGCCTAATTATACTATTTATGACTTCAGTTGCACATTTAAAATTACATGTTGTACACTATATTAATTTAAAATGCTTCTATTTTCCTACTCTCTCATTTTATGACAACAATTTTTTTCAGACTTTTCAAATGCACCGCTGACTTCATCTTTGCTCTAAAGTTGCTTCTTAAGTCACCCAAAGCAGATTTCCAAAAACATGCCATCTTTTATAGGCTGTGTGAATAGCTCTTCCTGAGTGCATGCAGTGAGCTGTGACTAGAACACCTTCAAACGTTTTATAAACTTTTATTTGGGGAGATTTTGAACATATATAAAAGAACAGAGAATAAATAATGACTGGCTTCATGAATTATTAATTAATGGTCTATTTTGTTTTACCTGTACCTCCTCCATTTTGCAGTGATTATTTTAATTGAAAGGTAGTTGATTTACAATGCTGTGCCAATCTCTGCTCTACAGCAAAGTGATTCAGTTATACATGTATATACATTCTTCTAAAATATTCATTTCCATTACGGTTTATCCCAGGAGATTGGATATAGTTCCCTGTGCTGTGCAGTAGGTCCTTGGTGTTTGCCCATACTATATATAGTAGTCTGCATCTGCTAATCCCACATTCCCAATCCTTCCCTCCCCACCTTGGCAACCACAAGTCTGATCTCTGTGTCTGTGAACTTGTTCCTGTTTCATAGATGGGTCCATTTGTGCCATATTTTAGATTCCACATATGAGTGACATCATATGGTATTTGTCTTTTTCTGTCTTACTTAGTATAATAATCTCTAGGTCCATCCACGTTGCTGCAAATGGCATTACTGAGTTCTTTTTCATGACTGAGGAGTATTCCGTCATATAAATGTATCATATCTTTATCCATTCCTCTATGGATGGACATTTAGGTTGCTTCCATGTCTTGGATATTGTAACTAGTGCTGTAAGGAACATTGGCTGTGTGTATCTTGTTGAACCATGTTTTTCTCTGGATATATGCCCAGGAGAGAGGTTGCTCAGTCACATGGTAGTTCTATTTTTAGTTTTTGAGGAACCACACTGTTCTCTGTAGTGGCTGCACAAGTTTACATTCCCACTAACAGTGTAGGAGGGTTCTCCTTTTCTGCACACCCTCTCCAGCATTTGACACTTGGAGACTTTTTAATGGTGGCCATTCTGACCATGTGAGGTGGTGCGGTAATTTTTTTAAAGTGAGTCTCAAGCATCAGTCATTTAATCCATCAACATCATCACCACTCCACGTTCCTTTTCCCTCATTGACTTGTAAGTGCTTTTCACGGCTAGTTCCTGTGACTCAAGATCCAGATTCCCATGTTGCGTTTGGTCGACGGGTCCTTAAATCTCTTAATTTATAGATTCTCCCTCTACCTTTTTCATCTTTTTCTTGGAGTTTATTTAGTGAGGGAATCAGCTCTCTTGTCCTGTAGAGTTTCCCACATCGTGTGCTTTGCTGAGTCCACCACCTTCAAGTCTGGTCAGCCGGTGTTTCAACCAAGAGGACTCGTATGGTCAGCCTGGTCCATCCTCTCCACCGCTGGCCAGTGGCCTTCTGGGTTCAGGAGCGACGATGATCTTTGCCCAGATCCATCGTGTGACAAGGAGGCAAAATTGCCAAGTTCTGATTCTGTCCTTCTTTTTATTTGCTGTTTTTTTTTTCCCCCAAAAGAAGATTTTTCTTTCTTTGATTGTATGATTATTCTAGGGCAGAGTTTCTTAGATGTCTGATTTTTTCCTTCATATTTACCAGTTTTCAGAATAATGATTAGTTTCTAAACATCCTCCAGAGATGACAAAGGAGATTTTTAATTTTGGTTTCACTTTGAACCTGTGGGTGATGAGCTCCAATTCCCTGCAGTCACTCTTTCTGATGACCGAATTGCCTCATTTTTGGCTTGTTTGAGCCCCTTTCAGTTTCCTTGTGAGTGCTTTTGATGACCTTGGGAGGACAGGTGTTATAGGCTTACTTTCTGTGTTTCCTGCCCCATGTCTGGAATTAACTGTATTCCGTGGACCTTGGTGGCCTCTTAGCAGGAAAGGCACCTAAAGACCCCAGCCGGGGTGCTGGGCGTGCTTGTACCTCCTGGGTCCACTGTTGTTTCCGGACATTGCTGGGAAATACTTTATTCTTCTGAAGAGTGTGCTGAGGTTATATTGGTATTTTTCATTCAAATGAAGGCTTACAGAGTTTTTCCTTAAACTGTTAGATTTTATATTTTTTCAGCAATAACAGCCAAAAGCTCGGTTCCTAGTGATATTTGTTGCCTACTTCCTATTTACTATGTGTGTGTGTTTCAGAATTACACTGTCAGTACTTACTGTACATGATTATTGAAAATGCTCCAAGATTTCTTGCACTTCTTTTGGTCTTTAGAGCACCTCTCACTGGGGGTGCAAATGACTGTTTCTAAGTCAAATCTCGAAACCCTCTGTGCGTCTAACTTCCCTTCATCCGGCCCCGCTTCACAGGGAAGCTGTTACGGCTGTGTCCCTGCTGCCTTTTGGGGAATGGGCTGGAGAGTTCTCACTTTGTCTTCTCATCTCCCTGTGAACAAGTCCTCCACATGCTCTAAGTCACAGCTGTGACTCCCCTCTTGAAGCTGTAGTCACCTCCCCTGACAAGGCGCCTTTCAGGGCACTCCCCACTCACCTCCTTTGTCGGCCACATCTGTGTCTCATTGCTCACGAGCTCCGGGAACCCATGTGTCCTGCTCTGACATGCTCGAGTCTCCCACAGCATCTGGGGGAGGGGGAGCAGGGGCTCCCTGCCAGCCGGACAGGGACTGACGGGGCAGATACGGGATGTCTGGGGAAGAGCCTGCCCCGTGAGAGCTTCATTTCAGGTGCCTGCATGTTCCCCTGAGCTGTGTGAATATGCACTAATATAGCATGTTATCAACCTGCTGAAACATCGCATGTGAGATGATGGTGGTGGTGGTGTTCAGTCGCTCAGTCGTGTCCGACTCTTTGTGACCCCATGGACTGCAGCACGCCAGGCCTCCCTGTCCATCACCAACTCCCGGAGTCTACCCAAACTCATGTCCATTGAGTCGGTGATGCCATCCAACCATCTCATCCTCTGTCGTCCCCTTCTCCTCCTGCCTTCAATCTTTCCCAGCATCAGGGTCTTTTCCAATGAGTCAGTTCTTCGCATCAGGTGGCCAAAGTATTGGAGTTTCAGCTTCAGCACCAGTCCTTCCAGTGAATATTCAGGACTGATTTCCTTTAGGATGGACTGGCCTGATCTCCTTGCTGTCCATGGGGTATTATAACATCGTATTATTATAGAGGACGTAAGGAGTATGCGGATCAGAAATCTGGTCTGTGTGGAAAACGGCAGCTCATCAGCAAGTGCCAGCCTTGAACCAGGCTGGTGGGCCTTTCTCGGATCCCGAGAGCCCTGGTCTGGGCAGGAGTGGCCGCACTGTGACCGTGACGCGGCACCCTCTCACCTTCCCACCAGGGCTCGCTTTCCTGAGAACCCAAGTTCACCGGGAATAGCTCTGCGTTTGACTGTTTCTCAAGCTGCCTTTGCTGGGAGGGAAACTCGGCAACCCACTGACATGAACCCTGCAGTGCATTGGCACTTACAGTTATTATTTAAAAAAAAAAAAAACAGTGCTTATTTTTTCAATTATAAATATCATACATGCTTATAACAGAAAATTGGGAAGTATTAAAAAACTAGAAAGGAAGAAATAATTATCCATGATTTCCCTGCCTGGAACCCCCACTTTTAGCATCCTGGTGGATTTCCTTCAGTCATTTTCCATAAATATTTATGTAGTGGGATTCATTTTCTGGGTATGCTCTTTTCTCTTGCACTTTTAACTTAGAGTTGCAACCTGAGTGTTTCTCTGTTATAGATACATATTGCAGCTATTTACTACCTAGCTCTTGAATTCTTTATAAACGTCAGTAAAATTAAATGTGTATGCATTTTTCTGTTAGCCGTAACAGCCATTTTTCTATAGCTGTAACTCAGGGCTTCCCTGATGGCTCAGACAATAAAAGAGTCCGCCTGCAATGCAGGAGACCTGGATTCGACCCTGAGTCAGAAAGAACCCCTAGAGAAGGAAATGGAAACCCACTCCAGTACTCTTGTCTGGAGAATTCCATGGACAGAGGAGCCTGGAGAGCTACAGTCCATGGGGTTGCAAAGAGTCGGACACGACTGAGTGACTATCACTTTCTTTCATAGCCGTAGCTAACTAACAAAACTATCAGAGGGAACAGGAAGGTGTGATCTGGAGAGAAAAAGCTCCTTAAGCCCCCTGTCCTCGGTAACAGTCAATCACCCTCATTGTTTTTCTGTGCCTGTGTTAGCATTTGTTTATTTATGTACACATACAATCTTTAAAACCTTTTTATTTTGTATCGGGGTGTAGCCGATTAACAGTGTTGTGATCATTTCAGGTGAACAGCGAAGGGACTCAGCCATACATATGCTTGTATCCATTCCCCCGCAAACTCCTCTCCCTTCAGGCTCCCACGTAACATTGAGCCGAGTTCCCTGTGCTCTGCAGGGGCCTGGAGGCACAAGCCAAAATAACCGACCAGAAGAGGTAATTGCTGCTGTGGTTCAGTCGCTAAGTCGTGTCTCTTTGCGACCCCATGGACTATAGCCCGCCTGGCTCCTCTGTGCATGGGATTTTCCAGGCAAGAATGCTAGATGAGTTGCCATTTCCTTCTCTAGGAGATCTTCCCAACCCAAGAATCGAACCCGTGTCTCCTGCATTGGCAGGCGAATTCTTTACCACTGAGCCCCCAGGGAACCAACCCTGTTGGTTATCTGTTTTAAACATAGCAGAGTGTACACAGGCACTTTTATATGATCTTTATTGCTTAATCAGAACACTGTGGAGTAACCACAGGAGGCGAGGCTGCAGAATCAACTGTGGACTCCTTTCTGTGCCCAGCCTCAGCCTCCTCCCCAGAGGGGTAACCGTGAGGACTCGGTGTCTTCTGGCTCTTTCCCTGGGCGTCCTGTGTGTCGGATATGTTCGTTTTCGCTCTGTTGACAGCTCTTGCACTGGAGGACAGAACTGAGTCCTGGTGACAGAGGCAGTGTGACCCTCCCTGTCTGTGTGACCCTCCGCATCTGTGTGACCTTCCCCGTCTGTGTCACCTGTTACCGTGGTACTTTGCTTGACAAAGGGGCTTTGCAGATGGGATTAAGGTTGCTAATTAGTGGAACTTAAAATAAGGATGTTCTCCTGGGGTCATCTGGGTGGGCCCTTAAAAGCAGAAGAGGGAGGCAGAGAGATTGGAAGCACACAAGACCTTAAGTTTAGAGGGGCCCTTGGTCCTACAAGTGCCAGGACCCAGAAGCTGCCAGCTTGGGGGGCAACTTCTTCCCCAGGGTCTCCAGGTAAAAGGAGCCCCCTGGCACCTTGATTTCTGCACATGAGCTGCAAGCAGAGAATTCAGCCAACCTGTGCCAGGTTCTGACCCACAGAGCTGAGGGCTAAGAAATGGTGTTGAGTCAACACATTTGTGACTATCTGTTATTCGGCCAGAAAATGAATCCAGTGGAGACCTGTATGGTTGGCTCTTTGCAGAAAAGGTTTGCTGGCCCTCTACCCGGCAGCCCCCATTTCTCTTTCTCACCCAAATTTCTCTTCACTTTTACTTTTGGCCTCCCTGGGGGCTAAAAATTCGCCTGCCAATGCAGGAGACACGGGTTCGATTCCTGGGTTGGGAAGATCTCCTAGAGAAGGAAATGGCAACTCATCTAGCATTCTTGCCTGGAAAATCCCATGGACAGAGGAGCCAGGCGGGCTATAGTCCATGGGGTTGCAAAGAGACACGACTTAGCGACTGAACCACAGCAGCAATTACCTCTTCTGGTCGGTTATTTTGGCTTGTGCCTCCAGGCCCCTAAATAGCATTCTCACGTTACTCCTTCCTGTTTTTTCAGTTTTTCTCCATATCTCCTGATCTCCACTCAAACTTGAGGCTAGCCCTGCTTTCCTCCCCAGCCCTGCTCACTCACCACCCCCATGGTTGTTTTAGGTTGGTTTTGGCAAAACAGATGATTAATATTCACATTTTCATGGCTATGGAAATATTGTTTGCAGCTCTGAAACTGCCAAAAGTAGTAATCAATGATTCAGTTTTCTTTTCCTGCACAACTTTTGTTTTCCTTGGAGTAAATCATTGTTTTTATATTCATATGCCTGGCTTTCCATGAACTTACAGTTACTTCAGTCGCATACTCTTTACCCATTATCTGTCCATACGCATAGTAAGGTCATGTGCATCGGACAGAGTCAGCTCATCTTCCCCAGGGTGCATCTCTGGACCTTTCTGAACCCCTCGAATCTGCACGGCCCAGGCCTGTCCCCTTCACACTTTTGCCAGTACCGTTTCTTCCCCCCACTGCACCTACACTTTCCTGTAAGCCCAGCGCCTTCTCATTCTTGGTTGAGTCATTTGTTTGAGAACATCCTCCAGGAGTCTTGAGAGAGGATGTGTGGGACGTGAATCTTTTGAGAGTTTACTTTAGAAAATGTCTTCGTTTTACCCTCCCACTTGATTGATAGTTTGGTGGAGGAGAGAAAGCTTCCAGGCAGAAAGTGATTCCTGTGCCAAATGGAGTGAGGTGCTGGCTGCCAACTGTGTTCCAGGGCTACGCTTTAGACATCCAGTGCTGGGTGGGGCACAGAATAATGCCTCTGCCCCCAAAGATACACAGTCGTAATCCTGGAGCCTGTGAACATGGTGCTTCACATGACAAAAGGGGCTCTGCAGCTGGGACTATATTAAGGATGTTGGAATAGGGGGACTCTCCTTGTGGGTTGAATGGAATCACAGGGGTCCTTATAAGAGGGAGGCCGCAGGGTCAGAGTTGTAGGAGCTGTGAGAATGCAAGTAGAGTTGGGGGCTGGTTGGCAGGGGAATGGGAGAAGAGAGACTTGAAAATGCTGGCTTTGAAGCTAGAGGGGCCACAAGTCATGGCCCTCAGTGATGAGAAACTGATACAACGCCGGCCTATCCATCTGATTCTTGGTCTTTTCTTCTCGGTCATTTTCAGTCTCTGAAAGCTTGTGATGTCTTTTCTGTCTCCAGTGTCGTGAGGGTTCGTGATTGTGTGCCCCGGTGAGCACTTGGTGGGTCTTCACAACAGGGCAACCCATCTTCTGGGGAGGTTTTCAGATCCCCTCCCCTATCTGTCCCCACCCACCCTTCATTTGATTCTTTTTTCTCTGAAACTCTTCTTACTTGAATCCTGAACTTGGTGGACCAGTCCTTAAATTTTCTTAATTTTTCTCCTTTGTTTTCCAACTCTTTATCTTATTGTCAACTTTTTGTTCTTACTTTCATCTCCTAAACCTTCTACTGAGCTTTCCATTTCCACTGTCATGATCTTAATTACCAAAATTATTTTTTGCTCTCTGAATGCTAATTTTTATTGCAGTCTGTCTGTTTCATGATTGCAATATCATCTTTTTGAGGATATTAATAATCTTTCTTAAGCTTTCTTCTCTTGCAAAATCCCTGTTTTCTCCAAGTTGCTGTTCTGCTTCCATCTTGGTCCATCTTCATTTTGGTCCCCATCTTTCTGGTCAGAACCTTTCCTCTGATGTCTGCTGACCCTTGGTCTCTTAATATTCAAGAATGGGACACTAAATATCAACTGGAAACCAAGGGGGTGAGTTTGAACTTTGGTGCAGGGTGGTATGGCTGGCTCATTTAGTTGGGACGTCCTGATGGGATTCCTCAAATTCCATCTGGAAAAATCCTCCAGTCTCCTGCCTCAAGGGGAGGACTTCTGGAGACTGAGATGGGGAGAGGTCTGGGGTTTTCACCATCCGGAATACACATAACTTTTTGCTTTTTCAGTATCACAACACTGACCTCAATTGTGCCTCAAGTCCCCCAGTCCGGAGACTCACTTTCATATCCCCCTGAATAAATCTCTCATCTTCTGCTAGGCTGGGGGAGGGGCAGTCACCGGTGATGCAGAGTGGAGAGGGGTCCTCAAGGCACCCCAACCTCTAGAGGTGCCTGGTGCCTCTCAGTCTGCATGCTCAGGGCTCTGCAGGGTGAGTCTGGCTGGTGCTCCAGCTTCCAACCCCACCATGCACTCCCCACCCCCGCCACCTCCAAGCACAGTTTATGGCTTTAAAGCAACCCTTGTGTTCATCTAAAAGGGTTCTGGGGGCAAAAGAGATGTGTGGACTCACTCTGCTCTGTTCACCTGGCACACCTAACACATTTGGCACCAGAAGAGGACACTTTGTTAAACATCTCATCTCTTGCACAACAAGATTCTTTACAATGATAATCATGAAATAATAATAATGAAGAAGGAGAAGGTCTAGAGGAGACAGACTGATCCTCTTCCATTGAGCTTTGTACATGTAATCATGTGAGTGAATAAAAACACACAGATGTACACACATGTCTGGAAAGGAACAGGCAATGGGTTACAATTTTAATTACGCTAATTTTCAAGAGGGGGATCTATCCTGCATTCACATTTGATTTCACGGTTTTAAATTTTCAACAGAAGTAGAAACCCTAAGTCATCACGTAAATCAATAGAAATTTAAACAAAAAAGAACTAACAGATCTGAAGTAACTCAAGCTCCCTCTCTTCCTCTGTGAAATCAGTGTGCCATTATCTTTTTATGTGGAATCTGCTGTCTGAAAACAGGAGCGTGCAGTGTCCACGCCAGACACAGGCTGGAGACAGGAGCCCAAAGAGAGCAAAGATGATCGCAAACCTACAATGAATACATATGACGGGGCCTCCTGTGTTAGGAGTCAGCTGTGTATCTGGGGATTCCCCAAGTTAACAGGGCAAACTACGCCCCCCACAGTGCCCTTGAGATGTGTGTTCCATTCTGGAAGTTTCTAAATTATTTTTAATGTAAAGTTTATTGGTACCTATTGCACTCCAGGAACTGCTGGGAGCTTTCGCCTGTTTTCTCCTGATACACACTCTTTTTTAAAAAGCTTTTTATTTTGTGTTAGGATGTAACCAATTAACAACGTTGTGATAGTTTCAGGTGAACAGTGGAGGGACTCAGCCACACATATATGTGGACCCATGCTCCCCACAGCTCCGCTCCCATCCATACTGCGCACAACACTGAGCCGAGTTCCATGTGCTACACAGCAGGGCCTTGTTGGTTGCTCATTGGAAATACAGTGGAGTGTACACATCCATCCCAAACTCCCTAACTCTCCCTCCCCGCAGCCCGGCCCTCAGCAACAGTCAGTTCAGTCTCTAAGTCTGTGAGTCTCTTTCTGTCTGTAAGTTCGTTTGTCCTGACGCACAGGAGTCTCTTTCTGTCTGTAAGTTCGTTTGTCCTGACGCACATCCTTAACCACGTCCTCTTCCAGGTCTCCAGGCCTCATTCCCCCGCTGCTGGGCTGGGCAATTCCCTTTCAGCCGTGCCTTTGAATCACTGAAAAGGCAAGTCCTCCTCTAATGAAATGAAGTTACTCCACCTTCCAGCTGCTTGAGAGCAAACCGTTTCTACAAACACCTGGGCAAATGGGGGCAGGGATTCCAAATGTCCCCAGACGCCTTTGCGTTCCTCGGTTCTACCCCATCCCCCCGCAGCCAGAATCCCCGACTTGTTAATGAGCTTCTGTCCTCAGGCTTAATTGTCAGCTGCCGCTTGATGGGTTTTGATCTTGTGTGGAATTCATGTCTGTATGAATATATTTTACAAGACCGTCATCCCCTTTCCTGCCCCAGCTGGTGACATGATTTCATGTGTGGTTATCAGTGGCAACCTGATGAAGCCCCAGGGCAGGGGGAGAAGCCCTCTTGTCTATCCAGCTTCACCAATGTCCGCTGACCCTGCTGGGCCTGCCCTGCCCAGGGACTCATGTGTTAGGGGCTGAATGTTTGTGTCTCCCCAGATCCGTGTGTTAGAACCTGACTGCGGGGGCGACAGGACTAGAAGGTGGGGCCTTTGGGAGGTGATTAGCTGATGAGGGTGGGACACCGTGGGTGGGGCTGGTGCCCCAGCAGAAACCCCAGAGGCGAGTCTGAGCTCTTTCCACCTCTGATGGCACAGGACGTCAGCGTCTGCAGCCCAGGAAAGGGCTCTCCCCCTCCTGACCTCAGACTTGCAGCCTCCAGAGACGCAAAAAATAAGTTTCTGTTGGTTCTAAGCCACCTAGCCTGTAGGTACTCTGTTGTGGCGGCCCTAATGGACTGACACAGCTTGCTTTTTCTTAAAATGTAAATATTTGATTATTTTTTACGTTGTCCCTGGTAGAAGCAATAGGTCAGTAGAATCAGAATTTCTCTTCACCTTTTTTTGTATGATTCAGATTTGTTTCCTTCGCAGCATCTTATTTTTCTTCTCCAACTTTTATTTGAAAATTTTCAAAGCCACCCACAACGTTGAAAGAATAGCAGGGTGAACAATTATACAGCCTGTCCCAGCTCGCTGACTGCTAACATTTTGCCAGGTTTTGCTTCATGTTTTCTGTCTTTCTCCACATATACGTACAGACTTCCACATTCACATTTTAAAAACCATTTGAAAGTAGATTTCAGTCACCATGATACTGCACCTCTAAATAAATCTACATTTATTTCCTAAGAGAAAGGGCGTTCCCCTACTTAACCAGCACAGCCGTCTCTTGGTCCACTAATTTTACATTGAGACACATTATTACTTATTATGTAGTTTATGTTCAATTTTCCCTAGTTGCTCCAACAGTATCTTTTACAGGGTTGTGTGATTGATTTATTCAGATTTATTCAGACGTTTGTGTTCCTTCGTTATACTTCTTCACCTCCTTTAAGCAGGACTAATTCCCTCGCCTTTGTGTGCTCACTAGTATGTGCTCTGTAACACTGATACTTTTGCGTACAGACCAATTGCTTTCTAAAATAGTCCTCGATCTAGGGCTGTCTGCATGTCTTTATGATTAACCTCAGATCACGTGTTTTTGGAAGGAACGTGGTAGAGCTGGTGATGCTGTCCCCAGTGTGACGCAGAGGACATGATGTCACTCTGTCCCTTTGTTATATCTGTTAGCATTGGTCACCTGGCTAACGCATCACTAGAAATGTGTCTTTGACTCTTGACAAGAAACTAGGTTTTTAAATCCTTTCTGGAGTGTAGTTTCTGGTGCTGAATAGAAGTGCAGAGACAGGGTTTGGGTGAAATAACAGAGAGGAGCTTTTATTGCTTTGCCAGGCACAGGGGGTCACAGTGGGCTCGTGCCCTCAGGACCATGGGTCCCACCCGGAGAGGGTAGCAAGGAGTTTTATGGGGCTCAAGGAACAGGGTGTGGTCAGCTTGTGGACACAGTTCTTGGATTGGTTGTCATCAAGGTGAAATTCTGAGCATCTTAACTTTCTGGTTTCAATGTCTGGGGTCTGCATCCTTGCCATCGGCGGCTTTCATCTGGAGGGGAGTCTGCTTCCTGAAACCCAGCTTAGGAACATGTGTCGGGGCTCTATCCGTATCTTTTAGGGAACCAGGAGTTTGATGATTCTGCTATATGACAGAATTATAGTCTAAATTGTTACCGGTTTCTCAGCCCAACAGCTATGCTTTGTTTATTGTTGTTGGTAAGTCACTAAGTTGTCTGACTCTTTTTGGCCCTATGGACTGGAGCACACCAGGCTCCTCTGTCCTCCACGGTCTCCCAGAGTTTGCTCAAAGTCATGTCCATTGAGTCAGTGATGCCATCCAACCATCTCATCCTCTGCTGCCCGCTTTTCCTTTAGCCTTCAATCTTTCCCAACATCAGAGTCTTTTCCAATGAGTCGGCTCTTTGCATTGGGCGGCCAAAATATTAGAGCTTCAGCTTCAGCATCAGTCCTTCCAGTGGATATTCAGAACTGATTTCCTTTAGGATGGACTGGTTGGATCTCCTTGCAGTCCAAGGGGCTCTCAAGAGTCTTCTCCACACCGCAGTTCAAAAGCATCAATTCTTCAGTGCTCAGCTTTCTTTATGGTCCAACTCTCACATCCATACTGGAAAAACAGAAGGGAATGGCAAACCACTTCAGTATTCTTGCCTTGAGAACCCCGTGAAAAGGCAAAAAGATAGGACACTGAAAGATGAACTCCCCAGGTCGGTAGGTGCCCAATATGCTACTGGAGATCAGTGGAGAAATAACTTCAGAAAGAATGATGGGATGGAGCCAAAGCAAAAACAATACCCAGCTGTGGATGTGACTGGTGATAGAAGCAAGGTCCGATGCTGTAAAGAGCAATATTGCATAGGAACCTGGAATGTTAGGTCCATGAATCAAGGCAAATTGGAAGTGGTCAAATAGGAGATGGCAAGAGTGAATGTCGACATTCTAGGAATCAGTGAACTAAGATGGACTGGAATGGGTGAATTTAACTCAGATGACCGTTATATCTACTACTGTGGGCAGGAATCCCTTAGAAGAAATGGAGTAGCCATCATGGTCAACAAAAGAGTCCGAAATGCAGTACTTGGATGCAATCTCAAAAGTGACAGAATGATCTCTTTTCGTTTCCAAGGCAAACCATTCAATATCATGGTAATTCAAGTCTATGCCCCGACCAGTAATGCTGAAGAAGCTGAAGTTGAACGGTTCTATGACCGTTCAAGGCCTACAAGACCTTTTAGAGCTAACACCCAAAAGAGATGTCCTTTTCATTATAGGGGACTGGAATGCAAAAGCAGGAAGTCAGGAAACACCTGGCATAACAGGCAAATTTGGCCTTGGAGTACAGAATGAAGCAGGGCAAAGGCTAATAGAGTTTTACCAAGAGAACGCACTGGTCATAGCAAACACCCTCTTCCAACAACACAGGAGAAGACTCTACATATGGACATCACCAGATGGTCAATACCAAAATCAGATTGATTATATTCTTTGCAGCCAAAGATGGAGAAGCTCTATACAGTCAGCAAAAACAAGACCGGAAGTGGACTGTGGCTCAGATCATGAACTCCTTATTGCCAAATTCAGACTTAAATTGAAAAAAGTAGGGAAAACCACTAGACCATTCAGGTATGACCTAAATCAAATCCCTAATGATTATACAGTGGAAGTGACAGATAGATTTAAGGGACTAGATCTGATAGACAGAGTGCCTGATGAACTATGGACAGAGGTTCATGACACTGTACAGGAGACAGGGATCAAGACCATCCCCATGGAAAAGAAATGCAAAAAAGCAAAATGGCTGTCTGAGGAGGTCTTACAAATAGCTGTGAAAAGAGGAGAAGCGAAAAGCAAAGGAGAAAAGGAAAGATATTCCAATTTGAATGCAGAGTTCCAAAGAATAGCAAGGAGAGATAAGAAAGCCTTCCTCAGCGATCATTGCAAAGAAATAGAGGAAAACAACAGAATGGAAAAGACTAGAGACCTCTTCAAGAAAATTAGAGATACCAAGGGAACATTTCATGGAAAGATGGGCTCGATAAAGGACAGAAATGGTATGGACCTAACAGAAGCAGAATATATTAAGAAGAGGTGGCAAGAATACACAGAACTGTACAAAAAAGACCTTCACAACCCAGATAATCACGATGATGTGATCACTCACCTAGAGCCAGACATCCTGGAATGTGAAGTCCAGTGGGCCTTAGGAAGCATCACTATGAACAAAGCTAGTGGAGGTGATGGAATTCCAGTTGAGCTGTTTCGAATCCTGAAAGATGATGCTGTGAAAGTGCTGCACTCAATATGCCAGCAAATTTGGAAAACTCAGCAGTGGCCACAGGACTGGAAAAGGTCAGTTTTCATTCCAATCCCAAAGAAAGGCAATGCCAAAGAATGCTCGAACTACTGCACAATTGCACTCATCTCACACGCTAGTAAAGTAATGCTCAAAATTCTCCAAGCCAGGCTTCAGCAATACGTGAACCGTGAACTTCCAGATGTTCAAGCTGGTTTTAAAAAAGGCAGAGGAACCAGAGATCAAACTGCCAACATCCGCTGGATCATCAAAAAAGCAAGAGAGTTCCAGAAAGACATCTATTTCTGCTCTATTGACTATGCCAAAGCCTTTGACTGTGTGGATCACAATAAACTGTGGAAAATTCTGAAAGAGATGGGAATACCAGACCATCTGACCTGTATCTTGAGAAATCTGTATGCAGGTCAGGAAGCAACAGTTAGAAATGGACATGGAACAACAGACTGGTTCCAAATAGGAAAAGGAGTACATCAAGGCTATATATTGTCACCCTGCTTATTTAGCTTATATGCAGAGTACATCATGTGAAACGCTGGGCTGGAGGAAGCACAAGCTGGAATCAAGATTGCCGGGAGAAATATCAATCACCTCAGATATGCAGATGACACCACCTTTATGGCAGAAAGCGAAGAAGAACTAAAGAGCCTCTTGATGAATGTGAAAGAGGAGAGTGAAAAAGTTGGCTTAAAACTCAACATTTAGAAAACTAAGATCATGGCATCTAGTCCTATCACTTCATGGGAAATAGATGGGGAAACAGTAGAAACAGTGTCAGACTTTATTTTGGGGGGCTCCAAAATCACTGCAGATGGTGCTTGCAGCCATGAAATTAAAAGACGCTTACTCCTTGGAAGGAAAGTTATGACTTACCTAGATAGCATATTTAAAAGCAGAGACCTTACTTTGCCAACAAAGGTCCATCTAGTCAAAGCTATGGTTTCTCCAGTAGTCATGTATGGATGTGAGAGTTGGACGGTGAAGAAAGGTGAGTGCCACAGAATTGATGCTTTTGGATTGTGGTGTTGGAGAAGACTCTTGAGAGTCCCTTGGACTGCAAGGAGATCCAACCAGTCCATCCTAAAGGAAATCAGTCCTGAATCGTCATTGGAAGGACTGATGCTGAAGCTGAAACTCCAATACTTTTGTGAAGAGTTCAGTTCAGTTCAGTCGCTCAGTCGTGTCTGACTCTTTGCGACCCCATGAATTGCAGCACGCCAGGCCTCTCTGTCCATCACCAACTCCCAGAGTCTACCCAAACTCATGTCCATCGAGTCGGTGATGCCATCCAACCATCTCATCCTCTGTCGTCCCCTTCTCCTCCCTCCCCCAATCCTACCCAGCATTAGGGTCTTTTCCAATGAGTCAACTCTTCGCATGAGGTGGCCAAAGTATTGGAGTTTCAGCTTCAACATCAGTCCTTCCAATGAACACCCAGGATTGATCTCTTTTAGGATGGACTGGTTGGATCTCCTTGCAGTCCAAGGGACTCTCAAGAGTCTTCTCCAACACCACAGTCCAAAAGCATCAATTCTTCGGTGCTCAGCTTTCTTCACCGTCCAACTCTCACATCCATACATGACCACTGGAAAAACCATAGCCTTGACCAGACGGACTTTTGTTTGCAAAGTAATGTCTCTGCTTTTAAATATGCTATCTAGGTTGCCCATAACCTTCCTTCCAAGGAGTAAGCGTCTATTAATTTCACGGCTGCAATCACCATCAGCAGTGATTTTGGAGCCCCCAAAAATAAAGTCTGACACTGTTTCCACTGTTTCCCCATCTATTTCCCATGAAGTGATGGGACCAGATGCCATGATCTTAGTTTTCTGAACGTTGAGCTTTAAGCCAACTTTTTCACTCTCCTCTTTCACCTTCATCAAGAGGCTCTTTAGTTCTTCTTCACTTTCTGCCATAAGGGTGGTGTATCTGCATATCTGAGGTGATTGATATTTCTCCCAGCAATGTTGATTCCAGCTTGTGTTTCTTCCAGCCCAGCGTTTCTCATGATGTACTCTGCATATAAGTTAAATAAGCAGGGTGACAATATACAGCCTTGACGTACTCCTTTTCCTATTTGGAAACAGTATGTTGTTCCATGCTCAGTTCTAACTGTTGCTTCTTCACCTGCATACAGGTTTCTCAAGAGGCAGGTCAGGTGGTCTGGTATTCCCATCTCTTTCAGAATTTTCCACAGTTTATTGTGATCCACACAGTCAAAGGCTTTGGTATAGTCAATAAAGCAGAAATAGATGTCTTTCTGGAACTCTCTTGCTTTTTTGATGATCCAGCGGATGTTGGCAGTTTGATCTCTGGTTCCTCTGCCTTTTTTAAAACCAGCTTGAACATCTGGAAGTTCACGGTTCACGTATTGCTGAAGCCTGGCTTGGAGAATTTTGAGCATTACTTTACTAGCATGTGAGATGAGTGCAATTGTGCAGTAGTTTGAGCATTCTTTGGCATTGCCTTTCTTTGGAATTGGAATGAAAACTGACCTTTTCCAGTCCTGTGGCCACTGCTGAGTTTTCCAAATTTGCTGGCATATCAGGAAAAGACCCTGATGCTGGGAAAGATTGAGGGCAGGAGGAGAAGGGGACGACAGAGGATGAGATGGCTGGATGGCATCACCGACTTGATGGACATGGGTTTGGGTAGACTCTGGGAGTTGGTGATGAACAGGGAGGCCTGGCGTGCTGCAGTCCATGGGGTCACAAAGAGTTGGACATGACTGAGCGACTGAACTGAACTGAACTGACTGAACTGACTGTTGGTTAAGTGAAGTCTCTGCTGTCTAATCCCGTCCAGGTTCATCATAGCTTTATTCTCTGTTTCTATATCTTCTCATTTCCCAATCATCGACTCTTGATTCAGCCTTTTATTTCAGAAGACCACGACACAGGAGCTCACAGGGTTTCATGACTGTCCCCGCACTCTGCACACAGAATCTGGCAGCTGACACCTTGAGTTAGAAGAAAGTAGATGTTCGTTGAGCTGCCTCTGAGGGTCATATAATACCTCATTCTGCTTGGCCAAAGAGAATCATCATTGACCCCATTTTGCAGATGAGATCGTTGAGGCCAAGAAAGGTGAATGACTTGTCCTAAACAGCACCTCAAGTGATACACTGGGATTCTGACCCAAGATGTGAAAGCTGACTTCCGCCTCACTTCCCTGCCCACCCCCAGACGTCTGTCCCTGTGTCTTTAGTCTGGGGACTCATGCTCTTGACTGGTTCCTGTAAACCCAGGCCATGGATGCACACCCGAGTTTCAGAAGTGTGCTCAGAAACAGTGTCTGAATTCAAGCCTACTCAGCACATGTATGTGGGTCAAGACTCATTCATTACTCTCTGGTGTTGAATTACTGCTCACATCCTGAGAATTCTAGTTTTGAGGACTTGAAAGATCACGACTGAGCCAGCGTATCAGAGTAAATCAAGCAGAAAATGCAAGGCTGTTGCATCTGTTTCTCCAGGCAGCGTACTGCAGAGATCGCTGGTACCACTTGCAAAGCAGAACCTGCCGATGGGGCCCTGGCAGGCTCCATTCCCCGCCTTGGTTCCCCTAGAAACAGGGTGTCCCACAATTAACCTGGCCCACAATCGCCAAGAGCAAGGACTGCGTTTTCCTGGCTTCCATGGGGTTCTCCATGTGAGCGCCAAGTGCAGTTTCCAAGCTGCCCCAAGAGGGAAGTGGTTTGTCTTCCCCTTCCCCCTTCCAGCCAGAATGTAGAATGTGAGTATATAAAAGCTATCGGGTTCATTTAGGATGTGCTGTGAATATCCAAGTGGTAGGGGTGGATAGGGCCTGCATGGACCGTGAGCTGTCACTTCAGCTATGGAGAAGACAGGGTGCAGGGGTGGGGGTGAGCCTTGCTGGACTGTGTGGATGAGGGCCATTAAGTTTTCATTTTAGAAAGGTTTCAGTTTACAGAAAGTTTGGGAAGGTATTTCAGAGAGTTCCCATATGCTCCACACTGTTTGCCCTCTTACTAACATTTCACGTTAGAAATAGCACGTTTGTTACAACGTATCAGTGATGTTCTACTAACTCAAGCGCATATTGACTCTGCTGGTCTTAGTGTTTCTCCGGTGTTCTTCTTCTGGACCACAATCATACCTTCAGTCAAGGCCCCGCGTGACAGTTCCTCAGACTTTCCTTGAACACAATCTTTATTTGATTTAAAACATGTATGTCTTTATTTATTTTCAGCAGTCCTGGGTCTTCACTGCTGTGCATGGGCTCTCTGGTTGTGGGGAACAGGGGCTCCTGTCTATTTGGGGTGTGAGGGCTCCTTGGGGTGGTGGTTTCCCTTCTTCTGGATCGTGGTCTCTAGGGCCCAAGGGCTTCAGAAGCTGTGGGGCACAGGCCAAGTCACTCCATGCGTGAACTCTTCCCAGACCAGGGATTGAACCCGCGTCCCCTGCATTGGCAGGTGGATAACCAGTGGACCACCAGAAAGTTCTAAGAAAAAAACAACAACTTGCTTCTTAAAGCCACTGTTATTTAGGGACGTTTTTATGACGAGAGCTGACCCCACATCCAAACTGACCCCCAGGCCGCAGTCAGCTGCCCCTCACCCCGCTTTCCTTGCTCCGTCTGCACGGCAGGTCTCTAAGGACCCTCAGACTTCCACACGCATGCTTTTGCTCTTGCATTGTGTACGTGCTCCTTCCTCAGCTCTCATCCACCTGGCACACCCCTCCTCGCCCTACGATGCTCTGCTCAGATACCCTCTCCTCCACGAGCCCCCAGGCCCTGTCTCCCTCCAGGCAGGGGCCATCATCTCTCTTCCTCAAGCCCATAGGAAGGTGTTCGAACCTCTGTTGCACTCACCTCATGGAACCCTAATTATCTGCTCACACGTGGATCTCCTGAACCTAGACTGTGGTTTTCTTGAAGTCAGGGGCCATATTTTATTCATTTTTGTGTCCCCAAAACCAAATTTGCAAGAGGCACTTCAAGATCCTCAGTGAAAGGATGAAAGAACTCAGATGAGGTAATTATATATAGGCCCGTAAATCCTCATTTTAAAAGACTCGTTTCCTTTCTGACTAAGACATCGCTTGTGAATAGCACACCCGTCCCTCCTACAGAAATTCATTGAGCTTCAGTACTTAATTCATAAACCAGGGCCCGCACACACGCCGCCTGAAAGCCAACGTTACAGATTCATCAGGTCTCCTTTGCTGAGCAGCTCTGCAGATGTGCCCCCCGCCCTGGAGCTGGGGTGGCTGCAGAATGTTAAAGCAGCACTCTGGCTCCTCTCAGCTCTGAGCTGGGTTTTCTGGGCTGCAGTGCTAGCAGTTTCCAGAAGGTGCTGGGGCGCGCTCAGAGCTCTTTCCTGCCCTGGATCGCGGTAGAGTTCAGAGTTTTTCCAGGCGAGCGAGCTCAGTGCCAACAGGTGTCATGGTCTGCTTTCCTTTCATTCCATGCCGAGTATCACAGCAACACTAATGAGTCCGCAGGTGCATCCGGTACTACTTTTGTACTGACGCTAATACTGGTATTACAACGATTTTTTCCTCTCTCGAAATGTAGTTTTAGTGTTTTCTAGGTTTCGATGTGCCCCATGTGTGACAGTCTTGGAGCTGTCCTGTATGGGTGACACTCAGCCGGCGATAAACTCTCCTCCCTTGCTGCTCTGAAACCTTGCCTGGCTTTCATATCTGCAGAGATTTATCTTAAATATCCTTAGCTTGTAATGTTGTAAAATTATTTGTTCTTGTTCAGTTCCCAAGTCATGTACAACTCTTCGTGAACCCATGGACTGCAGCAGACCTGGTCTCCCTGTCCCTCACCATCTCCTAGAGTGTGCCCAAGTTCATGTTGACTGAGCCAGTGATGCCATCCAGTCATCTCATCCTCTACTGCCCTCTTGTCCTCCTGCATGCAATCTTTCCCAGCACCAGGGTCTTTTCCAATGAGTTGGCTGTTTGCATTACCTAAAATTATGCTCTGAAACAATCAGTTCAGTTCAGTTCAGTCACTCAGTCGTGCCCGACTCTTTGCAACCCCATGGACTGCAGCACACAAGGCCTCCCTGTCCATCACCGACTCCCAGAGTTCACTCAAACTCATGTCTATTGAGTCCGTGATGCCATCCAACCATCTCATCCTCTGTTGTCCCCCTCTCCTCCTGCCTTCAATCTTTCCCAGCCTCAGGGTCTGTTCCAGTGAGTCAGTTCTTCACATCAGGTGGCCAAAATATTACAGCTTCAACATCAGTCCTTCCAATGACTATTGAGGACTGATTTCCTTTAAGATTGACTGGTTGGATCTCCTTGCATTCCAATGGACTCTCAAGAGTCTTCTCCCAACACCACAGTTCAAAAGCATCAATTCTTTGGCGCTCAGCTTTTTTTATGATCCAACTCTCACATCCATACATGACTACTGGAAAAATACATCTTTGACTAGATGGACCTTTGTTGACAAAGTAATGTCACTGGTTTTTAATATGCTGTCCAGGTTTCTCATAGCTTTTCTTCCAAGGAGCAAGTATCTTTTCATTTCATGACTGTAATCACCATCTGCAGTGATTTTGGAATCCAAGGAAATAAAGTCTGTCACTGTTTTCACTGTTTCCCCATCTATTTGCCATGAAGTGATGGAACTGGAGCCCATGATCTTAGTTTTTTGAATGTTGAGTTTTAGACCAGCTTTTTCACTCTCCTCTTTCACTTTCAACAAGAGGCTCTTTACTTCTTTTTTGGTTTCTTCCATAAGGGTGGTATATCTGAGGTTATGGATATTTCTCCCAGCAATCTTGATTCCAGCTTGTCCGGCATTTCTCATGATGTACTCTGCATGTAAGTTAAATAAGCAGGGTGACAATATACAGCCTTGACATACTTCTTTTCCTATTTGGAACAAGTCTGTTGTTCCATGTCCAGTTCTAACTGTTGCTTCTTGACCTTCATACAGATTTCTCAAAAGACAGATAAGGTGGTCTGGTGTTCCCATCTTTGTAAGAATTTTCCACAGTTTGTTGTGATCCACACAGTCAAGGCATTAGTGTAGTTAATGAAGCAGAAGTAGATGTTTTTCTGAAACTCTCTTGCTTTTTCTATGATTCAATGGAGGTTGGCAATTTGATCTCTGATTCCTCTGCCTTTTCTAAATTCAGTTTGTACATCTGGAAGTTCTTGGTTCACGTACTATTGAAGCCTAGCTTGGAGAATTTTGAGCATTACTTTGCTAGCGTGTGAGATGAAGAGATGAGTGCAATTGTGCGGTAGTTTGAACATTCTTTGGCATTGCCCTTCTTTGGGATTGGAGTGAAAACTGACCTTTTCCAGTCCTGTGGCCACTGCTGAGTTTTCCAAATTTGCTGGTATACCGTAGTGTAGCACTTTAGCAGCAGCATCTTTTAGGATTTGAAATAACTGAGCTGGAATTCCTTTGAAACAATACTACTGCCCAACTTTATGCATTACATTGTGGGATTTTGAAATTGCATTGAGGGTGTGGCTTTGGTTCTCTGAGTGTGCAATAATGAAGCATATAGAATTGACATATATTTACGTGCTAATTTGTTCAGTTTCTGTCTCCGTCAAACAGAATATAGGCTCCAGCAAGAGCCCCTGTGTATTTTATTCTGGCGATGTCCCCGGTGCTGGCACTTAGGAAGTGCTCAGTAATTCTGTGGAGTGACTTAAGTAGGTCGCGTCTCTCCTTAAGTAGACGTCTTTGCTGCCTTAGCAGCTGCCCCGAGCGGAATCCGCCTGCCTTGGGCCAGGGAGGCAGGGGCTGGTCCTCAGTGCTTGTCCCCTCATGTCCTCACTGCAGAGGGCACTCCTTTCCTGCTCGGGCGTCTGCCCCTCTCTGACCGCCGGCTCTCAAAGCCGCTCCCCCACACATCTCCCGAGGGTGATGCATTTGTCTGTTTTCCTTTCCCTTTCTTCCAGATGTTCTTTCAGGGTAATCAGATTAATTTATCCGTAAGATGGGCTCTTCAAAATGCAGTACCTCTTCTGGAAAAGAATGAAGGTGCTTTTCAGAAGATAGTGTTTTAAAAACACGTTTTAAGACCTCACCAAGAAGGGAGCAAATCAGGACAGGGCTTAGTTAAGCGGATGTGGAAGGGTGTTCATATCCTGTGTGACACTGGGGGTCAGGGATTGCGAGAGACACTGAGGCTGGAGGGGTCGGATGCAGTGACCACAGGGTCCTGCTCACCACTGGCTGCCCTGCCTGACATGGGCACCAGGTGCTCTGCTAGACGCCAGGACAAGACAAAGTCCATGCTCTCCTGGGGTGTTCATCCTACACGGAAACATGACGAAAATCACAAATCCAAACCACGTGTGGAAGTTAAAATGTCTCGTAGACACATCAGCAAAGTATTATTAAGAGAAGTAAATGAAATTATTTTCAGTACTACATTGTCGGTAACCCAGTATCTTGAGTTAATCCAAAACATACTGTTTCACCATGTAATCAACATAAAAGTTACTAGTGAGATCTTTTACCTTCTCTTTTGATGCTCAATCTTCAAAATCCAGTGTGCGTTTGATCTTTGCTGTCGTTCAGTCGCTCAGTCGTGTCCAGCTGTTTGCAACCCCAAAGACTGCAGCACACGAGGCTTCCCTGTCCTTCACTGTCTCCCAGAGTTTGCTGAGATTCACATCCATCGAGTTGGTGATGCCATCCAACCATCTCATCCTCCGTCGTCCCCTTCTCCTCCTGTCCTCAATCTTTCCCAGCATCAGGGGCTTTGCCAATGAGTCGGTGCTTCGCATGAAGTGGCCAAAGTATTGGAGCTTCAGCATCAGTCCTTCCAATGAGTATTGGCACTTGCAGAACCCCTCAGTTCAGGCTTGGCTGAGTTCACCCAAGCGTGGCTCGTGGCTGCCATGCTGGACAGTAGCATCCCTGACAATAAACCAGTGAAGAAACACAGATATAACATATACTGAGTGTGTCTATAAATAATGTAACTTCGGTACTGAGTGTTGTGAGCCATTAGGAAGGGCTCAGAATATCGAGGGAGTCATGAGGGAAACTGAAAGAAGTCAGCTTGGTGGGGGGGCTGTCTGGAGCTGACCCCCGGGCCTGAGGCTGCACACGGGGTCTCTGGTGGAGCATGGCCCTGAGACGGGCACACGGGGCGTGTTCAAGGTGGGGGATGCAATGGGGTGAGAGTGGGGGGAGTGTACTCCGAGCTGTCGGGGGTGGGGCTGGACACTGTGGATCCTCACGGGCCAGGCGAGGAGCTTGTTTCTGCAGGAGGTGAATCATGCTCCTGTCTCCTAGGTGCTCAGCCCTCTTTCATGTCAGAGGATGCTGTCTGGGACATCGATCCTTAAATGCAGCCATTAGTGTGTCTTGCTGTCAGCGTCCCTGATATATGTATGGCGACTGCTGTGAAGCCTCTGTGCCTGGATGCGGGGACACCACGTCTGGGTCCAAGGGGGTCAGGTGCCAACACCCCTGTGAAAAGGCATTTTGTCCCTGCAGGTGTCACAAGTCACCGGCACGCCCTTTGAATATATGTATTGCACGCTTGTCATGGCCATGCTTTAGGAGGGTTATGGTTGCATGACAGCCTTTCTCTAGGACCAGAAGTTTGGAGGGGGTTTCCTTCCCCTGAATGGAGGGAGTCAGCCCTTCTCCGTGCTGGGGGTCAGGTCGAGCCCCACACTCTGAACACACAGTGGCATCAGGGGTTCTGGGGGCTGGACCATGCGTCCCCACGAGCTGACCGTTCGCTCTCCCTGCGGCCTGTCATCACTTCAATCGTGTCCACCCCCTTGCGACCCCAGGGACTGTAGCCCACCAGGCTCCTCTGTCCATGGGATTCTCCAGGCAAGAATACTGGAGTGGGTTGCCATGTCCTTCTCCAGGGGATCTTCCCGACCTGGGGATTGAACCTGCATCTCTTATGTCTCCTGCATTGGCAGGCGGGTTCTTTACCACTAGTGCCACCTGGGAAGCCCCCTCCAGAATCCCCCACCCCCTGGTATTTATAGATACCCTCCCCTTTCCCAGCCCCTCCTTGCCGGGCCCAGAGGCTCGTTCTCTGGGGTTGGAAGCCAGTTGTGATCCACCCTCGGGGAGTCAGCCAAGTCAAGCTTGTCGCTCTCAGAGAGTCCCTGTTCCTATTACAACAGGTGTAGGACTGCTGGCTTTGTGAAAATGGCTCCTTTGAAACCCGTTAGAGAAGTTCTAAATGTCACTACCCCCATAATAGCCTGGCCTGACCGGAGGCCCCCTTCCTACCCAGACCGCAAGCTCCCAGGTCTGACGTGGCCGTGTTTCTCCAGCTCAGCACCCCGGGCGGGGGGAGCACTGCAGTGATGATGGCTAATTTCTGAACAAGCTCAGGAGCATTTTCACTTAGAGAGAAAGCCACGTGTTATCCCCAACAGTTTTGATCTTGGTCCTCATGGTCTGCTTCAGGTACAGGGGTGTCCGGGAAGTGTTTGGCAGGTACTGCGGGTTGGAGCACAGGCAACTGCACAAATGTGTCTGTAAGACCCTCCATACATCACAGCTGTGCGGTGGGCAAGCCCAGTGGTCCAAAAAGCACAGCACATGTACATGTTCTCTCAGGGACCTCTGCCTTCAGCTCCCTTGCCGAGGAGTTGAAGCCTCAGCCTCTGAGAGCCAGGAGGGGCCTCAGGATCCTGGTTTTCCAGCAGCTCTTTTTTTTAACACCTGGATCCCTGACCCATTTGGAATTTGTTTGTCACGTAAGGTGTGAGCTGTAGCCCTAATGTTATTTTTTTCCCCAGATAACTAATCTCTTGTTTGTTATCAAGTCCATCTTGCCCCAGTGACTTGAGATGCCACCTTTATCAAATGCCAAATTTCTCTCTCTGCCTGGGTCTATTTTTGGACTTTCCATGGGTTCCTCCGACTTTTCCATGCCAGTACCATGCTGTCTGAAAAGCTGGCTTCGGTATCTGGCCAGGTCTTCTTGCCTCCCACATATTAAATTCGATTCTTGCATTTTTAAGCTTAAGAGCTTTGAAGTGAAGTGAAGTTGCTTAGTCGTGTCCAACTCTTTGCTACCCCATGGACTGTAGCCCACCAGGCTCCTCTGTCCACGAGATTTTCCAGGCAAAAGTACTGGAGTGGGTTGCCATTTCCTTCTCCAGGGGATCTTCCCAGGAGCTTTAGTATTAGCATATTATTGACTGGGGGGTTTTTGCAGAAACTAATGCCTGTGACTGGTGATTTGTTATGTAAGTGAATATTGAAACACTCCAGTCCATAACACACAGGTAACAGGAGACACATTAACATGTCTCTGGCTGATAAGTTGTTAATAATCTAAGTTCACAAGGAAGCTTGTTGCTATTTTTACTGGGATCTTTTAAACTTCATAAATTGATTTAAGGAAAACTGGCAGCTGTACGATGATGTCATTCTAAGAAGCAAGAATGTCTTTGCATTTGTTTGCATATATTTACTGTGTCTTTCAAAGGTGTATAATGTAGGTTTTGCATACTTATTATTAAGTTTACCCCCAAATATCTTCTTTGTTTTTATCATACAAGGGATATTATCTTCTTGATGTCCTCTGAGATATATTTTCAAGGCTGTTGATTTCTGTGTGCTGATTTTACCTTTTGTTCCTTTGCTTTATTGCAGACTAGTGGTTATAATAAAATTCTAGTCCACATTATTGATTCATAATCAGAATTACATGAACAAAGCACACACAGTCTCACCAAGTCTTGTTTGGCTAAGCAACGGCAGTATGTGCTAATTTTCAAGCCTGTCTTACAGTTAAAAAAAACAAACAAAAACACTATTTTCCACCTGTGAAGTTCCTCAGAGCCACCTAAGGAATGTCTTCAAGTAGAGAGGCTGACACTCCCTCCCCCATTCAAGGTTGTGGAGGAGGTCAGAGAGGGGGGCGTCCTGGGGGCCCTCTGCCCCTCTGGTCAAGACCCAGAGTGTGAGCAGCTCAGATGGATGAGTCAGATTGTGGGGCCAGCTCAGCAGTGGGTTCACCCCTGCGAGGGATGGCATTTCCCCAGGAAGCCGAGGACAGCATCCCCTCTCCACCCGGGAGCAAGGCGTCTTACCTGGCGGCCAAGCCTCCTGCAGGTCGGAGGCACGGAGACCGTGGAGTGAGCCCCAGAGGGACGGTGCCTGCAGAAGCCCTGTTGTTCCTTATTTACATGTTTGCTTCTGACCTTCCTAAGCGGGAGGGGCTGGGACTCCCCCTGGGACTGCCCCTCATTTCATGGTACTTGGCACGCGCGGGTCTTTCCTCTTTCATTTCAATTCCGTGTTTCGTCTTTATCTGATTGCTTGCTCTTTATTTTAGTTGTTTTCCTCACTGACCATTTTCTGCATCTCCGCATCCCTGTCCCTGTTCTCCTTCCAAGCAAATGCACCTTTTCTCTCCTGGATGTGCTCGTGACTGTACCATGTTCTGGCGGCCTGTGTTTTCAAGTGCACAGGAGGGGACGTGTGTGACAGGCTTTGTTCTGTCTCCCATTTTGGTCACCCGTTCCTTTGGGGGTGTCTGGCCATTGCTTTGTGATCGGATGACTTTTCAGGGTGCGTCCACCTTGCCTCAGCAATGGCCACTCGGGGCGCATGAACGGCTGCCCCCAAAGGACTGTGCTGTCCCCATGGAGCTGCGTAAGAACGGGACAGGAGGTGCTGGCCAGGCCTGCAAGGCCGTCCACTCCCCCCAGCCGGGCACAGCTCTCCACAGCCCCTCCCTGACCACAGCCTTCCCACGTCACCCCTGCAGGCTAACACAGGCCTGTACAGTGCGGTGCATCAATACTGTCTGACTGTGTGTTTCCCTGATCGCTGAGTATCTCTTCAATACACTTTCTAGTCCTTTGACGTTCTGTTTCTGTTATAAATTCCCTGCCTATATTCTCTGCCCACTTTTTCCCTTTGGGGTCAGTTGAGTTTTTCTTGTTGATTTTCAAGAGTTCCTTGTACCTTTGATAAGTAAACCCCCTGATTTGTCTTTGGTAAGCAGCTCCACCTTTTCCTTGTCTTTCCCTGTTTGTCCTTGGCATCCTTTGTTGAAAGGAAATCCTGAATTTTGACGTAATCAAATTCCTGTTTTGTTTTTTCCTTTTTCCATCTTATGCTTTGTGTGTGTGTGTGTGTGTGTGTGTGTCCTTTTATTTGTTTATCTGCCTGAGCTGGGTCTTCGTTTCTGCTCAGGCACCTCTCTAGCTGTGAGTAGCTGGGGTCTCCTTTTGGTTGAGGTGTGTGGGCTTCTCATCGCGGGGGTTTCCCTTCTTGTGGAGAGCAGGCTCTAGGCATGTGGGCTTCAGTGGTTGCGGCTCCCAGGCTCTAGAGCACTGACTCTGTAGTTATGGCTCATGGGCTTAGTTGACCCATGGCCTGTTGGGTCTTCCCAGACCAGGGATCAAAACTGTGTCTCCTGCGTTTGCAGGCAGATTCTTTGTCACTGAGCCAAAGGGAAGCCCCTTGATTTGTGGCTTTTTAAAATTTAAGATGTCTTCTCTCTACCTGGGTAACAAAGACATTCTGCAGCATCTCTTAAAGTTTGTCTTTTACCTTTGGGTCTATAAAATTGTGAGGTGTTAGGTAGAAATTCATCTTTATTTTCCCAACAGTTCAGTTCAGTTCAGTTCAGTTCAGTTGCTCAGTCATGTCCAACTCTTTGTGACCCCATGAACCGCAGCACGCCAGGCCTCCCTGTCCATCACCAACTCCCGGAGTCCACCCAAACCCATGTCCATTGAGTCGGTAATGCCATCCAACCATCTCATCCTCTGTCTTCCCCTTCTCCTCCTGTCCTCAATCTTTCCAAGCATCAGGGTCTTTTCAAATGAGTCAGCTCTTTGCATCAGGTGGCCAAATTATTGGAGTTTCAGCTTCAACATCAGTCCTTCTAATGAACACCCAGGACTTTACTAAACCCTCTGCCACCTCTCTGGCTCAGATGGTAAAGAATCTGCCTGCAATGCGGGAGACCCAGTTTCGATCCCTGGGTTGAGACGATCCCCTGGAGAAGAGAATGGCAACCCACTCCAGTATGCTGGCCTGGAGAATCCCATGGACAGAGGAGCCTGGCGGGCTACAGTCCATGGGGTCACAAAGAGTCGGACAGACCTGAGCGACTAACACTTTCACCTTTCACTGCGACCTTTAGTTCTTGCTCTTTTCTGGAGAGAAATTGGTGATTTGACGACACTCATTTCTGGGTTAAAAATATTACAATTAATTGTACTCACGTCCCTTAATTTTCATTCTGCTCTTTTTGGTGGTTCTTACTGAATCCTTTGTATTAATAGTTTCAAGCCCTTTTAAATGTTGAGAGTTAACAACTGGATCCTGGTAGCTTAGAGTTGTCAGATTTACACAAACAGTAACACAGCATGCCCAGTCCCATTTGAATTTCAGACAGGCGATGAATAAAACTGTACCGTAACCATGTCCCAAATTTACACGGGACTCAGTTATACTGGAAGTTAATTCATTGTTTACTGAAAATGTTAAACTATTTGTTTGACTGTGCCATATGGCTTGCAGGATCTTAGTTCCCCAACCAGGGACGGAACCTGTGCCCCATGCAGTGGAAACGTGGGGTCCTAACCCCTGGACCGCCAGGGAAATCCCCATGAGAATTTTTTTTTAATAATTTTAGAATTCATTTTCATTTTTGGCTGTATTGGGTCTGCATTGCTGCATGCAGGCTTTCTCCAGCTGCGACCGGTGGGGGCTACTCCCTACTCTCACTGTGGAGGCTTCTCTCGCCCTGGAGCACAGGCTCTAGGCAGGCAGGCTCGGTAGCTGTGTTGCAGGAAGGGGGACCCCTTCCAGGCCCCGAAACTGGGCTCTTGTCTAACACTCGGAAATGAGCTGTCCGAGGAGACACGTGTGCTGACTAAGCAAGAGATTTTATGAGGAAAGCGCGCCTGGGCGGAGAGCAGTAGGGGAAGGGAACCCAGGAGGACAGTTCTGTCACGTGGCTCACAGTCTCGGGTTTTATGGTGATGGGACTAGTTTCCGGGTTGTCTTCAGCCAATCATTCTGACTCAGAGTCCTTCCTGGAGGTGCACGTCTGGTTCAGCCAAGATGAATGCCCGAGAGGATTCTGGGAGGTGGTCAGACTTGTGGTGTCTCCTTTTGACCTTTCTGAAACTCTTCTGGTTGGTAGAGGCTTATTAGTTCTGTGTTCCCTACCAGGACCTCCTGTCCAAAACAACTCATGCAAATGGTTACCATGGTGCCTGGGCAGGGTGGGCGGTTTCAGTCAGTGTGCTTCCCCAACAGTTGTGCGTCCCAGGCTGGAGAACACAGGCTCAGTAACTGCGGCATGTGGGTTTAGTTACCCCGTGGGCATGGGAGATCTTCCTGGACCAGGGGTCAAACCCCTGCTTCCTGCATTGGCAGGCAGGTCCTTTACCACTGAGCCACCAGGGAAGCCCGCCCCTTCCTCATCTGGAATTGAAATGGAACCAGACATATGTGTCTCAGTGGGCAGTTATCCGGTACATCTTGTCTGGACCAAACCTTGGTCCATCCATTACCCTTCTGCAGGGTCCCCGCAGGTAGCAAGGACGCTGGTCACACACTTCTCTGACTGCTGTGGGTGATTTCCTGACCCAGTCCTTCCAGATAACCTGCTCTTAGATGAATGTCTCAGGGCCTCACTTAAGGGTTTTACTAGGCTGATGCTTCTCAAGGGTCCATATGCTTGTGAATCACCTGCAAACCTTCTTAGAATGCGGTTCTGTGGGTCTGGGGCAGGGCCTGGCATTCTGCGTTTCTAACAGGCTCCCAGGAGAGGATACGGCTGGTCCTTGGACCATGTTTTGATGGCAAGGAACTGGGGGCTCCAGGCGTATCCTTTGGGGCCTGGGTGACACTGTCAGGCCTTTGGGAGCAGAGCGAAGCCCACCTTGACCCAGCCACGCTCCTTCTGTCCATGTGAGAGCTGGAGGGGGAGATGAGTTAAAGGAACGATAAACAACAGATCATATACTATTAATAGGAGCTCTCCTGGGGTCTTCACACATCTTCCTCCAACTGTTGAAGACATACTTTCATCATGTGATTGCTCATAGGAACCATTAAAGTTGACCTTCCTTGTCCTCAGGGTTTTGCATCTGCAGATTCAACCAGCCACAGATTGGACACATATATGTTTTTAGTTCCAGGAAGTTCCAAAAGCAAAACTTGAATTTGCTGCACACTGGCAACTATTTACATAGCACTTGCATTCTATTTGGTATTATAAGTAACCTAGAGATGATTGAAAGTACATGGGAAAATACATGCTTTGCAACTGCTATGTCTTTTCTGTGTGAGACTTGAACATCTGTGCATTTTGGTATCAATAGGGCTCGGGAGCCAATCTTAGCAGAGAGGGGGGTGACTGTCCCTTGTCCTTTGTACCCCACCCCCAGGTGCGCACTGCCCTGGGTATGATCGTGGGCTTCCTTATCTGTCTGTGTCTGCGTCTCTCTGACTCTTAATCACATGAGGGGAGGGTGGCGGTGTTTAGTGCCATACCCCAGCACTGGGCACAGTGTCCACTCACAAATGCAAGTGGAATGAAAGAAAGCAGTGAATACCAACTTCTGATCGTCGAGACTGCCCTTAAAACAGTGTTGGTTTCCCTCCTAAGGGCCCCTACACAGGACTGCTTAGCTGTGGCCGCGGGTGGACTTTCCTGGGAGAGGATTGCGTCCTGGAACTTTTCTGCCCTGGGTTCTCACTTTGTCTGTCTCCAGGTTTGTCAGCTAGAGCGTGCTGCCCACCTTGCCCCACTCTTGGGGACTAAACCCACAGAACTCTTGCCTTGATGTAACTCCTTGTTTCCAGTGTCCCGTTGCCAGCCTGTTCTGTGCTGGGCTGAAGAGGTAGCTCAGCTGAACCGCTCTCAGCTCTCCTCCCCTCCTCCCCAGGCTCCTCCTCTATGGCACGCCCCGTCCTCCCATCTCCACAGGGCCAACCATCCTTCTGCCTGTCCAGAGTTGCACCAAGCGGTTAAGTCAGCAGGTTAGGTCGTCAGCAGGTTAAGACAAGCTTCTTTGATCACAAACAATGAGAATCAAAGCTGGCTGACTTAAGCCAAAGGGGCGTGGCTTGAGGCCTGTTGGGTCGCTCCTGGGGCTCACCAGAGCCTCGAAGGCAGGGCTTGGAAACAGCAGATCAGGGCCCAGGATGCGCACCGGGCTTCCTGCAGCAGGGACACACTCTGCTCACTGTCCTGCTGCGCGCGAGCATATGCACGCATGCACGCGCACACACACACTGCATGCCCAGAGTGTATGGGTGTGAGTGAGCTCTGCAAGTGCCCTCCATCTGTGTCACTCTGTGCAAGGGTCAGGGAGGGTCCAGCAGCCTTCCTTGGGGCCCTGGGCCAGCCCCTGGCTGGAGGGAGGCACACGCTTTGGTTGGCAGTTGCCGGAAGAATTCACACGGTGCTGGAGAATTCCTTAAAAGGAAATACAGTTGTTGCTTAGGAAAGAGAAAGTATTGCCTGGTGGTCAAAAATCAAATCAGAGAAAACACACGTTCACAGAGACCTCTTGTGGATTTGAAGCAAGCGAGGGGGAAGTCCGACACGTGCATGCAGCAGCCTGTGTGTGAGGGACCCCAGACATCCTCGTTCCTGGTTTCCAATTGCTTTTCTTGCCCGAAACACTGAGAGGCCCCTGGGGGTGAAATCAGGTGATGTCAGTGGTTTCCAAGGTGCAAAAGGAGGGGCCCAGACCCTTGTTCAGATTCATACTTTACAGCCAACTTGCTGTGCAGCCTGGGACGAGTTATCTCACCTCTCTGGTCTCAGTTATTTCAGGTACAAAATGGAGGCTTTTGCTTGATATGCGGGGAAATATTCTCAAGGCAAGGATGCTGAAGTGGTTTGCCATTCCTTTCTACAGTGGACTGCATTTTGTCAAAACTCTCCATCATGACCCGTCCATCTTGGGTGCCCTGTACCATACAGCTCATAGTTTCATTAAGTTACACAAAGCTGGGACCCATGTGATCAGTTTGGTTAGCTTTCTGTGACTGTGGTTTTCATTCTGTCTGCCCTCTGATAGATGAAGATAAGAGGCTTGTGCAGGCTTCCCGATGGGAGGGACTGGCTGTGGGGAAAACTGGGTCTTGCTCTGGTGGGCGGGGCCTTGCTCAGTAAATCCTTAATCCAATTTTCTGCTGATGCGTGGGGCTATGCTCCCTCTCTGTAGTTTGGCCTGAGGCCGAACTGTGGTGGGGTAATGGTGACCTCTTCCAAAAGGACTTATGCCAGCGTGCCATGCCTCCTAGAACTGCGGCTGCCAGTATCCCGACCCCGCAGCAGGCCACTTTGTCAACAAAGGTCTGTCTAGTCAAGACTATGGTTTTTCCAGTAGTCCTGTATAGATGTGAGAGTTGGACCATAAAGAAGGCTGAGTGCCGAAGAATAGATGCTTTTCAACTGTGGTGTTGGAGAAGACTCTTGAGAGTCCGTTGGACAGCAAGGACATAAAGCCAGTCAATCCTAAAGGAAATCAACCGTGAATATTCATTGGAAGGACTGATGCTGAAGCTGAAGCTCCAATACTTTGGCCACCTGATGCGAAGAGCTGACTCACTGGAAAAGACTCTGATGCTGGGAAAGATTGAGGGCAGGAGAAGGGGATGACAGAGGATGAGATGGTCAGATGGCATCACTGACTCAATGGACATGAATTTGAGCAAACTCTGGAAGACAGTGAAGGACAGGGAAGCTTGGTGTACTGCAGTCCATGGGGTCGCAAAGAGTCGGACATGATTGGGCAACTGAACAACAACAGCAATAGGGAAATGCACGTTTAACATTGTGTATGGTAACATGATTTCATAAGACACAGGTTCTCAGGCATGTGGTATTTACAAAGGCAATTTGGGGGGATTTCCCTTGTGGCTAAGACACAATGTACCCAATGCAGGGGTCCCGGTTCAATCCCTGGTTGGGGACCTAGATCTCACATGCCACAACTAGGAGCTTGCATGCCACAACTAAATATCCTTCAACTAAGACCTGGAGCAGCTAAATAAAAAAACACACACACAAAAAGTACAGAAATACAAAGGGATTTGGAGAGGAGAATTGATGCTGTTTTATGAGTGAAAGTTGCTCTATACAGTCCATGGGATTCTCCAGGCCAGAATACTGGAGTGGGCAGCCTTTCCCTTCTCCAGGGGATCTTTCCAACCCAGGATCGAACTCAGGTCTCCCACATTGCAGGCGGATTCTTTACCAGCTGAGCCTGCAAGGGAAATTGTTTTATAAATAATGGTAATACTATGTCTCACACATAAAGCATTTACCATATGTCTAGCATTAATGGGTCAGCACTTGAACATGTCAGTCATGTAACCTTCACAGTCCTTCTATGAAGCCCTATGTTATCACCTCCCTGTTACTGGTCAGGAAGCTGAAGCACAGAGAGGTCAAGCAACTTGCTCAAGAACACAGAGCCTGCAGTCCAAGAGCTGATTCAGGCCCCAGGGTCTGTGCCCTTCACAAGCCTCTCTGATCAAAACCAGCCAGTTAAAAACCGACCAGGAAAAATAAATGCTATGGTTTAGAAAAGCTGTGTGCTGTGACCTCTCTCTACCCCCCCACACCCTGCAGACTGCCTGGAAATGTCATACAGATGCAGCACTTTCTGCAGTTACTCAACCAATACTGGATTTTCCCAGCCTGAACACAAGTGAGACTTCATTTGCCTTCAGAGTCCAAGTTAAGCACTAGAGCAGTGGCATCTATTTCAAGAGAAGTTGAAAAAAAGATTTTTTTTTTTAAATAAAGATATACTTGTGTGATCCACCGCGGTTACAGGCTGGCAGAGTCCGTTTCGCTTGCCCTGAGAGTGGCCCCGATGGAATATTTTTCAGTATGCGCATCTTTAACTGCTCCATTAACCAGATTAGTCCGTGGGAGTGTTCTTCTCGCTGAGTGCAAATCTCATTACAGCGATTGGGCCCAGTTACTAATTGCTGACATTCTGGACTTGCCAGATGCATTTGAAGGGGGGTGGCGTGTGGGTGGGAACCTGTATGCCCATCTTAGTGGATTGGATTGTACCTAATGGCCTTTCCCAGCAGGCCTGCCCTGGTTCTTGAATGACTTTCTGAGGATGACCTTGGAGACCATCTGGGCCCACCGTTAACTGGACCTGTAGGCTGGTGTGGAGGGGACCGGAACCAGGATGTGCTATCGGCAGGCTGGAGGCAGAGGGCCCCCCGCCACTCACCCCGGGATCCTTCGTGGGTGTCCCTGATTGAGCTATGGCCACGCCACTGATGCTGCAACTTCGCTGCATCTGTGGGCCCCATGCTCTGTACTGAACGTCTTTCTTGACATTGACCTGTGTTTTAAACTTCATTTATTTTCAAGGCTTCTCTAGATAGAAAATGAACTCTGTGCTGTGCTTAGTCACTCAGTCGTGTCCAGCTCTTTGGGACCCCGTGGACTGTAGCCCACAAGGCTCCTCTGTCTATGGGATTCTCCAGGCAAGAACACTGGAGCGGGTTGCCATGCCCTTCTCCAGGGGATCTTCCCGACTCAAGGATCGAACCCAGGTCTCCCGCACTGCAGGCGGATTCTTTACCATCTGAGCCACCAGGGCATGAACACTTGCCACAGATTTGAGGGAACCCTGCAAATAAACTGGATGAAAACAAAGCCAAGGGGTTAACTTCCAGATGTGTGGTTGCCTTTATCAGAAAGGAAGGTGAATGACGGTGGAGAGAGATCCAAACGCGTGAAGGCCAAATGAGTTTTCCTCAGAAAGATGCAGAACTGAAGGGGGTTTCCCGCAGTGCAGCTGAGCGGTGCTTGGTCTCTGTCTGTGAACACCCACATCCATCCTCCCCAGGACCCTCTGGCCACGCCAGGCTGCAGGAGTGGCGAGGACGAGGGACGAGGACAGATGGGGCCCACAGTCTGCTTCTGCCTCCCCCATGGGGACGTGAGGAACGGGCCGGTTTCCTTGGCTGCGATAGCGCACCTGTTAATTCACCTCCCTGTCTTGATCCCAGTTGATGCAACTTCCGGGGGAACCACACTAAAGGGATTAAAATTCCACTGTTTTGTCCTTCCTTCGTGACTCCTAGCGGTCAGGAAAAGGCAGGGACGTGCCTTGACCATCACACCGCCCTGCTGGTATAACCACCTCCAGCAGCATTGACAGCAGTGTCTTCGTGAAGGGTCACGGAAGCTGAGGCACCTCAGCAGCCTTTCTGTGCCCACAGGCATCTTATGACTTGGACGTACATTTAACGCACAGCAGCCCTTTCTCATGGCTTCCCTTGTAGCTCAGTCAGTAAAGAATCTGCCTGCAGTGCAGGAGACCCAGGTTCAATCCCTGGGTCGGGAGGATCCCCTGGAGAAGGAAATGGCAACCCACTCCAATATCCTTGCCTGGAAAATCCCATGGACACAGGAGCGTGGTGGGCTGAATTCCATGGGATCACAAAGACTTGGGCATGACTGAGCGACTAACACTTACTTTCTCAACAACAGTGAGTGTTCATGGCCCCACATCTCCTATGAACAAAGAATTTATGAAGAATGAACTTCAGACTGTAAGGGAAAAGTAAAGAAAGGCGGTCAAGGCATAAATGATGTGAGAAAAATTTAAAACACATTTCCATAAGACAGAACAACAGATCCAACATCCCCTGTCATAGCAACAGCAGGAATACTTAACAACATTTTTAGTTACAGCATTGAATAACTAAATAGTTATATCCTATTAACCTGTTCTGTCATTTGTAAATTTTTTTCATAGATAGCATATACAGTAGAAAATGTTACCTTTTCCTTCCCTCCATCCACATTCTCAGTGACTTTAAAAGAGGTTTAGGCTTCCAGTTCAAGATGGCCAAGTGGAAGGACTTGGACCCATCTTCCTCCTGCAAGAGCACCAAAGCTTCAATAGCTGTTGAACAACCATCGACAAGAGAATGCTGGAACCCACCAAAGCAGATACCCCCCATCCAAGACGCAGCAAGACAGTAGGAAGGGTGTGATAAACTCAAATCCCTGTGGAGGCGTGGGTCGGCAGGGGGTCCCCAAAGGGGCAGGACGCTGGCGGCAGCAGTCCTGGAAGACCCTCCTTGGTGTAAGCCCTCTTGGAGGTCAACATCAACTCTACCATAGAGGCTGTAGGCCCCAGGGCTGGGTCAAACAACTAATAGGGAGGGAGTGTGACCCCACCCATCAGCAGATAATTGGGTTAAAGCTTTACTGACCAAGGCCCTGCCCACCAGAGCAAGACCCAGTTTTTCACACCAGGAAGCTCTTAGCCTATTGGCTTCCTCGTCAGAGGGCAGACAGAAGAACCAAGAAGAAACACAAACTCACAGTGGCTAAAACAAGAACCACATTAGAGAGAGTTGATTAGGATGAAAAAGCAGACAGTCATGTTCCAGATGGAGGGACAAGATCAGTTCAGCTCAGTTCAGTCGCTTAGTCGTGTCCAACTCTTTACGACCCCATGAACTGCAGCACGCCAGGCCTCTCTGTCCATCACCAACTCCCGGAGTCTACCCAAACCCATGTCCATTGAGTGGGTGATGTCATCCAGCCATCTCATCCTCTGTCGTCTCCTTCTCCTCCCACCTTCAATCTTTCCCAGCATCAGGGTCTTTTCAAATGAGTCAGTTCTTTGCATCAGGTGGCCAAAGTATTAGAGCTTCAGCTTCAACATCAGTCCTTCCAATGAACACTCAGGACTGATCTCCTATAGGATGGACTGGTTGGATCTCCTTGCAGTCCATTCTCAAGAGTCTTCTCCAACACCACAGTTCAAAAGCATCAATTCTTCAGTGCTCAACTTTCTTTATATTCCAACTCTCACATCCATACATGACTACTAGAAAAAACATAGCCTTGACTAGATGTACCTTTGTTGGCAAAGCAATGTCTCTACTTTTTAATATGCTATCTAGATTGGTTATAACTTTCCTTCCAAGGAGTAAGCATCTTTTATTTCATGGCTGCAGTCACCATCTGCAGTGATTTTGGAGCCCCCCCAAAATAAAGTCTCTCACTGTTTCCCCATCTGTTTGCCATGAGGTGATGGTGCCAGATGCCATGATCTTAGTTTTCTGAATGTTGAGTTTTAAGCCAACTTTTTCACTCTTCTACTTTCATCAAGAGGCTCTTTAGTTCTTCTTCGCTTTCTGCCATAAGAGTGGTTTCATCTGCATATCTGAGGTTATTGATATTTCTCCCAGCAATCTTGATTCCAGCTTGTGCTTCCTCCAACCCAGCGTTTCTCATGATGTAGTCTGCATATAAGTTAAATAAGCAGAGTGACAATACACAACCTTGACGTACTCCTTTTTCTATTTGGAAATAGGAAAGATCAGCTGAACTGATCTTGTCCCTCCATCTGTTGTTCCATGTCCAGTTCTAACTGTTTCTTCCTGACCTCCATACAGGTTTCTCAAGAGGCAGGTCAGGTGGTCTGGTATTCCCATCTCTTTCAGAATTTTCCACGGTTTATTGTGATCCACACAGTCAAAGGCTTTGGCATAGTCAATAAAGCAGAAATAGATGTTTTTGTGGAACTCTCTTGCTTTTTCAATGATCCAGCAGATGTTGGCAATTTGATCTCTGGTTCGTCTGCCTTTTCTAAAACCAGCTTGAACATCCAGAAGTTCATGGTTCATGTATTGTTGAAGGCTGGCTTGGAGAATTTTAAGCATTACTTTACTTGCATGTGAGATGAGTGCAATTGTGCAGTAGTTTGAACATTCGTTGGCATTGCCTTTCTTTGGGATTGGAATGAAAACTGACCTTTTCCATAAAACCCCAAAAAACAACTAAATGAAGTGGAGACAAGCAACCTCACAGAAAAAGAATTCAGAATAATGATAGTGAAGGATCTTGGGAAAACAATGGAGAAGATGCAAGAAATGTGTACCAAAAGCTTAGAAGGACTAAAGAGCAAACAAACAGAGATGAGTAATACACTAGAAGGAATCAACAGCAGGAATAACTGAGGCCGAAGAAGAGATCAATGACCTGGAGGACAGATTGGTGGAAATGACTGCCACAGAATAGAATATAGAAAAAAGAAGGAAAAGAAATGAAGGTGTCCTAAGAGAACTCTGGGACAACATTAAATGCACCAGCATTCACCTAGGGGTCTCAGAAGGAGAAGAAAGAAAGAGGTAAGAGCTGAAAACTCGCCTAACATGAGAAAGGAAATGTCACCCAAGTCCAGGAAGCAGAGAGAGTCCCAGGCAGGATAACCCAAGGAGGAACACACGGAGACCCGCAGTGATCAAAGTGACAAAAACTAAAGACAAAGTAAAACACTAGAGGCAACAAGGGGAAAAGGACAGATAACACACAAGGGGACTCGCATCAGGCTCTCAGCTGATTTCCAACAGAAACTCTGCAAGTCAGAAGGAAATGGCATGATATATCTAAAGTGAGGGAAGGGAAAAACCTACAATCAAGAATACTCAACCCAGCAAGACTCCTTCAGATTCGATGGAGAAATCAAAAAACCTTCCAGACAAGCAAAAGTCAACCGAATTCAGCAACACCAAACCAGCTTTACAACAAATACTAAAGGAACTTCTCTAGGCAGGAAAACACAAGAGAAGGAAAAGACCTACAGAAAAGAAACTCAAAACAATTAAGAAAATGGTAATAGGGTCATACATATTGATAATTACCTTAAGTGTAAATGGATTAAATTCACCAACCAAAAAACATAGACTGGCAGATGAAAACATGTGCGTGTATGCACCTCAACTTACCACATCACTCTGCTTGACCCCCAAATTGTATGTAATTATTTTATATTGCTAGGTTTATCATGTTCCCATTATAGTTTGCAACTATAATTATCTTCTGTTTTTTTGTCTGGCTTTTGATTGTGAAAACAGATAAACATCTTTTACTATTGTGATCTTGTGGCTGTTTCTCACTTAATATCCTCGTCTCACGACTGGTCAACAGAAATCTACATCACCAAAACTCTGATTTAGTAGAGATAAACCTGTAATCACTTTTTAAAATCCAGATGCATATCAGAATTATCTTGGAATTTTTTGAAAAATGCAAATGTCCAGGTATTGCTTTTTTTCCTCCAGAGCTCCAGATCTGTTTCTAATGAGCAGCCATGTTTAAAAATGCCTGGACTATATGATCATTTTTCACTTTTATCTAGTTTGTTTCACTTTTTCGATTTTCTATTCAGTGGTCTTATAGTTTGTTTTCTAATTTATCCATCTCTTTTTCTTTATGCTCTTGCTCAAGATTTTATCGAGAATAGTAGAAAACCTTTTGTATACTATACATAAATAGTGCATATAATATATATATTATAGAAAACTTATGAATTTTTGCCTAACTAAAAAATTTATGACATTTTGATTCCATTTGTTTGACTTAGTACGAATAGAATGCTGAATTTCTAAATTAAAAAAATAGATACAAACAAGCAACAAAAGTTTATAGTGCAAGGAACTACAGTCAATGTCTTGTAATAACCTATGATGGAAAATAACGTCAAAAATAATAAATATCACCTTACAGTGCACCTAAAACACTGTAAGTCAACTATACTTCATAAAATATGCATCTATTAAGGGAAAACTTTAAATAGAGAAAAAATAAAGAGGTTTAGACTTGGAACCATTGAACCCACGTTTCAGGCTCCACTGTGTTGAAAGAGAAAGGAACCTTTGAGAGTGGAAGAGGTAGATATAACGGGGAACCAGTTGTATCACTGGATTTATGTCACCCCAGAACTTATGGCTTAAAACAGCTGCCATTCATTCAGCTTGTGACTCCGGACTGTCCCGGCCAGGCTCTCCCCCAGGCACATGGGCAGCCGCAGGTCAGCAGGGCACAGGTGCTGGTCAGCTGGCAGCCTCCTCCACACGCCTCGTCCCCCCTGCTCTGTGATCCTTCCTCCTGGAGCTGCCCGAGCTGGTTGACACAGCAGCGGGAAGTGAGAGGGAGGGGAGGGGTGCCTGGTCCCTTGGCACGGGCACAGCGCTATTTCCACCACATTCTATTGGGCAGAGCAGCTCATGGAGCTGGTCCAGATCCAGGGCAGGGAGCAGGGCTCCCTGCGTCCTCAGGAGAGCTGCAGAGCCACAGTGCAGATGGCACGGGGACCGAGCGGCCCTCCACGGGGGCTGCTGGTGCCACAGACCCTCACGCCCACCGAGAACAAGTTTCTTGGGCTGTGTCCTGGGCAACCACACCTTGCAGCTGGTCCTGCCTCTTTAAGGAGCCCCTAGAAATTCAGTTACTCTCAGTCCCCTTCGGCGCCCCTGCCTACTTCCTCCCTTCCTCCCACAGATGTTTCCAGCCTTTTCAGCCCTCTGCAGACCTCAGGGTGTGTCTGGAAGATCACACAGGAGCCTGCAGGACGGTTACCTCTGGGGGCAACAGTGGCGAGGAGGCTTGCCCTTCCCTGATAACTTGTTGGTTCTCATCAGTGTTTTAAAAATAGCTTTATTTATCATTTTTGGTTGTACTGGGTCTTCGTTGCTGAGCGGGCTTTTCTCCAGTTGTGGTGTGAAGGCCTCTCCTTTGGGGGCTTCTCTTGTTGTGGAGCACAGGCTCAGAGGTTGTGGCGTACAGGCTTTGCTGTTTCACAGCATGTGAGATCTTCCTGGATCAGGGATCAAGCCTAGGTCTCCTGCACTGGCAGGCGGAGTCTTTGCCCCTAAGCCACCAGGGAAGCCCATGTTGGCATTTTTCACACATGAATGTGTATGCCTGAACTTAGGAATGGTGAGATATTAGAGTGGAAAGTGCCGTGCTGAGTCCTTGACCCCCACGATTTTCTCCACTCAGCCCCCAGGAACCACCTTCCCCAAGTCATGTCACTGAGGTCAGCACCGCTGAGCTCTGAGTCTAGGCTGTCAGGCCCCAAATCCATCGACTTCACCCCTGCTCGACTGCCTCCGGTTCACTGAAAATATCCCGCAACTTTTCTCCACCTGCCACCTCACTCATGTCCCACTCACTTCCCAGCTCAGCTCAGTCTGTCTTCTGCCCTGATTACCCGTGACCTGGGTTCTCTCCTTATTGTTGGGTCTGTTGGTCACACCTCGGGCCTCTTGGTTGACTCCTAGACAGTGGTGTTAGGCTCTGTTTTTCCTCTCTTCTCACAGCACGCAGCACCTTTGGATTCCCTTGAGATGATCGAGGTCTCCTCTGTCTCCATCATCTTTGCAAACTGCCCCCCCACCCCACGTTTCCCTCTGGCCCATGTTTCCTGGACAATATGCTCCATTCTCATGGCATCAGGTATGCAGTTTCTTCCAGATGTCTGAGACTCATTCTGCACCTGCCACTGCCCATCAGGACTCTCCTTGAATGTCCCAGAGAACTCAAATTGGCTAGAATTGTCAACCCACCATCAAAACCTGCCCTCCCTCCTTTCTGTTCCAATCTAGTAAAACAGACCAGAAACCTTAGGACTGGCTCTTCTGGAGGCAGCCGTAGCAGAGGGGCTGACCAGTGGGCAGATACTTGTATCACATGAAATAAAATGCCCAAGAGATGGGTTCAAAGGCAGAATGGAGGTGATAGAGGAAAAGATTCAGTGAAGTGGGAGACAGCACACTAGAAATTATCCAGTCTGGACAACAAGAGAGGAAATAGACTGGAAAAGAGTGAGCAGTCTCTGGAACTGCTCTGGAACCTATGGGGAACTATAATGAGAAATCTAACAGCCATAGGGCTTCCCAGGTGGCTCAGGGGTGGAGAATCCACCTGCTAATGCAGGACATGCTGGCTCGATCCCTGGGTCAGGAAGATCCCCTGGAGAAGAAAATGGCAACCCACTCCAATATTCTTGCTTGGAAAATCCCATGGACAGAGGAGCCTGGCAGGATACAGTCCATAAGGTCGCAAAAGAGTCAGACACGACTTAGTGACTAAACAACAATTAGATTCATGTCATCGGAGTCTCAAAGAGAGAGGAGAAAAGATGTTGGGGCTGAAAAAAAATGAAGGCTGAAAATGCACTGGATTCGGCAAGAGACATAATGGTACAAATCCAAGAAGCTGAACAGACTTCAGATGATACATACTTGAATAAATCCAGGCTAAGACACTTTTTCACCAAACTTCTGAGAACTAAAGACAAAAGTCCTGCAAGCAGTGAGAGAGAAGTGACGTGTTGCATGTAAGAGAAACCCAACTCAAAGGACAGTGGATATCCCGTCAGGTTCCGTGAGGACACAGGAGAGGGGAAACCTGCTTCAAGCACTGAAAGAAAAGAACTGTGAACCAGAATCCGACATCCAGCAAACACACCCTTCAGGAATGAAGGAGAATCAAGACATTCTCAGATGAAGGGGTGGTAATAGCATTTTTTTCCCCAGAAGACCTATCCGCAAAGAAGGGCTAAAGGAAGTTCTCTAAACAGAAACAAAATGATAAAAAATGGTCCTTGGGCTACCAGGAAGGAATTAAGAATATGGTGAGCAAAAATACGGGGAAATAAAATAGGTTTTACTTTTTCTCTTGAGTTTTCTAAATTACATCTGACGAGCAAAGCAAAAATTATAACAATCTGATGTGGTTCTCAGTGTATGTAGAGGAAATATTTGACAATTGTAGTATAAATGGGGGAGAGTGAATGGATATAAGGAGATATTAGGTTTTTATATTTCACTACAACTGGTAAATGACATCAGTAAGCCCTGATCTGTGTGTGTGTGTGTACCTGTATGTGTGTACATATAAATATATATACAGTCTTGGAGCAACCGCTGAAAGTTTATACAGAGACACTCAAACACAGTATAGACAAATAAAAATAGAATTATAAAAAGACCCTGTTCCAGTAACCCACAGGAGGGCACGAAAAAAGACAGAAAATTGAAAAACAGAGATAACAGAGAACAAGTAAAATGGTGGACTTGAGCCCAAGTTAACAATCATTACAGTAAATGTTCTAAGTATACCAATTAGAAAACAGAGATTAGCAGGTTTTTCTGTTGTTGTTGCTGGCCACCTGGCGTTTGGGATCTTAATTCCCTGACCAGGGTTTGAACCCGCACCACCTGCGTTGGAAGGTCAGAGTCTTAACCACTGGACCACCTGTGAAACAGCGACAGGCTTGACTTCCTGAGCCAAAAATCACTGCAGACGGTGACCGCAGCCACGAAATTAAAAGATGCTTGCTCCTTGGAAGAAAAGTTATGACAAACCTAGACAGCATATTAAAAAGCAGAGAAATTACTTTGCTGACAAAGTATAGGCAAAACTTTAGCTTTTCTGATAGTCATGTACAGCTATGAGAGTTGGATCATAGAGAAGGCTGAGCACCGAAGAATTAATTCTTTCAAACTGTGGTGTTGGAGAAGATCTTCAAGTGTCCCTTGGACTGCAAGGGAGGTCCAACCAGTCAGTCCTAAAGGATATCAACCCTGAATATTCGTTTGGGGGACTGATGATGAAGCTCCAGTACTTTGACCGCCTGACACAAAGAGCCAACTCATTGGAAAAGACCCTGATGCTGGGAAAGATTGAAGGCAGGAGGAGAAGGGGACGACAGAGGATGAGATGGCTGGATGGCATTGCTGACTCAGTGGACATGAGTTTGAGCAAGCTCCGGGAGATGGAAGGGGACAGGGAGGCCTGGTGCGCTGCAGTCCCTGGGGTTGCAGAGTCGGACACGACAGAGTGAACAACAACAACAACCAGAGAAGTTCCCAGAATGATTTATTTTTAAATGACTCAACTCTGTTGCCTACAAGAAAGTCACTTAAAATATAATGACAGTCTGCATGGAAAATCCCAAGGAAGCAACAGAAACAAACAACAGCAAACCCCTTCTGTATCTAGAAGTGAGTTCAGCAAGGCCAAAGGATGCAAAAAAAAACATTCAGAAATCCGTTGCATTTCCAGTCACTGGAAGTGAACACATGGAGACCAAAATTTAAAGTACACTTAACTTTAATACATTTACAATTATTCGAAAAGAGAAAGGCGCAAATTTGACAAAACATGTACAAAACTCATATACTGAGAACCATACAACACTGAGAGAAGTAAAAGACCTGCATAAATGGAGTGACATACCATGTTCATGGATTAAAAGAATCAAGATCGTAAAAATACCAATCATCAGGAAACTGCTATACATGTTTAACACAGTCCCTATCAAAATGCTGCCAAGATTTTTTATAGATATAGACAAGATTATTCAAAAATTTATATTGAGAGGTAAAGGAACTTATCTTTAGCTTAAAAAATTATAAATAAGCATAAGATGGGAGGAATCAGTCAATTCAACTTTAAGACTTATGAGATAGATACAATATTCAGGACTAGGAGGTGCTGATAAAGGAACAGACACAGACCCATGGGCCAGAATGGAGAATTCAGGAATAGGTCTAACAGGTCTGGCAAACTGAATCTTGACAAGGACACAACACAATTCAAGGCTTGTGGGAGAGGCAGCCTTTTCTGCAAACTGTGCTGGAGCAGTTGCACAACAACTGAAAAAAAAAAAAACCACCCTTATCTTAATCTCACACCTTATACAACAGTTAGCCCAGACTAGATGAGAGACTGAAATGTGAAATATAAAGGGAAAAATAGGAGAAAATCTTCAGATGTAGTACTAGGCAAAGGACTTTTAGACTTGACACCAGAAGCACATCCCATAAAATAAAACACTTATAAATTGTATTTTATAGAAATGAAAACTTATACTTTGTAAAACTTTTACTAACGGATGAAAAGACAAGCCACAAGTGAAAATATTTGCAAATCACGCATCCAACAAAGGATTCGTATCTAAAACATACAAAGAACTCTCAGGACTCAACAGTAAAAACAAAAACAAAAGTCCAATTAGAAAACGGTCGAAAGCCATGAAGAAGCAATTCAGTAAACTGGAGATATAGACGGCAAATTAGTGTGTAAAAGACAACCAGCAATGCGAGGCATTTGCTGTTGTCACTTAGTCACTAATTAACGTCGGACTCTTGGTGACCCCATGGACTGTAGCCCGCCAGGCTCCTCTGTCCGCGGGATTCTCCAGGCAAGAGTACTGTAGTGGGTTGCCATGCCCTCCTCCAGGGGATCTTCCCAACCCAGGGATCAAACCCGCATCTCCTGCTTTGGCAGGTGAATTCCTTACCACTGAGCCACCTGGGAAGCCCACCATGAGCCATCAGACATATGCAAATGCAAACTGTAGTGAGATACTACGATATATCTAACAATGGCAAAACAGAAACAAAAATAGTGACGGCACTGCGCGCTGATGGAGGAGACTGAAAAACCGAGTCTAGCATGTTTCTTGGAGAGGGCAATGGCACCCCACTCCAGTACTCTTGCCTGGAAAATCCCATGGACGGAGGAGCCTGGTAGGCTGCCGTCTATGGGTTCGCACAGAGTCGGACATGACTGAAGCGACTTAGCAGCAGCAGCAGCAGCATGTTTCTGGTGGGAATAAGAAATGGCACAACCATTTCTGCTCTGAAACACATTCCGGAGCAATCGCTTAAAAAACCCAACGTGCAACTTCTATGGAGCTCAGGAGTGTAACTCCTGGGCACGTATCCCAGAGAAATAAAGATCCACATTCGTGCATGAATATTTACAGAATTTTCATTCATAGTAGCCGGACACCTAAACAGCCCAGATGTCGTTCACCTGCTGAACAACGTGGTGCATCCATACCATCGGATACTACACGGCAACCTGGAAATGCTGAGAGAAAAGTGAATCCTAAGCGTTTACACATTGTGCAATTCAATTGATAAAACTGCTTGAAATCACAAAATTTTACAGTTGGAGAACATCTTAAAGTGGCTGCCAGGGGTCATGGAGGGAATCGGGACAGGAGAGAAGAGGGTGTGACCATCGGGATCTTCATGGGGTCAGAAGGTTATGTGGTTTGTCAACATCCACGCCCCACTTGCGCTGTTGCCCTCGAGTTTTGCAAGACTTTATCACTGGAACAAAGGGTATGCACCATCTCTCTCTATTATTTCTGAATCGAATCTACGTTTATATAATTGAATATGAGTCTACAACCTTCTCAGAATAAAAAGTTTAATTAAAAAAGCCGATACAGAACAGCACAATCTCACCCATCCCCCAGAGCCCCACCCCCCTCACCACCCCCCACGCCCTTGTTTATGTTGGTAAGCAAACTAGGAGCAACTCTTCGAGCTCTTGAATAAAAAAAGTACAGAACAGAGCATTTTTCTTTTTTTTTAATTTTTGACTCTTGCAGGTCTTTGTTGCTGCGTGGACTTTCTCCAGTTGTGGTGAGCGGGCTTCTTATTGCAGTGGCTTCTCTTGTCGCAGGGCTCATGGGCACGTGGGCTTCAGTAGTTGGGACACAGAGGCTCAGAAGTTGTGGCTCCCAGGCTCTAGAGCACAGGCTCAGCAGCTGTGGGGCATGGGCTTAGCAGCTTAGATGTGGGATCTTCCTAGCCCAGGAAGGTGGACTCTTTTCCACTGAGCCACCCAGGAAGCCCTCTCCAAGCTCTGAACCCCCATTTCCACTGGAGTTCTGTGAACAACCATCCCCCAGACTTCCACACCGTGTATTTAAAGTCCTGAAATGCTGGAGCTGGCAAACTTGGAAACAGCTATATAAAAGGGGGCTTGCCTGGTAGCTCAGCTGGTAAAGAATCTGCCTGTAACGCACGAGACCCCGGTTCAATCCCTGGGTCAGGAAGATCTGCTGGAGAAGGGACAGCTACCCACTCCAGTATTCTGGCCTGGAGAATTCCATGGGCAGAGGAGCCTGGCGGGCTACAGTCCATGGGGTCACAAAGAGTTGGACACTGGACTTAGTGACTTTCACTTCACCTCATATTAAAGGGGGCTTGGTGGGCTTTGGGGTCCCCCACAACGTCCCTCGGACCCCAACCCGGCTCTTTGAATGAATTCCGGTCCAGGTACCAGCTGTGTGCCAGCCCCTGGCTCCCTGCTTGGACACGGCCGCCTCCAGGACTGGCCTTGCCTGGGGCCTGTCACTGGGCCAGTCCCGTCCCGCTTCGTCAGAGGCCTGTGACCTGCCACTAGGCAGGGCTCACACCCCAGCTGTTGTTTGCTTTAAGTTAGCTCCTAGGCCTTAAGCAGCCTGGGCGTCCCCACACAAGGCCGTGTGACTCTGGAGGACATCAGCTCTTTTCAACACTGCTGTGGTGTCAACTTGTTTGTGACCGAGGGAAGGACGCCAGGGAGGTCACTGTGAGCAGGGGACACCTGTCTGTCCTGGGGGCAGAGGTCCTGTCCTGGGCTGCCAGTGAGGAGACCAAGGCTCCCAGGGCTAGCGCCGGAGCTGGTACTGGGCCCCTGGGGGTCTAGGCTCTGGTCCAGCTGCCCCCACCCCACCCCACCCCCACCAGCCACATGGACAGCTGCACCCAAGGGTGTTCAGAGCTTCCTGGCCTGCACCTGATCCAGAGGTTTTGTGTGCCGCCCAGGAAGGGTCTCTGGGGCAAGGCCTGCCCTTGTCGGCCTGGCCCCCACCTCCTGGAAATTGTGCACACGTCCCCCCACCCCACCCCAGCTTTTTGTGTGTGTCTGACTGTGTGGTGTGTGTGTACGCGTCTGCATCCGAGTGCCTGTGTTCCTTTTTATGCGTTTAATGTGGGTTTGTGTGTCCATCTGCGTGTACTGAGTGTGTGTGTCTGTCTGCGGGGGTGTCTGTGTCAGAGTGCCTCTGTGAGATCCTTTTTCTGTGTGTTATCGGGGTGTGTACATCTGCGTGTACTGAGTGTGTGTGCCGTGTCCACGTGTGTTTTTCTGGAGGGGAGACGCCCGGGTGCCTGTATCTCTCCTGCATGCGTGTCTGTGCGGCGGGTGTGCGCGCGTGGTGTGTGCGCGCGTGGGTGTGGCGTGTCCTCCCGCAGCGCGGCTCGCTCGGGGCGCGCCGGTCCCCCCTGGGGGCCACCCCGGGGCGCGGCCGGCGGGGAGGAGCGCGCGGCGGGCCAGCCCGCCGCACACGTGGGCCCGGCGCCGCCCCCCGCGTCCCACCCCTGGCCGCCCCCGCCGGGGAGGGAGCCGGGATAAGTGGCGGCGCGGACGCCGCGCCCTGTCTCCGGAGCCGGCAGCGCGCAGCTCTCCGGTCCCGGCCGCAGACGAGGACTCGGCGCTCGTGGCCCGGTAACTGCCTGCGTCCCCGCCCCGAGCCGTCCCTGTCCCCGGGTGCGGCCGCCCCGCGCCCCGCGGTCCCCGCGTCCCCCCCGCGCTCGGCGTGGGCTCCCGCGCCCCTGTGCGCGTGTGCACGAGCGCGCGCGTGTCTGCCTGTGCCCGGCGCGTGCGCCCCGCTCCCTGGCGGCGGCCCCGAACCAACTTGTCGCCGCCGTCAACTCCGTGTCCGCGTGTCCGTCCGCCCCGGGCAGCCCTGCCGGCGGGGTTGCGCTCCCGGCGCCGGCGGACGCGCGCAGGCGACAAAAGTTTTTTGGGGGAGCCTGGCTGACTTTCCTGAGAGGACCCGCGCTCGTGCGTGTCCGGGGGTGGGGATCTGGGCACGCGGAGCTGGTGCCCTGGCTGTCCGGGCAGCGGGAGCCGGCCTCCTGGGAACCCTTCTCCCAGCCGCAGGGGTTTGTTTAGGAAGAGTGTTGGGGGGCTAGTGCTGGGTGGCTCCGCCCGCAGACGAGGGGCAGCCCTGGGCTCCGCGCTCCTAAAGCCAGGCAGGATCTGGCGCCGGGCGCTGGCTGGGAAGCTGCGGGGGGCGTGGGGGGGCGCCCCCCCCCCGCCGAGATGAGGGGGCTGCCCGGGCTGGCCGGGCCCTGACGCTCGGGTCAGTGTGCTGGGGGACCGCAGAAGCCCGGACGTGATGCAGACAGGTTTGTGGCGGCACCTTTAGAATTTCGGGCAGGAGGAATGAACCAGAGCGTCATCCACCCCCGTGACCGCGCCCCTGTGAAACTTCCTTGGGGGTTTTCAGCATGGAAGGGTGTTTTGCAGCTGGGTCTTTATGCCCACAGAGCTATCATCTCCACTTGATTACAGCTAAAATAGTCTTTAAAATGAAGTTTCCTGAAATGATTTAAAATAAACACAGATGGGAAGGGCGGGGGGGGGGGGGGGGGGGGGGAGAAAGCTGTAATGAGGCACTTAAAAGATAAATGAGCATTTTTCTTAAGAACAAACGGGTTTTCAGTCTTAAAAACTATATGTATCTGTAAAATTTTTGAAATGGAAGGGTTTTTTTTTTTTTTTTTTTAAACTGCTTTAAAAAAATATTAGTGACTGATGTCTCTGTGTTTTGCCATCTCTCTGACCTTGCACCATTCCCTTTTTCCTTCCCAGGACCTGAAGATCCTTTCAGGATGCCAGAGGAACGTTCCCCCAGGCTGACCCCACAGAACGTTCCCTACCAGGACCTCCCTCACCTGGTCAACGCTGATGGACAGTACCTCTTCTGCCGGTACTGGAAACCCTCGGGCGTGCCCAGGTCAGTCTGCCCACTCCCCAGTGAGGCTGAGGTTGGCCCCCAGAGGCGTCGGGGGGGGTAATGCCCCTTCCCCCTTCCTATGCAGCTCCTGTGAGGCCACTTTCTCCGTGACCTACTTCACATTCCGTTTTAACATCGAGCCCAGCAGGCTAACAGAGCTGAGGGCTTATGCTTCATCTTTTTTAGAATTAAGAAGCAGGAGTTCTATTTCAAATATGACAAGTAGGATGTGAGTTCTACCGTATGGCAGTTTTCACAGGACTTTATTTTTTGTGCTGGAGTTGATTTCCTGTTGTGCAGGCATGCCTTTAAAATCCAACCCAACAGTGACCGAAAACCACCTGATCAGATAAAATCAAAATGATGTGTATATATAGTAACTTTTGTTCTCTGTCCGGTTTGACCGTGAGCCTCCGAGGGGGTCATACGTGTGTCATAGAAGGAAGGGGGTCTGGCTGTTTCCTTCTGATTTCTTGCCAGCTCAGTTACTTGGTACATTTCCCATCAAGGATTATGTCTTGCTGTTAGAAACAGGTGTTGGGACGACACACAACAAGACAGCTGGTCTCCTGCTACTTCCCTCCGCTTGTATGAAATGGGGAAAGCCCTGCTTGTTGCCCTGCCCTGTTGTTCAGGGAAGGAAACGATTTGGCGTAGCCAGCTGGCCTAGGACCGGTGAATGTCTCCTGTTCCGCGGACGTGTTACCTGTTCCAACAGGCCTCTGGTCTCCAGAGGCCCACGTGGGGTGTGGAGTGGGTTGTAGGATTATGTCTGCCTCACTGTTTCAGTCGCTGCCCACCCCGAGCCCAGGTATAAAATTTCTCCTACGGTTTCAGTGAGGTGTGTATAATCCAGGTAGCTGCACATCCAAGACCAGAAAAGCAGCAACAAAAAGCAAGAGAGGTGAATGTCAAGACCTGGTTTAGAATCACAGCTTCAGGGCAGCGGGATAAACTGGCTATTAGTGGGCGGTTAATAGTCCTAAGGTCTGTCGTTGTCTTTCTTAAAGATCCCTGGAGGAGAGAGCTGCAGGGGGGCTCGGGTGGGTGTCAGATGGGGCGGGCGGGGCTGTTAAACGTCCTCAGCTCTCCCTTCAGGCTTGCAGAGGCCCACTGTGGCTTTAATTCTAACAGCCCTGTGGTGTACGCTGCGATTATTTGCTCCGTATGCACGAAGAAGACGAAACTGCGAGTGGACTTGGTGATTTTAAGCCTCAGACCTTGGGGGCTTCCTTCGTGGGTGGGGAGGCTGTCCTCACTGGCTGTCAGTGGGACAGAGAGCCTGCAGTCTTCTGACGGGGCGGGGCTGCCCCTCCTTGAGCTGCGTTGGTCTCACAGTCTCCACCCCAGTGACCCTGGGCCCGCTTCCTTGCTTTTGCTCCTTAGAGATGGCACCCCCCGCCTCCGCCAGTTGTGTTGAAATCTCTTGGGGTCAGTGTTTAACTCCTGCTGGGAATGAGAATGGGGTGGGTGGCAGGGACACTGGGGCCCGGGCTTTGTCAGAGAGCCCCCCCCACCCACCAACGCCTGCCTGCTCGTCTCCACCCCCTCAGATGATGCAGGTTCATAAGCTCCCTCGGGGGAGCGGGCACGGGCGGCTCCCCCCTCCCCCTGGGCTGGAGGACCTTTAAACCCATCCCCACCAGTCCTGACCCATCAGGAGGTCCTGGAGGCCCCTGCGGTAACAGACGCTGCTGTGTCCTGGGGGACCGGAGGGATCAGGCCAGGCCGAGTTGGGGTGGGCCGGGAACGCCTTGGGGCAGAGTATGTGCCCGCTGGTGGGGCGACATCTCCGCGCCTGGGCCCAGCGCTCTGTCAGACTGACCGCCCTGCCCTCCTGCGGGTGGGCGACAGGCCTGCTGCCTCAGGGAGCAGAGGGGCCCGCTGGGCTCAGCCCATCCCTCCAGGGAGCGTCCTCCAGGGTCTTACCCCCGGGTAGCTCAGACACTTCTGTGCTCCGATCCTCAGGGAAAATACCACCGAATGTCCCTGGTCTCTGCTCCTTTTTAAAAATGTTTCCCGCAGAGGCCCTTGGGACCTCAGAAGCCCCTGCCTTATAGACGGTGCCTAACAGAAGGGCCTTAGTCATCATGAGCCCGAGGCTGAAAGCCCACCCTTGGTCACGCCGAGGCAGGTTTATGCTTATCTGGTAGCAGAGCTTTATGGTGACAGCAAATACTGACCGTCCTTAGGATGCAGCAGAATGGTCTCCTGTGCAGTGGGTCTCGGTCCTGCTCTGGACTCTGGACGGATCTCTTAGATGTGATCTCGTTTTATCTCCCAATCAACCCGCAAGGCGGGTGCTGTCCTTGTGGACCCTCTTCAGAAGCTGGTCCAGCTGCATTTTGTCCGCATTCCTCTGGTTCCAGTGAGCACAACAAGACTTCTGTCCAAGGACTGTCTTCCTGATAAATTCTTGCGTATTTTTGTTAGGATGAAGGTCACTCCTTACGGAAAGGAGTGATAGGATCTTTCATTGTGATCGTGCTCAGTTGTGTCCCCGTGGACGGTAGCCCTCGGGGTTCCTCTGCCCATGGGATTCTCCAGGCAAGAAGGCTGGAGTGGGCTGCCATTTCCTCCTCCAGGAGATTGTCCCCACCCAGGGATCAAACCCGCGTCTCCTGAATTGGCAGGAGGATTCTTAACCACTGAGCCACTTGGGAAGCCAACAGGACCATTATTCTTGCTAACTGTTTGCTGGCAGTAGGTTAAAATATGATCTGTTCTGAAACCCCAAATCTTCTTGTGCCCCTGGGGACTGTGTGCCTTATCGAGCCTCAGTGTTTTGGAATTTTAAAATACTGGTTCTGTGGCAGGTTTCTCCTGACGATATTCTCGGGGTCATGGAACCTGGCTGGGTGGGATGCAAGCAGCTCTTTTGTGGCTCTCGTGCCCTGGGATGGTATTTCACGCCTTTGGATTCAGTTTACCACCCATTTCGCCTAAAGGGCAGCTTTGGATTACCTTCTGAACGTTACTCAGCCGTCCTGGCCCCCAAGGATGGCTGGCAGATCAGCATCGTCAGGACCCCAAGGGTCTGACATAGTGCCCGATTGGGTGGCTTGGCTCCGAGGAAGTCCTCCCTTGGTTCTGCCAGATGAGGAGGGCTGCAGAAACGTGTGATCACATGGCTGCAGGCCTCCTGGGTGTTCAGGGCCCTGCATGGACGCATCACGCCCATCTGCCTGGGGCTGACCAGGCAGTCTGAAGTGGACCCTTGTGGTATAAAGGCCCGGATGCCCTGCGTCTCCCCTGCAAGCAGAGGGCTTCCTCGTGCCCAGCCTGCGCTCCGTCTCTGGGGAGCCCCCCACCCCAACACTGTGGAGCCGACCAGGCTCCCTTCCTGTTGCTTTGTTGTCGCGAGAGCTGGGGTCCCCAGGGGGCCGCTTCAGAGAGCACCATTCCTCCGCTGGCCGGCCCGGGGGGCTGATGCAGACACCCCGGGTGACTCCCCCTTGAAGAAGTTCCAGATCCGGTCCCCTGCAGGGACCCCTCAGCCAGGGACCCTGAAGCCCCTTCCCCTTTCCTGCCTCCTCTCGGAGGCAGGCCTTCCTCCTAAGGAGGGCGACACGGCACCCCTTCTGGAACCTCCCCGTGGGCTCAGGGCCTCGGCCGCTGTTGGTGGACCTGGAGTCCACAGGCCAAGGCCTCCGCCTCCTCCCTGTCCGAGGTGCCCTGCTCTGCCCTGGGTCACATTGACCCGATGTCGGCATCTGCCTTCAGAGCTGCGGCCAGAGCTGTCTCAGGACGCTTCCTCCCACCTATGCAAATTTACCTGAAGAAGCAGCAGCACTTGCCGGGAGCTGGGATATATTTAAATGCTGGAGAACACCCTCCCTTCCTGCCGCCCTCCTACCGCCCTCCCATCAGCCACCAGCCCCTTGGGCCTGGCACCCGGGGCTCTGAGGGTGGAGCCCGCTGCAGACCGTGGCGTGCGGACCCCACTGCCCTCTGGAGAGCCCGTTCCCCGGGATCAGATCGTCGCTCTGTCCACCCCTCTGCCTCCAGTTTGCTCGCCGGGTTGTGTGCCCCCCGTGTAGGGTGTGGGCACCGTGCTCTGGGCGGCGTTCCCCGGGGCTCTGTGTGTCTGGGGGAGTCTGCCTCCCTGGGGCCCTTCCTGGATCCGGTCCCTCGTGGCCCTCCCCTCCAAACTCCTACCACCTGTGTGACTAGGTGTGACCACATCACTACCTTTGGTTGGCACGACCCCAGGGCCAACCAGATCCAACCCCTTGTTGTTCAGGTGCTCAGTCTTGTCCAGCTCTTTGTGACCCCGTGAACCGCAGCACGCCAGGCCTCCCTGTCCTTCCCCAACTCCCGGAGTTTATTCAAACTCATGTCCATCTAGTCAGTGATGCCATCCAACCACCTCATCCTCTGTCGCCCCCTTCTCCTCCTGTCTTCAGTCTTTCCCAGGGTGTTTTCTAAAGTCAATTCTTCCATCAGATGGCCAAAGTACTGGGGCTTCGGCTTCGACATCCGTCCTTCCAGTGAACACTCAGGGCTGATTTCCCATAGGATGGACTGGTTGGATCTCTACGCAGTCAAGGGCGTCCCATCCCTTAAGTTCCGCCCCTTACTCATCCCTGAAAGTGGCTCTAGGGGCCCAGTTCTGGGTGTGTCCACTCTTCCCACTCAGCTGTGGTCACACTCCCACCCAACAAGCCAGTCAGGAGACACTGGTTTACTGATTCCTGGGAGCTGGCACCAGGGTGGGGAGACAGTGGTGAAGATCTCTGCATTTGAGGAAGAGGTGGGGGAGGTTACTATATGATGGGGAGGCACCTAGAGACTGGGGAGGGGGTGGTTTCCTGGTGGCTCAGTGGTCAAGAATCTGCCTGCAATGCGGGAGACATGGGTTCAGTCCCTGGGTCAGGAATTTCCCCTGGAGAAGGGAATGGCAACCCACTCCAGTATTTTTGCCTGGAGAATCCCATGGATGGAGGAGCCTGGCGGGCTGCAGTCCATGGTGTTGCAAAGAATCAGACACAACTGAGCGCCTAAACAACACTAACCTAGAGACGGGACAACTGCCAGGCGTGGTGCAGATTAGGAAAAGGGCTGCATGGGGGTAGACACGGCCCCTCAGGTGTGGGTTCGGTGACCAGAGCACAGGTTCGGCGTCAGCTCCCATTCACCTTTCCAGCCAGCACCCTTGAGCGGTATTGCTCCCGTGAGGAGGATGTGCAGGGCTGGGAACCACGGGAAGCTGGAGACGGGGGAGAGGCCAGGCCCCGGGGTCCTGCTGGCCGGGCTATGGGCTTGAGTTTGCGCCTTGCTGGGTGGGCAGCCACGGGCCGGCTTTAGGCCCAGAAGCCATGCAGTCAGGCTTGTGGCTCGAGCATCAGCTGGCGGGACGTGTTTGCCAGGATGCAGGGTGCGGGCGAAGGGGCTGAGTCAGCCCCTCGAGGTGCTGGGGACGGAGCTTGCCAGCTGGTGAGGGAAGGTCCCCAGGGGTGTTCCCGGGTGCACAGGGAACGTGGGGTCCCCTGCACAGCACACTTTCAGCTCACTCCCCTCCAGAGACACGGGGGCTGCTCTCTGACGGCGAGGACATGTGGACCACCAGGCTGCGGGACCTCTCACTGGAGCATCCCCGAGAAGCCAGTAGGGAAACAGGGCGCGGCGGGGCGGCTGGCAAACCTCCCCAGTGAAATACTAATGCAGGGGGTGATCAGTTTCCTGAAGGAAGAGAGGAATCCTGTCCCCCTTTGTCTCCCCACCACAAGTATCAGAAAGGGGCTTAGACTTCTCTGTGTGGGCTCCTGAAATTTCCACCTAAACATGGCGGAGACCATGGTCCTTACTCGGTGTTGTATCGCAGTGACATGATTTTTAATCCCATCCCTGCCTTCCAGTCTGACCTCAGCTTTCTCTTGCCTATTTTAAGAATTTCCCAAAGTTCCTTCCTCGTGGATGGAGCCGTTGGTCCTCCTCCTGGTGTTTCCGCCTTTGTCGCAGCAAACTGCCTGATTTTTAAATAGGGCATCTCTTCTAGGTTTTTTTTTTTTTTTAAGACTCTTCGAATAGCAAAGATCTTTTTGATGGCGAGAGGAAAGGCCACTGCTATTCTTGCAGTATTCTTGCAGTTGATTTTTCCAACAGCTTCGTTAAGGCATAATTTTTTCCAGTTGCTATAAGAATGTTCTGTGGATACAAGTCCGGCTTTGTTTTGCAGTGGAGTTGAAGAAAAAAAAAAAACTGCAAAATAAGCCGCTCCCTGAAAGGCGGCCATTGTCAACCGTTGTGCGTTGCTCAGCACCTTTTAGGTAGAGATGCCCATCAGGCGCACTTTGTCCCGAGTGCCAACCAAACGGGGTTCTCCTGCCAACGGCCCTCCGTGTGTGACTCTGCAGTTGAGATTACAGCGTGACCCTTGTCCCATATTTAGGGTCAGCCAAGTCTTCCGCTGGGGGTGGCGCTTTGGTTTCACACAGGCCTGCTCGCTGGGGTGGAGGTGGGGAGGCGGATTCAGTTTAGTTCAGTCGCTGAGTCGTGTCCAACTCTTTGCGACCCCGTGGACTGCAGCACGCCAGGCCTCCCTGTCCATCACCAACTCCCGGAGCTTGCTCAAACTCATGTCCATTGAGTCGGTGATGACATCCAACCATCTCATCCTCTGTCGTCCCCTTCTCCTCCCACCTTCAATCTTTCCCAGCATCAGGGTCTTTTCAAATGAGTCAGTTCTTCACATCAGGTGGCCAAAGGACTGGAGTTTCAGCTTCAGCATCAGTCCTTCCAATGAATATTCAGGACTGATATCCTTTAGGATGGACTGGTTGGATGCCTTACCTTCTGCAAAAAGGTTCAGAGGCGCTCTTACCATGGAGTCGCTGCTCTGTCAGTGTTGGGAAGGAAGAGGGCCGGATGATGGACACGGAGGGCAGAGCAGAAGGAAAGAGAGAGGGTTCGGGGACTGCATCCTCAGGGGATATTAGGGTGAAGGGGAATTAGACCTTCCTTTCCTTGAGCAGAGTCCTTAGAAGGCTCCACAGGCAGGATGGACACAGAGAAGGGACCCCCTGCTCCCTTCAGGTCTCTCGTGTCCGGGGTTGTGGGGTGCCACCCCCGGAGAGCGGGATCCTGGGGGGCTGACCGGAGGAGGGCGTGGGTCTCCGAGCTCATGGAGTGCTTCTCACCCCTGCACTGGGGCCCCTGTGCACACGTGTGTCGCTGGCGCTGAGATTGGGGCCGCCCTCAGCGGGAGCTCAGAACCGCACGTCCCCCCCGGGGGCCCGGGTGTCTAAGCGTGTGGCTGGCGGGGACCCTCAGAGGTGGCAGCTCTCCCCAGCCGTCGGGGCTTGGTGAAGAGTTTGGGGGTGGGCTCTGTGGACCTTGGAGTGTCATGGGACGTGAACATCTGTCCTTCCTTGGAAAGCACGGTGGGTCACCCACTCAAGGTGGAGGCAGCCTGGGACCCCAATGCTCAGTGCCAACCACATCACTTCCAGGGGGGAAGATGGCCTCAGAGGGTGAGCATGGCCCCGAGGCGGGGCTTGGGGCTGCACGGCCATCCCCAGGGCTGGCATCCTTCCACCCTGCACCTCCCCCTGTGGGTGTAGACCGCAGGGCGGCCTTCCCAGGAGGGATTCAAGCAGACATCCAGCCCGGGGCCTGAGAGGGCCTCGTTGCTCCCCACTTCCCCCAGAGGCCCGCCCCCCATGTCTCCATCTGGGCGGTTCTGTTTTCAGTGGTGTGAAGCGTGCGAGTGCCTCTGCAAAGCCCAGGGATGCTGAGGACCAGGGCCAGCCGGAACTCAGGAAGATGCAGGAGACTGACGTGGGACCAGGGGCGGGGTGGGGCCCAGGGGAGCCCAGGAGCCCTCTAGAAACAGAAGCCGCAGAGGATGTGGGGTGGGAGTGCTCCATGTGGAGGGGGGATGAGGGAACAGGGCTGGACGGGGGAGGGCCCGGGGCAGGAGCTGGGGACTAGGGTCTGGCTGGCCTTGTCCGAGCAGAGCAGATTGCCCCTGGCTGTCCGTGTGGCCGGATTAGAGGTGAGAGGCCCCTGCTTGGGAAACACGGCCTCTGGATGTTCCAGGCGCTTTGCTACGTTTATGCTGCTCGGTCCGTCGTGCTGAGACATCTTTCAGGGGAGACTGGTGTCTTAGGGACGCACGGCAGGATGGTGCCGTGGACAGCGGTAGACCTTGGCAATGGTAGACCAAATGGTAGGCCTTGGAGGTAGACCCAGAACCAGCCTGAGTTCACGCAGTTGGGGTAGGGCTGGATGCTGTGCTGTCCCTGGACCTGAGAGTCAGTCTTCTCCTGGTTAAACAGGGCCCCTTTCCCCTGGGTTGTCATAGAGTCAGATGCTGGGCATCTGTGGGGTCAGTGCCTGAGCGTGTGGGTGGTCTTGGGCTCCCCCACCGTCCACCTGGTGGGCTCTGGGGACCACCATGGGCTTGTCTGTCACCCGCCGTGATGGCTCCAGCCTCCCCGTCAGCATCAGTCATGGGCACCCCGTGTGCGAGTGATGACCGTCCTAACCTCCGTCTTGACCTCCCTCCCCATGACGCAGGCTGCGTGCTTTCCCCAGCCTCCAGGCTAGTTACTTCACAGTTAGAGCCACTTTTGTGAGATTTCAGATGCCGAGAAACCATCCACTCTACGGATGGTTTCAAAGTCACGGGGAAGCCGTTGGTGGTGCAATTCTTTCTGAGATAACACGCAGTTAGCAAACATGATGCTTCGTTTAATGTCACGTGAAACCTCTGTGCCCGTGTTGGAGGTGTGACCCTTGACCCGCTGGAGGACAGAGAAACCCTTGTGGGGGGGGGGGGGGGTAAGCGCGCCCAAACCCACCCTGGTCTCAGCCCGTCTGCAGCAGCCTCAGCGCTTGGCATGTTTTCTTCCCCTGCCCCGATGCCGTGCTGGGCTGTGTGGAGGTGCTGGCGCAGTGGGCTTGTGCTGGGGGGGTCACCCTGGCCCCTGGTGCATCTGCAGGGGCAGCGTGCTCAGGGCATTAGGAGGTCTCTGGTTGGCAGCCATGCTGGGCTCCGTGAGGGTCTCTGTGCGTCTCTGGTCAGCTGCTCCCTGAGCAGGGCTGGCAGCTGGCCGGGGCCTGCTTGCCTCAACTGTCTGCCCTGGCGGGCTGTTGGCCTGCTCTCCCCACATCCCCCGGGGCATCGGTGGCTGTGTTTCAAGGGCAGCAGCACGCTTTCCAAGTCTCTGCTTGGGTCACGTTTGCAAGTGTTCCACGGGCAGAGCGAGTCAGCCCAGAGGCGGTAGAGGCCCGTCCACGGAGCAGGGTCGGGGCAGGATGTTTTGTGGCCGTTTTTGACGCTGTCGCTGGGAAGAGACTCTGGTGCTGAGAGCTGGGACACCAGGGTTGGAATTTTGTTTCTGCCTCTGAGTGGCTCTAGATAAGATACCATCAGGTAGACTTTCCAGCAGGTTCCCAGAGAGTTTACGATTTTATATAACTCTGGGGCAGTTTGCATCTCACACTGGCAACAATCTGTGAGCATCTCCAGGGCAGAACTCATGCTTCATATTATCCTGTCTTCCGCAGCTCTCACCCCTGGTAGAGTTTCATGTCTAGCACGAACCAAGAGATCCGAACACGTTTGTTGAATGAATGAGTGAACTTCCTGTGCTTATAGAGGAAGACAGTTGGGCGGGTTGATTCTCAAAAGTCCCTGCCGGCACAGTTTCCTAGGAAAGGAACAGCATTTCCACCGAGTGTAGACCAGAGGGGCTTACTCTTTGTGCAGGAATCAGGGCACCTAAAATTCAGAAGCAGCAGTGAAAGGAGTAAGTAACAGCTAAGAAGAGAATATTCCCTACGGGCGGGCCCTTGGAATACTAGGTGGCTGGTAACCATTTTAACTTCAAAGTAAAATGTGAAAACACACCCGTGAGTGGAAACTACAGGACAGCAGAGAGTGTTTTCAGGGTTAGTACAGAAGTCAGCGTGGGCGCCAGAATCTGGAGTGGGGTCAGTCTCCTCTTAATGTGCAGACGATTCAGCAGGTGTTAACTGAGCTGCAGGTGTAAACTCAGCCCCGCGGTAGAAAGTGATCAGTGTCCCCCGAGCGGCCTGAAGACTCGGGGTCCGCTTGACCGCAGACCCCCAATTGCGTGAGCTCTTTCTGAGCGTCTTATGTGTGCCGGGCCTCGTTCTGGTTTGGAGACCCCGAGGTGGCTCAGCACCCCTCTGCCTTTGAAGACCACTCCCCTCATGTATCAGGGAGACAGCGCCAAGCACCGTGGTAGTTTACTTGTGAGGGCCATGCTTTCTAAGTAGGTGACGGGGGGTTCAGGGAAAAGTTTAAGTGACTTTAAACCAACCATTGAAGGTGTTGAAGGTGACTGCAGGAACCACTTTTCACAAGGGCATGGAGGTATGTTCTGGAAACAACAGAAAGTCTTTTCCTGTCTGCAGTCTGTGGTGCATGGCGGGAGATGCCTTTGGAATGGCTGGTCCGGGAGCTGGAATTTGAATGGCCGTCATGTTAGTCTGCCACGAAGTGCCACAGACTTGGTGGCTTAAGCAACAGAAATCTCCTTTCTCACAGTCTGAGGGCTGAAGGTCCGAGATCAAGGAGCCGGCGGGTTGGTGTCTGGTGAGAGCTGCTTCCAGCTTTAGGTGGCATGTTCTCGTTGTGTGTCCGCGTGGCCTTTCTGCCGTCTTTCCTCCAACAGGGTGAACGCTCCGTGACTGGACGAGCCTCCTGACTTCTCACGCGTGTGCATCTCTGTGATTTCATGGCAGACGCCCCAGCCTGTCTGAAGTCGCTGTGGGTTTAGCCCTGGCCTTGGCGTCTTGTGTCTTAAGAGCACCTGCTGTCAGCAGACCGCACTGGCCGGCTGGCCTGAGGCAGGTTCAGACATGAGAGTGGGCAATGCCGGGGGTAAACTCTGTCCGTGCCCTGCAGACCAGCAGTTGCCTACTCCGTAGCCATTCCTCCGCCTTCTTTACTAACTTTTGTCCCAGGGGGTACCGCTCATGGTTGGTTTTAATCAGGTGTGAATATTTTTTCCTTTTCCCAGTGTTATTTGCAGCCAGAGCTGCAAATAATAGTCTATTATTAAAAGATCATTAAAATAAGAGTCTTTTCAACAAATGGTGCTGAAACAGTTGGATACGTGTGTGTATGCTCAGTCGCTTCAGTCGTGTCCTACTCTTTGCAACCCAGCCCCGTGGACTCTAGCCTGCCAGGCTCCTCTGTCCATGGGATTCTCCAGGCAAGAATACTGGAGTGGGTTACCATTTCCTCCTCCAGGGGATCTTCCCAACCCAGGAACTGAACCTGTGTCTCTTCTGCCTCCTGCATTGGCAGGCAGGTTCTTCACCACTAACGCCATTGGGAGGCCCCGGAACAGTTGGATATCTACATACAAAAAAATGAAGATGGACCTCTTCCTCACACCATGTACAAGAAATAAACTAAAGGTCCTAAGTGTAAAAGCCACAACTGTGAAACTCTTAGAAGAAAACATAGGAGTAAATCTTCACGACCGTGGATTTGACCATGGTTTCTTAGATATGACCCCAAAAGGAAAAGCAACAAAAGAAAAAAAATGATATATTGGACTTCATCAGAATGAAAAACTTTTGTGCTTTAAAGTACACTTTGAAGAAAATGAAAAGGTAGTTCACAGAATGGGAGAAAATACTTGTGAAACATCTATGTGATAAGGGGATTGTGTCTAGGATATGAAAAGAATGCTTGTAATTCAATGACAGAAAGATAGCCTCCCTGAAAAAAATGAGCAAGAGACTTAAATAACATTTCCCCAAACAAGATATACTAATGGCTAATGAGCCTATGAAAAGATGCTCAGCATTAGTTGTCATCGGGGCGATGATGACAGATCAAAGCCATGATGAGGTACCACTTCCCTGCCACTTGGGTGGCTGTGTACTAAGGACAGGCGATGATGTGTTTCGGTGGGGATGTGGAGAAATCTGGACCCTCGTGGCCTGCTGAGGAAATTTAAAATGATGGAGCTGCTTTGGAAAACAGGCTGACGGTTACTCAGAGGTTAGACACTGTTACCATATGACCCCACGGTTCCATCCCTATGTATATATCAAAAGTACCTGCGGACTAATAGATACATACTGGTATATTTAAAATAGATAAACAGGGAGCTGCTGTTGTGGCATAAGGAACTATGGTCAATGTCTTGTGATCACCCATCATGGAAAAGAGCCTGAAAAAGAGTATGTATAACTCAATCACTTTGCTATACGCCTGAAATACTGTACATGAATTATACTTCAATTTTTTAAAACGTGGAAAACATGTCCACACACTTGTACACAAATATTCATAACAGTGTTATTCCTAATAGTCAAAATGTGGAAACAAGCCAGATGTCCGTAACCGGTAAATGGATAAATAAAATGTGGCATATCCATACAGTGGAATATTATTTGGCCATAAAAAGGAGGGAAATACTGATATGTTGATGAACCTGAAAACAATTATGCTGAGAGAAGCGAGTCACAAAAGATGACATGTTAATATGATCCCATTTTCGTGAAGTGTCCAGCCTAGGCCAGTCTTTGGAGAAAGGAGGTGTATTCATGGTGGCCGTGAGCTGGGGTGGAGGTTGGGACAGTTGGGGGTGACAGCTAAGAGTAGGGGTTTCTTTTCAGGGTGATGCAAATGCTCTAAAATTGGTTACTAGTTTGGTTATACTACTCTGTGAATACGCTAAAAGCCACTGAGTTGTATACTTTAATAGAGCAGATTATATAATCTGTGAATTATATCCCATGAAAGCTCTTACCAAAAAACAAAATACCTAAGAAAATGAGTTAAGAGGTATTAGGCAAACATTGTTAACGATGTTTACCAAAAAAACCTAATAACACAAGGTTACATAGGATATGATGGTACATGGGAAAAATAGTATAAAACGGTGATCTCAGTCATATTAAAAATATAGTCATGGAAAAGAGATTAGAAATATGACTATAAAAACGGAATGCATGTCTTCAAGCCTTGCGCTGGCTTCAGAAAAGCCCATGCTCAAGTCTGACACCTCGCTGGGTTCCTCTTGGGCTTCACCTCCATGAATCTCACACCACCACCTGGGGCTGACATCATGCTTGCTGTTTCACTGGAAACTGGCCCAAGAGAACCACGTGCTAATAAATGCGGAGCCGGGATCTGAACTCACATCCATTTGCTCTAAAGGCACTGCTCTCTCTCCAGCACCCAGCTCTGCTTTGTAAAACACGTACAGAGCCGTCCGTAGCGCCTGGCTGTGTGGACCTGATGGGTGGGAAGACTGAGGCTTGGCAAGGGGCTCCGACAAGGGCCCTGGGTGGAGCGACAGGTCGTGGAGAGAGCCCGCGGTGCCCGATCCCTCCCCTCCACCTGCGTCCAGCTCCAGTGGCGGCTCTGATGATGCTCGCCTGGCTGGAGCTGCCTAGCAGGGTCTCAACAGAGCTCCAAGGCCCGAGCTGTGTCCCCACAAAGCGGTGAGCCTGTCCCCTAAGCTCATCTCTGCTTGTCTTCCCTCTCCTGCATTCTCAATAAATTCCCGATTGTTTATTGCCATCCGCTTGGCATTTCACCACCCAGAAGGACTTGGAGCCATCTGCAGACTTGGAAAGTTCATGCTGTTCTCCTTCCAGGAAAAAAAAAAAAAAAAAGACTGTTACATAAGATGGGGCCGAGCACATTCTTACAGGAAGGTTGGGAGCCACTTCAGACCGCAGGCCGCCTGCTCTCCACCCGCCGTTGCATCATCCAGGTGCAAAGTCACACGCTGCTGTCAGAACCGTGCTTCCTCACAGAGCCGTCAAGAAGAATCCAAGTGTCGACCCGACGTCCACGAACAACTTCAGGCGCCCCTTTGGGTCTGAGGACAGGTTCCTCCTGGAGAACGCGCAGGCCTTCCTCTCGGCGCTGTGAGCTGGTCACCGTGTTCTCTGTCCTTCCAGCAGGGAGGGGGGTCATCTCTGAGGCAGGGGTCCCCGTGGACCCTGCCCCACCTTCCCCTAGCATCTCTCCAGCTGCAGCCATCTCTCCTTCAGCCTCCCAGGCTTTCTCCTGCTCTCTCACCTCGGGTCGTAAATAAAAGGTGCTGTTTTTGCGTGAACGTGTTCATGGTAAGACACTGAGAAATGAAGGGAGAGTAGGAGCTGGGATGACTGACCGCCCCTGGACGGTCCTTGCTCTGGACGGACTCTGAGAAATTGGAAACCGCCTTGCAGGTGGAGGGTCAGTCCCCTGGCTCTGCAAATGGGGGCACAGAGGAGCTAGGACCGTTTGCTCCCTCGCAGGGACGGGCTGGCTGGAGCAGGTCCCGGAGGTCTGAGCCGAGTGAGAGGCGAAGGCCCACCCCCAAGGAGCCAGGCGGGCGAGACAGTGCGGGACGGATGAGCGGCAGGCACAGGGCATGAGCGAACCCTGCCGGCCCGGCTCTGAGCCGAGGTGACCTTGACCTGGTCTGGACAGAAGCCTGCTGTCCAGGGAGGAGGTGGCGCCCACCCGCCTGCCGCCTTCACCCTTCTGCTCTCAGCCACTCTGCTGCTGGCCTCCCTGGCAATGGGGCTTTCTTTTGTAAAAAAGTCTTATGTATGTTTGGTTACGCGGGCTCTTCTCTAGTTGCAGAGGCTGCTCCGTGAAGAACCTTCTCTTGTTGCCGACCACCAGCTCCAGAGCACGTGGGCGCGTAGGAGTTGGGCGCACGGGCTTAGCAGCTCCGTAGCGTGAGGCATCTTCCTGGGCCGGGGATCAGACCCACACCTCCCGCACTGGCAGGCGGATTTTTTATCGCTGAGCTGCCAGGGAGGCCCACGCCGGGGCTTTCTGCCTCCTCATCCCCCCAGGACCACTTGGGAGGTTGGCCTCCTAACTGACCAGCTCTTACGGGCTCCCCTCTGTCTGCGGCCTCGCTCCTCTGGGTGAGTCTTCAGACATCCGGTGGTGAGAGCGGGCCGCAGTCGTCGGACTTGAGAGGCCTGTCTTTGTTCTCATGGATTAGACTTTCTTTTTCACTGCACATCCATTTTGAGCGGAAACGTTGTTATAACTCGGGGGATGGAAAGCCAGTCTGAGATGCCCTCAGCAGAAGGGGGCCACTGGGCACAGGAACACCCCCAGGCAACATGTCAGCTCCAGGTTCTCTCGGCCCAGAAACCGGAGCCAGCTCGTGTTGGAGAGCTGTTTCAGACAGACCAGCACCTCGCCAAGGCCTCCCTACCCACCCAGAGGACGTGATGGGGGGGATCAGGCGATCCTAACGACCCAATGTCCATCACTTAACGCCGGGCCTCCAGCGTCGGCCCCGGGCGCCCGTCTGCGTGGGAGCCCATGAGACGGGAGAGCCCGCCCTGTGACACATCGCACCAGCATGGTGAGCGCTGAGGTTTCTCCCGTCCCTTCCGGAGGCCGGTGGTCTGGCTTCTGCAGTGTGCACACGCCGGCGTTCACAAGTCCTCCCTCCGCCCCCGACGAGAGCCCGCTGCTCTGTTCTTTGTGGGATTGGACACTGCAGTCCAGCACCCCCGACGACACGGACCCACGGCGCCCCTGCTGCTGTGCGTCCAGCTGAGACCCTGAGAGGTGTCGGTGGCCAGAACGCTCCCTGGAGCCTCAGGCGGGCGGCCCACAGCTGGGAACCAGAGCCCACGTGGGTCCTTTTCTGTGCAGGGAGGAGGAGACCTGGGCTTGAGGACGGAGCCCAGAGCTCTCCCAAGAGAAGCCGGTCCATCACCCCAACCCCTGGCCTTTTTTTTTCCTCATCACAGACCCTAGTAGGTCTGTGATGCTCATCATTCATGGACCATCCTGAACTTCAGGCTGTGCCTTCTGCGGGCAGGCCATTAGTGATTTCCCCAAGGGCTGGTTCCAAACATTGATCCGGATGCCAGCCCCCCGAGGAGCCCTTTGGCATGAGGACCTTTTCAGGGCAGCGGACCAGCGGTGGCTGCAAGGAGACGCCGCTGAAGACATCACACTCTTGGTGTCAGTGAAGGGCCGTGTTCTCCTGGCCACTTACGATACAGACTGCTTTGCCATAGAACATAAACCACTCCCCGAGGCCACACCCCAAAGGCGTAGGAAATTATTTTCAGGAAGGACTTGTCTGATGTTGGAGGAATGACAATTTCCACATGCGTCTCCAGCTTGGTTTATGGGAGGCAGGTATGTGCCTCTCATCCTTGGAGCTGTCATGTGTTCTCCACGTCCAGCGGATCCTGGGGTCCTGATCAAGCTTGGTCCAGGCCTCCAGACTCACTCTGCTCATCACAGTTTGAACATGAAGACTGCCAGCTGCTCACTGCCTCTGGCAGCCCGTATCTGGTGCTGTTTGCATTTTGGATCTTCCCCAGTGGCTCAGACGGTAAAGCATCTGCCTGCAACGCGGGAGACCCGGGTTTGATCCCTGGGTCAGGAAGAAGCCCTGGAGAAGGAAATGGCAACCCACCCCAGTATTCTTGTCTGGAGAATCCCGTGGACGGAGGAGCCTGGTGGGCTGCAGCCCACAGAGTCACAGAGAGTTGGATGCGACTGAGCGACTCCACTTTTTTCTCTGCATTTTATTGGCGGCAATGAGGCACCCGAGTTAGTGACACCCTGTCTGACAAACTCTTTCTCTAGAAGGCATTTATTTGTTTGGCTGCCGCACACTGGCTCTTTGCTGCATCAGGCGGTCTTCTCTCTAGCTGTGGCGTTTGGGCTTGGTTGCTCCACCGTGTGTGGGATCTTAGGTCCCCAGCCGGGGATCGAACCCGCGTTGCCTGCAGTGCAAGGCAAGCCCAAGCGCTGGACCATCCCGTAAGTCCCCTGACAGACTCCTTTTTTGATGCTGCTGCTGCTTCCCAGTTTTGCTGAGATGTCGTTGATGTGCAGCGCTGTGTGAGCTTAGGAAGGTGTGCAGCTTAATGAAATCACGTGGCCCCTAAGATGAGTATCACAGGAGCTCGTGTCTCATACAGATGCAAAAAAAAAAGGGATGGGGACTTTTTTCCCCTTCTGATGAGAACTCTTAGGATCTGCTCTCTTCATAGCATTCCTGTACAGCGTCCAGCAGCGGTCACTATACACCATGCTGGACATCGCATCCCAGGACTTGGACTTATAACCGGAAGTTTGTGTTAGTCCCTCTCTACCTCCTTCTTCCCTCCTCCCACCCCCCTCCTCGGTAACCACAGATCTGATGCCTTGCTCTCAGAGTTTCTTTTGTTTTGCTCTTGTTTTGTCTTTTAGATTTCACATTCGAGTAATGTCGCGGTATTGCTTTTTCTCTCTCTGACTGTCTTCACTCGGCATAATGCCCTCAGGGTCCATCCACGTTGTGGCAAATGGTAGAATTTCCTCGATTTTTATGGCTGAGTTCTAGTCCACTGCATGTACACACCACGTCTTGATCTGTTTATCTGTTGGTGGACACTTAGGTTGTTTCTGTAACTTGGTGATTGTAAACAATGCTGCTATGAACGTGGGGATATCTCGTGAATATAGTGTTTTCATCTCCTTTGGATATATTCTCAGAAGTGAGACTGCTGGATCCTGCGGTCTCTTTAGTTTTAACTTTTTAGGGACCTCCGTAGTGTCCCCCATAGTGGCTGCACCAGCTGACTTTCCCAGCATCAGCGCAGAAAGGCTCCCTTCTCTCCACACCCTCTCCAGCGCTCTGTCACTTGTAGACTTTTTGATGGTGGTCACTCATGGTAGTTTTTATTTGCGTTTCCTGATGACTAGTGACTAGTGGTGTTGAGCATCTTTTCACATGCCTGTTGGCCATTTGTGCGTCTTCTTTGGACAATGTCTGACCCCCGTCCTCCACCTGTGTCTAGAGCGCCTGGGGCTGCAGGAAGCTATTCCACATGGTGGGGGGCACAGCATCCCTTGGCACCCCCGCCCTGACCATTCTCTCCACGATGCTGCACATGACCTGGCCTGTATTCACTTACTGATTATTCTGGCTCTGCCCAGGGACGCGAAGCTCCACCAGGGTAGGGACTTTGTCTGATTCACGTGTGTCCTCAGAGCCTAAGCCAGACCCCATACTCAGTCACTCTCTGTCCCTGAAGAAACTAGTGGCTGAGAGAGGGGTGAACACTGGGCTGTGGCAGGCGGTCCTGCGACAGGAGTGTGTCACGTCATGTGACCAGTGGGGTCAGAGCAGCCTCCCAGGAGAAGTACGTCTGTGTCTATGTCTGTATCTGTCTGCATGTAGACGGATGATGGATGGATGGATAGATAGATGGGTGCATGCATGCTCAGTCGTGTCTGACTCTGCGACTCCACGGATTGTAGCTCACAGACTGCTCTGTCCATGGGATTCTCCAGGCAAGAATACCGGAGTGGGTTGCCATGCCCTCCTCCAGGGGATCTTCCCAACCCAGAGAGGGAACCTGAGCCTTCAGCAGGCGGATTCTTTACCACTGAGGCACCTGGGAAGCCAAGATAAATAGATGCAATAGGATAAGCAGTATTTCTCTCTTTTCTTAAGAAAGCAGGTCCCCTTAGAAATTTGCTGGAACCTTGCTGCATCTGAACTTCGCACTTCAGGTCTCGCCGCCATGCTTGTTAGGATCTTGCCTTAGAGTGGATGTTAGGGCAGAAACATCAATTGAGGCAGACAGACACCAGCGGGCCACATAGCATCTGCTTCCTGCTGCAAAGGATGACCAACAAGGCCTGGCTGGGCCGTGCGGCAGGAGGGCACCCCACCGCCGGCTTTGTGGGGCACGCCCTGTGTCATCCTCACAGCTGGTCCTATATGGATTGTCCCCGCTTCCCAGGAAAGGAAACAGGATTCAGCAACTGGCCCACGGGCATGGTTAAGGAACCACAGAGGTGGGTCTGCACCCACACCCTCTGGCCCCTGCCTGTGTGAGGGGTTTGTCCATGAGGGTCTGCATTCGTTACGGTTCAGCCTGAGCTTTGTGAACGAGAAACCCCACAGCGTGGTGCTCATGTGAGGCGTATGTCTGGGTCTGTCACCAGCACCAGGCCAGGGGTCCACACAGTCACACGGGGGGCCAGTCCCTTCCGCCTTGCTGTCCCCCACCCCGAGGGGGTGGTCCAGTGACCGCAGCTGGGTCCTTGGTGTCCGGGCTCCAGAGCATGGGAAGGAGGAAGAGCCAGTGAGGACCCCTGAGTTGCAAACCCCGTGGGAAGGCGGGTGTCATGGAGCCCGCGGTCACGTGGCGACGCCTCGCCGCGGGGACGCGGGTTCTGTGCCTGTGTGTCCAGGTGAAGCTCCCGGGAGCGCGGGCAGAGTCTGGGGCCGAGCAAGGGAGGTGCTGTCTGCCCATCACTATCCCGTGACCACTTATTCATTTAACAACAACTCTTAACCTGTCTGGGGACTGCCAAGAAGCCCGGTGACGTAGCTGGGAGATGAGCCGTTGGCTGCGAAGCGGGGACAAGTCCAGGGGGCCGGGTCACAGTTTCTCATGCCTGTCATGCCCATCCTTTTGCCCCACTGCTCCTGAGCCAGGACATGAGGCAGGGAACTGCGGAGAGGGTGGGTGGGTCCACTGTGGGCGGGCTGGAGCCAGGAGCGGGAGCTGGGGTCCCCCCGGGATCCCGGTGGGAGGGGCAGGACACAGGTTTGCGGTCACTGGGTGCCCGTTCTACTTCTGCCTCTTCTGATGGCTTGTGTGTGACCTCCGCCCTTTCAGGCTCGCTTTAGCCGTCTTTATGTCACTGGGCTCCCCATCAGGCCCTGCTGGGATAACAGGCCTGGTTTGGGGGAATGGATGCTCCCAGCTGTGTCTCCCGTCCCTCTGGCCACTTCGGGCCCCTGGACCCTGACGGTTTGTCCTGCGTGTTGGATGGTGTCCGAGCTGGCCCTGCCTGCCCCACCCTCGTGGAAACTCTGCCCCACCCTCGTCCGGAGGCTTGTTGCCTGTGACCCTGAGCTGCCTCCCTGCTCCCCGGCTCAGCTGGGCCATCCATGGTCTCGGCCGCCCTGACCATCCGCACCCTCCCGAGACCTCTGTGGCCAGATCGCTCTAGAGGAGCCTGAGTGCAGAGCCTCAGGACAGGCAGGGGTGCAGGGAGGGAGGGGGCCCGAGAGGCGCGGGGCTGAGAGCGAGTCGGCTGCCCGAGCACCACAGGGACGACTCTTGGCATCGGCAGGACAGGAAGCTGGGCTCGGCGTCTGCACAGATTGGAGTGGGAGGGCCTGGGGGCAGGGTGTGGAGCGGGGAGGCTGTTGCGATCTTCAGGCCCAGGGTAACCAGGGCTGGGGGCGGCAGCAGACGGCTGCAGGGGACGCACGTGAGTGGCGCGGCCTTCCGGGGAGCGGGCCCCAGGTTCCATGTCCAGAAGCTGCAGGTAGGGCCGCAGTGGTGGACCCAGGGCTGCCTGCAACGCGGCTGGAGACTCAGAGCCGGTGAGGAGCCCCTGCCTGTCATTTCACTGACATCCTCACATCCCGCCCGAAACCAGACTGCTGTCTGCCGGGAGGAGAAGGTTTCCTGCAAACCCCATGGAATCCATCAACCCACTGAGCGGCCTGGTCTCTGCTGGGCGAGGTTCCGGGCAATGGAGACTGGGAGGTGTCACTTAACTGCCTGAAAAACAAAGAAGCAGTTTTTTCTAGCCCAGGGTGACCAGAGCCTATCACACAACCACGCCTGGAGACAGGGGGGACCCAGGAGGAAGTGTGAGTGATGCTGGCTGGGGTTCGGTGTGGCCGGGGCACCACCGGAGGGGCGGGAGCCCCCGGACAGATGGGAGGTGGGTGCGGCCATGGTACACTAACATGGCCAAGGCCGCCGCCCTACCGACAATCAGGGAAATGGGATGAAGGCCACGGGGATGTTCCCTTTCCCACCCGTTCAGCTGGCAGATCTGAAGGCCGACGTTGCCACATGGGCAGAGGAGGGCTGAGTGCCACGACGAAGCGAAGGAGCCAAGGTGCTCGGAGGAGTGAGGGCAGGCGACGCTCCGGGGGTTCAGAGGTGCACGCTCCGGCCTGCAGTGCCCCATCCGTGCGCCCACTGTGCCATGACTGCTCAGCGCGGTTCATAGCGAAGGGTCACAGGGCCTCTCTGATCTTGCCACGCTGACCTCAGCATGACCCACACTGAGGCTGGGATCGGCTGAGAACGAGGCTGGGAACTCTTGGGAGGCTCTCCTGGGCCTATGTTGTTGTTGTCGCTCAGTCATGTCTGACTCTTTTCGACCCCATGGGCTACGGCACGCCAGGCCTCCCTGTCCTTTCCTGTCCCCTGGAGTTTACTCAAACTCATGTCCATTGAGTCGGTGATGCCATCCCACCATCTCATCCTCTGTCGTCCCCTTCTCCTCCTGCCTTCAATCTTTCCCAGCATCAGGGTCTTTTCCAATGAGTCAGTTCTTCACATCAGGTGGCCAGACTGTTGTAGCTTCAGCTTCAGCGTCAGTCCTTCCAATGAATATTCAGGACTGATTTCCTTTAGGGTGGACTGGTTGGATCTCCTTGCAGTCCAAGGGACTGTTAAGAGTCTTCTCCAACACCACAGTTCAAAAGCGTCAATTCATAGGCGCTCAGCCTTCTTTATGGTCCCAACTCTCACATCCATACCTGACTACTGGAAAAACCATAGCTTTGACTAGACAGACCTTTGTCGGTAAAGTAATGTTTCTGCTTTTTAATATGCTGTCTAGGTTTGTCATAGCTGTTCTTCCAAGGAGCAAGCATCTTTTAATTTCATGGCTACAGTCACTATCTGCAGTCACTATCTGATTTTGGAGCCCAAGAAAATAACGCCTGTCCCTGTTTCCATTTTTTCCCTTCTATTTGCCAAGAAGTGCATAAGGATTTTCACTTTGTATTGTTGTCAGTTTTACTTTGTTTTCCAAGCTGGCGTATTTTAGGATATCAGTGGCGTTCAGAATATATGTGATCTTAGGCACACGAGTAAGGAGTGAAGACAGTCACAGTGGCAGGTTGGTGCAGGTCTCAGTCTTTCTGCCCCGGTTCTGCTCTCAGAGGGCTTCCAGCTCAGAGAAGGGCTGTGTGCTGATCCAGACCAGATCGAGGCTCGGAAGGCCAGGGGGCAGTCCCTCTGTGGGCCGAGGCAGCCCTGTGCACTGGGGACGCTTTTCTTTGCCTGCAGGCGGCGTGGCCGTGGGCTGCGGAAGAGCCTCAGCCCTGCCCTGTGGGCCCAGCCTCCCTGGGGATAGCCACGTGGGATGGGGGTGGCGGGGAGCCAGCCAGGAGAAGCTGGCAGACACCCAGGAGTGCGTGTGCTGGAAATTGAGTGGGGAGCAGCCTGGGGATACGTCCTCTGCCGGGAGACAAAGGCAGTGGGGATGGGCAAGGCTGGTGCACCCCCCACCCCGTGCTTGGTGATAGTGTGGCTCCTGCGGCCCTGACTGCGGGCACACCTGCCTGTCTGCCACAGGTGCCCACGGGCTCTGCAGATCTGGTGAGCTGAAGCCGGTGGTCTTCGGGGAGGGGGTGATAAGCGCCCAGAGAGAGATGTCAGCAGAGTGAGAGTTCAGGTTAAAGTGCACCAGCCGGTCCGGCCCGCTCTGCTTGCAGCTGGTTGCTGCTGAACTGCTTTTGCGCGTTTGTGTAGAAACACACTTTCGCTATGGCCTGTGGTTTCCTTGTTGACGGCTTGCATCATCCTCACGCAGGGAGGCTGTGCTGTGTGGGGCTCAGGGCTGGTAGACCAGGCCTCCCGTTACATCTCCCCGCTGGGGCCCTGTGGGCTTCCATGTGTGGCTGTCTTGAGGGCTATGTGACAGCTTCCCTTTGATGGCCCAGGAGTCAAGGAGGCCTGGGCTCAGACTGGAGCTGACCTGTCCCTGCTGCGTCCATCCATGTCCCCCACCTGGATGCCCGGAGGGCGTGAGGCCTCACACGGTAGCTCCTCGGTGCCCACTGGAGAAGGGCCAGCTGCGTTCCCCTGAGTGCCCAAGCCTCGATGAGGCCACGTGCAGTGGCCTTGTCCGGGGTTGGGGGAGCTGGGGATGGAAGCAGATCAGAACCAGCCTTTACTAACCCGCTGCCCAGCGCAAACGCAGTGTGAGTCCAGAGTGTGGGGCTGGGAAGGGTCAGGCCTCCTGGGCTGGTGACATCTGCTGTGCGTGCAGCAGACGTGTGTGTGTCCCCCGCACCGTTTCCAGGGCGCCTCCCGGTGCGGGGAGTCTGCTCAGGTGTTCCGTCCGCTCACCCACGGCAGCTCTAAAGTAGGCGATGCTGGCCCACTCCTCCCGTGGGAAACTCTTCCTGGAAAGAGGTCAGTGAATCCAAAGGACCTCATATGAAACATTAGGCGTGATTACAGTCATAAAGCGTAATTACAGTTGTAAGCTGTAGTTATAAGTTCATAATTAAAGTATAAGTAATAACAAACTGAATTTAATGTATATGGAGAGGGAAAACATGGAAGGAAATATAGTATCCCTGATGGTATCCGTGGGTGGAGGGATCATACGTGGATTTTATTTTTCTTGATGCCTGTCTGTGTTTTTCCATTTTCCAGAATGAGCTGCATTCCTTTTTCAGACTCTCGAGTGAGGTGTGGGCATGTACGGTTTTCATGTTATACCTGTGGAGTTCTGGTGACCTGCTTTGTCACTTCATAAATTCACCAGGAGCCTTAATTACTGTTCCTCCCAGGAGTCCTGGTGACTCCCTGGGGGCAGTTCCGTGCCTTTGCTTCATCCAGACTGTAGGATCAGGGCAGGTGCCCTCACAGTCACCACTCGGTTCCTTGAACTAGACACATCTTGACCTTCAAAAAGGATGAGCAGAAGATGAAAATCGCCAGAAATTCAAAAGAGTTTTAGCAGCCCCACCGAAGGACATAGTTCTGAGGACTCGAGAAAACATCTTATTAGAAGGTAGTTTTGCTGCAAGAAATTTGGAAGCTTTCCAATAACTTCAGCAGGATTTGAGAAGACTTGTCTGTGGAATGTTCTGTAAGTAAGAACAGGCCCTTACGAGGAAGGGACAAACTGACATCTGAAAAAGGTCCCTGAAACCCAGAGCTTTTCCAGCCTGGGGACACAGTGCAGAGCCCAGCACACAGGCTCTCAAAGGATGCCAGTCTTACCATTTTCTTAGATAGAATTATATTTGTGTCTGGCTTCCCTGGTGGCTCAGAGGGTAAAGAATCTGCCTGCAATGTGGGAGACCTGGGTTTGATCCCTGGGTCAGGAAGATCCCCTGGAGGAGGAAATGGCCACTAGTATTCTGGCCTAGGGAATCCCATGGACAGAGGAGCCTGGAGGGCTACAGTCCACGGGGTTGCGAAGAGTCGGACACAACTGAGTGACTAACACTTCACTCACTCCGTGTTTGTGTCATAACCTGCACACACGCCTCTGGTTTTTCTGATATTTTAGTGCCTTTGGCTTGTGAAGAGTTAGCTAAGTGGGCTTTTGAAACCGTTGAGGTTGTGCAAGTCTGCCAGGCCAGGCCTTCTCCTTCCGGTGGACGCACGGGTTGCAGGCAGAGACTCGGAGGGGCCGTGGCAGACCCCCGGAGCAGCCGAGGTGCAGGGTGGCCGTTGTCCTGCTGGGTACCTGCTTCCGCTCCTACTCCCTTACTTCTGCGGTGGGAGCCCCTGTGGTCAGCCTGCTGGAGTCAGTGCTCCCGGGTGAAAGTCCATTTCTGGCACAGAGGGGCCTGCTTGCGTGTGTAAAACCCAGATACACAGTCCCGAAGAAAAGGCGGTACCTGGCCTCGTAACCATTTGGCCAAGTGGAGCAGTCTTGCCCAGCACACACACCTTGGCATGTTCTCAGCTGACTTGCCCTACCCAGTCCTGACTCAGGCTTCCCCGGGGACAGAAAGCCACACGCCATAGATGGGTGGATGGGTCTTGCTCTTTTACACCTGCCTACCTGAGTCTGGGAGTGACTTCCTCAGACACCAGAGGTGGGGTCTAAACCCGGGGAGAACCGTTTTTTAAAGTGCACCCCTTTTTGGTGACTTTAAGTTTTTTTCTGTGCCCCTTCCCATCAAGTCTTAAGATGTTTGTGGGCTGTTGCGTGTTGTCAAGGTGAATGAATAGGTTGATTTCATTCAAGTGCCTTAAAGCTAGATCCATGGTTGTCGGTCTCCATAGAGAGAGAGGCGTGGGCTTGGACCTATGCGTGGCCCCAGGCACCATGCCTGAGAAAGGTCAGGGACCTTCCTCCCTCCCACGGGGATGAAGCATCAGCAACGGGAGCTGCTTGCAGAATTTCTATGCAAGTGAAGCAGATGGTCCTGGCCTTGGAGTTCAGAGGTGGGATGAGTGGCCACAGGGTGTCCTCGAGGGGCGGTGGCCAAGGAGCTTATTGAGCAGGACAAGGCACCCTCACTCAGCAGATAAGAGTCTCTCCACGTCTGCTGCCCGGGGCAGCTCAGAGATGTGGACGCGGACGTGGATGCAGACGTGGCCGCCTGCCGCTGTGTTGGGTGATCGGCATGGATGTGAGCTGTGACATGGTCACTGTGGGGGCTGCAGGGTGTGAACCAGGCCAGCAGGCTGGGCGGCTGTCTGCGGGGATGAACTCGGCATGGATCTGCCCTTGCAGATGCCGCGGGAGCAGGCTTCTGAGGAAGGGCACAGCGCAGGGCACAGCGCGTCCTGTTTCGGGATGCCTCTTGGTATTGGGTGGAGGACGTGTGCCTCGCTGAGAGGAGGCAGGAGAGGGCTTCCGGGGACCCGGCAGCCACGCCCTCAGCGGGCAGTCTTGGGGAGCCGGCCACACTGTCCAGCGGTGAAGGGAAGAGTGGGCGGCCGGGAGGACCAGGGCCTTGCCTGGCTGGGTCCCACCGGAGCAGGAGGCCGTGTCCTCATCCCCACGGGGTCCCCAGGGCAGGTGGGCAGTGGAACCTGGAGCGGGAGGAGGCGGCCAGTCTCCGAGACCGGGCCGGCCAGGCGTCCCCTGGAGGTGGCCCTCCCCGGGAGGGATGTGGAGCAGCGCCCCGGCTTATTCATGGGGCCGCCCCTGCCCCCCGGCTGACTTTGCAGTGGAGAGTCCGGTGACCCACTGCACACACAGTGGAGGTGCTCGAGTGTAGGTTTCAGGATCGTGGACTCAGAGCCAGCCTCGGTGGGGGACCTCAAGCTACGGCCTGGGGTGAGGGCCTCTGGGATGCCGCCTGACCACCCACCGGGGCATGGCCACACGGGGTGTCTCCCCCTTACCACGTGGCCCCACATGGCCCAGAGCACAAGGTTCACCACCTCCAGCTGGGCGACCCCCAGGAACGCGGGTTGGCCCCTCTGGGCCCACGCTGGCCATGCCCACCTCCAGGCCGCTGTGAGCACCCAGCACACTTGGGCTGGGATCTAGGCCTCAGCGAGTGCCAGCTGCCAGTGCTGGCTGTTACGTAACGGCTCCCTGCCCCCAGCGTCCCTCTGGGTTATTTTCCATAAATTCTCTCAATCAGGCCTCACGAGGCCCAGGAGATGGGCAGTTATCAGTCTGTTTTACAAATGAGAGGTCTATTTCAAGCTCCCGCTGAGGTTTTTAGACCCCTCACCAGCTCTGTTCTATTCCCGTCCCCGTGGCACACTGTTGTTGCTGCGGGAGCCCCGCCAGGGAGGGACGCGCTGGTCCCCGGCTCTGGGAGGCAGGCCAGGCGCTGGGTTTGTGTCCTGCTGGTCCCGGCGCGCTCTACTTTCCTTACCAGAGAGGGTCCCAGCCACCCTCGCAGTCCCACTTTCGCGTCTGATGACAGACGCGCCTGGAGGGGGGGCGGATATTTTTTTCAAGTCATGCAATTCCGCAAGTAAAGAGGGGGGTGGATGCAGACAATGCTGTGACCAGCTGGTTTCCTGAGGGGGGCGCCTTGGAAATAAGTGAGCGCAGCCCCCCAGGAAGCAGGCGGACCCCACCCCGCCCCCCTGCACCGGAGGACCTACAGGGGCTGGTGCCCACGAGAGCTGCCGCTTTCTGGGCCAGCGGAGCCCCTCCCCACCCCCCAGAGCTGCTCCTGGTGCTCTCCCACCAAACATGTCATCTTTGGTTTTTCTGACTTTTTCCTGATGACAGGAGTGCTCGGATTTCCTGTGATGAGTTGGGGGTGCTAGGGAGGGGTGAGCGGGGAGGGCCTGTTGTCTCCCTTGGCTGTGCCTTGCCGAGTGTCTCACGACCACCCCCTCATTCTCCCGACGGGTGTGTGCCTCCCTGGTGGGTATGCGGACAGAGGTGGGAGCGGGTCCCAGCCGAGGCCAGAGGCCTGTCGTGACGGGTGGGGGTGAACGCCCTGCCGCCAGCCCTGGTCTGTGCCTCGGGAGCAGGTGGGCCACCCTTCCAGGGGTCCCTTGGCAGTGTGGGCCCAGGAGGGGGCTCACCGTCCAGTGTGTGACGGTCAGCAGGGCAGGTGGCAGGAGCCGCAGACCGCCCGCAATGGTTTGCACATCAGTTCTCTGGTTTCATCCCCAAACCGTGTTGAGGGGGCGCAGTGGCCCATTTCACAGGTGGAGAAACCGAGGCCCACGTTCAAAGGGGTGGAGGAGGCTGCACGTGGACCCCCCTGTGCCGCCAAAAAAGCAGGGTCTCCCGAGACAGGGCCAGGCAAGACCTCGAGCCCTCGCTCCACACGTCTCCCTGTTTACCTCATGATGCTTCTGCGCTTGGTGGTTTTAGAACTGTCCCCATTTTACAGGTGAGCAGACCAAGACCCAGAGAGGTCTGTCCCTTAGACCATGAATAAAAAGGACTGAAGAGAATTGGTTTGTGGGGTGGAGGGGAGCCCTGCTCTGTCAGACCTGGGCGCAGAGGCGGCTTGTGACTCTTGAGTGTTCGTGTCGAGGGCGGCATATGCTTCCCCGGGAGCTGCCCCACCTCCCCGGGGCTGCATGCCAGGCTGGCCATCTGCTCTGGAGCCGGGCCTCCCCCTCAGACAGTCACCTTCTCCCGGAACGACTGGCTCCCAGTGGGCTGCAGCCGGTGAAGAAGCTCCAGGAAACAGACCTTCTAGCCCCTCCTGCAACCTGCTTTGTGCATCGTCTGCATGAACAGCCCTGCTGGCTTTCTGTAGCCGTTCCTCCTGGGAGCCTGCGGACCAGGGAGGGAGGGAGCGCTTGGCTCTCCTGGGCTCCTGCTGAGGGTCTGGCCACTGGGGCGCCTGGGCAGACCTTGGCCCCTGCCTCCCCACCCTGTTACAGCAGGCCCTGGGGCTGCAGGAGGTCAGACCAGGTCACTGCCCAGCTGGCCCCTCCTCTGCGTGGACCACCCGCACCTCTCAGGACTGGCCCCTCCTCTGCGTGGAGCACCCCCACCTCTTAGGACTTGATCCCCCTTCTTCCTGGCCTGGGGTGGGCAGGGCCTCGCACAGGACGGCTCTCCTCCCCGCCATGCGAGTCCTGTTCTCAGCCTGCCTTCCTGTCTGCTCCCCGCAGCCCCGCCCGGTGGTCCCCCCTCTGTGTGCCCGGCTTCTCGTAACCCACGCTGACAGCCGCGCTCTCTGCCGGGGCCTGTCTCCCCATGGACGGTCGGCTCTGCGAGGGCAGGACAGTGCTGGGTGTCGCTCTCCTGCCCTCGCGTCATCGGTATTTCTAGATGATCCCAGGGGAAGGGCTGCCGTGCCTGCCGGCCTGGGAGTGTCCAGGGGCCTTGCCCAGGCATCATGCCTGGTGATGCCGGGACTCTGCCGCGTTGTCCCGGCCTCACCTTTGCTCCCTGTCCGTGCTGGCCCTCTTGGGCGCTGTTCCCAGAGCTGAAATGGTGTCTTGTGATACCCTAGCCCAGCAAGGCTGTGGGCGGGCAGCAGGCAGGGGAGAATGTTCCAGGGGGCTGGGGCGGTGTGCCCTTTTCCCAGAGGACGCAGGGTACACACTCAGGCTGGGAAGGGCTGGATGCGTGTGTGGGAACAGGGTGGGGGCCTGGGAGCGCAGGGGGACGGCCAGGCCTCAGATATGGTCCTCGGATGGACCAGTGAGCAGAGGCTCCACCCACAGCAGGTGGGGAGAAACGGGAGGGGCTGCCCGGGAGGGGGTGCCCCTACGGGCGGGTGGGCAAAGGGGAGCCACACCCTGGGCCTAAGGTCTGAGCCTGGGCGCTGTGGTGGGTGGAGGGAATCCAGGCACGGTGGGCGGTCATGCAGTCCGTCCTTCCCGGGCTCCTGCTGTGCACCGGCATCTAACTCAGCTGAGCGCATCCTTGGAGACGAGACCCGCGAAGCTTCTGCCCTAGAGGGATCTTCCTTTTTGGGGAGGAGGAACAGGGCTGACTGGGCGAGTTGTTTGGACAGTGACCCACACTGAAGACCCTACCCCCGAGGCAGTTAGAAGAAGCCTGAGACCCAGGGCATAGCCCAGCAGGGCAGGAACGGGTGCCCACGTGGCCAGCTCTCTGGAGCTGACTGTGTGCACCCCTCACCCACACCCTGTCCCCTGGTGTCACGTTAATAACTTGAAATCTGCTGTGTTGAGAGCATTTACACCGTGGAAATTGGCAGACAGTACAAATCAGCTCCATCCACCACGGTTATTAAATGCTTAGCAGCACGCCACCGTCCACGTATCTGAGCACTGAGAAGGGGGAGCCCTCGGCAGAGGAGGGAGGGAATGAGGACATGACCATGGAGCAGCAGCAGCTTCGTTGTGATGCAGCGGAAAGAGCAGAGGGCTCTGTGGCTCGGGCCCAGGGAACAGTAAATGTGGGAGCCCTTGGGGGAGCTGATGCCTCAGGATTGGGGTTTAGGCAAGAGCTGGGTCCAGAAACCAAGGACACCCACACACACACGTGGCAGCAGCAGCTCAGATCCAGACAAGGCCAGTGCAGAGCACGTGTCTGCGGAGAAGCCTGGCCTGGGCCGGGGGCAGGTGAGCCTGCAGGTACGCCCACCTGTGGGGAGGGGGCTGCGGAGCCTGTGCTTCCCACAGTGGATGGCCGCGTGGGTCTCCTTGTTTCCGAAAGGGTGGTGACAGCACGGCCCAGAAGCCTCCACATCAGTCCAGAGGAGCCTGTGGTCTCCCCAGCACGGCCCCCCGGGAGTCGAGTGGCTCCACAGTGGCTGCAAGTCTCCACGCCCAAAGAGCAGCCTTCCCGCCCCTGGAATCCCACGTGGCTTCTGAGTAGCATCACTCCCGATGGAGGTACTTCTCCACCTTGGCTGCCCGGTGGGACCTCTGGGCCCTCTGCAACCCAGACCTGTTAACCAGAAGTGCGTCTGGGGTGGGACATGGCCAGGCACGGTGGATAGCTCCCCGGGTGACTCCCAGGGTGGAGAACCGCCAGATGAGACGTCCCTCCGGCCTAAGAGCAGTGTTTTCCACACTGCTGGCTCTGGGGTGGGCTCTCTTAGCAGGCCGTTCCAGGCAGCGATGCCGAGCGCCACTCCTGGGGACGTGAAATGAGCCCCTGAGGTCCTCGTGCGCCGCGTGGGCCCTGACCACAGGGAGAGGCTGGCTGTCGCGTGACCCGGCTTGTCCACCTGCATTAACTGTGGGCTGAATTAATCCCAGCCGCTGCTGCGCTCCCCAAGGATTTGAAAGTGCTTCAGCTGCTCCTTCTGGGAGTGCAGCCCCGGGTGCAGCTGGAGGTGACGGCTGTTTCGAGTTTCCAGCACACTCCCAGGGAGCTGAGACAGTCCCGTCCACTGACACCAGGAGGGTCGGGGGGGCAGGTGAATTGGCCCAGACCGATGTCTGATCAAGCAGAGGGGGCTGGACGTTGTGTGCTGCAGTAAAGAGGGCGTGAAAATGTCTCCTGTATTTTAGGAGAAGGGTGAGGAGGACAGATGACAAAGTCAAATGAGGTTAGCTCTGCTGCTTCATGCACTGCTCAGAGCATGACACACGTGGTTGCTCAGCCCCGCCACATCCTGGCAGACGGGAGCTGCAGAGAGAACACAGGAGCTGGTTCACCCACCACATATATGCAGCTGGTTGCTGCAGAGTGCCACTAGGCTGGCACAGCTCTGGGTTCTGCTGGCAGCATGGTGGGCAAGGCTTCTGGCCTCTCGAGCTGACCTCAAAGGGGAGAAGAGAGCCAAGAACCGAGCCCGCAGGTGAATAGCAAAGCAGTGGCTAACTGAGGTGTGCCTGGAGGGCCCGGTGCAAACCTTGATGTGTGGTGAGGGCCTGGGGCAAACCGTGATGTGCGGTGGGGGCCCGGTGCAAACTTGGAAGTGCAGTGAGGGCCCAGGGCAGATCAGAAAGGCCCAGGGGAGGGAGGCCACTGTGGGGAGGTCTGCCGTGAGACCCAAGCATGAGGAGCAGCTGGGGGAAATCTGGGAGAGAGTGCTCCAGGGAGATGGGACCAAAGGCCCTGAGCCGGGATGAGTTGGTGCTGCTGAGGAAACTGGAAGCTGCTCGTGAGGATGGGTGGGGAGCAGGGAGGTGCCGGAGGTCTGGAGAGACAGGGAGGGACAGGGTGACTTGTCTCTAAGCCCCTGGAGGCCCACTGGAGACCTGAGAGACAGGGGAGGGGGGCATGCTCTGATCTGCATTCCACCAACTTGCTGTGTGACTTCTCTGGTTTTCAGTCTTGGCTGTGAAGAAGGTCAAGTGTAGGGTGATAATGGGGATCAGAAATCTTGTGTGTGGGCTTAACGGAGGGACAGACACATAGTAAATGCTCAGCGAGATGGCAGCTGCTGTCCACCCCTTTCCTCCCCTTATCCCCCGCCCCCTCCCCCGTCATCGCACCATTCCCCTCCCCCCTCCCCCTCCCCCCCTCTTCCTCTTCCCCCTCCCCCTCCCCCTCCCCCTCTTCCCCCTTCCCCCCCCTCCCCCTCTTCCCCCCCCCCCTCCCCTCCCCCTCTTCCCCCCTCCCCCATCCCCCCCCTTCCCCCTCCCCCCCTTCCCCCTTCCCCCTCCTCCCCTTCTCCCCCTTCTGGCCCCTGGCACTCCCCGCCTTGCCTGGAGGGGAGTCTAGTTGCACATTCCAGCATCTCTCAGCGCCCTCCTGTAACCACCTCCCCGCACTGGGTGACTCTGGGGCCCCGTCTGTGTCCCCGGATGGGCTCACCACGTCGCAGGCTTTCGGCGGGGACTGAGTGCCCAGCCAGGCTCTGCCGTCAGTCACATTTGCAGCGTGCCCAGCACAGCTGAGAACTGTGCCAGGCGCAGAGAAGCAATGAGAGTCTGTGTGTCCTCAGCGAGGCTATGCAGGTGGGGGACGGACGTGCACGTGCCGGGGGGGAGTCCTCGTACAAGTGACAGGCACCCCCGTGTCCCCACAGCTCAGCCAGCGCAGGACAGGAGCTGTGGCTTCAGGGCCCAAACGGCAGCCTTAGGCCTGGGGTCCCCCGTCCACATGGCTCTCCTCTCTGGGGTCACCCTGCCCTCTAGGGCCGGCTCCCCTGGACCCGGAGGCTCGGCTGGGGTCTCCCGACCAATCACTGCGGCCCTGACCACAGTGCCCCGCTTGCCTCCGACCCGGGTGGCGCCCTCAGAGGCCCTGCCAGCCAGCAGCCTGGACAGAAGCAAGCTCCCAGGACCCCGCCGTGGCCCCTGTGCTTCGGCCTGTCTGACGGCCGTCTCTTGTCCCTGCAGGGCGCTGGTATTCGTGTCGCATGGAGCCGGCGAGCACTGCGGCCGCTACGACGAGCTGGCACAGATGCTGGTGGGGCTGGGCCTGCTGGTCTTTGCCCATGACCACGGTGAGTACCCGGCCCCCACTCTGGGGTGCCCCCCAGTCTGCCTCACCCCACCCTGTTCCCTCCTCGGTCACTCCACTCTGCTTCCCGCCCTGAAACCGGGGAAAGACGTTCTCCATGGGCTGTTTCTAAGTGAAAAACAGGTAGTTCTGTAAGCAAAAAAAAAAAAAACAAAGTGTCTGGCCCACAGTTTCTGTTATGGCCAGGACTGAATGCAGGCTGATTGGAAATCTCCACTGAAAAGCCTGAGAGTCAGGATACGTTTGTATAAGAGCTTCTCCCAGACCACGTCACCCTCTCTCACGTCTATTAAGCGCCCTCCGTGAAAAACGGGCCCTGGTTTCCCTCCGAGGGACTGTGGACGATGCTGCACTCAGTGCAAGCAGGTTCACAGCCCACAGGGGCCTCCAGGCATCAGAGCACTTCAGACCAGGGGAACAGTCAGGGTCTCAAGGGCCTTGCGGGCCTGAGAAAACCCCCCAACACGGGGCTCATTCACACGCACACACAGCTACACGCACACCTGTACACGCACACGTCCGCAGGCCAAGTCTTTCATTCTTTCTCAGTAACGAAATGCACAGTGAGCATCGAAGCTCAGCGTCTGTCCCCTGAGTCTGTCTGTAGCTCCTTCGCTGGTCGGGTGGTGTTCTCCATGTCTGAGGTGGCCCCCAGCTGAGATCTTTCTTTGTCTAAAATGTTAAGATGGAAGAGTTCTCGGGACTGAACGTGGTGATTTCTGCACTGCAGCAAGATATAAATCTATCATTGTGGCCCAGACGCACAAACCTTGCTTCTGTTCCATCCGGTATGGAAATAATGAGCTGCAGAGGGGGTGGGGGGCAGTGCCGGGCCTGGGGGGTCCTGGTGACGGGGAAGCTTTGGACACTCCTTGTATAAGCAACTGCAGTTTGGTTTGTTGTGGCTCAGTCATGTCTGACTCTCTGCGACCCCATGGACTGTAGCACATCAGGCCTCCCTGTCCATCACCAACTCCCGGAGTTTACTCAAACTCATGTCCATAGAGTTGGTGATGCCATCCAACCATCTCATCCTCTGTCATCCCCTTCTCCTCTCGCCTTCAATCTTTCCCAGCATCAGGGTCTTTTCTAATGAGTCAGCTCTTCCCATCAGGTGGCCAAAGTATCGGAGCTTCAGCATCAGCATCAGTCCTTCCAATGAACATTCAGGATCAGTTTCCTTTAGGATGGACTGGTTGGATCTCCTTTTGAGTTGCGGCGCTGGAGAAGTCTCTTGAGAGTCCCTTGGACGGCAACTTGGTTACCAAGAGCCCTTTTCCAGCCAGATACATACAAGGGCCCTGGTCCTTATAACTGAGAATATTGACCAAGGCCTTTCTCATTGTGGTCGTCATGTTCTGTTGTGCTTTGCAGACATTCCCAGTGATCTTTGTGAGACCACTTGAGAGGTAACATTCGAGGATTAGCCTGAATTTCACGGCAGGACTGTCATTATTTACTCTGGTACTTTCCACATTGTTAGGCCCATGGTAGGAATGACTTACTATCACATTTGTCTCCAGTAACGTTTGTTGCAACGAGCTCAACACGGGGGCGTTCTGAAAGCAAAGAGTGTTTGTACCAGGCAAACACGAAACACCTCCAATGGAATTTCAAGATAATCTGGCTTTGTCCTTGGCGTCCACCACCCTCTTATCAGCTGCCCTGGGCCACATCTGTGGGAGCAGGTGACTGTGTCATGCCTTGGTTACGTGTCTGATTGTGGAATGTTGAAAAACAATTGTAAGAGTCTTTTTTTTTTTAGAGTAAAAAGAGAAAAGAAACAACGCCTTCTGGTGTTACCAATGTCTAAAACTGAGGCCTGCCTCTCAGTGACTTCTGAACATAGCTTGATGACGGAGGCTGCTGCTACCTTGCTTGATTGAGCGGTTTCTTGCAGTGACTCATGGGCAGCCTCTCTGGCAAGTACCCGATGGAGGTACTTTTACTCAAGACGTGAGCTGCGTCTAGCGCTGAGAGTGGCTGAGGCTCCCTTTGTGGGAGAAGCAGGGGGGTCCTGTGCAGGCTGGGGAAGCAGCTGCTGGTGGTTAGCGCCCGGAGCCCCCTTATTTCTCACAGAGAGGCGGGGTGGGGGTCCCAGAGGGGCTGGAGCCCAGGCCTCTGGTGCCTCCTTTCTCACTCCACACTGCTGCCCCTGTGCACACCAGGCATGACCCCTATGGAGAGGGGCTTCGTTCTTTCCTGCTTAGCTGTTAAATATAAGCAAGGCGTCTGTGGGGAGAGTGTCAGAGCATTGATGCAGCCAGTTGGAGGGAGAGGGCCCAGGGCCTTGCAGATGTCACCTCCCTGTCTCCAGTGTCTCCAGTTGTTTGTCACCCCTCTGCCCCGGGGACCTGCCCACCCCCCCCCCGACCTGAGGCAGACACACCTGGGCCCAGCCACCTGGGCTGCGAGCCCAGCTGTGGACCTCAGACGCCCAGCCATTCCCAGCCTCAGTTTTTTCATCTGCCAAATGGGCAGGCGGTGCGCTGATGGAATGAGAAAAGGCATGTTGAGGGGCCAGCAGACGGTGTGGTGCCTCTTCTTCACTCTGCCAGCTGCAAGACCCCTTCCAACCCCCTTGCAGAGCAGCAGGTGCACCTGGATGGGCAACGTCGAGGCCAGAAGCAGGGGTCTGGGTCCTTGGGTCCCCTGCCCGGCCGCAGAGGCTCCAGGGGAGGTTGGCTGAAGGACAGACAATGCTTGTTGAAGCAAACAGACCTACCAAGGGTGGTTTCAAGGCTGGTTCCTGGGACATGATCCATAGAAACACGGCTTTCTGCAGATCCTATGCTGACTCGATTTTAGGTTAAATCTCGTTGCTCAGCTGAGCTCCAGGGTTTCCTTGTTCAGACGGAAACCTGGAGACACCGGGGCTGGGTGGCCTGGCCGTGTCTCCCCACGCCCCGTGGCCTACGAACACAAGGTGCTCAGCTAGCGTCTCGCTTAACTGTTTTGTTTGACCTTAAAATTTTATAGGCGACCTCATGGACACAGAGGACTTTGCCAGAAATGAGAACTTAATTCCTGCCGTTTATTAAGTGCCAGCTGCATGCCGGGCTCTGACTGGGGCCCTTCTCATGCATTATCTCCAGGTATCGTAACACTTGAGTCCATCACCTCATTTCAGAGGTGAGGGTCTGAGGCTCTCCTCGTCCACAGGCCACACGTACCAGCGTCAGACCCCTGATCTTGGTAGATTATTTCAGATAACGGGTTGTTTTTCTCCCAGGACGAGCAGAGCCCGAGGTGGGTTCAGGACACCGCCGTGCTGTCGGTCCCGAGGCTGCATCTGCAGCTTTGCTCAGCTGTTCTTAGCACATGGCTTTCATGCCCACGGGTACTGGCTCCAGCCTGCGGTCTTGCAGGAAGGGGATGCAGAAAGCAGTGGAGAGGCCGGGCTGGGCCCCTGCCAGGAAAGCAGACCTGTCTCAGCCACACGAGTGTGTGCTCAGGAACACGAGTTCCAGCCACACCGTGTGTGCGGGGTCGGCATCAGGTGACTGCGTCCAGCGGCTGAAGGGGGGGGTGCGCATCCAGTTTGTTCGCTGCGTGTTTGCTGATCCCAACCAAACCGGGCTCTGGGAGTAGGAAGGACACAGCGTGGGCGCTCCAAGCACCCTCTCCTCCTCTGCCGGCCACACCACAGGCTCATTATTTAAGAGAGCTTTTCTCAACTGTTTCACCTTGTGTATTTTCTGAGCTGCATTTAGCTCACAGCGTCACCTTTCCCTCTCACCCGTCCCCATCGGCTTTCAGAAGCCCAGAGTGGAGGATGTTGTCAGGGTCATCAGTGCGCAGTGTTCTGATGCGCTGAACGTTCACGATCGGGTGGACATTCCTGATCGGGCAGTAGCCTTGGGTCAGGTGCTATGCAAGGGGGAACGCGTGGACACAGGCTCTGACGGTCTGCTGGTCCAGGGACCATCTCCCCGCACCCTGCCCCCTGTACGCAGCCCCCGTGAAGAACCCAGCCTTGTCAGGGTTCTCACTATCCCTGGAGGAAACTCTCCCTTCTGCTGACGGCAGCAAGCTCCTGGCAGGTGGAGACAGTCGTCCCACCCTTGGTCCCACAGCCTCCTCCTTGCTGAGCAGAGTGCAGAAGCGTCGCTAGGGTCTGTGGAATGAAAGGAGTGTATGGCCCAGAATAGATGAGACCAGAGACGCTGTGAATGTCAGCAAACGCCCACGTGCGAGTGTCCACGTCTGCAGGGTGGGGAGGACCCCGCAGCGGGGCCAGGACTCTGGGCTCTGGGGGCCAAGGCTGGCGCAGAGGAGCCCCGAGGCCCGTAACTCAGGTGCTCCAGGTGGGCTCGGCCTCTTGCAAGTACATCAGGGGCCAGCGGGATGCTGGGTTTTGTGGGATGAGTAGGAGCTTGAGAAGAGAGCAAGGGTGTGGAGCCAGCGCCAGTCGCTGAGGGCCGTGGTGCCCCCAAAACACTGGGGAGTCTTTGCCAGGGCCCTTTGTTCTGCAGAGACTGATCTCTTGGGTGTGGCCAGGCGTGTCGGGACCCTTGAGACCCCTCCCCTGCCCCAGGTGAGTCTGATGAGCAGCTGTGGTTTGAGAACCGCTGTTCCAGGCAGGGGAGGCCGTGTGAGTGAAACCCAGATACGCGGGGTCATGGGCTCGCGCTCTTCCAGGGGGAATCCCAGCCTGGACCCTGGGGTTTAGCGTCAGGAGTGGAGGGGGAGCGAGACCCTGGCCTGCAATGCTCCGGGCTCCAAGGTGAGACATTGTGGACCTTGGGGCTCAGGAAGGGACCCTCAGCAGAGGGCGACCACCCAGGGAGACGGGATTCAGGGCACGGCCAGTGGGGGAGGGGAGAGGACTGGCCGGTTGGGGAGGCCTCCAGGGGGTCAGAGGAGGTGGAAGGACGGGGCGGGAGTTTCTGTTCCGTTCTAAATGTGGCGCCGAGAAACCCGGGCTGGCATTCACGCCGTCCCTGGGCACCAGCTGCTCACGGTGACTCACTGGAAACCCCTCGGAGCAGGAGTGGGGCGCCAGGGAGCGGGCAGCCCCCGATCCACCTGCTACGGGCAGGATGCAGGCGGTGGGTGCCCTTCCGTCTCCAGGACCCCGAGGTTCTGGGACCTTCCTGTGGGCAGCACCCTGACTCTGCACCCAGTGCATCCTGGATTCCACTGGGGGTGCCCGGGTTGCCCCATCTTTAGTGACAAAGGAGAAAAGAACCATTCTTCACTGATCAGCAGTGAATTCATTATCTGCAGATATTTAGGGAAAGTGTTCAAGGCAGTTGGTCTGTGTTTCTTTTTAAAGTCTCAGCCAAGGGCGGGGGCGTCTCAGAAGAGGAAGTCCTGGGGGAGGTTCTGCCTGGCCCCCTGGGTGGGGGCCCTGCCCAGGCAGAAGCCCGGCGTTTGGGAAATTCAGGGGGAAAAATGGTGCGGAGAGTTTTGAGTCAAGGTCCCTCACTGGATCAGTTCTGTACTTGCTGTCAGCTGCGGTCATGCATTTTGTTTGCAGCGTTTGACTCATGTGTTCATTTTTCTTACCTTACTTAGTAAATATGAAAGTGAAATTGATGCCTAAACAGTTCACGGGGCCCAGCCCTGGCACATGTGTGAACTCGCTGTTGGCCTGTCGGGTGTGGGAGGGGGGCCCAGCCTCCTCCACGTCGTGTCCAGGTCTTCGGGGTCCCTCCTGATCCGTCTGCAGTCACGTCACACGTCCCTGACTTGCCAGCTCGGATGCTAAGTCTCTGCCATGAGTCTGTTTGGTCACTTGCCTCTTTCTTGCATAAAACCAAACCTCCGTGAGCCTCTGTTTGACGTGAAAGTCGCTCAGTCATGTCTGATTCTTTGCAACCCCATGGACTGGAATTCTCCAGGCCAGGATACTGGAGTGGGTAGCCTTTCCCTTCTCCAGGGGATCTTCCCCACCCAGGATCTTCCCCATCGAACCCAGGTCTCCCACATTGCAGGCGGACTCTTTACCAGCTGAGCCCCCAGGGAACCTCTGTTTGCTCACCAGTGAAGTGGAGCTGATGGTGGTAATAACCGCAGGAAGTTTGCCCATGGCCATGGGACAGATGCAGAGAGGGCAGGTTCACGTTGCTGGCAGAGGGTCCTAGGAGGCCGGTGGAAACCCAGACGCTGGCCAGGCCCCAGATTTTCAGATTCAACTGGGCAGGTTCCAAGAAGGCACCCAGGTCACTGCAGGTGTTTCTTCCATAGAGTTTAATGATTTTATGTTTATTTACTTTTATTGAAGTATTTATTTTGCTGCACCAGGTCTGCAGCGTGTGAGATCTTTAGTTGTGATGCCTGAACTCTTAGTTGTGGCCTGTGGAATCTGGTTCCCTGACCAGGGATCCACCCTGCATTGGGAGTGTGGGGTCTTAGCCACTGGACTCCCAGGGAAGTTCCTAGAATTTACTTTAAATGAGGTGCAGTGTCGACATTGTTAGCACTGGACGTGTAATATCTGTGCAGGAAGCAGACTGGGCGTCTCCTACAGCAGACGCGGTCCAAAAACCTTCCGCATGAGGTTTGTGCTGGACTGTGGGCTGTGGAGAAGGCGATGGCACCCCACTCCAGTACTCTTGCCTGGAAAATCCCATGGACGGAGGAGCCTGGTGGGCTACAGGCCATGGGGTCGCTAAGAGTCGGACACGACTGAGTGACTTCACTTTCACTTTTCCCTTTCATGCACTGGAGAAGGAAATGGCAACCCACTCCAGTATTATTGCCTGGAGAATCCCAGGGACAGCGGAGCCTGGTGGGCTGCCGTCTATGGGGTCTCCCAGAGTTTGCTCAAACTCGTGTCCATCGAGTCGGTGATGCTATCCAACCCTCTCATCCTCTGGCGTCCCCTTCTCCTCCCGCCTTCAATCTTTCCCAGCATCAGGGTATTTTCCAATGAGTCAGCTCTTCGCATCAGGTGGCCAAAGGATTGGAGTTTCAGCTTCAGCACCAGTCCTTCCAATGACTATTCAGGGTTGATTTCCTTTAGGACGGACTGATTGGATCTCCTTGCTGTCCAAGGGACTCTCAAGAGTCTTTCTCCAGCAGCACAGTTTGAAAGCATCAATCCTGTCTTTACCCACTGCTGGTTCCATCTCTTCAGATGTTTATACAGTGATCACTGGGGAGGGTGCCCTCATCGACTCCCGTATAGGAGCAGGAGAAACATGCAGGTGGAAACGCAAGCTGGCAGCCTTTTTGAGGGTTAGAAGCAAGTTCTGGTCTGAGTCCTGAGCAGGGCTGCGCATGAGGGGCTGTGACAGCCTCACGGATGCCTCTGGAAGCTTAGTGTTTTCTCATCTCAGGGCAGGAGCTGCCTGATAACCTGCCACCCAGTTACCTTTCAAAAGGAATTTCCCCCGAGGGACTGTGTGTTCACGAAAACCACTCACATGACCCAAGATGGAAATACCAGAAAGTTTCTGATAAGGAAGAAACAGACCTCACTCCTTTTATCTGGAAGAAGCAGTTTCCGGGGTGTTCAGGTGAGTCACTTGTTGGAAGAGGAAAAAGTCGAGTTGCCTGCAGGTGATGCTGTGTTAGAAAGGAAGAGTGAGTAATCCAGAGAAGGAAGTTCTCAGCCCCATGGGTGCTCTGTGCACAGTCTCGGAACTGGGAAAACAGGGACCTGGTTATAATGTGTACATAACGGAAGTCATGTTTGACCTGGCATCTGGAAGACCGGTGTTCAAGTCATTTCATGTTACAACACCCTTGGTCACTGGGTCACCCTCTAAGCAGTTTGATTTTTTTAATGGCTGGGCAGGGCTGCGCTCTTTGCTGTTGCTGCGTGTGGGTTTTCTGTAGTTGAGCGGGGGCTACTCTCTAGCCATGGTCCGCCAGCTCCTCCTTTGGGGGCTTCTCTGTTGTGGAACACGGGCCTCAGCAGTTGTGACATGCAGACTCTGGCGCCTGGCCTTAGTAGCTGGGCTTCACAGCCTTGGTTGCCCCGCGGCGCGTGGGATCTTCCCAGACCAGGGATTGAACCCATGTCTCCTGCCTTGGAAGGCGGGTTCTTAACCCCTGGACCACCAGGGGGGTCCTCCAGACACCTTCTGCCTTGAAACAGGCTGCAGCCGGCTTGTTGTTCCGTCGCCCAGTCGTGTCCTGCCATGCACCTGGCTTCCATCACGTTTACTGTGAATTAGTCTTTTCCCATCTGCAAATGCTGAGTCTTTTCCTGAAGACGTCCGAGCCGGGTGGATCAGCATCTGTCCCCAGTCATTGTTCGCGACCCGGCAAACTCCTCCTGCGCACGTGAGACCAGGGCCCCAGATCGGCCGGGGTGAGAGACAGGGCCTGGATGGAATGCCCGGGTCCAGGCCCCAGCCCATCGCCTCAGCAGCAAATGGTGTGGTCGGGGTCCCAGGCCCCCTTCCTCGTGAGCTGGGGCTGCAGATGGTGGTGCCTGGTGCAGGGTGCCCATGATTGCTACCCGAGGGCACTGAGAGCCTGCGGGGCCCAGGGCCGCCGGGCCGGAGTTCCTCCCTGCAGGCTCATGGCTGAAGCTGAAGGAGGTATAATAGCCACCGGGCTTTGGGTCCCCAACAAAGCTGCCACCGCAGTGGACCCATCTCCCCCTTCCGGACGTGCAGGTGTGGGTTCAGGGTCTCACCCTGATCCGCAGGTTGGCACTGAGACCCCAGGTTCCCAGGACTGGGTCCCCCACACGTCCCCCCTCCGCTGACCTTTCAGTAGACAGTAGAAATAGTAGAAATTAATGGTAGAAATAGTTCTGGCTGCAGACGGCCTGGGGAAAGGAGCCACTGGAATAAATGTGCAAGCTCAGGGGGCCAGGTTGGCGGCATTACAGCTTGTCCCCCAGGGGTGGGCGAGGGGGCGCCGCACCACGTGCCCCACGGCAGGGAGGGGGCAGAGGGAGGGGCATCGCCTCCACCCCCAAGATGCAGCCTTTCTGAAGTGCGAGCTCAAGCAGCATGTGACCCAGGCTGCCTGCCGCCAGGAGCTAAAAATAACCATTGTGATGCCGCCAGGGCAGGGCCGGGGGGAGGAGAGGGGGGAAGCTGGCACCCCCCTGCACCCCGGGAAAGGACCCCTGCAGCAGGCAGGAGGCCTCATAGGCCTCTGGGGCGATTCTTAAGTGTGTGTGGCACCAGCCTGCAATGACAAACACCCAGCTGCACGTGCATGCCCCTGCTCCGGGGTCTCTGTGGCCTTTGCTGGGTTTTGCTCCGCACGTTGCTTCCATGGTTGGAAGAAGGGTCCCTGCTTCATCCCACAGCCATCCGGGCAGGGCCTCCCTGGAGTCCTGTCCCATGAGTGGCAAGAGGGAGCAATCAGAGGCCGCTGGGGACCTCGGGGGACATTCAGGCCCGGAGCACCTTGTGATCAAGCCCCTGGGGCCTCGTGCGATCAGGGCCTGCCTGGACATTCAAGCAGGAGGCCCAGCCTAGGAGGGCAGGCGAGTCCACGCAGGAGAGCTGGGCTCCCAGAGAAGTGACTTTGCAGGATGCATGGAGCGGGGCGGGGGGGCGGGGTGAAGGTGGCCGGGTGGCTGCGCCCGAGCTTGGCCCTGGACGGGCTGTGTGCTGCGCCTCTCGGGGCCTCTGTTTCCTCATCTGCGAAAACTGAGACCAGCCAGGCCTGCAGCATGGGCCGGAGCGACGCAGACCGAGCGCCACCGGGCGTGAGCGTTGGGGCGCAGACTGTGCCCCGGCCACGCCACAGAACAGCTTCCCTGGGGGCTGCATGGACTCCTGCCCCGGTTCTGGAAGCAGAGGGTGGGCAGCAGGGGCCCCGCCCGCTGGAGACCGACACCCCCAGCCTCTCACCCCTCCCCGATCCAAGCCAGCCAACCGACTCAGCTCCCCAAACAAGACATAGTGTCGGGGAGAAAGGGCATTGCTTGGGGAGCCCCAGGAAGCAGGCAGGCTGGTCATCGCCCGGCTGGGGACGCCCCCCCACTGCAGGCCCCCTCTCAGTGTGGTCAGCCTCAGACGTGTCCCCCAGCTCTAAGCACTCAGGACAGTGGCCACTGACCCAGGCTTCCTGACCAGAGCACCGCACCAAGCAGGGTCTCCGAAAGTCTGCTGAATTCCGAGGCGTCTGATGAAAAACCACAGATTCTGTGGGTTTGCCCAAGTTCAGACTGGTGAATCATGTACGTGTGCACAAATTTGGACTGGAAAGTCGTCTCAGGCTTTCCTGCCAGGGGAGAATCCATCATCTCCGTGCTAGTCATGTTTTCCACAGATCACTCCTCATTGACTCCTTGCAGCAGGGTGATGACAAAAGCCAGCGTGCCTGCCAACTGGCTCAGAGACGGAGAGTAACCTGCCCACGGCTGCACAGCCTCATGGGGAGGGACAGAGCTGAAGCAGGCCCCTGTGTTCTTGCCCTTGCCAAGGTCTTAACTTCCGGAGAACTGCTTTGGGGTGGGGGCCGCAGGCTCTGTCCAACAGGCCGTGCTTGTGAGCACCCTGGCTTAGAGCGAGGCCCCCACGCAGGGGGCCCTGGGGTTTCTGCACCACTCAGCTGAAGTGCCCGAGGGGTGTCTGCCCCCCACCGCCCCTCCCAGGGGTCTGTTGGGAGATGCTTGACTCCTACAATGGCACCAGGCTCAGCCCAGGGACCGACAGTGTCGGAGTCAGTCCTGGGAGTAGAAACACGGTCCTCCCACCCCCGAGTCCTCAGACAGCGTCACTGCGTTTCCATCCTCTGAGCTCCATGGGGTAGGGGGCGGAGGGGCTTGTCAGTGGTAGCGTGAGCCCAGCCAGGGCAAGCTCTGTGTGACGCCCTTGGATGGAGGCAGAGGGGCCCGGCTCAGGGCCTGGCCCGTGTTTCTGGCTGTGTGGCCGGGACAAGTCAGTTCATCTGCTGGAACCTCAGTCTTCCCATCTGAGCAATGGGCCCGTCTGAGCGATGGGCCTGAGACGTCCCCTAGAAACCACCCATCATCGCACCGGCACAGACTCTGTGCAGTAAGTGGGTGGCTCCTCCCCTCCCCTCTGCTCTGCATGGAGGCCATGACGGCCCTCTCCACCATGCTTCCCTCCTTCAGCCTAGAAAGCCAGCTGAGCAGGGGTGGTGCAGGGACCGTCGGCGTGGGGGCGAGGGGGGCCAGCTCTCCCTCCCTCCCTGAGTTCCCGGAGTCCTGGAGAGGGGCCGGATCATTCTGCCACCATAATAGTAATTATTTCTTTTCCTGGCTATTGTGCAGATGTCACCAGATCGGAAAAATCGCTTAGAGGGTTTATTCAGTGGAAACTGTGTCTTTTACCAAAAAAAAAAAAAAAGGGAGAGGAGTCATGTGCGCTGCTTCATCTCAAGGTCAAGGGACAGCCCAGGGTCCCTGAGAGAGGGGCTGAGGGCCATGCTGCTCAGGGGCTGGGCAGGCCCCCTCCTTGTGCATGGGCTCGAAGCGTTTGGTAAAGTGTTTGGCACCCTGTGAACTGAAATCTCCAGGCAGGAGCAAGCCTGTGCTGAGATTTCTAAGTGGCCCAGGTGGACACAGACGTCCCTCTTGAGCTCGAGACCTAAAGGGGGTCAGCTGACCTTCACTGGACACGCAGTGTGCGGGGTGCAATGCTGAGGCTCTGTCTCACGTCTGTGTGGGGACAGGTGTAGACGCTGTCCAGACGTGGGCTGGTCTCAGTGGCAGGATGGCAGGGTTGGGACCCCTGACCCCAGGTGTTTGCCCTGCAGCTGGTTCATCTGCCCCACTTCCAAGAGTGACGTTTCCCCTTTAGCAGTGGCTTGTCATCGTCATGGTAAAACCTTTGGCTTCCCCATAAAATGCATCTGACTCGAAGGCCCCCTTTAAAGAGCGAGCGAGAAAAGAAACTCGTAAGTGCTGTCTCTGCTCTCCTTCCTCCAGCGACAGAACTGCTGAGAGAGGTGGGGAGTCTCTGTGTCCAGCGCCGGGGGTGGGGCTCGGGGAGGGGGCTGGGATTGAGGGTCAGTCAGTGCAGAGGACCTCGGCCATTTCCTCCTCACGCTGAGACTCCCTCCTTCTTCGTTTCCTCCATTAGTTCACTGGTTCATCCTGTAACTTACTGAGCACCTGCCACTCCGGGTTCACACTGACTCTGCCTTGTCAGACCCTACGTGGAAATGAGTGACTTCAGAGCGTGTAACTGAGAGGGAGAGAAAATTGGCTGGGATGGGCGGTGGGGCCGGGGAGGCCGGCCTCACTGAGGTGGTGACAGCTGAGCAGAGACCAGGAAGGGAAGGTGCGACCACCAGGGCAGGGGGGCCTGCAGGGCGGCAGAGCCTGGGCGACACGAGGAGGTGGGGGGAGGTGACGCAGGTAACGGGGGCCACCTCGGGCCCAGTGGGCCTCTTGTCTGTTGTTCAGTTGCTCAGTCGTGTCCAACTCCACAGCCCCACAGACTGCGGTGTGCCAGGCTCTTCTGTCCTCCACTGTCTCCCGGAGTTTGCTCAAACTCATGTCCACTGAGTTGGTGATGCCGTCCAACCATCTCATCCTCTGTCATCTCCTTCTCCTCCTGCCTTCAATCTTTCTCAGCATCAGGGTCTTTTCCAAGGAGTTCAGCTCTTCATATCAACTGGCCAAAGTATTGGAGCTTCAGCATCAGTACTGAAGGAGCAGGACGTGGCTAGACCACTGGAGACAGAGGGTGAGATGGTTGGATGGCATCACTGAGTCAATGGACATGAGTCTGAGCAAACTCTGGGAGACAGTGAAGGAAAGGGAAGCCTGGTGTGCTGCAGTCCATGGGGTGGCAAAGAACTGGACACGACTCAGTGCCAGAACAACAGTCCACCCTGGAATGATGGCTCTATTGTGTCATCAGGAAACCAACTTGCTTCTGTTCTGCCAGATAGACAAGCATCCAGCCTCAAGTGTCCCTCTTGCTCCACAATGGCAGCTGGAATTCCAGCCATCACATCATGTTTATATTTCAGAGATTAGAAATGCTGCCTGCCTTCCTTCTCTGTAGTTTCATCTGTCAATTTCCTCTTACATCTTAATGCCTAGCACTTAGTCAGGGGCTTCCCTTGTGGCTCAGCTGGTAAAGAATCCACTTTCTATGTGGGAGACCTGGGTTCAGTCCCCGGGTTGGGAAGATCCCCTGGAGAATGGAAAGGCTACGCACTGCAGTATCCTGGCCTGGAGAATTAGATGGACTGTATAGTCCATAGGGTCACAAAGAGTCAGACATGACTGAGCAACTTTCACTTCACAGAACTTAGTCATGTTGCCACACCCATTGCTAAGTTGCTCGAGAGGCTGTGCATAAAAGTGCTTTAGCTGGCTTCACAGCTGATCTGAATAAAATCGGGGATGAAAAAAGTGAAAGTGTTAGTCACTCAGTCATGTCCAGCTCTTTGTGACCCCCTGGACTGTGGCCCACCAGGCTTCTCTGTCCACGGAGATTCTCCAGGCCAGAACACTGCGGTGGGTGGCCTTTCCCTTCTCCAGGAGTTAGGTCGCCACCAAGAAGGGAGAGAGTGGGTACTGGGCAGGTGAATAGCAGTCTGTGCCAGCCCCTCTCTGTTTCTGGGAAGGGACCAGTTTTCCATTAACAGTAGTGAGAGCAAATGTCTGATAGAGACGTTGGTATAAAATGTCAGTCCTTGTATAAAGAGGTAATCAGGTAAATATTAACTCAGTTGGTGCATGGGCAGGGTACAATCCTATATCAGTGCGGGCAGTAGCAGCGATGCAGCTGGGTGACCCTGCCTCCTGTGGAGAGGTCTGGGGTCACAGGAGGCTTGCGGGGGGGCCTTGCTCTGGGAATAGTGACGCTTGCCCCACACGTCTGCCAGCACCCAGCTGCACTGAGTCCACGCCGGCTGGTGGCCGCTCTCCTGACCAGATGCGTGTCCCGTGTTCCCACCCACGTGCGCTCCCTGCCGCCTCTCACGTTGGCACCTGTCCTTCGTGTGTCCTCTGACCCACGCCTGGCCGTCGTGTGACTGCGTGTGGGCAGGGGGCTGAGACGCGGGGCGGGGCGGGCAGGACAGTGCCCTGTGCTGCGTGGGGGTCCATCCGCCAGTTTTGCTCAATGGCCATCCCCCCGTCGCAGAGAACAGAGCACAGCTCACATGAGCCCACCGCTGACTCTGGGCTTTCCCCCGCTCGCGGGTCATGGTGGCTCGCGGGAAGTGAAATTGTCTGAATTCGGGTTTTACCTTCTGCTTTTCTCGCTGAGGTTGAGCAATGTGGTTGGGGAAGCCCCCTGGGTGCGGCTGGGGCTGCGTCGGCAGGGAGAGTGGCTGGGGTCTGACCAGGGTCTGATGGCCCGGAGGCTGCGGGTGCTGGGGGACGCTTGTGAGCACCCAGCACCCTGTCAGACATCGCATTCCTCCTGCACGGGCCCTCCACGGGCTCCGGCGAACTTTGAAACAGAAGGCAAGGGTCATCGGGGATGTTCTGGTTTAAAGGGCACACGACGTGTGAACACGAGTGCAGGTCCACATGCGTGACAGTCTCCGGACAAGCCTGCCCAGAAAGCCCCTTCCTCTTCCACAGCGCCTCCCTTGGGTCTCCTCCAAGGCCGAGGAGGACTTGGGGAATGAGGGCGAGGCCCCCCCTCCCAGGACCCTCTCTCCTTCCCCCCTTCCCAGGTCGGCAGGGCAAACCCCCTCAGGTGGTCAGTGTGCAGCCAGCCAGCTGTGACCGGGCGCTGCGGTCGCCTTTCCTGGTCCGGGTAGAGACCCGTGGCTGGGGGAAAGCCCAGGTGATGTGCGTGGAGAGCGGAGGCCCCGGGGTGGATGCACCATGTCTCTAGGTGGCCTTCCCCCCGCAGCACAAGGCTCAGGAATGCTGGCCTGACGGCTGAGGGCGCTGGGGCAGAGGCGAAGCGCGTCTTGTGACCATGGCACGTGTCTGGAGCTTTTTATACATTTGTTTGCTTTGGTTCTTCCTTATCTTGCCTTTCATGGCTGTGAGTGTGACAGCAGGACTGGTTCCCTAACACGGGCAGCTTGTCTACCTCAGTCCGGGCGCCTCTCCTTTCCAGGGGATCCCAGGAGCTCAGCGGGAACCGGGTGGCATTGTGGGCGGGCCCCCGGGGCCGGAGGTCACTGCCAGGGCTGAGTTCGTGGGGGGAAGTGCAGGACGAGGAAGCACAGAGAAGTGGGGTGAAGCCGGGGCGTGGGGGAGAGGCAAGTGCACCCCCCTTATGCCCCAACGGCTGAAATAGCCACAAGCAGAGCTCTAGCCTGTGGGCACGGGGCCTGCGGACCCAGGAGGCTGGTGCCAAGTGCACAGCGGGGCAGAGCTGCAGAGGCTGCCGTGTGGTTGTGATTGGAATGCCACCGCCGGGAGGACAGGGCTTGGCCGGTGCTGGCCGGTCCAGACTGGTCTGGGCCGGCCCAGCCCAGCCTCCACGCCGGAGGCCACCTCATCCTCGAGGACAGGGTGTCCGGGGCCCTGCTGGGGTGGCAAGACCTGCACGTCTGGGGGGCGGGGCCCTCGCTGCCCTGAAGCCTGTGGTCCATGTCATTGGTGGCTCCAGAGCCACCTCTTGTTCGCAGAAGGAACACTCCTGCCCCGGACCACACGCTGCCCTCGTTGCTGTTGGCACCTCCAGCAGGGAGGGCGGTGGTCAGAGAGCTGATGGTGTTTGCCCAGGCTCCCGAGCGGCAGAGTGAGACCCCAGGCCCAGCGGCATCTGATGCTGGTTCAGGGAGCTGCAGGCGCTGAGCCCAGCCGCTGACCCGCTTGGGTCACACAGCCTGAGAATCCAGGGAATGTGGCTGGAAACAGGGATCCATTCCAGCTGGAGAGCCCTGGGTCCCAGGCCTGTGTGGGCTCAGGCTTGACCCCCCAGGACGTCCCCCGGGGCAGGAAGAGGGTGCGGAAGCGAGTCCACCTTCCCGGGTGGTCTAGCTGCTCAGGAGGGGCTCCCTGCCACCTCACTCTCCTGCTTCTGTTTCGTGTGCCTTTTTGTCTTTTCTGATCTGTCTGGGTTCCTTTTGCACTTACTTCTGTGAATAGCGTGTCTTCCATTTTTGTACCAATTCTTTTTCTGCTCGTGAGAATCTGAGGTTTATTTTATTATGCAAGAGTAGAGAACCTCTTTTTTTCTTTTTTAAATACAAGGCCTCTGACTCAGAAAAATCATTCAGGGGTGCAAGAACAAGTAAATGGAAGGAGATTTTTTTCCTCTTGGATACAAATAGCAATTTCAGCGTACATGCTTTTTAGATTAAGACAAAAAAGATAAAACTGTTTGACAGTCCCATGTTCTGCGGGATTATGACTGTGGCGGGATGAAGGAGGGAGCCCGAGACGGGTGTGCAAACCTGCTCTAGTGAACAGGTGGGAACAGCCCTGGCACCCTCCCTGAGAGGTGGCTGGTCCAGACCTGGGCACACACAGGCCCCTGCCTGCTGAAAGGAAGGAGAGAGATCTGTAATTCTAGCTTTGGACAGGCCTCCAAGACATATTGTTAAGGGGAAAAAAATTGAGTCCTGTTTATGGAAAGAAAGAGCCAACACAGACTTATCCAGAGGTAGAGACCTGTATGCGACTGTAGAAAAAGGTCTGGCAAGTCCCCCCGCCCCAGTGACAGGATAAGCAGGTCTGAGGCTTTGTTCACGTTGTCTGCTGGTGTTCAGTCGCTCAGTCGTGTCCGGCTCTGCGCTCCTGTGGACTGCAGCACGCCAGGCTTCCCTGTCCTTCACTGTCTCCTGGAGTTTGCTCAAACTCATGTCCATGGAGTCAGTGATGCCATCCAACCATCTCATCCTCTGTTGCCCCCTTCTCTTCCTGCCCTCGTCTTTCCCAGCATCAGAGGCTTTTCCAGTGAGTCAGCACCGTTGTTCATGTGCTTTGTAATTTATAGTAAATAACTTGAGAAGTGAGTTGGTGCAGGGCTTGTTGACCTGGCGTGGCCCCGGGAGGTGGGCTGGGACACCCAGACATCCACCTCAGGAGAACGAGCCTTCAGCCAGGGCCTCGCCATATCTGAGGGCAGGTGTAGACTGAGCCAAGGTTCCCCACCCGGGCCAGCGTGACAGTGGCCAGTCAGCCACTCAGCTGTCGTGGTGACTCAATGCCTGCCGTTAGTCTAGCTGGTGGTCCCTGAGTCTGGGTGGCAGGCATCAGGCTGGGGAGGCGTCCACTGGTCTCTGGCCAGCAGGGTTTCTGGAAGCTTCGAGACCTCTGGAGCCTGGGCGCAGACCCAGCCAGGTGTCACCTGGGGTGCATTCAGTCAAAGTAAGTCTTGAGCCAGGATCCAGTCCTGAGCAGCATCGGGTCCTGCCAGGAGGAGCGGGGGGCTGCTTCTGGGGGTTGGGGGGTGCAGCCATTTCCCCGCCAGCCCAGAAGGGACCAGGGCAAGCCCACAGGTGTGTTTCCGAGAGGCGAAGACTGCAGAATGAAATGAAAAGTGCCTTGTGGAGCGATTTCTGATAATTGCTTTTTCTGTCTCGGTGGTGCTTAGGGAATTGTGTTGATGGCCCTGAGCAGGCCTCAGCCGCCTCGGGGCTCCATTAAGAGCCCTTCAGCCCGACTGTCATTCCCTCCTCACCCCCCACCGGCTCCTCGCCTCCAAGCCCGCGACACCTTGCCTGCCGCTTTCACGCCCGAACGCGCCAGCTCCAATTATAGGCGCTTCTCGGGAGCAGATATGATTGCAGGCTGATTGCAGAGCTGCTGACTTTATTTTCAGGCTTTATGTATCTGTGCTGATGGACGAGTGTGATTTTTCAAAAAATGATAAAACTGCCTTAACTCCCCACCCCAATGACAAAATACCAGTTCACTGTAGACATTTTGAAACATACAGAAGGACAAAACCCCAAAAATAACCTTAATCTGATTACCCCAAGAGAGTACCCCATTTTGTGGTATGTACTTTCAGCTGTGTGCATGTGTGCGGGGTTACATTTGTGTGGTATTGTGTGTGTGTGTGTGTACTGGTATGTGTGTGTGTTGGTGTGTGTGCATGGTATTACATGTGGGTGGTATTACATGTATGTGTGGTATTTGAGTGTGTGTGGTGTGTGCGTGTTATTACATGTGTGTGTCTCTGTGTATATATGATTGTATGTGTATGTTATGTGTGTACATGGTATTGTGTGCATATGTATGATTATATGTGTGTGTATGATTGTATCTGTATATATGATTGTGCGTGTACATGTGTGTGGTATTACATGTATGTGTGGTATTTGAGTGTGTGGTGTGTGTGTGGTATTACGTGTGTGTGTAGTATTACGTGTGTGTATATGATTGTATATGTATGAGGTATTATGTATGTATGTGTGTGTATGTGTATATATATGATTGTATGTGTATGTATCTGTGTGTATCTGTGATTGTGTGTGTATGTACATGTGTTATGGTATGTGTGTATGTCTGTGTATATATGATTGTGTGTACATGTGTGTGGTTTTATGTGTGTGGTATTATGTGTGTATGTGTGCATGTATGTTGTATGTGTATGTATGTGGTATTATGTGTGTGTGTGTGTATGTAAGTGTGTTGTGGTATTGTGTGTGTGTATATATGAGTGTGTCTGTGTGTACGTGTGAGTGGTATTATCTCTGTGTGTCTGTGTGTATATATGATTGTATGTGTGTATATGTGTGTGTGGTATTACATGTCTGTATGGTATTTGAGTGTGTGTGTGGTATTACGTGTATGTGTAGTATTACATGTATGTGTCTCTGTGTATATATGATTGTATGTGTATGTGTGTGTGAGTGGTATTCTGTGTGTGTGTCTGTGTGTACATGTGTGTGGTATTCTCTGTGTGTCTGTGTATATATGACTGTGTGTGTGTATATATGATTGTGTGTGTACGTGTGTGTGGTATTCTGTGTGTGTCTGTGTGTATATATGATTGTGTGTATATGTGAGTGGTATTCTGTGTGTGTCTGTGTGTATATGACTGTGTCTATGTGTACATGTGTGGTGTTCTGTGTGTGTGTCTGTGTATATGACTGTGTGTCTGTATGTACATGTCTGTGGTATTCTGTGTGTGTCTGTGTGTGCGTGTGTGTGGTGTTCTGTGTGTGTGTCTGTGTGTCCGTGTGTGTGTGTGTGTGTTTGTGTGTGTGTGTCTGTGTGTCCGTGTGTGTGGTGTTCTGTGTGTGTGTCTGTGTGTACGTGTGTGTGGTGTTCTGTGTGTGTGTCTGTGTGTACGTGTGTGTGGTGTTCTGTGTGTGTGTCTGTGTGTCCGTGTGTGTGGTGTTCTGTGTGTGTGTCTGTGTGTATGTGACTGTGTGTCTCTCTGTCTGTGTGTGCGTGTGGAGATGCCTGAGCCCGGAATGGACAGCTGTCCCCGATGCGTCCCTGGGTCTGGCCCCCGCCCCCGCCCCGGGCTGTGCCGTGTCCCCTCGATCTTTGCTCTTCCCTGTGCTTTTCCCTGAGCTGCTTCTGCAGGTGTGGAGTGTGAGCGCAGCGAGCGGAAGCTGACGGGAGCAGTCTGGGGGCCGTGTCCTGGGCTGCCCCGAGGAAGGGGCCGGGTCCAGAGAGGGCGAGCGTCCTGCTCGGGGCTGCCGGGCAGGCCGGGGCCTGGACTCCTAGACGGGCCCCAGCGCACCTTGCTGGCCCCCTCGTCTCGGAGGCCTTCTCTGCGGCGAAGCCCTGAGGGCCCTCTTGCTCGGGCTGGACTCAAGACCCCACTCTCAGTCCCCGTGGGCCTGCCGGTCGACCTGGGGGGAGCCCCTCATTAGCAACCCCGACCTCTGGCTCCCCACGGTCCTCGCTTCCCTGAGAGCCGGCTGTGAACCTGGAGGTGCAGCTGTGACTCGAGGCTCCGGCCCCCGCAGGCCGTCTCTGGGGCGCGGCCCCGCAGGTGGAGGCCATCAGAGCATCATCGTGTGCCGACGCCGGTCCCGGGGCCCCAGGGACACAGGGAGAAGCAGAGGGCCTCCCGGGGGGCGCACAGGGCGAAGGAGGGTTGAGCGCCACGACGGGGCGGGGAGAGACCCCGGCAGAGCATGTGTGTGGAGCCTGGAGCCGGGAGAGGGCGGAGCGCGGGGGTCTGGGGATGCTGCCTCGTGCTGGCCTTACGCGGCCCCAGGCTGTCGGAGGGAGGCGCCCGGGGGCCCCAGGAGGAGTGGCGGGACCTGCTCGCACCCCGAGGTCACTCACTCCTGGGGCTGGCTCCGTCGGGGTTGGGAGCAGGGCCCCTCAGGTTTGCAGACCCCTCCCAGGAAAAATGCAGAGGCAGGGCAGGGGCAGGCGCGTGTCCCCCCCAGGCCTGCAGACCCCTGCACTGGAAGAGGCCTGGGGCTGGAGCGCGTGCGGTCAGGGAGCCTGAGGGCTGCTCAGCGAGGACTGCGGGGCTGGGGTGAGCGGGCAGGGAGGGGCGGGCGGGTGGTCCCAGCAGCTGCCCAGATGAGGGGCGCCGTGGGGCAGAGGGTAGACGGTTGCTGGGACCCAACCATCCCTGGACGGTGCTTCTGTTCCTGAAATCGCCACCGTGAGGTCGAAACATGGGGCACAGAAGAAGAGGAGCAATGTTTGCTGGCCGACGATGCGACTGCCACTTGGACCTGCTTCCTCATTTAATCGTCCAGGAGTGCCTACTGGAATCAGGGCAATTTTCACCAAGGGAAGAACCAGGACCACGACTGTGGGGCAGGTCCACGTCCAAGGTCACGGCCAGACCAGCCGGATTAAAACCCAGACCTGGCGCCGACGTTCATGTCCTTCCTCCAGAAACTCTGCCAGTCGATGGTTCCCAGAGCCCAGGAGAACACGAGTCAGAACAATAGCCCATCTCATCCGCTGTCTAACAAAAGTGAAGATGATCCTAAGGACACGGAGACGGTGTTTAAAAATGGAGTGTCTGTGAAAACCAGGTCAGGCCGGGACTCTGCCTGATCTGACCTATGGTTGCCCATCCCTTGGACCTTCTGTGAAATCTTTTTTTAACATTAAACCTTTTCCTGAAGTTTCACGCCCTTGGGACTGCTGACTTGGTGGAGTTTGCCTCCAGTGCTGTTGGGAATTGGCCACGCATCCTGTTTCTTTGTGGAGGACGTTTATCTCTTGAGCTCATTGCATCCTGGAGTTTCTGTCGCCAACGCCTCTCCCGCCCTGCAGCTGCTGCCTGTTTGTGAACCTCAGGCTCTTTCTCTCTGTGTGTGTATTCAGCCACCATCAAGATCTGGGGGAAAGGTCTGGCCTTTCTGAGTGACTTGGGCTCACCCGGCATCACCCAGAGCCCCGCCTGCTCGTGAGAGGGGAAAAGAACATGACGCCAGGGAGGGGTGGCTGATCCCAGGAGGACCCGGCCCCTTCCAGCCATCCTACCGCTGATGCAAAAGGAAGTTCGTCTCGCTAGACGCCGAGAACCGTAGTTATGACACTTTTTGTCATTCTGTTTCCTCTTATTTATGCAGTGGAGAGGAGGATGTTTTCAAATAAACCCTCTAAATATGAAATCCCTAGAATGCATTATTTCTAAAATGCTACACCGTTAACCGCCTCTTAGCTGGTTACATTATAAAGCGTGTTGTTGTAACAGCTCAAAAAAAAAAAAATTCCAAGCCGAGATGTGTTTCCATAGCCCATATGCTGAATCCTGGCATCCTTATACCTTTTTTCAAGCTGTTGTCAATTAGAAGAGAAATTAATGTCTGCCTCGACGTCCTCCATGCCGTTGAGCCTGCGCGTGGATGCTGCGAGAACCCCCTTTCTCCTGCCGTCCAGGGGCGCTCATCCGGCAGGTGCTGGGGGACGAAAATGCATCGTTCCAAGTGTCCGTGATGGATGCCTGGACCATCCGCAGACAGAAGAGGGAAAAAATGACTTTTCTTGAGGGAAACAAACTGTTTTCCAGGCCAGCAAGCTGCAATCTTGGTCTCTCTGCCGTCTGCACGTTTTCTAGACAGAGGGTGAGAGACGGAAGCAGAACCTCCCGGATCACACGGTGCTTACTCCCCATCCAGCCGGGGACGGACGCCCGCCAGCGGGGCAGCACCAGCTTCTGTCTGGCCTGTTTTGCTCGCCGTGGTCCCTCTGCCCTGGGCCTCTCACAGTCCTCTGTCCGACGCTGTCTGCTCTGAAACTAAGAAGGGCATTTCTAGCATTTGTGCGGTGTGTCGGCTGTGATGACCGGATGCAGCGGCCTCTTAGCTTAAGGGTACGATTCTTCGGCTTTTAAATTGTCTTTGGTCTCCTGTCCTTACCCTTCAGTGAAGAACACTGTTGCGTGTGGGGTTTCTGCTATCAGATGTCTCAGGAGCGCAGAAAACAAGCCAGACCTTCATTAGAAACAAGGGCTTTGAAAAAAAGTGTTCATTGCTTAGTTGTGTCCGACTCTTTGCAACCTCCATAGACGGTAGCCCTCCAGGCTCCTCTGTCCATGGGATTCTCCAGGCAAGAATACTGGCGTGGGTGGCCATTTCCTTCTCCAGGGGATCTTTTCCACCCAGGGATTGAACCTGGGTCTCCTGTGTTGGCAGGCGGATTCTTTCCCTGCAAATGCAGGAGACCCAGTTCGATCCCTGGGGAAGATCCCCTGAAAATGGGCTTTGAAACCATGATGCAGAATTCTAAACAGCACGATCACATTGCAGCCTGAAGTCAGGAGAATCTATGGAGAAACTGGCTTCCTCTTTCCTGCAGAGCAATGGAGGGAGACGGGAAGCCGGAGGTGCAGAACGGTCTGGGGGAAACCTGCCGGCACTGGGTTGTGAGGCTTTCCGTCACGTCTCCTTTGGGTGCACCTGATGTGGCTCCAGCCTTCGCACATGCCCTCCCAGCAGTCAGGACTCCCAGCTCGCCCAGCCTCGGTTATCTTATGAACCATTGTTCCGGTCAGGCATGTGTTCTGTGGCTGTCTCCCTACCAAAGGCAGAGAAATGAGTTGCCCTAGAAAAAGGAGAGAAAAACATTTGATTGCACGTTCTCCAGCCCCAAACAGTAGCTTTCTGTAGGGTTTTTACCTGGAAGCAAAGTACCAAAATGGGAAGAACGTGGGTTTGTGATACCTCCTAAAATAAAGACAGAGCTATAACTCCCTGAGCTGACAAGGATGTGATGAAATCCACATTTCCGTGCTTGGCTGGGGACCACGGAAATTCTCAAGTTGGAGAGCATTGTCGATTCTATAAATGAGGACTCTCCAAAATAGTTGTATCTTTCAATCTAGAAATCCCGATTTGGCAAGTTTATCCTAACAATTCTATAAGCATCTGTGAAAAGTTGTTCATCTCAGTGTTATTTAGAATAGCAAAGATTGTCGGTGCCCTGCCATTGAGAGTAATGTGAGTTCCAGTTTGATCCCCTGATAGGGTATCATGCAGTGTAAATCACAGTTACAAATAATATGTCAGTGTGGGGGAAATAATTCATGTATTCCGTGTGTTAAGTTAAAAATCACTTCTCCTCCCCGCAAAGCTGCAGAGCCTAGCCAAGATGGGACACCTAGCAGGTAACTGGGACATGTTCATCCAATCGAAATGGTCAGCTTCTGCCCTTTTCCTGCAGTGGCCCCTGAGAAGACCCTTGTCAGCTGCAAGGCTGTCTTTCTCCCCATCTCCATCCTGACACATACGCCCTGGATGGGAGATGAGGGTGTTGACTGAGCAAGGAGCCTGGTTACACTGCCTGACTGCCCTGGCCAGGGGACACTTGTGGCCACCTCTCCCAGGACCTTCTGCCCCTCTGTGAGTCTCCTGGGGGTCCCCGCATAAGTCTCCTGCCAGCAGAGAACATGATCATCACCGAGTGGGTGGCTTTGTCTTGTCTGGGAGAACTTGGGCTGGCCAAGAGGAGCCAGGCGGCTATGCCAGCTGAGAGAGCGGCACAGACAGGACGGGGGCCCCCGGGGGCCGCGGGAGGAAGCCGCATGGTTGCGTGGGTCATCAAAGACACCAGTGGTGACATTGAAGGCGTCCCACAGAATGTGAGCTCTTTTCTTCCGAGGATGTGTGTGTCCTGGAGGGCGTCGCAGGGCAGCTGGGACCGTTCCCTTTGGTCATCACGGAAATGAGACCAGACCTGCACTGTGTTTACTTCTGCTTGGTGAGGGAAGGACTGGTTTGTTGCTTTTTTATTTAAAAAAAGGTTTTTAAGTAATTAGAAATCATTTGTTTGGCTGTGCCGGGTCTTAGCTGCAGCACGCGGGACCTAGTCAGTCCCTGACCAGGGATTGAACCCAGGCCTCCCGCATTGGGAACACAGGCTCCCAGCCCCTGGACCACCAGGGAAGTTCCTGTTGCTTTAAAAAAAAATTTTTTTTTTGTCATCTCCACAGCTAATGTTTGCTGTCCAGTTTGTGTGCAGCCCAGACCTGTGCACTTGACGTGGGTGGTCTTGGGTCATCTTGCCCACAGTCCAAGGAGGGCACCGCCGCTCTATGGGGGCCCCCGGGAGTCAAATCTCTGCAGGAGGCCTTACCTGTGGGGGCCGGGTTCGGTCCAGGACGCCCAGCCCCGGAGCTGTCCCTGGGCCCACACCCGCCTGCACTGATACCTTCCTGGCTTCTCCTGGGTGATCCGCTGTGACCACATGCAGCTTCTGTCACCGGGGGAAGGATGCAGGGCTGTGCTCTTTCAGTCATGTTTTAAATTCAGGCCAGCGGGTCCAGGCGTTCTGTTCATTCCACACAGCGCCGCCCCAGAACTTGATTCCAACACTACCTCATAGAACTTGGCAAGCTAGGGCGAGTTTTTGCTTAATTTTCTCCTTGGTATATTTACATCCTCGCCACACGGCTGTGGCCACCACCCCCTCTGTGGTCATCCTGCCCCCACAGCATCAGGGGGCTGGGCACCCCTGGCAGGGTTCCCGCCACCACCCACCTGCCTGGTCCACCTGGGACTGGGCTCGGTTCTGTGCTGGGACCTGAGCGGCATGGCCCCCAGAGCCCGTCTCTGACCCTTCCCGGCGGGCCCACAGTCAGGGCAGCTGGATGCCCACAGTCCGGCAGATGGCTTCTGCCCAAGGCCTCCCCTGCCTTGGGCATTGCTCTGACCACACGGGTGGGGGCAGGACCTGAGGCCAGATTCCAGCCTCTGCCCCCGCCTACCTTCCTGGCATTGTAGCTGAGTTTGAACTTGCAGGAGCATTGGTTCAGTACCCACGTGTGTGAGGGCATCCCCCGGGCCCCGCCTCGGCCTCAGCGTTGCAGGGCTGGCCCCGGTCCAGGGCAGAAGGAGCCATTTCTCCTTCACTGACGTTGACTCCCTGTGGTTAAGAAACGCTGACCATGTCCTGCCTTTTCCGAAGGCGGTCCTGACTGGAGCTGGTGTTAGTTGCTGACGTATCCAAAGCTTCAAGAGGCCCCACGTCCTAAACAGTAACTGCCCAACGTCTCCCGTCTTGGAGAGAGGGATCTGGGCTTTTCTTTCTTGTAAACTGCTCCAGGTCTCCGTTGCAGCTCGGGGGTTCTAGGTCCCTGACCAGGGATGGACCATGAGCCCCCTGCACTGGGAGTGGGAAGTCTGAGCCACCGGAGCACCAGGGAAGTCCTTCTTTTTCTAAGGCAGACTTCACCATGGCCAACCTTCTTTGCTTTTTATTTATTGGTTTATTTGCTTTGGGGTCATCATTGCAGTGCATGGGCTCATTTCGGAGGACCGGCTATATAGCATGCAGGCTTCAGTAGTTACGGGCTCTGGAGCACAGGCTTCGTAGTTGTGGTGTATGGGCTTAGCTGGACTTCCCTGGTAGCCCAGATGGTAAAGAATCTGCCCGCAATGCAGAAGATCCAGGTTCAGCCCCTCAGTCAGGAAGACCCCCTGGAGGAGGGCATGGCTACCCACTGTAGCATCCTTACCTGGAGAATCCCGTGGGCAGAGGAGCCTGGCGGGCTACAGTCCATGGGGCTACAAAGAATCGGACATGACTGAGCAAACGTGCAGGCACCAAGGAAGCCCCCTCTTTTGCTTTTTAAAAGCAAGCATTTGTTGCTGTTTCAGTAGAGGTTAGACTTGGGTTGCCCAGGTTCCACATTTTTCTGTGGATTACAGAAGCTCCACGCAGCTGTCAGGTACCACATGGGAGCTTCGGTCCTCTGATGGGGACCCAACAGACCAGCTTACTGTTATGAAGGAAAAAGGGCCTGTTAGATATTAAACTTATTTTCAGTTAGAAAGAAAACCAAGGTTATGCAGAGGATGCTGGCGAGGAGCAACACAGATTAAACATGCAGAAGGATCTCTGAGGGGAAGATCATGAACACCAAGACGACTCGGGGGCTTTCTCCCTGAGCCTGGACGTGGAGAGGAGGAGACAGAGGCCAGCGTCGGTGGAGACCCAGCGTGTGCCGGATGTGTGTCCAGGTTCACGTACCCTCTCCAGCTTCATGAGGCGGTGAGCTGACGTCCCCAGTTTTATAGACGGACTAGTGGCCAGTGCTGAACGAGCATCTGAAAATTTGTGTTTCATTTCCTTGCTTATTTCTTTTTTAATGCAAAATTTTTTTTCTTTTTGACTTAGCTACGCTGGGTCTTAGTTGGCACACACAGGATCCGAGTTGCAGCATGTGAGATATAGTGCCCTGACTGGGGATCGAACCCAGGCCTCCCGCTCTGGCTAAACTTCAACACCTTACTTGCCTGTTTCAGTTTGATTTCATTTCTAAGGTTCATCCATGTTGCTGCATGTTGTTGTTCACTCCCTCAGGCATGTCCGACTCTTTGCGACCCCATGAACCGCAGCACGCCAGGCCTCCCTGTCCACCACCAACTCCCAGAGTTTACTCAGACTCATGTCCATTGAGTCGGTGATGCCATCCAGCCATCTCAGCCTCTGTCGCCCCCTTCTCCTCCTGCCTTCAATCTTTCCCAGCATCAGGGTCTTTTCCAATGAGTCAGTTCTTCGCATCAAGTGGCCAAAGTTGGTGGAGTTTCAGCTTCCGCATCAGTCCTTCCAATGAATATTCAAGACTGATTTCCTTTAGGATGGACTGATTTGATCTCCTTGCAGTCCAAGGGACTCTCAAGAGTCTTCTCCAGCACCACAGTTCAAAAGCATCAGTTCTTCAGTGGAAGATGGCTTTCTTTAGGGTCCAACTCTCAGATCCATACATGACTACTGCAAAAACCATCGCTTTGACTAGATGGACCTTTGTCGGCAAAGTGACGTCTCTGCTTTTTAATATGCTGTCCAGGTTGGTCGTAGCTTTTCTTCCAAGGAGCGAGCATCTCTTAATTTTGTGGCTGCGGTCCACCAGCAGCATGCAGTTGCTACCTGTGACTTTCCGTCTTCATTATTGCCCTGCTGTATAATGACCCTTTGCTGCAGTGTACCCACTCCCCAGCTGTGACCGTAGGCTTCAGAGAACAGTGTTGCCCCGTCTCCTGGGTGTGTGATCACCTGGGGATGGAAACGCTGGCTGCAAAGGATGGAATTTCAAACCTTGTGAGATGCAGGCTGTCTTCCAAAGTGGCGGTCCGGTGTCCCCCGTGTGACCTAGACGGGCTAGTGATGCCCTTTAGATTCGGACCCGGGGCTCAGTCGGGTCCCCTCCCTGTCCCTCACCGGGCTGGGTTGCACTAGCGCTGTCCCAAGTGGCTGCATTCCCCCTCTGGGTCTGTGTAGCCGTGACCGCTACACGAGGCTCCTCCCGTCCAGTCCTGTGGGTTCTTGAGGCCAGAGGGGCCACAGTGACCATCTGTCTTGCTGCTGAGCCATATGTCCTGCAAGAGGCCCACGCCTGCTTCCTGCTGGCCTCCTGTGGGCCAGCCAGGAACGCGGGCCTGCAGCCTTGTCGGGCTGGACAGGAGTCCGTCCTCTTCCTGGTCAGACTTTCCCAGGGCCTGGGTGCATCCAGAAAATTCCATCTGCGTAGAGCGTCTGGAGGAGCAGAGGTGAGCAGTGGGGGGGAGAGAATTCAGCTTATGCAGACCCTCCAGTGCAGCGTGTGGTCAGCCATCAGGATCCTGCTGTGGACCCTCGCCAGAGATATGTGTGATGTGTCCCCTGGGAGGGAGTATGGTGAAGCTGGGAGCCCGGTGCGCTGATGTGGACGCCTGTGTTCAGTGGCCTGTGTTTTCAATCACAGGCGATCTTGCCCTGATGGTAACAATAGGAATGTCCGAGGTCGATTTGGGGGCAGAAGGGAGGACCCAGAGGCACCGCGCCGGTCACCACTGTGTAGCAGGCAGCCTCTGGGACTGCACGTCCCTGGATCAGCGCTGCCCAAGGACAGCAAAAGCATGAGATTTGGGTTCTGAACCCAGCGCTCAAGTCCGTGGCCGCCCTCTAACTCACTGGGGGCGAGCTCCCACTAGTCTGTCTGAGGGTCAGTTTTCTCAGCCAGAAAATGGGTGGTGAGGAATCTCGTGAAATAAACCCTGCGAACAGGGCTGTGCGGATTACAGCCCGCTGAGTTAACACCGGGTCTTGTCATGACTGGTTTTTTATGCTTCGTCTCTCTCCTTACTCAAGGCTGCATTTCACCAGCTCTTCCGTCTGTAAGAGAAGGCGTCCCAAGTAGGACTGGTTCCCTGAGAAGCGGGGAGTCGGATGCTTTTTTCCTCCGGCCCCAGGGTTAACGGGAGCCCCGTCTTTCTGGATGGGTCCTCGGTTTTCAGCACGTGGGGCCACCAGATCACTTGGAGGGAGAAATGTTTTGTATTATTGAAACATTCCACAAAGGATTAAGTATTTGTGCATGGAAAACGATACTAGTCTGTTTTACGGGGATGCGGGATGGGTTTTGATCAGGTGTGGAATCAGGTTTTGTGGAGTCAAAATCTGATCAGGTTTGGATCAGGAAACACATGGAAATGACCACCAGGAGGCAGAGTTTATTATACTCAAAGATCCCTAGAACCAGGAGTGGGACTACTCACGGGGCGACTCAGGGAGGCACCGGGGCTGGACCGCAGGCAGGGGGAGGCGGGGGGGAGTGTGGACGGGAGGCTTTATTGCAGTTTCTTCGAGAAGGAATGGTGAGGTGGGGGAGCAGGGTGAGGATGGGCTGGTTTGGGTGCCGTCAGTGGGCCGAGGGGCCTGGGGGCTGCCCCTGGTTGTCCGGTACGTGGGCCTGGGTGACAGAACAGTGAGTGACCCAGGGAGGTGGGCTCTGGACTAGTTGGTTTGCATGTGACAGGCCAGCTCACAAGTCAGTTCTTTCCCGTGTCCGGAAATTCACTAACCTTGGGAGCAGCAGTCCTTTCAGGGTCAGCTTCAGGCAGATGGGAAAGCGTCAAAACACAGAAGGTTTCACAAAAACAGAACGTAGCAGAATCAGGGTAAACAAAGCCAAAAACATGCTGGATTGAGGCCTGTGGTAAGCTTCTTTCTCTTAGAACATATGAGGAAGAGAATTTTAATTGCAAACACAGCCCTGCCACTCAGTCCATGTGGTAGGAACGGAAATTCGTCATCAGATGAACTGGCCGCAGTGATGGGTGGCCGTCGTGGAAACAGAGGCTGCAGTTCATTTCAGCAGGTGTAAAGCTGGCACCTCCCCCCGGCCAGGCCGTCACAAGGAGCTGGAGGAGCATGCAGACCAATGAAAGGAGACCCTGGGTCTGAAGACGGCCTGGCTTGCAGGCACGTGTGTGCCCAGCCTCCTGCCGAGGCCCCGGGTGGACCGTGCGGTTGGCTTTCAGCACAGCCCCCCCAGCAGAGCCATGTCCCCCCAGCTCGCGGCATCCTTGGTCCACAGGGAAGGGGCGGTGCTGGGGGAGAGGGGGGCCCCTAGTCAGAGCACCTGAGAGACCTGACGTGTGTGGGGTGCAAGGGGGAAACTCGCGGCTGTGTGATGGGAACTGGCTCCGGGAGCTCCAGGACTGCACGTGGGTCTCGGGGCCCCCTCCTGGCCTGGGAACACGGGCAGGGTGGGCGCACGCCACCATGCTTCATCGCAGGGGCTGACCTGTGCGTAAGCCGACCAGCAGGCCAGCGCAGAAACCCAGAAACAGGCCAGACTCACACGGAAAAGGAGCTTCCTGTGAACGACATCACCACTCAGTGGTGGGATGAAGGGCGTCTGCATGAATTCTGCTAAGATAGTTGAGGCACGTCTTCAGTTTGGAACTTGATCGAGGCGGTTGGACGGCACTGGGAATGTACAAAATGCCCGTTCACTTTACAGTGGTCACTGGTTGGTGGTGTGACTATCACTGCGGTTTTAAGAAGGAAAGAAGCCCCAGGCAAGGGAGCTGTGTCTCACACCACGTACCCCGACAAACTGTAGCTGGATCAGGATGCGTGCATGGACAGTGAAGCCGCGTCCGGGGATGATGGAGGTCAGCTCTGTGAATGTGCCTGCCGGCCCTGAGCGACGCACTCACAGAGGGCTGCTGCGAATTTTATGCTGTGTATGTGTTAGCCCCACCAAGAAATGGAACCATAAAAGAACTCAGAAAAAATGCTGAGTTCCTTGACACCCCTGCAGTAGAGAAGGCCTTTATAACCGAGAATCAAAATTCAGAAGCCATAAAAAGAAAAGACTGATTATCTCAAAAATCTTCCAAAGCTAAACTCGACGTCAAATTGAAGGACAGATGACCAGCTCGTGTACACAGAGCTCTTAAGTATCAAGAAATGCAAAACCTTCATAGGAAAAAAACAAACAGCAGAGACAGGAATTCTCAGTTTACCAGGAAAGAAATACAAGTCACTGTTAAAACATGAGAAGATGTTTGACTGGCAGTTTCTCCTCTGTTTACGGGCGCGAATCCAAACACAGAATGATGGGCTTTGTTGGGAGGCTGGTAGATTCAACCCAGCACACCCCACCGTGGATGATGGGTGGACAGCGTCAACCCACCGAAACGGCATCTGCGGACACCTTTCGGCCAAGCAGACCTGCCCCTGGACACCTTTCGGCCAAGCAGACCTGCCCCTGGACATGTACCCTGGAGGTGTGCATTCACGAAGGTGGAAGACACACCCGCAGTGATGCGGCACACTCAGCGGTTTGGTGAGCAGGGGTCGGATGTCACACACACGGTTTTGGCGAGAGCTGGCTGGATAAACCGTGGTTCACCCACGCAAGGACCCCTAAGACAGAAGAGGAGCTCTCAGTCTGTGTGCCATCTGAAGCGATCTCCAGACTATGTTAAAACTAAAAAAAAACTGGTGTAGAATAGGGTGGATCTGTAGCATGCTACCCTCTATGAAAAAGGAAAAAAAGGGGAAATACGGATAGATAGATATTTTCTTATTTTTTGCGAAAAGAAATGCTTTTGAGAGAAAACAAAGAAAATTAAATGATTAGCCATGGGGAACAGGAGGGAACAGGAATAGAAGCGAGACATCACTGAGCGGATCTTTTTTTTTATTTTTCTAGTTGTTGTACCAGGTAAATGTTTACATAATCAGAGAAGAGAATTAAATTGGAAGATGAAACAGCAAAATTTACAGTTACAAACAACAAATTTATTTTGAAATTAATCATGTATCAATTAGTAACATAGGCACACAGAGGAAATAATTATGTTTACAATACTTTGGACTTTAAACGTGATACTCGGACCACATCATTATTGAACCATGTTCTCAGGTCTGGGGAGTGGACTGAGGATTATTGTTTAGCGGGTATGTTGGGTGGCTTGGATAGCAAACTACCGCAGACTGAGTGATGTTAAGGGTAGGAATTTACTTACTGAGCATTCTGGAGGCTGGGGATCTGAGATGAAGCTGTCGACCAGCCTGGTTCCTCCCGAGGCCTCTCCCCGGGCGTGCAGACGGCCGTCTCCTCCCTGCCTCCCCGCTCAGGCGCCCCTGCATGTCTGTGTCTTACCCTCTTCTTACAAGGACAGGACAGGGTTCTGTTAGCTCAGTCGTGCCCGACTCTGCGACCCCGTGGACTGCACCCCAAACCAGGCTCCTCCGTCCACGGGATTTTCCAGGCAAGGATACTGGAGTGGGTTGCCATCGGTTGGGGGCAACTTAATCACCACTTGAAAGACCGTGTCTGCAAATCCAGCCACCTCCTGCGCTGTGGGTGTGGGGTGTCAGCGTGTGAATTGGGAGCGGGGGTCCAGCCCACAGCAGGCGGCGCGCGGTTTCAGTTTGGGGGTGATGGAAAGGTTGTGGGGGGACGTGGCGATGGTCGCACGGCAGCGCAAATGTGTGCGGAAACATGTGCCGCAGCACAGTGACGATGGCATGTTTTACCTCTGTTAGAAGTAAAAATGATCTTAAGGGGCCTGGTCTGCCGCTGAGAAGGTGGCAGGAGGGGCCTCCGGACTACGTGGTCAGAGGCGTCAGAGGCGGGTGGGCTGGGCAGTGGCAGCGGACACACGTGCAGGACGGAGCAGAGAACAGGGGCTGCGGTCTGGCCTCATGGAGGGTTTCTGAGTCGGGGTCTGGGCAGCCCAGCTTCCAGCTGCTGCGAGTCCCACCTTTCCATCCGTGGGGTGGGGGGCTCGCTCACAGCCCCTCCGGGCAGAGGCGGCCAAGGGGCTTCGGGCAGGCACACTCAGTGTTCATCCTTGTGCTGAGGAGTGCTTTCTCTTCTGCACTCTGCAAACACACATCACACGGTTTCCATGGCGACCGGCATCCCTCAGAGAGGGGAGCGTGGAGGGACCCTCAGAAAGGTCACGGGGAAAGGAACAGCTCGGATCCGGGTGGAGGGTAACACCCGAAAGGGACACAGCGTGGCCCAGATCCGCTGCTGCCTTGCGGAGAGCGTTTCTGGCTCCCCTTGGCTGGTCCACGTCTGTCCCCACCTTGTCCCCAGAAGGTGGGAGGGAGGAGACAGGATGCGGCCTTCACCCGGCGACACGCTGGCGCTCGGATGCCCGCCCGCGAGGCCCGAGGACCTGGGAGCTCCGGGGGGACTTGGGCTCTGTGTGTCCGTCCCGCTTTCTTTCTGGGAAGTGGCCACCGGGAAGGTGTCCTGGCGGCGTGGACAGGCTCTGCCGCATTTACCTCCTGGCTCATCACTTCCTGGCTGTGTGATCCTGGGCACATTCCTTAACCTCTCTGTGCTTCCATTTTGTAATCTGTAAAATGGGTTTGGGGGCGGTGGAGAATGTCCACACTCGAGAGCGTGCTTGGGAGGGTCGGGAGGGTCTTCCCTGGAGAGTGGGGGTTGTTCCATGAGGAGACCGCTGGGCTTGCCGGAGGATGCCAGCCTCTGCTGACCGGTTCTGTGCCCTGTTTCCCTTCCAGTCGGCCACGGGCAGAGCGAGGGGGAGAGGATGGTGGTGTCTGACTTCCACGTCTTCATCAGGGACGTGTTACAGCACGTGGACACCGTGCAGAAGGACCACCCGGGGCTGCCCATTTTCCTCCTGGGCCACTCCATGGTGAGTATACCACGGAGGGGCCCCCTGAGTCCAGCCGCCCCCAGCACCCCCGGGTGGGGATGGAGAGGGGTTGCCCTCTGCCCGGCCGGCGTGGCCCCTCTGCACACGCTGCACGTGGGGCTCCCAGGAAGTGTCGCTCAGGAAACCAGGTGGGGTTGGCATCCTGGAGGCAGCCCCGGAGGAGGGCTTCTCCACCGGTTCCTTCCCGTCTGGCCCAGGCTCACCTCTGCTCCCCCGTCTCCGGGCAGGGACCCTCGGTTCGCCGTCGGGGAAGCACAGTGCTTCCTGCCGGTTTCAGAGTCACACGGTTCCCACTAGGACAGGGGGCCCCAGGAAAGCAGTCCTTAAAGGTCATTCCTAATCCCTTTCGCCTTTTAAATACACAGACTCCTCTCAGAATCTTTAAATCATCTGTGGTCTTTAAATCGAGCTGTGATCTTTAAATCGAGTCTCCTCAAACCGGCAGCACCCAGGCTAGGCCTGCCTGCAGGCGCCCAGCCACGTGGGCCGGCAGAGGACTTTGAGCTGCTGGACTCTGCAGCCTGGGGGACCTTCCCCTCCCTCCCCTCGCTGCCTGGTCACCGCCTGGCCCTGTCCCTACAAGTCTCTTCCCGGCCTGGCCCTTGTGGGCGTCTGGATTTCAGCCCCTGGTTCAGATCACCTCCAGTCAATAGCCAAGGCCACTGCCTTCAGCACCTCCCATGTCCACTAAGTATTTTTCTTGGAATCTAGATTCCTGGGCCCTTTAACTGAACCAAGGGAAAAAAAAAAAAATAAGGTGTAGCAATCTCTTATTATCCTCGGATTTTTTTTTTTAATCTCATATTAAGCCTGACAGACTGGATGAGTTGGGGGTCTGCCAGCTTTTGGCTTGACATGAAATAGAAATGTGTCATTATGGCGCTTAAAGCCCACAAGCGGGAACCCTGTTTATATCACCTGAAACATTCGCGCTCGGAAAACCCTGGGGAAACACGTGTAATAGAGGAATCGCGGATCCAGTTTACCCAGCATTTGAGGGCACCTCTTCCAAGCCAGCGGCTCTGGGCCCGGGGGCCCCGCGACGGCGCCCACGCCCAGCTCGCCCCCTCTTCCCGCAGGGCGGCGCGATCTGCATCCTCACGGCCGCCGAGAGGCCGGGCCACTTCTCGGGCATGGTTCTCATCTCCCCGCTGGTCGTCGCCAATCCAGACTCGGCAACGCTTTTCAAGGTAAGCAGACCTCCTGTTCTGTGAGCCCCGGCAAGCCTCCCTGGCCCTGAGTGTGCGCTCACAGCTTGAGTCCGGGGCAAAGGGGCTTCTCCCACTGTCGTGACGAGGTTTGGACGCGCAACAAGCATCGTTGTGGCCAGAATTTGGTCATTTCCTAAGTCAGGTGTGGTTTTTTTCCCCCCAAGCAAAAAAAAAAAAAAATTGTCTTCCTGTCTGTGCATGTTTCTTGGTGAACGTTCAGAGGAGGAAAGGTCTCGAAGCTGTCCACAGCTGGGCGTGCTCACCTCTGACCCACGTGGCTCCTCGGGGGCATTTTTCTGGCTGTGGCGGTCCTGGTGGAGCTCCCAGCGGGTCGTGGGCTGGGCTGGGCTTTGTCCCCTGAAGAAGCAGTGGAGACCACGGCCTGGGAGCAGCTGGATTGTGGACGTGGGATGCTGACCCTATCCGGGCCCAGGTTTCAGAGATGAGGCTCGGTGAGGGTGGCAGGCCAGCCCCGCGTCTCCCAGAACACTGGTCAGTCTCTCCCTGACCTGGGGAGCCAGGGGGGCAGCTGCTGCCCCCTGAGCCAGTGCTCAGGACTCTCAGAGGAGCCGGAGAGGGCAGTGAGGTGGGGGCCACTCGCGCAGGACACGGCACATCCCCCCGCTGCCTCGAGGTCAGCGACGGGGCGGAGGGGCCCTGCCCCGAGGCCATGGGTGGTCCCCTGAGGACCCAGCGCCGGGGGTGTTTCCTCCAGCCCAGGGCCACTGCCGTGATCCTGACCCTGGAGGTGGGCGTCCAGTGGAAGCAGAGTCTCAGCAATTTGAACCTGGGCTGGACCAAGCCAAGGAGAAACCAGGGCCTCTCTGAAGGCTTAGGCAGAGAACACCTCTTTAGTCAATTCTCCCAAAAGGGGACACAACTAGCTCCTCTGAATTTTACTCCCATGTAAGGAAATCACCCCTGACTTGTTGAAATCAACTCCAGTGAATTTCAGTGCCTGGCGGAGGCGGGACTGCCTAGAAGAATGGGTTTATTCACAGACTCCCAGGCGAGGCTCCGGGGGGCTCAGTCTCCCGGCCCCCTCCCCTCCTGGTCGTGATCACATAACGTGCAGCTGGACCATCTGAGGGTCCTGGTCAGACAAGAGAGTGAGCAAGACTGGGGGCCCAGACGGAGCCCCCACGGCGCTCTGCAGGCTCCATTCATGATGTGTTTGCACGGCATGTGCCAGGCTCACGTGTGAATCGTGCCCTCAGCTCACGCCCTCACCCCAGGGATAGGGAGGTTGCTGACTGCAACAGGACCCTGGGGGCTTGGAAAGGACCCTCGGCTCCCCGGGTCCACCCCCCGCCCCCCAGGGCTGTCCACTCCCCCGCAAGGGCGTCTCCCCAGAGGGGACCGTGCAGGTTTTCTGCAGTGACGTGACCCCCGCCAAGGCCTTGAGAAGAGCCCAGGACCCTGGGGGTTTTCAGATGAAGGGCACAGAGGCGGAGGCGGGCAGCCGGGCCCCGATGGGGAGCCCACCCGGTGACCCCTCCAGTCTCGGGCAGATGGGGGGCCCCTGGGCAAGGCCTCGGGCGTGACCTCTCCCAGCCAGCGCTGATAGATGTCCCTGTGGGCAGGGGAATGCGGGTCCGGTTGTTAACCAGGAGCACGGGAGTCCCTGCGGCCCCCAGGCCTGGGGGCGCCCCCTCCCCTCTGTGAAGCCTGTCACTGCCCCAGGGCAGGGGGCGGGCAGTCCCAACTCGCAAGCCCGGGGTCACTCTGGTCTCGCCTCACCTGAGCAGCTTCGGAAGGAGACCTGAGACTCGTGGGGCTCTAGGTGATGATCCATGTGGACACGAGAGTGGTCCTACAGCGGCGGGGGCCGAGGCAGAGGGCGTGAGCCCTGCTCCCCCAGTTGGCCGCGGCCAGGCGGCGGGCGTGTGCGTCTCCGAGGGTCCCGTGTCCAGGTGGGAGCATGCCGTCTGCCCTTCCTGTGCTGTGCTCCCGGTGGCCTGCTTCTGTGGGTGCGGTTCACTTTGGGTCAGGGGAGGCCTCCCCGGCTGGCCTTTGGGTTTCCAGTGGTTCGGTCTTCAGGACCCCAGAGATGGATTCCTAGAGACCCCCCTTCTGGCTGAGGTGGACGGTGGGGCTTCCCTGGGCCCCGAGGCTGTCGGGTGCAATGCGCAGAACTGGGTCCTGGTCCATGATTCCCGTCCCAGAGCGCGGCTCCTGGACAGGTCAGAGGTGTGTTCACGGGTTTCCCCGGTGACTCAAATGGTAAAGAACCCACCTGCAGTGCAGGAGACGCGGCTTCAATCCCTGGGGCTGGAAGTTCCCCTGGAGAAGGGGCATGGCTACCCACTCCAGTGTTCTTGCCTGGAGAATCCCCTGGACAGAGGACCCTGGTATGCCACAGTCCAGGAGGTCACAGAGTCAGATGTGACGGAGCGACTGACTTTTTGCTCTGTTCTGTTGTCCTGATGGAGAGATTTCACAAAGCAGCACCAAGCACCGGGGCCTTGGAGCGCAGATGGGCACGTGAGGGTGGCAGCCCCCCACCCCCCCATGTGAGAGTGCCAGCCCCCCCGCCCCCAGCCCTGGCACAGCTGGTTCCCGCCCCATTTCCAGCCGGCTGGGGTATACACACCTGGGGACGAGACGGGGAGAACCCCGTCTGCGCTCAGATCCGGGTGGAAGCAGGAGTTTATAGACACAGCAAGCCTGGACCCCAGGACAAGTGTCAGGGTCAGTGGGATGCTTCCTGGAGAGGCCGCAGCACAGCCGCCCCAGGGACACGGGGACCCCCGCCCCCTTGTTGGTGCTGCACCCCGACCTCCCCGGGACAATACGTGGGCGGGGCTGAGGGTGACCTGTCCTTTCTCCGGGAAAACCCGGCATCACCGTGGACGTCTGCCCCAGGTGAGGACTGGGGTGATCCTCCAGGTGACCCTATCTGCCCTTGGCCGGAGGCAGCCCCCAGGGGTCCCAGGTGGAGATGTGGGAGCAGCCCCGTGCTCCTAGATGCCCCCCCTGGAGGCAGCAGGTGAAGCGGGGCAGGCGCCAGTGGCCGTGCACGTGTGCCAGACATACCCGGGTGACTTCCCCTCCGTGACTGCCCTGTTCATGGTTCACGGACGGGAAATGAGGCCATGGTCTCATTCAAGGTCAGCACGTGCTGTGGCTCAGCCAGCGGACGTGGTGGGACGTCCTTTCATCCTGAAACCACCAGGGATCAGCTTCCCATCTGGGTGTTGCTCTTCTGCTCTTAGTCACCAGAGTGCGGAAGGCTCTGGAGCCGGGGACTGGAAGGAACATGGGAGGGGCCCCAGGAAGGGCCGGTCATCAAGCTCAGATACAGTTAGACCGGGAGTCGGGGCGTGGCTGACTCGTGACCTGGCCCCCGAAAGTGCACCGCATGCACCGGGGCCTTGGTCCCATCCCTAAGGCACGCAGGCTTCCTGTTGTCCACCTGGAGGGCACTCAACGCCCCCCGCCCCCAAGAAACCTCCGGGCTCCGTCCCAGCTGTGCCCTCCTGTGCCCAGGTCAGCCCGCTGCACTGCTGTGGAAGCCAGCAGTTGCGTGATTACCTTCCGCGTGTTAAGCCTTTCAGCTGCAGAAGCTTCAGAGTGGTCTTCCGGAGCCATTAGAACCTTTGGAATCAATAAAGGTGCTTGGGCAGGTCCCTGGCACTTAAAAGGGATGGACCTGCCGTTAACCCAGGGGCGCCCAAGGGGCAGGCCAGGGACACTTGCTCGCTCACTTGCTCGTGGGCGTGGACCTGGTCCTCTTTGAGGGTGAGATTGTTGGGGTTCCCCCTGTCCCCTGCTTCCTGGAGCCCCCACTCAGTGACACGGGGTTTGCTCCGTCCCCCCGGCTGCACGGGGGTCCCTCTTGGGGCCGTTAGGGTGCTCCCTGGAGGATTCACATCTCAGGCCGCTTCCTGGCAGCCCTTCAAGCTTTATTTTGTTGTCTGCACATTTTTGTTGTTTTTGAGTCACTCAATCGTGTCCGACTCTCTGCGACCCCATGGACTGCAGCACACCAGGCCTCCCTGTCCATCACCAACTCCCCGAGCCTGGTCAGACTCATGTCCATCGAGTCGGTGATGCCATCCAGCCGTCTCATCCTCTGTCACCCCCTTCTCCTCCCGCCTTCAATCTTTCCCAGCATCAGGGTCTTTTCCAGTGAGTCAGTTCTTTGCATCAGGTGGCCAAAGGATTGGCGTTTCAGCTTCATAAATCAGTCCTTCCAATGGATTTTCAGGACTGATTTCCTTTAGGATTGACTGGTTTCATTTCCTTGCTGTCCAAAGAACTCTCAAGAGTCTTCTCCAACACCACAGTTCAAAAGCATCAATTCTTTGGTGCTCAGCTTTCTTTATGGTCCAACTCTCACATCCATACACGACCACTGGAAAAGCCATAGCTTTGACTAGATGGCCCTTTGTCAGCAAAGTGATGTCTCTGGTTTCTAACATGCTTTCTAGGTTAGTCATAACTTTCCTTCCAAACAGAGAAACTGAGGACCATGGACTCTCTGGGTTCCGAACCAGAGTTCAGATGCAAGCCTGCCCAGCTCCAGATTTCCACTGCCTCCTTCTCCAGGGCTGGGATCTCAGCCCCCAGGTTGTCCTCGGGCTGCGAGCCCTGAGGTACCCTGGGGGGCTCTGTGGCTGCACGGACCTGCCTTAGCCCACTGGCCTCACAATGAGGGTTGGGGTCTCCTCCAGGGGCCGTGGCCAGGTTGACCCTTCTTGAGCGGGATCCGGGGCTCTCTCCACGCGCCCGCAGGATCCTCCAAAAAGTTTGGAAGAAGTGTTCCAGTTGACAATAAGAACTGTTGTATCCAAGATGCCAACTTCTCTGTGGGTGAGCCGCTGCCCCCCACCCCTCCTCCCGGTGGCTGCGGGCTCTCTCGGTGGATGGTGCTGGGGCGGAGGACAGCGGCAAGCAGCAGTGACCTGGACAAATTGATCCTCCCCGCCTGGGGTCTGCGGGCTCTCTCCAGCCCCCCGCCTCCCTCCTCGCCTCGGACCTAGGGCCCCTCCTCAACCCCAGCTTCCTTGGTCACCAGTCAGCCACTCTCTCTGCTTCTTCCTAATGAAAAGGCTAAAGAAATCAGCCAACCCTTAAAGAGCGTGTGCTGGGCGGCGGTTCCAAGCTTCTCCCCCTCGAGACGGCGTTTCCCCTTCTCTGGTTTTGTAGGGAGCAGGCAAAGAGGCTCCCACGTGTTTTTTTTTTAGCTGTGACCTTACTGCCATCAGAGATTCGTCTCTGCCCAGTTGAGTCTTGTTAGAAACGTGGCCGGAACACACTCCGCTGGTTTAGAAGAAGAGCTCAGGGTCTGGGTGGCGCCCACCTCTCTCACCCTGGGCTCCTTTAAAGGGCAGCGTGCGGGTCGGATGTGGCCCTGTCCCTGGTCCTGCCCATGGGGGTCGGGTAAACTGCCCCTCGTGGAGCTGTGCTGCTGACTGTCAGGGAGAGAGGGGCCCGATGGGGTGCCGTGACCAGTACAGCAGCCAGGACTTGGGGGGAGGACTTGGAACAAGACTTGCGGGTAGACCTCGGGGCTCCTGGGGAGCCCGGGAGTTCCGGGCGGCAGAGTCCTTGCCAGGACTCGGCCAGGTGTCCCGGGAGGGAAAGTGAAGGGGCAGCTGAACTGAAAAGGCCGTGCTGGACGAGGCAGTCAGACATGCCCGGGGGGTGGGTGGGAGGCGGCCTGGTCCCATCGCACGTGGCTCCTGGGGGCCCAGGTGTGACGGGGACACGCGCATTGTTGGCCCGCAGCCCCTGTGTCCCTGGGAAGCGGTGGCGGGTCGTCAAGAAGAGCAGGAAGTCTCAGAGCGGCTCAGCAGACTCTGGGCCTCACGTTCCGTTTCCCCATGACTCCCTCTGGCCACCGTCATTGGAGGGGGCGCGGCCCGAAAGCCCACCCCCATGGGGCGGGGCCGGTGAAGGCTGGGTGCCCAGGGTGTCCCCTCTCTGTGAGCCCGGGGCACTTTACCTCCATAGTTTTGCCTCGTTCACACACTTTGGCCTTTGGAGGCACAGATGTCAGCTCCTGGGGTCAGGCTCGCAAAGGAGCCCCGAATCCAGGAGCCCACAGACTGTCCTGTCTGCTCAGAAGCAGCCAGTCCCTTCCCTCCTGGAATTCTAACCCTCCCTGGCCTGTACTCATCCCTGGGGCTGGCCCACCCCCAGCTGACCCCTGACTCTGCCGGACAGGTCCCGTCCAGCCCATGACGCTTCGACGGGTGCGGGCAGCTGGAGGCCTGACGTGGGGCTCCAGGTTGGATCGTGGGTGTCCAGAGCCGGGTGGGTGAATGCCTGACACGTGGAGGCTGCTGGTCCACACGCGTGAGGATGGACCCGAGCCTGGGGTGCGGTGAGGTCAGAGGATGCCCCTGTGTGTCCCCGGCCGTCTGGGGCCCAGCTGTGTGTGAGGTTGTGAGGCTCCTGATGGCCAAGGAGGAGGGCTTTCGGCGGGCGGTGCTGGGGGATGGCAGGCGAGCTCAGGCCTCTTGGTCACCGGGAACAGGGGAGCGGCCACACCCCAGGCCTCTGTCCTCCCCGTCCAGCCAGCTGCAGGCAGTGACGCTGAGCCTGTGTCCTGTCTCGCAAATGAGGGTCAGCCCTCCCCTCAAGGCGCTCATGTGGCAATCACAGACAGGGAGCCCCTGGGACCATGCCGACACCCCGCGACCACTGAGTGCCAAGGGGCACCCCCCGTTGGCTCTGTGACGGCCGCACAGACCTGGGACTCGCTGCTCCCTGCTTTCTGAGCGAGTCTAATCTCAGCATTTCACAGCTCGCCTTGGAAATAGCATCTCTTCTCCCCGGGTGTCTGCAGGAACGGAAGTGGCCCCCGCCCCCCCAAGGAGACGCGTGAGAGCTGGTTGACACGTCTCCTGGATAAACACCAGCTCTGGGGGGTGGGGGGTGGGGAGGCCTGGGGCAGCGTGCATTGAGCGCCTACGGTGTGGCGGCGCCTGGGCGCACAGCGACCCCATGGGCAGCGGAGGGACAGGCCGTCGGCGTGCAGCCCCACCTCCAGGCACATGCCGGGAGCCAGGCCCACGCCTCCCCCGCCCTGCGTCCGCTCAGCCTGGTGGCGGTTCCTGCCCCAAGACAGTCAGCGGTGCCTTCTGATCAGGGCGTGTCCTGCCTCAGCTCGGGTGCCTGGGGGCTTCTGCTCCTGCAGAGAATTCAAGATCACGGCCTGGGAGTGGTCCGGGGAGGCGGCCACACAGCATCAGGAGCAGCAAGGAAGCCACTGCTGTCTCTGCTCAGCCGCCCCCACCCAGCCCAAAAGCCAGACCTGGGAGGCCATCTGGGTGGAGCGAGCAGCGGTCCTTGGGTGCCCAGCCTGGGATCAGGCCCAGCTGATGCCCCATCTGGGTGTCCCGCTCCTTAGTGGCCCGCGGGGTGGCCGGACAAGGGGTCCATGGCGCTAACCGTAGCTTCCCCTCGTGCCCAGGTCTTTGCTGCGAAAGTTCTCAACCTCGTCCTGCCGAACATGTCCCTGGGCCGGATCGACTCCAGCGTGCTCTCGAGGAATAAAACGGAAGTGAGTCTTTCTGAGGAACTGGGGACAACTGGGGCCCCTGGGAGGAGCCAGCCACATCCCAGGCCTGGGGGGAATCCGGGCGTTAGCCTCGCTGCGGCTATCTGCCGCCATTCCACCGCATCAGCTGGTGGGGACCTGAGGGGGTGTGAGGCGCAGTCTGGCTTCAGGGTCTGGTGGGAGGGGTGGGCGGTGGTCCTCCTTGAGCTGTGCCCACGTGTGTGGAGCATCTGACCGGGTGGACCTGCGTGTGTGAGCCAGCCGGGTCTCGTGAGCTTGTGAGTGACAGCAACCAGTTCAGAATGACTTGAGCAGAAAGAGGGGTTTGTTGGTGAATGTGACGGAAGGCTTCAGGCATGGCTGGATCCAGGGGCTCAGAGTCTTAGTCACCACGCTGTCTCTCTGCCCCTGCCTCGCGTGTCCCCTGGTTTGGCCTTATTCCCAGCCAGACTTTCCCTGAGTGGAGGCGAAGCTGGCCACCAGCAGCTTTACATGAGTGAGCAGCCAGTGCAGAGGCAGCACAGCCATCCCACAGCAGCCCTGAAACGGTTTACCTCAGACTGAGGCTCAAACCCACATGGCTGGGACTCAAACCCAGCCAAAACCCTGCTTGGGACTTGAACCCTGCATATGATAATGAGCAGGAGGGTTATTCCAGCTGTTTTGGGAAGGGCTGGAGATTTCGCCCCCTCCCTGGAATTCTCATGGCACCTCTGGGTGTCTCCTTCCCTTCTTGGGTGAGGATTAAGGTCTAGTCTTGTCTGCCATCTTGGTCCTATGTGAGGCTAATCGGTTTGTGTTGTGTCCTTGGGCTATGTCACTCTTTCAGAAGTCATACCCTGTCCCAGGGCTGGTTCTTACCCCTGGATAGTCAGGTATTTGTCCCGGAGAGGGGGTGGCGTCACCCTGCCCAAGCTCGTGGCCTGAGAGTGGAGGAGAAGAGCTCTGCTGTGGGGTGAGGGGTGGGGGTTGGCGTGCAGCGTGGCTGGAGGATGCACCAGGGGGCTCTGGCCAGGCCGGCGCCCGTGTCCACGGGCCAAGCTGGCACTGCATGTCCATGGGCCAGGCCGGCGTCCGTGTCCACGGGTCAGGCGGGCACCCGTGTCCACGGGCCAGGCTGGTGCTGTGTGTCCATGGGTCCCTGTAGAGGCCAGGGTGGTCCGTGACGGTGCTGGTCAGGGCACCGAGCCCCCGCCCCTCTGTTGAAGGGCCAGCGCCTCGTCCCCTGCCTGCGAGGCTGGGCCCCTGTGCTCCGTGCCAGGTGGCTGTCTCGTCCTCACCCACACACAGCTGCCCGTGTCACAGGGGCAGACATAGGCTATCCAGGTGCCAAGGTCTGCCCAGGGTCACCTGCCTGAGAGCTCTGTCTGTGGGGCAGGACCCCGCAAGCTCACGGCCAGTGAACAGGTGGCGCCCTGGACACCAGCCGAGCATTTCCTGCCTGCCCCATCATCCACACCCCATTTGAATTAGAATTTAATTTTAAAGCAGTACCTCCCAAACTCCCATCTTGGAGCCACATTTGACCCACCAGGGTCGAAAATATTTGAGTAAAGAAAGATTTTCATTTCAAGAGGCAGACCTGTGTGGTGAGAAGGCACAGCATTAAAACCCAGAAAGACCAGAGCCAGTCCTGACAGGAGCGAGGCCGACATTAACCCCATTTCACAGATGAGGAAACTGAGGCTCAGAGGTTAAATAGCTTCTCCAGGGTTGCAAGCCAGTCAGGGCAGAACTGCGGCACAAAGCCTCTGATTCCAGAGTCTGTGCTTGGCGCGTCCTTTCAGCTGGGTTTACGAGCATGTAGCTCCTGACTTGTACTCACTGGTCCATGCAGCCCGCGTGTCGGGCGGGGGTTGCTGGGGACCGTCGCTCTGTGTGCAGGGTCACTGCGAGGTGAGGCCTATGGGCAGGGCCTCCTCCAACTGCCGCAGCCAAAGGATGACTCGGTTTCAAATGTGCAGTTTCCAGTAAAACCGCCGATTTCTGCAGCTGCCTTTTCATGCTGTTCATGGGCTTCTCAAGGCAAGAACGCTGAAGTGGTTTGCCATTCCCTTCTCTAGTGGACCACGTTTCGTCAGAACTCTCCACCGTGACCCGTCCGTCTTGGGTGGCCCTACACGGCATGGCTCATAGTTTCATTCAGTTAGACAAGGCTGTGGTCCATGTGATCAGATTGGTTCGTTTTTTGTGACTGTGGTTTTCAGTCTGTCTGCCCTCTGATGGAGAAGGATAAGGCTTGTGCAGGCTTCCCAATGGGAGGGACTGGCTGTGGGGGAATCCAGGTCTTACTCTGATGGGCGGGCCCTTGCTCAGTAAATCTTTAATCCAGTTGTCTGCTGACGGGTGGGGCTGCACTCCCGCCCTGTAGTTTGGCCCGAGGTGGCCCAATCCTGGGGTCCACAGGCCCTGATCTCCTCCAAGAGGACTTCTTCGAACACACCGCCCCTCCAGGACTGCGGCCAGTGCCCCTGGCCCCGCGGCAGGCCACTGCCGACCCACACCTCTGCCAGAGACCCCCACAGGCAAGGCTGGCTCCATCTCTTCTGGGGATCACTGCTTCTTCCTCCTGGGTCCTGGTACGCACAGAGAGAATTCCAGAAAAACATCCACTTTTGCTTCATTGACTATACTAAAGCTTTGGACTGTGTCGATCACAATTAACTGGATTATTCTTCAAGAGATGGGAATACCAGACCACTTTACCTGCCTCCCGAGAAACCTGTGTGCAGGTCAAGAAGCAACAGTTAGAACTGGACATGGAACAGTGGACTGGTTATAAATTGAGAAAGGAGTGCCTCAAGTCTGGATAGTGTCACCATGATTATTTAACTTCTATGCAGAGTACATCATGTGAAATGCCAGGCTGGATGAAGCACAAGCTGGAATTACTGGGAGAAATACCAATAACCTCAGATATGCAGATGACACCACCCTTTTGGCAGAAAACAAAGAGGAATTAAAGAGCCTCTTGATGAAAGTGAAAGAGGAAAGTGAAAAATCTGGCTTAAAACTCAACATTCAAAAAAAGGAAGATCATGGCATCCAGTTCCATCACTTCATGGCAAATAGATGGGGAAACAATGGAAACAGTGACAGACTTTAGTTGCTTGGGCTCCAAAATCACTGCAGATGGTGACTGCAGCCATGAAATTAAAAGACACTCACTCCTTGGAAGAAAAGCTATGACCAACCTAGACAGCATACTAAAAAGCAGAGACGTTGTTTTACCAACCTAGGTCTGTCTAGTCAAGGCTATGGTTTTTCCAGTAGTCAAGTATGGATGTGAGAGTTGGACTATAAAGAAAGCTGAGCACCAAAGAATTGATGCTTTTGAACTGTGGTGTTGGAGAAGACTCTTGAGAGTCCCTTGGACTGCAAGGAGATCAAAACAGTCCATCCTAAAGGAAATCAGTCGTGAATATTCATTGGAAGGACTGATGCTGAAGCTGCAACTCCAATGCTTTGGCCACCTGATGCTAAGAGCTGACTCATTGGAAAAGACCCTGATGCTGGGAAAGATTGAGGGCAGGAGGAGAAGGGGACAGCAGAGGGTGAGATGGTTGGGTGGCATCATCAGCTTGATGACCATGAGCTTGAGCAAGCTCTGGGAGTTGGTGATGGACAGGGAGGCCTGGTGTGTTGCAGTCCATGGGGTCGCAGAGAGTCGGACACGACTGAGCGACTGAACTGCAGCAGCTGCAGCAGCTGTGCTGGGACGGCCTGGGCCAGGGGAGGCAGGGGGGCCCCATCCCTTTGAGACCTTAGAGTGGAAACATCCAGTTATCTCACCACCTGCCAGTACGTGGGCAAAGAAGGAGAAAATGATCACGAGATGATTCCAAACACTCTTGGTTTGAAAGGAGCAGATTTCAGAGCTTCTGTCTCCTTTGTGAAATCACGAAAAGGTCACCGAAGGCCTTATAGCAAACGGAGGTGTCTGGGTGGATGCCTCGCGGGTGGACGTCTCCATCCACGGTCACGCAGCGTCACGTGTCCGGGGTGGGGGGGGTTCTCCAGAAACAGTGTTCGGTTTCCCTGCCAGGCGGACTTGGAGCCTGCGCTCCGGTTGGATCAAGTAGGGGGCAGAGAGGATTAGCTCCTGCCAGCAGGCGCTTGTAGCTGCCCTTTCCACATTCTGCCCAGCTTTAAAAATAGCAGCGCCGAGGGGCGGGCGAGGGGAAACAGGTAGAGCAGCCACCTCAAGGACCCAGAGCCGGCTCCAAAGGCTCGCCTTCCGTGGGGACGTCTGCCCCGGGGCCTGGCACTGATGGCCCGTCGAGCTTGCTGAAGTGGGACCCGGGCAGCGGCTACAGACTGGCGCAGACGCGGGCTCCCTGGCAGGTTCCTGTCTCCGGGGCTCGCTGCGGCAGCCAGGATGGGCGGCGTGGCGCCCCCACTTCATAGCCTGGGACCAGCAGATGCACACAGACCCCCGCGTGGGAGGAAAGGCAGGGATGCCTAGTGTGGCCTCAGCACCACCCTCTGCGCCCTGTCTTCCTGCCACAGCTCCAGAATGTCCATCTCGTGAAGCTTGGGCCCAGAGACGGCAAGTCCCTTCCCCAGGGACTCGCAGCTGTTGCGTAAGGATTTGAACCTAGGTCGGGCTTCAGGGTGAAGAATCCAGCTGCCGGTCCAGCAGACGCAGGTTCGATCCCTGGGCCAGGAAGGTCCCCGGGAAAAGGAGATGGCAACCCAACCCCCCTATTCTTGCCTTGGAAATCCCACGGACAGAGGAGCCTGGTGGGCTACAGTCCATGGGGTCGCACACAGTCAGACAGGCCTGGAGCGACTGAACCACTCTCACCTCCAAGCTCCTGGCACCAAAGCCCTGGAAACAGAGAAGCTGCCATGCAGCCCTTTTTGTGTTTGTCCTCACATTTGGAGCCTCACCGACATACTGAGCATTCCACCCTCGACCACGGGTTCCTCAGAATGCCATGAATCCCTCCCACTCAGAAAAGCCATGGATGTTCTACATAGTTCTCTGGCCAAGGCCGCCGGCGGGGGAGGCAAAGAGGAGGGGCCGTGGGGAGCTCCCGGCACCCACACACCTCCGACTGCTCGTGGCAGGAGCCCCCCAGCCCCCTCCGGCTCTTCTGCCAGGAACACCCCCAGTCCTGTGCCCAGGCGGTCTGCCTTCCAGGACCCAGTCTGTGTCCTCTGTCGCTGCACTGGGACGCCCTCCAAGCACCTCCTGGCTGGTTCGCACGCACGCTGGCCAGCCGTATGGCGAGTTCTGGGCACCCAGGGGGCTGAGGCGGGGCCGGCCCTGCTCCCACTCACGTCTGCGGGGGGCTCCACTCCAGAACCCGCCCCCCCCACTTAACGTTTCTGGTGTGCCTGCTCCCATGGCCTTCGTGGCTTCTGCCCGCGCGGCCGGGAGGCCACCCACCCACGGCCTGGGAGGCTTGGCCACCCCGAGGCATTGGATCATCGCAACCAGGGCTGCAGATAGGCCCGGCCTCCCCTGCGGCCCCTCCAGACCTAGCTATCACTTCCCCGTGGGCCGGTCCTGCTCTGTGACTCACCATCGCGCACGGGTTATCCCCACAGGAGACTTGTCTGTTTCCAGCAGCTGGTGATCTACCAGCGCCTTACAAATAAGCCTCGAGCCATGGGAGCCTCTCTTGGCATGGACCTCTGAGCAGGGGTGGGCATGGGGGCCTGGCTCAGCCAGTGCCCTGCCCCTGTGTTCCCCTCTCCCTTCCCCCCCGCACCCCGTGCCTCTGGTGGGAACATCTCTGAGCCCCAGAGAGGCCAGTCCCTGAGGTTAGCGGCTGCAGAACACCCAGGGCCTCTGTGCTTCCCTGACAGCTCAGCTGGTAAAGAATCTGCCTGCAACACAGGAGACCCTGGTTCCATTCCTGGGTCAGGAACATCCCCTGGAGAAAGGATAGCTACCCATTCCAGTATTCTTGGGCTTCCCTGGTGGCTCAGCTGATAAAGGGTCCACCTGCAATGCGGGGGACCTGGGTTCGATCTCTGGATTAGGAAGATCCCCTGGAGATGGGAAAGGCTATCCACTCCAATATTCTGGCCTGGAGAATCCATGGACTGTATAGTCCATAGGGTCACAAAGAGTCAGACACGACTGAGTGACTTTCACTTTCCCTTTCCATGGATGGTCAGACCTGAGACAAAGCAAGGCTGCCGTGGCCAGTTCTGCCTCCCTCCCGGGACCCTTGCGTCTCTCACAGACCCCACTGCTGGCCTCGAGCCAGGGATGGAAACCCCATTTACGGATGGGCTCTGGCCAACCTGCCAAGGCTTGAGATGCTGGCCAAGCCAGATACGACCGATCACAGGGGCCTCCTGCCCCAAACCTGTCCCTGACCAGGGGATAGAAATGATGTAAAAACCCAGATTGTGGGGAGAGGAGAGGCTGAAGTCAGTCCCTCCAGTTTTAATTACGGAGAACGTCACATTTGCCTGTTGCCCAGGCTTTAGGGTCATATTCAGGAAATTATCGCCACATCCAGTGGCATAAAGCATCACCAGAGACCGGACTTGTGGACGCAGCGGGGGACAGAGGGGGTGGACGAGTGGGGAAAGGAGCGTCAGCATGTGGATGCTGCTGGGGGTGCGGTGGCCAGTTGGTGACCAGCTGCCATGTCTCACGGGGGGCCCAGTCCGGCGCTCTGTGACCACCCGGAGCGGGGAGGCTCCGGACAGCGGGGTGTGTGTGTAACTGCAGCGGACTGGTGTTGTGGTAGGGCAGAAACCAGCGCAGGGGCAGCACAGCCTGGCGGGGGGCAGAGGGGACTGACTGTGCCCGAGTGCCTGGGGCTCATCCTGGCCGCTCACTTGCTGTGTGACGCTGGGCGAGTCACCCAGCCTCTCGGTGCCTCAGTCTCCTCATCGGTGAGATGGGTCACAGTCACGTCCCTGCGCCGAGCACGCAAAGCGCTCAGCACGCGGCTGGCACAGAGCCGAGGGCTCAGGCCAGCCGTCTCTAACCCTCCTCTAATGAAATGCCTGATTCTGAATCCATCCCTGAGCAGAGTTTTCAGAAAGAGGTCGAGGGCTGTGACTGATGGGGCGACACCTAGGTTTTGTGGCAGCAGGAGTTGGAGTGGGCGCCCGGCTGTGGGGCCACCCTGGCTTTAGGGCGGTTTCTTCAAAGGCAGACACCCCAGCTGGCCGATCCTGGCTGGGAGTGCATCCCCTGGTCAGGGTCAGAGGCAGCGTCAGCCTCGCTGTGGGCAGATCTGGGCTGGACCCCTGGGGGATGCACACCCTGTCCAGGGTCCCGGCGTCCCCGGGGGCATGCCCTCCATCACCCCCATCATTTCACAGATCAGCACATCCCCCGGAACCACACAGCTGGGACTGACAGGGCGGTGGTCTTCCCCACAGGGCTCCCCATCCCCCACAAGAGACGTCCTGTCCCAGCCGGTGGCCTCGCCCCCAGAGGTCGGTCACCTGGAGCCAAGGTCCCAAGCCCCAGCTGCATGTGCCCCGCCACCCTCCAAAATTGGGGGTGGGCTGTGTGAGCGCGGGAGACAGTCCCCGTACATGCACAGACCTTGCGTTTCAGGATCGCGATTCACGCACAGTCCTGAGAAGTATTCTTGGGCTTCCCTGGTGGCTCAGCTGGTGAAGAATCTGCCTCCAATGCAGGGGACCCCGGTTCGATTTTTGGGTCAGGAAGATCCCCTGGAGAAGGGAAAGCCTGCCCACTCCAGTATTCTGGCCTGGAGAGTTCCATGGACTGTATAGTCGTCCGTGGATGACTGAGTGACCTTCACTTTCTGTTCTCAGAAAGGGTCCGTCTTCTGTCAGGCAGGGTCCGTGTGCCTCTGCCCACGTTCCCTCCTGCAGGACCACAAGGTTACGGCAGCCAGGATGCCTGCATGCGCGGGTCGGGCTGACCCCTCAGAGACCCCCATGTTGCTGCTTCGTAGTCCCTCCTTGAGGCCTGACCGCTCTGATGGTCACTGGAAGAGGGTCATGGAGATGCGGTCCCCCAGGAAGGCCTCTCTGGGGTTTTGGGTGGGTGCTGGCTGCTCAGGTGCTGTGGGCCTGGCTTTGGCGGGGGAGGTCCCCGTCTGCCTCTTGCCTCGGGTGCAGGACACCAAACCTCAGGTGGGTTTAGGTCTTAAGACCTCAGAAAGCAGAAGCCGCTGGGATTGGACGGGCTGGTTACTTGAGGCGGGGGCTTGGCCCTCTGAGCCTGTTGCCCTGTGTAGGGGTGCGGGGTCTACCCTGCCCTCCTGCTCTCCCCCCCGCCCGCCCAGCGGTGGCTGGCCCCAGGGCCTGCCCTCCCCCCGGCCAGGTCTCGACCCATCAGTGTGTACACAGGACCAGTCAGCATGTACACAGGGCTGCTCAGTGTGTACAAAGGGCTAGTCAGCGTGTACACAGGACCAGTCAGCATGTACACAGGGCTGGTCAGTGTGTACAAAGGGCCGGTCAGCGTGTACACAGGGCCGGTCAGTGTGTACACAGGGCTGGTCAGTGTGTACACAGGGCCGGTCAGTGTGTACAAAGGGCCGGTCAGTGTGTACACAGGGCCGGTCAGTGTGTACAAAGGGCTGGCCAGCGTGTACACAGGGCTGGTCAGTGTGTACAAAGGGCCAGTCAGCGTGTACACAGGACTTGTCAGCGTGTACAAAGGGCTAGTCAGCATGTACACAGGACTGGTCAGCGTGTACACAGGGCCGGTGAGTGTGTACACAGGGCCTCCGTGCTCCAGGCGTGGGAAAGGGGCCCGGGGCAGGAAGCCAGTTGGGCTGTCGGAGCAGTTAACCCAGAGCCGCGTCCCTGAGGGGCTTGGCGGCCAGTCGGTGGGCAGGCGCCAAGCCACTCAGGCAGGATGCGGTCTGGTGGGCTCCCACCCTGGGCGCTGGAAACACCTTGCTTCCCGTCGGCCAGACACGGCCATGTGACCACGCCAAGTGGCCCAGGCAGCTGCGAGCACCCAAGAAAGTCCTGTGGGCACCTGCCCCATCTCTGCTCCAGCGAGCAGGCCCTTCACTGTCCCCTTGGGGGTGAGCGGAGAGGCAAGGGTGGGGCAGGCCGGGGCACCCCCCAGGGCTGGCTCAGATCCCGAGCTGCAGGCAGAGCCAGTGTCGGAGGGGGTCCTGGAAGGCGGATGGCTCAGGATGGTGGACCTGGCTGTTCGGTGTGTCCAGCAGAGGGGCGGCCATGGCCTTGGGTACACAGGGCAGTGGACCTGCCTCTCGGGATGCCAGGCAGCTGCTGCGTGAAGCCCAAGGCCTCCCCGGGCCCCCATCCCTGCACTGACCGAACCCCACGACTCAGCAGGTCCCTGCTCGCCCCGGCGACCCTGTGTCAGGGGAGACAGACTCGGACGCAGACCCGCACCAACCGTGGCATCATCGCGTGACATCATCACTGCCAGCTTACGACGTGCTTACGAGAAGGGGCACAGACCAGGCTGAACCCGTCTGGGGGCCCCAGGCATGGGCGGGAGGCCGCAGCGCCCGGGGCCGTGCGGGGGGCGGCTCCCTGGGGTCTGACAGACGCCCCTCTCCCCACAGGTGGACATATACAATGCGGACCCCCTGGTCTGCCGGGCGGGGCTCAAAGTCTGCTTCGGCATCCAGCTGCTCAACGCCGTGTCGCGGGTGGAGCGGGCACTGCCCAAGCTGACGCTGCCTTTCCTGCTGCTGCAGGGCTCCGCCGACCGCCTCTGCGACAGCAGGGGTGCCTACCTGCTCATGGAGTCGGCCAAGAGCCAGGACAAGACGCTCAAGGTGAGCAGCTGCTGCCGCCTCGAGTCGGGAAGGGCGGGGGGCCTGCCCTTGGGAGGCACGTCCAGGGACTGCTGAGGCATCAGCTGATCGTTCACTCCCCGGGGAGCGTCCGCGAGTGGGGCACAACAGGACGGAAACATGTCATTTCCGGTGGGAAAGCCCCCCGAGTGTCTTCCCTCTAGACCGGGAAGCTGGAGGGGTGGGGAGAGAGCAGACCCACGGGCCGTGTCCGCACAGAGTGGCGGCCGAGCCTGAAGGTGGCTCTGGGCGGTCGGCGGGGCAGACGAGCCCCAGGGCACGAGCACGGACAGACGGCTCCCACCCACGACAGCCTCCCCACTGGGCATGGCCGCGTGGACGCCCAGTCCGGGGCCACCTGCTCAGTCACGGGGCACACAGGCGGTCCCCGCGGTGCTGCGCCACTGCGGGGGCTGGGATTGCAGTTCAGCTCCACCCCGAGTCCTCTGCCCGCCCGCCCCCTTGGCAGCTCCACTCCAAGGGTCAGCCCTGGCCAGCCTGTGGACAGAGAGGGGCTCAGATGAACCTGGGACGGGAGACGGTCCCTGGGGGAGGCGGCCCTGGGGACCGCAAGCCCCATTCTGACGCGCCTGAAACTGGGACAGAGGACGGAAAGCGGGGTCTCAGAGAGGTCTCCACCCCCGTGTCCACGGTGGCTCCGAGATGGAAGCAGCCCCGGCGTCCACTGAAGGCTGACCGAGGAGCCCAGTGGGGTCCATCCCGACAGCGGAACGTTCCTCAGCCTCGGAAGCGGGGTGTGGGGGGGTTCTGATACATTCCTGCCACGTGTGTGGATGCACCTTGAGGAGGGCTGTGCTCGCTGAAACGAGCTGCTCACAAGAGTGCAAGGCATGTGCGATTGCACCCCCAGGACACAAGCAAAGCTGACGAAAGTCATTGCCGGAGACAGCGGAGGGGATTCGCTGTGGCCCCATGGTTGGGCCTCGATGCTTTCACTGCGGGGCCCTGGTCACAGAACTAAGATCTCATACGCCGTGCAGCTTGGCCAGAAAAGAGAAGAGAAGAGAAAGGAGCGTGTTGTCGCCAGGCGTGGGAAGCAGGGCATGGAGCGGGCGTGTAGCGGGGCCAGGGCTTCAGCCGTCAGAACGAGAGCTATAGAGCCTCCTAAGACACTTAGCGCCCCCGAGCCGTACACGCAACAGTGGTTAAGGTGGTTAGTTTTATGTTACATGATTTTACTGTGGTCAACGAAAGAAATTTGGAGATGCCTGTTAGAAATTGCCGGGAATGGCAAGGAGGCTGCTGGTTACACACATGGAGAGTCTGGAGGGAGGTCGGGCTGGAGATGTAGATTCTGAGCCGTCCACCCACAGGTGGTTCCTACAGCCTGGACGGGGTTCCAGGGGGCCACGGAGGGAGGCCTGAGCCCCCCGCCCCTGTGGCCGCACCAGCCTGCAGCTCGGGGGGGCCCCATGCTGCCAGGACCACCATGTGGGCAGGCCAGAGTGAGGGCCCGATGGGGGAGGCTGGGGAGACGCACACAGACGGGGTGGGGGTGGTGGGGGGGACAGTGTTTAAGGAAGGGACCTGCGACCACGGAGGGGTGTCCGTCTGCAGACTGCCTGCTGACCAGGCCTGGGCGCAGAGCACGGGTCCTCTCTGACGGCCTCCCAACCTTGTCACCTGCTGTGGTCCTGACCGCCTGTCTCTCCCGATTGCAGATTTATGAAGGTGCCTACCACATCCTCCACAAAGAGCTTCCTGAGGTGACCAGCTCCGTCTTCCGGGAGATAAACACGTGGGTCTCACAAAGGACAGCAGTGGCGGGAACGGGGTGCCCTCCCTGAGCACCCCCGGCCGGCTTCGGGGCTACCGTTGGGAAGCGAGCAGAGGAAGGGCAGGAGCTGGCTTCTCAGACGTGGCTGAGAAACACACACATGCACACAAATACACACACCACAAATTGGAGGAGTCTCTAGCACAACTGACTCAGACAGACAGCTTTGTCACCTGCCAGGCTGTCCACCACTGGATCTGCCTTAAACGGTGGACGCTTTATGCAAAAACTAGAGGTCACGGCACTTTCCAGAGAACGTGCTGGAAGGCCTGAGGCCACACGGAGCCCTGCCCTGCCTCTCCCGCCCTGCAGGGTCTCAGGACCACCCCCCCTCAGCAATAACTGGAGGGCGCCCTCCCACCTCCCTGCGCCCTGCCTGCTCCCCTCTGGCCGTGGGACGCGGGTCAGCGTCCACTGCCTGGGCTGACTCACGTGCTACCCAGGCCCAGAAATGCCCGTGCGCCCACCCTGCCCTGCATCAGCTCTGCGAGCCCTGAGGGCCCGGCTGGGCCGTGGGGTGAGGGCCTGGGCGTGGAAAGGGGACCCCCCCGCCCCTCCCAGGCACGTGGGGGTGGCCCGCTGCTCCCTGACGGGGTCACCCGACGCTCGGAGGGCCGCTGTGCTGGACGTCTGTTCAGAAGCAGAGGCCATGGGCTGGAAGCAAGGGTCTTGACGGTGCGGCGCCGCGGAGCTGGCCACACAGCTACTCCTGGTGGCCGGAGCCGGTCCCAGGCGGTGCCCCGCCTGAGGCCCCAGTAGGAAGGGAGATCGGGGGCCCCTGCAGCTGCCCCTTACTGGTGCCCCACCCGCGCCCCCCACCCTCAGCCCTCCCTGCTCTGGCCGGCACAGTAGATGGGGTCCCCGCTTCCCAGGGGGTGCTTCCGCTGTCCATGTGAGCGTGATGGGGGCGCTGCGCCCCGGGGAGGGAAGGCGTGGCCCGCGGCCCTGCCCGTGGCCCCCAGATGTGGGGGCTGGGTGGGGCTAACCCCAGTCCTCCAGCGGCGGGAGCTACTGCCCTCTGCGCCTTGCTCTTCTGGGGCGGCCCCCTGCCTCCATTCCAGGGCCCCCCAACGCAGGCTGAGCCAGACCCGGTCCCCCCAGTGAAGGAGCCGCGTGGTCTCGTGGGGGGACCGGCAGAGTCCCCACGGAGAGCAGCTTCATCGCCCCTTCTGGTTTCCCTGTGGAGGAGGAAAAACATGTAGAAAATGCCCCGAGGGCTCGGCTCGCTGTCCTTCTGGGCCGAGGAGCCGCAGAGACGCCACGCACCAGCCCACACCCGGCCACCGCCACGCCTCGTGCAGAAGCAGGTCACCACGGCGGGCCGCTTCTCAAGCCGAATGCCACGTGGGCACGTGATCTGACCAGGAGTCTTTTGATGCATGGACTTATTTTCTTTGAAAGCTTTCAGAGATGCACATTCAGCTGCCTTTAGCGATCTGGTCAAAGAATCGCCCATATTTGAAAGACATTCCTCACCGGGGTGGGCCGGGCACGCCCTCCATGCTCAGGGTGCGGGCAGCTGTGTCTGGGCCCCTGTCCTGGCAGTGCCCAGCGAGTCCTGCATCGGGGTTGGCCACCTTGCTGACCCCGGAGCCCCTGGGCCATGCGCTCCCGGCCCTCAGCGGTGCAGGGGCACTGGGTTTGCAGGCGGCAAGGCCGCACAGGCCTGGCCCTGAGGCAGGCGGAGGACCGAGGCCAGGGAGGGGCAGCCGGACGCGCTGCTCGGACACCCGGCCGAGCCTGTATGGACCCATCACTCAGGCCACCTGGGCCACAGGAGGTGGTTCTGTGCGGACAGGCTTTCCAGAAGATGCTGCCCGCGGCCACCGGAGGTCCCGGCCCCACTGGGCCTGCTCTTGGTGCGGACGGGGTGCTGACCCCAGCATCCCCTCGGCCCTGGTGCTTGGGAGCCCCCGCAGGCCCCCCGTCCCCCTCGCCGACCGCTAACACCTGCCCTTGGGACCACAGCGACTTCTCCACGCAGTTTCCTGGTTGACTGTCATCCCCATGGCTCAGCCACCTCCCTGCACGTCCGCTGTCGGTGGGGCCCCATGTACCGGGTAGAAGATAGTGCAGGACCGAAGTGTGCCACAGCTAACCCTAATAAACCACGTTTTCTGATGCTGTCATCTACCTGTCTGTCTGACCGACTCCGGCATGCCCTGCAGAGACGGGTGGCCTCCTGGCTGACCATGCTATGTGGCCCCCACCTTCTGATGGGTTAGAAAGGCACTCTGTTACCCCCGCCTGGGCTGCACCGCCCATACGAGCTTCCCCGCGGCTGAAGCAGTGAGCTGGACCCCTGCTATAAAGCCGTAGAGCCGTTAAAAGATGGTATCCCTCCAGCCCGAGGCCCGTGCCCGCCCGCTTCGCATCCTGCAGAGCGGCCAGGGTGAGTGTCCGGTGACTCGGACAGTGGCTCTTCCTGCCCCAACCCTCCAAGCCTGTCGGCCCATGGCCCACCTTTGGGGGACCCTCGGAGCCCTGTCCCCTCTGGCACTGAGCTGCGGGAACCGGGTCTTCATCAGAACTGTCTGGGCCCGGGTCCAGAGTCAGTGTTGCTGAGGGATGGGGAGAGGCGCGCTCTGGGCTGGGCTGGAACCTGGCGCTGGGGTCCTGGGTGCAGGCCCACTTCACGGCGGACACCCGCGCCCCCACCCAAGGCCACACCTCCAAGGGCCCTCGGGTTTAATGCGCTGTCCTGAAATTCTCAACCGCCCTGCGCATCTTTCTGCCCCGAGCTCACTGCTCTGAACTCCCCGCGGCGGGCGGCCCATCCCATGTCTCTCAGGTCTGCTCCTGGAGTCTGTCCTGCTCGTCCTCTGGGGCGTGCTCCTCTGCTGGCTCCTCCTGTCCGAGCGGCCCTTTGTTTTCCGTCTCTTAGTTCTGTTTCTTGACCTGGGGGTCCTGCAGTGCAGTCCCCTCTCCCAGGGGGCTGACGGGGGGGCTCTGGCGGGTAGGTGGGTGGCCCGGCCCTGCCGTGTGTGGATGCTGCTGCTGGGCGGGGTCTGGTCACGCGGCGGCCGCTTCCAGCATCCCAGGCCCCCCGGCTGGTGCTGGCTCACTGGGGGCAGAGTCGGGCCCAGGAGACTCTGGGACGCGCCCACCTACTGGCGGGGAAGCCAGGCCTGGGGTGGTGGTGCTCCCTACAGGCAGGCGGAGCTGGTCCTGGAGTGGGGGACCACTGAGGGGGGGGCGCAGCTCCTGACAGTCAGGTGGGGGCCTGGGGGATCCCGAAGCTTGTGTTGGCTGCCAGTGTGCAGAGCTGGGGCCCAGCTGGTCCCAGGGGCGGGGGACGGGCGTCTGGGTCTGGTCTGCTCTGGGTGGGCCGGGTCTGGGGGGTGCAGGACTGTGGTTTCCTTCTTGTAATTTTTATTTTATATGGGACATAGCTTTTGCCAAAAAACTTACCAATTCCGTCGCTCAGTCATGTCCGACTCTGTAGTCCTTGGAGTTGCAAATGGTCAGACACGACTGAGGGACTGAACTCAACTGATAATGTTTTGGCTTCCCAGGTGGCGCTAGTGGTAAAGAACCCACCTGCCAATGCAGGAGACCTAAGAGATGTAGGTTTGATCCCTGGGTCAGGAAGATCCCCTGGAGAAGGGCATTGCTACCCGCTCCAGTATTCTTGCCTGGAGAATCCCCTGGACAGAGGAGTCTGGTGGGTGACAGTCCGTGGGGTTGCAGAGTCAGACACGACTGAGGCGACTAAGCACAGCACCAAATTGACTGAGTGTTGTGTTGGTTTCAGGTGTACAGCTGAGTGATGCAGTTTTACATCTGCAGATGCCCTCTCTTCTTCAGATTCCTTTGCTATGTAGGTTATTACAGAGTACCGAGTACCAATACTAGCAGCACCACAGAGGTCCTTGTTGATTCTTGTGTATGTAGTCATGTATATATGTTAATCCCAAACTCCTAATTTATCCCTCTCCTCATTCCCCGTTGATAGCCATGTTTGTGAGTCTGTATTTTGTTAGTAAGTCCATTTGTATCATTTTTTAAAGATTTCACATAGAAGTGATACGTATCTTTGTGTGACTTAGTACTCTCTACGTCAATCCATATTGCTGCAAAGCATGGTTTTGTAATGGCTGAGTAGTTTTCCATTGTAGAGCACGTATGTACCACGTCGTCTTTATCCACTCCTCTGCTGATGGGTATTTAGGTAGTTTCTACGCCTTGGCTGTTGTCAGTAGTGCTGCTATAAAGATTGGGTTGCACGTTTCAAATTATGGTTTTCTCTAGAGTTGTGCCCAGGAGTGGGACTGCTGAGTCATACGGGAATTCTACTTATGGTTTTTTAAGGAACCTTTATTCTGTTCTCCGTAGTGGCTGCACCAATTTACATTCCCACGAACAGGGGAGGGAGGGTCCCTTTTCTCCACTCTCTCTCCAACATTTACTATTTCCAGACTTTCTGATACCTCACTGCAGTTTTGATTCGCATTTTTCTAATAATTAGTGATGCTGAGCAGCTTTTCCTGTGCCTCTTGCCTGTCTGTATGTCTTCTTTGGGGAACTGTCTATATAGATCTCCTGCCCATTTTTTTGATTGGATTGTTTGTTGTTTTGGTACTGATCTATAGGAGCTGCTTGTATATTTTGGAGACTAATCCCTTGTCAGTCATATTGTTTGTGAGTCTTTCCTCCTCTTCTGTGGGTTGCCTTTTCCTGCGATGGTTTCCTTTTCTGTGCAAAAGCTTGTAAGTCCCGTTTATTTTTTTATTTTCATTACTCTAGGGAATGGATCCAGGAAGATACTGCTGGGATTTATGTCAAAGGGAGTTCTGCCTAAGTTTTCCTCTAGTAGTTTTGTAGTTTCCAGCCTTACTTGTAGCTCTTGAATCCATTCTGAGTTTGTGTCTTTCTGTGTATGGTGTTAGAGAATGTTCTGATTTCTTTCTTTCACATGTAGCTGTCCAGTTTAGACTCTGGTTTCTGTGTCTGGGTGTCTCCCTCTGGTGGGCGAGTCTGGCCTAGCAGCCTCCCTGGAGGGCAGGCCCAGTGCCCGCCCAGCCCCACGGGTGGACGGTGCTGCGTCCTGGCCGTCTGGTGGGCAGGACCATGTCCACCAGGGGGGGTCAGGGAGGTCTCAAGGAGGCCAGTCTGCTGACGGCTGGGGCTGTGACCCCGCCCCAGGGCTGTGTGACTGAGTCTCCTGGCTCTGGGTTTGACAGGCCCGGATCTCAGCCCAGAGGCAGTGTTCACGGGGCCAGTGTGTGTCCAGGCGAGCCCCAGCACCCCTGTCTCTGCAAGAGACCCTCCGAGGGCAGCAGGTAGGTCCGGCCTAGGCTCCTGCCCGGCTCGGCGTGCGTGAGGTTTTGTGCGGCCGTGTCAGCGTGAGTCTGTGGGTCTTTGCCTCACTGCCTTCGCAGCCAGATGCTCTGGGGGGCGCTCTGGGGGTCACCTCCCCCCAGGGTGGGGGGCTCTGCCGTCTTGCCATGGTTCCTTCTTCATGTCTGCAGCGGTAGACCGTCTCAGGGAGGCTCTGGTCTTCCCCATCGACGGCTGGCTTGCTTGTGAGAGGCGGTGGGCTTGGGTTGTCTCTACCTGCAGCCTTGGCTGATGCCATTCTCAGCATTGGGCAGGCCCCGTGGGGGGCAGAGGCCCCGTGTGTCGGCCTGAAGGACGGATGGCCCGCCCCGCTGAGCCTGGTGGAGTGGGTCGCCCCTCTGTGTGGCGTCAGGACTGAGGCGGGAGACCCGAGTCAGCCATGCGCCCCTACTGCCTGCTTAGTTTACTTTGGTTTGGTCTCCCCTCCTGGTATTTCTCTGTGTAGCCTGCGCTGGTCTCAGGCCGTATCTACTCTGGGACATGCTGTGACCACTAGTTCCTGTCAGCGTACGAGGACGCGTCCCCGGGGTGTGGCATCGTGGGCAGTCGTCCTGCGCTGTCCCCGCCCGCGGCCGCTCCCGCCGAAGGCCATTGCGTGGCCTGTGCCCCGCGGCCATGGGGCTGCCCCAGGAGCCGGGTGCGGTGACTCGGCTTGCCCTAGGGCAGCAGGGCAGGAAAAGCCGATGGAGCGCCCGGAGAGCCCAGAGGGGACAGCAGGAGGGGCCGTCGGAGGGGCTGCGCTCTGAGGACTGAGGTCTCGGGACGGTGTGTGACGAAGTGCAGCCGCAGGCTGCAACGCCAAGACCAGCCGCCGGGCGGCGCCCATGGCCCTGGGCTGGAGCGTTTGGAGTCCGGGGCGGAGCACGCAGCCCCCGACGGGGCTGGCCGGGGGGCGGGGCGGGGCCGGCCGGGGGCGGGGCCAGGCCGGGGCGGGTCAAGGTGGGGGTCGGGGGCAGGCCGGGGGCGGTGCCGGGCGGGGGGCGGGGCGGGCCGGGGGCGGGGCCAGGACGAGGCCGGTTAGGGTGGGGGGGCGGGGGCAGGCCGGATCGGGGCAGGCCGGGTCGGGGCGGGGCAGGCCGGGGCGGGGCGGGGCAGGCCGGGTCGGGGAGGGGCGGGGCCGGCAGCACCTGTCTCCCCTCAGGGCCTTGCCTGAAGTACGCAGCTTCCTGCCGGTGGACCAAGGTGCTGACCCCTGCCCCTGCCAGGGCGTGCTCCTCCCGGCCCGCAGGGAGGGCGGAGAGGAAAGAGGGCTTTTCAGGCTCTGAATCGGAGCCCTCCCCTGCAGCGTCCGCGCACGTCGAGGACCCGAGGGCTTGGCCACAGGTGAGGGCAGGGGAGCTGGGGGAGCAGCCGGCTGCCGGGTGCGCACCCGAGGCTCTGCGGGAGGGAGACCCGGGCCACGTCCACCAGGCAGAGGCCCACCGGGCAGAGGCCGACGGGCCGGTGAACGGGCGGGAGGCGGGGCGGGGCCCCGTCCGGCGACGAGGTGCCAGGAGAGACGCTCAGAGCCCGACCGGCAGCTGCTGCAGAGACTGGGCAACCATTATCCGGGGGCAGAGGCCTTGGGAAGAGCACACGAGGGTCCGAGACCCACAGGTAGAGAGGGCTGCCCCACGTGCCCACCTGCGCGTGTTCCACCTTCAGGACGAGTTCCCGCCGCGGTTGTGGGCTGAGCCCAGGCGTCCCGGGGCCCCTCTGGACGCACACCAGCTTCGGGGGCTCTCAGCGCCGCCCCGCACACACCGTTAGGACACAGGGGCCCTGAGGCTCCAGCCCACACAGGTCGCCAATGGGACTCTGAGGCCAGGCCTCCAGGAGTTTCTCCTTCCTTCCCTAGCCCCCACCTGAGGCTGCTTTACCCAGGTGAGAACTGCTGATGCCTTCAGAACTTCTGCTCCAGGAGGCAGGCGGCCCCCAGCCCTGAGACGGCATGCCCAGCTTTCTGCCGGTCCCAGCCCCTCCCTGACTTCCTCAGCCTGCTGTAGGGAGACGGACCCTGAAAGCTAGGCAGTTTTCCAGGTGGAACAAAAGCACATATCCAAAGCCTTCATTCCTGCAGGTGGGAAGGCTATTATAGAAGGGGTAAAAACTATTTTGGGGTTAGGGCCAGAACTAGGGTGAGGCAAGTGAAGCACTTGCCTTGGGCACAAAACTTAAGGAGCACCAAAAACCTGGGTAATCAAAATAGGCAATATTTTAATGTCATTAGTGACCCAAATGTTGACACTTCGAACAGGAATATCGGCCGTGGCTGTGCTCCGGGCCCCCCGGGGATGACCGAGCAGCATCTCTGCCTGTGGCCCCTGCCCCACCGTCAGGCCGTCTCCTGGGGGCCACAAGCCGTCCCTACACCGTGTTATCTCTGTCGTTGCATCTTTTCCCCAAACGTGAACACTGCTGGGATCTAGGGTTGGGACAGAATGCACGGATCATTTCCCCCAGTAACATGTCTGAACACTGATTCGAGTGTTCGCTTAGAAGCAGGCCTGGGGAGCTGGGCCCTGGGCTGAGGTCGGACAGACAGTGGCTTCTGTCCTCGGTCCCCACGGCGGTAAGAACAGCATGGCTCACTAAGTGTGCACCAGCCCGCAGACGGCTCCCCTGTCCCCGGGGAAGCAGCTGCTGGCTCCTCCAAACCTGCCCTGACCCCCAAGGGTAGGGGACAGGCTGACCTCAGCAAGGGGAGCCTGGCTTCAGAGGGCCGGTCCCGGCAGGCAGGTTTCAGGGACCCAGCCAACACCCTCTCTTGTCGATGAGGCTCCCCCACCCTGTCCCTGGCACACAGGCTCTCACAGTGAATTCAAGCTTTATTGCTGTAGGGGTAGTTCGGGCGAGGCAGAAAAGGAAAGATGACCTCAACGGAAGTAGGTTACCTTTATTCAGGCAAGGAGGGGTGACAGTCGGCCTAACGACCAGGCTGATTACCGAGAGGGATCAGGGAGGCTCCATATTTATAGGGGGCTTGTGGAAGGTTTCTGGACAGGGGGTGGTAAGTCTTCTGGGCAGGTGTAGGGGGTGGAAGGTTTTCTGACAGGGGGTGATTAAGTCTCAGATAGATGCAACCAGCCTGGAGCATCAGGGCGGGACCTAAAGTTCTGTTTTGTTTTCTCCGAAGTTAGATGATTCAGCAAGGGCCTTTGAGACTGTTGCTTTCTTTTCTAGGCCCCAAAGATTCCTTCATTCCAGACCCTGAAATCATAAAAAATGGGAAAAAAAGGGCGCCGTATCTCTCTGGCTACTTCCTGCTGGATAGGGGCGACGGTTTTGGGTCTGGAGTGGAGGATCGTCCTAGGGCCCAGGGCCTCCTTTTTCTGAGCTTGGGGTGAGGCTCTCAAGAAGAAGGATGGTCTTGACCTGATCTTGAGAGATGGCCCGAATCCGTTCTTGGAGAAACCTTTGAAAGAAATTGAAGAGACAAGGTCCGAATAAGAAAAATAGAATGATAAGTATCAGTGGTCCCAGGAGAGGGAGCAACCAAGGGAGGATCTGTTGGAATAGGTTTTGGGGACTGTAAAGGTTTTGTAACTCTTTTCTGCGGCGTTCAATTTTTGTCCCTAAGTTCTTCGACTCTGCCCTGGACTATGCCCGTTTCATTAACAAAATAGCAACAGTCCTCTCCTAGAAAAAGCCAGCCCTTTTCTGCAGTGAGAAGGTCCAGGGCTCGCCTATTTTGTAGGGCCACAGAAGCTAATGAGTTAATTTGTCTTTGGATTGAAATGAAGGACTCCACTACCTGCTCCATGTCTTCATTAAGTTCTTGGGACAGCTTGTAATAGCAATGGGCAGAGGTCGAGATGCCTCCAATCCCAGTGCCTAGGGCTGCTGCTATGCCAGTCCCAATCAGGAGGGGGGCTGTGACAGCTCGTCTTTTTCTGTGGGAAAGTTCCTCTTGGGGGTAGACTATTTGTTCTACCTCTTCTTTGAGGAATGTTAGGCCTGGGGTCAGGAAGACCAAGATGCAGGGTCCAAGGGGAGACATGAATACGCATAGGTCCCGCAGAGAATGAAGATTCCTAGATTGGTGCAATTATTTGTGCTGTTCCAGAGAACCCAAGAGGAACGGAAAGAGGGAGCGGAGTTTGTAAGACCAGTGTAGCTGGGACTAGAGTAGTTAATACAGGTTAGGTTTGAAGAGGCTGAGAGTAGGACATTGTCAGAGACTGGCCCAATGAGTTGTGTAGCTTTTTGTTGGGAAGGGGAGGTATAGTTGCCCTGTAACAGCCAGGTTGAAGGTAAAGGAATTGCTATGTGCGGTGAGGAAGACAGTGACATGCATAACCAACACTGGGATGTGTGGTGTGTGTACTGGAAGAATTGGAAGGAAGAGTTGAGAAGGCGGGTAAGGTGTTGGTTGCCAGAGGGAGGTTTTAGGAGAGACCGTAATTGGGAAAGGAGGTCTAGGCGTTTATAAGGCTCAGGGGTCGCCTGTAACCGGGAAATTACGTTCTTTATGACTTGTTCTTGTTTCTTTTCCCGATTTTGATCTAGTACCCCACCCCTGTCTGAGCACCCCCAGTGGGTACATGTTTCTTCCATTTGGCTTATGGCAGGTGCTCACGAAATTCCCTCTCTTTTGTACTTTAACAGTGAGTAGGAATTTGGACTTCCCACCCCCGAGGTTCACGGTGCATGGTTTTGGAGCTGTATTATAACATGAGGAACGTACATAGGAATAAATTTCTGAGCAGGGGCAGGGAGTAGCCAGAAGGCTGGGGAGTGCAGCAAGGATAAGGAACAGAGGAGTCATGGGGCTGTTAGTTAGGCAGTGCGGAGGAAATAGCACCCTAGGAGTAGAACAGAGCTAGCAACGCAGGCGATACCCATGGAGAGACGAAGGATAGGTGGCCAGTCTTGAGGGGAGACAGTTACTAGGCCGATAGCAAGGATTAAGATTAAGAGTGCAATTATAGTTAGAGAGACAGGGAGAGGCCAGGCAGGGCGAGGGGCCAAAGGCCCCAAGTTGGTGGTGGTTTGAATCTGAGGAGGAACAGTGTTCATTAGGATGTAGAATGATGTAGAGAATGAGAGTAAAGAAATCAATTTCATCTGGAGTCAGGTTGTAGAAGGTTCCCTGGAGCCACAGTTGAGACACCAGTGTAGTCAGGTCTTTGAAGGAGGTTCCTATCGGGTCGCTGGCCCAGAGGTCTTGTAGTAGTTGAGTCAGGAACAGTTGTAGGTTGAAGAGAGTCCAGGTCATTCAGTGTCTTTTTGGATGGTTGACAGAGGTTGTCGCTGGGTGAATTTTAAGGAGATAGGTCCTGTGAGGGAGACCTGATGGGTGTTATTTAAGGAGGGCAGCGCAGAATTGGAGGTGACCCGTTTTAGGCGAGAGAGGTGTACCCAGGAGGTGACCTTCTCGAGTTTAGCTGCAGTTGGGGTAAGGAGGATGATTTTGAATGGTCTCTGCCACTTTGGCGTTAGGTCACCCTGGGGATTATCAGACAGATAGACCATGTCCCCAGTTTGTAAAGGGGGCAGGGAGGCTTGGGGGTCAGGGGCGGGCAAGTTGTGGTTGATGTATTTCCAGAGGGCATTGTGGAGTTCCTCCAGCAGAGGGGAGTGTAGGAAGCTTGGTATGGGAGGAGGTTCGGGGGGAGTCCAAGAGGGGGCATGGGCCTTCCATACATCACCTCAAAGGGGCTCAGCCCCAGGGGCTTTCTGGGCAAAGCCCGTATTCTGAGGAGAACAGTTGGCAAAAGTTTAGTCCAATCCAGATGTACCTCGAGGGTTAGTTTGGTGAGGGTTTCTTTGATTATCCTATTCATCCTTTCTACCTTTCCCAGGGACTGGGGATTATACGGAATGTGAAATTTAGGGTATCTGTAAGGATTGGACGAGTTGCTGGGTGATCTTGGATGTAAATTCTGGGCCATTATCAGACCGTAGGGATGAAGGCAGGCCAAACCTGGGGATAATTTCTGTGAGGAGGATCTGGGCCACGGTGTGGGCTCTTTTGTTTGTAGTGGGAAATGCTTCTACCCATCCCGAAAAGGTGTCCACAAGGATCAGGAGGTATCTGACTCTCCGCACCGGGGGCATATGAGTAAAGTCGATCTGCCAATCCTGTACTGGGAGGCTGCCTCGCATTTGGTGGGTTGGAAAGGATGTCGGTTTAAGGTTGCAATTGGGGTTAGTACGTTGACAGGAGCGGGTAAGGTTATCTAAATATTGTTGGTCAGCACTGGATATGGGGAAGAGGTTACGGAGGAACTGTTGGAGTGTCTTGGAGGAAAGATGAAAAGTGGTGTAGATAAGAGAGGATTTCTCTGGTGGTGGGAGGGTCGGGTGGAGTCAGAGCTAAGATGACAGGGGACTGGAGGGAAGGATGGGACAGCGCTATCTCCTTTGCTTTCTGGTCTGCAGCACTACTGTAGGCTGATATGAGACTTCCCTTTTGATGTCCCCTACAGTGGAGGATGGTGGCTTTGTTTGGTAAAAGTGCTGCCTCTAGAAGTTTGTGGATCAGGTCTGAATTAATAATGGGGGATCCCTTTTGGGTTAGGAAACCTCTTTCTCTCCATTTTAGGGTGTTTGAGTGAAGTATGTTATAGGCATATTTGGAATCTGTGTGGATGTTAACCCTTAGATTTTTAGCCAGAGTTAAAGCTCTGGTGAGAGGTATCAGTTCTGCCTGTTGGGAGGTGGTGTGAGGTGGCAGAGGTGAAGCTTCAATTGTCTGGCTTCTGTGATTGTGATGAAGGTCCCCTTGGATGACTGCATATCCTGCTGCAAAGGGTGGGGATTTTTGAGGCTGCCATCAACGAACCAGTGTGGGGTGTCTGATCTGTTAAATGTTGGAAGGGGTTTTGGGTAAGATCTACTGTTAGGCTGCAGCTATGTAGGAGGGAGTCTTGCAGAGGACATGGGTAATAAGCTGGCGGGGTTAAGGGGAGAGCAGGGGGAGAATGAGAGCTGAGGAGAAAGGCATGTAGGACCTGTACCCTGGAAGGGGGAAGGGAGAGGAAAGCCCAATGTGATAGTAAGTCCCGGAAGGTGTGTGGAGAACACACTGTTAAAGGGGCATGTCTAGAGAGTTTATTTGCTTCAGGTACGAGGGCTGCAATAGCAGCCATGGCCGGTATGCAGGGAGGCCACCCCTTGGTCACCATGTCAAGCTGTTTGGACAGATAGGCTATGGGAGCCCAGGTGTCTCTGGCCTGCTGACCTAGAAGCCCCAGGGCCTGTCCTTGGTTGGAATGTGCAAAGAGAAAGAATGGTCTGGTGTGATCTGGTAGGTGGAGAGGTGGCACTCAGTGGAGGCTCCGGGTGAGCTGGCGAAGAGGATTGGCCAGCGAGGAGGGATTAAAGAGGGGCTCATCCAGACATCCTTTAGTTGCCTCATAGAGTGGCTTTGCAATGAGGAAGAAGTTAGGGATCCAGATACGGAAAAAATTTAGGAGGCTGAGGATAGACAAGAGTTCCCTTTTTGTTTTTGGAAGTGGACTGTTAATTAAGGCCTGGATTCTATCTGGGGGAATAGTTCTGTTGATGGGATATAGAGAGCCCCAGGTAGGTGACGTTTGTCTGGGCTATTTGGGCCTTAGATTGGGATACCCGATAACCCCAGGATCGCAGGGACCCAAGGAGTTTGGCAGTATGTTGGAGGCAGAGTTTTCGGGTTGGGCTACAAAGGAGATCATCTACATATTGGAGATGACTCAGGGCTAGGTCGAATGTCTGTACGTCCTTCTGTAAAGCCTGTCCAAGAAAGTGGGGACTGTCTCTGAACCCCTGGGGGAGAACTGTCCATGTTAGTTGTTGGGAAACGTGAGTCTCGGGGCCTTGCCAGGTGAAGGCGAAAAGGGAGTTGGGAGAGTGGGTGGAGGGGGATGGTGAAAAAGGCGTCTTTGAGATCTAATACCGTGAAGTGGGTTGCAGTCGGGGGTATGGTAGACAGAAGGGTGTAAGGGTTAGGGACTACTGGGAATGTCGACGTGACGGCCTCATTGACTTTTCGCAGATCCTGGACCAGTCTCCAAGAGTTTGGTCCCTTCCTTACTGCTAGAATCGGGGTGTTGTGTGGTGAATGGGTAGGAATTAGGATAGAGGCTTGAAGATGGTCTATGATAGGCTTAAGTCCCTTGTGGGCCTCCGGGGTGAGAGAGTGCTGTTGCTGGGTGTTATAGTCGAGAGGTCTTTTAGGGTAATGTGGACTGGGGGGTGATGTTTGGCTATGGATGGGTGATCAGCGTCCCAGAGTTGGGGGTCTAAGGTGGGTAGATCCAAGGGAAGGTCAGGGGTGAGGGATAGGGACCGTCCAAGTGCCATCTGCATGCAGAATATAGAGACTGTATTGAGGTGGGGTATGGTAATAAAGACCCCCAATTTGGATAACAAATCTCTCCCTAGGAGTGCCATCGGGCACTGAGGCATTATGAGGAATGAGTGTATGAGGGTCGATTTTCCAAATTGACAGAGTAATGGAGGGCTGATTTTTGGCTTTAGGGGAACTCCAGAGACCCCCTTGATTGTGAGTTCTGAGTCTTAAGTTGGGTCCGAGTAGCAAGAGAGAGAAAGTGGCTCCAGCGTCTACTGTAAAAGAGGTCTTTTTCCCGGCCACTACCCTGTTTACCCTAAGTTCCGAGCTCGTGTTCAGGATACGGGCTGGGGGGCTGGAACCCGGGCCCCGTCATTGGAACAACTCTCGTAGAGTTGGGCTGGGGTTCTGGGGAGAAGAGGGGGTTTCTCCAGGGGTGCCAGGGGGTCCCTGGGGACAGTCCATCTTCCCAAGTCCCCAATGGCCACAGCTTGGGCATGCTTTTTTGGGGGGCCGGGGGTTTGGGCATGCCTTTGCTCAGTGTCCCGACTGGTTGCATCGGAAGCAGGGTCTGGGGCGGCTCTTAAGCCCCGGGTCTGGGATGACTTGGGCCAGGCTGATCTCTTCCCTTAATTGCTACTGCCAAAACGGCATATTTAGCTTTTCTCTCACGTTCTTTTTCTCTTAGCCTCTTCCTATTATTAAACACCTTGAAGGCTACTTCTAGGTCTCTTTGGGGGGGTCTCAGGGCCCTTTTCTAGTTGTCGAAGCTTGCGTCTGATGTCAGGGGGTGACTGGCTGATGAATGTCGAGTAACCGAGCAGGGGCAGTGATATCTAGGTTGGTGTGTTTTCTGGACTGCCTCTGTGGGGCATGCCAAGAATAAGGCTGGATTTTCATCTGCCCCTTGGGTGATTTCTCTGACTTTATCATAATTGACATGGATATGAGTATTTTTCTGCATTCCTTCTAGAATGCAGATAATCATATGGTTGAGTCTCCTGATACCTGGGTCACCGGGCTGTTAAGTCCAGTGGGGATCTAACTGAGGCACTGCCTCATCAGCAACTGGGCTATCCCGGGCTTGGTTATGTAAGTGATCAGCATGGCCTTTTGCCGCTTGCCAGATAGTCTATTTCAGCTGGGGTGAGAGCGGCATTTAGGATATAATATACATCACTCTATGTGAGGTTATAGGCCTGGGAGAGTCTCAGGAATTCTTTTCTGTATCTGGTAGGATTTTCAAAAAATGATCCTCACTTTTCTTCTATCTGGCTCATATCTGACAATGAAAATGGCACATGGACTCGGGTAGGGCCCTTTGGTCCTGCCACCTCTCAGGGGAAACGTGTTGGGTACGTGACCGTGTGGCGGGGGGTGGGAGGAAGGGGGGAGGGGGAGTCAGGGAAATGGGGTAGCGGGGTCGAGGGGGAGTCAGGAGAGGTTTCTGGGTCAGTAGGTGAGTTGGATGAAGAGGAAGGAGAGGGTTGGCGGGGTTGCAGGTAGGGAAGGGGCTTGTCTGCGGGGTCGAACTCCAGGGGTGCAGGTTGCGGTCCACGGTTAGTTGAGGAAAAAGAGCCCTTTCGCTTGCGAGGCAAGGTGCATAGAAGGACCTTGTGGGTAGAGCAGGCCTGGCATAGGGAGGGCCTGTTCCGAAGGGTCCAAAAGGCTTAGGCATACAGGATCTCCGACCACTTGCCATTCCGTTTAAGGAAGTCGGTGAGATTTTGAAGAATGTTAAAGTCAAATGTGCCGGCTTCAGGCCAGCGGTCTTGACTGTCTAATTGGTATTGAGGCCAAATCTGTGTACAGCGTTGTTTAAAGCGGTTAGCTTTGAGTTCAGTGACAATGGTTTGAGATTTTTGAGAACAGAGGTCAGAGGGGAATCTTTTGGGACAGACTGGCCAGACCCCATAATTGAAAGGCAAGCAGTGGCTCCTATTGGGAGCTCGAGTCGTCACCCGTCGTCGCAATAGGAGTTAAGAGAGCTGTGTGTCGAGGTGGAGCGTCCCCACCATCGCCTACAGAGTGGCCCTTGGCTGGGGGTCCCTGAGAGAGGACTGAGATCTAGGGCGCCTCTAGAACACCGTGTCCGGATCTTACCTTAATCTAGGGGCCGGCTTGAGTGGAGTGTTGCATGTAGAGCAGTCGAATGGCAAGAGTTCCCTATTCCGGAGGTCGTCAGAGGGAGGGAGGGAGGGAAAGGGGGTAGAGCAGAGGCCTGAGGGTACTCAAAGCACCAATAAAGTCTTTGTACAAGGCTTGCACCGCTCACGAAGGCACTAGGCGTCCTGAGGGGAACCTAAGAGCCCTGGCAGAAAAGTGAGCTCGGTGGGAGTTCACGCTCCCAGACTCTGGGAAAAAGGAAAACAATGAGAGGGAGGCAGAGTGAGAAAATGAGAGTGAGTGAGATGAGTGCCTCGCCCCCTCCCGGGTTTCGGCACCAAGAATGTAGGGTATAGTTCTGGCTAGGCAGAAAAGGAAAGACGACCTCAATGGAAGTAGGTTGGCTTTATTCAGGCAAGGAGGGGCGACAGTCGGCCTAACGACCAGGCTGAGCGCCAAGAGGGATCGGGGGGCTCCATATTTATAGGGGGTTTATGGAAGGTTTCTGGACAGGGGGTGATATATCTCAGATAGATGCAACTGGCCTCGAGCATCACGGTGGGACCTAAAGTTCTGTTTTCTTTTCTCCGAAGTTAGATGATTCAGCAAGGGCCTTTGAGACTGTTGTTTTCTTTTCTAGGCCCAAAAGACTCCTTCAGTTGCCACACTGACACTCTGCACAGAGCCGCCACAAAGGGGCCAAAGAAGCCAGCTCCCCCAGGGAGACATGGCAGGAGGGGCGGGGGCGGAAGGAGGGAGGCCCTCAGAGACCCTTGCCCCAGGATGTCCTGAGTGGTACCCAGCCCCAGAGCTCGGGGGCTGGTTTGTGCTGTGAGAAAGGCCTCATCCCCAGGTGAGCTTCCTGGGGCACCCAGGCGGAGTGGAGGGAGCCTCTGCGGCCACTGGGATGCCCTAAGCTCCCTGACGGCCCCATGTGCGGTGGTCAGCAGTCCAGGCCGATTGACACCAGCAGCTCCTCCAGCACCCGCAGCCGCTGTGCAGCCTGCTCCATGGCGTGGCAGGTCTGCACCAGGCTGCCCATGTGGAAGCGGATGTCATCCACCAGCGGGATGGAGTCCGTCTCCTGCCGTGCGGCCACGGCCGCGGCTTCCTCCCGCACGGCCTCCACGAAGTCCTCCTGCTGCACCAGCTGCGGACAGGCCAGATCAGGGTACGTCCTCCGCCCAGGCCCGGCCGCCTGGGGCCCACACTCACCTTCTCGATGACCCTGGCCATGTACTTGGTGCACTGGTCCTCCAGGCGCGCCAGGCCGAACAGTTTGGCCACGCGCCACACCCCCACCACACTCTCCTCGTCAAGCAGCTGGGCCAGGCTGCGGCCACATAGCTGTTTCAGGCCTGGCAGCAGGTACATGTCGGCCACGCTCAGCACATCGTAAGCCAACTCCGGTGGCAGCTGCAGCGACAGAGGGTGAGGGAGGGACCTGGAGACTGGGATACGGGGTCCCTGGGGCTCACGGCGCAGGCCGGCACGGCCCTGAGACCGGTGCCTGCTTCTGGAGGGCAGGCCCCCTCTCGGGCATCCCCTCATCCAGGAGGGGCCGTGACGGGAGCCTAGGGAGGGTACTACCCCCACTGAGCCCTCCCAGCTGGGTGCTGTCCCTGCCTGCGCTGGGCATCACCACAGAGAAGAGAGAAACCCTCCTCAGCCGCTGTGTCCTGGGGTCTCTACGGTGACTGCAAACACGCCGGCTGCCTTTGGGGCAGCTGGAAGGTATCCTGGGGTCCCTGGAGTGCTCTGGCTGGAGGAACAGTCCACACGGGACCCCCGCTCCCCTCGCCAGGCTCTCAGAGCCAGTCCAGACATGTGGCGCACCTCGGTGTGGTCACTGTACACATAGTACAGCACGTGCATGAAGACCTCGGGCGAGACGCTGTGCAGAGTGACGGCCGGGAGGCCGCCTGAGGCCTCCAGCTGCTCGCTCTCCTGAAAGTGGTCATCCAGCAGGGCCCGGAAGTACTCGCTGCGGCCACAGAAGAAGGCCTGCGGGAGGCTGGGCTCAGGAGGGGCTGCCCCGGGAGCAGGGCTGGGCGGGCGTCCACAGGAGAAACCACATACCTTGTGACAGAGGAAGTTGTAACCATCCACGCGAAAGCAGACGTCAGGGCAGCTGCTGAGGCCGTCGCAAGGGAAGGGCAGCTCCCCGAGATCGCCCTGGGGTGGGGGGAGGCAGCCTCAGAGCAGGCGGGAGGGAGAGCGGTCCCAGCACGGGTCTGTCCTAGCTCACCCTGGAAGGTGATCGCTGCTCCAGGGGTCGAGTTAGACACAAGACCAGACAGAGAGACAGACCGGCTCAGGAAAGGGAAGTGCCAGGCTCTGGGTTTAAACCGCAGCCCAGGGCGGGGCGCTTACCCGGAGCTCAGGGGGCAGGGCGCAGTCAGCCAGCAGGGCCAGGTCCTCCCGCAGCTGGGGGTCGGCCTGAGGGGGCTCGATGGTCAGCACCTTCACGCACACAGCTGGCTTGGAGGCCACTGCAGGGAAGAGAGCACCGCTTCAGGGGGTGGGCGGCCCGCAGGCACCCGCCCGAGCAGGGGTCCTGAGGCCGGGATGGCCCGACTCACGCTTGGCCTCCAGGCCGCCGAGCAGGCCCCACAGCTGGCACTGCCGGGCCAGGCGCTCGCAGTCGCTGACATGCTCCACGCCGACGTCCAGGCAGCCTGATGCGGGGGCAGCGCGAGGGGAGACTTGGCTGACTCGGGCACTGAGGAAGCCCTCGGCCGCCCCCGCACCCCCAGGAGGTGGGCGGTCCATCTGCCCAAGCACTGTGCTGCAAGGCCACTGCGCGAGCTCTCAGGCCTCAGGACAGACCAGAGGGCCGCAGACTGTGGCTGGAAGGGCTGACCAAGGAGGCAGCTAGACCGTCCCCGCTGCAGCGGACGGGCCCCACAGGGAAATGGCAGCCCCAAGGCCAAGTCCGGTGCCACAGCCCCTGCCCACCGAGCCCAGCTCACCTGTGTACAGGTACTGCAGCAGCGCCCCGAAGGCCACAGGGTTGATCTGTGGGCAGAGACAGGGTCAGACACGGCCACACCACACGAGCCTCCCCCAGCACCCGCCGGACGCACCAGGGGGTGCCTGAGGACCACCGCGCTCTTGCCCTTCCACTTGGTGTCGAGCATGTGGGCGAAGTAGGTGCTGCGAGCGCCCAGGACGCCACGGTGTGCCCGGAAGGACTTGCCGTGCACCACGAAGACCACGTCGCTGTGGAGGCCCTGCTCCAGGAGCCTGCGGGCCGTGGGGGGCTCAGCGGTGCACCCAGAGTCCCGTGCCGCGGGAGAGCCCTCCCCGCCGCAGACCCCGGCAGGCCGGCTCACCGCAGCAGGAAGCTGTAGTAGAGGTCCCGCCGCCGGAAGGAGGCCGTCACCTGCCTGTAGTCCCGCAGCGCCCGGCGGATGGCGTCGCTCTGTGCGCCGTAGAGGCAGCGCTCACCGTCGAAGGTGTTGGCCTCGCAGCGGGCTCCTGAGGGCGGCAGAGCTGCCCGTTGTGGCTGGGGATGGGGAGGTGCGCACCCCCCCCGCCCCAACAGACACACACGGGGCCCCGGGCCCGCCCTGCCCCAGCACCCTCCCCGCCAGGCCCTGGGCACACAGACACCTTGGAGACCACCCTGCCCCATGTGGGGCCCCGGGGACAAACCCCAGACAGAAGCTGCGCTTCCAGGGGCAGAAGGTCATACACGGGTTAACAAGTGAGGTCAAGGGCTCTGAAGGAAACCAAGAAGGTGAAGGGTGGCAGTGGTGCAGCTACCACAGGAGTGGCCGTGGAAGACAAGGTGCAAGGACCTGAACCAAGCGAGTGCCACATCACCACCTGGGAAAGAGCCGTCCGAGCAGAGGGAATGGCGTGTGGAAAGGCCCTGAGGAAGAGCAGTGGAGCCAGCGGGGGCTAGCCGGGGGCGGAGGGGGCACACTTCACAGGGCAGCTCGGCCATGGCCAGGCTCTCCAGCTCCCAGGAAGCACGGCTGGGAGGCCCTGCGGGACTTCACTCCAGTCAGACTGGCCTCCCGGCCTGTGGGTACATGCTGAGCTGGGCCCCAGAGATGGGAGTTGGGGACGGGTTCTGAGAGCGCCCCAAGGGCGTGCAGGAATGCACCCCACGGCCCACCCTGCACTCACCGTTGGCCAGCAGGTAGAGCACCAGCTCCTCGTGTCCACAGAGGCAGGCGTAGTAGCTGAAGGGAGGCAAGCGAGGAAACCGTCAGGCCAGCAGGCACCCCCGTCCGCCCCCCCTCAGCCAGCCTGTCTCCCCCCCCGCCCACCTGTCCCCCCCACCCAGCACTCACAGCGGGGTGCTGTCCCACTTGTCCCGCACGTTCACCTCCACATCTCGCTGCTCCAGCAGGTACCTGGGCAGGGGGGGAATGGGGGTCAGAGGAGACCTGCGGGAGGGGAAGGAGGGAAGCCTCCCTCGGTGAGGGCAGGTGAGACAAAGCAGGGCAGGCGCTGAAGGCCAAGGAGCCAGGACAGGGTGTGGACATGGGAGCCTCTGGGCATGGGGGCCTCAGAGATGAAGAGGCTGAGCATCTGGGCTGACAGCGCTGGGAGGGGCTGCCCAGCTGGAGGCCTGCAGGGTCCTGGAGGTGTGGAAGTGAACAGTGGACAGACTCCAGAAGGTGGCAGTCGGGACCGGGGTAGGGAGGACCACTGAGGCTGCTCCATGCCTTTGCGCACACGCCCAGGTGGGAAGGACCTCAGTGTGTTGTGAAGAGCACCAGGCTCTGGGGCTACCAACTAAGCCCCAAGTGGCACCCGACCTGGGGAAGAGCCCAGGGAGGTAGCAGGACTCGGAAGTCCGGGACCAGCACCGGGGAGGGGTCCAGGGGAGGACGGGGAAGGAAGACAGTAGGCGCCTCACCTCCCAAGCAAGCCGCACCCCCTCCGGCGCGGCCGCGGTGACGGCGACGGCAGCGCCCAGGCTCTCCGACAACCGGAGCCTGACTCCGGGCCCCAGACGTTCCCAGCACCGGTCTGTGGCTCATCAGAGAAGCCACGTCGGGGGTCCCAGGCACCCCCGAGGGTTTGACCGCCGAGCCCTTCCCTTCTCTCCACCCTCTGCTCCTCCGGGCGTCCGCGTCACAGTCCTAACCGTAAGCCCACCGGAACCCCGGGGCAAGTCACGCCAGCACCCGCGTCCCTGCCCGGAGAACTTCCTCGCCGCGGACGGCCCTGCTTTGGAGCCCGGGCGCCGGCTGGGGGCTGGGGTTCGCGGTCCGCGCCTGGACCGGCCGCGTGCCCTGCCCCACTCCCCCACCAGGCGCTCCGCGGACCGCCCCCCGCCCCCTCCCGGGGACCACGCGTCCTCACCGCACTCGGCCCACGTCCCCCTTCCTGCAGCTGGAGAACAGATCGCAGGTATCCATGGCGCAGACGCCCCGACCCCGCCGAGCGACCTCGGGCGGCGGCGCCCGCCGGATATAAACACGCGGCGCCCCGCCCCACCCGCCCCGCCCGCTCCGTAGCGGCGCCTGGCGACCGGAGGACCGAGGAGGGCGGGAGGGGAGGCGGCCGCCCCGCCCGCAACCCACCCGCCCGTCCCGCCCGCTCCTGCACCCCCCGCCCAGCACAAGAACGAGTCGCGCAGGGGACGCGGGCCGGCGTGCTCTACGGACGTCTTTAATGGGGTCCCGGGGCGGCCCCGAGGGGCGTCGGGCTGGGGCGGGGGCGGGGCCGAGGTGCGTCCTGAGTCAGGGGAAAGCGGGGGGCCCTGCGCCGAGGGCCGGGCGGGGCACAGCCCCTCACAGGTGCGTGTCCTCCTCGAACACGTCCGAGTCCTCGGGGTCGCGCTTGCCCCCCCATGAGCGCGCTCCAGCCCCCCGGGCCGTTGACGGCGCCGCCGCCGTTCAGGCTGGGCTGCTTCTCCTGCATCTCCGACTGGCTGTCGCTGGCCACGTCCAGCGTGGGGTTGTCGTGGCAGCCGTTCTCCACGAAGCGCAGCTCCTCGCCGTGCGACTGCGGCGGGAGGGGCCGCTGGGCGAGCGCGCCGGACCCCGCGCCCGCACCCTGGCCCTTCACCGGCCCTGACCCCGCGGACCCTGACGACGAAAGGCCCCCGTCCGCGGCTCCCCCAGCTCTAACCCTTTAAAGTGACCACTGACCCTTCCACCCAGCAGCCAGGGCCCAGCGGAAACCAGCGGACCCCTCACCACCCACGCCTTCTAAAGGGGCTCCTCCTGGGTCTGTCGCCCAGAGAGGGGCTGCAGCCCACACCCCGCACCTCCAGCGCCTGAGGGAGGCTGGCGCCTTCCTCTGCACAAGCGCTTCCCTGCAGTCACCCCCTCCCCGCAGGAGGACACAGCCTCAGATGCCTGACCTGCGGCAGCCCCTGGCCTCGCCCCCGCCCGCACTGGCTGGCTCACCACGTGTTTGAGCTTGGGCAGCCGGCGCTGCCAGCAATTATAGAGCAGGCCGAGCACGATGATGACCACGCAGAGGGCACCGATGACCACCAGCACCACAAAGAGCGTCCCGTAGTCGCTGCGCACCTGGCTGGCCCGTGCCTGGCAGCTGCTGGTGGTGGAGTAGTTCTGGATGCCAATCTGGGGGGAGGGAGGAGCCCGGTTCCTTAGCTGGGGCCCTGGGGTGCCAGGCTCCCAGGCGGGGAACAGGCCTGGTACCTGTGTTGGGAGAGGGCCCTGCCTGAGCCCACTGCCCTTGCCGGAGGGCCCCAGCCTCCTCTAGCAGGCTCGCCGTGGCTCTGACCCGACTGTGGTTGACGTCTGGCCCCACGCCCACCTGGGGGTGCCCAATCCCCAGAGGCCGCCCGTCAACTGGCTATCACAGACCACAGTGCCCCACCCACATGGGCACAGACAGGGCAGCTGGGGGCCTCCGCCCTTTCTCCACTGCACACCTGCCCCACCATGCTCCTGGAACTCAGCTCCCACCTTGGGGTGGGTGTCCATGTCCTGGGCTGCCCCCCAGCCTCCTCTTCCCACCAGAACGATCACCAGTGTCACTGACTTGCCCAGCACCCCCACACTATGGGCTGTCTCGGGCCCAGGGAGCAGAGAAGGTGCGGTGCCGTCCCCATATGACAGGTGCTGGGGCGGGCGGGGAGGGGTGCCGCCTGCTGGTGGCAGAGCAGAGACCTGGGGGGCTGCTTTCTGCTGCGGGCCTCCTTTCCAAGGCCAGGAATCAGCGCTTTTTCCTGTGAATGCCCTGTGCATTTCCAGTGCTTTTCCACTGTTTAAGTTATCAAGACTCAGTTTTTCCTGCTGGATTCACCACCAATGCACACGCTAAACCTGCCCACTTGTGTGCTTCCAAAGACCCAGCCCAGGGGCTTTCCTGGTGGTCCAGTGGCTAAGACTCAGCGCTCCCAATGCAGGAGGCGCGGGTTCCAGCCCTGGTCAGGGAACTGGACCCACGTCAGGCCACAGCTCTAGATCCTGCACGCGGTCACCAACCTCGGAGATCACAAGTGCCGTCACTAAGACCCAGTGCGGCCAAACAAACGACAAATGCATATTTTAAAAAGTACTCTTTGCTAAAACAACAATAAAGCCCCAGCGTGCCTTTCAGCCAAATCCATCTGAATGAACTGTCTGGTAAAGCCAGAAGACCCAGGCCCCTGGGAGGGAAGAGGCAGGAGGGCCTGTACACAAGGTGGAGCCCAGCAGCCCGCTCTGCCATGAACTCCACACCTCACAGCCAGCCCCGCCCCCAGGTCTCATGGGACGTCTGGGGCAGAGCCCGGCCGTGCCTGGGGTGGGGGGCATCGCCTCTCTGCTCTCATCTAAACGGGCACCAGTGGGACTCAACAGGGCTTCTTCCCTGCTCACAGCCCCGGGTGGTGCCAAGGCTGAGCGAAAAGCCAGTCTGGCCCTCAGCACTCCGTGCGCTTATCAAGAAGCCCCACCACGATGGAGCCTCCCTGCCCCCCCACTTCCCAGCCTGGCACGCAGCAGATAAGGAGGGGGGGCCACAGCTCTGCCATGGACACTGCAGGCCCTTGGGCGCGAAGAGGACTGATAAGGGCCTGGATTCCAGCGAGTGGACGGGGCCTGGAGGACACGGGCTGTCCTCCAAGGGGGAGAACAAAGGTGCATCTGGAAGGGGGGTTGGCCAGCCTGTCCCCTCAGCCCAGGTCTCCAGGAGCGCGTGGTGACCCTCCTGAGCCTCTGCGAACGTGTGGTGTCCCCTCGCCTACCAGGCTCTGCAGGATTCCTGGAGCAGGCACAGTGCTGCTCCACTGCTCACCCAGGGAACGCCACCCACCCCTCCAGAACCCCGAGGCCCCTCTGCTCCACGGCTTGGGTCCCCACCCACCGTCTCACATGGCTCACCAAGTGGCTGCGGGTGGCTCCATGCCCCTCGAGGGCTGGGTCCGGCCGCGCCCCGCCACGCCACCCCCACCAGGCACTCTTACCTCCTCCAGGCTCCTGCGGATGTCGCCCAGCACGGACAGGACGTCTTGCGTGGGCACCACCCCTGCGGAGAGGGCACCGTCAGCAGAGCCGTGGCCGCGAGGCACTCAGCCCTGACCCGCAGACCCCAGCCTGTGCCCCCAGGGGACCACTGTGGCCCCGCAGCCCCTCCCCCCACGCAGCACACAGGCCTGCGGCACCCCTGGCCGGGTCCGCCCTCCTCTCTCCATGACCCACACGGCAGGCCCCGCTCACCCTGCTCGCCCACCAGCGCCATCAGCAGGTGCTGCTCCTTCTCGCTGGGCTTGCTCAGGGAGATGTGCCAGGTGCCGTGGCGGCCGCGGCCGAGGCGGGGCAGCGCACCCTCCACCAGGGCCAGGAGCTGCAGCCCCCCCGTGCCGCCGGAACACCTCCTGAGGGCACAGAGGAGTCTCACTCGCTGGGGGTGGCGCCCCGAGCCCCGCTTCTAGGCCAGGCCCCTCGCACCTGGGAAAGGTTGTGGGGGCCGCCCAGAGGGGCTGCTCGGGGAGCCCCGGGGACCACGGGGGATGGCAGGGGCGCAAGACCCGAGTCCACCTAGTCCTGCCCTGGCCTCTCGCCCCAAGGAGGGCGAGCACGGGGCCTGCCCAGGGCTCCTCGCAGGTGAGGTAGGGAACAGACGCACCCACACAGGGCCGGAGGGTCCACGCATGCCACGTGACGGAGAGCCGGGACAAGCTGGAGGAGGCGGGCAGGTGGCCGCCCCAGCCTAGCCCTCGCCTGTCACTGCAGGCACAGGGCCCAAAGGCAGGGAGTCAGGGAGGATGTCCATGTCCTCGCGGGCTGCAGCATGAGCAGGAGGACTAGCAGAGGGGTGACAGTGCTAGGGCCCTGGCTGGGGGCGGGAGCAAGGAGACTTCCTTCCCATCTGACACTCCTGTCCTGCTTAGGTTTCCTTCCCCTTGTGCACAGGGAATTACACAACTTATAAACAAGCAGCAGGCACCAAACAGGAACTCAGCGTGCGCAGAAGACCTCGCTTCTGGCTCCCAGCAGGTCACTGTCCCCATGTGGCCTCCCAGGAAGAGACCCTCCCCAGGCCTGGCGGTGCTCCCCAGCAGCCTCTCCCCTCTGGGACATGGGCAGTCGCCGCCCCCGGCTCCTGTGTCTCTCGAGCACCCGGCCTCGGAGCTGCCACCCGTGTGGGCCCCGACCCTCCTGACCTCCTTTCTGATGGAGCCCAATCTAAGGGGCGAGGCTGTCACACCCACAAAATGACAAGCTTCCTGCTGCCACGGCATGTCCAGGAGCAGCTCCCACCAGCCTCAGACTTGCAGCCTCACAGGAGCCGGTTCAGCTCTGCACCCACAAGAGGTTGGTGCCTGGAGATGCCTGAGTGAGCCAGAGGGAAGCCCCAGTCCCCGAAAAGGCTGCTACCGTCGGCGTGTGTGTGCACGTGCTTGTGTGCGTGTGTGCACGGGGCCCAAGCAGGGCACGTCCTGCGCCCCCTCATATGTGAGGGCTGCACACCACCTGGTGTGCAATGAGGCTGCACACCACCTGAGCACACCTCACATGTTCAGGGTCCACATGTCCGGCCGGCTCAAGCCCTAAACCCACAGTGTCATCTCCGAGGAGGGCCTGATGACTCGATCTAATTTCATACCATGTATTCTGTAGATGGGAACTGAGGGAAAAGCACTGGCTTTGGAATCATGTGTGGGTTCAAATCTCGGTTCTGCCACTTATCAGCTCTGTGACATTTAGCAAAATACTGTTCCTCTCTGAGCTTTGGTTTCCCATCTGAGAATGTGGGCACTGGTCCAAAAACCATGGGCTTACTGTGAGGGTTAAAAGTACTTTTTCAACCACAGGTGCAGGGACAACTGGATGTCCCAACAGAAAAGAAAACCACATCTGGACTCATACTTCATACCCACACAAAAGTCCATTTCAGGTGCATTTTACGTGGAACGCTTCCAGAAGTAAGCATGGCCTTGGAATGGGCAAAGATTTCTAAATTGGACCCAAAACTACTAACCATGAAGGAAAAAAATTGGTAAGTTGGACTATTTCACGGTGAAGTTAAAAAAAATGGACTTCCACTTATCAGAGGGTTCAGTTAAGAGGGTGAAAAGGCAACCCACAGAGTAGGCGTTCACGCCACATACACAGGACAGGGGTTTCATATCCATGAATGTCAATGATTTACAGACATCAATAAATGAAGCCAGCTAGCCAAGTTGCTAAGTGAGCAAAAGATCTGATGAGGCACTCCCCAGAAAAGAGGCTCAAACACGTATGACAAGTTATTCAATCTCATTGATCATCAGAGAAATGCAAAGTAAACCACAAAGTGCGGCCAGCATACCACACACGCTGCAAAATGGTTAAGCTGGAAGCAATGCTGACAGTCAGCAGCCCAGAGCGCCAGGCACTGCCCCGGAGGAACAAACTGCTGGGTCACCGTGGCTGCTGGACAGCACCCAGCCAAGGAGACCCACGGCGCCACCCGTCAGAATGTGCCCAGTGCCCACCCGCCAACGTGTAGACCCCAGAACCTCCAGAGCAGCAGACCCACAACAGCCTGGAAATGAAGCTCCTCAAAGGCCTGTCACCAGTCAGAGGGATAAAGACCCAAGGAGCATGAACACACAGCAACGCGTGTGAGGACACAGAAGGCTCCCGGAAGCAGGGTGCTGATGCACAAGAGGCCAGAACAGAATACCACACACTCGAAGAGCGCACTTCTGTCACATTCAGAAGCTGCAGAAGCTGCAGGATCAACTCATAGCGTTACAAGTCCACACGGAGGTTCCCTGAGGAACAGTCTGGAAGGCGGTGCGGGCCTCGGGGCCGGGCTGCTCTCTCTGACCCGACAGCCGCCCTCCCCGGCTCTCCTGCTACAGCATGAGGCATGAGGACGCCCCCAAGCACAGACACAGGTGTGCCCTGTCTTCCCTGCCAAGCCCTCCCTGGGCAGGGGACCCTCCCCAACGGCCACAGCAGCACCCCAGCTACTGCCCAGGCCCTGCGCTGACACACAACTCCTCGCAGTGACAGGGCAATGGGAAATGGTGCAGCTGCTCCACGAAACTGTATGGCAGCTCCTCCAAAAGTTACAAATAAAATCACCAGGTGATCTGCAAACCCCACTTCTGCGTGTGTACCAACACAATTCAAAGCAGAGTCTGGAAGAGGTATTTGTACACCAAGTTCACAGCAGCATTTTCCGCAAGAGCGAAAACATGTCTATCAACAAATGAACAGATAAACAAACTGTGGTCCTTCCACACACTTGAGTACTGCTCAGCCTTAAAGAGGAAGGCAGTTCTGACACCTGCGACAACTGGTATAAATCTTGAGGACACGCTGCTCGGTGAAACAAGCAAGCCACAGCAAACACAAATCCCACTAACATGAAGGACCCAAGCAGCCAGCTTCACAGAGACGGGAAGCAGAAGGGTGGCTAAGAGGGCGGGGGAGACGGAGCTGTTAATGGGGACGATTTCCATTTTGCAAGATGGAAAAGTCCTGGAGCTCTGCTCCACAATAATGTGAACATACTTAACAACGTACACTCAAAAATGATCAAGATGGTAATTTTATGCTAGGTATTTTTACCACAATAAAATCCCACCATAATAATGACTAATTAGGTAGATGTCAAACATATCAATAACCTCAGGTATGCAGATGATACCACCCTTTCGGCAGAAAGCGAAGAGGAACTGAGGAGTCTCTTGATGAGAGTGAAAGAGGAGAGTGAAAAAGCTGGCTTAAAACTCAACATTCAGAAAACTAAGATCATGGCATCTGGTCCCATCACTTCATGGCAAATAGATGTGGAAAAGTGGCTGACTTTATTTTTGGGGGCTCCAAAATCACTGCAGATGGTGATTGCAGCCATAAAATAACTCCTTGGAAGGAAAGTTATGACCAACCTAGACAGCATATTAAACAGCAGAGACATTATGTTGCCGACAAAGGTCCATCTAGTCAAGGCTATGGTTTTCCCAGTAGTCATGTATGGATGTGAGAGTTGGACCATAAAGAAGGCTGAGCCCCAAAGAATGGATGCTTTTGAACTGTGGTGTTGGAGAAGACTCTTGAGAGTTCCTTGGACTGCAAGGAGATCCAACCAGTCCATCCTAAAGGAGATCAGTCCTGAATATTCACTGGAGGGACTGATGTTGAAGCTGAAACTCCAATACTTTGGCCACCTGATGCGAAGAGCTGACTCATTGGAAAAGACCCTGATGCTGGGAAAGATGGAAAGCAGGAGGAGAAGGGGACGACAGAGGATGAGATGGTTGGATGGCATCACCGACTTGATGGACATGAGTTTGAGCAGGCTCGGAGAGTTGGAGATGGACAGGGAGGCCTGGTGTGCTGCAGTCCATGGGGTCGCAAAGTGTCAGAAATGGCAGCAACTGAACTGAACAAACATTAAGTGAGCATAACAAAGCAGATAAAACCAGGGAAAACAGAGAGAAAGCATTTTAATTTCTTTGTGTTGTCTGGGAAGAAAAAGCGACATTAACTTTGGACTCCATTATCCAAGTATGCACACCCCAAATTCCAGGGTCTCAAGGCCCCACACTGTGGTCTCCAAGCACCACGTGTCCATAACCAGCAAGAAGGCTCCTTGGAGAATGCCGATTCTGGGTCGGAGGAAGGGAACATACAAGAAGAGCCTGCAACATCCCGCTACACGGAAAGCAATGACACCAGGGGCCTCCCTGGTGGTCGAGTGGTGAAGACTCCACCTTCCAGTGCAGGGGACACGCTGAGCCCCGGTTGGGGGAACTAAGATCCTACATACTGCATAGCAGCTAAGCCTCTGCACAACTCCTGAGCCCTTGTGCTCTGGAGCCCGCGCTCCACAGTGCGAGAGTCCTTGCCCAACAACAACAGGCCTGCGTGATACAAGGCCACAGCTGAGACCTGACACAGTCAAATAAATAAATAAAATAAAAAGGAAAGCAGGGAAACTATCAAACATTAATAGACTGGTCAAAAGGACTCAGAAGCCAACTCAAAGAGGCTTTCACTGGCCAAATAGGGGTGCAGACAAAGCGGGCTGCCCGCCAGTCAGTTCCACAAAGATCAAGTCACTGGCCACTGGCGTCGCTGACATACAAGAACCCTCTGCAAGGAAAGCGGGATGAAGCATGCTGTGTTCTAGATACATGGGCCCCTGGAGAGGTAACATGTATACTAAGGAAGAATGTTGTTGGCCCCAGATTCCCACTCTTTCCCACATACAGCAAAGCACTAAAATCATGAACTGCGAGATCCTTGAGGCCAGTGGCAGCCTTCTCCTGAGACCCCGGCTGCAAGCAGCCCCTTCACCAAAATTCACATGCATCCCGGCTCGATGTCCACCACTCCGAGCAGCTCCTCAGGGCCTCTGAGATGCTGCCTCCCAGGCCCCTGTGCTCAGACACCAAATAAACTCGACCCACAGCCCTCGCAATGAGCATTTTATCCAGTTAACAGAGTGAGCATACATGAGATTAACAACTGCCCTGGGTTAAAGCACACCCATGATGTCAAAATCTACCCGTTTATAAAGACGCTGGGAAGAAGTGAGTATCTCACTGGTCACTCCATGTTAAGTGTGCGCACGTACTCTCACTACCCCACCCCAAGTCCACTGAAGAAGAATGAAGGTTGTTTTTTAAGGCCTGAAACCACAAAGACAAAGCTACACCAAAACAACAGAGGAGACGAGAGCCACACGCTTGGGCACCGGAAGCGGATGGCGGGTCAGTTTCCCAATTCAGCGAGCCCAGAGAGCCGGTCCTGAGGCAGCCTGGGCAGAGCTGAGACACAGTCACACCGACGCATCCACTCCCTGAGCGCTCAGGGTGCACAGCGCTGGTGAGCTCCAGGGGAGGACGGGACGGGAGGACGGGAGCTCCAGGGGAGGACAGGGCAGGAGGACAGGAGCTCCAGGGGAGGACGGGAGGGGAGGGTGGGAGCTCCAGTGAGCTCCAGGACAATGCTGGACAAGACAACTCTCCGAGTCTGCTTGAGAAGCACCGCATCCCTAGGCGGCCCGTTTGCTCCCCACTCAACACTGTAGAGCTGACAAACATCCCTTCTCCCTGCACAAGACTGAAAGTTCATCTTCAGTGATGGTAAAACACAGGGTCTCTGACCCTGAGGACAGCAGACCCAACTGTGGGAGAGGCTCACGCCGCAAATGAGTGCAGTGAATCAACTTCCCGTCAGGCACGCCTGTCCTGACACAGACACACAGCCCTCTCGCACCTGCTTCAGAACACTGTCAATCAGCCCCATACCCTCCAGTAGGACAGAAGTTCCTCTTTCCAAGATCCTAATCACCCAGGAAGAAGGACCTAAAGACACCGACATAAGACATTCTCAGACGAAACAGCCCAGCCAGACCACCCTCCAGAGAAGCTCAGTGAAGTCCACCAGCAGGCTGCACCAGTCCTCCTGAGAACAGCTCCAAACTAACGCCAGCAGACACCCGAGAGAGGACGTGTGTGGAAAACTGACCAAAACCACATGGGAAAGGCAACCTGCAGACATGACACTGTCCACAAAATCACAAACAGAGGGGGCGAGTGCAGAGCCCTGGGGATTTAAAACCAGAAAGCCCTCTCTTCTCGGGTGTTGGTGGGAGAAGCTCGTCCCCCTGCAGCCCCCACAGGGCCCGGCCGCCTGCCCGCCAGCACTCACACAGTCTATGTTCTCAGTCATGTTCAGGATGACGTAGTTCTTCCCGGCCAGGTTGCTCCAGTCTTTGCAAATCACCTGTGCAGTGAAACAGAAGGGCATCTGGAGGGAGCCTGAATGGAAACCCCTGGAGACGCAAGGAGGGCGAGGCTGGGTGTGGCTGTGACAGCTCGGAGGGCAGACCAGCTGCGTCACCTCGACAACTGACAGCCCCCGGCCAGGCCCAGAGGCTCCAGGGCAGAGGGAACCGGAATGCTCTAAATGGCGAACAGCACACCTGTGGGTGGACACCCGGGCTGACTGCCCAGGACCATCCCTTTCCTTCTGGGGCCGGGCGTGGGCCAGGCTGGGGGGGGGGGGGGGCTGGCAGGAGTGCCCCCCATCAGCTGTGACAAGGGGACCCTGAACCAGGGGGGTCAGGGGGCGCCACACCTCCGCAAGTCAGTGTGGAGAGGACGCCGCTGCTGGGCTGTGAGCAGTGCCTCCGAAGTCTGCTGCCCGCCCTCCCCAGCCCGCTGCCCACCCCTGCCCTACACCATCACTCTACCTGTGTGGAGTCCCAGGGCCTTCTGGATGGAGCCCCCCCGGCCTGCCCTTCCTGGGGCTCCTGCCTGAGGTCATCTCGCCCCAGAGCCACAGAAGAAGGTGTCAGCTCTGTGCCTCCGGGGGCCAGCGGGAGAAAGGCTGAGACTCTGGGCTGCAGGGAGTCTCTGCTGGGGCCTTCAGCCCCGCTGGGAGCCGCCGTCTGAGGGAAGGAGGCGGGGGGGACGGCCCCGCACCCGGCCGGCCGGCCAAGCCCATGGCTGCAGCAGCGGCCTCCTCAGGCTCCGGAGGGGCCTCAGACTCACTGCCGCGCCCCACGGCCGGCAGCACCGTGGGCCCTGCCCTTCGGCTGGCCGCGTCCTGACCCCTCAGGGTCACCGGGCTCAGGCTGACCCTGGGTGGGGACAGGCCGGACTCCATGCTGCTGCCTGCCTCCCCTCCAGAATCCGCCTGGTCCCCTGACTCCTCAGGCCTGTGCTCAGGGAGCCCCGGGGCCAGGCTGCTGCCCGTCGGTGGGAAGCCAGGCGCCTGCCTTCGGGCATCGTCCTGGGGTCTGGTCACTGGCAGCAGCTGCTCCTCCTCCTCCTCTCCGGGGGCCACGTGCCAAGGTGGCCCCACCAGGTTCACCCCGGGCAGCGGGGAGGGGAGATTCGGTGTCTCCTGACTCTGGCCCGTGTTGTCCGTGGGACCCACCTTCTCAGTCAGGTCCGGAAAAACATAATCTGTGGACAGAGAGGGAGATTTCATTCACAAGCTTCATCATTCATGGATTTGCTGAGCAGATGATAAAAATAACCAGGAGAGCCTCGGGGGGGAGATGGTGAGGAGGTCGGTGGACAGTGGGTCACGTGGGAAAGGAGTGGGAAACAGGCTGCACTGGAGGGGGCAGAGCTGGGCGACAAGCCCCAGGCTGGCCCTCACTTCCTCCATGGGAGCCACGTGGCACGAACCTGCCAGTGTATCAAGCCCCACAGACCCGGGGTGGCGGGCCGTCTGCGCCCCACCCCAGGCAGCCAGCTCTCCGCACCTCTCTCGCTGCTCCTCTGGGCTCTGTCCTGAAAATCCATCACGACCCTTCACCCCTTTCCTAATGGGCTGGGGTGGAGGTCTTCCAGGTGTCTGAGGACCCTCTCAGCGCAGGTGATGACCACCGTCCCTGACGGGTGCTCCTGCTCTGAACTGAAAGATGCCGGGGAGGAGAGGGAGGAGGCTGAGCCCCGGCGTCTGGCGCCTTCCCGTGCTCTCAGCGCCACTGCTGGCGGGAAGGAGCGCCTCCTCGCCCGCCAGCCCCCGAGAATGGAGGCCTCCTGGAGACTGGGACGTCTGTCTTCTCAAGGACACGTGAAAAGCACAGGCCAGTTTGTTTGGAAACTCATTCACAGTGTCCGAGTCTACATCCAGGCGGCAACAGGTACTGGTGGCCCCACTTTGTTTCAGAATAATACCCGTCACCGACACCGAGATGCCAACTAAACACCTCAACTCATCTACTTGAAGAAAGAAATTTTATGGAAGCTAAAAGAAATAATAATAATAATAATAAACATCAAAGTTCTGAAACACCGTAAAACCAGGGCTGGGAAAGGTCGACAGGGGTGACTGAGCTGCTCAGTCTCCTCCTCCTCCCAAATTTCTGACAAAAGAGAGAACTGTTTTACACCATCAAAATAAAAGTCTAAAAAACATCGATAAATTTCTGGTAACATGGAAAGCAGATGAGCTCAGAGAATCAGATAACCTCTCAACCAAAATAAAGAGGAAAAGTCAGCAGTGGAAGAGGGAAGTTCTTACCGTCAGAATCAAGGAGAGAGTAGTACTGTGGGCTTAGTGAGGACAGAGAACACAAAACTCAGGGAACAGAAGATAATGTTTCAAATTATCGTTAGCATCTCAGAAAGATAAAAACACTCTGCGTCCCTGAAGTAAGAACGGGGTAACAAGAAAATCAAGTAGTCTTAAAAAGAAAAGGTCTTGGATTTATTTGCAGGGTAGCAATGGAAAAACAGATATAGAGAACAGACTTATGGACATGAGGAGAGGGGAGGAGAGGGTGAGATGTATGGCGAGAGTAACATGGAAACTTACATTACCATATGGAAACTAGATAGCCAAAGGGAATTTGTTGTAGGTCTCAGGGAACTCAAACAGGGGCTCTGTATCATCCTAGAGGGATGAGATGGGGAGGGAGATGGGAGGGAGCTTCAAAAGGGAGGGGACGTATGTATACTTATGGCTGATTCATGCTGAGGTTTGACAGAAAAGAACAAAATTGTGTAAAACAATTATCCTTCAATTAAAATATAAATTAATTAAAAGAAAAGTTCTTGGAAACTAAAAATCATTTCAATGTATGTGAAATTTCGATAGACCAGCTTGAAGAAAAGTCAAAGAAAAGTCATCAGAGCAAAAGCACAAGGAAAAATGAGCTAAGAGATAAAGGCAGTCAGTGTGGGTGGCATCTAGTTAATGTCATCTTCAACAAGACAGAAAGATCCCAAGTCCAGGCCACACAGAAGGAACTGTCAGGCTGGGAGGGACGTGAACAGGGAAAAATGGCAGGCTCACACTAGCCTCACTCTCAGGACACGTCAGCTCTCAGAGAACAAACGGGCTACCTTCAAAGGAACAAGGAACAGACTATCATCAAACTATCATCAAGCTTCTAACCAACAACACTAGACTGCAAGAAGGAAAAGTGCACTCAAAATTCTGAGGGAAGCTTATTTTGAACTTGGAATTTTATACCCAACCAAACTATCATTTAAATGTGATTACAAAATAAAGACATTTTCATATACACAGTTTTAAAGGTTTTACTATCCACAGATTCAGAGAGAATTACATAAGGAAAAAAGTTCTCCAAGAAATCCAAAAAGAAGATACAGGAAATCAAGAAACTATGAGAAATATCATGAAAATAAATCTCAGGACATAAGCTATACAGCAGGCCTAGAGAACAAGCATTCAAATGAGAACAAAGATCCAGAGGGCTCTAAGAATTACTATTTTCATAAGAAAATTTTTGATTTTTTAGAAGCTGAATGATCACTGAAAGTCCACTATAAGGTTTAATGAGTAAGTAAAACCTTCCACCAGCCCCGCTTTGTTAACTACACTCTCTGGAGCGGCAGAGACTCAGTAGCTTAAGGTTTACCCCTGCGTACTACGTAGGAAGCTGACCTGCTCCCAGGGCAGAGCAGCCAGGGTGAGGCCTGCGGGTGGGGTGGTACCCAGAGCACAGCAAGGAGACCCACAGCAAGTAAGACTGAGCAGTCCAGCACCCCCTTTATAAACACTGAGAACAGTCAAGATTCACAGGACACAGGAGGAAAGCCAGGCTCAGGAAGGAGCATGACTGTGAGACAGCAAAGAACTGTCCTCCGAGAGAAGGGTGAATCCAGTCAACAAAGGAGCTCTTGGAAGGAGTGATCATTAACATCCTCAGAGACAAAAAGACAGCTACCTCTGTAAAACCAGGATGTGTGCGTGCTAAGTCACCTCAGTCATGTCCAACTCTGCGACCCTATGGACTACAGCTCGCCAGGCTCCTCTGTCCTTGAGAATTCTCCAGGCAAGAATACTGGAGTGGGTTGCCATGCATTTCTACAGGGGATCTTTCCAATCCAGGGATCAAACCCAGGTCTCTTATATCTCCTGCACTGGCAAGAGGTTCTTTACCACTAGCACCACCCGGGAAGCCCCAAATCAAGGAGAGAGAAGAATAGAACTGTTTTACTTCAATCTAAGTAAGAATTCTATAACTGACCTGTTTAAAACTAAAATGCAACATAAAAACATGATTTAAATGGGCTGGTTGACCACTTGGCAGGAATCTATACAACAGAATGTCAGGTGGGTGCCTGGGCATAAAACATATAAAACCGCTTCCAATTGTAAGATCTCATTTCTAACCTGAGAGCAAAGCACAAGAATTAGATGAAGGAGGGGATCAAAGACAGCAGAGAGTTAGGGGCTTGTCACAGTGGTTCAGGAGAGACGGAGCTGACGGTAGTGGAGATGATGAGAGAGGACTGGACGTAAGAGGCGGCCCAGGGCAGGGCGGCTGGCCCACAGGAGGGTCGGCACTGTGGGAGGAGGGGCTGACTGTGGGGGAAGCCACGCCATTAACAGAAACGGTGACATCAGAGGAAAAAGGGAGCTGGAAACAGCCAGCAGCACGGATAGGGCCTGACAGGGGCAGGTCAGAGCGGCGCGGCCCTGCAGAGTCCCACTGGGCAGAGTGTCCCCAAGGAGAGGCCTGAACTGACACATCCTCTACTGCCCAACACTGGCAAGCTTGTCCAAGTAATGGTGGGGCCCTCGGCTGCCCTGGGCTTCAGTTTTTCCTGTGACAAGAGAGGATGCCGAAACCTAGGATTTCTAAGGTTCTTTCTAGCCTGGAGAGTCTAAGCTTTGGAGAGAATTTTGATGAATGTGTCTTACACCGGCAGCATGAAAAACAACAACTCTACTGTCCAAAACAAGAAAGATACAGGATTCACCAGGTTTCAAGCTACCGTGGACAAGCAGGGTGATCTTCTTCACTCTGCGTCCCCAGCACCTGACACGAAGGCCTCAGAGTGGACAGCAGCACAGCCTGTCTGCTGAGCTCCTGGTGCCCACCCCCACCTCCCGCACCCAGGAAGCCCCACGGGGGGATCAGACCTCCAAGCACGATGCAGGCCCCTCTGCAAGCCGCGTCAGCTCCTCCCCTCTCTCCCTAAAGGTCTCACTTTCAGACCATCAATCCTGACTCATCATTTCTGGACTTCTTTCTCAGTGAGTTGACTGTTTCTGAAGCCTCTATCTACTCCCTCAACACAAAAGGCTCCCAAACTGACATCTCCCACCAAGCCTTCAGCCTCTTCCAGCCCCTCCTCTCCGGGGACTTGATGAATCACTGATGCTCACTTGTCCTTGGCATCAGCAGAATTCTCTTTTCTTCCTTCTTTACCACCTCTCGGCATCCAAAATTATTCCTTCCCCTTTCACTGTGTGATTTCATCTCCACTGAGTATGAACTGGATGGCTGTGGACACGGTACTTAACCTCTACACGTCTCCTTTCCCTTATCTGTAAACTAAGAACAGTACGCAGCACACAGGTCTGTGGTCTGGACTCAAACAGGTGGCCCTGGGCACCACTGACAGCACAAACACTGCGCAACTGTGGGTCTTCCGTGACCACCATCAAAGGAATGGTCACACTGTTCACATCACGACAGGGCAACAGCAGCATCGTGGACGTGTGCTCCCCAGGACGAGGAGACTGGAAGCACTTGAGTGACGGGTCAGAATGCAGGACGGAGGGCCGGGAGGCACAGGGCCGAGTGTACTGACAAGACTGCGTATAACCTGAACTAGGGAACTGCCTCTCACACCAGAAATGAGGATGGATGGGAGGCCCACCGGGGGGAACAGACTCCAGACCAGAGATAAGACAGGCGGTGACACATGAGCAGCTGGGGGGGCAGGCCCAGGAGGGTAAAAACAGAGGGTCCAGGGAAGAGGCAGTGACACTGGATCGAAACGTGAGTGCAGACTAACCAGCAAAGAAGCCAAGCTTTACCTAAGAGTAACTGGGTTTGATTAACGGAGGAAGGTAAGATGAGTATGGCACTCCCACCAAAAAGACACACCCCGAGTCTGCTTAAGGGGAAACGCGAGACAAACCAAACCCAAGAAGGGGCCTACAAAATAACTGGCCTGACTCCTTAAAAAAAAAAAATCAAAATCAAAATCATGAGAGGCAGGCCTCAGTGTTCCAGAATAAAAGAAACAAAACACACAGGAAAACTAAATGCAGTCCGTGATCCTGGACTAGACAGTGAACTGGAAAAGTTTATTATTTTCCTTTTGCTACCAAAGATGTTGCTGGAAGAACTGGAAAAGTTTGAATACACTTTGTAGTTAAATAGTATTGTATCAGGCTTCCCTGATGGCTCAGCAGGTCAAGAATCTGCCTGCAACACAGGAGATGCAGGCTCGATTCCTGAGTTGGAAAGATCCCTTGGAGAGGGGCATGGTAACCCACTCCAGTATTCTTGCCTGGAAAATCTTGTGGACTGAGAGGAGCCTGGCGGGCTACAGCCCACAGAGTAGCAAAGAGTAGGACACATGGCACAGGTTGTATCAACGTCAATTTCCTGATTCTGATTCACACACTGTGGTGTGACCAGAGAATGTCTTTGTTAGAAACACACACCAAAGTATTTAAGGGTCAAATGGGAATTCTGTCTGCAACATACTGTCAAGGGCTTATGGAAGAACTCTGTCACTATGTCTATAAAACATACCCAGAATAACAAAGCAAATGCAGAAATATGTTAACAATGAAGGATCTAAGTGTAGCGTACATGGAATTTTTCTTGTTGTCTGTAAATACAAGGTTAGCCACCAGAGGAAAAAGGCAGGGGACAGGGCAGGCCGTCTGGACTGCGAGCTTCAGAGCTCCAGGAGGAAGGGGTGCAAAAGGGACATGAGACAGGTGGATGTGGGGGAGGAAAGGGAGCGCTCTTTCCACTCAGGAGTCCACCAGAGAGACTAGGGTCAGCAAGCCGAGAGGAGCAGGGAGGCCAGAGCAGGCCTCCTGCAGGAAAGGGGTCAATGGAGAAAGAGGAGAGGGAAGGAGTGGGGGAGTGAAGAAAGGGGAGGAGGAGGAGGGGGACAGGTGGACAGAGGAAAGGAGGAGGGGGCATCATCAGGAGAAAAAGGGGAGAAGACAGGACACGGGGACAAAAGGACCAGCAGGAGGAGAGGAGGGGAGAGAACAATCAGAGGGGAAGAGGACTGGGAAAGTGAAGGCGGACAAGAGCACCAACAAAAACAGCAAGAGGTGGGAGAATGGGACACGTCTCACGGATGGACAGACTCCCAGAGCACCAGTCTTCTGAGCACCCTGACTCCTGGATGCCACCATCTCCTGAGCACCACTGTCCAGTGGGCTAGAACATCTACTGCACCCTCACAGTCTCCCGGACACCACCGTCTCCTGGACACCACCACCTCCCAGACACCACCGTTCTTGAGCACTCCTGTTTCCTGCACAGCACTATCTCTTGCAAACAGTCTCCAGGACTCCACAGTCTCCTGGGCATCAACAGTCTCCTGGAGCACCAACATCTCTTGGAGCACAGCAGTCGCCTAGACACCACTCTTTCCTGGAGCACCACTGTCTCCAAGACGCCACTGTCTCCTGGGTCTGTTGTCCCTTGGAGCAGCAATGTTTGCTGAGTACCATCAACTCCTAAGGCACCATTACCTCCAGGACATCCCTGTCTCCTGTCCCCACCATCTCTTGGAGCAACTTCTCTCCTGGACATAACTGTCACTTGAAGCATCACTGGCTCCTAGACCCCACTCTCTCCTGAGCACCACTGTCTACCATAGCAACAATATCTCCTGAGCATCAGTTTCTTTGAGTACCACCTCTTCAACACCCCCATCTCCTGAACACCACTGTCTCCTGGAGACCCAATGTCTTCTAGAAACCAAGGTTCCTAAGCACCATTGTCTGCTGGGCAGCAGTCTAGTGAACACCACAGTCTCCTAGACACCACTTCCTCCTGGAGCAGCAGTGTCTCATGGAGAACACTGTCTCCTGGGCACCACTGTACTGAGTACCATTATCTCCTGGAACCAACCTTCTCCTAAGCACCACTGTCTCCCAGAGCAACAAAACCATCTGAGCACTGTAGTCTACTGGAGAATCATACTCTCTCTGATACCAGCATTTCCTGAGTGCCACTGTCTCCTGGATGCCACCGTCTCTGGAGGACCACAGTCTTCTGAAACAACAACTTTCCCTGAGCACAATCACCTGGAGTACCACAGTCTTCTAAACACCACGGTCTCCTGTGCACCATCCTGGACACTACTGACTGTGGAACAAATTCTCTCCTAGACACCACCTTCTCCTAGAACACAACTCTTATCTAGACACCACATTCTCTTGATCACTGATGTCTCCTGAGCACCATCATCTTCTAGAGTACTACGGTCTCCTGGACAATACCATCTCCTAGAGCAACCTGTCTCCTGGACACCTCCCTCACCTGTAGCACAACTGTCTCCTGGACATCAATGTCTCCTGAGCACCAGTATCTTCCAGACAGCCTTGTCTACTAAGTACTGCTGTCTCCTGGACCAGTCTCCCCTGAATACCATTGTCTCCTGGAGTAACAATATCTTCTGAGCACCACAGTCTGCTTGAGCACCATCTCTTCCAAACCACCATCCCCGAATACCACTGTCTTCTGGGCAGCACTGTCTAGTAAGCACCATTGTTTCCTGGACACCACCATTGCCTGGAGCATCAGTCTCCTAGATACCACTTTCTCCTGGAGCAGCACTGTCCATGCAGAACACTGTCTCCTGTGCACTACTGTCTGCTGGACACCACTGTCTCCAGAGCATCACTGTCACCTGAGCACCTTGTTTACTGAGCCCCACTGTCTCCTGGAGCCCACCATCTCCTGAGTTCATTGTCTCATGCAGCAACGTTTCCAGAGAACCATAGTCTCCTTACTACCACCATCTCCTTGAACACCAAGTCTTCTAGACACCAAATTCATCTAGAGCAACACTGTCTCCTGAGCACCACCATCACCAGGGGTACCATGTCTACTGACACCACCATCTCCTGAATAGCACTGGCCCCTGGATACGATGGTCTCCTGGACACCACCATCTCCTGGGGTATCATATTCTCCTGGATATCACCGATTTCTGGAGCAATGTCTCTCTTGGAAAAAACTATTTCCTGGAGCACCACCATCTCGCAGAAGACCACAGTCTGCTACACACCACTTTCTCCTGGAGGGCCACTGTCTCTTGGACACCACTCTCTCCTAGAACACCACAGTCTCCAGGACACCACTGTCTATGGAGCATGACCATCACCTGGGCACCATGTGAATGGAGCACCACCATCGCCTGGTCTCCACCATCTCCTGAGTTCACTGTCTCCCAGAGCAGCAATGTTTCCAGAGTACCATTGTCTCCTGGAGCACCAGTTTCCTAGACACCACTTTTCCCTTGAGCATCACTGTCTCCTGCACACCACTGTCTCTGGAGCATCACTGTCACCTGGGAACCATGTTTACTGAGCACCACTGTCTTTTGGACCCCAATGTCTCTTGAGTTGTCTCTTGGAGCAACAATGTTTCTCAAACATCATATTCTCCTGGAGCACCAACATCTCGGGGAACAGCACAGTTGTCTAAACACAACTTTTGTCTAGAGAAACACTGTCTCCTGGACACCACTGTCTCCCGTGTAGCATTCTCTCCTTGACACTACCATCTCCTGGAGTACCACAGTTGCCTGGACACTGCCATCTCCAGAAGCATCACTATCCATTGAAACCACCATCTCCTGAACACCACGGTCTCCTGGACACCATGGTCTCCTGATCAGCACTGTCTCCCAGACACCACCATTTCCTGGACACCTTGTCTCCAGGTCACTCTCCTTTCTTGGATGATCAGTCTCCTGGACCCCACCATCTCCTGGAGCACCACTGTCTACAGGACACCACTGTTTCTGGGGCATCACTGTCTCCTGGGAACCATGTTTACAGAGCACCATTGTGTCCTGGACCCCACCATCTTTTGAGTCCAGTGTCTCCTGGAGCAACAATGTTTCTTAAACATCATAGTCTCCTGGAGCACCACCATCTCGTGGAACACCAGAGACTTCTCACACCATTTTCTTCTAGAGGAACAGTCTCTCCTGGACACCACTGTCTCCTATGCACCATTCTCTGCTGGATACCACTGTCTCCTGGAGCAATATCTCTCCCAGGCATAACTGTCTGCTGGAGCACCACTATCTGTTGGACACCACTGTTTCCTGGACACCACTGTCTCCAGGACACCACGGTCTGTTGATCATACACTTCTGGGCCCTATGGTCTCCTGGAGCACCAGTGTCTACTGGACACCACTGTCTTTGGAGCATCACTGTCTCCTGAGCACCATGTCTACTGAGTACCACTGTCTCCTAGACCCTACCATCTCCTGAGTCCTTTGTCTCCCAGAGCAACTGTGTTTCTTGAGTACCACAGTATTCTGGAGCACCAGTCTCCTGGAACACCACAGACTGCTAGACACCACTCTCTCCTGAACACCAGTTTCCTCTGCACCATTGTCTTCTAGACAACATAGTCTCCAGGAAGACCACAGCCTCCTGAACAACACTGTCTCCTGGAGCACCATTGTCTCAGGATCATCAGTGTTACCTGAACACCATGTTTACTAAGCACCATTGTCTCCTGGACCCCACCATCTCCTGAGTCTACTGACTCCGGGAGTGACTATGTTTCCTGAATACCATAGTCTTCAGGAGCACCACTATCTCCTGGAACACCACAGTCTGCGAGACACAACTTTCTCCTGGACACTACAGCCTCCTGTGCACAACTGAGTCCTGGACATCACTGTCTCTTGGAGCACCATAGTCTCCTGGACACCACTGTCTCCCAAGCATTACTGTAACCTGGGCACCATGTTTACAGAACACCATTGTCTCCTGGTACCCAGCATCTTCTGAGTGCATTCAGAGCAACAATGTTGCCTGAGTACTATCATCTTCTGAAGTACCACCATCTCTCAAGAGCATAGTCTCCCAGATACCATCTTCTCCAGGAGCACCAATGTGTCCTGAGCACCAATGTGTCATGGACATCATGTCTACTACTCCACTGTCTCTGGAGCATCATTTTCACCTGGGCACCCTGTCAACGGAGCACCACTGTCTCCTGGACCCCACCTTCTCCAGAGTCCATTGTCTCCCAGAACAAGAACGTTTACTGAGTTCTACCCTCTTCTGAAGCAGCACAATCGCCTGGAGCAGCATAGTTCTCTAGACACTACTTTCTCCTGGAGCACCACTGTTTCCTGTGGACTACTGTCTCCTGGACACCACGGTTCTCTCAGCACCACTGTCTCCTATCGCCATAGTCTTTTGAAGGATCACAGTCTCCTGGAGCACCACTGTCTCCCGGACACCACTGTCTTCAGAGCATCACTGCCATCTGGGCACAATGTCTACTGAGAACCATGGCTCATGGAACCCACCATCTCGAGTCCACTGTCTGAGGTAGCAGCAATGCTTCCTGAGCACCATTATTTCCTGGAGCACCACAGTCTCCTAGACACCATTTTCTCCTGGAGCACCACTGCATGCTGGACACCACTGTCTCCTGTGTACTACTGTCTGCAGGATACCACTGTCCCCAGAGCAATATCTTTCCTGTTCATAACTGTCTCCTGGACCACCACTGTCTCCTGGACACCACTGTATCTACTAAACCACTGTGTTCTGGATCAACATCTCTCCTGGACACAACTGTCTCCTGGACACCACTGTCTTCAGAGAATAATTGTCACCTAGGCACCATGTTTACTGAGCACCAATGTCTCCTGGACCCTCCCCCCATGTCTGCTGGATACCACCTTCTTCACCTGGAGCAACATTTTCTCCTGACCCCACAGTCTCCTGGAGGACCATAGTCTCTTAACACCACTGTCTCCTGGAGCACCATAGTCTCCTGGACACTACTGTCTCCAGAGCACCACTGTCACCCGGGTACCATGTCTACTGATCTGCACCATCTCCTGAGTCTACTGTCTCTCAGAGCAACAATGTTTGCTGAGTTTCGTTGTCTTCTGCTGTCTCCTGAGCACCATTTCTTCTCGACCCTACCCATTCCTGACCATCATTGTCTCCCAGAGCAACAGTATCTTCTGAACACCACAGTCTCCTTGAGGACCATCTCTTTTACACCACACCTCTTCTGAACACCACTGTTTCCTGGGCAGCACTGTCTAGGCAGCACCATTGTCTCCTGGAGCACCACAGTCTCCTAGACTCCACTTTCTCCTCCACCACCACTATCTCATTCAGAACACTATCACTTGGGCACCACAGCCTCACAACACCACCATCTCCTGAACAAAAATGTGTCCTGGACACCACTGTCTTCTGTGCACCACTGTCTCCTGGATTCCACCATCTGTGGATCACCATAGTCTCCTGGAGCTCAACTGTCTCCAGGAGCATCACAGTGCCTAGACTCCACTCTCTCCTGGGGCACCACTGCTTTCTGCACAGCACTGTCTCTAGGCCCACCATAGTCCTCTGGCAGCACAGTCTCCTGGAGCACCATAGTCTCCTAGACACCACTGTCTCTGGAGGATCACTGGCACTTAGGCACCATGTCTACTGAGCAACACTGTCTCCTGAACTCCACCATTTCCTGATTCCACTGTCTCCCAGAACAACAAAGTTTCCTGAGTATCATTGTCTTCTGGAACACCACCATTTCCTGGGCCACAACAGTCTCCTAGACACCAACTTCTACTGGAGCACCACTGTCTCCTGGACTCCACCGTCTCATGTGTCTATTGTCTCCCAGAACAGTGATGTTTCCTGAATACTCCATCATCTCCTGGAGCACCACAGTCTCCTAGACACCACTGTCTCCTGAGCACCAGTCTCCTGGGCAACACTGTCTTTGGAGTACCACTGTTGTCTGAACCTAACCCTCTCCGAAGCACCACTGTCTTCTAGATGAACAATATCTCCTGAGTACCACAGGCTGTTTGAGTACCATCTCTTCAAAACCATGATTTCCTGACCACCACTGTCTCCTGGGTAGCACTCTCTTGTGAGCACCATGGTCTCCTAGACATCACCATCTCCTGGGACACCACTGTCTCATTCAGAATGTGGTCTCCTGTGCACCACAGTCTCCTGGACACCACCATCCCCAAAGCACCACTGTCTCCTGGACACAAATGTCTCCCGAACATCACTGTCTCCTCAGCAGCACTGTCTACTGAGTAGCACTCTCTCTTGGACTCCACCGTCTCCTGAGCATCATAGTCTCCTTGAGCACCATGTTCTCCTGAATACCACTGTCTCCTGGAAACCCACAGTCTCCTGGAAAAGCATCATGTCCTAGAAACCAGTGTCTCCTGAGCACCACTGTCCCCTGGACACCAACATCTCCTAAATCACCACTGTCTCATGCATAACACTGTCTCTTGTGTACCGTGGTCTCCTAGATACCACCATCTCTTGAGCACCATTGTCTACTGGACACCAGTGTCTCTTCAGTTCAGTTGCTCAGTTGTGTCCAACTCTTTGTGACCCCAGAGATGCACGCCAGGCCTCCCTGCCCATCACCAACTCCCAGAGTTTACTTAAACTCATGTGCATTGAGTCGGTGATGCCATCAAACCATCTCCTCCTCTGTCGTCCCCTTCTCCTCCCGCCTTCAATCTTTCCCAGCATCAGGGTCTTTTCCAAGGAGTCATTTCTTCACATCAGGTGGCCAAAGGACTGGAGTTTCAGCTTCAGCATCAGTCCTTCCAATGAATATTCAGGACTGGTTTCCTTTTGAACAGACTGGTTGGATCTCCTTGCAGTCCAAGGGACTCTCAAGAGTCTTCTCTGACAACACAGTTCAAAGCATCAATTCTTTGGCGCTCAGCTTTCTTTACCGTCCAACTCTCACATCCATACATAACTACTAGGAAAACCATAGCTTTGACGAAATAGACCTTTGTTGGAAAAGTAATGCCTCTGCTTTTTAATATGTTGTCTAGGTTGGTCATAACTTTTCTTCCAAGGAGCAAGCGTCTTTTAATTTCATGGCTGCAGTCACCATCTGCTGTGATTTTAGAGCCCAAGAAAATGAAGTCTCTCACTGTTTCCACTGTTTCCCCATCTATTTGCCATGAAGTGATGGGACCAGATGCCATGATCTTAGTTTTCTGAATGTTGAGTTTTAAGCCAACTTTTTCACTCTTCTCTTTCACTTTCATCAAGAGGCTCTTTAGTTCTTTGCTTTCTGCCATAGATGTGGTGACATCTGCATATCTGAGATTACTGATATGTCTCTTATGCACCATTATATCCTGGACCTACCTTCTCCTGGGCACCATTGTCTCTGAGAGCAACAACATCTCATGAACACCATAGACATCGGAG